>CM071627.1:18791863-20115135 GCA_036419045.1 Scirpophaga incertulas | reverse complement strand
TAAGATGAACCGCAAGTAAGAAGAGAGAGGCGCTATGCGGAGATCCCCACAATGTTTACCCTCTAAATCACCCCAATATCATTAGTTAAGGTGATACAGGGACTCGGAAACCTAATTTCTCCGGTTCTCCTCAAGATGATCCGTCCAGCTACGAGCTGAGTTTATAGAATATTGGTAAAACGGTTAACTATAAAACATTTTTCATGTCTTCATTAGAAAACAAACAGCCGACTAACAAAAACTTATGACGAAAGAGAAACAACAACGGTCTCACACTCCGTTGAAAAGGGATCTAGGGAATCAAATAAAGAAAAGTTTTGGTGACGTGACTAATGAGCGGACGTTATTTTGATGAACACCCAAGGAAAAAGAACCAGCACACTCAACCGAGACCAGCTCGTTCAGGGATTTGAAATCATGATTGCATTTAGTCATGGCCTACAATTGTGTAACTTACCCAATTGGTTTTTAATAAATAAATTCTGAATAATAAGTTTTCTGTTTGGTTTGTTCTTTATTCAGGTTATATTGAATAAATCACACAGAAAAATTGCAGTCTACAGCTAAAACTAATCATATTTCATATTATTCAAACTAAAATTTTTACATGTAAACTTTATATATATATGTCTAATGTCTGTAATTAAATGTAAATATAAATGGTTATAGATAAGCATAAATTTCTGTGTAATCCCAATATTTTTAGATGTGTACTTTGTTGTGCAGTTTATAGTATCGAAAACTATGTATAACAACTATACTGTAGATTTAAGTACCTACAGCACAGCATCGACATTGATTACATTCGTAGAGTCCAATTACATTATCAAGTTGAGAAGAACATTTCCGGCAGAATTGCAAGTAACTGGTTTAGGTAGCAGGGTTCCCAGTCTCATCAATTTTCCCAATATACATTATTAACAGAACTGCAATTCGAACATTCTTACACACTATTTCAAAATTTAAACCCTCATATTAGTTCCATAATGCAGATTGACCCACGCGTGCAATTCAAATTTGATTTCCAAAGCCTCAGCTCTCTTCTAATAAATATATAAAATAAGTTAAATTATTAACATTTATTTATCAACTAATGTTAAATCTTATTATCAACAAATATATTTCCAATTTCAATAAATGAATATAGAATGATGCGTAATCTTACTTTCAAAATAATGAAATAATTCACTGTATTTTTTATTTGGTATCTCAACATTTACTATGTGTATTTATGTCATTTATAAAATGAAGTACGAATATAATAAAAAATATCTGTCAATACTACACACATCGACCAGCAGTGTAAACAACCAAGTGTAATGGTTTTAAAATATCTGATAACAGTCGCCTTGCCTTCATTATGCCTATGTTAAATAGATCTATTTCAATATATTTCCCTAGTTTATTAAGTCTGTGCCTATGCAATTGCTAAATCAAAATGAAAATAATAATTTGTTAGTTTGAAAATTTTAACAGTCCTCTGCATTATATTGATGAAAGTGCAGTGTACATAAAAACTCACATGTATTTCCAAACATAGCCTCTCTCCAACTGAGCACAAGCGAACGATACGGAAACATGTTTATGATACTTTCCAATAATACCTTGCTCAAAAGAAATAGTTTTTACCTAAAACCTATAAATAAACCTTCTTGTTAATTGATATAGTTTTATGTTATTATTTGAACAATTGACGTATTTAGGGCTATTTCTTTTCAATAGCGAATTGTCTGAATTATTAAACATAATGATTTTTTATAATATAAAATACTCCTAATTCTTTAATGTTTGATTTGATATTTAACTGACATATAAATTATTTTAATTGTATGATGAATAATATGAGTTTTATAATTTGTTTGATTTCACCAGCAGAAAATTGGAATGATAATTATTTGTCAATATTGGTACGCCTTTAAGAGCCGAGTAACTTGTTTGTACTATCTATTAATTGCCACCTATTTTAAAAAAAAATTGGTAAGCAATTGAAAGTGCACCTGTGTTCATATAAAGTGTTTGTTAAAATCACATTTTTGTATTAATTTGTTTGACAACCCTAAAGCTAGTATGTGTTGGTTCGATGCAGTTTGTTGTAATAGTGGCAGGAGTGGACTTAATCGTGTTTTGCGGTTTCAGAATGTGAAGCGTGAGGTACAAAATTAGTTAAGCCTTTTCGGACCGTCTGCTATTATATGAATAGATTTTACTTCACTTTTGTCTGGGGCTATTATTACAACAAACATTTCGTATGTATCGTTAAAAGTGGCCAATAATCTTTATAATGATAATGTATGTAGTAATATTTTAATTGAATAAATATTAATCGCGTGCGTTGGAGCTATATATCATACATAATTATTTTTGCCTGTCAAAGAATCAACGTTATCGATACGGAAGTCTGCCAAAACTAGCTAGGGCTATTTTTATAATTATTGTGAGTGTATAATATATTTATTTATTATCAATTTAACAAGATAACATATCTTTGAATCTTAAACAAAGTAATCAGACTGCCAATTATAATGAAAATTTCAGTCTTATAACAATATGTAAATGGTCCTGTATCCTGTACCAATTTTTCATTACTGGTATATTATATTTGCATATTCTTAAATATTTAATACTAGTTTGTATGTGTACATATGTCCCCTAAATGTATATTTAAATGCCATTGTATTACTGATCATCTGCTCACATATATAGATTCTCTGCCTCATGTCAAAATGCCGTGAGTCGCGTCCGCTTACCGTTGACATTCCACTGTCCCATATTTATTACACAAGAGAGGACTGTCACGGCTGCCTTTTTTATCGCAGTATCGCGTATCGCAATAATTAGTTCTAGATTTATAAAGGTGATGCAGGCCTGGAATAAAACCCTGCATATGATCAGACTAGTTCGTTCGGCCACCATATAATACTTCCATAGTTACCGTAATTTTAATGACCAGCAATATAATTTTATTGTATATCTACAATATAATCTAGTAGATTATCCTTATTTATTTTTCCAAGGGGAAATGCTCCTTATGCACCGTGACACCGCGTTGGCAAGGCGCAGCCGTATGTGGGGTTCGCCGGTCTACCGCCATACAGAGTCCCTCTGTGGTACCTTCCTGAGCCGGCTTATGAGGTGCAGTTGGCATCTTCGGCAGCTCTTCCACCGCCTCAACCTCCTCGACCTCAGTTTCGCCTGTGGTTGGTTGGAGCCGCTCGGTTGGCCTTTCTAATAACTCCTGACGGAGGGCCTTAACCTCCGTCGCAATACTCTCCAACTTCGACCTTAGTCGAAGGTTGTCCGCCCTTATCCTCTTATTATCAGCGGTGTCCGACCTTAGGGCGAACGACCCAACGACCTCCGTGAAGGCCGTTGCCGCGTCCTTTAAGTCACGCACAAATGTGCCCTTTAGGTTTCTGCTTTTAGCAGCCACCTCACCTTTCTTCCTTATTTATTTTTATTATTCCTTATTTTGGCGCAAAGTAGCTCAGCCAAGGGGGCCTGTGCGTCTTCTCCTTTCTCCTCACTATCGTACTCAGAACCGGAATCCGAGTACGTCCCCTCAAGCTCACGCAACTCCCTGAGCGCCTGGGACATCCCAACATTATGGGCGCCCCCGAGCCCCCCTGCGGCGCGTGGCGCCTGTAGCGCGTAGCGTGACCTCTCATCGTCCGTGGACGACCATCCTATACCAGCGTCTTCAGGCCGCCGCATTTGGCCGCTGGGTGCAAGTACTCCCCATCACCGTGAATACGGAGCTTCCAATAGAGCCCTCCGGCTCCGTATTCTTTGGGGTCAGGGCCTTGCCCAAACTCCTCGGACTGTCTCCTATGTCGAATTTCCCCTCTAAAAAGGGCACTCCGACATTTAAAATGAAAATACAATAAAAAAGAAAATTAAAAAATGTAAAAATTTTAACAAATTCTTACTAACTAAGAGTACACCTAATAAAACAACAAAAAAAGAAAACACATTGCTAGCTCCTAACCTATAATACAAAACTTATATAGGGCTCCCTACCCTATAATAAAAGTACTTATATACTATAACTACCTGTAATAAGGTGTTTTTTTCTAAAATATTGAAGGAAGCTCTTGTTCATCCAATTTATAAGAGTGGTTGCAGAGACAGTGTTGAGAATTATAGGCCAATTTCAGTTTTGACTATTTTCTCGAAAATTTTAGAAAAGCTCTTAAATTTACGTCTACTTAGATTTTTAGAACCAAAAAATATAATAGCTCCTAATCAGTTTGTGTTTATTAAAGAAAGATCGACTGAAGATGCAACTTTATTACTTACCGAAAAAATAGTGCGACACTTAGATGAAAAATCAAAAATTATCGGCGTTTTTCTAGACTTTGACACTGTCTCTATTCCACTGCTTTTAGATAAATTGCAAAATATTGGTATCAGAGGAATTACCCATAACATCTTTAAAAGTTACCCCTCTGATCGCACACAACGAGTCAGAATTGAAAAATTACACCGGTGCTCAGTATCTTTATCTTAATAACTGGATCGATGCATATCAAAATTCAGAGTAGGCTATTAGAGAGGTAATGACTTGGCTCAGTAGAAACTTATAGACCTTGAACACAAGTAAAACGCACTATCTGACATTTTTTAAGCGCCCGAGTAGTCAACCTGCACTAGAACATCTAAGCAGCACACTCCTGCCTCGACTTGACTGGTGTGGGAAACTGTGACTGTCCCGAACTAGTTCGCTCTAAGACGGTCAAATACCTGGGTGTGATTGTCGACTGTTGCTTAAATTGGTCTCAACAAATTACTAGTCTGGTTGGGCGTATAAGAAAACCAATACCGACTTTTAAAAAATTGCGAGGTTCAAAGCATTTTGCAATACTGTATTATTGTTTGGGGAGGCGTTGGTTCTTCTTTGCTGCTCCCACTTGAGAGAGCTCAGAGGGCTATCCTAAAAGTCATGCTTGGAAGGCCGCGGTGTTTACAGTACGGATGCTTTGTATAATGATTGTGGAGTCTTAAGTGTTCGTAAACTCTTACTTGTATCTACTATTCTACGAAAACATAAAATTATAGATTTTAAGCCTATACCAATCCGTTACAATAGTCGCATTTGTAAAACTGAACTTTGTAAATCTGTATTAGTTAAGCGTCATTTCTATGTTTTGAGTAATCGCTTGTACAATTTGAGTAACAAAATTAAAAATATTTTTCCTTTGACAATTCATTATTGTAAAATTAAAATATAAAATTGACTTCGCAATCTAAACTATATTGAAACAGAAGAACTCCCGAAACTGGATGGGTCGTTTGGCGTTTGAGCGCAGTTACATTACAGCCTATATTTTTTGTTTATTTGTTCTGTTTTACTTGAGAATTAAGATAAATCATTTTGAATATTGAACCATTTATTACTTTTATAGATATGTTAAGTGTAGGGAGGGCGCTGGCGGTTGTAACACAGTTTTCACTAGTACTATTGCCGACGTTTTTCACTCATAGTGTACTCACAGGACTCTGAAATGGTACCTATGTATAAATTTCGTAATAAGTACATTAAGTTTGAATCTATGAACATGTATATGTCGTAATTCATCTTTCATTTGTCATTTATTATTACATTTATTTAGATTATCCCAACTAATATTATAAATGCGAAAGTGTGTTTGTTTGTTTGTTTATTTGTTTGTTTGTTTGTTTGTTTGTTACCTCTTCACGCTTAAACTACTGGACCGATTTCAAAAATTCTTTCACCTTTGGAAAGCTACATTCTCCCCGAGTAACATAGGCTACTTTTTATCCCGGAAAAATCGACAGATCCCACGGGATGCGCAATAAAGGCTTTGCTCAAAAACTACTGCACAGATTTTTATGCGGTTTTCATCAATAGATAGAGTGATTCTTGAGGAGTTTTGCGGCATTTTTTATCTCGAAAAACGGATAGTCCCACGGGAAGCGCGATAAAATCTTCGCACCATAAACCGACTTCCGCGTATATGTAGCCGTGGGCAAAAGCTATGACCCTTAACCCTCTATACACCCATCCCGAAATCCACGCGGGCGAAGCCGCGGGCAGAAAGCTAGTTATATATAAAGACACTAAACTAATATCAACTTAAAATCCTAAGAAAACTAATAAAAAGTGTAAAAACATGATATGTCGTCGCCAGTACCTCGGTGGTTTTCCCCGCAACTAACGGTCCGACCGGTAACGGTATGATGTGCGATCTATTTTACGAGCCATATTTTTGGGAAAAACAATTATTACCCTCCGATCACAGTCGGAGTAGTCTTCTCTTCTTAAAGACGCATCTCGACGAGATCTATAAGTCACAGAAAGACACCATGCGTCTGGGACTTATAGTTTATCCACGACTACAAGTTGAAAAAAAACACAAAATTCGGAATTAAAAATATAAAACAAAATCTACCCTAATTAATTATATATGTACAAAACCATAAAAATCCATCCTACAAGATAAAATTAACCTAGACAACGAGAGTAATAACTAGAAAAAGATATTACCTAAAATAGAAAGATTGCTCGTTTTTGAAAATCGAATTTATAAAATACGAAAAATGACCAAACTATCAAAAGAGGCAGAAAAATTCTACCAATCCTTTAACGAAACAACCAAGACTCTAACATCAAAGATGAAAGAGAAACGACCAGAAAACTGAAGATTGCTAATGCAAAATTCAGGACAGTACGAGTACAGTATCCTAGATTTGAATCTCCGAATTTATTTGAAAGAACAGCTAAGCCAATCTTTAAAAGCCAATAACAGTGACTAAGTGGAAACAAACTTATCATGATACTCTACTGTCGTGGTGCGTCACACAGATCCGTTATAGCACAGCGTATAACTGGCCTGTGCCCTAATGAAGACCAATGTAGTTAGGACATGCCAGGCGGAACAATTGCATCTTCTCACTGTCTAGTGCGCTACAGATCTCACTGAGCTCAGTATATTGGAAATTGTGCTTATTTGGTTACAAAACCAACACACATGCATATACTCTCGTTTCTTTCCCGTGGGGGTAGGCAGAGATTGTAGTTTTCTACTACCTACGATCCAAACTTACTTTCTTAGCTTCCTCGATTTTCTTAAATACTTTCATTGCAAAACCTAATATTAAAGACATTCTATATTATAATATTTTATCGGGCATATTTTCTATTATTTTTAAACATAATGACAAAACAGTGTAAACGCTCATACATTCTAATTTCATAAGTTTCACCTCTTCTTTTCATTTTAATATTTAAGGAATTATTGCTCGTGACTATGTCACAGGATATTGTTAATAGTCTAGTTATTTTATTTTATTATATTCAAGACATTAAAGTGATTTCTGTCTTACTTAGAATTAGATTTGCTATATTTGAAAAATAAATACGTCATGTAGTGCAGTAGTGCCATTGCGAATGTTGCTATTATCCTGCAGCGTCGAGTGTATTGCAGGCATAACAGAAACATTATTAATAATCAATCGTTATGTTCCACAAAGTTATTACGACCAAAAGAAGGCTATAATAACAAACGACACGTCGATTACATTAAAATTATATGACGCCTTTGTGTGGAGCAGTTAATAATTAATTTTAGCTTAATGTTGCTCTTTACGGTATTTGTGAAAGCCACCTCCATCCATGTATTATTATGCATGTCCCATTAAGAACTATCAATATTAACATTAATAGTATTAATATAAATCAATTTAACATAATTATCAATTTGTTTTAGCATCTTCGACGTGGAATAGTGATTGTAAAAATCCTATTTCAATAATACAATTTTGATTTTAAGTCATTAAATAGTATATATAATATATAGTATAATAATAATAGTAATATAGTAACATTAAATATTAGTCACCAATTTTTGAACTGAATGAATTCTGCGAATTCATAAAAAATATCAATAGCCTGGCCAGCGCTCGTAATAAAACGGTCTTGTGTACCTTACACGACATAGTCTCATTTTAGCTTCCATTATTAGTATACATCCGAGCTTTACGCTGACGACTTTTTTATTTCCGTTTATCCATCCCATCCTGGTCTCTCTGCATCTCTGCTTATATTTTTTAAAATACACCTCTGCGTAAAAATAATTTCGGATGTAAACATTTTAGGGGTGAAGCTGTGCAGCCGCGGGGAATTAATGTAATTATGAGTGCAATGTAAAAAAGGAAGGCAAAGAAACATTGAATGTTACAATGTACCGGCACCAGATGTTTTGTGAATGTGGCTGCATGTAGTTGTTATACCTTTATGACGCTGTTAAATTTGGCTCTATGAATTGAAGTAAGTATGTATTCTGCCATTAAAATACATATTTTACGACAAAGCAAATGAATGAATATTTACCTTTACATTAAGTGAAAAAATCGACATTGAAAATTTGTCAAATATATTTTAGTTTAATAATAGGAGATAAAACAATGAATATGTATCCAATCGTTACTAAATATTGTAGAATTGTACCTATATTAAATTCAAAAATACAAATTCAGATGCCTGCGAGCAATTATTAGTATTTTTATTTGAAATTAATACATAGCCAAAAGAAATACGCGAACTTTCTAAGGTTACAGTTTCAAATAAATTAAAATTACCTACCCGTAACTTAGTCCTGAGCTAAGAAATGGGCTCATAACTCTATTAAATCTTGCGGTCGTTTCATAGCCACCGTAAAAGTCTATATAAAATGAGTATACTCTTGTATCTAAAGTATTAATTTTCCTTCGCAAACGATAGATGCAATAAAAGCATTATATTTTTTACACTTAATACAAGGAATATAATTAATACAGTAGAGTAATTGGTATTTTTTATTGTTATGATGAAGATTAATAAGCTAATTGAAACCAAATATGGTATCTCTTTTCTCTTCTTTGGAATATAGACGTTTCTTTTGAGATAGTAAAACTTTCAAACATAATTTGTAGGTATAGATAAGTGTGAGTTCATGAAAACTAGGTAAAGGTAATAAAAAAGCACCTCTTTGTAAATAAAAGTGTTTTATAGCATAGTTAATGCAAAAAATCTGTCACAAGACAACATTGGCGACCAGCAAAATCAATCTCGCAACGAGTTATTGCCACGTAATTGTGACTATTCGAAAGGGGCGTAAAGTTTGTCGAACGTTACCGAGATTGCTTCATAAAAGGCCCGACGAGGCCCTAAATGAGCAGTTTCTTTAGACTGAAATTTTGAAAACCTTTCACCTTTCAGTATTGCGCGCTTATAACGAATTTCAATTAGAATTATAAAAATAAAAAACTCTTTTAAAGACTTCATTGTGAATATGGTGCACGGCAGCATATAATATTTGGTAAAACACGACTTTTTTAAAGGAAACTATATCAAATGTTTTTTTTTAAGTTTAAGGACTCTTCTACGTACATACACGAAATGAATGCTCAAGAAGTAGAACAAAACAAAATTCTTGTTGAAAATCTGTATATGATATTCTTCACATCAAAATCAAAATTAACTTTATTTATATATGACTTTATAGAAAGCTCTTTTGAATCCTCCGAATTTTTTCGTTACCACCCATTCAGGACGTATTTTTAGCTGATAAGAAGAATGGGCGCAAGAAACTTATCAGCTTTATCAAAAAGTAATAAAAACGTTTACAATAAATTATGTCATTATCATACAATGTACATATGCGTTTACAATTTGCCTTACCTCTACTCATTAGCGTCTTTTTAACTTTTACCTAGAACTTATGAAACGGCAATTCAGTTACACTATGTGGAGTCTTGTTATTAAAATTTACATATTTGCCCATAAACAAACCTCTAGTTTTTTGTAGTCTGTACGTTGGAACGGCAAGTTTATTTTTATTTCTTGTGTTTAAATTATGCATTTGAAAATTAGTATGTAACGTGTTACAATTTTTATACCTATAAATGAAATTTTCATAAATATACTGGTCCTCTAAAGTCATTATATTAATCTCTTTAAATGAATCTCTAAGAGAATCCTTTGCTCGTAAATTATATATAGTGCGGCCTGCTCTTTTTTGAAGAACAAAAATACTTTCTATGCTAACAGCCGACCCCCATAATAGTAAACCAGACATAACACTGTGAAAATAACTAAAGTAAATTAATTTTGCCGTTTCAACATGGAGTTAATAGCACAATCGTTTATATTAGATATGTATATTAAAATGTTTGATTTATATTTATGGAAATATTTATAGCCTATCAGTGGATATTTAACTAAATTCGAGCTCGAATCATAAAAATAAATAAACTTGAAGTTTAACACAAAATGTGAAAAACTGCATAAGCGACATACATAAGCATAGGTAGTTCCTCAGTATCCTCTCTAACTGGATAGGTATAATTGATATTAATGTCGCCAGAAAGGCTTATTAATCTGGACAAAGAAGAAACAAACTCCTATAAATTGTATGTTCTATTTGCGGAACTATTTTCTGCAGAATTTACGTGAGTTTTATCCGCTGTAACTTAATATTGTGTAAATTACTATTTATTTAATTAAAATTATTAAACTTTATCTTAACTAATTTTAAGAAATGTATTATTGTTCTTACAAATGTACATTCTATTCTATATAATCCAAAGTCTGACTAAGAGATAATATGTCTTTGCTATTAGATCCACCTCTGCACCACTTATACTAGAAGTGCTTAATAAATAAATAATTAAAAATAAATCAATACATTTAATTATTTATTTCTTTAACTCCGTCATACTCATGTCACATTCACAGCGCTCACACCCACCTGAGTCGTATCGGTCTCGAGCTTTGACTGACATTGTGGCGTTTTCGAAGAGGGAATTTCTATATGGCACCTCGAGAGTGATTAAATCTCGAGAAACTTAGGTTGTCGGGACCATGAGTTGAATGCTTTAATGCCAAGCGTGATAGTAAGCTAAATTCTACGGTCTTCTGTATAACCTGCCGCAACGAATGTACTATGAACTTTTCGGAATTTGACTTATTCAGGAAGTTGACAGGCATCAAAACTGCGCGAGACGATAGAGAATTATGGACTACTCAGGAGCGTGACAGGTCTATATTTCTTCAGCAGGGTTCTATCTTCCATTTCCAATAACACGATGCCTCTGTGCTATGATTTAGGCGTTCTGCCGTTGGGTATGACGGTGACCCTGAAGAGTCTTTCAGAAAGGTAAGCCAGCCGCCAACTCCATCACCAACCGGCGGCTTGTTTTTTCGGTCTATACAACATTGTTCACAACAGTCTTGTGGACTAAGAATCGCACACAATCTTAGGATAAATTTTGAAAATAGTTTAATAATTGTTTGCGTGATTTCAGGAATGTCGTTTCCTCGACTTCTCTTCCGATTTCAGATAGTCCCATTCCCACAATACTCCAGAGAATCCTCATGATTTCATTTTCGAGTTCCTGCAGGTACATCGGTTCACAGTGGCCGCATATTATAAGTTGCCAGCGCCATCGCCAGCGGATTCTTAACACTCCTGTCACCAGCACCATGTCAACGTCCGTCGCCATCGGTACAGCCTCCGTCTCCCACCACTTTATTAAGTATTAAGTGTAATCATACTTAATAATATTATAAATTCCTACCTATGCGCACTTAACACTAATAGTACTACAACAATTTTTTTTCCTATTTTTTATCCAAAAATTGTGCTGAATAAATGATACAATAAAATTAATAAATAGTCTCTTATTAAACTGAAATGTAAACATCTGAAAAAACGCAAACAAAATATTCGCCTCGATTGGATTCCAAAACAAGTTCTTTTTTAAAAAGTGCTCTCTTCTTCCTATTTACCACATCATCGCTTAATATGAAACAAATTTGTAAACATACACTACTGCAGTAATTTAATTAAAAGGCTTAAAAGACAATACAACAAATTCCAAATTGACATTTCTATTAAAAATTCAAAAAAGTTATGGTTCATGATTAACAACATTTCTCAATATAAGCCACCCAAAACTTCAAATGCTGAACTACTTTCGATTACATCGGATCCGCAAACGTCTACCGATTACGTAAATAATTTTTTTGTAAACATCGGCTCCAAATTAGCAGAAACTATTATCAGTAAACACAATATATCACAATGCACGTCCATAAGCAACAATAACATTTATATACAGCCAGAGTCATTTGTTTTATTGGATACCGATGTAGTTGAAGTAAATAGCATAATAATGAATCTATCATCGGAAAGTGCAGCTGGTTGGGAAGGCATACCTGCCAAATTTATAAAGTTAGCGAAAAACATACTTATCCCCTTTATAACAGCCCTATAAAATCTTTGTTTTCACGAGGGAGTTTTCCCAAGGCGCTTAAACGCTCAATAATTACTCCCGTGCACAAGGATGGTGATAAGACATATGTCGGCAATTTTAGACCTGTAGCCGTACTGTCTGCAATATTCAAAATAATTGAAAAGCTAATGCATGCCAGACTAGACAGCTGCCTTACTAAATATAACGTACTATCAGAATCTCAATATGGCTTTAGGAAAGGATACTCAACCCAAGATGCTGTGGCTGATCTCACGACTCTTATTGTTAAAGAAGTAGATAGTGGAAACAAATGTTTAGTAGTCTTCATAGATCTAAAAAAGGCATTCGACACTATTTCGGTACCCACTCTTGTGCACAGACTAGAACAGATTGGAATTCGTGGGCGGGCCCTTTCCCTGTTTAAAAGTTACCTAAACGATAGAACACACAGTTAAAATAGGAAACTATGTCAGTACCGAAGTGAATGTGACATTCGGCATCCCGCAGGGGAGTGTCCTCGGCCCCACGATCTTTTTGATCTACATTAATGATCTCTATAACCTTAGTAATGTGGGGGGGGAGGATATTCTCCTACGCGGATGACACTGCCATTGTTTTCACTAGCAAATCGTGGGTGGATGTTCGGGAGAAAGCTGAGAAGGGGTTGGCTAAGGTTTCAAAATGGATTAACGACAATCTATTAACGCTTAATGCGCTCAAGACCAACTATATCTGTTTCTCACCAAATATTAACTCCCAACCAGGAAAAAGTTTTCGGATCGCAATTCATACATGTACGGATTTTGAACGTGCACAATGTAACTGTCCTATCTTGCAAAAAGTCACGAGTACAAAATACCTAGGCGTAATGGTAGATCAACATCTCAGATGGTATTCACATATCGAACTAACAATGAGTAGAATCAGAAAACTCTCCTGGGTTTTTAAAACACTCAGATATGTGATAAACAGAGATCTGATCAATAGAACATACATTGCACTCTATTATTGCCTATTGCATTCCCGTGTGGGGAGGAGCTGCTAAAATTAGATTTATTGATATTGAGCGAGCACAGAGGTCCCTAATTAAAGTAATGCACTTCAAACCCTATAGGTATTCCACAAACATACTGTACATTGAAACTGGTTTATTATCTGTAAGAAAATTATATATACGGAACGTGGTAATTGCAACTCATAAAACAATATATTTTAATCCAACTTTATTAAATAGGAGACGCAATGACGTGATCGCTACAACTTACCCAACGCGTACAGAATTCTCTAGCCGACAATTTATTTCCCAATCGCCTTTCGTATATAATAAAATTAATAAAATTTTACATATTTACCCAATGCTTTTGTTTGATTGCAAAAATGGAATAACAAGTTGGTTCATCATTGTCGTAGGATGAAGTTGAAAATTTGCTGAAAAGAATTACATAGTTGAATAAAGGTACCTACTAAAATGTTACAATGCACATAACGACATGCAACACACACACTACACACACACACAATCACATACAAACACTAACACACACTCTCATACTTAAACAAACAAATATATCTAAAGTTAAGTTTTATATAATTTAGTAAGTAATAACCTACATTTATACTTGTTATGATCGATTATACCATGCAACCCCCAGGGTGGAGCAGGACATTCCCAACTCAAGTATCACGATTACTTACTGAGAAGTCCTATAGAAAATAAGCAATGTCGATTAAAAGTTCAAGATTGGTTTTGAGCTAACGCTTGTGTATTAATAATATAACCCCTTTTTATTCCTTATTTTAATCGAATGAAATACACCTGTTTTCTTATATTTTATATAGGCTTATACTGAATAGAAAAAAGTGCCAGCAAAAGCAGAAGACAATCATTTTTCTTTATACGAAATGAGGCGGACGCGAACAGCATTAGAAGTTACGGTGTAAGTCGTGGCGTGTACCGATATAATTGGAGTAATGTCGCACTGGGGAGCTAACAACAAAACGATAGCACTTTTGTGGGGCTCAAAGGTGTCTTCCGTGCTTTATTGTTCTCGACTATACTCTTGAATGTTTTCTGTAGTAGGTCTTGGTTGATTCAAACTTTATACTTAGTTTGATTTTAATATACAATATTGAACAGAACAATGCGTTAATATGAAAATATTACCCTTACGAAACTGTATAAAAATAAGAGACTTAGCTATTCCATCGGGATATTTGTTCGTGTTTTAAGATTAAGTATATATAACGTAGCAAAGAGATACGTACGATGTGATACATAGTAAAGAAAATTCAAGTACAAATCTTATACCATTTGACGTATACAAATATTTAATGTGAACATCTACAATTTATAAAACTCACTAAAATATATTGATATAAAAACATATAGATATAAAGAACATCTACAAAATTTACTAAAATATACAACCAAACTATTTAATTTCTGTTATCTTATCTCTAAACTTAACTAAAATTTATATTTTACACGCAAAAACTGTTTTTTTTTTGACCAGTGTCATATCAATGAGATTTTAAATATTGATATATTTATGAATTCAATATTAATTGTAAATATAATATTACATATAAGTGAAGAAGAGTCGAATCACATTTTTCACGAATAAGTCTTAGTAGTAATGTCCGTCTAAGACCTATACTATATCTACCCCTCATCATCACTTAGCCAATCATAGTCCACTGCTGGACATAGGCCTCTCCCAATTTGCGCCACAACACCCGGTCCTCCGCCTTCCGCATCCAGTCCCCTCCAGCGACCTTCTTCAGGTCGTCAGTCCACCTGGCGGGGGGGCGTCCTACTTTACGGCTGCCGAGTCGCGGTCTCCATTCAAGGACTCGTCTGCTCCATCGGCTATCAGTCCTTCGGCAAACGTGGCCAGCCCATTGCCACTTCAGCGAGCTTATTTTGCGAGCTATGTCGGTTACTCTGGTTCTTTGTCGAATGACCTCATTTCGAATTCGATCCTTCAAAGAAACTCCGAGCATAGCTCGCTCCATAGCCCGCTGCGCGACTTTAAATTTGTGGACTAGCCCGATCGTTAATGTCCACGTTTCGGCGCCGTAAGTCATAACCGGTAGGACGCACTGGTTGAAGACTTTCGTCTTTAGGCATTGCGGTATAGGCGAAGAGAAGACCCGACGAAGCTTGCTAAACGCTGCCCAACCCAGCTGGATCCTTCGATCGACTTCTCGCTCGAAGTTGTTTCTTCCAAGCTTAATTGCCTGCCCTAGGTAGATATATTCTTGAACAACTTCGAGCATCGATCCTTCGACATATATCGGTCTCGGCATGACATGTCCATTGAACATAATCTTGGTTTTATCCAAGTTCATGCCAAGACCAACTCGTCGTGAGGCTCCATTAAGGTCATGCAGCATCTCGCTTAGCTGGTCCAGCGACTCTGCTACTATGACGATGTCATCGGCAAATCGAAGGTGTGAGATGTGCTCACCGTTCACATTTATACCCCGTCCAGTCCATTCCAGTGTCTTGAAGATATCCTCGAGCGCGTTGGTGAACAGTTTCGGGGATATAACATCCCCCTGTCTCACCCCTCGACGCAACTCGATCGGATTGGTCTTATGGTCATGGAGCTGGACGGTCATGGTGACGGTGTCGTATAGGCATCTCAGCACCTCAATGTATCGCCAGTCAATACGACATCGTTGCAGAGCATCCAGAACCGCCCAGGTTTCGATGGAGTCGAAGGCTTTCTCGTAGTCCACAAAAGCCAAACACAGTGGCTGATTGTACTCTTCGGTTTTCTGTACAATCTGCCGAACAGTATGGATGTGGTCTACGGTACCGAAGCCTTTTCGAAACCCGGCTTGTTCCGGTGGCTGGAACTCGTCGAGTCTTCTAGCGAGGCGATTTGTGACTACTCTCGAGAACAACTTGTAAATGTGGCTCAGGAGTGAGATAGGTCTGTAATTCTTCAATAAGGTTTTGTCACCCTTCTTGAAGAACAGAACCACCGCACTCCCGCTCCACGCTTGTGGTGTTAAGCCTTGGTGAATGACGGAATTAAAGAGACTAGCTAGCTCTTTCAGGACTGTAGTCCCACCGGCCTTGAGGAGCTCTGTTGTAATTCCGTCATCACCCGGCGCCTTGTTGTTACTCAGTTGTCTGAGAGCTGCCTCAACCTCGCCCGGGTCGACATCCGGGATTTCCTCGGTGTAGTGGCGCGTGAGTGGGGCTCTGTGGTCATCGTCGCTAGGTCTCGATGGTTTAGTCATCCGTGATGCGTATAGGTGCCTATAAAAGCTCTCGATTTCCTCGAGAATCTCGAACTTAGAGGTGACGGTTACGCCATCCCTGGTCCTAAGTTTCGCCAGATGGGGTCTACCTAATGGCTTAGCGAAAACTTTGGTGCCTCTATTTCGCTCAATAGCAGCCTCGATATTACGAGTGCTGTAGCGTCGGAGGTCACGTCGCGTCAGCTTCCTGATTTTCAGGTTTAGGGACCGCCTATCTGACGAAGACATCTGGGCGTCCTGCGTTTCCCGTCTTTTCTTCATAAGTTCGAGAGTCTCGGGTGAGAGCTTGGACTCCCTATTGCCGCGTTTTCCGGGAAACAACCTTCGAGACACTTCCTGTAGCGTTTTGACCACTGTGTCGGTTTTTTCATCAACGTTGCCCGTGGTTTCCAGCAGTGCGAAACGATTTTGGAGTTCCAACTGGAACTTTTCGGAACCTAAGGCTATTTGGGACAGCGTAGGTCGGAGAGTAGGTCTCATCATCCTAACTCTTTCGGCCTTTAGGTCGATATTTAGAGAGCCTCGGACGAGTCTGTGGTCGCTACCGGTATTAAACCTATTGAGCACCGAGACGTCTCTAAATATATGCCGCTTGTCTGTGATGATGAAATCTATCTCGTTCCTTGTCACATTATCGGGGCTCCGCCATGTCCACTTTCTGTTAGGCTTCTTCTTAAAGAAGGAATTCATTAAGAAGAGCCCCTGAGACTCTAGAAAGTTAACCAGCATTTGGCCCCTGTGATTTCGGCGCCCCACACCGTTAGGTCCGATTATCGTTTCGCCGCGTTCTTGTACTCCCACTTTGGCATTGAGGTCTCCCATTACAACGTTGTATTGGGCTTTCCTAGTACCATGTAATGCTTTAGCTATGTCTTCGTACATGGTTTCGGCTATCTCATCAGAGTATGTTGAAGTCGGCGCATATACCTGCACCACCTTCAGGAATTTCCTGTCGGTGATCTTGAGTAAGAGGTACGCTACCCTCGCCGACACACTGCTGACTTCCACAACGTTGCTAGTGAGACACTTGTTGACTAAGAAACCGACACCGCCCTGGGAAGGCCTATCACCTTCTCGGAAGTAGAACAGGTCGCCTGACTCAAGGGTTATCGTGTCCTCCCCCTGTCTTCGGACTTCAGATAACCCCAATATGTGCCAGTTTATGCGACTTAGTTCTACCTCGAGTTCGGTGAGGTGTTGGTCCAGCCGTAGACTTCGTCCGCTGTACGTCGCCAGGGTTAATTTTTTGAGGTGGTGGTAGCCTCCCGTAGCCCGGTGATTCTTAGCACCCCCTGTCCCGCCGTTACCTCGACCGCTACCTTGGCCGGGAATAGCGGGACTACCGGGAACTGGGGGCCGTTGGTTTAGTTGTGGTGTCATGGTTTTTGGGAGGTTTTGGCCTACTAACGCCACGCTGGCTAGACGGGTTGGCATAGGGTTTAGTTTCGAGTTTTCCTTCTCTAAGCAGTGGTTCTTGGCACTGCTGAAATTTTCCCTTAGTCGCCTTCTACGACACCCACGGGACAAAATGGGGTGGTGACCTTAGTATTCTTTACGTCCGTCACCACACGGACAATCTACCCCTGCCCGCCTTCAATGTCGTATGTAACCCATTTTTTCTTCCTTCCATTTCCATCATACGTCATCACAGCACTGATATTCATCGCATGCAGTTTATCCATGTATTACTCATAACAGATCTTATGGTAATAAGATTTGTTTTACACATACCGCATTGACAAGTCTTAACGCAGAGGTTGTTTAACCGCGGGTTTCTTATGACATCTATGGCTAGATGGCCAGTAGCCACATATACTTTGAGTCTGTGTCCGCATAAGATTTACGAAACCGAAGAAAACGTGCACAATAACAGGTTTAATATAAGAAATAAGTCTACAAATATGGGAAAGTAGAACGTTGATCACGGTTTTGATCAAAAATAATTATTCTATAAATTAGTCCATTAATTCTGAGAGCAGACACCGATAAAAGAAAATTCATTCTAAAACAATCATCAATGTAATATCTTTATCATAATTTACCGAACGACGAATTACAGCGAACTGTAATTATCAACTCCTAACAAACTTTCCACAATCAACGATCAGGGAAAAAAATTAAAGTAAGTTTCAACTTAACTCCTAATTAAGTTTGTTGCTTAACGTCTCGCTAAGTTGCGCAACAAACAATGATACAAGTTGAAAAGTCGCGCGTCTTCATTTTCTAGCTTGTTGAGTTTTAATAAAAACTTTCTGTACAATGCATTTTTTGAATTCATAATATAGTTATATTACGTAACGCGAGAAGCAAGACCAAGACTTACTAATATAAACAATGGGTTCGACTTCGCTTGGTATAGATAAATATTCTTTATTTTTTTCAATTACTCGCAACGAAATAAGTTTTAGTAATATTGATGTATTGGTTAATGATGAGATTAAAAAGAAAAAAATATTAATAAAACTTTATACATACATACATAAATATTATAAAAAAACGACAATTTTCACAAGTATTTGAGCTAGGAACGTTAGTAAAATATCATAGATAAAAAACTAAATTTAAAACTCGCAAGCTATAACAAAAAAAAATGAGATGTAACTACAAATTTACGGTTTTCGGATTATTTTAGCTACTTATGCTGTATTATATTGCTTCATGCCAAATTTCAACAGGAAGTACCAGAGTGTCAAACTATGTGGAACATATTCTTGTTTTTGTGATGTAAGTAAAAATTACACATGTAAGTAAAATTTTTATGAATATTTGTGCTTTTTTATGCTATAGTAGTTCATGGTGAATTTCACGATTCTTGGTCAACAGGAAGTACCTTATAAAGAATTCAAAGAAATTCGCCATAAACGGAACTTATGTCATATCTTTTGATTGCGTCCACTTAAAAATTTTGTTTTATCACCGATTTATAAGACTGCAGACTTGAATGTTAATTATCACTTTTAACTAGATAGCTATGCGCGTTCCTCAAGAAAATGATCCTGACAGATGGACAGACAGTACAACAACAAAATTATCATATAAGGTGTTCCTTTTTTGCTACACTGTATAGAACTCTAAATATCACCAATAAGTATTCGTAACACACAGTTTTCTGTTATTAAAAGGTCATACAATGAAATTACTAAAGTAAATTCTCATTAGTATTACTTTGAATGACTTTGACTTGCTATTATCGAAATAATGTGATAAAATTATCATCAACGGGACAATTTATACATTATAAATAATAACAGCCAGCGATAGCTATTTAAAAACCTTGTAACATATATACTCGTACACTGGAACTAAACACAAAGTAGTAAAGTGTGGGTGTTTAATACTCCACTGCCTCACCTTTCGGGTGAGTTTATTTTTTTAACAACTTGAACTTAAGTAATAAGAGTAATAATAATGAAAATTGCCTTTTTAGATAGTAGTTGGCGGTTATTGGTATTAACTTGAGATATTATACTGTGCTTATATAAATACAACATAAGATCGCATCTCAATTTAAATAATTTAGTCTAAAATTATTTTTCATAAAACTTGCCATACAAATGCATCGCTTTAAATATAAATTCATGAAAATTTATTTTATGAATATTAACTTAACAAAAAGACTTGTCGTCAATAGTGACCCAAGTAATCCAAATAACTACTTGGGTTATAATATACCTCAGAAAAAACATATTACATTGATTACTACAGATAGATTGTAGTGTGGAAGTATAGTTAAAAGAAATTAGCTCTCTGAAATTTTTATTTGAAGGCCTTTACGACACTTGTTAGTCGTGATAAAAAGTGACCAATAGACCTACTGAGAGGTTTGCCCTTGACTTAGCCTCAACATAAAGAAAAAGATTACTAAACTGCCATATGTTGGTTAGTTCGTTATATATCCATAAACGTAGCGCAGCAATATTTTAATTTTTTATTAATTTTACCGAAAATAATTACCAAATGTCAGTTTTGAAACACTAAAGAATTCTTGTCCGTAAGATATTTAAGGGAATACTGCTTTTACTAACACTTATATACATTTTAGGAACTGTATAATATACTGTTCACTATATCAAAATAATTCTAGGATAAGTCAAAAGTTCGAATTCCATGGATATAGTACTTATGTAGATTTCTTTATTTAATACATAAACGGAGAGATTATTGTTTAAAACAAAATCAATAACGATTTCTTTGAATTCATTGTGATGTCTATGATTTTGCTCAAACTGAAAAAAAATCACAACGATATAATGGGTATACTTTAACTGCTAATTAAAATTAAAAATAATAGGTTTTGAGTCAAATAATTAAGGGGCTGGAATTCAAAACTCAGTATCAGCTACGTATAGGTTAGTGTTAAGAAAAACTTTACCTATATGTAGGTACATGTAATTTTGCCAGCTGAAATGTTATTTCCGCTTAAAAATTGAAATATCTGGTTCACGTGAGTTTCCAGTACTTACAGATTTATTCAATCTACTGAAGCACTAGAACAGATTTGCTAGAGATTCAGAGGAAATCGTTTCAAGGCGCGTTTCAAGCTAACGCAAGATGCTACTGTAAAAAATAAACTCAATACTTTTGCAAAAATATATTGTGGTTTTGAAATATAGGATGAATATGTTCGGTAATAGTAGTAGTAGTTGAGACAAAATAGAAAAATTGAAAAAAAAATAATTATTATTATTTCTATGCTAGTTTCGTAGTAATATTACTGATGTAATGAACTTAAAACCCATATAATTAAAAAACTTGAAATACTTGGTACACATAGTTGAGAGTCAGACTATACCTGTTGAGCTTGTGACCGTCTCTAGTCTACACAATAAAAGCAGATTTCGTTATTCAACCGTTCCTTGACATGTTGCTGACTACACAATAAAATCTTACCTTGCACAATATGATCTTTCAAAAATTTTATGTTTTGATTCATATTAACAGTAATCATGATTGTTACGGCCCATCTAATAGTAAATACTCACAGCCACAAATACTATTTATCTTTCACTGTTGTTTCACTGTAAAAATAGCTAAAATAGAGGTTCCGAAATTAACTTACTTAAATTTTGACGATTCAAAAGAGCTTTTTATAAAGTCATATTTGAATAAAGTTAATTTTAAAACTGTATACCTAACATGTGAATTAGAAGATTGTTTAAAATTGATATGACATTATATAAATAAAAAAATTAATTTAGTATATCACAGAGAAAAAAGTTAGGCACATATTTTTATTAATTTTATTTTTCAATATTTATAAAATTAATTGAATTAATATTATTGTGCGTGAACTCTTTACGTCAATTTCAGTACAAAATTGTATAATTGAGAGAACGCATGAATTAATGTTTGTAAGGGTTTAGATCTTTTCCTAAACTTTACGTAGGTACCGGGGCACATAGTTCAGATATTATATGTATTTCCTTGCATTCAACAATTACAGATTTAACCACTTTATCAAAAGACCGCAGCGAAAGGTGTTGAGAAGCTTTTACAACTTCATGTGTATATACTTCATGGTGTGTTGATTATTTTCCTACTCTAGTTTGACCGGCGTTAAGCCGTCGCTACGACAGAGAACTCACACCAGACTTCATTTCCTCTAAGTGATGGATGACGGCATGTCTCCAATGAGATTCATAATGATGTGTCACATTCTACACGATGTGTGGCCACGCTAGATTGATGCAAAATTCGTGCTGGCATTCCGTAAATTACTAAGGTTGTGAAAAGTTAAATCACGATGACAAGGTTTATGATAAATGATTCATAGAGACCATATTATATCATTTTTAGTTAAATTTCTTATTTTAATAGGAGTACCCATTCGTCTTTTTTATTTTCACAATATAATTATTTTTATAATATGTTAATAAGGCGACGGACCTACTTTAGTACTCAAAAGTCTACCATTGCTTCATAAATGTTCTTAGGACAGTTATCGTCATTGTCGTCATCAGTAATTCACCTACTTACTGATGATGACCATGACGATAGTATCTCATATAGTGAAATGCTGTAGATATTAAATTAATGTTGTATATATGAATATATATATACATAAGATACATATATGAATATATATATAAGATACAAAAAAAAACAACTTATAATAAATTTTACGAAGATATACTTACTTTCAATTAACGTGTCTATTTCATTAAATGATTTCAATTAATCGACCCTAACCACCTATCGCCAGCGTCTATAATGTAATTGGTGTGCGTACGTACCTCTAGTGACCAGTGGTGCCGAGGGGAAATTTTCTTAAAAGGTTGGCCATAAGGGTGGAATACGCGACTATTACTTATGCATTAACCAGCCCGGGCCTTAAGCGTTCCCCTAGGACGCGGACCGCTCTCATGATTTCATTTCACCACTTGTACAAAACGCGCTCTCTGGCAAAATACGTTTTGACATTCCGCGAATATGTGGCATTCTCCCTTCAGTTTTCGTTAAGTCAGTACAGATGCTAGATGTTATTAAAATATAAATACTATTTTAATCTGATACTTCGTATAGGCACATAGTCTGTAATAGCTTAAAACTAATAGTCAAAATTAAATCACTTAAACGAAATGAAATAAAATATTTATGTAATTTTGAAATAATTATTAAGTAAAGTCTGGTACTCTACTCTACCGACAGGCATATGTACGAGTATATTGTCCTGGAATTGAAACACTAATAGTAACTTAGCAACCACTCTCAATTGCGAAACAATACATCGCTATTTAGACCCCAATAAACATTTATTTCATTGACGAGTCGTAAATATTTTATACTTACATCATAGAATTCTTGGAAATGTGTTCATTTATTGCTTGGTACGTGTACTGAACTTCCTGCATTCGTCTTATTGCTATGGGTTAACTTTTTGTTTTGTATTCTTAGTTGCGTTAGAATTTTTGAACTGTAAACATGACGAGTAAAAGAAAGAGTGCGGGTAATTATGAAAAAGTGTCATTTATTCGCGCGATAGAAAAGGAAGATAAAAAAGTGATGTTGCTAAACGTCATAGATTAAGTCCATCTTCTATCTACCCTTTGAAAGAACAAAGAAAAATTTTTACAAGCAAAGATAAGTGTAAAGTCTTCAAAAAAAATTGTTGTAAGCTAAGAAACCTATGTACATACAAGCATATGAGAACTTAGCAACAGCAGCATTATTTACTGAGAAGTACTTGATTCAGTAAAGAAAAATGAGGAGAAAAGACACGATAAAGAAGACGAAGCAAGTTTAAAACTATTAGAACTGGTACAACTTCCAAACTGACGTACACTGATACACCACTGATCATCGACAATATTTTTGATTACTAACTAAATATTTTTTGACGTGACAACGTCTTAAATTAGGTTGCGGCTGGGAGTCACTTATGAAAAAGTGTAACGCTCGGTAACGTTACGATGAGTCACCGAACGAGAGAGAGGCCCGCCGAATGCCTTGCGTCTCTCTCCCACTCAACTATGATCGGTCTGCCGCGCGCGCAGCACTAGAGAATTAGGCGCATTGAATCAGCGCATGCTTGTGTCTCTGTCTTTGTCTTTCTCGAACTTAGTAAACAAAATATATTTCTATAGTTAAAATTTGTGCAATTCTTATTTTCATTCAATTCCTTGTTCCTATTGTGCAATTTAATTATATTCATATCAATAAATATTCTACCGAGAAAAAGACGTTGTCACGTAAAATCTTCGCCCGTAAAACCGACTTTACAGGCAACCATTTTATTAGTAAACTTAGTATTTGCAGCTTTTTACAGTTAAACTAGTCTCCCTCTTGTTGCTAGACAGTTATTTACTAGACAGGTGATACATCAGACTATCCTTTTATAACTAGATTAACGTTTATTACCACAAAAAAAAATATTCTTTCAAATTAAGTAACATTATTCTTTTAGACGGTATATATGAGTCTGGCATTGAAAGAACAGTAATACAAGTAAACAAAGTGAATAGGACTCTAAACGTATTCATTAGCAGTCAGGACTTGTCAAAAAAATGCACGTCTGGCTGTGGAAGCGTGCTAGTTTCTACGTTTATGTGTGACAGTAAATGGTGGTTGTGGCAAAAGTAGGTTTAATAAAGGAAAATGAGAGCATTGAGAGGAATGAATGGAGTGTACGCTGAAATGTACGCTGTGAAAGAAGACGTAGTGATAAAAATAGAGAAGAGAATGCTTTCATATTTTGGGCAAGCAAATAGAATGGACAGAAGTGGAATGAAATTTATAAAATAAATACGAACGGACAAGTAGGGGATGATTTATATGAACTTATTTAGACCAAATTGAAGATATCACGAAAAAGGGAGATCAATAGTAGCCGTGACTGACGAGCGTGCATGAAAGTATTGATGAAAATTATAGTAGCTAAAAAAGTAAATTTAAATCGTAACAAGTAAAAAACTGTGAGTTGGTGAGGCGTGAGTATACATATTATATAACATAATATATTATATAAATACATACATATAATATGTTAATAAAACCATTAGACTATGTGGTCGGGACCTGATGAACTACTCGTATGATTATGTTAACATATTGCATTAATTTTAAAAACAGTAATTAATACAGTATAAAGCATTACAATGAAACAAGATAAGCATCAAAATCTAAATAATCTTTATTCAACCTAGGCATTTACAGGCATTTATTGACGTCAAATAAATATAAAATTCAAGAACACAAAGAGCTTAAGAGGTACATAACCTTGTACGAAAACAATAAATGTCTATACTTCTTCGGAAAATGGGAGAGCCTTTCAGAGATGGACAGGCAAGAAATTCTAAAGGTCTAATATTTTTCTCTTCGTTTTAAAATCTTAAAATAACACAATTACATATATTATCTATATATATCAACAGAAAAAATATATACATATTTTTTGCAAATAGATTTATTAGAGCTACTGAGTCGGGTAATAAATATTATTTTAATTAATAAAATAAATGTTGTATTTTACGTATTAAAGTAGGAAATATTTAATGTGTTTAGCTATATAGTTACGATATGTAGTTATATGTGATATCTTATTTTTAAATTATCTAACAAAAAATTATAGGACCAAAGATTTTACGAGCGGATTCCGGTTATAGTGAACCAAAGAAAAACACACAACTACAGCTAATCAACAAAAAGCATTGCACCCACTTATTACGTGCATGCCAATACCTATCCCAAGCACAGACAGGCAAAACAAGAACAAAAATAGAAATGACACCGCAACGGGAGAGATACCACAAAATTGCGTTTTCCTTTCGGACCGGCTCCAGAGCATAACAAGAAAAAGTTTACATTGTATATTTTGTTTAACATCCAGAGTATGAAATAATTCGTGCTCTCATATTTATTATAAGTATTGTATATTAAGCTTGATAAAAGGTAATAATTGAAATTGTTATTAAAGAGAGTCGCAGTTTATTCATAAGAATATATTGCTCAAGCTGCAAGATTAAATAAATAAAATTATCTCAAATATTATACTAAATAAAAAACAGATTTAACAATTAAAGCTAGCTCACTAACTGGAGTACTTTATGAATATAATAATATAATGTTATAGGTTTATAACATTATATTATTATATTTATAACCGCTGGTTATAGGCCTATCGCCGTGGATCCTACTACCAGCATCTATCACCTTCTTTTTTGCTATATTGATGACCAAGATACTTTTGTGGTGTCATTTCCTTTATTTCATGCAGAGTAACTTTGGACAACTGATAATTAACTCCTTTGGATGACATTGCGGTGCATAATAAATTGCAATGGTACTGTACTTTTCTGTACTTAACACAACATACATATGCATAAAACAGATCCACACGAGCGGATGAACGGATTACATACTTATATTACCATCCTATCGCGTCCTTGTATGCAAGCAAAAAAAGAAAAATAAAAACGAATCATTTAATGTTTTTTTAAAACAAATATTTTTATGATTATAATAAATGTCCACATTATGTATTAACGAAGAAATCTCAATTTGACAATCAAAGCGAGCATTATACGAAATTTGTCAGTTCGGCAAATTTGAAATAAAATTCAAAGTCACTGTTATGTTACTATGATTTCGGACTTTGACTCAAGAAGATCTACCACAATTTTTATTCCCATAACAAATTAAGTTCATAACCTTTAAGACGCATGTAGTGCACTGGAAGAAAGGAAATGCTCAATTGAAATATCGCAAATGATAAATATTGTATTTTCTTTTTAAGTTTGTTTAGGCTCTGAGTTCAAAGTTCTTACGAAAATTGTACGAGTATGTATACCAGTATTATTCGATGCCTACGTTCACCGACCGTACTCTCATCATTTGCATGGTATTAAGAAAAAATAAAGCGAACCTTTTATCTAATAAACGCATTTGATGTTAAGCTTTCTCACTCTGAGAAAAAGGGGCATGCATAAACACACACACAGTGATGGAATTATGGCGTTAGAGGAAATAGAAGTTGAAAGTCCATTAGCCGCTACGAATGCGCTTATTTTAAATAAAAGATCAGGACTGTCAAGGGTGTGGTAGCTTCACTTATAATAAGAATGTTAGATTCAATTATTACGGTTATTAGAATCTTTATCTTTAGTTAAAATCTATCATTCGTTCCCATATCATCGATATTATCCAAATTTAGGAAAATTCGTGATAAGAAAGTGTTTGTTTTTCCATTATTATCACAGCGTTGATAAAATGTTATTTTTGTGTCCCTTTCATACTATATGCACATACTATACGTATATACAGTATTCTTTATAAATCAAAATGTGTGGCTTTGAAAGACTTCTATATATTACATTTATAAATAGTATGTGTTAATAAAGTCTATTGAATGTCCCCACCGAGGGGTTCGAGCCTACCCTACGTTACGGCGATTAGGCCTTAGTCAACCACGCTGGCCCAGTGCGGATTGGTTGACTACGTACACCTTTGAATCGGTTCGCAGATGTACGCAGGTTTCCTCACGATGTTTTCCTTCACTATAGGAGCGTCGGATAAATGTACATATGAAATTCGGAACGAAAAACACATTGGTACACGGTGGGGATTCGATCGCGGGCCTCCCGATTCTATGCGGCGCACAAACCAGTGCCGAGACCACAGCGCCACCGACGCTCCTGTTTTTGCATTAATTAGTCAAAATATACTTGAAATATTTCATTTTCATAAATAAATAAATAATAAATATTTGTTACACTTACATCAATTAGCCTAGCCCAAACTAAGCTAGACATACATAAATATTTTTTATTGAAATATATATTAACAACTATGACTAAGGTACAAATGCTCGCATTCATCACACAAACATCTGCCCCCACCCAGGATTCGAACCCGGGACCTCAGAGATGGCGACACCTTGAAACCGGTGTATTATCCACTCGACTATGGAGGTCGTCAAGTTTCGTAGTTTTTATATTTATATAAATCGCGTCTGTTGTCATTTTAACGGCTATTTACTTAATGGAAACTCAGTTTCTAATTTGTGACAGAAAATATTTTGTGTGTCTTGCTTCAGTAAACAGTTCGCTCTGAACTGTCGACTGCCCAAGAAACGGAAGACTCACCACAACTTCAGGTGCATTCGCGACAATGCCGCGCCGCGCCGGCTTTATTTAGCACTCTTCTTTGGGTACGTTCTGTTCACAATAGCGCATTGTCAATAGTTATGATTGTAAGAAGTCAGAGCCGTAAGATTATTATATCGACTAGAGAATTTTATTCCAGTTTAATTAGAATAACGACAAAGAAAAAAGTATTGCTGCTAGTAAAAATTATAAAATCGAGATAGCTTAACGATTTCAATAGAATAAATGTGTATGCAGTTTTGTATTAATTCCATTTACACAAAACTGTATACACAAATATTGTTACACATATATAGGTATTGTTATTTTGTAAACGAGCTATACATAAATGTATTATTGGATCATTTATGTATCATGTAATCTTATGATGCGATTTTATCACCCCCCGCACCACTGCTCGTTGGTATCTTCATTGCCGCTGACGTAGTCCGAATGCGAGAGTGTCAGTTCCAAACCCCATTATTTGCTTCATACTACCCACTTCTTATATTTAATATTTTTTCATTGCCTATCACTTACTGCATAAATAGCAGTTTATATAAGCTCAAATAAATATATACTACAACTACTATTTTCATTTTTAATCGTCGCGGTCTATTCCGACTTTGGTTTGTCTTTCAACATTAATTTACCTAATGGAATAAGGTTTTTGCAAGCCGCAGTCGGCAGCAATGTCGCCTTCGCCGGCGAGGTGTCTCAGTGCGTAAACATTGACTGCTTGTTTCTACCGTCTCTTAATTAATTAAAATGCAAACCTCTGACTATACAAATTGCCCTTTTGATTTACGGCGCTTTATATATATTTACTGGATTATCTCTCTTGAAGAGTTTTGGGTTCTTTATAGATATTGTATTAACATATATGTAACCGTTTTGAATGTATTCTAAGCACATTCAAAGCACAAATACAGTCTTTAGGTAGAATAAATTGACGTATCAATAAGTTTATTTTAAAAGTGATCACGAACTTTGCACCTATTCATTCATTCAATACATTTATATCTATGGATGAATTGGAAAATATTGCGATAATGACTTAAAAGTAAATAAAAAAATATTTACAGCCTTATTTAATGGAATAATAATATAATTTAAGAGAACGTAGCACAGGTAATACACTCATTGCAAAGCTGAACATAGCCATCTGAGGCTTCAGCATAGGTCCGTCCAAAAAAAAAAGCACAGCTAATGCAATTACCACTATTTTATTTATGCGTCTGATCATGCCCTAGATTGACGAGGAGACAAGACCTGTTGATGATGACCTGATACCACCAAAATATTAACATAACATAACCCTTTATTGTATACCTACATAAAAATACACACACAAAAAAGAAAAAAATAACAAATGTACAAAAGGCTGCCTTATTGCTAAACAGCAATCTCTTCCAGGCAATCTGAATATTACTTTTTTTTGTATCATTACATTATATCCTATGGCTCTCTTGTATGTCCGTTTTACTTAATGAAATAATCCTCACCTATAAAGATATAATATAATGCATGTCACTCACAATTTCATTGTAGTAGTCATATTGAAGTTGGTCTTAGGTATACTTCATCTGGTAATGCTCGTTCAATTGGTTCCTTTTAATTTAATTTGAGTGTTTTAAAAAATATTAAAACACACTTTTGTGTTGCCTATTTGTGGCCGAATTTTAGACTCACCATGAAACTTTACATACATAACTGACCAAACTAAACGTGACAACAGATTGTGGGTAAATTTTGAATTTTTAAAATTGATTCAAGTATAACATAAGAAGAAATTAAAACAAACGGTTCATTAATTAGAATCGTTTTGATGGTAAACTCTTACTTGCTTAAAGTATTTTCGACTATTCTCGAACCCAAACTTGACGTGTATTTCCAACTAGGTAATGTAAATATAAAAATAATAAACCTACGTACAAACATCAAACATATTTTCATTTCAAGCTGCGAGAAACGGAGACTATGGCAAAAACACACCTCGCCACTACAAAAAAAGGCAGGTGAAACACACAATCTTTGAACTCCGCTGCTCTAAACGGTCTGAAATCAGGGCATAATGATCCACGTAGCACATTTGCATTAGAAATGCTCAGTTCCTTACTGCCGACGCGGAAAAAGCAACGTCTTCCGCGCAAATTGTATCCGCAGAGGCGATGTACCTCACGGCGTTCAAAAGAAAGAGTATTTTTTCCTGACTAGAAACGCAGTTTGCACAAGAGGTTGAACTTTTGTTGCATCTACCATTTTACCTGTTCCACTTTTTCTTTTTTTTAAATTGATCTGTTATTGCAATTTGAAGGTCTTTTGGGTTTAACTCAACAGCCATTTTTCCGTTCATGAAGCATACAATTGTGAATATGATTGTGTAAACATGTTCAACTGATACCTACTTAGTTGGTGTGTCACTATGTGGTTTAATATATATTACATGCCCAGATATAAGTAGTTTTATGGTGTCATATAATATGTCCAGCAAAGGCGAGTCTCCCGAATGATAAAATAATAAAAAAAGATCGTATTTTTGTTATTATTATCAAGATGATTGAAATATTTTCAATGAGTCTAGATTGTTTTTTATTTCTAATAATACTTGTGTCTCAGTTTGTGACAACTCCGTACCAGGTCTCCCGCCGTAGATTTGCGAACCGATGGCGTATCTTTTCGACTTTCACAAGTGCTTGTAACAGCCTAGACTGAATAAATGATTTTGAATTTGAATTTGAATTAGAAGATATTGTTTTTATACAAAAAATCTATGGTTTAATAGTGTATAAAGTACAAATATGGTTTAATTGTGTATAAAGTATAAGAAATTAAAATGGCATTCTTATGTAAATAAAACAAGCTTTAAATGACTTGTGTTGTCATATACAAAACTACTTAATTATTATACAAACAGAATATTTCAAGTGGGCCTGCAAACCAGCCTATAATTCTAAAACACTGAGATACATATAACAAAACGAAATCAAATTTTTATTCAACATAAACCTTTACAGGCTATTATTAACGTCAAAACAAATATAATCTTAAGAAAACATAAACTTTGCACATGAATACATTGTACACGAACAAGGAAAACATAATTTACTCTACACCTATTCGGAAATTGGAAGAGCCTTCTCAAGAAGAACAGACAAGAAACTCGGTAGGTACAACTTTTTATATTCTCTTTTCAACCTTTATTTACTACTTCGTCAAATCTGTCTAACTATTATAAGCACGGCAACGTTTTTAAAATTATATGCCTCCTTAAAATTAAGAAATGAACTTAAAACAATTACATTAATTAACTTAATAAGGCATAAATAACTTACTTAAGTTGTACAATATACACTACATATATAGCATGTTATGTAAATTTTAAACAAGATTGATTTATTACAAATACAAAATTCACCAGTAACTAAAAACGGTACTAGTTCAGGCATTGATAGCTGGACGAGACAAAGTTCATTAGCGACGCATCTGTCCACATACAGTCACGTTTAGATTATCAATGGTCTAATAAATTCATAAACAACATTTTTGGTTAGAGACTCTATATTAAAACCCGTTCAATGTAGAAGCAAAGATAAAATTCTCAAATAATTGAATTGACGAAATATCAAGTACAAAATAAAAATATTTTATATTTTCTTTTAAATATATTAATAATAAATGCATGACTATGAGCGCTGTCAACTTAATAATAATTTTAGCTAATTGTTCCAATGAAGGCTACGTTTCAATTACTTTGGAACTATAACTAGCAATCGTCTTTTTGATCTCATTATAAGTGGTTATCTCATCAGAGAATCTATAAAGATATTAATGAACAAATGCCAAACGTATAACCAGGTGTTATTTTTTAACAAGGTAATTCGCGAATTATTCTTCTGATCGACCCCGGTTCTTTCAATCGTTGTGGAATTGTCTTTAACTGCCACGCAGGTGCTCACATCGACCCAAATTCTGTTAAAAAGGCGTCAAGCTTTTGCTTGTTGTTGTATTGTTTTACATTGAATACAAAATATTCTAAAAATATTTCCTTATAGTAAATACTAAATAAATAGTATTATTAGCATTTAAATATTTCTTGTACTTATCTATTAAAAATATAAAGTAGGTTTGGAAGAATAATGTTTAAAATTAGATGTTAATATTTATGACTAAAACGGTGCCTCTAATTGTATAAAATATACATTTGTAGCAAAAATATTTATATATACATAATATATGTCCGTATAATATATATCTTACCGTATATATATGTACAATATATATATCCGTTACCCTAGATCCCATAACACAAGCGGCACAATCCTTAATTTGGGCTAAGCTAATTAGTGTTAATTAGCGTAAGAAACACTTATTTATAATACTTACTTATTTTATTTTTATATGCGAAATATATATTAGCTAACATAGTATAACATATAAATAAAAAAAGGTGCAACTGCAAATTTTATTCCGCTCGCCAAGGGTATTTCTGTGTAATTTTTAGCTATTCTAGTCATTTTAGTCTAGTAGACCCAAATTTTTACATTAATCAATCAACGTCATTGTTTAACCTACACAAGCTTGATTTTCAGTGTCTCAGAAATAATAACTGCGACATTTCCGAGGTCTCAAATTAACCTCCTTGAACTTCTTTACAGAAGGCGTGTAAGCCTGCGCCTTAAGGGCCCGGCTTAATTACGTCACGTAGCGCGGATTCCGGCAACTTCCAACTAAGCCTCCGTGCACACGAACGCAAACATCACTCGCGTTTCTTTCGATACGCGTTAAGCCCCGACAACTGCTTGTAATCCCCCCGCTTGTTTGACGCGCGTATTAAAAAGTTGACGATGGCGTGGGAATAAACTGCTTCGTTGTTGGGACCTTTCCTATTATGTAAGATTCAGTCATATTTTATACATCAACTATAAGTTTTGCTAAAAAGCAAAAATTTATATTCATATAGTACTATTCAATTAACTAAAAATAAAATGGAAAACCTTATTATTAGGAACATATATAAAATTACGTATATCAATATGCTAGGTCATTTTCGACGTACAAAAATTGATATTTTTTCTAAAACAATTTTAGGTCTTAGCATAATAAGCTTATTCATTTTTCATTCTCAAAGAACAACGAGTATTCGATGATATATAAATTATATTGGTTCAAAACGCTAATGCACGTGATCAGTACTTAGATCTCTGTTGTCACATCCTACGCACGTAAGCATGAGGGACGAAAACTCTTAGCATTCCAAGAGGCAGTAGCAGCGTCTATGACTGGTCACTCAGGTATAGATTTAAAAGTACCCTTACGATGTATCAGCACCCATCATCACCACCTGGTGTTGTTACTGGTTCCAGTACAGAATTTACAGAATCTCTGGGTAAGCTGAGATCTTTAACAATATAATAATTTGTTCTATTTTTGACGTATCTGCATGTTACTTCACCCACGAATAATAGCGTCCGACGACGTTTTAAAAGTGTTATCTGAAAGAAGTAACTATACTAACCAAAGTTTATAGTGTTCATAATATAACTGCTTAAACTATGACTGTATTAGCTTTAACCTACTACGTTTTATCACCTTCACCATAATACCTATACTACTATACAAGGGTCAAACAGGGAAAGATTTATATAAATATTACTTAAGTTACTTATTTCACTTAATCATCATCATCACAATAAAAACATGATTTGCCTTAGATATGCAATGTATACATAAACTTATATACTTTCATATCGTAGTCACACAGCTCCATTTCTCCTCAGGGAATGAAGCCCTTAGTTAACCTCTGATAAGTTTAAATAGACGATTACCCCCGAGACGGACATCGCCAATTACAGATGTCCACTGATTAAATTCTAGCTCTTTAAGTCTAGTTAGAACTGTATAGTTTGTCATTACGTAACTAGATTTGCAGTTGGATTTTCAAGACTCATAAATGTTTCAAGCTAGACTTTACATTATCAATGTGTCAGGAAAAGCTGGATGTGATTTCTTAACAATTAGCTCGGAGACTTTAACGAGGACATTATTATTTTATGTAACGCATTTCACAGACATACAACTTAATTATATTTACAGTAAGCTATGTATATTAAGACATTCTCTGTCGATCTATACAAAAACTGAATACGAATTAAATAGAAACATGACTTAATTCGATAGTTAGACAAACATCTACATAAATCATGTTTACAATTAATTAAAGTTTATTACATAATAAATGAGACAGATTTATTAGAACTTTTCTTAATAAACTAGTTACAACTATGAGAAAGTATTTAATTAGATTTAAATTGACTTGATTTATATACCTATACTATCTTGTGTGGTAATTGCGTAAGCCAATATAAAACAAATAATTTTTAACTGTATTACTCAGTACTTAAGGTATGATTTTCACCTACTAAAATGTAACTTGAGCAAAATATCTCCTTGAATAAGCCTACGTTGAATAGGACCAATGCAAGACCTCGTGGCAAGCCGCCAACTATATACTTACCCTGAATTCTTATTGGTGCATTTTGTTACTATATATTTTGCTGACCAATCAAATTTTGAATTCGATATTCCATTTAAAATATTGTATCAAAGTATATCTACCTCAAATGCTTTAAACTTAGGTTAGATATATATTGACAATTAATTATAAATATATCAAAACAAAGATATACACATTTAATCAGAAAAAATAGTTGTAACAAGTACTATTACTTAGAAATCACTTTTCATAATTCTCAGCGAAGTCTGACTTGAGTGTAACGTGTCAAGCAAACGCGATTTAAATGACACCAATACAAAATTCGTTGATTTTCACGCACTAATGAATGCAAAAGGCAGAAGTATCGTGTCTATGAAATTGACAACTAATCAAGTTAGTTACAGTCAGGATGCGCAGTAATGTAGAATTGTGACTTTGAGAGCGGTCAAAGGCCACCCCGGCATAGGCACAAATCCAATTTGCTTGTTTCGACTTTCGCAGGGTTAAATGCCTGCGCCAATTAAACGACGCGTAAGTGCGTTCGTGTCCCCTCTTCAACCCTTTTTTGGGCGTCAATATCGTGGTGTGGTCCTATTCAGACAACTATTTGAGGCCTACAACTTGGTCGGATTTCTGCCATCTTAATTATGTGGACGCCAATGTTTGAGAGCTACAAATACCGAGCCTATTTGCTGGTAGACAAATAAGGATAGTCATTACGTACGCTATATTGGCGTGCAAGTAAATTGAGCTAAGTTTTATTTTGTTTATTGTTTACTCTAACTTTATCAATGTTGGTTCAATAGAAGCCTAGCTTCTGATTCATTTTCATGCTTAGGCACGCAATTCAATAAATTATCAAAGTACTGTTATAAAACAAATATACGTGTTACAAAATAATATTAGATGAAAGAATTGAATTGAAAAAGATGAAATCAAAACTAGAATGCTTGCATGAAGTCCTCAAAGCTTGTCCAATTTTACAACGAAAGCTGCTGAGTACTATTTGTAGCCGTTACAAGTTACGAATTTAGAATGAACCTAAAACCTGCAAGGCGGTAAAAAGCTCAAAGTACCCGTATATTATTCTCATTGGCCCTAGCGGTGAATAATCTTGCGCTGTAAGAACAGTGCCCGTTAAACGGCAGCGCTATGTGCAAGCACTTTCCCACCCACTTACGGCAATGAACTTCCATTGCCTATTAATGCTGCTTCTTATTTATGGTTCAGCACTTTTTGCCCTCGAACTAAACTTCGTGCTTGTTATTCTCTGCATAAGGACTAATTCAGAATAACGTTAGATGTAGCTGCTGCTAACAGCATTAGATGATTTCATATAATTTCGGGTGTTTATTGGGTGTGATTAGATTTTACTAGTTCGTAGTGTACAAGGAAGCAGAACTCGCTACTTTTTTCTGTAACAATGAAGAGTATTTGATCTTCACTTTTTGTAACAATATTATATTCAATCAACTTTTTTACATTAATAAGTCCATAAAATTGTAATACGTATTAACGGTCTGCCTCGAATGTATAATTTTGGCACAACCTTACCGAATATACACCTTACCGAATTCAGTGTTAAGCAACCTAGAAAGACCTTCAATTGACATGTATAATGCCGCAGGCATTTTCTACAAGTCACTCAAAAACACAGCAGCTTTACTCTGACAATTGGTTTCTTTATTCAAATATGTATGATAAATAGAATTACGACTATATTATCTACACCAAACTACAAAACAGATTTTTGCTGAAACATTCGCCTATTTACTGTGATGTGCAATAAATTTTTATAAATATATAATAACTGCATGTTATAAATAAATATTTCTTATACTTACACCAATTAGCCTATTATGGGATCTAGGGTACCGGATAGACTACATATATTATACAAGTATAGATAAATTTCGTAGTAATATATTATAACAACCATGACTAAGGTACAAATGCTCGCATTCATCGCGCAAATATCAGCCCCCACCGGGACTCGAACCCGGGACCTCAGAGATGGCAACACCTTGAAACCGGTATACCAACCACTCGACTACGGAGGTCGTCAAATGAAAGAACAAATACAAATACAGATACAAATGAAAGATGTGTAATTTTTTCATACCTACTATATTTTATGCATATATCATTGGGAATAGATCGGTTGTGTCTTGGCGGATTTTAATCCCTCACTACATAGCCCTCGCTCTACTTATCAATTAACCCATGAATCCTTCATTACGCTTAGAGTTCAATATGCCACCCGTCACTTAGATTACTGCTTAATGCCCTTGATATCTAATATATTATTGAAAAAAGGAAATATTAAAAAAAGATATCCTAGACATATAAATGTATTATTAACAGGCAACTTTATGTCGGATGGTCACAAAACCGAGGTTATAATAATTGCTTGTTAGAAATATTCCAGGAAAAAATAAGCCACCTAAATTACACGATGAAAAGATATTTTATATAGAATAGCTTTGGAGTGTAGTTATTTATTAATCAAATACAGTATTTAGTTATTTTTTACATAAGAATAATTATTCATATTTCACTATGAATGTATCCTTAGTTATTTTTTTTAATTTAATCTGTAAAATTAAGAATTTTTCTTTTTGTAAATTCTATAGCACAAAGTACTAACACAATACTTCATTGCATTGCATAATGTAGGTATTGCTATTAGTCGGTCTGTATTTTATTTCTCGATTGGGTCGGTAAGGTCTTTAAGAGGCTTTTTGCTTATTTATTCCGGGGTTCCCTCTTATCTATGCCAAATGATCACCAGCTAACTGGATGAGAGAGAAAGAGAGGTGATATGTTTAGTCAAGATGACGCTATCGAGTCGCTATTTCCCTGTCTTTCATTTCAGGCCATGGCACCCCTCCTTTAATTTTATATAATGCAGCCGCTTCTCTTACTCTAATGTCCAGGTGGGTCATGATTGGGTATTACAATGCCTGACGCGAGGGAAAGGGTCTTGCGTCAGAAATTTTTGTTACCTTGATGATACCCCTGTCACTGCTAGGGGGAGGTATCTAGAGGAGTCTTTGCGGCTTGGCTCCGTCTTCACAATTTTATTGTCGAGCCCATCAAGTCGTTGTGTACCTAAAGTATCTTTGGTTGGTTATTGACAGAAGGTGGAGATGTGATGGGCATTTTTTTCATCTCGAACCTGGACTCCTAACGACCGCCAATACGCTCGGTTATGTCGTCCACAGTATCAGCGTGCCGCGTGTAGCCGTGAGTCGTTAGTACGCTAGTGTTATTAGGAGCATGGTTCTTTATGGGGCACTCCTTTGGGCTAACACCTTAAGCCCTGCTACGGTAGCAGAAGACCTAATCCGCAATAGCATTAAGAACTGGACGGGTCTATAGAACCGTTTCCATAAGGTGCTGTGCCCCCCTGCCGAAATTCCCCCATAGAAACTGACGGCCCACGTCATGGCAGCCGCTTATTTTATCCGAGTAGCTGTGAAGGTTACAGTTGTCATACTTCGATTGAAATTTTTTGAGCTCTATTGGCTAATGGGTTCGGCCTCCTTTTCAAACAGTCTCTTAAAAAGCGTCGAAGCCATGCACCTGTTGCTCATCACAAAGGCGAACAGGTAATACGGATCACTTCTTTATCATTTAGTGCTAGTTCTTTTGGCTTGGTTTTTTCATCGTACAAGGAAGTTGTTTACCTTTAATGATGGGAACGACGATTGCCGTCTGATGTATCAGGCTGGATGTGGCAGTGATCACAATTGTTCGGCACCGCATAGCTATAATTCTCTCACATGTCTCGAGCATGAGTTTTGGTTTTGGTAGACCAAACTCAACAATGAAATCTAGTTTATTACACCATGACAAACCTGCTGCCTATTTAGTCAACGGATTACAGAATCCCGAATTATGTGGAGTGTCTCACCTCCCGAACAGTGGCACTACTGCATAGACCTTAGAGGGATAATAAAGGACACTACTACGGAGATCATAGCCGCTAGAGTCATGCTAATAAATCGTATAGATTCTCACGGAGCAGTCTGTGTATTAGCAGACATGCCATTGTGCGATGTCTAGGCATAAACCCTCTCGTCATCGGGTGGCTGAAAGTTTACTAGTATATGCCTTTTTCCAGTAGAGGTGGCATGCATAAGGCGATGGAAGTCAGTGATAGAGACGCTTGCCCATCAAACTGCTGGGTACTGGACGATCGAAGCTGTTCGTTCAATATTATAGGAGTAGGTCCCAACCTACTCTAAGCTCTAACATGTGAGGTAAAGCGTACATGTTAAAGATTTTGATTATACACGTCTACTGCGGTTATTATCTGCACCAAGTGGCACATTGTCAGGAAGAATCGCTACGGTGTTATCACTGTCCAGCCTGGCGACCCAAATGCAACGCTCTTGTTAATAACAAAATCGATCAGTGTGATGGCTTGGAAGATTGTCGCCTCCTTCATTGAAGGAGTCGACGAATGAACAGAAGTAAGTTGCGGAGTGGACACCACTCCGTCACAGATGGCAGGAGATGTGCGTTTCTGAGATGCCAACAACGCCTACAACTAACCTAATTATGTGGCGCAGAATCAGCCAGAGTGAGTGATAATCTGTTAAGAGATACTATGTTCCCAAACTTGACTAGGCGTCAACCTTATCACGACTCGCTTCTTGGGTTTGGGTAGGCTTTATTGATGTCTATGTGTCACTGAGCCTATCCCTGAGGGTCTATTCGGTGAACTGGACTCTTTCGATCGCTAACCGACCGTCGAGGGTGGAGAGCTTCCGGTGTTAAGCTTACCCTAGGTATACCACTATGAGTGAGTTTATTATAGTTTATACCATTAGTGCCATGCCTTATTGAGTCGTCTAATCAATAATCCTATACATATAGTAAATATGCGTATACCTACCGCCTTAATAGACATCTTCAAATTATTCATAGAAAAGGTAACTTGATTTATTAGCAGAGTGGTGAAATAAAAGTGGTAGCTGCTCGTCAATACCATGACCTTTTTTACAAAGTCGTTTTAGTATTTTATTGACGTCACGAGCTTCCACTAGACTAAGTGCTGACAGTTAGGGTGGATCACCAGTGCACCTACCATTTTATCAAAAGCAGATAAATGATATAAATTCAATAGTAAGTATGACAACCAACTACGTAAAGCGTAAATATAAATACATTCGAAAAGCCAACTACAGAGTTTAGAAATCCCATTTCGCGTAATAAATAGACGTCAACTATTCCAAAGTCTGAGTATTGCATTAGCCAATGTTTCAACTGTGTGACTACGGTTTCAAACGAAAATACTTCTCCGTCTGTCCGTGACAACATCATTACAAACGGACGCGGAAATAAATTTAAGGAGAAGACGTTTAATAAGTTTGAAATTAGCTAGTTGCGTAAAGATCAAACGCAAATAATTGCCTTTTAATTGGAAGCATGAACAGTAACAACAGAAAAACGTCACGATTGTTATAGAACGTAGGAACGCAACTTTTAAGTACTATTTTTTATAATATAAATATCTTCTTGTAACGAAAAAGTAAACCAAAAGCATTGTTAAAATGTCCTTAATACAATAAATAATAGAAATACTAATTTGTTACACATTACATTACTACATGAAGTAAGTGTTACAAAATTACACTTGCAAAGTTATCTCTTATTAAAGTCTGAATAAAAGGGCTCATAGGTATGAATGAGTACCTATTAGTATACAAAATCTATACAATTAAGAAAAATAGAAAAATAAATTTACTCACGTAACTTTACTATTGAATGAAAATACATAATTTTGAATATAAATATTAAAACATAAAAATTCATTTCACATAGACTACCAATTCGTCTTCGAGAAAATCTTTTATTCTATCTTTAATTTCGTTATTATAATAGATTCTTGCAAAATTAATTTATTCGTTAATAATTATATATTAATTAAAAGAAATAGTTTAAACATACATAATACAAATGGAAATATCAGCCTTTGTCAATAAAGTTATGTCGTTAATTTATCATGCCCTATTATGTTATCCATAAAATTATATAACGAGATATTTTTTGAAATATGTGTCCTGAACTAAGTTATTAGAATGAAATATGTTTTGGGATCAATATCTGCTACCAATGAGAACACAAATATGGTAAAAGGGCGCGTCATATATTAGATACAAAAAAATGACGCCATAGTCTTTCAACTCGGAGAACACATCCGGCTGAAAGCTGGTGTTTTGACAGCGGACCCTAATCCGAACCGCTCTGTGGGGCGTCACGCTGGCTCTGACGTTTTCCAATTATAACTCATTCACTATGTAACACTTTTGCGAACACTACCAAACATTCATCAAACTGTCGATTGAAATGTAGTATTTGTTTTGCCCAATAGGTAATATTTTTATTGATTCATTCCTATATGAGTAATACAGTTCTACAGGTACTAAAAGAAGCATTGATGGACAAAACATTCGCAAGAATATGTATATCCATACATCTCTATTTATGCCCAAAGCTATTATGGAACCTATTCAATAAATATAGCTTACTATTTATAAGACAGTTAAAATTTCAAAATTAAATCATTCATAAGTTACCTCCTTATTTGCCATGTTTCGGAGAGAAAAGATCAATAGCATTATAAATTATACCTACATATATGCTTACATACTACTTTAGCTACATATAACATTTTCTTTTTTACAACAATAACTTGTTCAGAATCTATAAATGACAGTTATATAGTCAATTACTATTGATTACAAAACAGTAATACCAAAACTTTTGTACTGTGTAGAGTAAATATACTGTTGTGATCGCCTTTTTATACCCATATTGGGTGCCTAAATTGGCTAAAAGTCGAGAAAGTGGAAAGTGGAAACCAGCACCCTTCATACTATAAATAATAAACTTTGAAATTTACTTTTGATAAATAAAAGTATTGTCTTGCTAAGTTATAATTCTTTGTGTCATAAATTCTCCAGCATCTGTTTAAGTCATCAGTTGAAGAATCCTGTCAAAAATTAGCATAAGCAGTTATTATCCAGTAAACTTAGAAAAGATGAACTCTCAACGCATTCAGGATCAATTTCTAAACTTTAGCTTGGATCTTTACTTTTACAAACAGTGTTCGCGGATGTCCTGACAGTTACGGAATTAGAGTTAAATTATTTAGTTTAATATTTCTTTCCTATTTTCTATTTTTATTAAAATCTTGAATGTTATATCTTGAATTTTTAATGTTTGACAGATTATCTTTTAAAGCTTAAAGATTACATTATATAACTATTATTAAGTCAAGATTATTTTATTAAGTTCGTCACGATTATACACGCCAGAACAAGTGGCAATACGCTCGTCTTATATTACAACAAAATATTTTTTTTACACGTCTGGTTAACTTTTCGAAAACAATGAATGTGTGTGTTTCTGTCCTTTTAAAAGTACCAACGGATCACCAACGATTGAATAATTATCCTGAAAAAGAAATCATATATTCCGGCTTGTAATAAAATAATAAAGCGGTATGGATTGAAATTTTAAAATTTCGGAACATTCTGACGAAGTTGGGTAAAGCTACTAAACAACTAAATTCAAAATTGTCATCGAATTCATTTCAGTATTTTGTTAACCTGTATTAATTATATTATTTTATTTCAAACAATTATTTTTAATTGTGTTTCTTTTCTAAGTAAACCTAGTTTGAGCTTCTCGATGGAGCTTATTAGTAAACTTGTGAAAAGCTACAGTAATTAGACTATAGGTGGATAATGTTCAAATGACCTTATTCTTATTTTTATCATAATCTTATATATAAAAATGAATCGCAAAACGTGTTGGTAAGCGCATAACTCAACAACCTCTGGACCAATTTCAGCCAATTCTTTTTTAAAATATTCGTTGAAGTTCAAGGATGGCTATTACGAGAAAAATTCGAATAATTATCGGAAAAATCCTAAAAACAGCCCCCTTTTCCCCATACAACGTTTTCTAACTAAAACGGACAGTCAATTTGACTTTACTGTTATTGTTTAAAGTTTATATTGCAAGCACTCACTGTTGTCTACGCAAATATAGGTGTGTTCCTAACATCTGAGTCAATTTGTGCTTTATTAACGCTATATAAAATTGAAATTCAATCATATCTATCAAAACAGTGTGTGTGTGTGCGTTGGAGTACAGAATACATGGTTGGAGGATTTAATGTCACGTTCCAAAATTGAATAGTTACAAAATGTAATAGTTCATTTGAACCTTTTTTTGGAATTTGGTTGGCTATGCGGTATACTGCCACTTTACAATTCTTTTTCAAATTCAAATTTGACAGGACGACGTCTGTCGGGTCCGCTAGTATACAATACAATGTACAGTAACATACTTAAATCTTCATCATATTCTATTTTAATATTAATTTGTTCGATAAATCTCATATTTAACGGACATAGATAAAAGTCCATTATGCATTAAAAATACCATATTTGTGCTGATTAGCTGATTTATCATAGCAGAACGTAACTACTTATATAATCTAATAATAAAATAACAATAGAGCCCGGTATCTTCTTCACTTAAAACTTCTTTCAATTTTTCTAACGCAACACACTTCAAAATCATATTTAGGCTTTAATGTATGTACGTTAAGGAAGCCTCGTAAATATAAAATTATTTTAATGGATCCTGAATACAGACCACCAAGTAAGACTAATTGTAAGTTTCCTCTGCATCAAGAGTTTATCCGTTTACCAGGCTTATTACCAAGTCTTGCCGTATTAATGCAGATCAAGATTAAGGATAATTATTTTGTTTTAAATAATAAACTAATATTATATGTTTCACTATTACAATCAGTATATCCTGATGTGGATGTATATCCGAGTATATCATAATTATCACAATACAATGGGCATTATTAGGTTCTTAGTGTACATGCTGCAAATGATAAGTTTTTTCTGCGTTCTTAACCAAATCGATCGAAAAATTTTCCACCCTAGCGATTGTCAATGCTACGAGTAATATGCACGGGCCCACTTTGGCCTGCCTCTTAAGAGACGCAATTCTTCGACCTATACGCTGAACCGATCTAGCAAAGAAATTTCTAGAATGGCTAGAATTTATCGCTTGGAATTTTTTGATCCCATTAGCTCATTGTATATGACTAGATTTCGGTGCCGTATATCATTACTGATAACATACTCGTACACGAATCAAAGGTTTTCGTTTCGAGGTACGACGATAAACGAGCCGAGAATATGCCGCATAACTTTTCGAAAGCTACCCAGCTGAATTAAAATCAGTTGATTAACCTCTTACTGGAAGTTCAACTAACTTAGTTTAAATGTTGATTGATATCACAGGTCAACATATTAGTTAACAACTGCCACTGAGAGCCAAGAGCGGTGCTACATGGAGATTTGATATATATTCTTCTTCTAGAGTATTTTAGTACGCAGATTTCAAGGTGCCGCCTTTCTGAGATTCGCGGTTCGAGAGATATTTGTGTGATGAATTTATGTCTTAAATAAATGGCTGGTAATGTTGGTCTTCGTGTATTTAGTCCAAATCTTCCATGGTCTCAGCTATGATCACGAATGATCTACAAAGTGTATTTACACCCTGTTCGCGCCGCGAATATAAGCGCTCTGGATTTTATTACTAAATATAATAGCACAGAATAATAGAAACATTCGTTTCTCATATTCGTATGAGATATATATAGAAAGTAGTCTACGAAATTTAAAAATAAATCTGTATATTGTTACGTATTTGGTTCCAAAAAAATTCACGTAAAAAAGGAAACTTACAAAAATAAAATAAATAAGAGTTTTGAATGTTGTAAATAATCAGTGTCAATTAAAAAATCTTTTAGATCCAAGGACAGGACGTGGTTTGCTCTTTGTTTAAAACAATTATTCGCATGTATTAAAATACCGTATAAATATTGCAAAAATGACTAGCATACATTTTAAAATAAAAACGTGGTGTGAGATATAAGAGTATTAAGATGGATGTGTGGTATAACTCAAATAGACATAAAGAGGAATGATTATACATAGCGCAAACTAAAAGTTTCCAGATTTGGTCATTTACACAAACAATATTTGACACGTTATTACTACATTTGAAAATAGAGATCTTTAGCTGTAAAATACAATTTGTTTCATTTGACTGTCAATTTGTTTCATTTTAAAATGTAATTTTTTATGCGGGGTATATTTTCGTTGCATGATTTTTAATGATAATATTAGCCAAATAACACGATCCAACGCAATTTGGCTGATGCTCAATAAATAGATCCCAACACTTGATGGCATACCATACATGTTAGATACATCGAAGGTGATTTGAATTTGGTGAGAAACACAGTAACAGATAACGAAACATGAATTTATAGTTGCGATCCGAGCGAGATGATTATCTAACGTCACCTCGGAAGAATGACACAAATTTTTAAATAACTTTATTGTCACATGCTAGTGCGAAATCACATTGAATACCCAGACTAGTAATAACAATCAAAGCTCATGTTTATTTGTGTGATCTGGCGTCGTACTTATGTAAAAATTTAAAAACCAAATTGTACTAGTAATGTAATATTTCGAATAATTTTGATACCGACTCATTTTTTCTGTATTAAAATGCATTACTTTGTGCCATAAATATTTATTATAACAATAAAATTTCGACGAAATCCAAAACAAAAATTGACAAAATGTCGTGAAATTATATTACCAGCATATTTGGTAGCACGCCTGTATGGCCTCAATGTCCCACAACTAACTGGATTCCTCGCTTTTCTTATGATTTACTCAATATAAATTCTTAGGATATTCTTGAAAGGAAAGTTGGTATTTCCTTGTTAATATCGAAGCTTTCTCTTTTCTTCAATAAATGAAATATTGATCTACAAGCGAAAATCCTCCAGCCCACGAATAGAGCTAAAAATTAAATCCACAAACCTTTAACAAAGATGATAATTGTGAAATTCAACTAAACTCTTTGTACTTACGCGTTTGAGTCAATAAATTCAGCTTGTTTAATCAGCCGAGAGCACTTTCAATGTAATAGCTGGAAATTTTACAAGTATCCTAATAAAACTTGCGCGAAGTTAGATCCAAGTTGTTGAGAGCCCCAAATATTTGGTTCTCTATACCTTTAGAGATATACACGCTTGTTATATAATGACGAATGTCAAAATTACCCCAATACAGACTATCTATGAGATATTAAGTTTCTAGTAATTTGCCAGAAAAACTGGAAAAACATTTTATTGCATCATTTATGTCATCATCATCATCATTTCGGCAGTAAGCGCGTATGCTCCTACTAACAAATATCACACTTTGATTTTCACCAAATCGTCCATCCAGATTGTTCCTATTCCAAAATGGTGTAATAACTTATGGATTGATAATATAAAGACATTAAAGAAAAGTGTTTCATTTTTCATTTAGAAATATCATATTGAGATAATATCATAGGTCCCCAATAAATGATTAGTTAAAAAAAACATTGTTACATACTGGTATTGCCTTAACATATTAATAGGGTGAGCAATAGATATTGTTATAGACATACCGTCATTACATTAGAATGCATTTGGTCCTCATCATCGTCTTTTTTTTATTTGATAGAAAAACTCATGGCCTTTATCTCATATGATGGTAGGAGACAACGACTGTGACGAAGCGAATTTCACTTAGATTTCACAACATCTAAGGAATTTTTAATATTCGATACATTACTAATGGCAATAAATTTAGGACGGTAGAACTCCACCGTCAATACAAAACAATCTGAATTCTGAATCACTTTTTTAGTACCCATTGGTCTTAAGCTCTAGACTTCCATGACCATTAAGGAGATTAAAAAGATATTTCATATTTATAAATATTTCTCTTCTTATTTCTCTTGCCCCGTTCCTAATTTTATTTGGGGTCGGCGCAGCATGTGTTGCTCTTCCACTCTCCTCTATCAATCTCTATTTCGACACTTACTCCCACAACGATGATTCTTCAACATATCATCATTCACACAGTCCATCCATATTTTCTGCGTCTTTCGTATCACACGCCCATTCACTTTTATGTTCATTTATAACTATTAACAAACTATATTTATAAAGGTAAATACTTTAGTTTCTAACAGATGTTCTGAGATATCGATCTGAACTGGTTATACAATTTTCTTTTTCTGAACCCAGTTAAAATATAACTAAAATATAGAGCACAAATAATTGTTTATATAAAGAATACCTAAAGTTGCAAAGCATAAAATGAGGTTTTATGTTTCATTTGCTGAAACGTGTCTGTATTCTTGAGTAGGAAGTACAGTTGTAGGGTTGACTTAACAATACAATATATAGTTGAATAAAACAACAGAAGTATTTCATTATTCATTCAATGAATTCAAAGAGTTAATTAGTTCAATTTATGACAGCTCGGATCCATCCCTATCGAGGGACCGAGCCTACTCTAACTATGGTAGGACGATTAGGACTTAGTCAGTTACGCTGGCCCAGATTGGTACACTTAACTTACACCTTTAAATTAGCTCACAGGTGTGTACATGGTAACATGTACAGTTGAGATGTAATTTAAAGGTGAGAGTGTATCCTAACAATGTTGTCTTTCGTAGTAAAAGAGGAACAGTATATCGGAGTTCAAGAAACAGACTCTCTAGCCAAAATAACATTCATGATATTGGATTTCATTTCGTTATAACGAAATATATGGCAATGTTTGCGCAATTTCGAATCATTTTTTTCGATTTCGATAACGAAACGAACGCGAAAGATACCTAATACACAGAAGTCACAGAGTACCAATTCATCAGTGTATTTTTACAATTTGCTCAAGATTTACATTGCCTATATTTTGTTGCGCTATTGGTAGAAGTCTATTAATAATTCTATTATCATTAAATAAATATTCCGAAGTTCAATTATTTTGCATTTGATCTCTATTGCACAAAGAAATAAAACAATTTTTCAGTCTGACAGCCCTAATCGGATTCGGCCCCCGATCCGGTATCGGCGGGAGCGGTGTTTGCTGAGCGCTCGTAGCACGGCGCAGCGGCGGCGGCGTGCGATCGACAAGCTCTCGATTCATCGTCCGACACACACGAAGACACAATGCTGTTGTGCTATTCTGCATATTTAGACGTATTGCTCTCGCTTCGTTCAAATCGATTACACGAGCCTTTAAACAAACAATCGATTCTCCTAATCCATCCATTATTACATAAAAAATTGCATGCGGTTCATTTAGCATTTGTGAGGGTTCCACGGTTTTTACAATCATGTCCAACGGGCCACCATAAATGACCATATGCTTGTTGTCTATCGGGATGTTTCCCGCCAGTCCCAGTGTCGTTTTTATAAGCCTCGGCCCTCGTCCCATCCAAGAGCTCCCACACAAACTAGGTACGTTTGTCCGAATAGCTTCCAGTATCTCGTTGCAAGTTATGCATTTTGGCGGCAGCGTTGCACGCGATATTTCTACATACTTCGGGTAGACGTTGACGAGGTCATATCCGTCTCGATTTGTTATTAATCTAGGTGGTGGTTTCACCCTTCTCACACAGGATCTGACAGACATCTGCAATGTGATCTTCACAGTTTTGGATGAAAATATCGTTCTTGTATTGGGGTCCTGGTTTTTTTAATGTCACTCGATCTCCATAAGTAACTGTGACCCAAGTTCATACAAATTCCCCTGACAAGGTCATGTTTCGCCGACTTTCATCGTGATGGAAGCGTTTCTTTTTTAATTTTCCTCTTGCACTGCCAGCTTGCACTCTCTCTGTGCTCTGATCAACCCACTTTCCTTTGTTCATTGCATGGAGTTTTATTGTGGTCATCTTTAAGAAAAAATTTAAGATTTTGACATCTCCTCTCGTACATGATTGCTCCGTGTTATGAGGTAGCCTCCAATATGAGTGCGTAATTAGATACTTTCCCTTATCCTAGTCACTCCATGTTATTAGACCCGCTGTTACCCTCTCTAACCATGCCTCCTACGTTATCGTTAAGTTAAAGCGGACATCCCGCGTTTGTAGCGCAATATTTTCTTATTGGATATAGGTTCTCTGCGCTAGGGAAGTGTAGTTCTTATTTCTGTATCTTGCTATATGCGCAACTATTTCTATGAACCGTACTATCAATAGTTTCGTCTCTTTGTCCCTAGGCAGGGCATTAATTGTGGCGGTAGAATCGCGAAAGTGCACACCGCCATGCGCCCCGATATGGGCTTGGAGGACACCGGGTGTTTTGGTGAGTAGGCCGGTCCCTCTGACCGGAGAGCTGATACGGCTGCACCTAGCCAGCGCGGTGGGTGCATAAAATGCATTTCCCCTCGAAAAAAAAAGGCAGGGCATTAATATTCTCTTTTCCCATTACTATCTTATCTATGTTTTAAGTCGTGGCGGCTACCGGCGAATATAGAACGTTCCAGGAATATATGCTATACCGATCTATTCAAGGCAGCATTCACAAAATAGGTGGACCTTGAGTTTGAATCGTTATAGATATTTTGCGAAACCTCTAAGCCCCGTCAAGAGTAGCACCGAACAGGATAATGGTTTTACTATTTTATCTATATTTTGATATGGAAAGAAAGTAATCTAGTTAATCCTCCTATAGAAGAGGTGATGTGTCAGTCCTGCCATGTGCAGAAGATAAAATAACATTTCGACACAGGAATCTCACAATAGTCACATAGTCGTCCGCCCATACCGCATTTTAGCCAATTTAGTTATTTAGTATCTGCTCTTTCGTTGCCTGCCATGCCCACCTGTACTCTTAATGAGAGCAGCCCGACTTCTCCACCATTCCTCCTGATACTTCAGATAACTGTCCGTGTATCCTTTGTAGTCTAGCTATATAATTTGCTATAGGATTGGATATTATATATACCGAAGAATTGCCAAAGTGATTTCTTTTCCTTGCGTTGTACAAAACTCTTTCCATTTTGCTGTCTGTCACAGTATGTCATTTCCGGCCCAGCACACGCTGGCGGAGTGCCCCGCGTGGGCCTCCGAGCGCCGAGTCTTGGTCGCAGAGATCGGGCGAGATCTGTCTCCGCCGGCATTAATTGCGGCAATGCTGGCGGACGAGGGAGGTTGGAGGGCTGTGGCCTCCTTCTGTGAAGCAGTGATGCTCCAAAAGGAGGCCGCCGAGCGGGGTCGGGAGATGGCCGATCCCGCTCGAAGGAGGCGGCGCCGGGCTCGGTAGCTCAGCTGCGGTGCCGCCGCGGGTCGCCGGCGGGCGCGAGGAAGGCGCGACCGCTACGGCGACCCGGGATGGACCACGCCCCTTCCGTGGCCGGGGGGCGTCATAGGTGGAGGAGACCGGGGGAGGTAGTGCAGCCACCCCCGAGGAAGGCTCCTCTGTATCGACGGGGGAGCGGAGGCTGGGGGTTCCCAGAAAGTAGCTTGGTAGTTTCCGGGGGCTCCCTACATGCCTGAGGAAGGCCATCCCTGAGGTTTTTAGTGGGTAGGCCTCCCCCTTCTGGGGAGGAGAGCCCCACATAACCGCCGGCTCGCCACAGCTGGGGTATGCAATTTAATGCATTTTCCTCAGGGGAACAAAAAAAAAAGCATGTCATTTCTACGTATTTCTTGATTTATGATCTACTAGGTCTTGCTGGCCTGATTTTTTCGCTGAACAGCTGCGTCTCTTACTCTACGCTTCGTCTAAAGTATCCTTTTCCACCTTATTTGTCTATAGTTCCTTTTTCCACCGAGGTGGGAGGGTTTTCCGCTCTTACTCGTTATTTTCTGGATGTTCTATATCAATTTTGATGTACTTAATTACTACAGGGCTGGGGTCTTCTTCGGAGATAGCAATGAGGGATTCGGGTTAACTATTTCTATACAATGCATAAAGAAGTTATATATTTTTTTATAAATTTTTGCCAGTTCTTAAATTTAAAAACAAAGGTAAATACTATTACGAAAGCTGCAGTTCTTCCAGTACGGTTTTCCACCACAAAATACACTTTTTAATTAATCTGCTTAATTAACAAATAACTAAAATAAATTAACATTAATCTCTTACCTAATACGGAGATTACCGAACCAACTAAAACAGAGGTCGCGATAGCACGTCACATGAAGAAGTCTAGGCGATTATATATAGATCTTTAGTCTTTAACTCCACTACTCGGCACTAGAGGGCGCTACCGATACAAGGCTCGATACCTTTCCCGAATATTGTACAGTTTTCTTCAACATTCATATTTTTTACAGCCTTCCAGAAAGTTCGATGTGCTCGAATCGCTTCTACGATATACTGGAAGGCTTCCAATTGTTCCCGAATGTTCAAGTCTACTCCAATGATTGATTATAAGATAATATCTGTTCCTTCTGACTGTTGATACTTTGACATCAGATATACAGCATGAAACACCTTACTGTGTGCTATTTGCAGACGACATTACATTACTGACTAAAAGTGTTACCCAGATTCCATTGCAGGGTATTAGAAGATCTAAGACCTTTGCAACTTTGACGACTCATATTCTTTTTCCCAATATCACCTTAAACGGTGTAACTTGGGTCAGTTATCCAACATAATGGGGGCGTCAAAAGGAGTGTAAGAAAAAAGATAGTAGTACGGTTAGATGTAATGGCGATAGATCTCAAAAATTATCTGTGATCGACTATATTATACTATAGTTCTGGTAGAACGTAACTGTAAAGCAAATATGGACAAATCTATAAATGTATTATCAAACTTTACATTATATTTAGTTATTAATTTTAGGTAACAAAGAAGAACTACTACTTCGTTGTAGTAACTAAGAGTTCACATGGCTAGCTTGAAGTGGTAAGATGAATGTGTAGTATCACTAGACTCGACATAAATTATTATAGAGTGATTATTATAAGAGAAAATGTTAAATTAGCTTCAGTGATAGAGAAGATAAGAAGTAATAGACTAAGATAGTATAGGCATGTGATAAAAGATGAGAATCATATTACCAGATAGGTTATGAATATGAATGTAGATAAGGAAGGAAGGAAGGAGAATAAGGAAAAATCCTTTAGCCTTAAAAAAGAATATAGTGAGTAAGAGTGGTGTGATAGAGAAAAAATAAAAAGTTGCCTTATGAACTAATGCGTAATATCTGCTTATTTTAATGATTTGAATTTGAGATTGAATATATAATTTTTGAAAAAATCATAGTCTGAGTTTTGTGCGTGTTTATTTTCATAGAGCTCTCCCAATTTCTGAACGGATGATTTTTTCTTATACGGATGTCCGTACGACAACTAGCGGTTTTGTGTTCTGTTATTTTAAAATTTGTTTTAACGTCTGTAAGTGCTTGTAAATTGAAAATATTGTTTGTGAAAGTATTGTAGAGTGTAAATATAACAAAAAACAAATGTTGTTTATTATAACAATATATATATTAAATATAGCTTCAAATATTGTATTTTTTGAGCAATTAAATATAATAACTATTTCAAAAAGTTCATAAAATTTGTAAATAGCCTATCAAGGATATTTTTTAAATTACGCTGAAGTATTCATGAGTAGTTTAAAGTCCATGAGTACTAGTATATAGTAATCGAAGTATTCTTTGAATATAACATCGAAAACAGGTAAACTAAATGTTTTTTTTTCAAATCAAATCAAAATAATCTTTATTCAACATAGACCTTTACAGGCACTTATTGACGTCAACAGACAAAACAAAAAAAACAAAGCTTAAAAAAAAACAAAAACCTTGTCCGTACGTACGAATAAGGAAAAAAAATTGACTCGACACCTGTTCGGAAATTGGGAGAGCCTTCTCGAGAAGAACAGGCAAGAAACTCTGAAGGTCTATTTTTTATCTCCTCTTTACAATGTTAATAATTCTAATAATATAATATAAAAATACAATATAGTATAAGATACAATCATACCTAATACGATTACAGTCGTATGTATGTTTACATACAAAAATAATACAATATTATAAATAATGTTGTTACCAAACATGGCTCTATGAATAGTGTCCCTATTCCCAAATACTGTGATCATTTAGATAGTCACTTGCTTTATAATAACCTTTACTCATGAGTCTTTTTGATATGGATTTTAAATTTATATAAAGGCAAATCAATGACACTTTGCGGAAGTTTGTTAAACATAGATATACATTTCCCCAAGAACGAACAGCTAGTTTTATGGAGTCTGAACATTGGAACGGCAAGTTTATTTTTGTTTCTAGTATTCACATTATGTAGACAAAAACACAGGATTCTAGCTTAACAAGTGAAGTACAAATAATTTGGGAAATTAGAACTCGTCTGAGCTAAGCAAGTTTGGCAAATTTTCAAAGCATCATTTGCTAAGTGTTGAAAAAAAAAATCTTAATCATCCAACTTTTATATAACAAAACGCCTTTCAAGTCTGCGCGTAGCAATTTTTTTCTCCTCTTTGATGAAAAGCAAATTGTGAATTCTAAATTAGTCGGGAACATTTTCGAGTTAACACTGATCTGCATTAAGTTTGTAATTATCTGGGTATTGCTTGAGGGCGCGCCTTCATTATACTGGACTAAAATTTTGCTGAGTTTTGTATTTTCTTCATTAAGTTTAATAAATTAAACCATATAAATCAACATGACAACTGATTAATAGCAATTTTTTGATATATAATAAACTAGCTTTCTGCCCGCGGCTTCGCCCGCGTGGATTTCGGGATTGGGTGTATAGAGGGTTAAGGGTCATAGCTTTTGCCCACGGCTACATATACGCGGAAGTCGGTTTATGGTGCGAAGATTTTATCGCGCTTCCCGTGGGACTATCCGTTTTTCCGAGATAAAAAATGCCGCAAAACTCCTCAAGAATCACTCTATCTATTGATGAAAACCGTATAAAATCTGTGCAGTAGTTTTTGAGCGAAGCCTTTATTGCGCATCCCGTGGGATCTGTCGATTTTTCCGGGATAAAAAGTAGCCTATGTTACTCGGGGAGAATGTAGCTTTCCAAAGGTGAAAGAATTTTTGAAATCGGTCCAGTAGTTTAAGCGTGAAGAGGTAACAAACAAACACAAAAACAAACAAACAAACAAATAAACAAACAAACAAACAAACACACTTTCGCATTTATAATATTAGTTGGGATAGTTGGGATTAGTTGGGATATACGTGCGATATATGTATGTGCGATATATGTACATGCGATTTCTTTCTTTTTTATTTTGAATTTCTTAAAAAAATGTAATATATTTTTTACATAATTTATTCAAAGAATAATATCTTATGTGATATTGAAGCCAATGATACAAATTCCCAAAAAGAAAGGCAAACTAAGGCATATATGAATACGGCACACAAACGTACATCATTACAAATACATATTAATAAGAAAGCAGCGTTTTTCCGGTCTGGCGACCATATCCGGCCATAGAGACGTCTTCGAAGTAATACGTGACTGCTCGAAATCAGCCAGAACAAATGAAAAATTGTCTACTCCTGGGGCACGATTCTCATGCAATCGAATTTTTTCCATATTAAAATTCGTATACGAATATCTCCGCTCTACTGAAAAGTTCGAATGTTTCGTTAATCTCGTATTCTGAGCACCCATAGAACAATTACTATTCGAAATAGTACGTCGGGTATAGATTAAATAATAAATTACGTTATTATTAAGCGTTTATAAAAACGCTGTTACTGCATCATCTACTAATAGATTTTAACGTAAATATTACTTTTAAAATATATTATTTTATTAATATGACACTTGAATTTTAAAACTCTTAAGTTTTTAGTAAAACAACTTTCAAACGAGAAATTAAAAATTATTTATTTCCGATATTTTCTACACACACATATATAATATATATATATATATATATATATAATATATATATATATAATATATATATATATTATATATATAATATATATTATATATATATATATATATATATATATATTATTATTTTTTTTTTATTTGCATCAAATCAAATGGACCTACATTTGCTGAAACACTTCGTCGCGGCGGTTCTGCATTCGCTGCCTCTAACTCTTGAACTAAATTATAATTAAAATCTACAATAAATTCGTCCATTTCCTATGTAAAGTCAAATCAACACAAACAAAAAGTATATCCAATCAAACTTTGATTTAAATTCGTATTCGAATGTCCACTTCTACTGGTCCGTATCACTCGTTTTGTTCGAATGACGTTCATGCGAACTAGTTCGATTGTGAACTTCTGAGAATAGACTAACTGTGTTACATTCGAAAAAAATTCGAACTTCGAACTTTTTTACGAATGTGAACTTTTTTCTATTGCATGAGAATCGTGCCCCTGGACATTAAGTGTGCAGATTAATGTCACTAACCTTTCTTGTCTCTATATAGTATATAGCAGCTGCACTTATGAACAATTATAAATCTATTATCTTACATCTACCCATCAATGAAAACGTTATGTTTTAGTAATGATCTTCGTTCATTTCTAATTTTATGATTTATTTAACCGAATTTTATTGCGACAAATCGGTGTTTACGCTTGCTTTTTTGATAAACATATTATAAAAACCAACCACAAATTTCACACATTAATTCAAGTGCCGACAAATTCCGCCTGCCCTCTGGTGGTGAGCGCGAGAAGCAACAAAATTAATGTCTTAATCTTGAAAATTTATTCATTGCCAGTGTGCGCGGCTTGGCGCATAGTGAACTATTTGTTTTTTGGGAAATTAAAAGCGCACTAATATTATTTCCAATGTGTATAGTGTAGGCCTTTAAGTATACTTAATTATATTTCTCTAATACAATAGAATTGTTGTTGTTTAAGAACCGTAATTTGCAAGAACATTTTACACGCTTTTTGGTAGCTAAGTAGCTTAGTGATAATTTATTAGGTTATCAATAATTTATATAGATGAAAAACCCTTTGTACTTCGGTTGACAAAGCGGTCAAGAGGTCGGTTAAATATCTACGGGGACAAATATTTTGTATTACCTGCAGAAATTTGTTCCAATTTGTGCCAATTTGTGCGTAATGTGCATGTGGATTCTATGTTGTAACTGTACCACGGTACAGGATAAAAATCTTAATATCGGTCGACATTTTTACAAATATACAATATATTTTATGCAGTGTGCTCAAATATAGTAATTAAACTATATAAATCTATTAAGTGAATATATTGTTATAACCAACAACCAAAATCATTAACTTTTCAATAATTTATATCAAGAGCCAATAATGTTGAAGTTTCTTCGAATCAAAGATTGCAAAGTTACCTCATAACCATTCATCATTTTCACAGATCAATAAAAATAACTGCACGCTAGCAAATCCTCGACCTTACAGCAGTGAACGACGTAACTATCCGTCTAGAGCAATATTCATAGTTGATAGGCAAGCACTCAGTCTATCGGTAATTCGTCAGTCCATAAAAAGCGGATATTTACGGACTAATTACGAAATATTTGATTATTTAAGTCAAGTATTCAAGTTAGTATAAGTCAAGTATTGCACAAGTTATCCATGATACAACAATGTCTTATTGGCGAGTGACAAAATTTATTACAACCGATTTTTTTCTCGTAAATGAAACACCTACGTTCTGCAGGTACAGCTTTTCCTCTTGTATGCGATTGTGGATAAATGACATGCGAATATAAAATAGGCTTTAACAGTATTGATGGATAAAATTACAGATAGTGTTACGATATACTCGTAATCATCAATTACTGCATCGAACGTAACAAGTATATTATGAATACAAAACCATAAATAATTACGGACCTAACGAGAGGTTACTTAAACCTCTGACTATTTGCTACTGTGAATACCTGCTTTAGACGTGGAATCGTGACCAGCGCCCCGGAAACCTATTTTTAACACCCGTGTCAATAAGAAACATGGCATAAATAAAGTCGCAAGGAGTATGGCCAGTAAGTAATGAGGGAGACCCCACAGCAAACATATAGTGTGACGGCAGGCGCGGCTAGGTTAATTGATTGGCGGGGTGTGGCGGGACAAACGCAGGCACACAATGTAGCTTTGAAATGAACACATTTGTATGACGAAACTACAATAAACTATCTGGATTAGTGTCATCGATGAAGGTAGGGGTTATTTTTTATTGTGATTTTAACTCGTTTATTTTACAATATCAAAGCAGTTATCAAACAATGATCACTTTATTATTCTTTATTTTTTATTTCTGGGGCAAATTAAGGACACTTAAGTGTATTTGAAACTTGTAGCGCACTTATTATTCATACATGATTTAAGGTGTCATAGACTTAAAATAACAGATAAAAATATTAAAGTTTTATTATTTAAACATTTTATTATTGAAATATTGTCATAATCAATAGATACAAAATGATAAATATTCGTTTATTTCTCGTACGTTGTATGCACCGACTTATACATACAGCGTACGAATTTTTGGTTACGGGCTTTAAGAGTAGGCTTTCAGATTTCTCAGACTCTAATCACGTCATTACGCTTTATATACACCATAGCTCATATTATTAGAGCCTTTCACCAAACACAGATGGAATCGCTGCAGAACTCATTGCAAGCGAGAGCGAAGCTAGTGATAATCCTTCACTACGGCACGCGGGCACGTTCGCCGCGACTGTTCTGAAGCTGGGGGCTCATGTTTGTGCAAAGGTTTATCTATATGAACGGAATTTGCTATGCTCTTGCACTTTGACTTGTTCATTTGTTTTTTACACGACCTATTTATTGGCTTTATAGAATCTTAATGTGTAATTTAAACAACATCAAGTGAATTATCATATCAAATAAACTTCTCGTTGGTAGTCTCTTTAAAGTTCTACTTTAAAGTTTTTAACCAATCAATATTATAAGAAATTATTTCTCATCTGCATTTTATGTAAATGTTATAACTATATAAACTACGTAGAAATAATAAGTACAGTACATTACATTACACAGTTAAAAACTGTACAAATTTCGGTTAATAAATATTCATTGATCTTCCTAAGAGACAGCATTAAGTAATCTAATATGCGAAATGAAAATGGTATTCACCTTTCACTTTCACCAAGTAAGTAGCAGTCTACTTTTTGAGTCCTCCAGGATGAGATCAAAACTGATCGAGGTCATACGCTCACGGAGCACTTGAAAAGAAATAGTTACCTCTTAAGTGGCAAAGAGTGGTCACGTCACCACTATTGTACTAGATGATCGCAAGACGGTTAAAGCTGACTGGTATACCTTTGTTTGTTTACCACTAGTCATCATTTATTTCGAATAAATAATCCAATACATCGTATGATAATGCACCATGACTATGTAAGTTCCCACACCGCCCATCCAAGAAAGATGTTTTTGAGCACCCAAAATATCGAAATTTTAGAATTTAACCCTTACGATTTTTTACGTTCCCCAAAATTAAGCAGTCTTCATTGGGAACGTCTCAGCTCACCCGAACAAGCTGTTGATGCATATAAATCGGTCATTTTGACTACCTTCACTTGGGAGTGGAATAAATGTTTTAATTACTGGTTTACACGCGTGCAAAAGTATGTTAAATATCGCGGAGAATTCCTTGAAAACCAGTAAATGGTAATAATCTCTTAGATTGTCTATACTTATTTCAAACAACATAACTTAAAAGACAGCCCTTGTATCACACCTCAGTGGAGCCGTATTGTTCTGTTTGGGATGTTCAAAGTCGTGAAACCTGCGAACAAGACGATTATTGATGACTCTTGGAAACAGCTTATAAGCAAGTGTCGATAGCGTGATTAGTCAGTAGGTCTTCACCTGGGTTGTATTTTCTTTTTTAAAGAATAAAGCCAACACGCCCCTGTATCATGTTTTAAACGCTTATGAGTGTGATGTAGGTGAAGAGTGACTAAAAAGTCTTTTCTAGTCTACCCACCATCAGAAACTCTGCTCAAACACAATCGTCACCTATCACCTTGTTGCTTTTGAACTGCTTCATAGTCGTCTCTCAACTGATATAATAAAAATCTGAAATGTCTTTGATAAAATGTAGGATCTATTTCGTGGTCAAGTTTCAATAAGAGGTGGTCGTGTCGTATAAATCTGTTCATAGAAGCATTTGACTTCGGCCATTAGCTCAGATCGGGATGTCATGCCTCTAACATCCTCGGGTCTTTAGCTTTATCAAAAGACTGTCCAATTGGCAAATCTATTGTACGTACTCCAAAGTGTGGGCAATTAACTTTAATTGCTTACACTTTGGAGTATTCATTTCAAGACAAGAAAAAACCCAACTGTTCATAACCACCTCCCTTTTGTAATATATTTACTTTTACTGTACTTTTGTAATTTCGCTCTCCAAAATCAATCCTGTTTATCACTATCTCTAGACATCTAAGCCGACTCGACACGACAGTGTTTCTCTAAATTTATAACTAAATTGGCAATTAATTCTATAGTATAGTTTGTTTAAAACTTATATTATAAATTATTTTTTTATAAATTTATCATCTGTGTGACCGTGTCGAATTTGTTACTTTAGTTAACCAATAGCTGTAGCAATGCACATAATACAGATTTTCTTTTTCAAATAACAACTAAATCGATACGATTGCCAATCAATCGACTTTTACAAGATCATCACCCTAGTTTTTGACTGCAAATTCTCCAGTAAACCAGATATCCAGTAGATTATTGCTAATGAAAATTGATCGAAACGTCGGGATTTTTTGAGATAGATTTTAATAACTTTTTCTGTTGTTCGTATCAAATTTATACCTGTAAATTTTAACGTTTAGTAATATGGCTGTGATTAATGAACTCTACAAACTTATTTTCAACAGCAACGTCTGATTTAATGTTTTTTATCAACTTCTAGTAAGATGGATTATTTAACGCTTTTTTTATATACTTATTCCTAGATTTGTGAAATGTGCACCGTAGGTTGCGATATTTTTTTTATGACATGTCCAGTCTTGCAAATGTGCATACTTTCATAATTTCCTTCCCGTTAAAAATGTATAATTGAAAAAAAAAATAGAACATTTGTACCTAGGGTACATACATACATAAGAATATAAACCTGGGTTAAACCGATAACTTAAACTTCAGTCTTTCATTTTAAACTAAAAGGAAAAACATATAATAATCATTCATGCAGACTAAGGCACTAATACTTATGTACTTCGCACCAACATTTGCCGACACTTGGGACTCGTACCAAGACCACACAGATGGAAACACCTTAAAAATGGCGTACGTAATAGCTCATTCTAAAAAGAAAAGTAGAATGTACGCCCTAAAAGAAAAAATGTGAACCGAAAAAATAAAAAGAATAATATTTTTTCTCATTAGAAAAGTGTCAAGCGGCAGAATAGTTGATATTGAACGATCGCAGACGTCAAAGTGAGATTAAGGTCAAGCAATTAATAGGAGGAGAGCGAATACTGTGCGAAATTATTACTATTAGAGCGTACATTTATTAAAAACTAAATCGATATAATTAAATTATAAATTAGTTATATCTTAATAATTATAATCTTATCTCGATAAACCTAATCATGCTCGTGTGGATCATGCAATGTAAACATTGTTACAACAATATCAATAAGTTTACAATTACATTATTACAGTATCTTCAGTTCTTAGTAGTACTCTTAATCTATATACATATAGTTTATATAGGTGTTTATCTGTTTTATAATTATGCACGCGATTTTCATTTAAAAGTTATAACGATGGATTATAGAACATACAATATGGTTCTCTAAACAGGTAGTCTATGTAATAGTAGTACAAAATCAAAAACAAATTGAAATACGATAACAATGAAATGGATACGATAAATCAGCTACAACAGTAGTCGAGAGCTTTTTCATAGTAACATTGAATATAGGTAAATATATTATTCATATGGCAACAAAATTGGGAAACGTGTATTTTTGAGATGCCTTAGCTATTGAACTTGGATGGTGTAGGACCAGCTTCGCCGAGTTGACAATCAGCTGAAAAATGATATAGTCCCAAACCAGCATAGCGGTTTAGGTTTGTAAATAAGCCAGTAAAGCAGCCTTTGCGTTCCCGATTAAACTTTTATGTCATTGAATCCAGAGTAGGTATATGGTATTGGTTTTCCCCTGTCTATTAAGTACTTTGGTTGCGTTCATTATTAGCTTAGGTTGCTTGGTTGTCGCCGAGAATGTATATGATTTAGCCTTTGTGGCTCAATAGTAGCTACTAATATGTTGCCAAATTCCTTAGAAAATGGTAAGTTTACCTGATATTATTTTTATTTCATAAGTTGTACTCATATGTTGTTATGCTCGTATATAAAATAAATACTAAACACTAAAGTTCATCCATTATTTTTAGAGAGATCACATGAGATAAAGAATATATTCATTTCATTTTTAAAGATAGTATTAAGTGTTTTCTGTTTTTTTCTATGAACACATTTGGGGAAGAACTCTATTGTGTTAACAAACAATATAATATTACGTATTACTCACTAGCTCATGTAACAATATTAAATTTTTGTACATCCGTAAGTCGCCTTTTATGTTTTCTACAAATAGGGCACTATAAATTATATTTAAAATAATGCGTTTTTATCGTGAACACTCGTGAATTTTCATTGCAAATGTAACTAGAATACTTAAGTACCTGTAATGCTGACCATGTGGTGGTACCTGAATAAGTCAAACTTAAGAAACTTCATTATTTTCCATTTAACCTAATGGCAATGGCGAATTTTCACAATCTATAAAAAATACATATAATTTTTGGTGTTTTAGTGGAACAAAGCTGAAGTTTACAATTTGCGCCAAGCGCTTAATTGGTTTCATTTTCGAGTGAACAGGTCTGGTCTGGTGTGACATAGTGGACCTCCGGTGCGAGTTGCCGTGGACGGAAATGCCAATTATGAACTATAAGGGCACAACGTACCAGCCGTTACAAGCGTAGTTATTTGGTATCAAATTTTATTACACCTCAACTTAAAAATTACACACTTTTGCACACTTTTTTGCACACATATTTACACCTAGTGCTCGAACATAATTTTCTGGTTTTATTTAGCTTATAACTATTTCAAGAGTAAGGGGTTGATGTTAGGATATTTGCGTTAATAAATTTTTAATATATCCAATAAATTAATTCCTTTTAAATTACATATAACAATGCCACATTGGACCAGACAAGGTTATGAAAACACAAACGACGTAATCCACAACCTCGTCTGTTTATCACAAGGCGATTTCCTTAAGCATCACTCTCGATTTCGGCACTCACGAACTCAATACTTTAATCGACCTAGTTCAATTGTTTTATCCAACACAATTATTAGTATTATTTATAAAGGAATTTAACTAAAAACCAAATTGATTAAAAGGTATAATATTTAATAATTTATAATTATTATTATATTAACAGTATACTAAGAAATATAAGTTTTATGAATCATATGTAAATATTGAGTTTAGTTATTCATTAAGTACATTGGTGTTTCCTACTACAATGTTACCATGACAACAAGTGACATCTAAATTAATCCGGCGGTGAATGTAAAGACAAATTTAATTAGCCCGTGGTAGGCGCTGATTAGATATTGTAACGGTGACGTCAATAAAGCCAATAGGAATACATAGAATACATAAATTGAATACATAAATTGTTGACTCAATTTGTTTAAAAAATAACCATATTTTTAGGCAAGTTCGTATTATTAATAATTTTGAATCTTTGAAAGTGGTGTCTGATCCAATTAACATCCGAGTGAGGGTGCTGTTAGTTTATAATAAAATAGCGAAACATTTTGGTGTAGTTAAAATTCAAATCTGTAATACAGACAGAACTAGCTCCAAGTCTGTCTTATGATGAGGTTGAAAAGGTCATCTGAGAAAAAGAGAAAAGATGAAGTAAGATATTGATTAATCAATTCTACAAATAAGTATTTTGAAAATTACATTAACTTTATACTCGTGAATTGGGTCATTTTACTCGTAATATGATATTTATATAATTACTAAACAAAATTTTATTATCGATGCAGTGCATGCATGCATGCTTTTCTTATAACTTATATTGACAAACAATCCGACCTCAGGTGGCAAGTGGTATATGTGTTCGATGTGACCTGCAACTTCCATATTCACAGCACATCCCTGCTACAACCCCTATAAGCCTCACAGTTTACGTTGCCAGTTTGTGACATACGATGTAAAATCATGGTACCCAATCATTTCAGGGCCATATCTTAGCCTTCTATCCGGAACAAAGCCATGCGAGCAATACTGTTTTATGGCAAAAATAGATGTACTCAATATAATACTCATTATCCCGGCATAGGCAGTCCCACCGATATATGACCTAGCACGTAACCACTATTTTAATGGAGCCTGCACAATGGAGCAGCAAATAAAATTTTATTGCTAGTGAAGATAGTAGATAATAGTTGTAATCGAAATATATATACATATCTTTAACTGTTCAAATCTTACAATTTGGTTCAGTTATATAAGTTAATTTTTTAAATAAACTTAATTCAATTTTCAAAAAAAGTTTAACTATAGATAAATATTCAAATAACTTTGAATAAATATTCAACTGAAACAAGTGATTGAAAATTTGACTATAATTTATCTTTACGTAGTTTGAATTTTACCTTGCAATTTTTTTGCTTTTGGGAAAAAACAACTCAAATATCTAATAAACAATTTGCTTATTAAGAATATAGGTATAATTGTAACTCTTCAATAGAACCAACTAAATTCCTTATAGTGGATTAGCGAAGTGATGAAAATTTCGTCAGCCTATTCAATCAATAGTTACTAACAAAATCTAAATTACCTCGGCATTGTAGAAGGCGATGTCAACTTAAATTGCTCTTTGCGAAGAATGGTCGTTCTTGCGCAATAATTAATATTCAGTGTTGCCATCGCAAACTTTTTATATTATAATAAACTTGTCGAAACACTCCACAGCATTTCAAAAACGTCTACTAAGCGGAACGTTTTATATGAACATAATATTATATGAGGAAAAGCAATTTCGCCTTAGAGAAGCCTCTTTGCCAATGTGCACGCGTGGTGAAAGAGGTTAGATATTGAAGTAAATTTTAAATGTGACACCGCTTTGAGACAGACTCGTTATAATTTGAGAGTTATTACAGTACTTTGTAATGGAACTCCGCGAGCCTTGACTGGAATTGCTGTTTTACACTTCTCTGTGAGCTTAATTTGTTATTTTGATATGTTATTCTGGAATAGTTTTAGATGGTATGTTAAATTATGTCTTTGGTGGAGTGCTGAGTGTTATTCAGATGTTTCTTAGATACTATAAGATTTTGTGTGATATTTTTATGAAGTTGTATTACAATTCGTATAATTGTAAGAAATATAAAATTTGTAATATATTTATATATATCGGTAATGTTAATCAAATATAATCACATATTAAACTTCTATGAATTAACCTACCAAATACATTATACTGTAATCAGAAAAGTTGTTGTTATATCCTTTTGAAAATATTAGAAATATATAGTATTACTTTTACTTACTTATTCTTATTACTATTACTATATATATCAACAACATCATAGAAATATAACCGACCTCAGATATACAGAATCAGCTAACGAGTGTTAATCCTCTTAGCGACTTGCAGGTCTCTGTGTGAGGCGCCACCCTAATATCTCACACTTATTACCTCTCAAATATACTAAATTCCCCGCGCTTGTAACAAACAAACCGGAAACAATAAAGTGGTATAAAACCTCGACCTAAAACTTTTCTCTCTGCTCCAAAATTATTATTATGAGTTATTATCAAATCAAGATAATATTGGCTTAATATTGTATCCGACAATCCGACGAACATGGCAATGAGTACCGACGTATTTTATTTTTTTGTACAACCCGGACATAATAAGCGTAGCCTCTGTTAAAATGAATTTGCCCTATGAAAAAAAAAAAATATATATATATATATATATATAATAATGTTGATGATGATATATATTTATATATTTTGTAACTTTAGAGATCTAGAGACACTATATATTTTATGAATTATCTTACAAATTTAACCATATTTTAAATACATTGCATTTAAAAAAAATCTACTGACAAACCAGATGGATGTACATATAATATCTAGTGTTACGTAATACAATACAGTACAGGGGTACTTTTGTGCCAGCTCCTTCAAGATTCGTGCCGATGCCTTATTTATAGAATTATTAAAGAATTATTAGGCAATTATTAAAGCTTAAAAAATGTTACCTTTTTATACGATAGAAGTAGATGATCGTTTGGTTGAGCTAATGAGGCAGTCCAAAACAGATATTATAAAAGTAGTTTAAACAGAGAATAGAAACCTCTTCCACACCGCCTTCAGCGAATAACCCCAATCCAAATCGGCAGAGAATACGCAGACCGCGTCACGTCCTTAGCGACCCCCCCAATCAACTAACGCAGGGCCTTCAAGACCTGCAAGCGGCGGCGTCTGAGCCGTCGCCTCTTTTGTCTGCCCTTATTCGACAGCCTTCTGCTTAGCCACGCGTAGGTTCCCCGTCAATACAGGCCGGTCCCACTTTGGTGAACCGTGCCTCTTCTAGCGCTTATGCCCTCTCCATGGGGCAGCGTTACCCGTACCTCTCCTGAGGTGCGGCCCCCATCAATAAAAGCCAGTAGGGTCATTAGGACGAAAGGCTTAGGCTGAGTTTAGTCGGTAGGTCTGTTGGGTCGAGCCGCCTCGATTCACCAGGAGTCCGACATAATCAACGCATCCCTGCTTGCCTGTTGCGGTGGCATCCATGGTGGATTCTCAGCCTCCTCTCCTGAGGAAAAAAAAAAGAATAGAAAAACAACAAAAACCAATGATGTAGGTCAATTTTATTTTGAAATTTGATTTGCTAACTAAAGCAATTATGGCTACTCTTATGGCCGTTTTCACCAACCTTGTCTTAGCTTAGGTGACTCCTAAGTGACATGCTGTCACTTTTTATATTAACTGAAAAGAGTGAGACAGCATGTCTCTTAGGAGTCGCCTAAGCTAAGACAAAGTTGGTGAAAACGGCCATTAATCTTTTTTCATCGATGCATTTATTATCGATTCGTTATTGAATCCATGCCAATGCGGTGACTTACTATAAGATAGTGTTTTATTACGACACTTTAATCTGGCGAAAGTAAAAACTAGCCTGAAGCGAATGACTTTAATTTTATATAGATTGTTTACAGAAAAGTGAAAATACACTGAATTTAAAGAATTAAGTCTGTTCGATGGTCATTTGTTGCAGCATGTCTTATAACATAGCTACTAACAAAAATGTTCAATATTTGTAAATTTGGTTCACAATTCCAAATTATTGCCGGTTTATCAATGATTTCAGGAACTGAAAATATTTGTCACTTTTTCATGTCATTAATGTTTATATTAAATATCATCATCATCATTAGCCGAGAGACGCCTGTTGGACCTAGACCAGAATGTCTAGAATGTCCAGAATTTATGTACATTTATTTTTATTATATAGATTATATCTCTATATCTTTTTTCGTAGGTAACAAATTAACATCAAGTTGATGTTATCACGATGTATGTCAATCGTAGTTGATAGAACTTGACAGATGTACCTGCGTATCTCGTTACGCGAAAAAATATACTGTCGATCAGTCAGCTTGTTAAAACTTGCCGTCTATTGGATAGAAAAAAACTTTTAATGGCCAACGCTAAGGTAAACACGATCAAAGGCCTCCCGCTTTTCGAGTTTCGTATGTTCGGACGCTTATTATAAAGACACGGACTTCCTAAGACGTTGTAAGTTTATTTCGAGAGTACACTGGTGAAATAGTTCCAGCTATAGGCACTGCTATCTAATAATAAACTGAGATAATTATTATATTTATCATTTCAGCCAAGACTCAACTGAAATCAACCAACATAATTGGTAAAAGGTAGTTGTTCACCTGAGGTTAGTTAATATTTTCAAAGATTAAAATTGCAGTACAACGAAAGTGATAGAGTCATTAGGACCAACGGCTCAGGCTAACTTTAGTTGGTACGTCATTCTAGTAGAGCCGCCTCGATCATTTTGGAGTCCGACATAATCATCGTAGCTCTCGTGGTGGTATCCATGAGGATTATTAGCCTCTACTCTCGCGAGTTATTTAAATTGCCTCGATACAACAGCGCGTCAGTAATATTCACTTTGGATCGTCTTGATCGTCGTAATGTTCTAATTCGGTACCTAGTAATAAATTTTAGGAAACAACTGTTTGTGTCCAGTAATCAAATCATTTAAAAAAATAGTAATAAAATTTGTCATCTTTCCTATTTTCAAGTGTTGGTCTCAATTGTTGAACATTATTAAAACGAAATGAGAAAATTTGTACGACTGACTTAATTGTATTATATTAATTATTTCTGTATTTTGACACGGATCTAATTTCTAAAGACACGGCCCTTTATAAGACGTGCGCGGGGATATAGATCCTAAACCTAGAGACTATTTAAGCGAATGCAATGACAGTGTGCAGTGTACCAACAAAACAAAAACAGTGGATCAAATCTCTATTTGCCTACAATGAAAAATGAAGCAAGAAGTAAAATGCCTGCTGAGTGACTCTCCTGGGCGACGCAATATCCGACATATATCGATCGTGCTTTAAGATATATATCCTATAATTGTTTGTCTGCTTTACTTCGTCTGCATCTTGCACAGGCACAATCAATCAACTGCACAGGCAAAAATCTCCCAGGGACGTCACCCAAGCCCAACCACTACGCAAGCAGGTCTACAACAAGGCAGCTAATTCTCCTTCCTTTTATTATTACTGTAAGTCACCCCAAGCTTTTCCACACCAATCGGTTCTGCGCTTCTGATAAAAAGGCTTTTCCTGCCATTTTGACAAACTTTTTGGTTTTCTTTATGGGAGGTCTCCAATGCTGCGTTTCCCATGATATAGGTACCTAACATTCTAGCACCTTTCAACAACAACCATCATCAGTCCTGTACAGTTCCAAAGAATTATGACTTTAAGTGGCTGTGGGCAGAGCTCTCTGCCCACAGCCACTTAATATCGTAGTTCTTCGGTGTGTATCGCTTAATTGTTCTAAGGATTTCATAATTTCTGATTTTATCGTTACACTGCATTGCTATTTGGGTGCTTAGATATAATGTCATTTAATTTCATTTTACAATTATATGATTATTATCAATCAGATTCAAATGGTGGAACTTAAGTAATTATTTCACCATAATTACTATCACTATGAACCATTCTTACAAATAATATAAACAAGTACCTAAAATATATTTATATATTCTATCTATAACGGGTAGGATCGAATTTTTTTATACATTTGAAACAGTTGTCACAGATATCTAAAACAAAACTGGATGCCATACTTTCCCCCCGCGGACTATTTAATAAAAATTACAAAATCTCTATTTAAAGGACTATCGAGTTTATGTTGAATAATGTACCAACCGTTGCATTCGGTAACTGTCTTGACTAATGAGTATCATTTTTCCGGCTGTATTCTTTAACGTAGTTAACGTTCCCTTTATTAAATTTTTTACGTGACTTATTGAAATCATTTAGTTGCTCATAGTGCTCGTTGCTCATTGGTACAATATTTTATCTTATAGTGATCTACTGAGAAAAATATTTACTTCTTTAAGGAATAACGTGAAGAAATTTTCTTTGGTAATTTTGTGTAAAAAAAAAAGTTTCACGATAGGTATTAATTTGTCTCAAATTTCTACGTCTTAAGTATTAATGGGCATAGATTTCATGTTACGTCGAAACAACGGTAAAGTATTTCCATATAAATACCATACCATATAAACATTCCAAAAATGTTTGTTATTTAATGCTGCTAAACCACTCAAACTATTTTGCAATATAAAACAAACTCTATAACAAATTAATAAAACAACAAACTTTTAATTTTACATCTCAAGCTGAATTGGTTTTATGTGGGTTAAGCTAAATTTGTCTTAACTAATATTAGAAGAGAACTGCTTAGTTAGGGCTATCCTTTCAAAGAAATCAAGACGGTTACTTGAATCCTATCTACTAATTGAGATAAAAATGGTAACAGTATTATTTTCAAAAGATTCTTTCCTTCCTCCGAGAGATTATTCAATAAGGAAAATTTTACATAGATTACGATTTTTCATGAATACATAAATTAGTGATCTCCTGATAGAGTCACTGTAATGTAATAATCAACATTATGAAAACTAATTACAACCATCTTCAACAGTTCTATCTAGAGAACTAGCTTAAATAAATAGTAGTATGCAAAGTGATTTATTTAATGGAAAAAAGAAATGTACCTATTAAATTGTTTGTCAAGAATATTTGACTATGAATAGGTAACACCATTCTGTGAGTGTATTGCAGTGAGTATTCATGTCACGTGTGCCGGCTGACGGTCACATGTGGTCAGTTGCCTATTGAATCCTGATGTTTGGATATACGACGATACAGTACAAACATCTTGATATACCTACAGATTTAACAGTCGACCAAACGAATTTGTTTGTAATAATAGTAAATTCCTTTGTACCAACAAATACACATATAGAAAGTATTTAATATAGCATTACAAAAACACAAATATATACATATCGTCTGACATGTTAATATTTATATACCAATACGCCAGACGTTACGTATTGATCTTGCGCAGCTCTTTCGTGAAGTTAATAATAAATTCATTAACCACGTATACAATTTATTATGAGGGGAAATGTAAAAAAGAGTATGATGGGATTTGGATGTGTGTGTGGGTGTCAGTTAAGTTTACTTCAAACGTAACAATGTCGAATAATGTATTGCACCATTGAATGCTAGCCAGTGTAAACCAATGAGTACTAGAAGTCTCGCTTATTCTCAAAAATACACTTTAAAATTATTAATTTACATTTTTATTTATTTTTATCATGACAACAGTCAGTGGTGCTGTATTCTGAATAGAGTCGATGAATGAAAACATCTTGGAGCAATCTGCATACGCCTGGAAAGAAACACAAAGATATGTAGGTAAATAACTATAGCTTTAACACCCTAAGTTAGGGCCCGAATACCTTAAACTTATATGAGATCTTAATGTCGTTTTAGCGACAGAAAATCTGCTACCCCAGAATAGTGATTGATTATTGATTTACTTTATTCCGAGTAATCTAACAGAACCTAACTGATATCTCTACATAGAAAAAAGATTTTCCCTTGATAACAAATATCCTATGTCCTTTTTCGAGTCTGAATGTATTCCTATCCAAATTTCATTGAATGGGGTCAACAGTATCGAATACTACATCGACTCTTACAAACATTACCTATTTTTAATTTTAATATAGTTGTAATATGTATACAGAAATAAGTTAATTGTTCAATAAATACTTAATTATATTATTTATGTAATCTTTTATGTAAAAAAAAAATATAATGCTTTTAATAACTGTTTTCGTTAGGCTATTAAGAAAATGGATTTAGGCACTCTTACATATCTACCCTAATATTTATGAGCGTACAAGTGATTTTCATTTCCCAGTAATATCAGTAAACGATTACTGCTGGACAAAAGCCACCTTTAAGGATCCCCTCACTGATCGGTCCTACACTGCAAAAAAAGCTATAATAAAAATATGCGATGAAACTATATTGAAAATTATATTATTCAATTTTAATTATCGCTTGTATGGTATTATATACTTACATATATTATACCTAACTTCAGTCGCAACGCATTCCGTGAATATCCGCATCCCCTCACAATAATATTGTGAAAAGACAAGTTGACAACGTTCCAAAAAATGTTTGGTTTGTTTTCGTCCCAATATCCGACAAACACCCGTTCATACAAACAGAACGGAGGTGAAAACGTAAATAGGCCTGGCTGCCTCGTAAATGAAATTCATTTTTTTTTTTATTATTTATATCGTCTCGCAATAAAGTAACCGTATGAATAAGCCGCGCGCAAAAACAATCAAGCGAGGTGTTAGTAGTGACAACGTAAATAACATGCTATCAACGCGCACCGCGATACGCAGGAGTGGGCGCGAGTCACGTGACCTCGCGAGATTCTCCCTCCCGCTGGACGAGAGGATGATTTATTTAAAGTAACATCGAGATCCCTTATCTGCCACCTCGCGTTATCTTATTGCGTGTTTCCTAAATAATTAATGCAATATAGGGCATCGATTGTGAGGTGACGGGACCGCGCGGAGTGAGTTGAGACGCGCGGGGGTGCGCGCGGCGCACGCACGCTATTGGCTGTCAAGCCTGCGTGAGTGCGTACCTCCCCCGCGTGCGTGCCCTGAACAGACCTTTCTCAGTCGCCGACCGACTTTTGCACGGGCTAGACGTACTGCACCGTGCTCAAAGTGACATACGATCGCCGCGGCCGTATTCCGCTCTTTACACTTATCGCGGACCGGGTTTACTTTAAAATCTGACACTAATTCATCTGTCCATATGGTTCATCTCGTAGATATTTTGCGTTCGGCGAAAGTTGACTATCCGCCGCCTGTTATTGTAAGTAAACAACTCATTTGCATTATAGGATAAATGTCAAAATTTATTTTCTTGTTGAGTTAACTTTTAAAGTTTTGGTTGTATTTTTATTTTATTTTCAAACTTTTATTTTATTTTTTTCAGGATATTTTGTTCGAGATACGTGTTTAGTGGTGACTGAAGAACTCGATTTTCATTTTACTGATAACGAGTTAAAAAAAGTTTGTTTATGTTGCTCGACACAAGTTTATGTTTACTATAGACTTACAACAGACATGTATTTTTATTCACTTCACGTTAATAAAGTGTAGATTTTTGTTTCTTTGATTTTTATTCTGTTATATTTGTTCCTTTTGTGTATTTAGTTTTTCTGTTATTAAACTTATTTTGTATTTTAATATATAAATTGTATTTTTTTTCTTATTGTACAATCCTTAGTGAATGATTTATTGAAATACTTTTATTTTTCATAATAATTTTATAAGTACTAGTTATAACTATATTTTTTTGCTATATATATAAATAAGAAGCGTCCTTATTGCATAAGAGGAAATCGGTTTTAGGCAATTTATTAGTAATAATATTGTATAAATACATATTACGATATACTAAAATACATAAATAACATATAGTTCTAGTATATACCAAAACTGTGAAATGTAACTCTTACCTTAACAGTAATACATACCTACAGAAATAAATAAAATAACCAAATTAAGATATTTTCATTAAGGATTCATTTACATACTTTGCAATCTAGAGATAAATGATCTCTTTTTATCGAGGTTTTGCCGTCAGAAATATGATACTTGGATATAATAAATTGAAGTACTAATAATATACTTAAGTCAAACGAAGTGCCAACAAATACAACAGTGCACCGAATTAACTATTCACTGTATCGCTCAAATATAATTTTTAGCTCTAACCGTTACAAATTGAAATAACATTTATGTACTTTAAAAATCATATTTATGTAAATATTTTTAACTCATGAACGTAATTTTTACATTCTGTGTACGAAGCTTAAATATACTATATGTTGATATATTTACATGATTAAAAAAGATATTATTAACAGTAAATGTTACGGGTTTACAAATGACATGTTGCTGAGACGATGAACATCGACGAAAGGGATGAACCAATTTTCGGAGTATAATGTATCGCTTATGATATGTATTAAATTATTATGCAGCCATTGGTTGCTTAGTATAGAAATTATGGAATAAATTTAAATAACCTCAAAATCTTACATTTCAATTCCTGTTTTGGTCCTTATATCTAATTAATCTAATTATGTTAAATAACTTCTTTATGTGTTAACCACTGCTGATGTAACTAAACAGTTGTCGTTTTGTACATGGACAATAGCGCACATCATTCGAAATCCCGCCAATGTGCTTTACAAAATTACTTTATTTGGGTGTAGTACTTAGGTACAGCGTAAAAGTTTTTATCATGTCCCAAGTTGCGAGTGTCCCTTCTACGTCATTACCTTACTCGGTTATAGCGAACGGAACTTCATTTTTTTCCAACTTTTGGGTTAAAATGTTCGCGGACAGAAATACAACTTCACAGATACTGGTATAAGTCATTTCTGCACAAATTGCTTGCTTTAAAAATTACTGTCGCACGAAAGTTAGATAACTTGAGATCGTACAGGATTACATTTAAAAAGTTTTGTCAAATGTATATATATTGTCGACGTTGATTGAAAAATATGTTATCGTTTGTTTTGGTGCTACTTTTTATTACAAATATATTGAATAAAACCAACAAACGTATTAAGTAATAATATTTAGCAACAAGCAAATATAAAACAGGTATTTTTATTTCTATAACATTCACAAATATTGAGTTTTGATGAAAATATATATTTTAATTAAACATATAGAAATGTTATACTCATCAGGTATAAGAAAAGTAGAATAACTTTTAAGTAAAATACATAATATCAATTTCTATTGTAACGATCATTTTAATATAACTTTTAATATAATGCCGATAACTAATCAAATCTGATTTTTAAATAAAATGACATCAAACTAGTACAATATACTTTTACGCACAAGTATAACACAAAGCTTAGGTAGGTACTTTAAAAGTATGCAGTGTACCATGCCATTGTAATTCGTTATAATTCAAAAATTTGTAATTAAATCTTATTAAAAGACAATCTAAATCAACAATTATAAAAGTAAAATAATATTAGTTCAAAAATTAATAATATCATCATGACCTAAGAGTTAATTCAGCCCTCGCTTCAAAGAATAATCAACCTAATGCAATTTGATTTCAATACTAAAGAAGTAGGACAATATTAAAGAAGCGAGAACGCTTTGATGTGCAGTAACATAGTGTAGTATAGCGGTACCACCTATTGTAAGTTAACAACACATATAACTCCTCTGTCACTCATCGTTAAGGATACCCCCTGTCATTTGCCGATTACAAATAAAAATAAGATTAATAAGAAGATTTGGAACAAAACTACACAATATTATTAAAATATCTCAATATAAACTATAAATACTTCAATATAAAATAAATTTCAACTAAATTCTATTGTTTACCGGGACATTATTATTTCGTTTATATTTTGAATGTATGAACAGTACTGCGAAAGAATTTACTCTACATCAGCTTCTTCGTCTAGAGAATAGACAAGGATCTTTTAATTTTTTTACATAATTATAATGATTTTCTGTGACACATGTATGATCGTGATTATATAATGCTGCTAAGCCTCTGCCAGCAGCTTTTCTCGTATTTACTCTCTTATCAATTTGCATTATGTTGATATTAGATTGTTATTTAGTATTAGATATCATAGTGTCTGTCTTAAAGAATCAAGTAAACAAAGCCAAAATTTTTATAAAATATTTTAAAGCATTATAGATAAATGAAATATAAACATACATACATACATGTAGTCACGCATCTTTTCTATTGGGGTAGGCAGAGATCACAGTTTTCCACTTGCTAAGATAAAAAGATACTTCCATTGCTTTCTCGACTTTAGTTAAATTTCATGCAAAAGTATCACATGTAAATAATTAAAACTACTCCCTGAGGCATTTTCTTGATTGTTTAATAAAGATTCCATAAAGCTGAAAAGATATCATAATAGTAAATAGAGAGCCAATGGAATATGTACATGAATATGTTTACTTAGGACAATTAATATCTGTCGAAGATTGCATGAAAATGGAAATAGAAAGAAGAATAGCTAATACCTGGAAGCGATATTGGTCACTTAGCGAAGTTATGAAGAACAACGAAATACCGATGAAAGAAAAAAGAAAGGTATACAATATGTGTATTTTGCCATGCTTGCTATACGGGTGTCAAACCTGGGCATTGACAGGAAAACTGGCAAACAAAATAAAAGTTTGCCAAAATGGAATCGAAAGAAGTACCATAGGTGTTAAAAGGAAAGACCGAGCAAAATTAAAAGATATAAAAAGTAAAACTATATTCAAGAATGCATACATAACATAATAAACAACTAAAGTGGAGATGGACAGGTCACATGACAAGGGAGAAGAAGGAGAAATGGACAAGACTAATTACAGAATGGTACCCGCTGGACGGCAAAAGGAATAGAGGAAGACAAACAAAGAGATGGGAAGATGATATCTGGAAAGTAGCAGGTCCAACATGGATTCGAAAGGCAAGAGATAGAACTGAATGGCGATCTTTAGAGGAGGCCTTTGTCGGAAGACAAGTTGAGAAGTAACAACCGTTTGCCGAATAAAAGTAACTTTTATATAGTACCTTAGTTAGAAATGTTAATAGTAATAGTTTATAGGCATAGTTACAAAACTTTTTAAAATTTTTTAAAACAATCAACAATAAAGGCTTTTTATTTTATTTATTTATTTATTAAAGCTGAAAAAATTTGCTTATTTATTATTTAGAGAGATATATCACTACATACATATAGTTTTACGAATCAAACTCGTTATCTGAACCCAACAAACTGTACAATTTTAATACTAACAACGATTAACGTTTTGTGTTTTTATTGTTGAATTACTAGCGATGTGCCGAGTACGATTTGACTCGAATCAGACTCGATTCCTGCTTTAGACTCGCCTACTCGAATACCAATTTATTGTGATTCGAGTACGCTGGACTCGATTCCGGTACTCGAGTCAGGAAGAATCAGTTCGTACTCGCTAACTCGATTCTATTTACACTAGTCCTACTGACTCGAGTCTAGTATTCGAGTTTGGTTAACTCGCTTGTACTCGCAAACTGTTTACATAAGCAATGAAGTGGCACGGGCCTAATATTACAAACAAGTTTGAACCTACAACTTTTCGTTTTGATTTTGTTCTAAAATTGGACTCTAGTTCAGGAGTGGACTAGAATTACCAGACTCGAATTTCTAGACTCGAGTCTAGGAATCAGACTACCAAACATAGAATTCGAGTACTGGGCTCGAATCAGGGAATCGAGTCCTGATTCGAATACCGTATAAACTGACTCGAATCGACTCGATCCACCAAAACAGTGACTCGGCACATCACTATGAATTACAATCCAATTACAATGAATTGTTCTACAAATACTTATTTTATAAATTGAACGAACGAATTTAATATGGAACACTTACATGAGTAAGGAATGAAGGAGAATGAGCACGAGCTCATTGCCCTTTCGGAAGGCGATTCTCCTAAAATATTTTATTTTATTTGACTTGTGAAAAGTCAAATCAAATTGTTTGTTTTATCACACTCACTTTTGAACGTCTTAAAAGCTATTGATTCCAACTTTTAGAAACTCTGTACTGGAATGAACCAGCAAGACCTACTTTTCTCTCTCTATCCGTATTGTTACAATGAGAAGTGACATCAACCAGAAGAAAAAATAATGCATTATGGAATCCTATTAAAATTTAAATTTATGAAGAGATAAATTTTAAACATTTTCAATTATAACTGGACATACATTTTCAATTATAACTGGACATATTAATACAAAAATGAAATTCTATATTTTTGTCAGGGCTAAATGTTTAATGCCAAACGGTTTTATAAAAGCAGAACGTTATAATCTAGGAAAAATTACACTATGATATTTGAACAGATATTGAATATAACCAAGACTATTATACTTCGAATTTCGGGATAATGTCAAAACATGTTTTTGAGTATAGTAGCTCATTATTTTATTTACTTATACACGAAACACCAAATAGGAATAAATTCTCAAATAAGTGCTGCTTCCCTACGCTGTTTTGGTTAGCATCATTGTAACATCATAAGCGTTTTCACCCATATAAAAAAATAATTTAAGTAAAAAAATTTCCAAGATTGTATATTTGTTTAGAGGAATAAAAAAAGTATATCCATTTATGACATTTGACCTATTGTAATACTTATTAAATACAGATTTATTTATTAATATTACGTGTTACTTTAGCAAAAGTCCGTGAAATAATGGCACATTCAAACTTGTCATTCAATTCGACGATTCCATTAGTCAATCATAAAATATTGTAACTCATTACTAAAATCAATTAATTCGTCACTGTAATAAATTCGATCAACATTGCTGATAAAGCACGTATACTAAAAACAACACAGAAGTGCGCTGTAGCATCTAATTGAACGATGTGTCCATTATTTTGAAAACGACTCAATACATTCGATTATGTTGTTATTCTGTTGCTTAGTAACCGCTCATCGCAATTACCAGATGACATTTACAAGCTGACAATCGTGACTACGAGTTAAACATTTACACACCCGTCAATAGTGACGTTTGATATTTGACGTGTTATTTTGTAGCTGTATTGTGGTCCTGTGCTAAAAACACACACACACACACACATATGTATATTCCTATACATTTGTGCTTTAAATCTTTGTTTCTTCAAACAATACAAAGGTCGGTGTACTATATTAATCCAGGGATTTTACAAAATACATTCTGCATGTGTTGATTGTTATAAAATCTTTTTGAAGAAGTTTTTAAAAATACGTTATTATTTATATTCATTAAGCACTCACACATACATACATCCTACAACTATGGATGTCATATCCTAATAAAGTGACTATCGCACATAAAATTTTTCCAGTTTCTGCAATTTCCAGTTTTAACTTAATTACTGTAATATTACTGTTAGCTAGTACCTGTAAAGGTAAAATTGATAATTATTTAATGGTGCATCACAAAATCTGCAAATGCAGCAATATAATTATTAATATAATAATTTTAACATATAATATTTAAATATTTTTTGTTATATTATTGTATTATTAATTAGAGAAAAAAAATAACGGGTAACTGGAACGGATTTTTATTGAGCATTTTTTAACTAATTTTTCAGCCATCAAATAGCAGTTTATGCCTAAAGCTTCAGAGGTGTGCTAGTTATCGCCACGCCCCTTACAGGCGCATATATTTTTGTCTCTTTCTTGACCGTTTCAGTTATTTTATGTATTATTAGTGTTGCACAACTAGCAAAATATTTCATGTACTTCCGAAAATAGCAAATAAGTTCCAAAAGTATAAAATATCAAGAAAAGTTTGATACAACAGCGATACATTTTTCTTTGGAGCGTATAAATTTTTCATTCCTAAATGATTTTGCGATAACTTCAATTTTAAATATTCTTGCAGCGCAAAAATGTTATAGGGAAAATGTATAGATCCATAGTTAATCTAGGCATATTCGAAATATTTACAATATTTATATAGAAATACCAAACATATAGAGGGATCTCTCTTGAGAACTATCTAAAAAAAAAAATCTATAATACCAATTTCGAAACAATTTAAATTTGGGTCAAGAATATCGTAAAAAATTTAGCTTACAGTTTTGGCTCCATGATTATCAAACTTTTCAGCCTGGGTGCGAAACTCGTACGTAATTATTTTATTGAAATGATGTAACACGTGTAGTGATGACAGTGAAATTCAAAATTAATGTTTTCAGTAATCAAATACATTAAAAATGAAAATCATTTGTAAAAAAATCATCTTCCAGAGCACCTTTCCACCTCAATGGCCGTCTGTCCAGCGAGCAATGGGCCTGATCCACCATTTAACGTTAATGATTCTTTGGGCTATATCAGTGACCTAAATTCTTTTATTTATTTAATTATTGCATGACGCAAAGAAACTTTTAGTATAGCTTTAACCATTGCTCTTTTCTATAACTTTGAGTCCCTTATTAAGCCCATTGTAAGTGACCTTGTTTAGCTGCCATACGACATTAGCAATACGGGCGAATCAAAAACTCGTCTTGAAGCACAACATTAGATGGGCCAAGGATGTAACAACTTTCCGAATGTGCAACTTTCCGAACGCTTCCCTACCGAGTAGGATACGTTAACTAACCTATCGAGTCCTAAACTAGAGAACTCTCCTAACGAGTGGGTATTTATGTAAAACAATCATCATATTTATCCTTTTCGTGTAACTAAAATGTTAAATAATTACTGAATAATTCAACGATTTTTTCATCACAATCATTTTCTATGAATACGTTTTGCGTGTGCTAGTGTTGTTTCCAGCAATTATTGCGGTTTGGCGAAAGCTATTATAAACAAATACATCATCATAACACATATCACGTAACTCTGAAGTCGAAATATTGACGATCTTGCTTGATGTTCATGGTTTGGGAGAAGCGGTAGATACGTAATAGTTTCTTTTATAACTAACTAGCTGTGCCAGCGACTTCGTCCGCGTGGAATATTTAGCATCATATTTATTTTTGCAAGTAACCACCTCAGCTGTTACCCGATCTTGACAACGCGACATATCCAAATTTGATCACCATAAAAACGATTCTAGTGAGTTAACATTAAAAGATAGACGTATACTGTCGCGGACATTTTTTTACATCATTTTAAGAGGAAAAATTCTTTCATACATATTTTTTTGGTATCTAGAACCGTTTTCGCAACGGAAGGTCTCAAAGATGAATAATTTTCACAGTTTTTTCCACATTTTCCATTATTTCTTCGCTCCTATTAGTCGCAGCATGATGTTATGTAGCCTGATGCCTTCCTCGATTAATAGGCTATTCAATAAAAAAATATTTTTTCAATTCGAACCAGGAGTTCGAGAGATTAGCGCGTTCAAACAAACAAACAAACTCTTCAGCTTTATAATATTAGTATAGATTATTGTGAGTCAACCATAAAATATAGACATATGCTGTTGTGGGATGTGTTTTAGTCTATATTATATAGAATATTTCCGTGATACATGATTTTTATGTGACTTTAACCATTAAAGCTACACACGCGACGGAAGCTAAAAAAATGGAGTTACTTCTCCCGTTTTCCCAAAATTTCCCGTCACTACTCTGCTCCTATTGATTGTAGCGTAATGGAAAGTATTCTTTAACCTGCCCAGGAGTATGAAGAATAATTATACCAAGTTTTGTTAAAATCCGTCCAGCAGTTTTTGTTTCTATATTGCATTTTTTGGCATCAGTCTCGATCCCTAATCACCCCCTGAGAGTTATTTTGAAAATATATTTCATGTACAGAATTGACCCCTCTACAGATTTATTATTAGTATAGATAACAGTGCGAAATTCCTATTCGATCATAATTACTGCCACCTTCCAGCAAATACGCAGGACTTGTGTAGTGGCAGCGAACAATTAACAATTTTCTTTTTGAGACCCCATCTATCTAGTAAAGTGACCACATTATTACAAGTTGGTCAACTGCGGAGTCTGCGGTAAATTTATGGCCCTGATGCTGCCTGCTCTTTATGCTTTCAAAAGATACATCAATTTGACTGAGATGGCCACCATAAGTAGAAACTGGATGTGTCCCGGCTGTGGACCGTGAAAAAAGTGGACCGTAAGAGGGACCTGGAGGGGCCTGATCGTTGTGGCGCTCCGGGTTCCCGGTAGCGATGCCTTGATCGTGGTTCAATCAACTCATACGCGCGAGACCTACGTAGATAATAGCTAGGCCCTCTTGACTGTCCTGCAAAAGCGTGGTTTCCGTATCATCGGTAATACTTTTGGGTGCCTGTATGTTCTTTATAGGCTGGAAACTGGGAAACTGTTCAGCTTTTTGATTAACACTAACAATCGGGCGAGAATTTGTTTGTCTCCCACTAATCGTAATTAAAAATGTATATGAAGGATTCAAATATAGCAAGGGTTTCAAAACAGTGTGTACAATAAAAATTTTAAGATAACAAAGAATAATGATTATTTTATTACATGCATGAATAAATGATAAAATTGTCATTTTAATTTAACTGTAAAATTTATGAAAATTGCAAATATTCCTATATTTTTATTTCTTTAATTTCAGATGAACCGAGCAATACAGGTGAAGCCGGCGGACAGCGAAAACAGAGGAGGTAATTATATTATTATTCATTACTAGCTTTTGCCCGCGACTTCGTTCGCGTGGATGTTTTTTTACGACCTCACATTAGAAACCTCAAAAATTGTAGCCTATGTGTTATTCTGATGTATAAGCTATATTGTGGTAAAGTTTCATTCAAATCCATTCAGTAGTTTTTACGTGAAAGAGTAACAAACATCCATACATCCATACTTACAAACTTTCGCCTTTATAATAGTAGTAGGATGAACTTATAAGGTTTTACATTACAATTTCAAATATTGGAATGTTAATTCATATTACAAAGTTCAAGGAATCATACAATTCTGATATTTTTGTAAGGTAATTTTTATATACTGATGACGGACCTAAAAACCAAATAATTCACGATATTATCCTTAATCTTATACATATTCTTATTATATCCTTAATCTTACAAGACTAAAGATGTTATCGTACATTTTAAAAATAAATTTGATTAATAACCTGGACTAGTAGCACAATTCATATTTCAAACAGCATGTAAAATGAAAAATATTATTACATTTAATTACTTTCTAATTATAAGTTAATTCACACTTAAAAATTCTTTTATTTTAATTTACTAATATTACTAAATAAAATAATACTTAAATTAATAATTAATAAATTTAGCAGTTCCATTATTTAAACAAGTAGCAAAATGTAACGTTAAAATATAGGCAATGTTTTAAATATAAAATCTGAGAGTGACAGTTGACAGTTTTAACAGTGATACGACTACCTTTTAAACTCATAACACACGTAAAGGAATTGTGATACGGATCTATAATATATTTGTTTAATGTTAGTGTTAATTAAAAACATTTAGTTGGCAACCACCGACCCGTAAGGAAGTCAGTCCTGAATCAAATAGTCGAATGGACGAAAACGATCTTAATATCAGCGTTTGTTTGTACTAGTGTGTTGGGAAATATAATTCGGGATCAAAATGACCGATAGACCCGAGGAAGGTTAATAATTCACAGATTCTGGGCATCGTCAAATATATACACTGAGTCCCATAGGAAATTACAGAAACTTAAACATGGAATAAGTTAGTGAAAGGGTTATAATTGTATTACATCTATCGATATCAAGATAGTTGGCGATTGATTATAGTTTTTGTTTCGGTCTACTTGTTACAAACTACTTTACAGTGTCCATCGATTCCTATATAAACATTAATGATTTGAGTATGATTTTAGTTTTATTTCTAGCAGCCATATAATAATTAAAGCAAAAGGACATGCAATTATGAATCACATTGTCTAATATTACCAATTTGTATTGTCTAGACAAAATTACTACTTGTACTTGTATTTTCAGTACTTTTAGTCCAGAATATTAAATTCTGTAGTATTATGATTTAATATCAAGTTTGTATCTTTACGCAGTAATTTGTTTGTAATACCCGAGTAAAAAACATATTTTTCTCAAACATGCTTGGAAAGAGTATTATTTTGACAACCTTCTTCGAGATAAGCCAAATAGGCCAAATACATGCAAGCAACGGCCGGCAAAAAAATTATGAAAATCCATATCTGTCGTGTTTTAGCGGCCAAATAAATATACATGTAAAATCATATCTATCGTGTATTTTAAAAATGGAACGATTTGTTGCTCCGTAAAATGGCAAACCATGGAGGCAACTTACTTATCAGAGTTTTATTTAAATATCGAACTGGCTTGCAAAAAAGAGATATAATTAGAATATATATCTTTAATGCCGTAGTGCTGAATAATTAATGACTGTATTGTATAGAATAAATCAATATTTTATGAATATTACATCGCACATAGCTAGTGACAGTGTGTACTACGATGTAGGGTGATTAGATTGAGCATTAGTCCATTACGTATTGACGGCATCAATTTATTATGTCAAACAGTAATTTTCAAAGGTGTAATCATTTCTGGTTTAGTCTACATATATATTATCCTTATCATAGTGGTCACACTCGGTGCATTTTCAGATGAATTTTCTTTCCTACACGCTCCGATTGTGGAATAAAGTGTTCCCTGAGGAGAACTATATAGGATTCTTCAAGAAGGCAGTCTTGAAGCAAAAGATTTTTGAAGGGCTGGCAACGCCTTGGTGTTGCATGCTATGACTTACCATTAGGCAAGCCGTAGTAAGTCTTTTTGCCACCATAGTGGTATATAGTACATTACTGCAGCAGCCAGCAATAGAGGCATTGATGGACGAACGTGTACATGTGGGCCGAGGCGAAGCCGAGTCAAACATACGTAAGTCCATCAATGCCTAGTTGTAACCAAGGCTTGTATAGTTCTTTTCTCAAATAATGCGCGGAAATTAAAACTAAGTAGTACCAAGCAGAACTTTTTTCAAACTCAATGACCAACAATGAACAAAAATTTTCACGCGCCAAAGGATTCGTTTGGTTTTTTTATAAAACAGGTTTTTTTTGCAAGATACATTCGATTTCATAAAATTTATAAGATTTCACCAAATAGTATACTAAACTTATTGTATTCTTGTTGTATTTACATACAACGCGACATTTCTTGCTTAATTCATGTTTATCTTAAGACCCCTTTGTAGACGAACTCTACTGAAGTCTTTGAGTAGTATGTCCAGAACCTACATAGTCTTAGCCATAACTACGATCTCAACAGAAAAAAGATTGGATGCTCTTCTCGCCTTTAATTTTCCTGTTCAAAAGCTTAATGTAGTTTTAGTAACGTAACATCATTTACATTTGTTAACACCTGTCTAGAGCCTATTTTATGTTGACTTCTGTTTCAGAAGTGACTAGTCGTAATGTCTACTAGTATGTAACCATAATCTACTTATATATTGAAGTTTGGTCCGAAGTTTGGTCCACGTCTCAACAGGCTCAAAGTTCTCATAATCTACAAACGCCGAGCTGCTTCAGAACCACATAATTTAATACAGACTGATCTCCAAGATATCGCCGGTACATAGAGAGGTGAGACATGACATACATGACAATAATTAGTGATAACGTCACGTATAGGTTCAATATCATTCTTCATAGAAATATTCAATTTCTGCTCAGGTTAGAATTGTGTGACTTTACCTTCCACTGTCTTGTGCTCCATTCAGTGGTTCCTTCTCTATTCAGGTTTTCGTCTGAAGATTTGAAAATTGTTGAACCCACCATATAAATAATTTTATCTTATAACATAAAAATATTCTAATCAAAGTCATAAATGTAGCTAATAATAAATTGCTTGGATCGCTTCATTAAGTACGTTAACACTACTATAAAAAATACGGTGAAAGTGCGGAAACGTTGCGTGTGTAATATTTACGATATAACTACTAATAAGTGGCGACAACAATTAGTCATATACACCTGTATATTTGTGGCCGGCGTCGTGTAAACATGTTAGGGTAATGAAAAAGCGATTACAATCGCGAGTACTAGACGGGGCGGGTTTTATGAAAATTGGGCAATAGCATCATTTATAAGCAAATAAAGACTTTCACTTAGGCAATCCTTATTTAGTGATAATAAGAAAACGTATACTGGGAAAAAACAAGAAGAGTTTATTTTCGATTATTTTTGTTGTGTCAATATTTATAATAATCGTATATATATTTAATTACTTTAATAATAATGATACATTTAAATGTACATATTTAAATATATATTTAATGATACATGATGCTAATAAAGTAAGTCTTTGTTATCATTTCTTTACGTTATATGTATACAACAATATAAGAATTCCAAGCGGTATAGATGGTTCTTTTCAAAATCTCCAATACGACATATTACAATTTATTTATGATCTACGCTGCGTAAATATGAAATAACTGTTGTAAACAACATTATAACATTTTTTTCTAGCCAGTGTTCTTTTTATTAAGTAATATTTTCAATTGATGTGTTCGTTATTCATTAATTTATACAAGAAAGGAAAGCTTATAATATATTTACATATGTACGTAAATATCAATATAGACTTTGTACTATCTTATTACCTATGTAAATTGAAAGGTATGAAAATTTGCTTTATCTAAGTTACAAAAAATATGTATTACTTTCAAGATCGGTAATTTAAATTAAGATAAACAAATTATACCCCACTGTAGTCAACAAAAATTACACGGTAGTGTCAAAATGTATCGTAAAAATAAGTAACGTCTATATCTATTTTGGTATAACAGTTGTAAAATTATTTATACGAACGAAATAAACGGCAATAAAGCAGAACTGTATAACTAACTATTAGTAACAAACTTTAATACTAAACAACTATCTCTTTTTCTGGAAATTCAACACTACAATGGACTGTTTGAAATAAAAGTATTACATATTTTGAATATGTTAAAAATAAGAACTTCTTTTGCCATTTTAAACGACCACGCCTGCTTATAAAAGTCGCCAAACGATTTATCGCGCCAGTATGCTCCAACTAAGCGTGCTTATTAAATAGCTTCAAGCAATTAGCATCTGGCTCACGTACCCACGGCCCCAGAGGCCATTATTGCCCGCTAAATAGTTATTTAAATTCAGCGTAGAGGGATCTTAATGATAATAGTTCGGACGGATTGGAACCAAGTGATTTTGAAAGTTCAGGATTGCAGTGTTTGCGAAGTACAGTTCAATTTTAGTTCCAGGTAAAAAATATTGTACTTGTAAAAGACGAGAAAAAATCCCTACTACTAGTACGTCATTTAAACATAATTTTCCAATGGCATTATAATATTGTTTTGATAAGAGCTACGCTTTATGGTGTTCTTTAACAACATACACTACTTTGATCTTTAAAATTGAAATTTAGGCTAATAGCATTGTAATTGAAAAAATCTGATATGATGATAACAGATTGTACAATTCAAATTAATATAAAAACACAAAACTTTACAATTGTCAAACATAGTAAGTCTTGACAGTTCTAAGATACGTTGTTAGTGTACAATTTTCTTCGTCGTGACCTTCCAAAGTAAATTGCTATACAACACGTCCCTCTATGTGAAGTAACTATTAAAAATTAACATGACGCTTTTCGGTTCTTAAATCAATATTCCAAAAACGTTACGTTATTTAAGCTCCATGACCGCTCAATAATTCAAAATCAAGGGAATTTCTGAATAAATTATTAAGAAGCCATGTAACAAATGATGTTATAATGACAATCTGTTCACGTTGCGTGTGACGAGTCATTATGTTCGGCGCGTGTGTAGATCGTATGTTATTTTCAGAGCTGTCAAAATTCCTTGTTATTTTGAAAACTTTTAGCTACTGATAAAGTTAAACACAATAGCGATTTAATCGAAATTTACTGCTCTTTTATATTTATATCATTCATATATCATATTAACCTCTAATACATTGAAACTCATCGGTGTTGGCATACATTTATTTTTATATACCTATTTTTCTGTTTACAGCAGAAAAATTTGTTCGAACGCCAATATATAACTTTCGGCTTATGCCGTTTAGTTATAAAAATAGTAATATTTACTACCAGTAGGTAATGGTAATATATAGGATAATTTTATTTTATTCGTTTAGATATTAATAAAAAGAAAATAGTAGAATTATCGGTTTTAAAAACTGTTTATATATGAAATACGTAAGAAAGATTTAGATTTTATATTAATTTATATTCTTTTGTTTTTACATAACTGGTTATTCGTAAACTGTTATTATAAAATTAAGTCTAGTTTCTAGTTATTATTTTAATAGGTTAGATTTATACCTTAAAATAATAACCGGATTATATTTTTTTTATTTTATTTCTTTTAATCCTAACTTCTTTTTTTAGCTGTTTGATATGTTCTTGGTCTATTAGCCACCAATTAATACCGAATGATAAGACCAGTCAACCTGCAATATTTATTCATAATATATCTTTTATAATCATAACTATTTGTATTCATCAAAATTATAATATAATGTCCAAAACATATAATTTGAAATTTGAGGCCTTTTAAAAATAACTATTTATTTCAGTAGAGACAGGAGCTTGTTACCAGAATGATTCTATGTACCAGAATCGTGGGTTTGAGTATCTTCGTTTTATCTATTTTGGGTGCAAAGTAGCAGTTACATGTTGGAGTTCCAGTTTTAAGGTTATAGTGTAGGTCTGAAGTAAGCAACACTTATGGTTCTTGTAAATCCCACAGCAGTACCTCGTCTACTAAGGTGATAAATAACCATTTAATATAATAACCATTTTTTTCTTTTCAATGTAAGTGTGAGTGTTAACAATCTTACAATATTAAAACACATATAGTTTCTTGGGAATTTCAATCTTGTATCTTTTTTGATATTATCAATTTATTTCAATAGTAATTATTTAATATGCAGGCTAATCTTCTAAGTTCAACTCGTTTATTACTAAACAAAATAGTAATGATTGCCAGAAATCTAGCAGAATATAACAAATATAAAACTGTAGGATACGTCTCGCCTTAATGCCTCTTTTGCTTCGTAGAGGGAACTGCCTGCGTGAGTGCGTAGAATCATCATACATGCACATGTTGCTGTTTCATTTCTTCTTGTAGGTATCGTATAAGCCAACCAAATTGACTCCAATAACACTTCTGCATAGTAAATGAAAAGTTAAAATAATATATAATCTAAAAATACATATATAAAAGATATGTTTAGTTCAGCGTTCAAAAGACGTATATTAGGAGGCAAACTTGCTATAAATTCACACAAAATGTATTTGGTAATTGAATGTATTAAATAAAATAAACAATTTCTCAAACTAAGTGTACCTTTATTACTACGATGTCAAATCAAACTTTGTAACAAGTAGATACTTCATAATAACAAAATAGATCCGAAAGTAAAACGGATGCAACCTCTAACGTTGGACTTGCCAAGCTGCAAACTATAAATCCGTAGAACGGGAATATTTCTTACCAACTTCCAGTCGTAAATATTTTAAAGTAACTCGCGAAGGAAAAGTGACACCACTGTTGACGGCCCTGGGAACTTGTAGGTGGCCATCGCGAAAAATAACTCGTCCCCCGAACTTGAAATATAAAAGTTTGGACTTACCGAATGTTGTTTGTTCGATGCGAACCTCGGGTGCGCCGTCGTTATAGTTTTAGATTTGGAAAAAGAAAAGGTTCCATAGAAAAAATATTATTTGCAATGTTTGAATTTCAGCAGCAGCAAGCAATTGGCTTCTGGAATATGCCTGCAAATTGCAATATTTATTAAAAAGAGCACAACATATTTATTAGCTTTTTACCATTTACACTCAAAAAGTTATTAAAATGACATTTTACTTAATTTTTATTTTAAATAAATATTTCATTATAATAAGATATTTTTACACACTAAAAATATCTATCTGAGAACAGAGCCGGAGAAATCAACAATAAAATAATTATAAATTATATAATAATATTCCTTTTAATATATTATAAATTACCAAGAACACGTAAACAAAAGAATAGTAGCAAAGAGACGTTATAATATTTTATTTATATTTTTATTAAAACTGTTTAATGTTGAAAGACCACGACATATTTAAACATCTCATCATTTCTTTCTTAAAATAATAATAGTAAGATAGACTCACCTTGAACGTTGGGTAGCTCCAGCCAAAACATCGGCCGAAAAATGTCCCTCAAACTCAGCAATCCCATATTCCGCATATTATATCCCAATTATGATTTTATTTGGAGGGCGACCTCTCGTTGCCCACTCGTGGGTAAATAGCTTAGTAAGGGAGAGGTTTGGTACGCATTCGTAATTCAATTTGGCGGGCCCTTAATGCTCTTTAGTTGAGGCCGTTTCGTCGTAAGCCTAAAAGTTTTATTTAAGCTCGAGTGTGGCGGGCTTTACGATTCGCTAGCGTGTCCTAAATTATACTGTCTTACAGTTTTGTAACCTTGTTTTATATCCCACTATGATTATTCTTACCCATACGATACTGGTAAAAATGGAAAACAAAAATTACTGCTAAGGATTTACAATGGAACCAATAATTACTACATTATTGCTCCTGTATATAACGGATGCGTTGATAGCCGATAAGTGCAGCGCGGAGCAACTGCAGGCAGGTATAGTACGAACAGCACTGCAGCCACTGAAAGACAAACTGGTATAAAGTTCGGTGAGCAAAGGTTGCAATGATGACCAAACTTGAGGGCTGGCATCGGACCTGAGTTAAACTCGATCGGCTATCATGCGTGGTAGGTCGCACAAATTGCAAGTCATTGCAAAGAAGGCTTGTATAGTGATTCATTCAAACAATGCACGTTTAATTTAAATTAACTTAAACAACATTTTCAATATACTGCCAAATTTAAAATACATTCCATTTACAAATGATGTGCATAAATTTTTAGCATAACTTTTTGTTATGGATCTTTGTGGAGCTAAGCTTTCAAACATTGAATTTGCTCAAACATGTTTGTCAAAATAATAACATTAGACGCAGTTTTCAATAAACATATATTGCAATCACGCCGGTTTTGCCCGAAAGGTTAAGCAGTTCGTAAGGATGTAATTGCGAACTCCCTTAGTCAGTTCTTACAATAACCACGAAAAGAAAGGGATTTGTGACACATTTATTCTAAATTCATCATCGTTCAGGCAATACAAGACCAATTATATAACATATACTTCTCAATGTTAATTTACCAACTACTATCCTTTTAGGTGTACTTCTCAAAAACAAAACATTTTTGCTGAAAACTGTCACAATATAATCTATCTATATAAATAGAAACCATACTCTGAAACTGCTGAAGTTTCGAACGAATGCACCAAATTGAGTTTTGTTATTAGTATGTGCAAGGTTTGATAAAAAATCTAATAAATTAAGTAATTTATTTTATTATCCTAGTTAACAAATACAAAAAAACTCACAATCTAATTCAGTACATACTTGGAAGAGGCAGCAGCGCAAGATTCGTTGAATTATTTATACACAGTCTGACACGCGTGTAACACTGTTTCTGAAACGCTAAACAGTTCTTATTACATAACAAATAAGAATGTTTATCGTGTAAAAATGCTTAAGGTGAGTACAATCGGCCTCAACGCTGGACTTATAAATGAACGTATTTTAGCACTTATGACCTGTTAATAAATTATAAGTGGGAATCTCGTGATGGGAACGTCTCACGAAATGTAGCAGCCACTTAGAATGTGCTTTTTCCTTGTAATTTAGGCCGTATCGTATTGAGATAAGCGCTACGGTTCCGATTAAGTGCTGTAAGAGATAGCGCAATTTTCATGAACGGTTAATGGTTGAGTTATTCCTGCAACTCACGGAACGGTACTTACAAGAAATAGTTTTTGCTGGTTTCCATCATTGTATTGGCTTTTTCTTAGCCTCATTGTCGATTTCGTATTCTAACTCGAACGAAGCACCAACAATTTTTCATTACAATTTACAAGAATGTTTATCGTATTATTATTAAGTTTTAACCTCTCCCACGTTGCTCTTTTTTGATGAAAGTACCGTTTATTGTTCTCGTTCCCATAGCTGGTTAACAGAAACAAATCTAAATAAAGAACAAAAATATATTGCGATTGGACTTGGATTTGCATTGGACATTTTTATTTGTCCCGATGTAACATAATACAATAAAATGTTTTTTTTTTTCTGATAACAAAAAATAAGTAAAAAAGTGTAGAATACTCGTAGAATGGGTTAATACTGCGAGTATGTTTCCTATTTGTTGTTAATAATTTCTATGCATTGCTTTCAATAATTACCTAAATTTGGTATCTAATTTACCAAAAAATTTGGCAGAAGTACAAAAACCACACGTTGCCAATTTTTATTTATGTAATTACCTATTACGTCAACCTAGAGATACAGGACTTGCACCTAATTCACCACCGGAAGCAGAATTCGAAAACATGTTATTTTACAATTAAGAAAAGATTGGAAAAGTGTGCAGGATCAATTTTGTTTGAAAATTCTTTAAACTATAATTCAACTTTACCATCTTATTTTCATGTTACAGCGAATTAATTGCGCACCAATCATAAATACGTAGTAATCCAGATTTATTGTAATAGAGCCAATGCTATGTTTGAATTTACATAGTAAATGTTATAAAAGTATATAAAATATTGAACAAAAGATTCCCCTTTTTAAAACAAGTAAAAATAATTATAACTAGGTAATATGAAAAAACAAAAATGAAACAAAAATATCTTTCAAGAGATCGCTTGTTTAAGTTTAAAGCATTATATTATACATATTGGCCTTAAGCGTCACTCAGAATTAACTAAGACAACTTCTACAACAGGTTTCAATGAAACATGGTACTATATATGAAATATATAACTATACAGATGTCAGAAAATGTAAAAAATAACATCTCACAAATCATATAATGTATATCATTGACGATTGTAAATTAATTACAAATTTGTAATTATTTCAATAGTTTGATTCAAATAAAGATACATACTGTATTAATATTATTCATTATTTCATATAATAATATGGTTACTTTCATATAGCATCCAAGCACAACTTTAATGTTTGCCCGAACTTAAAATGACTGTCAGAAAGAATAATTTTAAACTGATCTATCGATATGATTAGCCTAGTCTAGTATCAAAAGTTTATGAAAATGCTGGAAATCATATAAATTGATGTAAATTGGGTCTTTATTCTTTTGTTCTCGAGATTTCAGAAGGGTTTGCCGGCAAGGCATTGCCCAAGGAGACCCAATTTCACCCATAATGTTTAACATAATTACTATAAATATCTTCAACAAACTAAAGAATAATATTCAAATTCTCCAATAAGCAGACGACTTTGCCTTTTATTGTGTTTGCAATGACATCGAGATGGGCGCTGTGAAAATACAAGAAACTCTAACAACATTTTCAAACCTGCTACAAGAAATAGGTTTAGATCTCTGTCTCAACAAAACGAAATTCTGTATTTTTAGTCGATGGTACCGCATTCCTGAAATTAAGATAAAATCAAAAGCTTATTTATTGAACAAGTCAAAAACATTAAATTTTTAGGTTTATGGTTAGATAGCCGTCTCATGTGGAGAAAGCATATTAATGAAAGAGGAGAGTGAATTATATGTGCCTTTTCGTTCGAAAACAGCTGAAAAATATTTTCTAAAAATTTTTTCGCGCTCTAATGAACCGATACTGGAAAAAATACAGCTGCTACAAGATTTCATTGCAGATAGTGCCAGATACAGGAAGGGACGGTATATGCCTCTCCTTTTGGGTTGTCATAATGACTACTTGATTAATAGTAGTTTCTTCAAAAACGACATTTGGCCAACCTTTATGATACCTTTTTATTTAACTCTGACGCTAGAATTAGTAATAAAAGATAAAATTAAAACAATTTACCTACCGAAAGTTTTAAATGATGTAAAATTTCTGAGAGCCGAGAGTAACAAAATGTTAGAATAAGAATACCCAACTTTTACTAATATTTACACTGATGGTTCTATGTCTCAAAAAGTAAGGGCTGCTCATTTTTTGATGAACAGACAGGTCAAAATTTCAATTTTTCTAATAATATGCACCTATTATACGAGTAGGTGTTGAATTAATCTCTATAAGTGAGGCACTCAACTATGCCGAATCGTGTAATTACGAAAAATATTAATTGTTACCGATTCAAAGAGTAGTTTACAGCATCTTTTTTTGTAGCATGCTCTACTAGGGGCTGTTTAGGAAGACCAGAAGCTTATCTCATTATTAAATACGAGTATATTCATCGCTTAATACACAATAGGATTAACGTTTCTTTACAATGGATACCTTCTCACGTGGGGGTTCGTGGGAACGAAATGGCAGACCTTTTTGCCAGGGCTGCCCTCTCTGAGGAGGTACCCCTTGAAGTGTATAACATTTATTCGGATTTGCTTTATCTATCACGACAAAACTGTCATAAGATATGGATATGGATATCTTGAAAGAGAGTCCTCAACCAAGGGAATATGGTACAAGACAGCTGTTAGTCAACGTCCCCGAATACCTTGGTTCTCTAATAAAGGACTTAATAGACGTGAGCTTGTTTTCTAATTCAGGATTCGCTCATACCACATTCCACTAAACAAATTCGCATATCTCATGCGAATGATTGACAGTCCAAATTGTGAAGATTGTGATCGTGAGGAGGATCTTTTACATCTATTTCTTGAATGTGGTAGGAACGAATCCTTGAGAAGAGAACTACTACAGTGACAGGTTATTAAGCTTTGTTTTCCAATCACTCAGATTGAGACCAGGTCGAATGGACTCTTAGCCGCTTTTTTCTTTGTTTTTGTTCCTCTAGAATTTTAATTAGGGTATATGTTTTTGTCTTTGCGATCAAGTTGTTAAAGAATTATTGTATTAATAAGTAAATAAAAACACAACTAAAATGTAATATATAGGTATTTTTTAATGTAACTTTATAATTGGTAAATCGTTACTGTACTTTTTAATATATTTTATATATGTATTATTAGACAATGTTTAGCCGATCACCGCAGGACGACCCGATCAGCTACAAACCGAATCTTCGCGCCTTGGAAACTTTTGTATATATAATAATAATCCCCAGACGGAAAGAGGGTCTATAATATGCACCATCCTAGCGCGCAGGCCACTCTTTGGGTGCTCATGACAAGCGGGCCGCAAAGGCCTGTCATCTACCACTCACTCGTTTGCGGCAGAAGAATCATTTTCTCTCTCTTTTGCCGCTACCTCTTCCTGCAACGGAATGATTAGAGAAGGACGAAATGACGAAATGATAGATGTGGACGAAATCCTCGCTGAAGGAAGCAGCTACCTCTCAGTCCCTCTCACTAGGTAGCATTTTGCTTATGATAAATGGCAGCAAGAGATCACCGCCACTTAACGCTGTGCGTAACTTGCAACGTTGGAATCGCCAGGCCGAGCACTCTAATAAATTGTACTCGACGGAAGCGTCACAGTAATGACACTGCAGCATTTCCTCCCGAAACGCGACCTTGTGGAGATAGTGACTAAAACATTCATGCCCAGTAAACACGTGCACTATACCTATGCTCAATGAATTCCTCTAGCAACTAGTAAGATGAGTGCATCCTTCCATCTACATAGAAACACCTTGTGTCTCGATGGGGAACCGTTGTGGAGGGTGTCTCTGACCCCGATTTCTTGTTGTGACCCGATGTTAATGCAGCTGAGCAAGAACTCATGCATCATCAGAGTTCCTGATAGATAAAAGGTCGCACCGTGTTGAGCGTACAGTAAACTCATGCGGCCAATACCGAACAAGGAAGCAGGCACTCCACCCAACCCAGTGTTCCATATAGTACCATCGATTGTATTACCTCTTGATATTTCCCGAATTCGGGAGACCTGTTCGAGTGCTGCATCCATGATCCATGATGAGTAATGGGTCTAATATCTATAATTGTTACCACGCCGTATTCAGTTAAGACGATACGAATCATGTTATTTTTTTGTGTTGTTTATCACAACTACCATAGGAATATTTTAAGATAAGGTTATAAAATAATATATTCCATTAAAAAATATAATGGGGTATAAAACATTGTAATGATCGTTGATCTGATGTCAGTCGTAAATGGTACATTCTACATGATTCAAGTTCAAAGCGTCGTTTACAACATTGTGACTACAACGATAATACTGGAGATTTATTGATGCTATTAACATGGGAATAATAATTTTGCTCTTATCGCCAATAAAAAACATTGTATATTTTACATTTTTAATAAATAACTTAATTAAATAGTTTGCGGAGACTATATATTAGATACAATACATATTTAATACGCTATACGTAATTGGCCATTTAGACTGGTTATAAGACAGTAGTTACTACAAAATTTGTTTTTCTGTATATGCCATCCATGATATCGTCAAGAAAAATTGTATTCACATATAAATTAAAAAATTGTACTATTTTATTGTACTTAAAAAATTCGGACGTAATTTAGAAATAATTCCTACGAAACTGAGAAGTAGCTCAGAATGGTGAAAGAAGATGAAAGAAGAAGATGCGTAGATAGTATCTACGGACTGCACCTATAATAACCGGAATAAAAATTAATGAATTTGACACAGGAAGTTGGAACAGCATTTTCGCTTATACTGATTTGAGAAACCTGAAAGAATTAAAATAATATATATATATATAATATATATATATATATATATATATATATATATATATATATATATATATATAAGTTATATATAATGCTATGGGGGAGGAATATTTCACGGTTTGTTTGTTTCTTAAAAATAATGTAAAACAGAATTTGAAAAATAACAATTAATCATTTGGTATATATTTTCTTATTAAAGGCAGAGTCCGAAAGTGGCTGATTCTGCTACCTCTGGATTACCAAAAACGTTAGTAGAATTTAGTAAACATTGTAAACAACCTAATAAAGTTCTGACCCATCCTGTAACTTTTGGACCGACGCCTGATCAAAAAGTCTTCAAAATTTAACTTGCAAGAATCCACCTGGACAAGCAAACAGAGAAACAAGAAAGTAAGCTAATAAAAATATGGGAATTATCAACCAATCTTATGTTACATATAATTATTTTGTATTTGATAGCGAATATTTCTTGTACGAACTTTTTCTCTATCCATAACTCATTAAGCTCAATCTAATTAAGTATTTAGTACTATTACGAATGTACTTCATTTAAATTATCTAAAACCAAACATACTACACACACTTGCATTATTAATGTGAGTAAACATTACTTCAACCGATACCAGTATATGTTTTGATGCTACATAAGAAAATTTATAATGCGATAAAAGTTAGCCGTGTCCATCTAATAGAAGCGAAATGGAAACTTAGATCCTTAATTCATGAGATGATCGATAAGGAATTCATACGACTGGCGTACCGCCCTGTAAATAAATGATCAGATATGACCTTTATCAAACTGTTTCGACATTTATAAGTGCCCGCTGTAAATAGTGCTTCTTGAGGTAAACGTTCAAATGGATAAGAACATAATTAACAATAAAACCTACTACACAAAATCTGGCCCTAGCCGTAACATTAACGTTCTGTTTAATAAGATTTGAAAGGTGTATAATAAGCGTCATTTAATATAAATAAATAAAAAGTCACTTAAATGAATCCCATTATTGTTATTATGTATATATAATAAAGTAAAGCGAATATTTAGTCTAGCTGTTGAATTAAATTTATAAATTAATCCTATCTCATCATAGGCGTAGCACTTATTGAATTTTTAAGATAAATAGGTATGAATATCAGTATAAATTTTTAAACAGCATGCGTAGCGATTTTCTGCATCCATATCGAACATCATCATATCATTTTATATTAATGAAGCGCAAACCTGAATGCCCGCATATACACACGTCATATTTACAACATCATTGTCTAGGAATTCTTTCACGCTTAGATTCATTTTGTTTGATCGACATTAAAAAAAATCGAATGTTTTTAACCAAATAGTAATAAGTTTGCCCAAATGCAGATATAACCACTTTGAAGTTTTATTAAGTGCAAATCAGTTTTCAGTATAACGGATGCCGATAATCAATTAGCTGGCGTCTAAAATGACAAATGAAATTATGGGTGAGATAGGAACCTATAATGGAGTCATTAAACTATCAATGTAGAGATCTGAACGGGAGCGGGGTGGCCGTTCACACCCGGATTAACTTTGCCGTTGTATTGTTTCACGGGAAATTCGTTGGTGCAAAATTATTACTTTCTATAAAAGGATAATTGTGTAATAGGTTAACTGATAATATCAGTATTAGCTTTGTTGAGACAAGAGTAAATGACAATTTTGCTGTATAGTATTTGACTTTTTAGAAACTTTTTTAAAGTGAAAAATTAAGCAAAGCGCATTTTTTTTATAATAACTGAATCGTCTTCTTGTTTGTCTTTTATATATCTGTGAATTGATGCAACTGAGTGTCATTCATTGGGTGGTGGCTAAATAATATCTGAGAGACATATAAGTTAGATATTTGATTGACTCTTTATGGTGATCTAACTTACTTTACGAGTCAACAGTCTACAAAATGAAATCAATAACTTTCAAATGACTTCCGCCAATGTACGGTTGCCATGCCGTGGCAATGGGGATGCCTAGTAGTTACTTAGAAGATGGGTAGCCATATCTAAGTATGCTGAACTTTATCTAGGTGGACAAATATTTACCTAGTTGATCACAGGAAAGCAGTTAAATAAAATGAATACTATAAATATTGCGGTGATTTGGTTCACTACCTAACCATATATGGTTTGTTTAAGTACTGGTGGCATAGTCTACACGAACCTGGAAATAGTATTTATAAGAAAATAAAAGTGAAGAGATTACGAGAAGAATATGTGAAAGATGGGTGCAAGATAAAACTGAGCACGGAATTAAATAAAATAAAGAATAAGGATAATGAAAAAAAATGTATGAGAGAGTTTTAAAAAGGGTGTAATGAATGTTGCTATTAATAGTTGTAGAGGGAGAAAAGAAAGATAGGAAGTAAGGCTACCGCGAGTATGTTTTGATAAGAATGTAAGGAATGCAATTTTCGATAAGAAAAAATGGTTGTTTAGATTGGTTTGCTACAAAAGTCACTCGGCGAATGTAATGAAAAAAATTCAAATGTAAATGAGACAAGGAAAGAATATAATAGATTGACTTGAATGCAATTAAGGATATTTTCATAACAAATAAGGAAGATTAATAAAAGCTTGTAAAAAGAGACGTTTGATACAAGGCTATCTGACGACTTCCAGAATAATATTAAGTTCGTTTAGAAGTCCAAAATAAGATCTAAAGATAAAATAGCGACCCCAAGTTGTTAACAGTCAGAAGACAGAGTAAAAACGTATTAAAAGATAAATATTACGTACTAAGGAGATGAAAAGAGTATTTTAAAAGGGATAAGTCCTAGTTAAACCATAGAATTGAGGAAATAATGAGATACATGAGAAATAATTCACGTAAATAGTTCAATAGGGAAAGTACCAAAGGGCTGGTGCAAGTCCGTGTTTGTGCCATTGTATAAAAGTAAAAGGTCACAGGGAGAGTGTAACATTTACCGCAGCATTAGCCTATTCAGCATTGTAAGTAAATTGTACTCAAAGGTTTTGATTGTATAAGTGATAAATGAAATTGAAAATAAAGTTTGGAATGTACAAGCGGGTTTTATGAATTGAAAAATGATTGGCAAAAATACAATATTTTATTACCTGTTCGTGGATTTGCTAAATACGAGTACCTACGATAAAGAGAAGACGGATTAATTGTGCAAAATATTATTCGCATATGGAATATGCAATAACCTGACTCAGGGACTGCAGTCACTATACGATGATTCTTTAGCCTGTGTTAGGATAAATGGGACGTACACAGACTGGTTTGATATCGCTAAATGTACAAAATTGTGGTTGCTTAAACCGTTTAAAAAATATTACAGGGGTTGATAATAAAAATATTAATGGTCAAGTGCCTTCTAGCTACTGACGACTAAATAATTTTGGCGGCGTCGGAGGAGGAGTTACAAGACATTTTACTGTATGCATAGCACATTAGAAAGAAAAGGAATGTAAATAAAATGAAAGTGATGATATTTGCAAACAACGAAAGGATGTCAAAATGTAAGATTAGGATCGGAAACGAAAATGTAGAGCAAGTAAAAGAGTTTGTATATAGAATACTCATATCTATGTTTACAAGAGATGGTAATAGTAAGTACGAATCTGACATTAAAGGATGAGCAACGGTACGAAACAAAGTGAATAGCTTAATTGGTAAACCTTGGTCAAAAAACGCGACTAGCTATGCATGCTATGCATGTTGGCCCCTACGCTTATGTATGGAAGTGAACGACGGATGTAGCTAAAGAAAGATAAAAGCAAGATTAATGCAAGCGTTGAGGTGAATGGAGTGAAGATGAAGGATAAATTGCAAAATAGTGTGCTAAGTAAAATAGGCAGCGTGTAACAAAATATAGTGATAAAGTTCGAGAAGGGAATGCTTAGATGGTTTGGACTCGTAGAAAAGATGGACGAAAAACAACTGATAAAAGAAATTTATTAAGCAAATATGATCGAGGACGACCTAGATGAATATACTTGGACAAAATAGGTGATATTTTGAAAGAAGGCCAGGTCATGAGTCTCCGTAACCGACGAGCATACATGAAAATATTAATGAAACACGAGGAAGCTAGGAATAAAATATGTTTCGATCGTATCAAATGGAAAATTGTGATATCATGAGAAAGAGACATGAATATATATGTATGTATTTATTTAAAATATTTTTCTATTTACGCAATTCTGCCGTAAGCAAATGTATTTAATAACGTAGAATTTGCAACGTTAATAATTTTATTCACACGGTCATGGTGGCAGCAAATGTTGCTTAACTTTACTACTCAGAATATAAAACGCAGACACAACCCCACCACGGAGCTTCTCCAAAAATGGAATCTATTTTATTTAATCTTTGCCAGCGTCACTTTAAGCACTAGATTTCATTGAAACTTATATATAAACTTATATATTTTTTTATTAATTAGTCTTTATTATTCTAGGTTTACAAAACTGAATTCAGTTTTAATATAAACAAGTAATTGCAATCGATCAATAATGAGATCAATAATGCCGATCATAATCCACAAATAAAATTCTTCTAGCTTTAAACATCTTGCAATAATAAATTTAACAGTGATATGTAAGATTTACATTTGTGTTTATACACAGCTAACAATTTCAGGAACGGAATTTCATTTCTTTTTTGTGTAAAAATAATTAAATCATTCAGTTCTTTAATTTACAAAGAATTAGAAAAATTTACGTAAATGTTTCAATATTTTCTATAAAGCTTTCGTAGACGTAGAACATTCATGAATGGACACAACGTCGCATCCAAACTAACAATAAACTTACTGCCGACGCAGACTATACGCTAGTAAGTCACCCCTCTATTGCTGTAAGTAGGTTATTAGTATATTGCTTCAGCTGTAGTAAACATTGGAATTGACATTTTATTTTTTAAGAAATAACATTTTAACATTTTTTTTCTTTCAAACTTCGATACGTCGTTTCGGTAATCGTTATTTTAGTAATGCATAAAATATATAACACATTTTTTTTTTATTTGAAGAACCTTTAGTTTCGTAGGTAAATAAAAAGTGGATCCTAGCTGATCAAAATCTGTATTAATAAATAACATACGTTAGCTAGCTTTTGAAAAATCTTTCCCAAGCTATCATAGTTCACACACACAGTTTTTTCATAGCTGCTTGCTTTGACTTTGAATAGATTTATTAAAAGAAAAAGGAAATCAATTTTACATCTCGTCTATTCGAAAAAATTAGATTGATTCACATCTGCGAGCAAACAAAAAAGCTTTCTGCTTGCACTTGTACGAAATTGAATTTGGAATGTGAATTGAAAAAAGAGGAGTATATATTATGCAGTAAACAATTGCAAATTTCTATATATTTTAAATAAATAGTAGCAACCTACGCCTACCACTTACAAATTCTATTATGAAATACAAAATAGCACATTAGGGTAAATTTCATTACAAAAAAAGTTAATTGTACAGACATTACAATAATTACATTATAATAATTACACATGAAGTTACCACGAAATGTCAGTTTTTCTTTACTTTTTAAAACTAAAAATTACTTTTTGGATTTATCTCGTGTATATTTGAATTTCCTTGTAGTTAAATGCAGGTTAACTCCCGATGTTTTATTTTGCCGTAGGAGCATCAGATATATACATATGAAATTCAATGTTACGACAAACTCATTGGTAGATATGCCGAGGGATCGGGAGATACGTGCACGTTCTCATGACCGGCACAGTAGATCACAGGATCGAATCCGAGCTTTCCTAGTCGAAGACCAATGCCGACAATACAGCACCACTACTACTCTAAATCTAAATTTATTTAGTGTTTATATATTATACAATTTTTCATAATCGCTAAGTCCAACAATAATTTGTTTTGATAAGTTCGTATTTCAATAAATCTTAGTAACTAGTTTGTGTTAGTACAAATTACTTTCAAAGCAACATTTCTAATAGTAATCGGTAATTTACTCTGAATACAAGATCACTCAATCTTGAAATGTTAACATATGACAAAAAAATAATGCAGTTTTTTTCATTTGTAAACGTTGGCACATTCTGTCTAGTTCAAAGGCAAAACCTAAATATAATACATAGCAATTAGTTTGTTTGAGATACTGGCTAATGATCTTCAATTACAAATCATATAGCTCATAATAACGTAATTATTCGGATGAGAAATAATACACACATGTTAATCATTTCTCTACCGCCCACAATTATTATTTAAAGTTTACTATATTTTGATTATGAGTCTTTCCTTCATTTTATTTCCTTTTATTTGTATTCCTTAAGAGTCTTTCCTTAATTTTATTTTGACGTGGCGTTTTTGAAATCAAATTCTATTTATAACTATTATTCTACTTCTGTACCTACGCAATAAACAATTCAAACATTTCAATATCCAGCTATCCAAAGATTCGGTTCTAAATTAACTCGATCATTCAGTAGGTCCCGGGACTAACTTAGAATTGGCATATACTAAGAACTCTTTTTGATTTTTCCAATGTACCTCCAATTTGATTTCAAAATAGAACGCTAAAATATTTATTTACAGATACCATGTAACGGTACTTTTGTAAATCCGAAACATATATCCAAAAAATAATAATAATAAAACTTTGTTGTTTAATGAAAAAAATACCGTACAATCACATCAGTGGGTTATATAACGTTATTCAGTATGTAGATTTTAAATGAGTTCTTGTTGTTCAAATAAGTGGTGACTAAACCAGATATTAGCCTAGTCTTAAAAAAATTGAAGGGAATTCGGTAGATGAAGTAGCTGAAATTGTATTTCTAACAACTGACCAAAACTTACAATGTATCCACGATTCTGAGCACTGTTTGTTACTGTTTACAGAATCAAAAACAAAATATTGTTGCGTCGGTAACCAAATTGAAAAGGCAGTCGGTAAAGTGGAGCTGAAGAGAAAGCCGCCCGAAGCGGCCTACGATACAATTATCTATCAGTAAGGTTATGGCATTTATACTTCAATAGGCGGATAGCATACTTTTCATAAATTCCTTTGGTAAGGGTAAAAATATAATCGATAAAACCACCGAATATTATGATTACTGGAATAATTAAAGTATGAAATCACAGAAAAACGGTATATAAAAAAGTGTGTCTGCGATATTTCCAAACCGATGCGATATTCAAACTTTTAGTAGTAAACAGTACCAATGTCTATTTAGCCCGTGTGAAAGGCATTTGTAACTAATGTGGTGTGGTGTTCTACATGCGGTAGGAATCGCTTACAGTCAAATGATCCTCTTGGTCATTTGATTAATTGGACAAACTTCAATGTCAAGATAAAACTAAGGTATGTTAGATATACTTATTGAAAATATTTCCATCACAAACTACCATTTTCAAAGTTATTTCACTATTCATCGATCAATTATGTAGGTCAGTAATAGTCTTTATCAGGACAAAGTTACATCACAAATATTTGCTGCAATTCACCCCAGGCAACAATAAATAAAATAGCGTGGACAAAGCTACCTAAATAAAACGGAGAAACATTGACGAATGGCCGTGTTCCGCAGGCGCCGTGATTTGGTGTGTCTTGACTGAACATTTAAACAGCTCCCGTCTTTTGCACTATTAGGTATAGCCCACCTAGAAGTGAGCGCAAAATTGTGATGAAACTAAAATCAGTTACTGTTTTTTTTTTGAACTGTGTAATTAATGTTTACTTTTATTATGTTAATGACTTTTCTTGCAGCGTTATGTATGTACCATAATATTGCACCATACGATGACAAAGGCAACATTAATATTTAATACTTGTTTTTGGATAGTAAATGCATGCTTAAAATTTTTGGATGAATAGATAATCGTTATAATATTTTTAACGCCTCAAGTAAATGCAAGATAAATTTCGGTATTGGATTTTATGGATGAATCTCAGAATCTATGGAGGAGCCGCAGCCACACTAATTAACAAACCCTCCCGAGGTGCGATGAGTACACTGTCAAATGGCACCTATTATATATTATGAGTAACATTGTAACTATCTACACTAATAATAATATTATAAAGAGGAAAGATTAATATTTTTGTAATAAACTCAAAAAGTACTGGACCGATTTAATAATTCTTTTTTCATTAAAAAGCTTCATTATCACTGAGTAACATAGGCTATAAGTTCTAGATCACTATAGAAATCTTTAGAAATTCTTGTTAAAACCAATCGAAGGTGTAAAAAATTAGCCATAAAATGTCTTTTATCGCATACGCTGCGACTATTAATGATAGGACAAAAAAAGTTCGACAATTATCTATAAAATAAGTAGGAATAAAAAACTGCCACTTTACAAATCTTTTTCTGAAACAGGAGGAAGTCTGTCGAGTCCGCTAGTATGAAATAATTTAATTTGTCGTTCACTCACTAAATTATATTTTTATGAATTTCTGTAAAAAATTTAAAGCACAGCTTATTACAATTGTTTGTTTCTAACCTAAACCTACCAATTTTACACTGTCACGAGGTGTAACATAATAGCCCACAAAAATTTTACGCATGCGTTCCCCGTAATTACATTAATAACATGAAGACCATCTAAGTACGTAGTAACATTTACACGCTATTTATCTCCTTTCAACCGTTAAAATTCTCATTCAAAATATCGCATACCTCATCCCGAGAACAATGGCGTGGAGCAAGGTAAGCTAGCATTCGAACCACCTAAATTAATCAGCCGCGACAGGGGTCCGAGTCGGGATAAGAGGGACGCTAAACTTGCCACTCCCTAATGACGGCTTAATGAAAATTTTGGAGCGTTATGACAGTTAATCACCGAGTAAAAATATCAATCTAAGGTACAAGTGTTGCAATAGTTGTACCTCTCGTTCACAAAGTCACATAGTCTTTAAGGCTTATATAATTATTGTATCTATAAAATTCATGCGAAACAATTTTATAATGTAGTCCTGGTTTAACCGAAAACATATATATTACGTATGATGTTCGAAAAACTTTTATATCAAAAAAAATATTACGTAAATATTTTTTAATCGCCTTTTATTGCCCATCAATCTAATTGATTTTCAATAGTTATGTTTATCTTTTTACTATCATAATCATATTGATACAGAAGTACCTATATACATAGTAAATGTCAAGCAGTGAGATTGATCATCTGACGGTTAACAAGTAATTAGTCTAATAACTCAATAATATATCATTAATTGGCCATGTCATGTATGTAGATATTAAAATTAGGATATCCCTGTTATATGATGTAGAAAGTTTTATATACAGTAACCAAACTGTTTTATTATTCATAAATGACATTCGCACTAATAATACAATAGTGTATCAACTCAAAATCGATCATTTTTCAGAATCAACAAAAAACTCATTACTCACTTCATGTAATAGTTGCAAATTGAATAATTGTGTCATAAGTTTTTTAATTTATCCTTATTCTGTTTTTGCACTAATCGAACGACGGTCTTGATCACGCGTGAGGAATCAAATTTTGCGTGTGTTTATAGTATTATGTCAAGTACGACGTTTTGAGTTGATACACTATTGTATTATAAGTGCGAATATGGATATATAATAAATATATTGTAATTAACTAAACTGCTTATAATTATTATAAAGAAATTCTAAGACATTAATGAGCATTTTCTTCTGTATATAGAGAAAATGCAAACAATTGGGCACCTGAAGGAAAGTAGTTAAAGTCGCCTACAATCTATTATTGCCTTAATTGTTACAAAATAATACGAGCTTTGGTGATTTTTTTTAACTATTAATAAACGTCCACAACCGAAAAAATAAATTTGGCACAGTTGGGCGTATTGGAAGCGTCCACTCTTTTCATTGAATCTCTTTCAATGTTATAGAAATGGTATGTATTATATTATATTATAAGTCGGTCGGTCGAGTTTTGCTACTAAAACCTAACTAGTAACACAGAAAAGAACCTATCCCAGACATATTCTTATTGCCACGGGTTGTGCTTTCGTGTGGCAGTCAATATTGATAAATTCCAGTAACCCATGCCGATTATTGACGAAGGTTAAATATTCTGATAACACTGTTCATTTGAAAAATCGACATATTTATGTATATCATTCGTATTGTAAATATTCATAGAGCATGCCCTACGATAAGTTTTGTTTACGTGCCTTATCTTTATTTTGAAATTGACATACTGAATAGATTTCTATTACTACTGAATAGAATTCGAGTAGACTTCTGCATTAGCAGAGAACACAGTCGAGATAAATTTGCTCTATGGATCCTGTTGAACCGATTTGAGAAAAAAATCTCGCACTCAATAAAGATCGAGCTCGACTCACCGTCCAATAGCGCTACAGTAATGACACTACCAGCAAGTTGGGTTATCGTAACTGCAACTATTTTCAAAAGTTAATGAAGGGTATGTCTCTCATATTTACCACTATAAAAAAAATTGAAACAGCAGTGCTGTAAGTGTCTACTTTTCTATTGCATTTTTCTCAAAATGTTTCACGTCGTAGCCAATGGAGTTGTTATTGACAGATTGGACTGTGATTGTTAATTCCATCTTCGTACAACAAGATAGCGTAGGGGCAGGGGAAATACTTGTTGCCGCGTAGGCAATTCACCGTGTATGTAGTGTATGGAGTTGTGTATGAGAGCTCCAAACAATTCTGTCGAACGTAAATAGTCACTTTCGTTAAGTAATTTTGCGAATGCGGGAAGAAAATGCTGAAATAGATGTCTGTGACATTATTATTGACCTTTAGAAAGGCGCAGCCGGACGGCTGCGCCTTTCTCAAGGCAACATTTCTTAGTACTAACTGCTCCTGTCGCCTGAAACGTCTATCCAATTCTTGAATATCGATAGCGAGAAACATGTACAAAGCTTCACATTCTACTCGTAGACTTTTCAAAGCAGCTATGAGGCGAGGCAGGTTCTCAGCAGCTCAGTATAAGAATTCTCAGCATTTACGAAAAAACCTTTAAATACTATCCAATCTTACTTAGTCGTACTACATATTTGAAACATTTAATATTTGTAGCGTTTCTTATGATTGAGTGGAGTTTATTTATATGTGTAATATTATTTCTGTGTTATTAGTTGTAGAATTTAATAATAATCTTGTAACTGGCCCCACAGAATACCACAGATTGCGACGTAAATGTCACCTCCATATAGTGAATGGGGACCATTTTAATACCTATTTGTATATATTTTAAAATATAAATTTCAATTGTTATTTACTAATAAGTCCTAAAGAAACAGTATCAGTGCCGTTGATAATTCGACAGACTTGTGGAGTTGGTTATTAGATGGTAAAAGTCAAAGTTTTTGAAATGTACTGAGATTGTCATTCCTTCCATATCTAGAAATTACTATTTATTCTACTTCAACTTCCTTAGACAAGCTTATACTTAGCTTAACTATATGACCGTCAAACTACATTTCTACGTTCGCCAATTCTATTTCGAAGTACACGAGATATCGGGAATGTGTAGCTTCTACTGTACGTTTTGCAGGACGTGCAGTAACAGTCGCTGATGAGCAGCTGTAGTGCGATGTACCTAATAGAATTCGTTCTTGGAAATACTGGTGCAGTCGTCGTCATATTAGCCATGCTTAAAGATTCGATAGTACTTAGCAGCTTGTAGCTATTGCCCTTGAATATGGCAATGTAGTAACTAATATCGAATGACTAACTGCAACTATTATTTTTCGAATCATTAAAGTACACTATACAAAACTGAAAACTACAATTAGCCGATTCATCTGGCGAAAATCTAAATATTTTCCTGTTTATAGTTACAAAACAAAACGAGCTTTGTGGTAAACGGGTGTTTTACAAATAAAAAATGGCACCAAGTAAGAAGAATATCAGAATTATAAAAAGAAAATAGGAAATAATAAACAATAAACAATTTAAAAAAGTTGATACAATCGGGCACAGTACTTGTTGTTCCAACTAATCTGAAATCCCAACAAAAACGATTGTGTATGTTACCAACATGTGATACAAGATATAAAATCACAGTTCCCAGTGATGTCACTGCTTATCTTACTTTTCACAAAGCAATGCAAATACTGTTAGTTTTCGCCAAAAATAAATAAGACGGAGGTACCCAAACAGTCTTTCCAGTCAACTAAGTAGTAATCTTTTAACTATAAGGCTTTAGTTTAATAGTTATATTCTTACCTTTCATACCGTACCGTTAATCTCAGAATTCATATTTTTATTGTTTCGATCTTTTTGCACTCGGAATATACATTTATATTATCTTTTTTTGTTTTTTTTTTGTTTTTCATTTGCCAATATTTACTGTTATAATACTCTTCTGTGATACCTAATAAGATAACAAACACCTTTTAAAGTTCATCAATAGTTATGTGCGGTGATGTGTTTCGAGATAAGGTATGTACTTACCACAGGCCTCACAGTATCACAAACTGTATATTTTAAATGTGGACTGTCTCCTGTGTGACTATTGACCGTATATTTTTAAGATGAAATTATTTTCTGGAATGTTCCTTGTGCCTGATATTACCACACAATACTGTGGTGATATCAGGCACAAGGAATAATATAACATATACTTACCACAGACCTCACAGTATCACAAACTGTATATTTTAAATTTTGACTGGTTCCTGTGTAACTATTGACCGCATATTTTTAAGAAGTAATTATTTTCTGGATTGTTCCTTGTACCTGATATTACCACAGTATTGAGCAAAATACCAGTGCAGCAGGCTATGCTTGTTATTTATACTGCGCTTGCCACATTTTTGGTACCATGCAGCGGTGTGTTATTATATATTGTATTGTTTTGTTTCTGACATACATCATCATCACTTTAGCCGAGAAACGTCGACTATAGCACCCTTATTACTTTTGACTTTAGTTTCAATATATTCCAATGATTTATTAAAAAATCTTTTATTCTTCTCTTTCGATATCATGTGAGTTTTCTTGTTTTAATTTATTTTCATCTCCTAAAAATATTAATATACCAAGATTTTTAGAACGTAGGTTCGAGTAAATAACTGGTACACAATATCTCGTTGACATTGTCAAGCTGCCCATTGTACTATATCTAAGCATATCGCGATAATATAACGTAAACAAATCTGCAACGATTAGTCAGTAGCCAGCTGGCCTTATTTACATAATGGCCCGTTATTGTGATATGAACAAAAGTTTTTAATGTCTTCAATTAAAACTGTGGAGATGTCGAGAGATAGTATTGCAGCCATTTGTCAACCGCCAGATATTTTGTTGGGCTCAGATGGTCATTTACCACTCCGTTGAGCATTACCATGTCTCAATTAAAATTGTATCACGAGATTTAATCATGCAGCTTTCAAGTGAGAGTAATTGTTCTATTGAAAAGTTCATATTATACTTTACTTTTACTTTAAATTTCTTGTTTCTCGATAATTATAATGAAACTGAGGTTTGTTGAATATAATTTTTTATGCTGAAATCTATAGTTAAATTAGATATGAGATATTTTCGAAGAGCAGTAAATATAATAAAATATGATGTAAAAAATAATAATTGTGTAGGTTTTGTAGATTTTTTATATTAACGGATGACATATGCCTAATAGGTGACTCTAGTTACTTATACAGTCTGCTTGTGTATGTTTAGTACATACAAAAGCATAGCTTAACAGAAAAAAATATTGCCATTGTAATTAACGATTTGCATAGATCTCACACTATAAAAATAATTAAATGTTTATATTTTTAGAACGTACGCGTAGTTTTAACGATAATAATTCAATGAGAGCAATGTCAGATTATTTTGAAAAGCTCTATTACCTTTATAATGCAAAGATTTAAATAGTTTTGTTTTAGTTAATAGCGAATTTAGAAACAAGCAAACAACCCATTTGATGGTAGCAAAGTAATATAAGATAAAGTAAAATTTTCTCCGCTTATTAACCATTCATACCAAAACATTCTCACTGGAATGAAGTCTCTCTACAGCTCAGAATATCACTAAATGTAAGAGAAATAACAATAATACTATTTATCAATAGTTTCGAATACGCTAGTTCTATTATGCTTGAGGGTCACCGCAGGTTCAATAGTCATAATTGCGATCCCGTTTTATATGGTTTTCACTTGCCTCGGGTAAGTGCAATCAATTTTATGGAGGGATAAATTTTATTGTTAATCGCATATCATTTCGATATGCGATCACATATACCGTAGTTTAATTCGTTTTATTACACTGTAACCTAAAAGTTTGTAAATTTTGATACCAGCATTGAATTCAAGAGTAAAAATAAAGACATTAAAAAACTACAGGCTGCTTTATAAATCTAGTAAATATTTTACTTTGTTATTTTTAGTTTTGTAGCAAAATCTCGAACCAAAGAAAACACAAGAGCTATAAAATAAATATATCGCACAATCACTATGTTAAAAAATGTTATAAAGGTAATATTCCCAAGCTATTCGTTGCTGCCGATTATCACAAAACTATAAAACGTAAGTGTTGAAATAGAGATGTCATAACCTTTTTGCTACGCTCAAACCGATTTCGCTCTCATCAAGAGCTTATCAGATTAGGGAGACCGAAATTGTGGTAAATAACAGGGTAGGGGATGACAGGTGCGGGCGGGGGTAGAACGCCACACAATGACATTAGAAACCGGTATTTTCCGGTTCGACGTCGCTCGGCTACATGCCGTAATTTGACACAAATAAGGATCCATACCGATGATTTGTCGGTTTTTGCGACAGTACCTCGGTCAAAGCTGTTTTTTCCCACAGACATTTATATTTCGCTCTCTGATTTTTATGACGTGTTACAAGGAGACGCCTTTTCGAGAGATTTTTGGAGTACTTCAATAGAAATGTGAACGACCCTCGAACCAAATTCGTAATATAAAATTCCTGCCTTCGTTTTATCTCTTTGACAGTTAAATTGACTTCAAAAATTGAGAATCTTATCCATTAAATTAGGCCTTATATATCCATAAAAAGATATGTTTGAAAATCGCACCTACTATACGTCATTGTTTTTAATTTAGTAACAGTAAATCAAACATTACAAAGATCTATCATTGTTTTAATAGCATTTTTTTATTGTATATTTACCGATTGTTATAAAAAAATACTTGCAATCTAGGCATTAAAAAAAATAAGTTTTCAATTTAAAGTCAAGAAAAGTAAAATGAAATACGTGATGAAAAATAGAATAAGAAATAAGCAGAGTTCGAAACTCCATTTCTATACAAAAGAATGCAAAAGGATCTTATATAATCTTCATCCAATTATTATATTATTGGTTGGAATTTTAAACTATTTTCAAAATACAGCATAAAATGAATTCTCTTCTAAAATTATAAAGTTCTAAAATTATACGCCTGAATAAATTTTATTTTATAGACCTTAACAAAAGCTATGACTCTGAATGCCTTCAGTAGAGTCAAAAGCTGTAGCCAAAATTAAGCGAAACAAAGGTGAAGCCTGTCAATACAAATGTGTTGTCAGACGTGAGAGGGGAAGGGGCCGTCGGCTGACCGAGTCTAACGAACACTGGAAATGACAAGCTCTGAAAACGCACCTCCGCCACTGTCCGGATTAATCCAGTGCCATTAATTAAAAGCCGTATACGTACCGGACAGGGCCACCCGTAATGCTGTCGATGGCAATTAAAGTGTTTGTGTGCAACACTGAATCAACCAATAAGTAATCTGATAGTTTCCATTAGCAAAATTATTATAAAACTAGAAACATATTGTATGAATGAATACGCGTAAATAGTCGATTTGTTTTACCTGATGTTGTTGTTAAAAATTGTCATGAGATAACTACAAAGAAACTTCCCAGACATGTAAAGTCTACCTATCCACAGTGAGTCGGCATGGTTCACTAAAATCTGAAACACTCTAGCTTGAAAGAGTGTATAGAGCTAAAAGGTATCAATGTAGAGAAATGAAAATATGATTATAAGAAAGAAAGCATAGACTTTAATTTTTTTCTTGGTAAGGTTTTTAATCCACTTTAGTGTCTCAAATCTTATATTTTATATTTTAATAAAAATTATTGTAGTTTCTCATCTACGTTACACAAAATAAAAAGAAAAAACGATTCAGCTTTTTATTGTAGTTCGTTTATTAAATTCTGTTTTCCTCGTCTGTCAATTTTTTTACAAATTTCGAAATGTAGTCACAGCACCTAAGCTGAAAGTTTTGTAATACGTGTAAAATTATTGACTAACATTTAGCATATTTTATGATTAGATTATCTTAGATTTGATCAGCACATCCACACATTTCTAACACTGCTTACGTAGATATTTCTTATATTCACTACAGGAGCAATATTAACTCATTCCCACTATGCAATTAACATTCTCTCCTTTGGAACACCATTGATTTGTAAATTATCTATATTCATTATTGCGCATTATTTTAGGGTACCTATAATTTCCAAAACAAAATGAAATACATAGAAATCTTCTAGAAAAGTTATCATCGAGTAAGGTCTTATTAATCGACTAAGATTTTTTATTGGTTTTTGTTATACCAGTAGGTATTTGGTTATATACGAGAAGGTTAATGCTAACATTAACCTTCTCGTATATAATACAAATGTTCACTACAATAAACTCCTTCCACAAACAATTCCTTTTTAACACTTGTACGAAAACTACGCGTTGGTGAATAAGCAAGAATGCAACAAACGAAATTACCACTGTTTGACAGACAAAAGTGAGATCTTAAGCCTTAAACTTGATATACCAAACTGTGTTAGCAAAGTCACATTGATATTAAAATATAACATTAATAAGCCAAATGTGAAAATGTATACAATAAATCGAATTTCTGGGCACGTAACAACATAAAATATACCTAAGCCACCAAGAGTTACTTGAAGTTTACGACGGAAAAATACTATTTCAATTCATTCGGTTACATATGTGTCACGTGACGACAATGCAAATGAGATCTTCCCTTGAATTTTCTTTTAACATGTCGAAACAAAATGTTTAGTGTAACGACTACAGTTCAGTTGTAGTAATTAGTTAATACACTAGTAATGTTAAATTATTATAATCTAGCAGTAAATAAATTTTCTTGTACTTAGTAAGCTTTTTTAAATTTTCAAATTATTTCGCCATTAATAAACTTTTTCATACAAACCATTACGGTTTCACTAAAGGTCAAAGCACATCAGATGCTGGTGTTGCACTACTTAGTACTTTTTTGGTGCTTGGGAGCGTAAAAAGGATGTCATGGATATGCTGTGACCTGTCAAAAGCTTTTGACTGCGTTTATCATCAATATAACAACATATACTATTGAACCAATCAAATATTTCTTTACAACAAATGCAAGGAGAGGCTTGTAATAAAATTTTGTGTCATCGCATAGCTAATAATTATTATATGTCCATGACTGCATACCATTGTCTATTGTGTTTATACATGACAATTGTTAATCAAAATAATAAGTTGTATTTTCTGTTGATTAAAGCCTACTATTCCGGCAAATCTTGTGTTATTATGCATACTACAATTTAATCAACAGAAAAAGTTATAAACTACGAAATCACTTATATAGTAACACAATGGAGAAGTACTTAAGGCCCGAGAAATTCGATGCGGACCCATCCGCTAATACTGATACTAATACTGATCAGTCCTCTGCTTGGGCATATTGGAAACATACTTTCGAAAATTTTCTTCAAGCAATTGACAGTGAACCTGTTAAACCTACATCTGAGCAAAATTATAATATATTCATAAACTTTTTGTCTCCCACAGTCTACGCATATGTTAAAGAGAGTAAAGATTTTTCAATAGCAATTCATAAGATTGATCAATTATTTACTAAGCCGTTTAACGAGATCTATGCTAGACATCGTCTAATGAAGATAAGTTAGCAATTTGGTGAGTCAGTTCATCAATATATACACGCACTAAAACTATTGTCGAAAGTTACTTCAAAGCCGTAGATGCAGAAACGAATGCTAATTAATATATCAGAGATGCGATTAAGCGGCCTAAATTCTACAATGATACGTCAAAGACTTTTAGAAAATCCCAATGTCACTTTAGATGTAGCCTTCCAACAAGCACGATCTTTAGAACAAGCACAAATTCATAATGAGAATTACCACTCCTTAAGCGAAAATATTATTAACAATACTAATACTAACTCACCACCCACTCGTACTGAAGAGACTGTCCTGCTTTCAATACGACTTACTTAGCTTGTGGCAAGAAGCGACATTTTGCTAAAGTATGTAAGTCAAAGTCCCAACAGAATGCTGCAATTTCAGCTGAGACCCTAAAAGAGGAAACCTTGTCATGTATTTTATCAGCTTCCGGGTTAAGTAAAGCCACCGTGCCGATAGTAATAAATGGCGCGATTGGAGCTAATGCACTGATAGATACAGGAAGCACGGCCAGTTTCATTGATAGACAACTTGTTAACCGACATCTTCTTATAACATCGCCATGCCAACAAAGAGTCACAATGGCTAAGGCGAATTTAACATCCAATATTGAAGGAATATGTAAGTTGACAATTACTATTCAGGGTCAAACTATAGAAATTAGTCTAATGGTATTGGACGGATTTGAATTCTGATATGCGAGTAAAGGAAGTCGATGTTGAGCTGACGAGTGACAGAGGAGAATGGAAGAAGAAAACATGTTGTGCCGACCCTACTTAAGGTGTGAAAAGGGCAGGAAGAAGAGAGGTATTGGACGGATTGTGTTCAGATGTTATAATAGGCCATGATGTATTGAGTCAACATAAAACATTAGAAATACATTTTGGAGGTAATAAGCCATCACTGAAACTAAATGTACTAAGTGAAGCAAAAGTTACGCCTGTTAAACTTTTCAACAATCTTTTACCATTTTTTAAACCTATTGCAATCAAATCACGTCGACACAGTGACCCTGATGTCCAGTACATAGAGGAAGAAATTAAAAAACTGTTAGCTGATAGAATAATAGAACCGAGTCAGTCCCCTTGGCGCGCGCAGATCTTAATAGCTTCAAGCGAGCATCATAGGAAAAGAATGGTCATTGATTACACACAAACTATCAATAGATTTACCCAACTTGACGCATATCCTCTCCCCTCTATAGAGGGTATTATCTCAAAGGTAGCGAAATATAGTGTTCAGAAAAATTGACCTTAAGAGCGCTTACCGTCAAATACCTATACTTGAAAGCGAGAAGTCGTATACTGTATTCGAAGCTTGTGGTAACATATACCAGTTTCGAAGAATCCCATTCGGCGTAACTAATGGGGTCGCAGCTTTTCAGCGAGCTATAAACAACATACTCAAAACTGAGAACATAGAGGGAGTTTTTACGTATATGGATGACATCACTATCTGCGGCGAGACCACGTTGGACCACGACGAAAACTTACGCAAATTTAAAGGGGTTGCTAAGAAGTATAATCTTACTCTGAACATGTCAAAAAGTGAATTTTCAAAGACAGAAATAAATCTTCTAGGTTATAACATTAGCAATGGCATTATAAAATCCGATCCAGATCGTCGTAGTCGATTCCCTTAATGGAATTGCCAGTACCTACAGCTGCTTCAACTTCCCTTCGTCGAGTCTTGGGCATGTTTGCTCACTATGCCAAGTGGATTCTGAATTTTTCTAAAAAGATACAACCATTAATAAACATCAATACTCATGGAGTTGAAGGAAGCCATTCTCTCACAACAGAAGCTATTAAAACTTTTCACGATCTAAAATTTGAGATAGCAAAATCTACTATTACAGCGATTGACAGTACTGTACGCTATTGCTGCAACTTTATCACAAGAAGGTAGACCCATAGCCTTCTTTTCTAGATCTTTACATTGTAATGAGAAATCACATTCAGCCATTGAGAAGGAAGCTACGGCTATCATTGAAAGCTTAAGGAAATGGAGACAGTTTTTAATAGGTAGACACTTCAAACTCGTCACTGATCAGAGATCCATATCTTTTATGCTCAATCAAAGACATTCATCTAGAATCAAGAACGACAAGATTCAACGTTGGCGCTTAGAACTGGCCAGTTATGATTTTAAAATTATCTATAGCCCAGGAGCTCAGAACATTGTAGCTGACGCATAATCACGTGTACAATATATTGTGGCTTCGACTCAGCAAAGTTCGCTATTAACTCTCCACAACAATCTATGTTACCCTGGTGTGTCAAGGATGACTCACTGGGTTAGAACAAAGAATTTACCATTTTCTGTGGAAGACATAAAACGGATTACGGCTGCCTGTCCTGTGTGCGCTGAGCTAAAGCCGAGATTTATCAAATCTAATGGAACTCTTATAAAGGCTACTTCTCCCTTCGAAAGAGTCTCAATGGACTTTAAGGGTCATATTCCAAGTGGCACGCCAAATAAATACATACTAACTATTATAGACGAATTTTCGAGATTTCTCCATTTGCTTTCCCATGTAAAGATGTTAGCACTTCTACAGCCAAATCTAAATTGACTGAATTATTTTCTGTTTTTGGTATACCATCGTACATACATTCTAATAGAGGGGCATCCTATGTCTCATCAGAAGTGCGAGAATTTTTACATGGATTAGGTGTCGCCACTAGCTGTACCACACCATATAATCCTCGAGGTAATGGCCAAACTGAGAGATACAACGGCATTATATGTAAAGGCATTGAACTTGAACTGAAGACAACGAAACAACCAATTCAAGCCTGGGAGTCAGTTCTAACTCAAATACACTCAATCCGATCACTTCTATGCACGTCTACAGGCTATACTCCGCATGAACGTATGTTTAGCCACAACAGGCGCTCTTCCAATGGTCAATCTTTACCAACGTGGTTAACTGAAGGAAAGAAAGTACTAATGAAGAATTTTATTCGTAACAGCAAGTACGATCCATTAGTAGAAGAAGTAGAACTCTTGGAGACCAATCCTTTACATTCTCATGTACGCCTTCAAGATGACCGTGAGGTTGTCGTATCCAATCGACGGTTAGCATCATCGGGTGAAATGGAATCGCAGCATAACCGGATATTCACAACACCTACCGCCGATCTCGAGAGTTCTTTGGTACCTAGCTCAGAACCTCTCACTGCTGTGACCTCGCGAGAATCGGTGTCTAAATTATCAAAACCGCCGCCACCGCCTACTGAACAGATGGTGCGAACATCTACTAGAGAGCGTCGTTTGCCTGTTTATTTAAAGGACTATACAAATATTTAAGCGCAGGAGAATGTAATAAAACTTTGTGTCATCGCTGTGTATAGACCATGGACTTATAATTATTATATGTCCATGACTGCATATTGTTAGGTATAAATACAATTTGTCTATTGTATTTATACCTAACAATTGTTAATCAAAATAATAAGTTGTATTTTCTGTTGATTAAAGCCTACTTATTCCGGCAAATCTTGTGTTATTATGCATACTACAAGGCTCCTTGCATTTGTTGTAAAAAAATCTTCATACCTGTATATTTATTTCACTCTGCAGACTAGGAACGGCTGAATTTGACAAAACCATTATCTCCGAGGCCGGTGGCAATTTTTTTCGGCGGCGTCGTCCTTCTTGTTTTTTATTAATTTTTTATCAAACCACTCCTCCTCTGTCTCCGAATTACATCTTTTGCGTATTCTTATTTATAAATTTCACTTTCTGTTACTTTATAAAGAAAAAACATTATAAGCGGGATACGAATTAATGCATCACACACACGGTGTAAAAAATTGACTGCTTGACAGAATGCTTTTATGCCATTTCGGCATTCCAACTCGGCATTTACTGCCAACACCGTATTGACGGGTGCGGTTTGCTTATGATGCCTTTTTTTTTCTTTAAAAATAGGCGACACATACGTGTGAAGACAGTAAAACTACAGAATGAATTTAAAGAACATATTTCGGACTAAGTATAAGTATAATTTAGAGCTAAAAAAGCTAAAAATTATTTATATATGTATAATATATGTATGTCTATCCGTTACCCTAGATCCCATTGCACAAGCCTTAAAGAGCTTAGTTTGGGCTAGGCTAGGTGTAAGTGTAACAAATATTTATTTATTTATTTAATTTATATATAGCATGCAATAATAATATTGAAGCTTAATGCACTTAAAAGAAAATAGATCTTGAAACACTAATGCCCGATATAACCTAGTCTGAATTTATATTGACTTTCTTTTTAATTCCACAAAGTTGATCCTAGCTCTTTTTTGTTTGTCAATTTACGTGTTCAATTCCTTTTACATCTAAATATGTAATATTACATATTTGTAACTTTTTCGCCCAAAAACTAAAACCAAAAGCCAAAATCCAGGTGTGCAATATTTATTTCGGTTGCTTATCCGGTAAAGTAATATTTAGATCTGTATATCTACATATTACTCCTGGTATGTAGTTATACACAACAATACGTCTGACTTATTTTAATCTTGAGTCAGTTCGTTGTATTCCTGACTGTACATATAAGACGTTAGTGAACTGCCTCGAAAGTATGATTGTTAATGAGGGCGCATGACAAGTAATTTTCTTATATACTTCTCCAATCTTTAGGATGAAATATTTAAAAAATGAAATAAAATATTGTCTAACCTACCTATTAATTCAAAATTAACAAATATATTACTTTCCAACCACTTTCTCATTAATCTAACACACAACACAAATACTATATTCTATAGATTGTTCTTTTTAAATTTAATTATATTTAGCAATTTTATGTATTTTTTTTTAAATTTACATGATCATAGATCGAGTTCTATCGACAAAGCATACAAATGCATATATAGCATACACTCACGCCAACTACCGTGAGCATACACTCACGCCTCTTCAAGGCGGATAGGCAGAGATCACAGTCTTCCCTTGCTAAGATCCAAACATGCTTCCTTCCTCGACTTTCACTAATACTTCATGCTCTTAGGTTACAGGTACTCTTGTCACCGGGCCTGTTAATTAGAACTTTGGCCTGTAATAGTAGCAAGAGAACTTGAATCGTCATTTTACAAACTAATATGGCTACTTCTTCCATTTCAATCAAATCGTATATTATTTTATAATCTTACATTTTCACAACATACATAGACTTATTCAAAAATAAATTAATAATAAAGCTAAGAATGGGCTACAACCAGTAATGCAGTTAATGGAATGTGGATACCAAAACACCGTTCGACTACTTTTTAATCTATTACATCAGGTATAATAAGGCACAAAGTTTCCTGAAACTCTTGTTATCAAGCCCCAATCAATCATTGCAACATATTGTTTGCCTGCTAGGGATAACGGTGCTCGGCAAATTTATGAGGGTTCCTGCGATTATTGATAGGTTTCATGCAACATTAGCGACTGGAGCGGTGTTCGCTTACTGTTTTATTTTCGGCGAATCCTAATAATGTTAACGCAATATTGCTTTGGGGCGAGAGCAATCCCTCAAAAACACCGAAACTGACATAACAACTAAAACAGAATAAACTAATTCTCACAATCAAAAATATTATATTGGAAATAGATTATTTATATCGTGCATAATTTATACGTAGATTATGAATATAATCTATAGATTCGAATAAATACTCGTATAACATCCTATAATATCAGATATATTATGATAACATTTTATTACTAAACAAATAAATGAGTATTTAACACTAAAACTGTAATGTTGCAATTTTCACATTTCTCTTGTATACATTTTGGTATTAACGCACTTTATTTATTTAACTCAACGTTTTGAATGCATTGTAAATGATGTTTAAAAAAGACAATACTAACCTCTTTAAACCGACACGATCACATTAAAAAAGTAGTTTCATTATTAAGGCGTATCAACTCAAAGAAATACGAAATATGCGCAACTTAGGAAATTCAATGGTCACAAACTTCTTACAATTAGCGTGAGTTCCTTTCATCGTGAATTCTCTTCAAAATTGCTTGTACGAGCTTTAGACTGTTGGAGCGAAAATTTCAATGTTCGGTTGATTCTATTAATTAGTGATGCCGCGCTCGCCCCATCGCGCAACGTTGAATAGCCAATTACATTGATAATATAATTGGAGGTCTCGCAGGTGTCTTAGGGGACAAAGGCGACGGTTGGTGCGGTGCAAGGCATAAGACCACATTGATATCGTCGAACAACCAAATGATTATCGGATGTATGATGTTCAAACTCTTATTGCAATCAATTGTAGCACTGTGCTCTCTCCTGAGGAGCGATCTCTTTCACTTCGTATTTGGTTGAGTCACATTCGGTCAACATTTGGTTGCAGGGGGCAGCCATGAGGGCCTCAGCCTCTCATCTCTTGAGGGAATAAATAGTTTAGGAGTTTTTTTTACATTGGAATTTCGATACTGATATAAGTCTCTGTACGTGTTGCTGAAGTTAAACATATACACGTACTCTCAAGCGTGTATTGTCAGTGAACTGATTCTAATTTACACTTAAATACTAGGTTGAGGTATAGCAACTGAATATCTCTTTAAATTCCTAGGAAAATCACAGAAATAGGCAGCTATCACGGTATTATATCGGAAAACGCAATATAAAGAGGCGAGCTTGGATGGTGATAGTGAGTGTTGGTGTGACTTAAGGAGCTGCTAGATTTGGGTCACGAGGCGCTGTTTCTATCTTCCTTCTCTATAACACTTGTCTCGCGGCCCCCACACGGTGAATCCATGAAATACTTAGAATTTCCATATCTAGCGTGACCAAAGGCTATACAAAAATTTTAGTAATATTTTTTTAATTAAGTACAACATAATATTGTATCTGCCCGCTGTCCGCTTATTGCACATGCCAATCGAAACTTGATAAATATATACAGTCTGATTCTATTTAGCTTATATGACAGTTGTCATGTTGTCATCATAGTATAGTTACCACACGAAATAGACATTTGGATGTAGAGGGTATATATTATACACATTCACATCTTAATCATTTTAATCCCGTGGAAAGTCGATAGCGTGAATGCAATTTGATTTTGTAAATATTAAATAAGTTTTTTTCTCCTGTCGAGTTTGGTCTAGTATTGACTAATTTACATAAGTCCATGCCGACTACTGTTACATATGTTTGGTGAAATGGGATAGAAAATAATAGGGGTAAGGATTGATATCGATTTTTATCACCTCGATTTTTTTTTCGATCTGTAACGACAGCGTGCAAATACACCCTGATGCGCAATATATTCGTTTCTAACAAAAATTAAGTTGGGTCACCGACGTGTTCGCTCGTTTTATAGACAAGTTGAAAAAAAAAACAAGTTGAACTTGTGTCCGTAAGTTATTTAATATTCCATTACTATAGTGACATTTAGGAAAAACCTAATACTTTTACATAGATCAGCTATATTGCTACTTTGAATTGATTCAAGATTAAAATATAATCTGGTAGAATTCGTATTTACTCGTATAAAAGACTGCACATATGCAAATAAATGCAGTCTAACACTATATATACATTGAAATAAAACGTGACAGTAAATTAATTTCAAATATTTGCATGCACTGACCTCTGAACGGGCCTTATTAGCAGGTACGTGTGAAATTATCTCAATTTAGATGGTCATTAGGCAAGTCGTACTGGTTAGATATCCGCAGGCGAGAATAAATCTGAATTTAATGACCGCTCGCACCCGGTCTCCTGTATGCTAACAAACTCGGGTACGCGAATACTACACCGTAATTATTCACAATTTTTATAGTATTAAGAATAGTTTATATTTATTATGATATAGTACAATACGTCAAAATATTTATGTAAATAATGCATTAAAATTCATTATTATAATTTAATTTAAATTCCGTATTAAAAATGTATAATTGATATCTGCTGCACATATGTAATTTATACATGAAAGCTGTTAACTCAATGGTTTTAAACGATAACAATATTCGAGCTTGAGGAAACTAATCATCTAATATGTGATACTTATAATGTGATGGAAATTGGGCTCAAACCTTTTGTTCTGAGGCTACCTTTCAAGTTACGCTTATAATATAATGTAGTATATGGTCCCCCAAACCTTTAGATTCATATATAAATGCCGGCCACCAAGATCAAAATCAAACTCCGTTTCGAAATGTGTCTGGCACTCGTAGCTTGTACACCAAAACTATGTTTGGGGTACGCAAAATCTGGTCCAATTGTGAAGTTATCACAATGACAAAAGATTTGCAGTAATAGCAAAAAAAAAATACGTTTATTGCAATTTCGCGTTTTGAGATCACTCCCTTAACAACCTAACTCAGTTTTGGAATTCTTAGTGTCGACATGTCGAACGAAATATAGTTCCTTGAACACTTAGTAAGAGTAATTAAATCTCCAAGAAACTTGGTGTTCGAAATAGATCGAGGCGATATTTCAGACCAACTCACCGCTTGCCACTTTACAAGACGCAGGTTCAGCTACATTTGGAATGCTGTTCTTATCTTACTTCTAGAGGTAAGCAGTCTCGACTGCATTCAAGCGACTAGAATCGTTGATTACCAGGATATTGCGAATCGGCTTGATCATCCTTTATTGCAAAGATTACTGAGAGCGCTCCGAGGAGTTGTTCGATTTGATTCTAGTTCTGCAATCATTCCACCTGACAAAACATTCCCTCTCATCATTTAGACGTTTACGGTGAGGTTTACAACGGTGCGTTTTTGTAGGAAAAACCATCAATAAAAAAGAGTATTCATAATTAAAGACCGGCAACACAGTTGTGTCTCTTATGTCACGGGTCACGAGTGTCCATGGGCGGCGATTACCACCGGGTAATCTGCTATTCGGGTAGTCTGCTATTTTTACCCCTTATTACATCAAATAAACTATAAAAATGACTATATAACATAACATATCAGCTGTTATAATAATTAAATAACAAAGTGTATTAAAAGAAGTCTGTAAATAATAATCATGAAATCAGTATTTTATATCTCTAAATATTGCCTTACTATTACTGAGAGATCTATAACCATATACTCGTATAAATAGATAATATTTTTCACCTTCTTGTTTTTGTATGTATTAGGTAACTATTTTATATTAAAATATTATCGGACATCTCTCGAAATAGTCGTTTTAGTTTGTTATTATTATTACATATTTTTATAAAATTTCATAGAATATTCGTGGTTATGTCAGTAATTGGAATGTTAAAATAGATAAATTTATAAACATTCACTACAAATGTCACGTGCAAGTAATCCATCCATATTCCTTCGGGGTTCCATTAGCAGTATGTCGGTTACCATTTTATTGCAATATCACAAGAAATACATATAAAATAATAATTTGTTTTATTTTCAATAAGCTAGTTGTGTCTCTCAAATATTTTTTTTTCTTCAAGACATTTCAAACATTGCATTCATATACACATATTATTGTAAAACATAACTTCAAAAACATGAGAAACTTTACAACGAAGTCGTAAAATGCAATGTATGGACTCGTTTTTTAAGGTGAATATCGTCTATCTCGTGACCGCAGCTTCACCAGCTAAGACGTCCCGTCAAACCTTCAAGTCACGTACGCAAACCTGTGTCCGGTCTCGTAGCCGACAAACTTCATTTTAAACAACTGAACCTGATTGTCGGGTACGTTCGAAGGAAAATTCTATCATTGCTACTCGATTTCATCGTACATTCGTCGATATATTTCGATAGAAAAATTCCAAACATCGTAGGCATAACGTCTAAAAAGCAATACAAATATTACTTAAATTAAATATTATTTTTGTTCGCATAAAAAGAGATATATGAATAGATAAATTCTCATTACTAAAATTCAGTTTTAATTACTTAGGGGATATTGAGTTTTGCTGAGCAGGTAGGTATCTGAATATAAATCCAGAACTTTATTTTACAAACTAAATTTTACAAAAATACTTTGATGTACAATTTCTATAATTAGACTCTCTATCGAAAATAATCTTGTGCGAGTTACTAACCGTTTCTAATCTACTTTTAATAAATGTTTCAATTGCTTGGAAAAAAACGTTGATATTATAATTGTTTTTCTTTATTCGTTCTCATGTATGATTATGGATCCAGAAACGAAATTCATTCACAGCCAGTAAAGTTTATTCAATAGTTCTCATCTCTTGCTCTTAAATATAGATTAATCATCTTGCTCTTGACATGTTTACTAAAGGTACATTCATAACTTACAAACTACTAGTGGCTAGAGAAGGTATTCTATTGCTATTGTTAAATTATTATGATAAAAGTAATATTCATAGGTATTTTTCCGCTGAGTTAATTAATAATTAGAACAATAGTGTTAATATTATAATGGTTTTAACAATTATAATTCAAACGGTGAAGAAGCAAGTCTGTCATTTACTTAATATATATGAATAAAATAAAATAAATGGAAATAGCCATTGTTTTGTATCACGTGATTTTCACGCTACATTAATGTTATATTAGGAAATGAATTTGTGTTCTATTTGTTACAACAAATTTGAAACGAATATATAATTTTTGTTCAATTTATTAAACATATCATTACTAATAAATTCTTTGTGCAGACGTTTTATTTACTTGTTGGGCACAATCCATATAACGTTATATATAATCCACATAACATTTGTGTTTTTAATAGAAACATACAAAAATAAAAACTGTCAACTGCCATATTAATGCTTAAAAAAACTAACGTAGCGGAACTAGTCAAGTATGCATGTATGTAGAACATTATTATGCTATCATACTCGTATAGTCACTAATCTACTACTCGTATATCGAAAAGATCGCCTGTTGCTGGTCAACATCTAAATCACTTACTAATAATTACGCTGGCAATTTACATATTAAAAACCAAATCAAATAATTTCATTTGATAATAATAAGGCACGCTCTAAACATTATATCAAGTATAGAACGGATGCACCGGCATGGGGCGAAATAATCGACTGTAATGATCGCTATCTTAAGCCGGAAAAGACTTCTTACCGTGCCTTTCGGGCGCAACGAAACTGCGATTATATACTAATTTCCGGTAGTTGAATGTAAAATCACGTTTTGAACCCCTATCTCAAGTCCTCTCTATGTCCGCCAACGAACATTCATGTCCATCGTTAAAGGCTGCGCTGTTCCTACGTATTGCATATTAATAGAGTTTACGAAGCTGCAGATTCATAAATCATTCACATAATTCAAATATTTGGGCTTTGGATAGAAAAGATTTCACGGATAATTTAGCTAGATTTTCATTACCACGTCTACAACTAGAATAAATAATAGTTATCCTGGACTTACTCGTATTAATCTTACTGGTTAAATCTAGTAGATAAGTAGTCTTTTAAGCATCATAAATATTATTGAATTGCGTTCTTAAAACATTATGTTGTATAAGATTTTTGAAGATGTAACAAGTTATTAAGCAACTAATAACAAGATCTGTACTATATACAACTTTGGTCTTATGTTTTTGTTTGTATATATGTGCTTGTTTCTCAATATACAGCAATTAAAAAACATTAAATGTTCCTTAATATGTTTGTAGTTTAAGCACCACATTTTATAATTCACTAAACAAAAAAATATTGTTTTATTATTAATAATAAATAAAAAAGTTTGGCAATAAAACTCGTCAATAGTTTTAAATGTATGTACCTACTTAGTAGAAAGGTATTATTTTATTCTTTATTTCCTTAGGGTAAAGATAGCCATCATAGTATGTTTGTATTAAAATTGTTCAGGACAAAGCTGTTATTTGATCGAAGTGGAGGAGCGGACCCTTATCGGGACATAAGTAAAGTTGATAGCACATGAAATTAGCTAAAACGATTTTTTCTTGAATTGGTTTTTTGACTTAACACGCGAGGTGTCATAGGGATCGAAAATGAATGTGAAGAAAAATTATTTTTGGATATATAGTATTTATTAATAACATGGGAATACAAACTAACGACTTCCAAGCAAAGAGAAAAAAATATTGTCACACAAAATATGTTTTATATAAAGAGTATAATTAAACCATGTACATAATTTTATAAAAATATACAAATCAAAGTCAGAAACGTAAAGTATAGTTTGAGTGACAAGCCTATTATAATCAAAGATGTTATGTTTTACATCTTTATTAAAATAACGAAACTGCAATAAAACATTAACTTAATAAGATAATAATATTGATGAGAGAAATAACAAAAAAACTAATCTAAATTAAACCTAGTTATTGTTTATTTAGAATAATGAAAATGTATTAAGTTAATTTTATTACTATCTTAAGGTATAACTTTCTAATTTATTTTACAAAATAATTTATTTATTTATCATGAGCGTATTAATAAACTAATTTAAATGTTGCGAGAAAATTGTTTAATTCTTTCTACCGTTAATGTACCAAAGTTGCAGAAAAAACAAAGTTTTAAGTCAAACCGTAAATGAACGACAAAAGGCAACATGCCTAACACGTTTTTGTAAAGTTTAATCTCTATTTTGTATACAATCTACTTTTACAGCTAACTGTGCACCGAGCTGTGCCTGTAGGTGGAGTATGCGTGTGTAGCCTGTTCTTGTGTTGCAGGGGGTGCGGGCAGACGGCGCGCGTAGGCGAACCCAGGTATCTTCTTGTGCGTGCCCTAGGCGTACTGTTGTCACTGTACTAGCGCGCAGTGAGGTTCCACGTCGAATCTACTGAGCGCGTCTTGTCATCATCAGTTCTGTTTGTTTTGTAACTTTGTGACATCAATGTCGTGTTTTTATTTCTTATGATTTTATGTGGTGGCGCCAATCGTACAGTCAGTTTTTATAGTTTTCGATCTTGACTAACTGCGTTTCATATGTATTAACAATAAGTTGAACTCAAGTCAATAGGTTGCAACTAGATGATCAAAAAACTGATGTCATGATTAATGTGTTACAGAAAAAAAAAACGAAACGAGAGCGCTAATCAATTTGTGATAATGAAAATCAATGCAGTTCAAGCTCGAAACCTATAAAACGTTTACATAAATATTTTAAATGTTTAATTCTAGTGCCTCTAGTTTATTTTAAGTTCTAAGCAAATCTTTTATTTCCAAGGCGTGCTCACAAGAACAAGTGGATTCGACATAGAACGCCAAATCTCACTATGCACTTAGTTATCGTCGTGCTGTAAAAACATTTTGTTTTCATTTCGATACGTAATTAGTGTGAACTTTATGTTTTGTCATTAATTATTAAACACGATTTGATTTCTGTAAAGAGCCCAATGCAACACCCAAAATATAAAAATGTTTTTTTTTTCTTTTATCCAATATGGGTGCCATGTAGTTTAAAGCTCGAACAGAAGTCTTGATGGGTTTATTTTTTAACTGATGAACTAATTGACAATTTGACCCCGAGGTTTCCGTAGCTCCTACCCCGTTTGTGATCCCATTTGTTAACGTGAAAAGTTACCTACGGAACCCTCTTGTAATCACCTTGCAACATTAGTGTAATGTGCTAATTTTTTTGTGTTAAACTGGGTTTGGATTTTGTTGATTGTTCTCATTACCTAACTCAAATGTGTGTATTGTGTGTTTTCTAGACAGCTATCATTGTTTGTCAACACCTTATGGTGGACGTTGAACGCGTTGTGTTGGCGGCAGCTACTCCGCCTTTTTGTTTAGGCCGCTGATAAAATACTTTATTTATTGTCTTAAAAAGTTATGACAAGTTCACTGGAATAAATAAGTTTTAATAAACTGAGATGGCCAATGCTGAGAAAAAGAATGGTTGAGACTGATGAAAGAAGAATATTTGTTAAGCCGATCCGATCTAGTGGGAGAGTGACGATAATGATATCCTTATCTAAAAAAAATTAAGCGCATCATGTATAGTATAAATTAGTTCCACGTATAGTATTAATTATTAATACGCACTACTATACATATATGTATTTATCGAATACTTCTACGTTATGTATATGTCTAAAATCTAAATCTAAATATATAATTTCATAAATGTAACGTACTTATGAAGTAATAAAGAAATTAATTTTGTTGTTTTTTACGACTGACCCTGATTGATAAAAAAGGTAATTAATATAGCTAATTATAATAGAGTAAATCATCCACTGAACTCTTACTAAGGACTGACTTGTCATAAGTTTTACGACAATTCATTTATTACGGGACGTAATCGTATTTCGAACAACAGTTCAGTTGACAACAGTATTGTCAGAGCGCACGCACAAGACGCTGCGTTCGCGTACGTGCATAGTCTATTTATAGTAACAGTTAAGCGATTTTGTACATAAAGTACGAGTATTATGATTTGAACATGAGTCACTTGTAATATGTGAACGTAATTTAATCACGGTGATAGTGTAAATTACAATAACATTAAACCAAATCGCACAACTGTAATTATACGATTTATACATAAAAAAAATATCATAGTAGACGATGACAACGCTACATACGCAATGTTTTAGATACCGTTATTATGTAAATCATTGTTAATCATCCAAACATTGTATGCGTTTTCGTAACGTTCTTCGTTGTAAAAATAATGGTGTTGTGTGGTAAAAGAAAAATGACTTACATTAAAGTTTTGCAAACATAAAAAGCGTTTTTACGAAATTACTCTTGATGCTTTGCGCAATATTGAGTTAAAGTTCTCAGGCAACAGCGCACCAATATATTGTGAACGCTCGGCAAATGTTTTGAGATAGCCAGTTAAGGTAAACATTTTTTACAAAAACAAATGGGGAGAACGAAAACTTTGTTTTGTTTAGGACATTTACTTTATTGAAAAATACATTTGTGACAGTAATTGTATGACATAATCTCCACGCTTCTGTTTACTGCTAATGGGTGTTGTAATGTAAGTCATTTGTAATTGTAGTTCGTGGTGTTTATGGTCTACGCCGAGACTGGACGGCGGTCTCTCCACCCGCCTTACATTTAGGGCTGTCTACAGCGCACTGTCAGGTAGATAATTCTGTCACCTGCTATATCGAGGCTCGAGTACACTCTGCAATTCGTAATTTTAGTTATATAATTTTTTACTTTAGTATATCGCTCAATCAATTATGACAATATTATTTGTGTACCTACCTAAATCGTTAAAACACTCGTAGCATATCATATGATTCAAAGTTGTATTTAACATATCCATTTTTATTTTTACTTTTTTAAATGCAAAGTTCAACTGACTACGTATTTTTAAATATATGACTTTAATTGAGGACAAATACCTAGCTTCATCTTAAATATTTAATTTTTATGAATAACAATATAAATTTGTATGTATATACAATATTTAAAAAAGCAACTGAGCTGTTGATGCGAAACGCAACTAACACCTCGTCTCTTCATGTCCCACTTGAAGTGGCGTGGCCTGAGAACCCGTAGACTTGAGTAAAGCTTATTTTTTTATCGTCACAGATCGGAAACTGTTCGTGGGTATGCTCAGCAAGCAACAAACTGAAGAAGATGTGCGCCAGTTGTTCACACCGTTCGGGACTATAGAAGAGTGTTCCATTTTGAGAGGACCCGACGGTGCGAGTAAAGGTAAGTCAATATGATTATTACCATGAAATAAGTCAAACGTTAGATGCTCTAGAGAGACAAAAACAAAATTCCTAACTGGTTTTACTTACCAACCTGTATTTTATTATTTCTTCAGAATAAATGGCGCTAAAAGGCCTGTACACTTTAAGCGCCACTTAATATCTTGGTCTCTGACCTCCTTAACTATTGCCGCATAAGTATATGGACATATCTGAAAAAAACGACCATAAACCCTTATGCTCCTCTGAGAACTACAACGTGATGATACAGTATTATGTGATATTATGTTGTTGAAGTTACTTTAACCTTGGATCTCAAGCAGTCTACACTTTTCTCCGAGACGCAATCCATCTAAATCATAAACTACTTTTACATCTTGAGAAAGTTAATTATTTCATCCAAATTGTCGATCCACCTTGGTAGGAGATCTATTTTTAAAAAAACTCGTATCACCTAATTTTTCAGATCATTGCACATACTGAATTTCAATTAACAACTTTCAATCAACAACTATTTTCTCTTCTCTAATAAAATTAAATTTCACATAAATTAGTTAATAGTAAAAACCTCAGCAAGAAGATTACTACACAATCAGAGCGTACGCGAGAGGAAATTCCACTGAAACCACATTGAGTGTGACCACATGGGCTTCAGTATATGACTATGAACACCCTTCCGATGGCGGGCAGTGTGATGAAAGAATATGGCCGTTTTCGTTATGTCAAACAATTCTTCGGAACGCAACCCGTTCTACAAAAGCTGAAGAACACAAACAGCAAAATCTGTCCTCAAACTTAATAGCTGCTTGTGAGTTTCAACGTCAACGATTCTCTTAGATTGTCTTTGAACTGAGTCAAACAGGCCTAGCTGGTTTCGAGGTGTTCCTTTACATAGATAACTGCAGAACTTCATATGGTACGTAACTTACGATGTATGTGGTAACTTAGGCACAGGCAAGCTTTTACATACATGTAATAAATATAGAAATAAAAAAAATACGTTTTTCAACTTGAAACGTGCGGTAAATAATAAAAATCATTTCATCAATCACCACCAGTAGTTAGTGGTGATTCTGTAAATAAACATTGGAAACATAAAATTGAATCTCGAATCGTGCCCCCATATCACACAGTTCAATCCAGTTACGGAATTATCACAACTCAACCGTAATCTCGCCGTACACGTGAAGTGTTCCTGATTAATTTACACGAAACCGTGTCGAACCGCACCAAATTGAAACCGGCAATATGTCATACGCCGCGACAGGCGACGTTACGTTACGCAACTTTAATTTCATTTTGTACTCGCTCAAAATTGTTGGATTTTAATTGAGCCTCGCCCGTAAACTTGGATATTGCGGTGTGCGGTTTGTTAGTTACCTAAGCGAGGCTGTCTTTATGTAGACATTAAGCTTTTTACGCTCAGAGCGCCTCCTCCGTCATTATTGGACAATAAAGTTATTAACTACCGAGTACAGATGTACTGAACAGCGCGGCAAATTGTTAATTTCAGTTAATTACAAGCGCGCCGCGACGACGATAAACTCGTTTTTACGGGAATCTCTTGAACGTTATTGTTACTGACATTTTATATTATAAAACGGGCTTCATACATTTCAAAGCCCAGCTACCAGTTAAATTGCTCATATACAGCCTAAACAAATAATACTGTAATTTTATCTCAAAGGATGGGAAGTGCATGCTTACGGAGGACAGATGTCTAGCACCCGTAGAAATGTTAGCATTTGCTTACTTTTCTTAATAAAAAGTAATATACTTTTTACATTTCTAATATATTCTGATGAGTACATATTTATGAATATAATAATACATTTTCTTAAACGAAAGGAGTTGTAAATTGTTTTGAACATTATTAAATACGTTTTCGCTGTATAATAATTAGTCGATTAGGACCAATACAGTTATTTTGATAAACATAATGTGAGTTTTAAATGTAAACAAAACATACCTATTCTATAATAATATAGAGCTGTAGGGAACAAATTATAACATCTTAAGAGTATGGACTAAACTAAAACTATCAAATTCATTTCAATTTAAAATTAAAATTCTATTCTGTTGTATCTAATAAACTTAATAATCTATTAATGTTAATATTTATTGAAAGCTGTGAGTAACCTCAGAATTTAACTCGGTAAAGTCCATTAAGAAAGTGATCTACCTGTTTCACAAAATTATTGCAAAGGGCCGACGTGGCCTAATTGTTTTTTTTTTTTTTAGGAGAGGAGGCTCCTAAGAGAATCCTTATAAGGAGTACGAAACATACCTAGTATACCACCGTAGAGGGAAGTGCTACTATGATTATTTCAGACTCTAAACAGCCGGAGCGGTCCGATTGGTATGACCTACCGAGTAAACTAAGTCTTATGCCTGAATTCTAAGAACTATGTAGGCAAATCATGAGCACGATCGACCCCTCAGGAGAGGGGACTTTTATGTCATTCAAATGAAGCCCACCCTTATTTAATCTACCAGTTAAATTAATGGCTGCCTGTATTTAATCAGTTATGTGTATATCAATTAAAATGTGAGCAGCTTAGATATCTGAGAACCATAAAAAAATATATAATTCTAGTTTATTACCTGGCAAACCATTCCGACGGCAAGTAAAGCTAGACTAACGACCAATAATCGTCTATTAAATTTGCAATTCTAATTCATCGCGAAACTATCATCGGATAACGAATTTCAAGTTGCACACTTTATTGATGTTTACAAATGCGACGATATTACAGCGATGACATAGCAACTATTCAAGATTTTTTTAATGATATATGTTAAGTTGTTAGTTTGTTTTAGTGCTAAGTGGTGATATTTGCCTATAGTATATATAGTTCCTGTGAAATTCGCAAAACTATCTCCAACTTCCACAAAACAACAGTTTTCTTTGCCAACATAAGACAAGATATAAAGTCATGGTACCCAGTAATTTCACTGCCTGTCTTACCATTCACACCGGAATACATGAGTTACACATTAACACTGCTATTTTCTAGTATAGGTAAAAGGGAAGTTTGCAATTATATTGAAGAATACACCTATAATAGTAAATTGTATAAGACAATCTCCACGCTTCTGTTTATAGCTAATGGGCGTTATAATGTAAGTCATTTACGGTTGTAATCGTGGTGGTTGTGGTCCACGCCAAGGCTGGACTGGGATTAGAGAACCACAGTAGTAAGGTACGTAGACAGAGGTCTACGTACCTTACATTTAGGAACTATTACATTTAGGGATGTCTACAGCGCACTGTCAGGTAGATAATTCTGTCTCCTACTATATCGAGGCTCGGGAACACTCTGCAATTCATAATTTTAGTTGTATAATTTTTAACTTTAGTATATCGTTGAATCAATGATGACAATATTATTTATGTACCTGTAACATTGAAAAACAATAGTAGCATGTCATATGTATAAGTTCTCATCAACATAACCATTTTAATTTTTACTTTTTTTTATACAAAGGTCAAGGAAATCGGTAAGATTTCGTCTTTTTAGTTTTATTACTTTTTGAAATGAAAAAATAGAAAAATCTAACATGATCTTAAATATTTAATTTTTAAGATTAAGTTCCATCAGTGACATTAGAAATATTATTAATATCTCCCCTAAAGCCTTATCATAAATACAACATCATTTTAATATATAAATTTGTTCCCAATCAGATATAGTCTTGGTATAGTCACCCTCCGGTAAAAGTGTATATGAGCTTTACATATTGTTTTATGTTACACTTGCCTACGTCGTCGACGGCGACGGCGACGTCAGTGGCGGTAGAACCGGACAGCAGTGCGACTCGCTAGTGTTACATCATAATAAATATATTAAAAATATTATACTTTTAATATTTGTTTTATTAACAAACTTTTTGTTGGTTAGTTTTTAAGGGATCATACAATAATTTATATAAAACAGTTAAAATTCTTGCCAGTAGAGCAAACGTAAAGTTTATGTATTGTGTACTCTCTGTAGACACTTATCGGTCTTCCCCTCCCTATCTTAATTTCAATAATGCTTTTTACCAATTTATTGTACCTCAGTAAATGTCTAGGCATTTTATTTCTCCTATCTATCCATTGGATTTGTAGACAACATAGTATTCACACTCTAAATTCCAATTAGTAAAAATATAAATTATTCTTATTTCATATTCACATCTTTATACTATGGCAACTATTATTTATAAAGCAATTTATTTCACTTAAAAAAGAAGATACTCATTAATTCAATTTGGTATATTGGAATGGCATAACAGATATAATACACAGAGTTTACACTTCAAAAACCATATACTTAGGCAAGCATAAGATCATTCAACAAATCGTATGTATATTGCCTAGTAAAGAACTGTGTACCAAAAATAATACATCACGATAACGTCCCGCGGCTCGTGAAGCGCTCGCCTCGCTAAGTGTGAACTAAATTGGCGATATTTTACGATCTAGTCATTACGTGGGCCGTAAACTGAGCGGGCATGCGGCGCTTTTACGATGGATATGTGTCGTGACCGCGCGCCCTTATTATGGAGCTAAACTGCAATATAACGAGAAAGGACCTAGAATCAGACTGGAAAGATGAATTCCTTTTTGCGACACCTTCCGTTCACCTCTTCTTCTTCTTCTTCTTCTTAACCATTTTCTACCCTATGGGTGTAGGCCTCCTTCATTTTATGCCATTTCCGACGATCTTGGGCGGCTTCGATCCACTTCACTCCTGCTGTCTTTATAATGTCATCGCACCAACGCATTTTTGGCCTTCCTTGTGGGCGTTCCTCGCCCCACGGTCTCCACTCCACCAATGCTTTGCACCACGAGCCTCGATTTCTGGCGACATGGCCTGCCCACTTCCACTTTAAATTTGTCACACGTTTAGTGACATCAGCGACTTTACTTTGCTATCTAAGCCATTTATTTCGTTTTCGGTTCCTCAGTGTAATTCCCACCAGTTTTCTTTCGATTGCCCTCTGAGTCACTTGGAGTTTATCGAGAATCTCCTTTGTGAATACCCAGGTTTCAGCTCCATAAGTGAGCACTGGTAGGATACACTGGTCAGTGGTCATGTATACGTGCTTTTTGTTCGGCCTTTAAATTCATTTTGAAGACAAATTCAAGCTGAGAGTAGGCCGCCCATGCTAATCTTATACGCCTATTTATCTCGTTGCCCTGATTTTCTTTCCCCATTACAACCTCTTGCTCAAGATAGACATACTTATTAACTCTCTCGATGATTGAGTTATTTACCATGATATGTGTGTTTCTGTCTGTACAGTTGGTCATAATCTTAGTTTTGGTAAGATTCATCTCTAAGCCACAATGCCTAGAGGCATCACTAAGTTCTTGTATCATGGCCTCAAGGTCTCCTGGGGTGTCGGAGAATAAGACAATGTCATCCGCGAATCTCAAATTGCTCAATCTTCTCCCAGCTATATTTAGACCTCGTTCCTCCCAATGTAAACTTTTGAAGATGTCCTCCAACACTAGTGTGAAGAGCTTTGGAGATAGAGTATCTCCCTGTCTGACTCCTCTTTCAATTTTAACCGGTTGGGTCTCAGGTGGTAGGTTTACCTTAAGGGTTGCGTTCTTATATATGTTGTCAATTAAGCTAGTATAGCGGTGATCGATTCTGGCATTCTTTAGAGATTCCATTACAGACCAGGATTCGATACTGTCAAATGCCTTCTTGTAGTCTATGAATGCGATCCATAGTGGCATCTGGTATTCTGTAGCCTTCTCAATTATGATTCGCATAGACAAAATATGGTCCATGGTACTGTAACCGCGTCTAAATCCGGCTTGCTCAACTGGCTGGTAAAAATCTAGTTTGTTTGTCAAACGAATAGTGATAATCTTAGAGAATAGTTTATATAGCTGCGATAGAAGGCTTATAGGACGGTAGTTATTAAGGTCAGCCTTGTCTCCTTTCTTAAATATTAAAATAACCAATGCACTTTCCCATTTTATGGGTATTCTGGTTTCTTCAAGACATTTATTGAAGAGTTGTTTAAGAAACTGTATGACTGCCTTCCCTCCTTCTCTGATCATCTCTATTAAGACATTATCTTCACCAGGAGCCTTTCCATTTGACATTTTGCTAAGAGCAGTTTGTATTTCGGTGTCCGTTATTTCTGATACATCTTCTGATCCTACGTTAGTAATTTTTCGTGTCTCCATATTTGCAGGTTTAGGATTTCTTGAACTGTATAATTGTTGGTAATAATCCTCAATTACTGCTAAGAGCTGTTTTTGTTCGGTGACTAAGTTACCATCACTATCAGTGAGTTTTGTAATTTGCTGTGTACCAGGCTTCAGGGCTTTTATGAATACTTTTGGACCTTTATACTTTTCAATTATGTTTCTTACTACTCTTTCACGGTACGCCTCCATGTCATGTTCTACGTGAGCACGTGTCTCTTTGCAGATGTCTTTAAACTCGTCTGTGTGACCCTGACCTTGTTTTAGCAGTATTCTTCTATTCTCTAGCAGTTCCTTCGTTCTGTTTTGTAGTTTGCGGCTTTTACAATTGCTGCTATGACTTAGTTCTTTCGCTACTTTGCAAACAGACTTACTAATATGGTCTAGAAGCTCATTTTCATTAAATTTAGTAGTATTGCAAAGTGTTAGTTCATCTTGTAAACATTGTTGGTATATTTCTTTGTTAGCTGTTAAGACTTCAGAGTTTATTTTAATCGGTTGTTTCTTAATTTGGGCGTACCGTTCCAATTTAGCACTGATTTTTATTGTTGCACGAATGAGACGGTGGTCACTACCTGTATAGAAACTATTGAGAACTGTCACATTCTGTATTATGTATTTGTGACTACTAAGTATATAATCTATTTCGTTTCTATACCTTGCATCTGGTGATATCCACGTCCACTTCCTAGACGGTCTTTTTTGGAAGAATGAACTCGGGAAAAGGTTATTTTGTTCCAGGAAATTTAGTAGTGTGCATCCTCTTGAGTTTCTAGTGCCGTAGCCAAACTCGCCCATCATAGTCTCAGAGTCGTCTATTTTTACACCAATTTTAGCATTAAAGTCGCCAGTGACTATAGTGTATGTTGTTCTATTGCTCTTAATACATGAATTTATGTCTTCATACACTTGATCAACTTCCAGATCAGTTGCAGTGCTGGTAGGCGCATACACTTGTATTACTTTCAATGTAATTTTCTTTGTTATTTGCAATGTTACGTATAACACGCGGTCAGAAATAGAATCTATGACTTTAATATTATTGTTAAGCCTTTTATTAATGAGTAGAGCCACTCCGTGTTCGTGCTTATCAGTGTTTGGTCCACGATAGTACATGGTGTGTCCATTATTGAGCTTAAGACATTCCTCACCCCGCCGTCTCATCTCCGACAGTCCGACTATATCCCATTTAATTTTGTCGAGCTCGTGAAACAATTCCTCCATTCTATCATCCGTTCTCAGTGTTTTTACATTGTATGACGCTATCCAAAATTTCGATGTGTAGTTGTCTTGGCAGCCTTTATACTCCCAGAGATTCTTAGCACCCCTGGTTATACTAGTACCCACACTGCTGCCGTTGTTGGGTTTCGCATTACCGCTGGGAACTCGGGGCCAATCTTTCTTATTCGTTTCCATAAATACTAAAGGGATTAGGCAAACCAACTCACCCGCTTGCCCAAGGCGTCTTGATGAGTGGGAAGTGATCCAGCTAACTATGTAGGACCGTGGGCGCTACCGTTAGTCTCCTAAGACTCTTCCGCTACCATCCCTAGAATGACACTCCTTCCCTGAGCACCACCAGACTAACAAACCGTCTACCGCTTTGTTAGTCCCCCCTATCTCTCTCGGTTCGTTGACTATGCATCCCACTGGGGTTTTACCCAATCTTCAACATAGTTACTCAACTTAACAGGGTCTACCGCGTTCCGTTCCTATATTTCTATATATGTCCAGTGCATCTTTTTTTTTTTTTTTTTCCCCTGAGGAAAATGCGTTAAATTGCATACCCCGGCTGTGGCGAGCCGGCGGTTATGTGGGGCTCTCCTCCCCGGAAGGGGGAGGCCTACCCACTCAGGGATGGCCTTCCTCAGGCATGTAGGGAGCCCCCGGGAACACCAAGCCACCTCCGGGAACCCCCAGCCTCCGCTCCCCTGCCTAGAAGGGAGCCCTCCTCGGGGGAGGCTACTACCTCCCCCGGTCTCCTCCACCGACGACGCCCCCCGGCCACGGAAGGGGCGTGGTCCATCCCGGGTCGCCGTAGCAGTCGCGACTTCCTCGCGCCCGCCGGCGACCCGCGGCGGCGCCGCAGCTGTGCTACCGAGCCCGGCGCCGCCTTCTTCGAGCGGGATCGGCCATCTCCCGACCCCGCTCGGCGGCCTCCTTCTGGAGCATCACTGCTTCACAGAAGGAGGCCACAGCCCTCCAACCTCCCTCGTCCGCCAGCATTGCCGCAATCAATGCCGGCGGAGACAGATCTCGCCCGATCTCTGCGACCAAGACTCGGCGCTCGGAGGCCCACGCGGGGCACTCCGCCAGCGTGTGCTGGGCCGAGTCGAGGTCGGATGCGCAGTGGTGACAATGTGTCGATCCCTCCCGTCCTATTCGACACAGATACTCCCCGAAGCAGCCGTGCCCGGTGAGTATCTGAGTCAATCGGTAGGTGACCTCCTCCTTCCCGTGGAGCCAAGCTTCGAGGTGCGGGAGTACGGCACCGACGGCCCGCTGGCGCGCGCAGATCCGTAATTCTAGCTGCGCACGCCAGGCCACCACAATCCGTCGGTGCCACTCCCGCTTAGGCACTTCGTGCGCGGGTTCCAGGGTGCTCCCCCCATCGCCCCCCCAGTCGACACGCCGCGACGCATACTTCGCCGCGTACATGTCGGCCAGGATGTCGAATGGGGGGGAACGTCCCAGAACCGTCGCCGCCTCGTACGAGATTGTACGGTAGCCTCGTACGATCCGTATGGCCATTATCCGCTGCAGGCTCCGTAGCAGAGCTCTGCAGCGGGGGGACCTCACGCAGTCTTGCGACCACACGGGAGCCCCATACATGGCCACGGATCGCACGACGCCCTCGTACAGGCGGCGAACTCCATCCCTCATGTCCAGTGCATCTAATTAGAAGATTAACCTGGAGGTTTGAGAGTTTCTAGCATGCTAAAGCGCATTAAACTGTTCAATTATTGAGAATATCGTCGTTAGTCACGCGCACACATCATAAACACACTTTCACGTACACTTAATTGAGGGCATCTACGGACTGTGAGCGTGTTTTTTATAAGTCTGTATTCTTAACTTGTTAGTGTATATCTAACAACTCCTCTTCGAATATATCATCCTCATTATCACTTCAGCCACCTTTCCTGGATTTTACTAAATATTTTCACACCTGCGTTGCTAACATCTATCTTCTTTAAATTAACAGTCACAAAATTGAAACATAAGCATCACCTTATGTAATACTTGTGAAATACGTGGTTTCTGTTATTTGGTTGGCTGACTACATGCAAAATAGGCAAGTATAGTCAAGTATAGTCCTTCAAAGTCAAAAATTTTCTTTGTCGTAATGCATTTGATGTTTCTTTGACTTAACATTGACACATGATAGAGTTTATTTTATATGTATAATATTAATATATATATAAAGGTGTATGGTATTTGAAGGATACTCTGTATATTGTATGTATTGTATTGTATCTGTAATAACAATTAGACATACCAAATTGCATCAATGAGTTTTAAGTGTAATTCATTAGTTTACCTTAGTAATAAAGATGTAAATATGTAATAATAATCTGTATTTTTACCAATAGGCGCCATTCTTATTTCAACCACTAGACAGTTGTGTTATTCATAAAATACTGACCCCTCACGATATATCATTTTCTGATAATTTATGTAGATTAATGATTCTGTCGAGATATTTAGTATATCTACATATGAAAGAGTTGTAGCATTAAGTAATCTAGATGTTATACGAAATATTTCAATATTAGAAATCATGACATAAGATAGTTCTTGACTTGAATTAGTCTTTAATGGAACTAATATGGAGCCAATATCCATATCTACTAAATTTAATTAAAATCAACTAGTGCAGTATTCACAAAAATATTAGATTAATAATCTCGGCATGGCAATGGAATGAAATAAATACGCCAACTCACATATAATTTACAAATTAATGTGATTTATGGACGTTATTACAATTATATTCTTGTTATGGTAACATCCTTGCGATTATTAATTACTAACAATACATATGTGAAGTTTTTAAGTAATGTTGATGACGAAAACTAAAACTATGAGGAATAGCGAAAAGCACTGAAAGGAGATCTCGAGCCCGAATTTGCCAAAAAATTGAAACTGCAACATTGTTGTTAACTAGGTAAGTTAGTACCTACATAATCAGATACATTCAAGAAAATTAAAATTATTTTCTAATAAGTTTGACGTACTCGTATGTAATTACTTTCTAGAATTTGAGCTCATAGGGAATGCGCGATATTATAAAATAATGTAACAATACCGGTGTGTAAAAAAAAATAAAAAAAATAGTTTTTTATAATCACAAGTGTCGATTTCTCACTAGGTTAGAGATTTTTCAATAATCCAATGTTGCACTTTTAGTTTTTGTTGATTTTGACCCAGACTCCTTTGAACATTCTTCACTATTCTTCTTAGTTTTGGATGTCGCTATCGACACGCAACTAAAAAGATTCAACCTTAACAATAATTACTCAATATATTAAGTATTATATTTTATAAAGTTTAGAAAAACAAATAACAAAGATCGTTGTTTTGATATAACGCTAGTGAGGTTACATTCGACTCTTGAATCGCTTTTGTTTAATATCCATATGACAAAAGTTGCAATAGAAATTTGAAATTTGAATAATGTTCCTTTCGTCATCGTTCTACTCATAAGTCGTACTTGTTCTACGCGAAGTCCAATGTAATGTATAAAGCTGTGCTGTGATACTTGAGTTCTTGCACCGCGCCCTCTCTTGACGAGTGATCTCTCATTTTCAGCCATAAGATTATTAGGACCCAAGACAAAATATCCACAGCACTTGGCTGCGGGGGTATCCTGCGCACATTTTATGCTCTTTACTAAGTAGACTCTCCAGCTCTCTCTCTCCAGGCTCTTTACTAAGTAGAGCCGCTTGTGAGTCACCGAGCGGGCAACAGATCCTGAAGATGTCTCGCTGAGAGACGAAACACGTGTCGACCTTGTCTGCTTGTTGGACAAGTCATCATCAACTGCGCGGAATCAGCAAAAAAACAATATCCTTTGTAATACAATGGACTTCCGCAAAATAACACCTGCTACAATAGAAAAAACTCTATTTCGCAATGATCCAAAATATTTGCAATCCATCGCTACATACACCAAGGACACAATTAATTTTATCGGCTTAATGATTTTGTCTCCTAAATAAATAAGTACTAACTACTTTAAAATGCTGGGGAAAATTAATTAAGTATTTAATATTCCCCGAGGCAGACTTTAAATGACACAATCGAATTCCCATCACCCATGATAAAAAATAAACCCAAATACAAAGAAATACTATATTGAAATCTTGTTTCTTTACCCTTTTACGCGTCCGGGTATATTGAAGGATTTACGCGACGTTGCCAACAAGCTTATAAAAGGCAAAGGCTACATTAGGAATCGAAATTTAGGGTTATTTGGTAAAAACAAAGCGGATCGGGGCAAACGGGAAAATGGGGAGAAATAGGCAAATGGTTAAGTAGGGAACGGTTGATTCTCGTCAGCGCTCGGCAGCTGTGAAGCTACTCGGCGCGAATTTACGTTTCTCAAAAGGAAAGCATGTGTACTGTTGACGTGTTTTTCATTTGTATTGCATTATCTCTCATCGCAAATATTAGAAAACCGTAAAGAGCTAAAGCACAAATTAATAATGCATATATACATATATGTTTACAAATTTTAATTTAAAAGACAACATTTTTTGTTGTAACCAAAGTTTGTCTTCGCCTAACAGCGCCTGACAAGCATCGCTAAAATTTGACAAACCTCTCAAGGTTCGGAAAAATTATTTTTCAATTAGATAGCATCTACAAAATTCCATAGCAATCTAGAGGATCCAGTGTGTTTGTTCTTTCATGTAGAATCACTTAGATTATCAACATTAAGTACATTCAGCAACACATCCAAATTTAAATCTAAACCTCAATATGTAAAGCCTGACATTTAGTTGTTTCTACAAGCGCTCAAATATTGTATTCATGTACAAAGATCACAAATCTTCAGAAATTTACAAAATGTATACCTATTCACACATTTCTGGTTTCGTTGTATTAATCGCCGTAATATGTAGTTAATCGCCAACCAATACCTATTAACCTCTAACATCGGTGCCAAATTACAAATTTTACATTTAGCTGTAGGTTCAGTGAATAGTGGTTTCCAGCTAGATGTCTAAAATATTATTAATAATTGAGTATATATTTTTTTTCATAAGCAATCGTCCTCACATGGAATCATACTATGATTAATTTGTTGTGTTCATTAAAATACAAATAAATCTCAAAATGCTGCCTTACACTTACTTCACTGAACTTCAACCGCTTTAAGACTAATCTCCTTATATGCATTTTGAAGTAAAACAGAATAATATTTCATACAGAAACATTATCGTTGTTCCTATCGTAATACATATAAAGAGCATCATTTGATTATGGAAAAAAACTGTTATAACAAACATGTTTAATTTAAATACTCACATGAAATACAGCAGACAAAAAACCCTAGTTTTCATTCCTAATAATTTATTTCAAGCTATAAACCGTAACATTATGTAGGCAAGCGTTTTAAATATTGTGTAACGATATAATAGGTGTGGTACCTTAACATTATTTGCAGAACATTTTCTTTGTTGCTTACTTAGGGTAATACTTAGCCAAAAAGCAATCCAACATTGGGACGTATAGGTAAAAGTCATAAGTCATGTGATAGCAACAGTAAATATGAAACCGTGAAAGCAGTACGATATAACGACATTGATAAAAAGATTACTACGTCTGTTTTTATTTTACTCACTTACATTATATTTTATCAATCCTTCACGTAAAGTGTAATTGACTTACTGAGCCAAAAAGGGTACTAAAGCTTTTATAGCACCCTTAAGAAGCCCCTTCAAATGTGTAGGGGAATCGCTAGATAAGGTGCGACAATAAATTGCTTAACAGTACCGCCGTGGGATCCTTACCTTTTGACACATATGTTTGTATCGATATCTTATGGACTTCCATCATCAACCGTAACATTTCAAATTAGAAAAAAAATACACTGTGATCGGGCACATTGGAGTTAGATACGGGAGTTACATATAGCGGCCGGTGTTGGGTTTCTTGGGTGGAACTAGTGCTATCTATGGTTCCTTAACGGCATTCCTGAATGAGATTGAAACGTATACATGCCGCTCTTTTTTTATATATAAACTCTTTATTGAACACAATTAAACATTACAATAAAAATATTAGGAGGTACAAATTTATTTGGTCCAGACTTATCTCTCAATGGAGATTTCTACCAGCCAACCCTAGATGGTTATGTGAATTTAGTTTAAAGAACATTTTGCGATGACACAGTATTTACATATAATTGTTTTTAAAATATCAAAAGTCATATTTATACTACATACAATACATACATTATTAAAATTGATATGATTAATTAATTTGAAACATCACACTTAATCATAAATATATAAATATACTTACCCATAATACATACATATATACAATATGATCAAATGCAGAAAGTAGTCTAAGATAAACTACATTGGTAGTGTTCCTTTAGATTGTGCTTAAAAGAAGCAATGGATTGAAAATCTTGAACACTGGCTGGCAGCTCATTCCACAATCTAGCAGCACGAACAGTAAAGGAGCGGGAATAGAATTAGGATTTTGAAAAAGGAACATTTAAAATAGGGTATGACACACAAGCACGCTGAGGCCGGGCAGAAGGTCAAGGAAGGCAGTGAGTCAAATCTACATTGTAAGTATTGAGGAAATGTAGGGGTACTAAGAATCTTATAAACAAGACATAGTATATGCATATTTCGTCGATATCTGATGGGCAGCCACATCAAACGAGAGCGATATTCAAAGATTTTGTCGAATTTATGTAAACAATAAATGAATCTGATTGTGAAAATGTCAGCGTAGTCAAGGGTGGGGAGTAGTAGGGATTGAGCAAGTGTAACTCTGGTTTCAAAAGGCAAAAAGTACTGAAGACTTTTGAGAGAATGATAAGTGAAATGCATGCGACGACTTACTTCATTGATATGCTTCGACCATGTCAAATTATGACATTTTACATATCTATATACAAGTAGAACCAATTTGAATTCCGACCACTAAGCCGTAACTTCAAATATATTATAGGTGCACCTATAATATACCCGCTAGTGATTTTCACCACATTATATTTTACAATATTTAATCGCAATCTACTACACCCCGTTAATCGACATATTTTTTATCTCAAATATTCAACATAGTACTTTTGCAATTAAGCGTCATTTACTTAAACTTCTATCTATAATAAACGATGCGTCTATTTAGTACATTTGCATTTCGATTATGTAATTAAATTGTATTGATAACACAGAATAAAAATATGTCGGTATTGGTACACTATGAACAGACTGCAGTATGTCGCATAAATATTTGCAGACCTCATTGAATGAGTTGTTACTTAACACAATTGGCCTACATTGAGAGTATAAAAATTTCAATGCCATTTAGAAATTCGTACAATTTCTGATTTATGGTGAGATATTAATTGCATTCAAAGTTAACATTCAGTCACAGCACAAATTTCTAAATAATAGACCATTACGACTTTAAATATAGAAAGAATATTTTGAATTTAACCACACAGTTCAATCTTTGATTTTGGTCTTTTTCTATTTTTTTTAAAGTTATATGAATATCCAGGTCTTTATCGACTAACACAAAATTTTATTTTATATTGTTAAGATGTTGTCATATCCATCTATATTCAAGCATAGGTTAAACTTGCTAGGTGTTCAATCATTTTTCTATTATCAACTAGAATATATTACAGTGAAATAGGTTCATCACATTGTTTATTGCAGTTATTCCATTTGGAATATGATTAATATATACTTCATCTTTCTGATTAATATAATAAATAAACTAGACTAAGTTCAAAAATAACTACTTTAACAACGAAAATCTTAGATAAAATCTTATAAAAATAATAATTAATATATCATATTTAACATAAATAATCTATTCTAATATATTTAATATAAGATAATATCTAAGACATATTTAAAAGAAAATGTAGTTTTTGTCACATCTGTTTTGGTTTCTTTTTTATTTGATACATATTGTGGTGTTATAACAGTGGGTTATTGTACTGTTGTTTTACGGTAATCTAAAATTTTAACGTAAAATCACACTGTATAGGTAGATCTGGTGATCATGAATGGGCGTTTTTACATATAGCTGTGACGGATACTCTAAGAAAGCTCATATTTTACAGGAGAAATATGAGCTAGATGAGTCGCTCGGGGCGTATAGAACAGTGTTCTGCACTAACCGAAGGTCGCTTCGACCCGATAAAAAATAGGTGTCCGTTCAACTGATTTACATCTTGGGTACGCCGTTACGAGCGAACCAGATTTCGTAAGGCGACGCTGTGAAAGACACAAGGGGGAAGTGTTTTATCTTATTGTGGTCGGAGGTTAACTTTATATGTGTATGTTATACATAAGTATTATTGCCTTACATTCGAAAACTGAATATAAGTAGTAAGTATTTTAAATAATGATCATGTTCTATTTGAAACGGGAACTGGTATAAACATAACGATGAGGATACAAGGGAGTATTCCCTCCCTATTTCTCTCATTCTTTTTTTTTCTCTTTATATATTATCTACTGGTAACGAAGAATCGAATCAATTTACCGTAACGTAGATTTGAATCAAATTTATTGTATCTCTGGATTTCATAATATAAAAAGATCAGTGATTTACTACAGTAATCAGCCATAATTGTTTTATAAAGCATACTTATAGTAAATAGCGCGGTGACACATAAACTATGTAAAACAATCACGTTCTACCAACAGTGACGTTGACGAATATAATTGCAAATGTTATATTTTGTTAAGAATTGAAATAAATTTCGTTATGTAATAGAAATAGTTATGAATGACATTTAAAGAGTGATATATGATATCTTAAAAATATTTTCAACTTTACAGAAAATACAAAATTCCTCAATTATTTTTTCTTCCCAATACCAAGGAACTTATTCCTTTTAAATCCTCTGAAAAAATCCTCTTTATGAATGACATCTTCTTAACGATGGAAAAAATTCGAATCAAATTTCTGTCAAGTGTCTTATACTATCTGGATTTCTTAATATCATTCATAAAGTAAATAAAATTGAAACAATATTTTACTATAAATCAGATATATTATTAAACTTAACGTTTCATATTTTTTATTGTTTACATTACTTGTACACTCACAACTCTTTTCCCATGAGGGTGGATAGAAATCACAGTATTTACGGAAATACATACAATATCAATAGAAGGGTATGTTTTGTATGTAGTTGCCTTATAAATTCGTCAGTCGCCTTTCGTTCATCCTTGTTCAAATCATCTAAGCAGTCCCTTCTCGACTTTCGTCACTACATCTTCTTTCATACCACACGTTACATTTATCACACTTTTTCGAAATTTATTATTCATCTTCACTATACCTATTTTTCTCTAAACGCTTGTTTGCACTGCATTAATCCTTCTTTGGTCACATCCAACATCCAATCTTATATACAAGCATAGGAACCAGCACGCCTCCATATATATCTAGATATCATCATCATCATCATCATTTCAACCAATAGTTACCACTGCTGGAAATATGCCTCTCTCAAGGATATTCTCACCTGTCGATACTACATTGCTAGTATCCATCGCCTTCCCATGATCTTCATCAAGTATGCTGAATCTTGTGGGAAGCCTGCCAATGCTTTGGTGTACAGTATATGCCTGCTGCTTGAAGACGGTGACGACTTATGGCTCGGAAATAGAACAGTTTGCCTGATTTCAAGACTATCATATTCTCACCCTCTCTTCGCATTTCAGATAGTCCTACAATGTTCCAGCGAATCCTGTTCAATTATGACTCAAACTCTAGTAGATTTTCCTTGGTCCGCAGTATCCGCACGTTATAAGTTGCCAGTTGCCATGGAGCGCTAGTCCTAACAAACGTAAACCCCTAAAGTTAAACGCATTGTTTAAAAATATACAATGTAGTTATAATGCACCATGCATACAGTAAACCATCTCTATGAAATCCTCTGCGTCACTTGCTATATCTAACGTTACATATAGAATATACAGGCAAACTTCAATTGACATTATTTTTTATAAGCAAGATTAAAAGTAATGCAACTGTAATTGCTTGAATCGTTTTTAAGGCGGGCTATAAGAACATAAATGATTAACTAAATATATAGACCTGAAATAAACGTTCATTATTAATCACTGAGTATACTACCCGAGAAAACACATAGTTTAAACCATAATGGTATTCAACTTAATTTTATGGGAGAAACGATGCGTCAACGCGCATTCCGGTAATTTGGTAATCCAAATTAGCCGTCAATTATGTTAGCTTTATAGGCGAAGTTTTAAATTTGCATTAATTTACACAAATCGCCCCAATTCTTTAGCGTGGTGGCCGTAAATTCATTATGTTCCCAGTGAAATTGTCGACTTAGCAACTGTTGGGAAAATTCGTAAACTTCAAGTTAAGTCGTCAAGGTTGCCAGCTGTCTGGCTGCCATTGCTAATTTGAGCTTAGTCTGCTAAAAATTTGCATATTGGCCTATTATCTACCGATTTCATTCATCATAGCATTTAATAATACTGACAACTATGACCAGTATCTTTTTTCTAAGGTTTCCAAATATTTTTTTAAACTATTGTTTGCTTATATTAAACAATCCCATTATCTAAAACATATTTTATCTGAAAAATGAAATTCCATTGAAAAACTCAAACTATTAATTATAATTGCAAATCAAGTGTTATAACAAGTTTCTTATTAATTTCGAAGTTTTTGACGTTCGTGAACGTTATTTCAACGTAAAGACACGCCACTAAGTGCTGTGTCGCCGCGGCAGGTTGACAGGTCATTTCGGCGCAGCTGATTTGAGGTGGACCGCAATGCCGCCGACCGCCATATGTCACCTTTGTACTTGTGACGTGCGAGAATGTACCGGAATAGTTACATATTGTGGCTTAATTGTAATTAAAAAGTAACAAGAAGAAAAAAATTATAATAATCGTTTCGGAATAAACACAAATAACACACGTATCTGCTTCTTATGGTTTGCACAATGTACCACAATATAAAATTCAGGAGATTAGTAGACAACTGTTATTATTGAAGCATTTTATATTTGAGTTAGACATCATCAGTATGAATATGGTTTCACCGCAACATGTTTTACTCTTCCATTCTTCGCATGCATATGCATATCATCATGAAGATGCAATTCATCCATAATCGTATTCACGACTTTTCCGCCTACATGTCCATCACCCTGTCTCATCACATACCCATACCACGGTAATCCAATTTTTTCTTACCTTCTCTATCATTGGTTCTAACTTTAAGCTTTCCTTTACATAATGATGTGTTATTGAGTTCGAGTCACACTACATTCAACATACTTTCATTTCCACCACATCAACTTCATCATCATCACAGAAGTTTGAGATAATGGCAAGAAGTTTATATATAAAAATGAACATATTATTAAATATTTCAAAATATTTGTTTTAAATTCATTTGTACAATCGTATTTTAGTTTTGGTACACTATATTATTCGAAGCAATTTTGCAATTAGAGTAGACATGGGTTTTGGATATGGTTGGCTTCTGACCTGGGCGTGAACTTCAGCAATCCATACTTTAGGATTTAATTTGTAAAATAATATGATCGAGGCAATATCGATACAATGAAGTCAATCTCTTTTTGTTGTACAATTCGAACTTTTCCGTTTCCATTTTTGATGCTACTGTTTTTTCAAGAATTAGTTCATCATATAGAGTCGTTCTCTCTTCGTGTAATCTTTAGCATTTGCCCGGAATAGTTTCAGACTCCAGCTCCAAATTGTTCCACTTTCGAAACATTATTACTCTGTTTGCATTGACTAGAATTGAAATTTCCCATGACAATGATATAGTGGGTTATGAAAATATTTATCACTCGAGAAATATCCTCATACCTTGTTGACAATTCCTCGTCACAGCGGATCACATAAAACATCGGAACTCTAAAGAAAAAATCTAAACAGAGAATTAAGTGGAACCTTGTTTTAATGTTTGGTTTTGAGTTCTGATTTCAGGTTAATGTAAATTATGCGCTATGATTTATTTTACTACGTGTAAGGCTATACTATATAGCTGTCTTCAAGGTTCAATTATGATGTTTTAGTCAAACTTTATGTTAGTTACTAAATCAAATTATATTCTTTCCTTCACATAACCAACATAAGCGGAGGCAGTGTGCCACTAGCGAGTTAGCGTTTCCCTCTCAAAATGTCTTTACAGCACAACTGTTTGTTTAGGATACAATGACCGTGCCGTGTACACAAGCAGAGGACCAGCACTGCAAGGGTTACAAATTAAAACATTTACATTTTAACTAACGCAATCAAAAGTTTTGCTTGGCGCCCATTTACGAAAAACCCTTCTTTAATAACTAAATATGCATTACATTGTTATCTTTTAAAGCTGTCCTTGTATTTTTTGCGACCTTTTGTATATTTGTGTTAAAATCTAGTAGATTTGTGTCTAAACAAAATGTTATAAAAACTAAATAATGACCATGTTAGTGTCAATATTACCATTTAAAATATTATACAACTTAAATATAGGGAGGCTGAAGTCGTCTCAGACAAATTGCGAGTCACTAGGAACCTGGAGACTCTTGTCTGTTTATCCACAAGGTTGTAGACTAGACAAGTGCGGTTAATTTGTATCTACAAAAATATGTGTAGTACACATAGGCCTGTATTACAGAATGAGACTCAAACTCAAATGTTTGCATGAGTACAGTTAGAAAAGAATGGCGCTATATATGTTCAATCCTATTCTAAATCCCTTTCTAACTGTAGGTACTTAAGCAAAGATTTGAGTCTCAGTCGGTTCTACAGGCCTTTTACTCGACACCAATAATGTCTCAGTCTTACCTAATTATGCCGGCACGTAGCAGTGCTTGCATTGCTGCTTTTATTTAAAAATTCTCAGTACATTTACATCTCATGTCAAAAGTTGGTCACGTACATATATTCTCACGTATTTGCTATGAATGAAATTTGCTTAATTTTTTTAATGAAAGTCACATATATACACATATTTTTGCATATGACTCTACAATACGTTACGGTCGTCACATAGCATCCAGGCAACCTGTTTGTTTGTCAGTACAGTTTTCTGAAAAAATTTACACTCTTTCATCATAGTCGCGGTCAGCAGATTCGCACCTTGTTCGTGTCCTTTGATTTTATATGGGTGGAAAGCTTCTGTTCTGGTCCAAGTTCTCCGCTTAACATTCTTTTGTCTTATCTTACCAAAAATAAAGTAACAGATTTGTTGTTTTCATAAAATTAATATTATAGTCTACATAGACGAAGTTATGGATGAAATGCTAGTTACCTCTAAAGTAGCGACCAGCAAAAGTGATGTAGAGCTTCGGCGCGTAATTAACGTGTTCGTTTTCACTGAAATGCGTCATGTCTGTAACGGGTCGCTGTGTCACTTTGTCGAGTGGCCAGATCAATAACCAGAATGAAACGTTTTAATAAAATAATATAATAGACATGTGAATAAAACTAGATATATTTTTTGTCACGTTGTAAAAATTAATTTTAATTTTATCAACGTAACATGAAACTGTATGGACAGATTTTTTCGCATGACAATTAATAATAGGATAGTTGCGTAGGGAAGTGACGACCCCATCGCCCGCTGGTGGATGCCGCTTTACTGCCATAAATGCCTCATCAGTGCAGTCAGTCTCCCTCAGGGCAGCTTGTGGCGAGCCATTTGACCACAAATGACAATAGTTTCTGTGCATCTAACTGGGTGTAGTCTTTAGCTGCATTTTTTATGACGCAGATAGAGATTAGACCCAGTTGGTACACTCCACGCACACTTTTATTAAATTTTGCTTAAATGACATCTACGCGTTGAATCTCTATCCCCGCGTACGCCTTATAAAGGATATACCGTGTCTTATAAAGACACGTAATTTAAGCTACAATAATAATAAAAAAGAGCTACACGGAAAGTTTTATCGGGCTTTAATGGGCCCTGATGTAGACCTTCTCGTGTCAGTAAACTGGCTGCGCTTCAGTGACCTCTTTGGGGAAACTGAGGGTAATGTCTGTGCAATTGCAGAATTAATATGAAGTAATGATGACGAACAACTATAGAAAATATATCCTAAAGGACGGTACCATCGACATATGTCTAACATGCCGCCGGTCCGGAGAGTCACTCAGGCATATTATCTCTAGTTGTTCTCATCTTGGAAACGGCGAGTATTTGCACAAGCACCACCTAGTAGCCAGGATCATCCATCACAGCTTGGCCTTCAATATGGCCTTGTTGAACATGAGACACCGTACCGTATAAGTACACACCAGCGCCAGTTCTTGAAAATGACCGTGCGTTGCTCTATTGGGATCGCTCTATCATCACGGACAGGACTTTTCCGTGCCATAAACCTGATATCGTGGTGGTCGACCGCTCCCAACGCCGTGAAATGCTCGTCGATATTACCATCCCTCATAATGAGAACCTCGTAAAAGCCGAAAAGGACACAGACAGTAAGTACCTTGACTTGGCATACTAGGTAAGCGCCATGTAGGATGTTGATTCGACGATCTTTGTTCCGATAGTTGTGTTTGCGAATGGCTTGAAGAGTCGCGATCAACATATTAAGAGGATGGATCAAGGTCCGGATACAAAAAGCAGTAATTCTCGACACTGCACGTATTGTCGGAGATTTCTGTCTGCAGTCTTAACCATCGGTTTGCTTGGGCCTTACCTCGCCGCCGGCGGCATACTAGGTTATAGTTTTTTATAGTATTTATGTTTATTTTATGTATCTATATTGTAAAAAAACTTTAAGATTATCAATTAAATATACGTTAATGATAATCAATATATAAAATAAAATAACTAACGTAACTAATTACTAATTGGGTAATATTTTTTTAATAATATAAATGAGAGACAATGATAAAAAGTGGCTTATTCCTGAATCATTCTTCCATTTTCATACCCTAAAATATATTCACAAATCTTATATTTATTAAATAAGAAAAGATCAAATGACAGTTGGAATTTTTGCATTGATAGTTAATTTCAGTTAGATGTTTGATACGTTCCCGACAAAAAGGAAATGAAAGTGTGGAATGAATTATCACCTGCAGTATTTCCGAACCAACGAGGTGTATAAACCTTCAAAAAAGAGCCTATTCACATACATACCTTTTATCTTTTATTTTATATTATCGATTGCTTACTATCAGGTGATCCGTTTACTTGTTTTCCCCTCTATAACATAAAAAAGCTTAGACGGATAACAAAGTGATCTTATAAGGATTAGTTATTCTTTTGGAGTACGAGACCCTACAAGTAATTTGAAGTAAGAATATAAACTATTACTTATATATTTATGTAGTTTCGTATAACAATTTACAAATATTATCAACTTGGATGTTCTCAAAATCAATAAAAAAAAATCACACTAGAAAAATAAATTTATGCTTTACCTTGTTATTTAAACCAAGCATGACAGACTGCATTGCTTCCAAAACTGACGGCCAATAAGGCTGAAAGATTCCTGAGATGGCATAGATCATGAAACATATCATTAGTAATCTCTCCACAAGATAAACCGATAATCTTATGAAAATTGTGAAATATCTGTAAATCGAGGAAACACAGGACCAATCTGTGTGGCAGTTCTGAAAACTTTAAAGATACAAAGAAAAACTACGCATACGCGTGAAAATAACACAAAGCCTTAATTATCTAACTTTAAAGATTAACACCGACTTGTAAACGTGATCGCGCAATAAGTTAAGCAGAAACAGTCCCGACGTTCCCGGCTAAATCACTCCAGGGTCCCGGCAGACGCCGGCGATTTATTATCTGTCATTACCGCGGCAATATCGCGGTAATGACGCGATCCCCGTGGAAACAGTGGATTATACAGGCACCTCCCACGTAATAAGATAGCTTCGAGACTTTGGAATTATACGCGCGGTAATGATACGGCAAATGAATGTTCACTGCCTGCTAGTGTTGTGTTGCCTTTTGTTTTTTGACTTCTCTTATGCAATTTTTTGCCCCAAACATTACCTACAATAAACATACATTTTTTACACTTTTACTGCACGGGAATTGTTTTAAAAAGAACCAAATCTAAACTAAATGAAAATCTGTTAATTTTTAGATATATGAGCAGTCATATCATTTTTTTGCCCATGGTGTGATAACTTTTGCTATTAGATTTTATAATAACATGTTTTGTTTCAAAATAACACAGTACACAGAAATAAGTAAAAGTTTATTAAGAGAGGCAGGACTAGCCATTTTTTCTTAGTGCATAGTCGTATATTTCCAAAGTTTAGTAGCTGTGAATGTGGGTTTCAGCGCTCCTTCTTATGGTACTGATTGCACCCAAAGAAAATTTAATAAAGGTATTCTGCACATAAGAAGGTGCAATGGGAAATGTTCCGAAGCAATGTTTTTTGTTGGTCAATTCATCGTGAAATTCCAAACGAAAAGATGAAAAGAAAAATACTACTGAGTATTATTAACAAGTAATAAGAAATATTGTCATATGCACTTTAATGTTTTGTAATAGTGTATATCGAATACTATTAAATATTCTGGTTAATTAATGATAAAAATTTAATGCTAAAGGAATAATTTTATTTTATTATTAATAAAAATTCGTCCAAAAATTCTATTAGTCATATGTGTCTTTAAATACCATTTTTATATTCAGTATTATTGATTCGATAATGCATAATATATGATGGAAAGAAAAAAATGCATTTTGCAAATGAGTAATATTACTATGATTCTAGATACGAAATTACAGGACAACATGTTGTGACGACATACAGATTCTCTCATATTCAACGATAAGTCATGTATGTATGTATGACTCGGCGCTCGGAGGCCCCCGCGGGGCACTCCGCCAGCGCAGCGTGTGCTGGGCCGAGTCGAGGTCGGATGCGTAGTGGTGGCAATGTGTCGATCCCTCCCGTCCTATTCGACACAGATACTCACCGAAGCAGCCGTGCCCGGTGAGTATCTGAGTCAATCGTTAGGTGACCTCCTCCTTCCCGTTGAACCAAGTGTGCCGGTCATGAGAACGTGCACGTATTCAGGTTAAACATCCATTGAGATAATCATCTCAAGGGTGCTGAGTAAGCTAGCAATACGCACGCGCATATTAGTATACAAGCCTTAGTTTTAGTTAAATAAATAAGTTATTATAATGGAGACCATAATAGACGATATCAGACTATCACCTGAGTCTCATTATATCCATCACCAATTTTTCCTTTTTCAAAAACTTGCATCTTACGTAAACGTTGTGATGACTTTTGATCGTGGAGGCAAGTGACGGTGGTGAAGGTCACAAACTTATAGTTCTTCCTTAAGTCAATCGTAGAGTGAGAGCCGTATTGTAGTTGAGAGTCCACTTTGCCATAGTTTGACCGGCACACCAAGCTTCGAGGTGCGGGAGTACGGCACCGACGGCCCGCTGGTACACCAATTAGCCTAGCCCAATTTAAGCTCTGAAGGCTTGCATTATGGGATCTAGGGTAATGGATAGACATACATATATTATATTAGAGTGTTTGAATGTTAAAATGTTGAAGAAGGGAGTGAGTGTCGAAATGACGAGTGATAGAGGAGAGTGAAAGTGGAAGACATGTTGCGCCGACCCCAAACAAAATTGGGAACAGGGCAAGAGAAAGAAGAAATATATTTGATATAAATATATATTAACAACCATGACTAAGGTACAAATACTCGCATTCATCACATAAACATCTGCCCCCACCGGGATTCGAATCCGGGACCTCAGAGATGACGACACCTTGAAACCGATGTACTAACCACTCAACTACGGAGGTCGTATCTTAATGTTTTATCTACAAATACATATGATAATAGTTTTATTAACAATGTGACATCAATCTCAAATGTCGAAGGTCGCAATTTTCCAAATTCTTTTAGACATTTAAGGCCATTTCTCTGATTCGATAAGAAGTAAGCAAAACAAACCATTCATAAGAGAATAGATAATTTTCAGTTTTTAATACACCTAAAAGCGATTTTAATTCCGTAATAAAGCAGTTCAGACGACGGTTATACTCCATTTAACGCGGTTCATTCGCCGCCAGTGGTTCATTGCTCATACCTTTTTCTATTGAGTGTCTAATTAAGACATTTGTCATGAGAGGCTTGCGTGGGGCTTATATTAGCGGTTATTACTGCCGCTGTATAGGTTTTGTTATTGTACTTCTTATAATTCTTAGACTCTCCGCTAGATTTATATTAGCTTGTTTCGTCTTTTTTATCACCAGACGTTCGTGAATCGTATTATAACGCAATATATTATCTGATTTGTGTAATCACTAATTAATATAATGAAGTAATTAATATTACTTCTAATATTGATACATTAGAAGTAATATGAATAGTATGATTACTTATTTCTTATCTTTACTTTCTTATGAGTATTTGTCATTCATGCACGTTGGTAGATCACTTTGATGTCAACTTAAAAAAGGAATCATAAATAGGAAATACATAAAATCGCTGTTTTGAAACATTAATATTGGAGAATTTCAAAATTCACCCACAAACTATTCAGAGAAGGCCTCAGCGTTGGCGCACGTTAATTCTATCATTCAATTACGTTGCGTACAGTATAAAGCTTAATTAAATTCGCATTTCATATCAGAGGCCGGGGCACAGAGCATGAAAATTCTTTTTTCCACATAGTTGAATATTTCCTCCGCTCGAGGCTAAATCTTCCATGTCAGGAAAGTATATATAATAATACTGGGTACACAAGACTTAATATCGTATACTTACGACACATTTCTGTGTTATTGATATGCCAATAAGATAAAGAATTTAGAAATATAATACTTTCGTACAATATAGTCTGTATAGATTTCACGATTAAATCAGCAATAATATAAGGGCTATTTATTATTGGCGTCGGCTGTTATAGAAGATCCTCCTGACGTTGGTCTAAAATATGAGTACTGTCTTAAAATAAGGAGATAATTGATAAATATTAATCTATAATTGAAATTTGTCAAAATATATTGCAATAATAAGATACTCAACATCGCAAAAAGTGGCTACATATAAATAAGATAGACAATCTAAAAACAATCTTTCTCTGTAATATAAATTCGTATGAGTATTACCATAAAGCGCACCGACAGTGTCATCATATTTATATGGATTTCATTGTTTATATGAACAAGTATTGCAGAAACTGCCATGAAGTCACCATAATTTACATACAAGTACGCTCAAGTTATTTACTAGATATATATGTACTTTATTGGAAGATGCTTTAATATTTAATATTAGGGTCATATTATTTTATAGGAATTCATCAAAAATAGGAAAACAACAGAATCTAATTTAAGAGATGTATCAAATTTTGTATGCTACCTACAAAAATACGATGGCAGCACTTACCCGGCGACGACGCGTCTCGGTTTGACCGTTCCTTCAGACTCGGTGTTAAAAATCTATATATCAAAACGTGACTGAGACACATCACACGGCGACGCAGTGAAAAATTAAAGTTAATTACTTTGTGACAAGTGCGACAATTGTTGAAAACAATGGAATTTAGCCCATTCAACGTACTAATAATTCTCATAAACTTATGCATGTGGTCTGACACAGGTGCACGTTGTCAGGGAAATGAATTTAACTTACGCAAACTATACGCATTTTATATACAACTTTGGATTTAAGTATATTACTTGTATAGTTTACGTATGTAAAGTTTTATCTCTTAGTCGGACGAGCGAGTGTATCGGATCATGTGTGCACTGTAATCATAATTTATAGAACATAACTGAAGATATTACAAATTCATCACAGAGCATAACTAGTGATATGAGCATATCATCAATAAATGGTAGAAACAATTTTAGGATATATGTGGATGTAATCCAATACTAGTAGAAAAAATAATAAGATATAATGCAACATAAGAGTATGCTATCGATAAATAGTAATAATATTAAGTATGCCCATCCTACTAACACATTACGACATATTATCTTAAAGGCTGTTATCTTAATTGAAGCTGAATCCACGTCATTTTTTGTGTAATATTTCGCAAAACCTAGATTCGCAGTATATTCCACCCACTTATAATAACAGTCACTTTGTAATACCAAACCAACCCACTACTACGCAGTTGTAAAACTTTAATACTTAAAGAGTTGGTAATCTATACATAAAGACTGATAGTCGTAATCAAAATTTTATGTAATACATTAACAAACAGATTGTCATTAAAACTACTACCCCGTCAATTCATCGATATCAATATATCGGTATTTTGAATCCATCAAGTTAATAGATGGTGAATTGGCTTCGCAGCCGCCTCGCCACCGTCACGGTGACGCTGCGGGTCCACCGGCCGCGGCGCGTCGACGTGAATTAATCGCTGCTCGGCACGATCTCCCCGTCAATGGTACTTGGGGGCACAATTGCGTTGTTTACGCTCAAGAAAGCAACGCTTAATTTGAATTATTTCACAGTTTCCATTTATTCGTTGATCCGGTACCAAAATACGTCTTATTATAGGACGGTATTGTTTTGAAATGCGCCTTAAGCAATGTGTTTATTATTGCATCTTATGAATGTAATCTTTTATGTATTTCATTAGTAACTTTAAATTTTATAATTATTACTTTACTCCCAATAATGTTCATGTGAAAAATAAATGTTTACAAATTTATTGGCAGTACGTTTTACAATATATATAAGTATTATATACTAATCTAACTTCAATATGATGAGAATATAATATGAAGATTAGAATCCATTATGAATTTTAATCATTGATATACGTGATGATTGTAAAAGCCTGATCTCTCTGTTTCTGAACTATATGTTGCGTTATTCTTCTACCACGTATTTCATTTCATTAAACTTTTCCGCCGGACCGAGAACGGACTATTCATTTATTACAACGTTACACTCCTTTTTATCATTCAATCGTGATGATATGGAAATGTGGGGAGGCATTGTTTTACGACTATTAGCACTCCATATATTTTCATAAAGCAACCCAAGGGCTTATTTACACGGAGTAGTACACTAAATATGAAAACAGTCATTAGGGCGCGACCGTCGTAGATATAATTTAATCTCACACTCGCGGCGTAATGAGTGCCGATGAGACCCTCGAACACCGTAATTGCTTGCGAAATGCGAGTACACTACTAAGTTTGCAATATGAGTTAAATTACGTTAACATCTTTATAGAACAAAACACTCAAAGAACATTATTTTAAGTGACTTTATTAAAGTAGTTATTTAACTCGCATGCTTGTATGCTTTTATTTTTAAGTTTTGTTTTCCTAAGCATAATTATCCATCACATATTAAAATTTGTTTGTGTGTTATTAAGTATGTATTTTTATATATTATATATATACATACTTACATACATACATTTATATACAATTTTTCAAGTACAAAGTTTTCAAAATTACAAAAAGTATTAGTCTAGTTAATTACATCATTTACGATGGCCCAAGTACGTATCATGCTAGTAAAATATATAACATAAACAAGATTTAACCTTAGTGTTAGTCATTGCCATTTCAAGATACAGGTTGCCTGCAAAAATATATTCTGAACTGTAAAAATAATGGTATTTAAGGACGAACCTGCGATTTTTCCTATTGCATCTTAGAATATAAACCGATAGAATAATAGGACAGCAAAATCCCGTTAATTTTCCAGCAGATAAATGTGAAATTTTAATCTTTTTGATTGAAGTCAAAAAGATTGTTACTACTAGTAGGCATAATTTTAGAAATTGATCAATAAAGAAAATAAGAAAACACTTATGGGATTATGGTTAGAAACGTTCATATTGTTCATCCTATAAAGCCTACTTCAATCGCTGCCGTAAGAAAGCAATGATGCAGAATAATGACATCTCTGAATTACGATCAGTTGCCAGCAAATAAATGAAGTGACTACTCGTAGTTTCCTTTTCGATGCACACAAGGAAACTATACCACGTTGCTCTAGTTTTTGTTACACGTATGCTTACAAGAATAATTTTATCACGTAATTTTGAAGAAATGCGGTATGGGCTAAATAAACTACATATTGTTGTGAATATTGATTGTTTCTAATTAATTTAGGTATACACATAACGTGATATCTGACATGAAAAAACATCTAAACGAGAAAAAATAAATTTGATTAAGATAAGAATAAAAAGAACTACTCAAACAAATTAGTAACTATTATTAGATATGCTGTAATATTTTACCGTAAAAATAAAATTAATATTTCTTGACTCATTTGAAATTGTTTAAAGTCATTGTAGCTCAGTATTAATATTGCCTGAAGGACGGAAGCGTGTCTCACAAATATAAGCAAATCCCTTTATTAGCGTTGACGTATCGTGAAGCGAGGTGTGAACTGACATTTATGTTCATTACGAGCTGAGGAGATGAGGTTGTGATATTTACAAGCAGCATAATAGGCGATGATAACAATAATCATATTTGAAGGGACTATGTAACTTACTACCTCCGTTGCTGCGCAGTTAACGGCATACTCGGACGACTTTTAAGTATAGAAACGGTTTATTCGGTGCATACAAAGCTTATTTCGATGTTGGCCATGAATATGTTTTTTTTTAATATGATATTGATATTTATAATATGAAAAAGTGGAAAGTTCTTTATTTTTTTAAATGTAGGTTTAAATCAATATTTTATTAAACTGCAAAATAGACACATGATAGTAAATTTAACTGTACAGGATGAATTTCAAAATAACTATCAAATTTTGTAGCTTAAGAAGTGTTTAATATACAAAACATTTAACTCGTTAGACGTATTTCATTGTTCGCAATAAAACACTATTAATTAATTAAGTATGGATGTAAGTAATCTATATTATCTCCCTTGCGGTGACCGATTTTATTTCTACCCGTGCATATACATAATGATTGTTCCTTTAGAGATACCACAGATAAAAAAACAAATCGAAATTACAAAAATAGTATAGCCGGTACCCAGAACACGAAATCAGCTATCGCCTTACATTTAAATGAAAGCCATTGGTGAACGTGACACCGCGAAACTCGAATCTTAAATATCTAATAAAATAAACGACGCAAGTCAACTGTAGTGGAAATTAATTAAGCTCTCCACGGGCCCGGGCGAATACAGAAAAATCGGGTAGGGAAATAAAATTGGTCCAAAGTAGGAATTTTAATAAAGCGGAGTCACGTAAACATTGATAGCGGGACGCGATCTCGTTCGTCGTGACGCAAACGAAATAAAAAAAATATACAAGAATACCATTTATTTGTTCTTGTGCGCAAGTTGCTCGCCGGCCGTATCCCAGCTTTGAATTGTGAATGTAAGTTTATTAAAGTTACTTTTCAGACGTTATATGCATTTTTGAATATAGAGCATATTAAGAGATGTTGAATTGGGTTGTAGTTAAAATTCATTATCATACAAAGATTTTTATTTGTATTATAATAATTTTTGTAGAATTTAATGATGTTCTAATTAAATATTAATACCTGTACACACAACAATAACAAGATATTTAACCATTACAGTAAAAAACATACAATTAAAATAACTTTCAATTCTACCTTTATAAATTATAAAATATATAACACAAGTCTAAGATTCGAATGTTTCAATTACTAGTAATTTATAAAAAAAAATAGAAACTGTGTGTGAAACTTTCGCACTATTCCACTGGAACTATTTCTATATTTAAGCTTGTTAAATGGTCGTAAATTTATAACAGATAGCTTTAGAATCAAATTGTAAAATCTACTAATTCTGGATTAGTTTCATGTAGGGATAGTTTATTGGTTAACGATAATACTTTTCTTTTGCTTGGCTCACCTGACGATAGAGGTATCATGATTGTCATTATGATCTGATCGTGATAATTGTACTAACATTATCTCGATCTGATTCAGTGCAGTGAGCTAACAAACGAGTCCAGTACGGTATCGGATGAGCAAGAATTATAACGAACACGAGTGGAGCGCGTTGATCTTTGACACGTCAGTCACCCATCCTAGCATATCATGGGGTGACTAGTAGGGACCAATTCGTTTATCCTCTACGTCTATACATATATCTAACTATACATTCTCTTATCAATTTGCATAAAAAATAAGTAACGATATTAATATTTTTATTATATTATATCAATATCAACTAATCTTTCGAGACCGACTAGACTAGTTTAGACCTAATAATTTAAAATTTTAAGTATTATACTAATTAAGCAATAATCTATACATAAATTTCTGGAATAAATTAAAAAAACGTTCAAAATATCAAGTTTAATCAATTAATCTTGACAATCTCCATTAATACGCACAAATCTTACATTTGACTTTAGGAGGCGCTCAAAGTTGCCTGTTCGTGTAACAGCTTCAGCCGGCTCTAATTATCATACTTTCGTATAAAATTGCCGTTAGAAGTCGACACAACTCGATAACGTCAAAGTTGCGACGTTATAAAAACAAAAGCTCTCACAGCAATTCGTGTTCCAAAGGGAAGCTTTACATGGTGAGATTCTTAGAAATTTGGTTACGGGTTACGGGTACAATAAACATGATAATTGACAATTTTGTTTCGATTAATTAAACTCACAATTAAGTTGCTATTAATTCATTTGTAATTTTTATTATTCGTTATAAATTGAAGTAACTCATTTGATTTTCTTTCCATCTTCACACATCCTCTATTGTAAATTGTTTGTGGTTAGTTGTCCGATCGCAACTTATTCCCTATTTCTGTTTCTGGAATGTTAAGCTATTATGATACTTAACTTGGCTGTAATTTCTTTTACAAACAGTAAAGGGTATGCCTACAAACGTAATAACAGATCTATAGAAATTCAGCAGTATGCTCAGACTCAGATTTTTATCGGAAAGCTATACATCATGGTATCATTTAACTTTCCACTGGTGAACATTACAAAACAAAACAAAAAGTACTAGTGCCAAAAAAGACATTAGGCAGCTAAATGCACTCGGCGCTCGATGTAAGCCTTCCGTAATATTTCGCGGGAACAAAAAATCTTCAGTTAGGTCACGTACCTCACTAATTCGCTCCCCGGGTGCCGGTTGAAATCATGCCGGGAATTCACTATTTTTTTCGGTCACCGTAATTTTACAAGACGAGAGAGTCCATCGCGCATATTATTAAAAGATGTATAATGAATATATTCTCAAGATATTGTTTTTTAATCATTTATTGATTGGAAACAGTTTATTGAGATTCCTTTCTATTTAAATTTATTATATTTATTTATTATAAGTTTCTATATAAAACATTAGATCACCTCTACATACATATACAATCAACATTAGCATTACTTATTTACGTATCATATAAAAATAAAGTAAAATATATGACATATAAAATATTATTTGTTGTATTAGTCAAAAATATTTATTATATCACAGTTATATATTAAGAATATCACAAACGGTTTTTCAAAGACTTATATACTGTGCAACTAAATAAAGCTTCTAAATAAAAGAACCAGTAACACTCATGACGTTTTGCATAAACAAACTGACTCTGAAAATATGGTCCGGTGAGCCGTATCACGCATGGCAGCGCGGGCGAGCGCGCGGAACGTTTTAATGTTCTCGGATCCGTCGCGTGGTTCACGCCCGGCTTCGTGTCTATACGCGACGCCTAACTCCTTTTAAACAGTGCGCGTATGTCCAGCTTTATCTCAGCTCATCCTTGCAAAACACCGGCCTTTTTGTAAGCATTTTCTCCCCTAATTTGTGTAGTACCGCTATGTAAGAATCGCCAGTTATTAGTGTCATCGCTAATAAGAAGTAACAGCCTCCTTCCCTTTATCGCGCTGACTTTAATTCTTATGAATGCTCGGAATTATCAGCCTTCGGGCTGACAGAGAAAATTAAAAATACGCGATTCTTACCGCTGCGATGACAGGGGAGGGGTGATAATTACGAAAAGTGGAGAGATTTCCTGCGGTCAAAGATGAACCTCTGGTATAAAAAATGTTTAATATAAGGCGGTGTTGCCATGCTAAACGCTATCAGACTTGATAATCGCTCCCGAGCCTCTTTGAGTGTCTTAATGAAGTGTTTCACGGAAGAGAGAGATTATTATATTTTTATTAAAAGAGCTTCCACGCTGACGAGAAAATTGATATTACGTACGGTATCTTTACATAGAGACTTCATTTTCGACGGCACGTCGTCGGCTCTCGAAAAGAAAAACAATTAAGACCGTTAACAAAAACAAACTGAATAACAGCAATAAAAACACGAACTCAATCTTGTCCAATCGTTACTGGAGTAAAACGACCTATGGCAATATCCGAAACATCCGTTCCGAAATTTCAATACGAGTCATTAACATAAAAAGGAAACAATAACCGTTTAAAATTCGAATCGGTATCGGCCTTTTTTATTGATGAAAAATCGCAATTGCTAGCCGGGTTCGTTCGAAATTTAAATTTGTATTTCGACGGAGTTGGGGTCGTGTAATTAGTTACTAATGAGAGCACGTGTTCATCTTGCCGTCGCGAGTCATGGTTTATTTTTTGGAATGGCACTTTGTTGCTTCTTTTTATACTCGTATTAGGACTAAAGATTTTTCTGGGGTTATATTTTAGCAAGGCTTATTCAATAGATAAATTGAGTTCGTGTAAAATGTGTTATTATTGCTTATACTTCTTAGTTCAACTGTAAAAATACTCTACCTACACTTTAAAAAATAAAAAGCTTTATGCAGTAATTCTTTAAAACATACAGATATATTTAACATTTTAACTTAGTTTGTATTTTAGCTTTATTTTAATCATAATTAATCAACATTCTTTATTTAATTAGAGGCCAGAACAGCTTTGTTGCGTCTTTATTATATTAGGTGTATATACACCTTATTTATCTTATGTATATGCCTCAGATTTCTATCTAACCCCAAAATATGACACGCGATGTCATATTTTGGCAAGTGTAATCCCTAGTACATAAAAACATTAAAATACCCCTTGATGTTAAAAGTTATTTTTAACTTAAAAGATTATATTATATTAACTTAAATTTAAGAATAAACAGGGGCTCAGTATCAGTAAAACCATTCTACGTTTAATTTTTACGGTTTACGGAACCGGCTTAATGGCATAAAATGGAACCCTTATGAATTCATCATGTCTGTCTCTCTGTCCGTCCGTCTGTATGTCACAGCCAGTTTTTTCCGAAACTATAAGAACTATACTGTTGAAACTTGGTAAGTAGATGTATTTTGTGAACCGCGTTAAGATTTTCACACAAAAATGGAAAAATACCCATTCCAGGTTCCTCATAGAACTGAAACTCAATTTTTTTTTAATAAACTCATACTTGTCAGCAAAAGCCTTATCATTTGAAGACCTATTCATAGATACATCTATCTATGGATAGCTATTCAAATGAGAGGTTTCTAATATATATATTTTTTAAAACTTAATGAAATATATATTTTTTAAAAACGGAAGTGTCTCTCGTGCAAACTGCACGAAAATTAATACGAAATATTTCCTCCCCCATGTAATAACTAAAATTAGATAATGATAAAACTAAAAAAGATATAAAATGTAAATTACCATGCAAAATGCAAAAAACTGGTTTGAACAAGACCTAGTAAATCTACTTTTTTTAGTACTTCATAAATCGTAAATGTTACCGACTCGCATTTGGTTGATTTTTTGTTAAAATGTGTTTAATTTTAAAGTTTAACAAAAACACTTAATATCACGTATGGTATAGAAATACAAATTACTATAAAATAGTTGGGAATGCAACATACAAAACAAGTTATGTTCATTTTTCCACACCACGATTATTATGATTAAAATTACTTATCAAAAACATTATTTTAAATGTATGTCGAATCTATTGTTTCAACCTTACCTACAAACCAAATGTAACCAGATAAAAGCTCTGCATACCTAGTATACTCTATTCAAACCTTTTTAAATTAGTACTAAAAACAGATTAAAGAGAAGATGAACCAACGTACCTACTCAATGACAATACATGTCTCATGAGGGTTTTTGAGTAATTACATAGAGACTGTGATCGTTCAGTCGTTCATCCGTTCACTTGTTCGTTCTCTCAGTCCCCCAGTTTTTCGACGAAACTTTTGCCAATTAGGAGGATGTCTGCGATAACAAAATTAGAAGTCGGCCAGTGGAGAAACGAGAAGCGATACAACTTATTTTATTACTCACGTTAATTACATTGAAAATATAGGTATATATATTAAAAATAATATTACAAATGTTTTTATAACAGAAAAAAAAAATTCAGACCTACAACAAAGTCTAAAAAAATTGTGATAACTTAAACTTTTAATTAATCTTTATGTCTTAATTTTTTGGGGGTGATAGGATGACGAATAGAATTATAATTTACAACATTATCTTAAATTGGAAAAATATTACTAACCCTAGTAATAAGTAACACTATTTTAGAAATGATTCCTGCATTCATTTCTTTTTATTTTTGTATAAATTGGAGACCAAAATAATCAAACCCTAATTTAATTAAAAGAAAAAATTACTTGACCACACAACAAATTGGATTGCAAAAACACCGTTTAAAATTAATTTCGGTTTAGCTTCGTAAAAGATATTGAATAAGTGTTGCGCTTGATTAGAAATCATAAGGTTTCTACTAGTCGATTATTAGTTGGTCAAAGCGGACGAGGTGCTAAAAATAATTATTAATTAATTGGTTACTAACAGCCAGCTAAGGTTTGGTATATAAAGTAAATTTACATGTTGCTGGAATTTAACCTTCAGACTTACTCGTAGATGCTTAATACTAAGATTTCAAAAAATCTCGTGCATTGCTCTGATACTCTAATTAACTAAAAAGCAGAATTGTACAACTTGCAAAATTTTAATATTACATAATATTTAATTTTTTTATCAGACATATAACACGTACATAAAGTTATTATAAACAAAAAACAAAGTTAAAAAGATAAAAGCTTTCTATTAGTTACTTTGAAAGATCCACTAGATACAATTACATCACTACGAGCCTGCCGTGAAATATGCATACAAAATCCGTTTCATTAAAAAGAAATGTTAAATAGTTAATTACATTTTTATTATGATTAATCCTTCATTTCCTCTTAGTCTCTCTTGTTTCTTATAGTTCTTAGTTATTTTGAGATTTTATGAGTTTATTTTTAGATAGTCCGAATTTTAGAAGGCCAACTTTGTAACTGGACGGGCAATCAAATAGTCAGAGTTATGACAAATAAAAAAAACATATAATTGGTTAGAATACTAGCATTAAAAATAATATAACGTAATGAAAGTAATGGCAAGTACCTCTGAAAAATTGTTACATGAGGAAAATAACTAAAAATGCCGTAAAATGAATTGCAACTAAAATATTGTGGTATGTATGCGATATCTATCAAATGATTGAAACAGTTGTTCCATTTTGAACGTTAAGAAAATAAAATAATACATGATATTGATGTTAGATACACAAGTCTCTGCACACACAAAATTAGTAATATTTTAGAAACGAAGGTCTGAATAATATACTTTTTATATATATGGTGCTCTTTTTATTTGAGTATATTGATAGTCTTGTTCGTTTTTCTGTATCTGAATAAATACAGTGAGAGGAATATAGAAATACTGTGTTGACCCTTATTGTTTTTCTCTTTATTTTGTTATGCCAACCTTCAATAGCGTTATTGATTTACGTGACAAACTAAAAACGTTGGAAGTTATTTATTCACTCCATTTAATAAAAAAAAAAACATTTTTATATTCTTTTGAGTATTGGGTTCTGAATAATTTCATATTTCCAAAACCATTTCAGATATCATAGTTGACTGTAATAATGGAACCGGCATACATAATCTCAGAATTTGCTCTCCTTCTTCAATTTCAGATAGATTTATGTATTTAGATTTTGTCATTTTAAAATTATATGTTTCAACAGTATTGTGAAAAGTCGCACGTATGTTGGTCTCTGTTTTATCAGGTAAGAGGAAATATAGTATTGAGATAAAATATAGTTCCATTAACACTTTCGTTGCGAAAATCCGTATTAATACTTTACGTATATCTTATATATAAAAATGAATCACAAAATGTGTTGGTAAGCACATAACTCAACAACGCCTGGACCAATTTGGCCAATTCTTTTTTAAAATGTTCGTTGAAGTTCAAGGATGGTTTTGACGGAGAAAATTTCCAATAATTATCAGAAAAACTCTAAAAACAGCCCTTCTTTTCCCATACAAACGTTTTCTAACTGAAACATACAGTCAATTTGAACTTTATTGTTATTGTATAAAGTTAATATTGCTTAGACAACAGTGAGTACTGTTGTCTAAGCAATGTAGGTGTGTTCCTAACATCAAAGACTTAATTTGCGCTTTATTACCGCTATATAAAGTTGAAATTCAATCATATCTATCAAAACAGTGTGCGTGTGTGCGTTGCAGCACAGAATACAACTTTGGAGGATTTAATGTCACGTTCCAAAATTGTATAGTTACAAAATGTAGTAGTTCATTAGACCTTTTTTGCAATTAATTATTTCTTATTCACAAACGCCCTACCACCAGGGTGACGGTTCTGTACAGGAGAATTATTTGCCCTGACTATAAAATAAGTAGGAACAAAAAACTTTACAAATCTTTTTGACAGGGCGAAGTCTGTCGGGTCCGCTATTACTATATACATTTGGTTTTATATACACTTAATACTTACATACATTTGGTTAAATAGAGAAAGTGTCATTATAACGAATATCTATTTTAGAGAAGAAAACTTGTTTTTACACAGATCGAATTCAAATATAATATATTTGTCAGCTTCACCAATTATCAAAAATTAAAATGTCTTGGCAATTTTTTTTCAAATCATAATATTCATTTTGTGACCTTTTAAATGTACTTTTTGTACAGTTAAAGTATCTGTTCCGTTACCTATACAAGGTATTTTGTACGGTTGACAATAGTAATATAGATAACGGAACCCATATTTAATTTCTTGCAAAAAATGTGCGTTCGATAGTTATGCTTAATTGATTTGCTGATTTATCTGGTAAACACACATGTTTACATCGTCTTATTATCTTCTTATTTTTCTTATTATTGATTTGATTTTGCAAACCTTATATTATTTTTCTTATTGTGAATTGTATTTTGAGAGCAATGTGATGGAAAAGTTGTATAACTTTTGTTTGCTGCATCTGTAGTTACTGGAGTTACAGTTATTAGTTTTCGCAAACAAATAGTTAAACACAACAACTATTCTCATTATCTTTTCTATCCATAACAAAAGACACAAACCAAATAACTACCCAAATTCGCTATAACATCAAAAAATATAATCCAAGAATATTCCACAAATATATTCAGTAATATCTATAAACAGCTAACTGTCAAAATTGACATATTTATCATTTCGAAGAAACTATAAAGATACGTAGCCAATCAAAATGAATTATTCCGCCTGGTCTCAAACTATCACCATACTAACTTTTCTCGGTCTAATAGTTTTAAGTTTATTCGTCATAAAGATACAAAACTGCAAATCTTTCATTTCAATAATATTAATGTTTTATTTTTAATATTAAAGTCACAGCAAAAGTGTTTGAGATTGTTTACTTTTCTCATCTCTCAATCGTCATTTTCATAGTTCAATTAATTACATTAGACCATAGTAGTGACTCAATCGATACACTATGTGAGAATTAGCTCATTTGGTTGTGAATATACCAATGTGAAATGGTTCACAAGTTCAAAACTTTTGAAAGACAAAGATAAAGAAAAAATTGAAAATCGTTCATCTGTGAATAAACTAAATTATTTCTCATAAAATAAAAATACTAATAGGTTACCTACTGCATTGGAGGAATCAATATGCAAATTAATTCGTAAATTATCTTACAACCTTTTACCATTTGCTGAATCGAAATCTTAAAGCTACTGCTGCGAGCATGACTTGGACAATAGGTCTATAAAATGAATTCTGTCTAAAGGTTGAAGAAAATGAATACTAAATGAAAGACAAAATATTATAGCACAGCCAGGTCAGTGATCTCAGAATAGCGAAAACCAACAAAAACATGTTTTTTAAATCACAAAAGTGCAACTCAATCATCACTGCAAAGGCACGTGTATAGAATGGAAGCGGTCGGACCCACGTTGTCCAATAACCCTATCGATTTTACAGTGCCTTTTCACCAGAATGTACGTTTAAGGCTTTTTGTTTAAGTGATCATTAAAACGGGAATTGAAATGAAAGCGTGGCGAAACCACCGATCGACTCGACCCCGATAACAATAACCAAAGTGCTTTCCACTAATGATGTAGTTATACAGCTATCAGCTATATAATTATTGCGTGAACAGACATTGTTTTTGTGAACCTACAACAGTCATAGATATAAAGTTAAATAGTAATATTCTTTTACAACTAAGTTTGACCAAATTTGGATACCCTACTGTCCGTACAGTGAAAATCGCCTCTGTTATTATTTTCAATGAAGAAACATTTGAGAGGATATATAAGAAACTAACTAGTAATTTCGGCGACAATGATTTAAAAATAATTAAGAAAAAGCAATTTATAAATGTGACCATAAAAAATATAGTACGGTAAAAATAGTTAAACTTGACTTAATTAAAAAAATATTTTAAATTATATTATTAATTGTTTAGGCAACACCATCCGTACATCATTTCCTTACAAACTAACCATATTGAAAATGTTCTTAAATAAATTCGATAGCCCATCCAACACTTCAATAATATTACATCCGAACCAAAACCTAATTTCTTTAAATTTATAATTATTTAAAAAGTGCGAGTACAATTACATTGTGGTTGGTACATCAGCACAAGAGCCTCTTTAATCGTCAGTAGTCTGGTCGTCGCTCCCGGACCATACATTTTCGTTAGGCACACTACGCACAGCTCTATTTCCGCTTGGGTGAAGATTGAGAATAAAATTTTTGGGCAGTTCTTCACGACTTTACTTTTGATGCTATACTGACTTGTACGAGTATAGTCAGGGACTTTAATATTTCCCTGGAAATGTATACCTACACTCGCCAATATATCTATCGAGCTCCATTTTCCCGATACTGAGATAAGCGCGTTGAACTAATCAAACAATTTAAAAATGAATAATACTCTAGTATCAATTATTTCGAGGATATAATCTCAAATGAGATATTTATGAACATCATTTTGCTTAAGAATCTGGAACTTAATAGGATATTCAACAAAATGTTTGTTTCTCACATAACTGTTTTATATATTTTTTTTCAATTTAGCTTTTAATTAGGTTGATTTTTTATTTATTTATCAAATTGTTATTATACTCAAACCTTACTTCTCTGTTTACAATGTTCTAGTATCATGTTGCGCCATCTAGATTCTCTACACGCATTGTCATTCGTGTCCACTGCTAATCCATTAGCGATGCGACTTTTACACAATAGCTGGCGACGCGCTGTTACCGAAAATCCAAAACTGGCTTTGTTGGTCAGCCATTTCGTCCCCACACTGATCGATAGTTGTATATCAGTCCTTGTCTGCTCAAATCAAAATGTTGTTAGGTAAAACTCAGCTCTATTAGATATCTCTTAAACGGCTTTCATGATATTACGTCGAAATATTATTGATGTGTTTTATTTATTAATGGTGAAAGTTTTGTAAGTGCTTTAAAAGACTCATTGAATTGTCAAATATTATAGTTTTTAGTTAAGTCTTTAAGTTTAAATCCATATTATTATCATGGCACAGCTAATTTATTTATGTGTAATTATTTGGATATACATATTACTCAAATAATAAAAAAAAATATTGCAGAACCAAAGTAATTTATTTAAAAAATTAATCACACTAATATTCATTAACATCAGGTATAAGCTTCTTTTTCTGAATTCTATATGTATTGGTATTCTATATGGACTACATTTTTTTTTAAATTGTAGTATACAAAATTCATTACCATCGTAGAACGCTTACGTTTCAATTGTTCCAGACAAACATCTAGAAAGGAGTTGTCGAACAAAGCGGTTTAATATAAACAAGCACTCATTACCGTAGCTTCGTGTCGTATTGAATTCCGTTTTGTACCTCGTTACGAAGCGACGGTACGCGCCACTACGCGCCCCAGTTTGTTTAGCAAATATGTAGTTTGGCGACACTTTGAAACCTGGCACATTCTATTTGACATTGCAATTATATCGATAACATGAATAAAAATTTTGTTTTTATTGAGTCACTGTTTTGTACTGCCTGATAATTTTGATACCGACTTTTGGTAGGAAAGGAAGCAAGATTTCGAAGTCGACCTTTATGTGATTACTCATCAGCAACTCAACAAACAGACCTCGAAGAATCTGACACGCTAATGTAATAGTGAAAGTATAGAAGACGTTAGAGACGTAATAAAATTTCCGTAATCTTTCCAAGAGATTTGTCAATTGAACACAGTCTGCTGACAAAACTGAAAATGGAAGGCTTCATCACATTTCGACTTGAGCTTAAGGTTGAAATAGAACGTTTCTATGGACAGCTTCATACAATATCGCGCCACCTGCTACTCAACCCACAAACGCTAGCGCCAAATTTACTTTAGCCAGATATACAAAATTTTATTCAATTAATTAATTTATTAATATATCTACCGCAAAATTAATTGAAATGTAGTACTACACGTATTCAAATCTCAATCAAAAAGCACATTATATATTTGCTGTGAAATATCAAATGGCGATAAATTCTGACTACTCGTACATGCAGTCGGTTGTATGACACAGAAATCTGGATAAAAACTGAACGCCCATGTTTTTTCCGCGAACCGATACATGATATGAATACATCACGAAACAATTTTCCATTCAACGTGCGGATCGGAAACGGCATTCATGAATATAACCGCACTTTCAACTATTGTAATGGTGTGGCTCATAAGTAATAAACCAAACTCGACTTTTATTGCTTGTCTTAACCTATCTACTAGTTTTTTTTTGTGCAAAACTTATTATTTGTTTATGTAGATTAAGAGAGTATTTTTATGATTTGGTTATTATAACACTAGCAGAAATACTATCTTTTTACTTTTTACGCCATAAACAATTCAATAACTTCTCTTGTTTTTATTAATTTTGCTTGAAGATTAATGCCTCAGATTACATGATTATGTATACTGAGATGTCATCATTATATTTATGCTAATAATATCTTTTAAATTCCAGTGTAGATTTTTCACTTCAGTTTGTAACAGCTCCATTATTTCATGAGACGAGCCCACACACGTGCAGCCTGCGAAGTCTTACAAACACGGCAAATAAACAGGAAACTTTTTACATCAAAACTTTATTTCGTGTTCCCTGCGCTGATTCGTACGTGAGACCTACTATATTTTGTGCTGATTACCCCGACTTGGAACCGACAGTTTTTTTTTGGAGATATTTCTCCGGTTAGACATGGGTAACTCGGTAAAAACTCTTGAGATGACGCAGAGTGCGGTGTTGAGTAACTCAATTGGGTCGCGGCTCAGCTCATGTTAAGTTCATTACATAGAATATACTCACGAATTATACTTATTTAATTTGAATATTTGTTTATTTTTATGCTGCTATAAAACTACACAATCATACTCTTTTATCGTATAAAAGAGCTTGTAATGAAAACGATTCTTTATAACGCTTAAGATATTGAAAATTACATTTTATTGAAAGATTAAATTCCTTATTCAATTTAGTACATCGCAGTGGACAATTTTACGGGGTAGTATAAATACTTACATTGAAAATGCCAAAAAAGTACCTACGAGACAGAAATTTCATTGTGTTGTTTATGATGGTAGCAATATAGCAGTGAATGTTGCACCGTTTCTCGAGATAAACGCTAGTACCTAATAGAATTCTCTTAGTATTTAACACCCAGTGTAACCCTGTCAGAGACGGATTCGCCTGAGGCCGCGTACGGAATACAAACGAGTGAATCTTAACCCTCAATCTGCCGAACGCCAAAGCGAGATAACACCTGAACATTGATTTTAGAAAATAAAATTTTAAGGTGGGCGCGGTTGTTGAATACGTAATTTTATTGGCTCGTTAAATGATTAATTAGCAAAAGGGTAACATGGTTCACAACTATTTACTGATATTACGTAACTTGTTATTGATCATATTGGGTCTCATTTAATTCTTCTCTGCAATACCTTTATGCTTAATTTATAACATGTGAAGGCCAAGAATTTTATCAAAAATTATATCACATTACTGGAATATTGTGTCAAACTGACTTTTTTGGTAATTGTCTTATATATATTTTGTAATATATTTACTGCGAGATTGTATTTTGTAGAATTTTTGCTGCAAGTAAATCAACATTTCTAATTTTATTTATATTTTGTTCCAGGTATCTTCCTTCCGGCTTGCTACTACGATTATACGCTGGTTCAATAGCAATAAGTAATTATAAATTAAGGTTCACGTCATATACATTTTATAATATATGTCACTATTTGAGGGCGTACTTTACAACAAATTCGAGTAAAATAAAGGCGACTGAACCGACAATATTTATATATGGCTTTCTATATTCAATATTTTTATTATATTTTTCTGTGATGTACTTCAATTTTAGTTCTGATTTATTATTTCAACTAGCCCGAATATATTTACCATATAACATAAATTAATGTGTTTTAAAAGAAAATTTTGAGAAGCTTCCCGTTTTTTTGTATTATACATTATATTCTAATATTTTGAATGAATTTCACACAACTGTAGATTTTTTTCATAATAAATTCAAAGCGTTACAAATCGCACATAATCAGTTAATAACATTCGTGTAAAGTTCATTTCTTTTCTTCTCTAAATACTAACCTTAATGGATCTTTATATAACATATTATTATCTCATAATGCCTTGTGTACTCAAATCAAAAAAAGCGTCAAATCAGTGGGGATTTTAAACAAGAGAGTACCAATACTCCTCTAAAGAGTTGTGAAGAAAATCCAGTAGGTATTTGGTCTCGACGAGTCCGCGACACGTGTCAGCTATCTCGATCCGATTTCGATTTTGTCGCAAGACTTAATAAAATGGCGCCCTTAAATTTGTACTGTCCATATTTTAAGCATAAGCGAACTAAAAACGTAAAAACTAATAATATTGTAGTATGTTTTTATTTTATTATTACGATCGTCGCACATTCATAAGTTTGATCATCTAGTTAATTGATTAATATATTTACTAAGGATGATGAATAATGAAGTAGAAGGTTTGATACACCACATTTTAATATTATATCAATAATATACTTCGCCAAATCATGACCCACATACGCAAAATTTGTCTTGAAATCGCATGTTAAATCTTATAAATATTTAGATCTCAGTGAGAATTCAGCTGAATTTTCTGATTGTCGTAATAGTTATTTCGATCAAGATTTTAAACATTTATAAATATCTTCAAAAGATGGTTGTTTGTTTAAGTATTTACATCTTTATATCGTAATATATATATATATATATATATTATATATATATATAATATATATATATATATATTATATATATATATATATATATATATAATATATATATATATATATATATATTATATATATATATAATTCTTTTTATTATGTTTATATTGCAAATAAACAAATCACCTAAAGTTTTAGTATACATTTTAGTTTACATCGCAAAACGTACTTATCAAACTTAAACGTGTCAGCCTATATTTTGATCCGCAGTCTAAAACGTTTGAAAGTTCTCTTGATCTCCAGATCTTTGTTACCTGAATACTTGAAAGCCAAAAACTGCTGTTTGTTTTTTAACCTCATCGTGAATTCATTTCCTTTAGTTAACATACGTGTGTGCTTCTATAAACAAATCCCTTGCGACTTGGTTCCCTACTTCTGTACAATTTTCATTTATTTATTGTAACTAAGATATGTAATGAGGTAAAAGAAATTATTTACGTTAGGAAAACTAAAAAAAATGATTTCTTTAATCTTTAACCTAATTTAATTTAGTGAATCATACAAATTCTTTAGTCATCACACGAAGAACGATATAAAACATTATAATATAAAATACAAGCGAGATATTTCCGGAAAGTTGTTTCATATAACATTGTTAATATTATAAATATTGTTGTATTCATTTCGACTACACTCTAGATATCCTTTTTGTATCATTACATAAACAATGTTTGGGTCGCAACCTAACATCACTCAGCGTCAATGATCCCCGCAATTTATTATACACGCTACAAGACGGCTACGAAGAGGTAAACCATGTAACACTGTCTACGATTGATGTAGCAGTAATGTGCGTAGCGCATCTACAAGAATGACTTCGCAAACTATGTAGCACATACAGTTTTAATAATTTTTAGTAAACTTAAAGTCGGCAAATAAAACGCATTTGTGGTAATTTCATTTTAATGATAAATATTAATTAATCAAAAATCTACTTATATGATATATAAATTAATCGTACTATCTATTATTAATTATAGGTCTGATGCAATTCTATTTTCGTCAACAATATTTACAATTGTTTGTATTAATGAAATTATTGTAAATTACGTACAATTTCACTATATACACTATTATAGTGAAATTGCACGGTTGCATACGCCCCCCGGAAGCACATCGATATCTTCGGTGACGCAACTCATCGACAGTTCGCCACTATCTGCCCTGATGAGACTGACTGCACTGATGAGGCATTTATGGCAATTAAGAGGTATTAAATGCCCCATCAGCGGGCAATGGGTCGTCACTCCCCTACGCACTTATTATTGTTATTATTATTTTCAATATTACATTCAACATCGTTTTAACTATATTGTACTTATCCTCGAATCATAGAAATAAACAAGATAAAAGGACGGATCATCATATATAAAGCTTTGAGATTATTCGAGAAGTAAAAGATGATAAGTACTAAATAATATTTTTAGTACATTATTCAATGTAGTGATAATGATAATTAAATATATGTTTTTATTATCATTGGTATATGACTATATTAATGATAATAAAAATTACATATTTGTATAAAAGGCCTCTCAAATAACTGACTTTGAATCTATACTATAAATATTTCTACAATATTACTTTAAATCAAGAGCTTTATCATATTATGTCTGACTGACTATATAATAACTACATATAGTAATAAAATGCATTAATCTCTAAATCAGTAATTCCCAAAGGGGTCTATATCGACCCCGTTAGCGAAATCGCGACCGACCGATCGACGACCTCCATAGTCGAGTGGATAGTACACCGGTTTCAAGGTGTCGCCATCTCTGAGGTCCCGGGTTCGAATCTCGGTGGGGGCAGATGTTTGTGTGATGAATGCCAGCATTTGTACCTTAGTCATGGTTGTTGATATATATTTCAATAAAAATTATTTATATATGTATAATATATGTATGTCTATCCGTTGCCCTAGATCCCATAGCACAAGCCTTACAGAGCTTAGTTTGGGCTAGGCTAATTGGTGTAAGTGTAAATAAAAATAAATAAAATAAAAAATTGGTGGTCCATGAAATGGAAATGGAGATCCACGGTAATGGATCTCAACATACACTGATAGTACTTATTTACTTACATTGTACTATCTTCTGATATAAAGACATACATTTTTTATAAAAGTACCTATGAAGTAAAAAAAATATTATATACCTATGTTTATAGAATTTCGTAAGGAAATTTCAGATCTACCCAAAACCGAAAAACATGGCATAGGGGTCTAAGACACAAAAATATTTGGGAACGTCTGCTCTAAATTATAAAATAATAGTGATCGACAATATTTAACAAATGATAACATCACACACTGACAGTTTAAATAATTGTATTTGTACTGTTACTCGACCCTTATTATATAAATGAATCAGCATTTTGTTTAAAACATTACAACTTGTGATAATTGTTATATTCAATGTTTTGTAATAAAATTAAAATATTTTGTGGATATGTGTCGAAATAATATTGGATGACGTATCCAGCATGTAGATCGCGCTTGAGATGCTTGGTTATCGTGTGCAATATCAGCAGCCTATTTTTCGCACATTTAACTTTGAAATTGCTGTAACTGTCATCTTGAGAGGATAATTAATATAAACTTATATCCAATTGCTCCACATTACATATAAATCACTCATTGGGAATATACATTATCTGTAGATAGTAAATATATAGTAATAAATAAAATCTTCTCTAATAAACCAGAAGAAAGTATTGTAATAATTAGTTACTCTATTAAAAACAAATTCACACGAATATTTCTTGTTATATTGAAAAACACGACTTAAAATCATATGTACATTTGAAGATAAATTGAATATGTGATCTCTTGTTAAATAAAACTTGGGATCATTTTAAAATTACTTTTATTTTCTTAATTCCGATTAGATTTTTATGTCAATAGTATTAGGCTAGGTAGCATTATACATACATACTCACGCCTCTTTCTCATCGCCAGAGATCACAATTTTTCTACTTGATATGATCCAAACATATTTCCCTGGTTTTCTTGGCTTTCATTAATACTTTCATGTACCGAGAAGCCGGTTAGGGTTACACTTGATCGGATCTTCTTTCAATATATCAACTATTTTGACCAAGTATGTTCATCTAAGTCATACTTTACCAACTGGCTCATTCATTTTTGCTTTATAATTTTTTTCGTTAGCCACTATTGGTCCATTCTTTCTACGTATCAAAACTATCTAAGCATTTTTCTTTCCGATTTTTGTCACTATATCATCTCTTAAACCGCACATTTCCATTATTAAACTATTTAGAAATTTATCCTTCATCGTCACACTAGCCACTCCTCTCAAATCTCTCAGTTGCGCTACTGCTTATAAACTATAAACAATCAACAACAAGGTGTAGAAAGATTTCGATCTACCGCATTGAATTGAATTCTATCATGGCCATGCCAATTAATTGCTCGTACAATTGACACTTACCTATTATATATTATCTATTATCTATTATAAACAACTGTATAATATTCGGGTGCAATAATACAATTCAAACATTGCTGGGCGATAATACTATTATTTGCTCATAAATGAATGAAACTGTCATGAATTAGGGAAATCATAATATCAATAGCCAGGCATACTCCTGTAGACATACATTTCGATCTTAATTGACGACTTTCGATAGATTTCAATTAAGGCTGTGACGAATTTTGTCTGACAAACGAATTTAAATTATTGGTGGGAAAATATTTGGTGATCTGGTGGAATCTGACATACAATTATATTTTTGCGTAAATATTCGTACTGAATTTTCTATTCTTAACGAACTTTATAATGGTACATTAATCAAATAAATTTATAATCAGAAATAATGACCCCTTGAATCCAAAACTATAAACAGTTAAATACAAGTTGTCATCTATTTGAGTAATTATTAAATGAGGGTAAAACTTTATTTAAGACATTCTAAACAGATTTATTTATGAAAAACAAGGTTTCCAATATTCATACAATAATCAAAAAATTGAAAACAGTAATCTTTTGAATAATCTCTGTTCCATTTTAAAGCTAGCAAACATCTACTTGCACAAGTAAAATTATAAAAAAAGTTCTAGGCGAAAGTTGAATTAGGGACTATTTGCTACTTTATAAAAAAGACTGTAGTTAGACATAATTTGTCACAAAAAAGTCTCTAAGCTAATTGATATTACTATGCTTGTATGTACGTTATGATTAAGATATATAAACTTTAAACCAACCTGTATTTCAACTCTCAGGAATCAAACAAGACCAATAAGTAGAAACTAAAGTAGGAGTCAAAGAGCTCACTACTTAGTTCGTTGCGTAACGCAGACGAACGGTAGGCAATGTTATCCGGGATGGCCCTAAATTTTAAGAGCCCACACTTTAGGGAAAACAAAGGATCGGCCGCGGTTTTCCCAACACTTAGATATATGTCTGAGGTCTCATCGCTGACTTTCATTCGCTTAATATGTTGAATATAGACGTAGATAGTATATCTTAGTATTGTATGTGAAACAAAGGAATTAAAATATAAAGAAATTGTTTAATAGTACGAATAAAGTAAGTCAATATAACGTTAATACAAAAAAGAAAATATTTGCATATCAAATATCCAAGAATATAAAAATATAATGTTCCGCACAGGTGTAGAGTGAAAATTAGTACCTTATTCAATAACATCATTAGCGTTTCTCTCTTCTTATTTAAAAAAAGTATGAAATGACATAAAATTTGTCAATCGATCAATTTGTCAATCATACTTTGCTATACTTTGAGTTTGAGCCCACTATACTCGTACTTACCCACAATACTTTATGAAATGTATTATTAGTTTACGTAAAAAACTCAATAGCAAGCTTATTCAATTACTACTCAATTATAGTACGAGTCGGCTGTAAAACAAAATTGCAGTTCACGTAATGTGGTATCGTCTATAACCCAGGTCATATTATTGCACTGACTTTTTACTCTTTACGAGCATAAGTTATAGTGGTTCATAAACTACACGTCTTCGTGGTCTTATTAAGGGACGATACAAGTATACAATTACCACATCCATATAAACGTGAAATTTTGTAAAGATAATATTTTAACTATATAAGATGCAACAAGTTATTTGTTCTTTAAAACGTTTACCATGATCACGATATCATCATTTATCGTAATTAAGGTCCTTTGTCCCTAGCTGGGGCAGAGGGCGTCCACAGTGAGTCTCCATTCTACACGATCTTGAGCTTTACGTTTTATTTCGCTTCAGGTTTTTCCAATGTCTTTCACTTCGCCAATGACAGTCCGTTACCAGGTCTATTTTGGGCAAACGTGTTTGCGGTTTCCATAATCCTTTCGGCTTCTCCTCCTAGGTCGTCCTGTTTCGCCTACATGTCTACACAAGTGTGCCTTAAGGTAATCGTCGGTATAATCCATATCCTTGAAGATGTTGATTAGACCCCACTCTATGCCGCGGCACTTGTTTTCTATGGTTTTAAACAAAACAACATACAAGACGACAAGATAGGAGAATAGAGAATTTTAATGTCCTCCGATACGAGCCTGTTATGTATTACTTAACAAGAATAGTTTTTGGACATGGCTTTGACGATGTTAATTATCTTGTCGGGGTCTCCAATTTTGCGCAGCGGGGATCAGATGGCATTTCATCTCAACGTGTCGAAAGCATTTCGAAGTCCACAAAGGTAAAGTAGATCTCCCTTTGCCATTCTGATGCTTGCTCCAGTATTATACGTAAAGTATTGATCTGTTGTATACATGACCTATTGGGACGAAATCCTGCTTACTCACTGCGAACGAGAGGGTCAACGGCTTTTGAGAGCCCATCCGAAATGATTTTGCAAAGCACCTTGGACAAGATCGAAAGCAAATTGATGCCTTGCTTTTGTTCCATTCGTCTGGTAGTTCTTACTCATTCTAGTATAGATACGTTGTAGTAGCGTCGTTAGGACGTTTGCAGCTGTAGCTATATCCGTCTTCAGCATTTCGGCAGCTATGATGTCAATCCCTGGGGCCTTGCTATTTTTGAGCCAGCGAATGGCGTAAACTACTTTATCTCCAGTCGGTGGGGAGCAGTCCATGTCAAGACTTTGCAGTAGCAAGCATTCTTCTGGTGTTGTGTCGGAAATTTTCCCAGGGACCAGAAAGATTTCCTGAAAGTATTCCTGTCAGCGCCGTAGTTGACTCTCCGATGTCACAATAAGTTGACCATCTTTGTTCTTTAGTGGCCTCTTCTTCGCGTTTCGTTTACCTGCTAGCAGATTGGAGGCAGACTCCTTTCTCCCGACCACTACTACTATAAATAGCCTTTCGGATTTGCTGATATTGCAGGTTGAGATCTTCCTGTACATGGTCGACGTTCTGCGCTATTCGTATGAAGTGAAGTTCTCGTCTGTGGCCAATGAGATCCCATGTTTCTTGTGACATGCATTTTTCTCTCATGTGTGTTTTATGTCCGAGAACGACAGCGCTGATTTCTTTATCGTCGTCGACACTTGAAGTAATCGAGGTTTCGAACGGTTTCGAAGTTTCAGTCCAAAACTGCTAACGCCTTGGTTTTTCTGCTTGCTGACATCGAAACGTGGACTAATTTCAAATGCATTGATCGAGCGAGATGACGATACCTTCAACCGTACTTCTGCAACCACGAGATAGTAATCGCTATCGATATCGGCACCTCGACAATATTAACAGCGATGTTCATCAAGTTGAGCTAATATCCAGATGGTTCATCTAATTATCGTTGACACCACCGGGTGAATTGCAGGTGTTTTGTGGTGATCACCGTTTTTAAATAACATCCCTGCGATGGTTAAATCATCTGTCTGGCAAAACTCCAAAAATAGCTCGCCGTTCTCGTTTCGTGTACCCAGCCGTTTAGAGCCCACGTGTGGCTTGCAGCCAGAGTTATCTGTACCAGATTTCCCATTGATGTTACCCATGACGATTACTATATCCTGTTTACGGATATTTTTGAGTGTGGCGATTAGTAAGCTGTAGTAATCGTCTTTGGTCTCGTTGCTTGCAGCTTTTGTGAGCGCATACCATTAGATTACGCTGATTTTCCTGACTTTGGTGTAGAAACCGGCTGTACAGATTCCACGACATACTCCAGATTGTCATCTTCATTTTCCTTGCCGAAATAGAATATGCAAGTCAATAAAATTCAACAAGTCTTTAGTCATATCTTAAAATGCGCGACATAGTGCTAAGTGCTATCTTTATCTCTCAAGACAATCTTTTGATAAGATTTCTTCCACTTCTTCTTCGAAATGTTTTTTATTAATTATTACACTTTATCTAATATTACAACTTAATGAACCATAGTTGGTGTTTCTGTAAACAGCATATCCACATCAACATATATAAAAAAGGAAATGAAAAACAACACACACAACAAAACACATACTATATAACTTTACGTTGATGACCTACAACTGTACAAGTAATTTCAATTTTGATCTTACTGCTTAAGTTCCTACAACCAACGCCTGTTTTTTTATTTATTTATTATTTTATGTATTAACACTTTATGTACAATGTGTACAAAGGCGGACTTAATGCCTATGGCATTTTCTATGTACCCATGACACAAACGAAAAACATATATGTATATATATATATATAATAAAAGTAATTATTTTAAATCCTAATACATAGATGTAATTATAATAATATACTAATACATATGACGATATCATAAATAGATATTTTTGAAACTCAATCTGCTGGTAGACTTTTTAATTTCAAGAGGCAAAGCATTCCATAGCAGAATGGATTGAACTACAAAGGAAGCGTGAATTGTTTCGGAATGGTGAGACGGACATTTCAGAAGCAAATTGGATGATGATCGGAGAGACCTATCATGAGAAGCACATAAGTATTGAAAATAGGGACTCAAATAGCTGGGTGTTGAAAATGGAATAGAGAGTATTCAATGTTCTAATATTTCTACGCTGCCGAATAGGCATCCAGTTCAACCGTATTCTATGCTCGGAGATATGATCATATTTTCGCAAATTGTTGACGAACCGAATGCAATTGTTTAGAAGTCGGTCAAGTTTATTGAGTAGATCTGCATTAAGGTCAAGGTAGCACACATCACCATAATCAATGACAGGAAAAATTAAGGTCTGTACAAGCACTTTATTAATGTCAGCAGGCAGAAAGTTCGTCGTTTGTTGTTTATAATAAATAAACAACAATAATGTAAATTTTTGTTTTTGTAATATAATCATAGCAATCTGGTTCTCTTTATTGGCGCAAAAATGAGAAAACGCGAGAATTACAGTTTCTATGTTTATGTGTCAATTACCCTTTATTTTTAATTGTAACGGTATTTATGGATAGACTACGCATATTACCTAGAATATTAATATACTCGTATAATTTTCAACAACAGTTTTTTTAAGGAAGTTATTAAATAAACTTTGTTGTTAGCACAAAAGCATTAATTTTGTCTAAAAATATAAAATGTTTGTTATTATAATTTATCGATGTACCTTTGACATAATTTAGACCTTGTGACATGTGGCACGCCATAGCGCGTAAAAGCGACCACTACTTAATTAGAGCCCGCTAGGGCTGTGAGCTAATGGAACAAAGTTAATATGAAATGCAATAATTTCTACAAACTGTGCTTGAAGTCTTTTTATAGCATGAAATAAAATTTAATACGGAATTACAGCATTGTTATAATTAATAGCTACAGAATGCTACAGAAATTATGAAAAGCAGAAAAATTTCAAAACAGAACCTAATTTAAAATAGAGGTTATCCTTGAAACTTAACACGTTTAAAATGTATAAATTTATTTTAAAAATACGATGTATACATATAATTATGTTTTATTAATAATACACAACAGTGTAAGCAATAAAACTCGTTTTGAATCATTTTTTCCAAATCGTACACATCCAATAATTAGTACACGAATACTGACAGGAATAAAATAGATTCAAGCGTCAACCCTAGTAGCCATCGGTGGTAAGCGAAATGGGTTTCCTATTATGTACAGCGAGCACGCTACATTCAATGATAGTAAAAACTTAATTAAACTAAACACCAAGTGGCTTTTGATGTACTGCTGGTAGTAGTAATAAAACGTTTTGTTATATGTCCCCACATGTTGTTATCTCATATTTTAATTACACGTGTGCCATTTAAAACTTTTTGTTGCAATAGAATATTTTTACAGGTACTCCGCCACAAAGTCACGTGATAGATATTCAATGTAATAGTTTTATTTACAGATAGCTTTTATTCTCCCGGTCGCAATATTACGTTGGTACTTCAATTTGTTTTGTTGTATTAAACAAGTCTTTATTTTATTTGATATACAGGTAGCAAAGAACTTTGCTCCTTAATGTAGTTAAAAATCCAACTTCTTTTATTTAACTTGGAAATTTTCCAGCAATAACACAATTTGACAATTATAAAAGTAATTTTGTAATGTATATGTGATTTATATACTTTGACCTTTCTACCATCGAAGCTGCAAAATCGAGTCTTCAGTGTTCTTTAAATCTTGAGTCTGTTTTTTTATGATTTAGGCTTACTCACCCGAAGTAAGGCTGGCTCCCTTGGTATTCTTCTCGTTGTATTTTTCTTTTAGTTTTTTACTGTTGAGCTTTCCCCACCAGGCTTCTTTAGCCGAGACAGCTTGCACTTGAGAGTGTAGGTTGCTTACACTCTTATATCACTCTTGCCTTCACATCTGTAACAGAAACATACAATTACTTCTCCCTTATGTTTATTTCTCAACTTGCTTTTGCTTTGACTTCCCAAACTTGTGAAGTGTGTGAAATTTGCGACATTGTATTTATTAATACAGTTAAACACCAAACAAATAAACGCATCTACTTTATAATAATGATGATTACAATTCGTATACGTCCTCGCCAAGACGCCACCCTTTTTTTTTTGAGGGGCGGAAATGCGACCTTATGCAACATGATACCGCGCTGGCAAAGCGCGACCGTGTGTGGGCCTCTCCGGTCATAGAGGACCGGGCTCTATGACCGGAGCCGTATAGGCTTCTCTAGGCCTATACGGGGCACATGGCGGAGTGCGCTTTCGCGATTCGACCGCCATGGCCAAGACGCGACCTTACAAATTTACAGTGATTAGCGACATCACATACACCGTTGAACCTCTTCATAGGTACATACAGGTTATTGCAATATGTTTTGATTCGCTGTAATAGGATAAAGTATACATATAAAATTCGGAAAACAATAACACATTGTTACATAGCGGATTGACCACTTCCCATCTGAGGGTTTTATGTTAATATATATTTAAATACTTCATAAAATTGAGACAGTGTCTAGTTTATTATTTAATACCCTGTAATACCCATGTTTATGAACCAATAAATGAATTGAATTGAATTGAAAACCATTACTAACTTAACAATTACCTTTTGTAGTAAAATTTTTGATAAAAAACTTAAATTTCTGCATATAGCAATTACATTTTAAATCACGGCACCGTTTATTTAGTAAAACGTTCAGCGGTATACAAAAGAATTACCGTTCAAACCAAACACGACAATATGAAAATATGGTACTTTTATTCTGCTCAAATTATTTTCCTTAAAAAATAATTACGGTATTCCCGCCACATTCATTTGCTACATAATTAAAGCGAAATTAAAATTAGCGTGAATGTAACAAAAAAAAATTGCGAGAAAGGCGCTGTGGGTAACCGTCCGTAATCACAATTATTACAGACTGGTCTCAACAACAGTAATTTGAAAAACACCGGTGACAGAAACGTTGGCCATTAAAAAACAAACGTACAATAATTACGCAAAATAAACATCGTGTATATCGCGGGACATAATCATTTTCCATTCCGCTGTTACAGCGCATTTTCGCGACCAAAGTCCAAACATTGTTTGAAACAATCCCTACTGAAATTAATATCGTTACAGTGAGTGACATTTCACATAGAGATTACAAAAAAAAACATTTTTAATCAATTCCGATTTACAACGTCATTACTGTAGATTGAACGAAACAATACCAGTAAGAAACACAATATAAGGACTATACTAAAAGTATTTGAAAAAAATTGCTGACTGATGCTTTTACACATTATAAGCCTCGAAGTATATAGCATAATGCTATCATTAAACTTGAAATATAAATTGGGCTCAAACTTTATGTTCTGAAGCCCACTTTAAATATACGACTACTATATAGGGAAAAAAAAAACCACCCCTTTGTAATTTTTAGGCAGACAGAATCGTTTGCCATAGACTTATAATCTAATGACTTAGCTTCTTTGATATTTAATGGTTCTCCTTTCAAACACACTTCACATTTCAGTGTGAGAGTGGGCGACTTAAAAGGAACACCCCAAAATATATTTTTGTGAGACTTCCTTGCCCCTGACTGAGCACTCGTTACCACACCTATATACGAGTATTACTCCCACAAACCCTATCACTTATGTACTTTCATTTTACCTACTACTGACTACAACGACATTTACGCAGCCATAATATTTAGCTAGTGGTTTAGATGGTCTTTCAATGTAGTCCTGGTGGGCAAAACTAAAATACCTGGTTCGTAGAACCAATAGGTACGCAAGCTAAATTTTTTAAGAGATTGCTTGCCACTATAATAATAATAATCCTTTAGGTCACGTTGTTCAGGCCATAACACGCATTCTTCATAGTGTAAACCTCTGTACTTCAAAATAATTAATTTGACATCAACTCTTCTTTCTTCTTCTCTTTTTAGTCACATCAGCTTGATTTTGCAAGAAACGATGATAGGGAAGTCGCAGTGCATACTCACTGTAAATTCGTATCTAGTAATCAGGCCGATGTTGTTTTAAAGAATTAAAAAAAAGAATTCAGTAAACAGAGACAAACTTCTACAACTATTAAATATTATATTCAGTGTTCTGATGTTAATAAACCTTTTGCAGTGCTGTCACTGTCGTTCTATATAAATGTTTAAAACTAACGTTTTAAACCCGGAAGTAAGTTGTCAATAGACACACACACACATCCAGAATAGTCATTTTTAGTCTAGCAATCCGTAATATCTAAATAAGGATCAAATTGAACATTGGTTACAGGCAGTTTCAGTTATTTATCACGTTTATTTTAATAGTGTACATAAATGTAATGGCTCTTGTAATTTATATGTTAATAACATTTTAATATAAATAATATTTCAATACCGAGACCCCGCTAATCGTAATTTTTAATTAACCTCTAGTGTTGGCGTTAAGAAATATATCTGAGAGATAAGCCCGCCTTTGAATGAAGCTACATTAAATAATTAAATGAAAGAATGATTCAAATTCAAAAGCATATTGGCAAGCAACACGAAATGAACTCGTCTAATCGCCAAACCAGAAAGGCAAGATATAGTCTCCTCCTCCTCCTAGTATCATTCAAGCAATATAAGTGCCAATTGAAATAATTTTTATTTTTCTATATGCATGGGTTTAGTTATAAACATGATTGGTCTACATTAATGTTGCTGTGACGGTGTAATGAAACCTCACGGTCTATCTTGTCCGTACAGCTTTATACTAGAGTCAAACGATATCGTGCACACGATGGCAAGAGGCCTTATTACTTATGCATCTAGATTATTACATATACTTATATTTATCCCCAATCCAATCAAGTAAAATATATTGACAGATCACATGTAAACATACTATGTTGCATGACAACATGTACCATAAGATGTAAAATCTCAGTACCCAGTAATTTCACTGCCTACCGGAACACAGCAATGCGAATACTTCTATCAAACTAGTTATAATAGAGGTACCCACGCAGACGACCTTGGTATAGAGTCTCCTTCTAAATCCTATCTATATCAAACTATACATTTCAATCACATTTGTTTTATTTAGGGTATTTGCTTATTAGTCACAATGTAGTAAGTAATATGATGATACTAGTCATCAAGTTTAGAGACTTTTTTTTATTAATGTCTGGAAAATGCGTTACGCATACCCCGCGGATCGGGAACACCGCGGGGTTATGTCGGACTCTCCGCGCGCTTGGGGGCCGAGTGCCCGCCAAGTGCGCGGCCTACCGACTAAAAACCAGGCAATGCCCCTGAGGGACGCTTTGGCAGGAGCGCATCAATCGTCGACGCATCCTCCCCCTCATCACAAGGTCATGGGTACACTTCCACGACCTCGTCGGCGTCATTGGCTCGCTCGGCGAGCCCCTCTCACCCCCCCGTTGTGCTGGGGGGGCCGTCGATCCTCCGGGGCATCCAGGGGATCGTCGACTGACGGAGACCTTTGAGTAGGAGGGATCAGCCTTCCCGGGCCTGGTCTCCGCTGGTCACCGACAGGAGGAAGGAGGCAAGCGAACTCGCGCCTCCTCCGCCCTGCGCGCCTGCGGCGGCATGCCAGTGCCTCGGGATCCGCCTCCCTGGCCCGCTCCGTCCGAAGGAGTTCACTAGCGCCCACCTCCTCTCCCCCTCCAGCATGGCGCGCACCACATTTTGAAGGAAGATATCTTCGCCTATCACGGCGACCAACTCGGCGCGCTGCGCAGAGAATGCCGGGCACACTGCCATAGTGTGTTGTGCGGTGTCCTCCTCGGCGCCACAATAGTGGCACCCCGGGGTTGGCTCTCTCCCGATGCGGTGACCGCTTAGCAACTGCACCAGGTGGTAGGAGAGTGACCCGTGGTGCCGGTTCGCCGCCGGTTCGCCCATGTGGTGAGGAACTGATGGAAGGCCTAGACGCTCCGGCGCTGAGTGCCAGAGACGGAGGCCGAGACCATTAGGTCGCCCAGCTCCTCAAACCACAGGCGAACTACTTCGATTATGTCGACCTATGCTATCACAATTTTCTTAGTAGTAACACAAATACAACATGAACAGGACTATGAGTATTTTAGTTGACTTATATATAATTGACTATAAAAAGAGAATATTTAAATATAATGTATTTAGAAACAAATAAATGAAAAAACTACCAGACTTTAAAACTTTGAGATTTGAGGATTTTTTTAACATGTTACCACAGGAAAATATCTCTTTCCTACAGGAAAATTCTATACAGAAGCGAAATGTCGCAAACAGAAAGCTAATAATTAAATAAAAAGGAAATGAAATTTTCAGCCTCGCAATTTCGTCGTGTAAGCATCTCAGCAGTTTTTGCCGCGAATTTTGTTTGCTGACATAATCGACGAAATTTATTTTTAAATCAAGCTCTATTAAATGTTTAATCCGTGGTTTATTTGGTTAAATTTAATAATAAAGTTGACAGCTGTGAAAAATGGCGTTGGTGGTTTATAAAGAGGAATGGTGGTTTAAAAATAAACAAAGCTTAATAACTATTGGATCTGGCTAGTGATTACTGCGAGATCGGGCTATGTTTTTCCATTTTGTTTACTGACTGGTCTTTAGAATGGAATCTTTTTTACCCATTAATAGTGGAGTGGGCTAGATTCAAGCTAAACTAAAATATTATTTAAACAGAAGTATAAAAGTTTCGTCATGAAAAACATATTAATCGCTAAAGATACAGCGGATCTCAACATAATAATTATTAATAAATTAATTAAAAGTTTTTTAATATTATTATATTCGTAGAGCTAATCATCATGATCATCGCATTAATATCACCAATACACATCCTTATCGTGAGGTAACGATCCTAATCTAATTAAGTTAGTATAATAAAGTCTTAGTCAACCACGCTAGCCTAGTTCGGATTAACCGACTTCAAATATACATAAAATTTTTTGGCAAGTGTATACAAATTGTTGCACATAGTTTTTCTTCTGTATAAGATCGTTGCATTAATATACAGAAATTTGAATGATAAAACACACATCGTTATATGCTATGTCTATATGTATTCATTCTAATCTTATTCATAAACTACTTATTCATGTCCTGCAGATATATTTATGTATATTTTTAGTAATAAATATATAATTTGTATATCTCATATATACACATTATATACATATATTAAGAATCTAGCCCGTTCTGGTAACTGACCCGGGTCTACAGGAAGCAACTTGAAACAGTTATAATTTTGTAAATTAACTACAGGATCGAACCCTAAAGCCCCCAATCAGAACCCTACTAGAAACAAGGCTAAAGCGCCAACGACGCTCATGTACTTAAAATAGATAATTATACTTTTATATTTAATTGTCCTATTAGATTCGTATGGTCAAATTACATAAATATCATTTTTATTTTACTTGGCGCTATTTTGTTTTCATGTAGCTATCAACAACGATAACTACAGCTCACGGAGTATACAAGTAATAAAATGTAATTATAACTTTGTCACCGGGGACGCCACCAGTTAAATTGGGGTCAGGCGTGGGCCATCCTTTTTCATATTAGTAATTTTAGTAGTATTAGTACGATAGCGAGTTTTGCAAAAACTTGTTAATATAAAGGTAGGTACTTATACCTTTTCTTTTTAATCGTCATGACTAAATATACATATATACATGTTAAGTATGTCAGCATACAATGTAGGAAAAATTGTACATCAGAAATTTCTTATTTATGTCGGCTAATAATTGACGATTTAATTAGTAGCAAGCAAGAATTAAAAGATAATAGGTACAATTTTAGCAAATCTATTATTACAACTGTATAATTGTAAACAGTTTATGCTCACTAACTTTAGATTTTTTTTTTCAGATTTCTCTCTAGACTCGAAAAAAATCTATTTCTGCATTATTAAAAGTGTAACTGATTTCTATTTATAAACATACAAGAAATAATTTGCACCTCAATACAACGCTATCAAAACAGTAAAATACACCTATACCCTATGCAAGTCGAGGGGAAAATGTAATTATAACTTTGTTATAGGACGGACCGACCATAGATTGATTGGGGAGGGTGAAGCACCTCTGCGCACCTTGCAAAATATTTATATCAATATAATAACTCGCAAACCATAACCAATTTTACATGTTAATAGGTGACTATTTTGAGCTAGAAATTCTAGGAAGTGTTATAAATTCGTATATTTTTTTATTTTCATCAAATCTGTTATATATAAGAGTTTCGAAAACCTACTTACTATATAAAGCTACAAGTATAAAGCTATTTTTTAACACCATTGCTCGTAATTGGTATGTAACTACACCAATTTTAGTTTCACAATGTATATATATATGTATGTATATATATCATATTACCAACTTATAATATCTTTCGAATTTCAAATTCGATTCCCGCACAGTTTGGTAATCAAAGGTTAATAACAGTTTCGTAAAGAAAAGTCACGCTTTTATCTATAAGGAAAAAAATAGGAACCAAAGAGAATTTATATGCAAAATGCTGAAACATTTTTGTAAATTAAATAAGTTTGGCATTTAGAAACACTCTGTTTAAAGATATACAATTATAAAAACCTTATTTAAAATTACAATTATTAAATAAAAGTCATACATAAATATTAAAAGAATATATTTATTTTGTAAAAATTATATAATTTACTGTTTTGTATAAGCGACGGTACCTTAGTCTTTGAAATGAGTTGAATGAAAAAGTAAACGTGGCATTTTTCAATTCTCAGTACTATTTTGCATTGTTTTCAGTACATTTTTGATATAAAAATGTCATCAAGCCATGAAATTGATTGTACGAATGAAATAATAACGAATATTTCAGAAATCACTGGCGGTGAAGGTGGAAATCCAACGTATAATTTTTATAATTGTACTTTCACAAATTGTTTTTCAAAATAAATTTTTATTGACCTATAAAGTTTGTATTAATTACTCGCAATGGTGTTGAAAAACATCGTATAACACTCGTGAGCAGTTAAAAATTACTCACTTGTATTATAATATACTAATAACAAACTCTGATTATTGAGATAAATACAGAAATTTCGTATTCAAAGGTTGATAAAAATTCACTGTGATGTTATTATTGCGGTTTTATTGTCACTATAGCGGTATCTATCGTGGTGCATTTCTTTGATCTCTATACCGGGATCGTTTACTTGGGTACCTCCGACTTATTTGTTACAGCATTGTTGTATTCCGATGTAAAGGGCTCCGATGTAATGTAAATTGGCTGTGAAATTGGGGATACTGTGATTTTACATCTTATGTCATATGTTGGCAACGTATACGTGGTTTTTGTTAGGGTTGTAAATTTGCATGACCGGGGGTACGGCTTGCTCCACCAGAAGTGGAGGGAGTCCGTGCCCGGGTACAGAGGAAGGCTTTGCACCGGTGGGGCGAGGCACTCGCCTTCCCAGCCGCAGCAGTGGGGTGGGCGCCGGCAGGGCAGCCTCTCATTCCGCATGGTGCAGGTACTGACCGGACATGGTTGTTTCGGTCACTACCTGCACCGAGTCACAAGTCGGGAGGCCCCGACGACACGTCCGGGCACACACTGGCTGTGTGCTCGGTATGGCAGCAACAGTACAGCGACCTTATTGCTGCGCTGGGAAGCAGCGACCTCGCGTCGACCGCGGAGCGTGGTCGTGGCCATGCTCCGCGGCGAGGCGGAATGGAAGGCTATGGGCTCTTTTTGCGAGAACGTCATCTCGTAGAAGGAGGCAGCAGAGAGGGAGCGGGAGGAGAACGTCGAAGCCGTTCCTCTCCGCCGCACACGGATAGGTAGGAGAAGGCGGGCACCCGCAACAGCAGTGCTCGCCTCATGACCCTACCGCGCACGCCGTGGTGATGTCTCTCCGTCTGGGGGATTGTCCAGGGGTTCTCGGACAGTCGCTTCCTTGGCGTTGGCTCTACCAGACCTAATCGCGAAAGCGCACCCCGCCATATGCCCCGCATGGGTCTAGAGAAATCAGGGGGATTTTGGTGGGTAGGCCGGTCCTGTCAGACCGGAGAGCCCCATACACGCCCGCGCCTAGCCAGCGCGGTGTCAAGGTGAATAATGCCTTTCCCTTCTAAAAAATAAAGGGTTGTAGATTTGCGTCAAAGCTTCATCACATGAATTACAGGATCCACATGCCATCAACTGCAAACGGCAAATGTAACCACTTACCTTAAAGACAGTCTGCTTGTTTTTCATTATTATGCATAAATAAATACAAGTAAGGTTAAAATTGCCAATCAGTAGTCAAAATATAAAGCTAAAACATGGCAGCATGACAAACAATTTGATTTTCCGTTAAATACAAAAAGTACTGTGTGTGACGACAGCACGGCTGAATCGTGTTGTAATTACACCCGGCGGAACACTAGCCCACGTGCAAATAAATGTTTCTGCACTGGATGTTGATGTTTTATACTTTTATTTTTATTGCATTGTATCTATTAATTTGGGTGTTTCAGAACGACTGGATTGAAATGGTATTGGTTGCATCCTGTGTTGATCGGTCGTTAAGAAGAAAGGGATTCATTTCAAATAAGTATCAAATAATAAATAAAAAGAATACATTCACAATTCCATTATATGTTGGCCTGTGTACATATATTTATTTACACACACCAATATTCACCCACTTTCGATTCGAACCCGGGACCTCAGAGATGGTGATACCTTGAAACCGATGTACTAACCACTACAAAGGTTATCAAAATAAAGTGAAATGATTTAACATGAATAACAGAGGGCAATATTATTAATAACAATCAATTCAACATTAATCGACGAGGTCATTAATTAAGACCATATGAACAACTTTCGACGCCCATGCATATTATTGTTTGTGGCTCGTATTGTTCGTAATTTTACGAGGTTTCCTTTCAATTTCGAGTAATGAAACTATTTGACTATTTGTGAAGATGTAAACAATAAATACCAATATTTTACGTATTAACTATGGCAATTATACGCGAGGGAAAATCCCTTTAATCGTATTCGAAGGAATTTTTTAACATCCTTTATTTTAGGAAATTATCAAAAAATTAAAAATTTTAATTAACAGGTTGTAAAGTTATAAACTGTAATGAAACAAGATACTATTATAATCTATTAATTTATTGTATAAGATTATTGTAGAAATATCAAAAAGAAAACTAAGGATAAAATTGAATAAAATAGAGGATGAGGTCAATGTCGAATATGTATGGGAGAGATGGGAGTTTAAACGGGTATAATGAATGTTGCTATTGATGTTTCTGGAGTAAGCAAAAGAAAAAAGGAAGTAAGGTCATAAATGTATCTTTTGATAAAGATGAAGGGCTGCAATTTCTAACAAGAACAAAATTTAGTTAGATAATAGGCAACGACTGAGAATGTAAATAAGGTAAGTGTGAAATATAATAGAATAAAGATTGCAACTAAGCATGTGTCAAAAGAAATAAAGAAGATCAAAGAGAACATTTGGTACTAGGGTATTTTTATAATTCCAGAATAGCATTAAATTCTTTTTGGAAGTTGCCATTAGAACAGCTAGATATTAATCAGTAATCTCGCAGCTATTAAAAGTCAGAAATCAGAGAGGAGACGTTTTAAAAGATGAAGATTTCGTGCTAAGGGGATGGACTTTAAAAAGGATAAGCCATGTTTATACCATTGAGATGAGGAAGAAAATAAGTGAGAGAATTCACATTAGGAGATGTAATAAAAGAGAGATTTGAAAGAAGGAAAGGTTGTAGGGTATAACAGGATATCTGCCGAAATACTGAAGGCTGGACAGGGCTGCGTAGCAACGCTTCTGTGCCATTTATTTAACCTCTGTTGGAGAAAAGGCCAAGTAATGGAGGACTGTTGCAAGTCCTAATTATGAATTGTAGAAAACATTATGCGTGTATAGAATATGAAATAACCAAAGAGTAAGATAATTAAAAAATATTAATTAAGATTCTAGAGCCTATGTTAGAATATATGTCAAAATTCAAAATCATTTATTCAGTCTAGGCTGTTACATGCACTTGTGAAAGTCGAAAAGCTACGCCATCGGTTCGCAAATCTACGGCGGGAGACCTTGTACTGAGAAGAACCGGCAAGAATCTCAGCAAGGGCTGTTTTTTTCTCCCTGTATTAAATAGATACAGAGTCGTCAATTTGGAAAATGACTTCAATATGGATGATTCATGAAGTTACTTTCCATTACATAATATAGGAAATACAACTAATAAAAATATAATTTGAAAACATGCCTATATTAGGAATGCCGTGTCATACAGTTTTAAAAGAATATATTAAAGTTAAATTAAAATTATAATAAATAGTAATGATCGGAAACGAATGTTTAGTGCAAGTGAAAAAGTTTGTGTACAAAACCCTGAACCCTGTGTACAAGAGATGTAAGTTTGAGTCAGATATTGAAAGAAGTGTAATTTTAGGGAAACAAAGTAAATGGTTTTTATTTTTATTCAGACATGTATGGCAAAGGAAGGATAAAAGCAAGATTAATCCAGTAGAAATGAACATTTTAAGAGGAATGACTAGTACCACGATGAAGCATAAATTGCAAAATAATGTGGTAAGGGAAATGTACGATGTGAAAGAATGAACTGTAGTGACAGAAATCAAGAAGGGAATGCTTAGATGGTTTGCACAAGTAGAAAGGATAAATGGACGAAGAGAATTTCAGCTCAAGAGTAACCGTGACCGACGAGTATGCATGAAAGTATTAATGGAAGTCGAAAAACTTGGAAAGTATGTTTGGATCATAGCAAATAGAAAAACTGCGATGTCCGCCTACCCCAATGGAAAAGAGGTTTAAGTATACGAGTATGTATGTATATATCAAACACCTATTTTTAGGTGACACTACCGGTTACCAGAAATACATTTGTACACGATACCTCACATCGAATATACATTATACTAATGATCTAATCTCCGCCCGAACCGTGGACATAACTGGACGTGTAACCTGTGAGATTTCTGTAATAATATTTTATTTAATTTAAAAATAATTGCAATATAAAGTACAGTGAGGGACTAGGCGTACATAACGTTCGAGAAGTGCCACCACGAAACGTCACAGAGCGTCAACGTCACGTGCGAACACGTCACATACCTTGTTTGCCATAATTCATAAGCGGAAGCGATAGCGGTGAATGTTTATTGTTTGTGTCTACCATTTTATATAAAAATACACAATGCCAAATCTAGCACGCTCTCCACCATTAAATAAATCCGCTAGCATGTCAGATTCAGACATCAATAGGATGGCTTCGACTTCTTCCTTAGAAGAATTTGGGTTTGGACAAGCTACTCAGCGGGACAGTAAGCGACGTAGAATTTCGATAGAACGGCCGGAGACTGAAGGTACTGATTTTCGATCTATCATTCGAGAAGAACTTCGGGATATGGTGAGTGAAATACAATTACAACAAAACTCCCGTCTGGATAAAATAGAAAAATATATAGCTGAAATTAAAACGCAAAATGATACCATACATAAAAAAAATCTCGTTATTGAAAAGTCGATTGAATTTGTCACTGCAAAGCTAGATGGTCTGCAGTCCATAATTCAGCGTTTGGAAGTTGAACGTAAACATATCACAGAACAAATTACGAACAAATTACGAGATAAATGTGACACTCTGGAAAGACTTTCACGTAAAACCTGCATCCAGATTAGAAATGTGCCAAAACAACAGGGTGAAACCAAGGAAAAGCTGATGGATGCAATTAAACAGCTTTCTATCACACTAGGGGTCAATACTGAGAACTCTTCTCTGCGCGATGTATATCGAATACCGTCTAAGCCAGATCAAACAAATTCAATTATTGTGGCTGAATGTTTCACAACTCTTGACAAGATGAGATTTTTGACCGCTTCAAAAAATCACAAGCTAAACTCTTTTAAATTTAAAACTGAGCAATTAAATTCATCGCACATGGGATTCGAGGGACCCAAAGTGGAAATATATTTGTCCGAACACCTAACTCCGATGGCTTCACGACTATACTACCTTGCGCGAGAATTCCGCAAAACTGCGGATTACGCGTATTGCTGGACCGCAAATGGACTTGTGTATCTACGTAAGAAGCAGGGTGATCCATATATATTAATAAGAAGTGAGGCTCAATTACAGCAACTGCAAAACAAGTGACTATCTAAATGTGTTATTGTGATGTGTATTGAAAGCAAAATTATTGATCGGTTTCTCATAATTATTGAACTCACAAGCAAATATTGTAAAATAGTAATAATTGAATGGTTTTTGAGAGCCACCAATTTTGTAGATAAGTATATTTTTTACATTCTGTTTCTGCCTGCGTACTCAAACTTGATTTCCAGAATAACATCTCCTTATCATAAAATACCTCAAACACTATTTACAGATTTCACTTACACCGTTAGTTCACGTACTTTTGTCTCAAAACTGTCTAACATTCATTAACTTCAAATATGGATAATTTACAATTACAAGATGACATTGATGACTCTTGTAGAATACCGTGTAAATTTATTGATGATCCTGGTTGTTTGAGTTCTGAACTTGAAAAATTCCAAAGTACTAAGCAAAAATTAAATATATTTTCATTTAATATCAGAAGCGTAAATAAAAATTTTGACAGTTTCTTAATATACATAACAAGTTTAAAAATAAATATAGATATAATCATACTCTCAGAATGTTGGTGTGACTCTGAATCAGTTCCGCCTTTGCTTGACGGATTCACAATGTCATTTACTCAACGAACTTACAATCAAAATGATGGTGTAATCATGTATATCCACAATAGTATAGAAGCCACTGTACAAGAAGTAGAATTAGAAGAAGCTAATTGTTTAGCAGCTAGTATAAAAAATATGACCATATTTGGTATATATCGCCCCTATTGTTTCAAAAATTTAAACATTTTCCTCGATTCCTTGGACTCAGTCTTAACTAATACTAGAACACAAAACATAATTGTTACTGGTGACATCAATATTGATACCATAGAAACTAGTAGTAGCATAGTTAGAGATTACCTGGAAATTACAGGATCCCATGGATTACATAACACAATTGAATTCCCAACCCACGGACGTACGTGCCTAGATCACTTTATGTGTAAACTAGCAACTGATCATCAATCTTTCGTCCTGGAATCAGATATTACTGACCATTACCCTATACTATTAAGTATTTCAAGTTCAGTTGCAACAACAACCACAAACTGCAATTCTATTACCAGGACCAAAATAGACTATGCGGCTTTGAAAAAAGCTATAGATGAAATGAACTGGATCCCATTCTTAGCAACTGAAGACCCAAATATTGCTGCAGAAATGTTAACAGAATCACTACACGATGTTATGGCACGACATTCATCGACATTGACCTTTACTAGAAGAAAACGTCCTCTCAAACCCTGGATTACTCCAGGTATCATTAAATGTTTTAACACCAGAGATAAGATGCATAAAATTGTCAAAAAGTTTCCAAACAATCAAAACATAAAAGAACAGTACATAAAATATCGCAATATGTGTAATTTGACAGCAAAAAAGTTAAAAATAAACTATTACAAAGCCAAGTTTAATAAACACTATAAAAATATGAAAGGTACTTGGGAAACTGTAAAAGAGTTATGCAACATAAAAAACAATCAGTCTCATGCCTTGTCTCTACTCAAACTTGCACCATACCCAACTGCTTCCCTTGACCTTGTAAACGAATACTTCACTTCAATTGGTGAAAAATTAGCTTTACAAATATTAACAAAGACTGGAACTAGTGAATCCCGTTTACTGCATAGAGAATTTCCCACAAGGTACGTTAACTCTATGTGCCTGACTCCAACAGATTTAAAAGAAATAGGTAAAATTATTTTTAACTTAAAAGGTAATAGTGCTCCTGGCTTGGACACCATATCTACCACAATTATAAAGAACTCGTGTGCCATATTAAGTATCATGTTTGCCCATCTGTGTAATCTGAGTTTCTCTCAAGGAATATTCCCAAGAATATTTAAAAATGCTGTTGTAATCCCAATTTACAAGGGTGGCGGTGTGGACTCTGTGTCCAATTATAGACCTATATCATTACTTAGCACTATGAGTAAAATTGTTGAAAAAGCATTTAACATTAGGCTCACCAACTTCCTAGAACACAAAAATATTTTATCAAATGCCCAATATGGTTTCAGATCGGGCAAAAGCACCGAGGACGCAGTTTCTAAGCTCTCGGAATTAGTCGCAAAATCACTTGATACAGGCCAAAGATGTGCGGCTATCTTTTTGGACCTAAAAAAAGCTTTCGACACTGTTTCAATACCGCTACTTTTGTGGAAGCTAGAGCATTTGGGAATACGTGGACCACCGCTGGAATGGCTCAAAGACTATCTAACAGCTCGGAATCAGGTAGTACGAGTAGGGGGTCACTTTAGTTCCAATACAATTGTCACCTATGGAATACCACAGGGTAGCACCCTTGGACCTACTCTCTTTTTAGCCTACGTCAATGACCTATGTGACCAAAAAATAGACGGTGGAGATATTCTTGCATTTGCAGATGACACTGCACTGATATTTAAAGGGTCTACATGGGCGGAAGTTGAAAAATATGCAGAGAGAGGACTTACAAGGGTTATAAAGTGGCTAGATAAAAACTTATTGACCATTAATATTCCTAAAACCAAATATATTTGTTTTAGGATATCGGATGCTACCAAACCACCAACCAACTTCATTATTAAGGCCCATTCATCCATTTGTGATGCGATCGATGAATGTGATTGTGCTCCACTATTGCAAACAGACAACCATAAATACCTGGGTGTAATAATAGATAAAAACCTAAATTGGCGTCCACAAATTACTGCATTAAGCAAACGCATACGGAAACTTCTGCCTATTTTTAGAAATCTTCGAGATGCAGCTGATCCTAAACTTGTTAAAAATGTTTATCTAACGCTTTGCGAATCACTGTTGACGTACTGTGTCACTATATGGGGCGGTGCTTCTCCCTGCCACCTTTTGGAGTTGGAACGAGCTCAACGAGCGGTAATTAAGGTTATGACTCATAAGCCCAGAAAGTATTCTACCCAAAAACTGTATGAGGAAACTCAGTTACTGACGGTTCGGCAACTGTATATATATAACTCCGTATTGCGCCACCATAAAAGCATAGATCTAAATCAGATACATTTAGGTAAGAGACGTGTCCGAACTCCAGTTCCAACATTCAATACAGTGTTTGGCAGACGGCAAATGTTTTACATGGGACCTTACTTATATAGATACTTTAATGATCTAAATCAAATTATAATGTTGAGTAGGTCACGTCTGAAAAGATCAATCAAAAACACTTTAATGGCTCTTAACTATATCGAAACAGAGAACATTTTAAAAATTAAAAATTAAATAATCGCATATTCGCACTTATCTATATATACTTGTTTTATATAAATTTCTATAGAATCACACGATCATATACACACACTTTGACACGTACATCACATTTATCTCTAGCTAGAGGAATGTAGGAATTATTATGTATAGAATAATATGTAATAAGTAATTTGGTTTATTTTTCTTTGTATAATGATGAACATTATTTAATAAGTTGGTAATAACTTTATAATAATATTTGGTAACAAGTAGACACATATGTTATTTAAATAAGGATGACTCCAAGTAAACTCCGCTGTAAACTTTGCTTTGGACCAGCTACTCAAAACCTGTATAAGTAGTAAGCGTAACATTTACGATGTCGGGCTACGGGCGGTAGCAAATGGATTGTATTGCGCGCGTTGCTTGTGTGTAGAAGCTATTGCCAAGCATGACTGAATGAGATGTGTCTAACTACCCTCACAGTAAAAATATTCAATTAATTCTTGCGTGTCATATGTTATTTAGATTAAGGACCATTTATAGGGTGGAGGGTTGATAACCTGAGACACAGGATCCTTCCTAGTTCAGGTATCAACCCACCAAAACGTCACTGTTTACATTTATAATTACTTGTACATTTTATTTATTGGTGAGAAATAAAATAAAGTTACTAAGTTACTAAGCTTTACAAATAACATGGATGCTTAAAACATTAAAAAGAATTTAGAATAAATATTTCATGCCAAATCATGCCAATCTATAGTTACGCTGTTTTTACTTTGTCCATCCCAACAAGCAATCAAGATACAGCATTCCTTATTCGCTTAACCAAAAATGGTTATATCTAAAACCCTACCTACGCTCGAAAGGAAAGGGTGAGCCCAACATAAGTTTGTGGATCAAATACCAATCTATCCTGCAAACTTCTCCCGCTCTAGCTTGATTGGGCCGGTTCACAGGATGAACAAGACTATGTAAATGGAAAAGAAAGTTTATTGATACAATAATATACCTACATATGTATCTATACGAATAGGCTTTAGCTATGACCTTAGTCTTATTATGATATAATATTTTTTATACATCTGGATTGTCTGATCACCCGCCTGATGGTGTTTTTAATTAAATCCTACCCTGGCACAAAATTATTTTTAAATAATATAACTAAATGGTTGTGTGATGTAATTTAACGACGGTACCCTCGAAGAGTATTTATATCACTAATGTTACAGCTGATAGTGCTTCTAATGATTTTATACTTCAAACTTACCAATAATATAATAATAAAACCCGTTATTGTTTAATAACAAATCACAACCTTTATTTGAAATGTAATCAATTTCTACTTTTGTGTATAACTGTGTAAGAAAAATGGAGACTGACCATGTAATTGTAAAAAGCTTATATTTACTTAATTGGGAGACAAAATACATTTCCAATATTAACATAATAATATAATGTAACAAAAGCCTGTTATTAAACTGCCATGTTGTGCTTCAAACTGGAATTAAATTTATTTTTATAACTAAATATTAAATAACAAGCCTTGATGTTACGTGATCACGGCACCTGGTAATTTCACTGCCTATCTTTCTCTTCAAGATAATAAAACACGGCAACGCAAGCACTGACTAACAAAAAAATAGGTAAGGTGGATGCGCCCAAACCGATGATTCTGGTACAAATTTACCGAAAGGTATTTTTCAGTAAATTTCCTGTTTCTTTTTTTTAAATTCTGGATGATGGTTGTAAACACAATCTATTTCAGTGATGTTCGCATTTATTAATTTATAAAACACATAAAATTAAATATAATAAAAAATATTCTTATAATAAAAATAAACTGTCAACCTAAGCCACTAAAGAAATACTTTTCGTGGGTCCATCTTTACCTTACTCCGACAGCGTTCACTATTATTCAAAAGGCACTGGGTTCGCTTTCACCTCGACATGGCGTATGGGGAAACATATAGACAACATTCCGACCAAACTTTATTGAACTTCCACGATCAATCTTACTTTCGCTTTTCAAAGAATAGATTTCATTTTTTGGCGTTTTATGTGTTGGCTACAAACATTATTGTTTGGAATGGTCTCGGCTTTGAATACTTTCCCGGCGACTCACATAATTTTATACGTTTCAATAGCCAAAAAGTATATATTCTTATGCAAGCTGTTTCTAAGGAATTTGCTTACCATAAATCGAGCTTTGTGCTATACTTATTATAAAAATTATTTTTACACTAGCGATTTAAAAAAAAATAAGTTGAGCTTATGAAATTTTAGTAGAGCAATCGTACATACTTTGCATACTTTGAGATTAATATTGTATATTAAACGTCGAAACCCACTCTAAAACTTCTTTTAACAGCTATTACAAAGCATTTGAAATCAAATTTTTATCATCAACAAATGAACTTGAGAGCACTCTTCTTGTAAAAAAATATTAAACAATGTCACAATATCTATATGGTTACAAATTAGAGTAATTGTCAATTGATATGTAATTTATGTATTAAGAGTCAGTAGTTATGCCTGACAATATAACAGGTCTAGCGACGAAATCCCAAAAAGGGCTCCAATATCTCACCAGTAAAAAGCTACAGCAATTTCATATTTTACCTGGAACCCATCATATCACAAAAGAACCTTTACACATTTGCCAAAGGAGGCGTCATCTCAATTCCTGTGACATTTTTAGCGTGTGCAGAACTCGATCCACGTAAAATATTGAGAAGGCCTCGCCCCTCTGCCGATGCAAATTGCCTCGCCTCAGGTTGGAGTCTCTAGGGAGACGTGTGCATTCTATTATGTGACGAGTTCTTGCCATAGCCCGCTGTGACGTAAGGGCAGAGTCAGACAGAGTTCCACAACTTATGGGAATTGTTCACAATCCCAATCAGCCAGGATAGTGTTAATTTACTTTTGAAAATTACACCGATCCTCTTTTGTATTTGATTGATCCTAATTTTTCACGGGATTCATCAAATAAGTATATTTTTTGTTACTCGGATGGATGAATTGCTAAATCCTATATGGAACATAGACGTTTTGTTTGTTTGTAATATTAATTATAATACTAATAGGGCCATATTTGTTACCTATTCTTTCTTTTCAATCATGAATCAATAACAATAACAATACACATATAACATAGTAACATATATTTCCCCGAGTCGTGATCAAATATTAATAAAACGCATTTAGAATCAAAATAACTTTTTTGCTTACCATAAGGCGACATTGGAAATAAAATTGTTACGGATAAAGCTGTGCCGTGGTGAGGCGTCCGTCCGTAGGACGTGTTAACCTTGAATTTGAAAGTCGAGTAATGTCAGCGGGACTGCTCGGAGCGAAGTCCTATTAAACAAACTTAGTCTTGATTAAACTCCACCATCGTCTACAGACAACAAAATATTTATATTAGCCACTACCAAGTAATTGCGATGGGGTCCATTACTTGGACCCCATCGCAATAGAAATGCTAATTTGCACCATAATGACACGACAGACAATACGAGTGTTATAATAGCAAGTTATGTCTAGTAGTACACTATACTTTATCTGGATGAATTAAATAAAAGAAAATTATAAAGCATTAATATGAAATTTTGTTAATAAAAGTAAACCATAACACATTCCTATCAATTCCTACAGATTATTTCGTAATGAATCAACTGTACTGAACTTATTTAACAATGATCATTACAAAATAATCATGAAAATTTATTGTTATATGTCACTCATAATTAAATGGGAGTATCAACAGAATTGGATATAGATATATGAATGTTGGTTAATTCGAGAAACATTCTAGGTTCACAACATCTCAAAAAGCTATTTCCAGAGATATGCTAAGCAGTGGTAAGAACCACTTGACAATTAGGTCAATAGAATCAAAGTAGAAATAAAGGAATAAGTAAGAGGATAAATAGCTATTTATTTAATAGCTATGTAACATGTAAATCATATTTTAAGTTAAAACTAATAATAATAATGTCTGTAATATTTATACCTGATTTCAGACGTCCAATTCAAAAATTGCGTAAAAAGCCGATGCCATCAAATTTTGTGAGGCTCCAAATGTCGGCACTACAATCGACAGGGCGCTCAAACGGATATGCTCAATACAGCGCTATTTATAGCAAAGACATCCTCGTGGTGCGACCTTTTTACGCACGGACGGAGGGCCAACGAGACCGGGATAGAAAGGAACACCTAAGATTAAATATAAAGTGATATTCAGGTGATCGCTAAATTCACGTAATTATATTTGGGCAATACAGTTTTAGTGCTTTGAATTTTATGTATGAACTGATACAGACAACATATTAGCAAAAATGCTTAAATCAAATAAAATAAATCGGTATTTAAATTTATATCACAACTGTCTCTTTGAAATACAAACTGCAAAAATTTACTTATTACATTAACTAATACTTATTAAATAAACTATATTTACAATATTCAGCTGTATCTAGTTTTCATTTAGCACAGACTATTAGATTTGTGTAGACCGGCGAGAAGAGTTCTTGGACTTGGATAAATTAGATTAGTATCCTCTTGATTTTCACCTGCGGAAGATTTATAGAACCAATATTAATTGTTACATATAATCACAAGATAGAAGCAATTAAGGTTTGTGATCGTATTTCATGCAATTTAACATACTTTATGGAAAGCACCAGCAATCTTAGCAGCAAAGCTCTGCTAGTTTTTTACTGAGTAAGCCCCAAGGCAACAAGTAGAAACTTTCTCTAATATAAAAAATGTGCACTTTCTAGTTGTGACAGGTTTAAATTGTTACATAAAAACAATATTCAAAAATAGTTCTTTAACTATGAAATTGCAGATTTTTCGTTCTAACATTTTTTAAGAGCTATAGAAAATATTTAATTCATTACATTTTCCCACAAAGTACCATTTTATATTACCATTGAATCTCACAGTTTATTTCAAATCTCTAAATATACTTTCGTATTTTTATATCAAAATTTTGAACATTATAGACTATTATTTTGCAAAAACTAATTTTCTTAAATTATGTTATTATTTAGTTTGAACTCCTTTAATGTTTACTTTATACAACAAAATTTTCATTTTTGCTTTACTTTCTATTTTAATACAAAAGGAAAACAATATAGTTTAACAACGAAAATTCTTAGTAAATTCAATTTAGAACTGCAATTTTATAGATAAATAACTATTACTATTAATATTCCAAAATATCCATACTTTTGTTCTTAAAATGTTGGAAGAATTAAAAAATACCCTACTAATACTAATACATAAAATAATACATAATACCTAATACATAAAATCACTCTATTTCAATATTTTTGCAGTTTCATGTTATGCATTCAGTTATTTTTAGTAATTTACGAAATTGTTTATTAATTTTGTACAACGTGTATGTAACGTTCTGTTTCTATGAATGTCCCATTATTACAGTGATATGTTATATATACAAACTGTATAGATAATGATTATACTTGTAATAACAGTTACTTAAGCAATATATTACCCGTGTGAGCAAGTGAAAGTAAATGAACAAGCGTGTGATTATATAAAAGCGGCCGCCGTTACCGCGGCTGCGTCATTAAGATCCTTTGACACCCGAGCCGCCGAGCCCTGCGCAGGGCTTTTGGGAAATATTAATACTGAATCATTTTATTCTGTTGTGAGCGTGATTATTATTTTAGAGCTCTAGCTTCTGGCTCTTTTGAAAATCTACAATATTGTAAAACGTAAATGTTCAAAGTGAGCATCGTTAAGATCTCAATTTTCATCCATTATTCTTAAATATTCAATGAGCCGCATGCCTATTAACGAAGTATTCTTGTAAATAATAAATAGCTATTATGATATAAACCAATCAATGTATTTAAATAATTAAAAAGCATTTTCCTCTTCACGATCGAAAAAAGATAACGCTCTCCAGCTATGTAGTGTCATAAGGTAACCATTCGCCTCAGTGATGCTGGCCAGATATATACTTGATTCAATTTTGTAGCTCTGCATAATTGAGGTAGAATGTATATATTTGTAAATTAATAAAATTGATTGATGTAGTCGAGTGGTGGCGGGAAAAGGAAATGATATTAGAAACGCCGCTAGACAAAGATGGAGTGGCTACGGAAATTGGATGCAATTTGCAGGAATGGGTTTGTGTCTTGACAAAATATTTAGGTACAGGCTACAACCTGCTAATGAACATTATGCTAAGTTAGATTATAGTCAGTCATTTGTTACTTGTAATAGGTACCTATTTTCCTTTATAGATCAAAATGACACTAAACTTGCTGTTATGTTTCAGTACAAAATTAGCACTCACTGTATTGTATGAAATAAAAACAATATAATTTAGGTAAACATTAGGAACTTACTATATTAGGACAATTATTATTATAAATATTTGTCAATAACACATAATCTTTGATTTCATACTGATACATTTTATACTAATAGCGATAACACCTGTTAATTATATTTTATTTTAACTAATACAAATTTAATTTATTCATAATTTTTGTAGTACCTATTATCACAACTAGTGACACATATTTTTTTCATAAATTAATTTCTTTTTGTATCTAATCAATTTGAATTAAAAAGATTGAGCTTCATTTTAACCAACAACTGAAATGAAATTCTCTCAATACGAATATGGGAAAGGTTTTTTAAAATGAAATTTAGCAAAAAAAGTAATTATTACTAAGGTGTATTTATTAGATCATAACAACACAATCAATGATTGAAATGACTCTTTTACAATTCCTAGTAAAATAATATTTACAAATACATAAAATGTAGCTTGTTTTTTTGTTAGAATTGCTAACAATAAGTATGTATATCTATATATACTATATATCTCTATATATACAACCAATCTCTAATATATACAACCAGAATAGCGGAACCCTAAAAATCTTCACACACAGCACACATCAATTAAATCCTTCCGAAGGGCCATCGTAATGGCAATAAAACCTGTTACACTTTTATTATATATTATAGATTGAGCAATTAAAAGACTACTCCTCTATCTTTCTCTGCAGGATAAATTAAAAAATATCTGCAATACAATTTAATAGATTATTCAGATTAACGTACAGAAATGACAATTACTTTTATGTTGTTGTAAATGTACAACAACATAAAAGTTATGGGCATTTCTGTACTTTAATCTGAATAAATCTCTTAAAAGAGATTAGTTCAATATCCACTAGCGGTTAATGAACCGCTAGTAGATATTGAACTAATCTCTTTATAAATTTGTCACAAAAAGCATACTAATATCTTGTGTTTCTTACACATTGTTCAACCGGCTTTGAGTATTAAAGGAAAGCAAATAAATTCTTTCTGTGCGAGCCCGCTCAAGCTTTTTATTGTGTGTTAGACGCACAGCCTCTTTGTGGATGCGAGTGCGCTGTGGCGCAGGCAATAGTTGAATCGTTTCGCGCCCGTTGTTTTATTCCACGTCGCCCGAATAAAAATCAGTGACCGTAAAGTGAAGAGGCCGAGATATTGAGTGTGGCATCAACTCGTAAATTTCGCAATATACTCGCGGAGCACGGTGCGACGTGCGCCTTCACACTCGCGCTGATGTCACATTTTCAGCCCAACGGAGCGCGAAATAAGTACATTTTTGCTCACACGTCGTAGTAAAAAAAGCATAATGACATGTTTTAAACGTAAATCTGGTGTGCCATTGAAATCACGCAATGCCTCATATGCATCATCGTGTACCGCAAGTCACCTGATTTCCGAGCAATACGCGATTTCAGTAACTTTTATTTTACAATTCAAAAAAGATTTTAAAGTGAAATACTTCCTTTCAAATGCTCAACTTGAAGACGATCTTGTGAGTAAGAAAATATTATTTTTGAATTTGATATTCTTTTCGACAAGTTTCGAAGTTACCAAAAAGCTACATCTGCTGACAAAAGAAAATTGTATTAAATATTATGATATTGAAATTTGGTAGGTACGTATCTATAAACTTCTACAAGTAATTCAGTAAATAATAAATTTCATATTACTGCTCATATTTTTTTCTAAAATATTAACTATTTAAATTACTACATGTAAATAGATATGTGATCCACCGCTGTATCAATTCCGAAGTAATATTTAATATATATCTAGTAAATATCGTTTAAAACAATGGAACGTCGTCTATTTACTTTCCAGTCAATCTGACTCTTACTGCCTATAAATTGGAGTGATTCTTTCACAAAGCAGTTTTAATGAGACCTTTACGGACGCCCGAGACTTTGATGCGATAACTTTTTTCGATATTTTTGCGTCTACATAGAAAAATAGCTTGTGTCCCACTCACTCGGACCGATCTTGCTGTGCTGTCATCTCAGTCACTCAAGGTAACTGCAAACGAAGATCGCTCGAGGGTTCTGCAATCAATGGAGCGTTCAAATTGAAATAAGATAGCTCAAGGTAGCATGTCTCATAATAAGAAGCTCCCTTGGTGCTCTCAGTCTTTCATCCGACAGATTTTCTATGTATGTGCGGCTCATTTCCGTCCCTCGCTTACATATACAACTCATGTGATATAGACTTCCTTTGCCTCCTTGCCGTCAAAGATGATTGGCTCTCATTTCAAAGTAAATCAAAGCTATTTGCTGACGCTGTTCTCATTTGTAAGATTTGTGCTTATGTTTGCGTTTATAGTTCATAAGAAATGACACATTTGAATTAAATAGTTATGAAATGCTAAAAATGTGATTCTACAAGTTTGTTAGAGAAAAATCATTTACTCAATATTCCATGGGAACGTATTGATTTTTATTAAGTTATTAAATTTATTAAAACAATTAGTTGTTGATTAAAATACATTCAGGAAACAGAAATATTATAAATAATAAGTTTTAGAAGATTGTAAGCATTTTAATACTTTCCAGCCACTGCTTTTGACCGTAAAATCATATTTTTAATATAACTTATATAATATATTATATCATTACTTTTATTTATATCTGTCATTCATCATTTGAAATGATTTGAGAGATTTGTTCAGAATATTAAATATTTGTATGTAAGTAAAAAAACGAAGAGTTGTGCTCTTTGTTCATCGTATTAAATAATAATAGTAATGAACACTGTTTCAGATTATTGCTGGAATATCAAAGATAATCTTGATATGTTATGAAATGTTTGTGCCGTACACCTGAGAACAATACAACAAGGAAATTCGTTTGTTCCTCTATCAATTAGTATAAAGTAATTAGCAGCGACGTATATCTGAAGGATATCTTCAGTATCACAACGATTCTACGCAAGACATTCCGTAAATTGACACGAACGGAACCAATTTGCCTGCAGGGACATGGAAACTGCAATATACGGGTATAAGTAAAAAACGCAAGGCGATTTTCTAATACTCCTAATTTTATACTTTCTACGTCATGCTCAAATTTTATTTTTGTATTCTTTTTTATTATATGTAAATATTTATTTACTGTGTGAATAGATCGCAATAAAATTAAACGGCACCATATTAATAACTCAGTTTTGCTTATACTTCCTGCTAGTTCAATAATCTGACATCTCATATAAGATAAAGCTGTATTTCACTGGATATTATTTTACTTTAATACTTATTTTTTAGAATTCAAATGTTAATGTGTCTTAATTTTATATTTAAATTAATTTAGTTGAACGTTTATATCCTTAAAAAACTTCTTAAAATAATGTTTTAATCTTCCGTCCTTTGCTGTTTATTTCTTATATTACTTAATTCGTAATTATGAATTAAGTAATACGAATTCGTCGCAGTTTATCATTTAGTCCATCCCAGCTAAAGTTGGCGTTACCGCGGCGAGAGACAAGGAAGTTTCGCAGAGGTTTAATTAGCCTTTAACTTAATGGTGATTGTATCTTCGGAGCACATTTGGTCCGAGCGTTCTAGTCTGCAGTCAAAGATAGTCAACGAGGTTAATACATTGTATAATGTCACATTTCACGAAAATGTGTCGAAAGAAATCACATTCATTTTCTTATAATATATATATAAGGAATGTAGAACTTCTCACTCTCATATATTTCACTTTAAAAAAATATCACTTTAAGTATTATCCTAGTACCATTACCAAAATATGGTTACTTCCTTTTTATCGTCTCGGCCCGCAAATAATCTCTATTTTTGTTCACAATCCTAGTAGATAAATAAATATTTGCGTGGTGTTCTGATGCTTCTGATCACTGGAAGTTGATGGCGAGATGCGAATTTCGATTGCATATGTTTGCAGATTTTTTTCTGCTAGGTTAATTGATTATTTGATTGGTGGTCTACCTAGCTAGCTACCATTGTATTTACAGTATATCTGAATATGACAATATTAGTAATTGCAAACTGATATAAATAATTGTACAACTAAATTATAACGATCAATTTGTTTTGATGAAATTGGAACGAATAGCGCTCAGAGGTCAAATTGGTTAAAGTGTAAAAACGGCATATTGAAGGCGCAGGTTCAAGATTCTTATTCGAGTCTAAACCAAAATGCATCTCTAAAACATAAAGATCTACTGATTCTCTACATTAAATAAGTGCTTTTCAGCAAAGTACTCCCGCAGCGGAATACCTCACCTACATACTCGTAGCTGCCACTATCCGCGTTATGCCAATAAACTCAAAGAAATCTCTTAAACCAAATACGATTTCACTCTCCTGTCAATAGTTAGTTTCTCCCAGGAATTAGCTGCAACATTGACCGACGCTTAATGCAAGTAAGTAAGAAATACCTAAGTCGACATTACGTCTTAGCACCTTACACAGTATAAATTGCTTGCTAGAATGTCAGCATCAACGTTTTTGTTGCAGTCTGTTGAAAATTCTGGGCCCCAGCATGTAGTAGCGGTTAATGCAGTACGGAAATGCAACATTGTTATATAATATTGAATGCGGACATTTTTACCACGAAGGATTAATGTACCGTTAAGCAACTTTAAAAGATTTTGGTTTATATCTGGATACACCTAATCTGTGAATAATAAATAAGTTATAAGGTAAATTGACCCTGTCATCCAATTACATTGTCCAGCAGTTCATATTCCTGTGTATATAATTCTTTGTAGCTTATTTATTGACTACACACATACAGCACCAGTTAATACATACATTTAAAGTTATGAATAATTTAAGAATATAATTAATGATATAAAACAGTGTTGATCCTGCCACACACCATGTGTTTCGGTTTAAAAATTTCATAGCTACATTTATTTGACGCTTCTACGGTGAAGGAAATCATTGTGAGGCATACTTCTGTAAAAAAATCAAAAGTTTATGTGAAGTCAACCTCTCAGCATTGGACCAGCGTCGTTGACTAAAGCTTAATCGCTCTAACACTAGTTAGGGTAATGCCCCTCGTTGGCAACGGACGTAAGCTGTGATGATACAATTATTTTATCTTATAAATGTTATTCCTAACACATTATTATAATGATAATAGAATATAATTTAGCACAATTGATGTAGCAAAAATCAATATAAGTTTCCATTTACTATATCGGATATCGTCCCTTTATTATCTTTTTTTACCTGATGTAAATAAAAACTGGAAAATCTGAATTCAAAATGAAGCTTGTCGCATCCCTTTCGCTTTATTACAAATAATAATGCCAAAATCTTTACAGCTGCTCGAAGCTCAATCTCACCTCTCCCATATCAGAAATGAACATTATTTATTTCAATATTCAGCGATGAAAGAGTTAAACTAACTTATCTCTTCAGACGTGCAAAGCCTCCGTACGTAACAAGAATTTAATATTTCATCGCCCGACGCCAGCACCACTATTTTTCCAAACATGAAAGTTTAAAATACTCAATGGCAACTTTCTTAATATCAAAAAGGAAAGTTTTTGGGTAAAAATCATAGAAAGTCGTATTTGTTGGTGAATTTTTTACCATGAAATGTTTACTATTCGGCAGTATCATTTTTCATAAGATTTTGTTATTCTGTTGTATGTTGGATTTGGTATTTAATATTACTGGTTTTATGTTGTATTTTTGATAATTTGAACATACTTATTAAGTAGTACTAGACGTCGACGGAGCTGTAGTCTCGGCATTAGCCTTTTTATAGGGAAGACCGGGTGTTTTTGGACCGAATGTTTTTGGTTTTCGAATATCATGTGTACTATGTACGTTATTCCAATACTTCTACGAGGAAGGAAAATAATGTGATGCAATTGAAAACTATATAATACACACAACCAATCTACAAAATACCTTCTGATTCGAGGAACATGTGTTATTAATTAAATCAACGCTGAGCATCAAATAATTGAAGCATATTAATACCCATAACTTGCCTCGAAAAAAATTCATAATCACAAGATAAAAACAACATTCAGTTGTCTAATTTCCGTCCAAAAGTATCACTGTAAACGACTAGAACAATTTAAAATATCTGAAAGAGAAACTAATCGATTACAACATTTCCCGCGCAACAATATTTTAAATTATTTGTGACTGTTTATTATGTGTTTTACATAATCCTGGTTATGCTTTACATAATCTCAGATTTTGAAACAGTCATACGAAAATTAGCACCATTCTGTGTGACGCTCTGCGCTAGGGAGTCATTTAGAGGGCTAGTTTGCTGCGAGGCGTTAAACGGCTCTCCCGCCGAGATTACCTCCCAGGGACCCCATAGCGGTAGAATGAACGTTTTTATCACTTATTAACCGTGTTTTAGCTACACTTTCGTTATGAACAGTGTAATATGGCAATCGTATGGAGCGTATATTACGATTCGCATCTTGTATGCTATATGGTTATAAGTTTTCGTACAGGCACATAAAATGCGCTATATTTCAATAAAATACAGATGGTATATGTTATTGTTATAGTAATGACATGGCAATACAGTATTCAGTAGATTGTCTTTTCTATAAATTTACACATATAGAGATTATTGTGGTCTTCATACAAATTAAGGCAAATAAGGACAAAACGAAGAGACTTCCCAAGTAAATATTAGACTCTATGTACATATATTATTTTACTAGATCATTAAAAGTAAAAGTATGTGTGAGCGGCAAGTACTGCTGTTACTGAGTGAGTAGCGTGGCAACTACGGTAGTAGGGTCTTTAAACTTTTTATTACAGGTATGATATTTTGTTACTCAATCACAAGTCAACAATATGTGATTGGATCTGAAACAAATCAGTGCGTACACATATTTTTTTAGTCTGATAACTTATTGTAGGTAGCCTGCTGCGGTTTGTATTTTTATCAAAATGAAATTGTCAATAATGTTTGTCAATATATTAAACTATTCTAATATACTATTATATTAAATTGTTTTTCATATGAAGTGATCGACATTATTTAGTTTCATTTTAATTCTATAAATACACATATGTATTACGTTTCATGATGAAGACGTTAAGGCATACATTTTATTTTATAATTGCCGCGCTCCGGCATTTGTTGCACCTGCCTCAGACAGTTCTGCTAGTTATTACTCGGAGGCGTAGTTCCCAAAGATTCTCTACGTAGTTAATATTACTTTAAGTATGATTCTGCGTTATGAAGTGCTATGTGTTACAGAACTGTAACACAAGTTTTCTTACAGGTGGTGTAGATATTTGGTAGTAAGCCTTTGAGTGTATAATAATTTCACTATATTTGTATATGTGGTCAAAATATTTGTATACGAACAAACAATCTAAATGCCTATACAACATTTTATTTATACTTCACTTTGTTTGATATCGATTAATATTTGTATATAGGATCAAATCACATTTACTGCTTATACCAAATTTGCCAATAAATAAATTGAAACCCAATTTTTCGTACCATATGAAAGTAATGTTTAGAGTCAATAACTAAGATTTTTAACCATACTGCCAAGGAAAGATTAAGTTTTTTGTACATCTTGTATATTTGTAAATCTTAATATAATCCATATAAAGAATCACTTACAATATTCATCTTCTTTATCCTTTTTCAGTTAATGGAATTTTTGTGAGTTCTTATCGTGGGATAGCAATATTTATCTACAGTTTATATTAATAACTGTTTTTGTAAGTTAGAGACATTTATCGTAATTACAGGCTTACACGAAAACGTTTATTAGAAATATATTTCTAGATCGAAGTTATTACTACATAATTAAATATGTTGGATATAATATTAAACACAAAACAATTTGTTACGAAAAAGGTACAAATTGAAGATTTTTAAATTTATTCAAAGGTAATTTGCAACGGCGTGCGAAAAGCCAATAAAAAACGTTGCGACAATAGCGAGCTCGGCTAATTAACTTGCTCGCTATAGCAACGGGTGAGACAACTTACGGTTAACCTCGGGAATCTCTAGGCTGTTGTTACTCGATAAAGTGCAAATGCAAAATGAATAAAACACTATTGTGTTAGGTAAATAATTAACATATGTCATTCAAATTGTCGTTGTTATTATTTTTAAGGCTTTCTAGTTCAGAAAGCAAAGAAACATCTAAAATTTCATTTATGTAAAATACAAATATGTGGTTGTTCCCAAAAAATGCGTAGAAGTATTCTAAAACGAATAATTGAGTTGTGATCGCAATGAAAAAAGTTTATGAAATTATTTACCCGGAAATATAATTGCAATATTATTTAGGTTACTATTATTATAATATTATATTTCAGAATTAAATCAAAGATCAAAAATAAACAAGAAATGACAAAAAAAATATATGAAAGTACTATGTATTCCAAGATTTATACTCACACATAAAACAAAAATTATACTTATGCGTAGACTGAAATATCTTCGTAAAATTCACTCTGTTGTACACAACCATAAGTTGTGAACGTATTTTAAAGAAAACAAAAGCATTCGATTTTTTTTTGCGCCGTGCGTGATGCATTAATTTGCATCCCGTATTTTGTTTATTAATCCCGTATTTTAAATTAATACAAAGTGGCATGTATTAACAAGACGTAATTCGGAGACAGAGGACGGGCGGCTTAATAAAATAACATAAGATAAAAAAACGACGGCATCGAATAAGATTGTCACTGTCCCTTAACAATCCTTTAACAAAACCCAATATATTACCTATTGGTATATTGGTTACCTAGTATATAAACAATACTCAAACCAACTGGAAGTTGTGTCTACTGTAGAATGTTTGTTAATTAAGTACAAGAAACAATTACATGTCATGTCTGTCTGTCCGTCTGTCCGTCCGTATGTCACAACCATTTTTTTCCGAAATTATAAGAGTTGAAACTTGGTAGGTAGATGTATTCTGTGAACCACATTAAAATTTTTAAGCAAAAATAAAAAAATAATATATATTGGGGGCTCCCCATATTTAGAACTGATACTCAAAAATTTTTTTTTCATCAAACACATACCTGTGGTATCTATGGATAGGTCTTCAAAAATGATATCAAGGTTTCTAAAATATTGTTTTTCTAAACCGAATAGTTTGCGTGACAGACGCTTGCAAAGTGAAAAAATGTCGGTCCCCCCCCCCCTCTAACTTCTAAAATAAAAAATTTAAAATCTAAAAAACACATATAATGTACAATACTATCAAAACTACCAACGAAAATTGTTTTGTACGAGATCTAGTAAGTAGTTTTTTTGAATACCTCGTAAATCGTAAACCGCTTCCTTTAATTTCATAAATCAATGGTACGGAACCCAATGTGCTTGAGTCCGACACACATTTGGCGGGTTTTTTAGATTTGATGATTCACATTTAGAATTATTGGCTGACTTTCTGGGCTTACAATGCTTTGCTATACATTTGAAATCATATCAAATTTGACATTTTACAATACAATATCAACAGCATCATCCTCTTGCCCATTTCCCATTATCTGGGGTCGACGCAGTAGATCTTTTCCTTCCATTCCTCTCTATCAGCCGTCATTTCCATGCTTACTTCTTTCATTCTTATATCATTCTTCACACAATCGATCCATCTTTTATTCGGCCTTCCTCTGCCCGTGTATCCCTCCACTTTCATATTCAACATTCGCTTTGTGACATGACTTTCATCCCTCCGCATCACATGTCCAAACCATGCTAATCTACTTCCTCTCACTTTTTCTACCACTGGCGCTACTTTCAGGCTTCCTCTTATATCCTATATACAATATCAACAGCATATATTAATAATTTTGGGGGTGTCATATAATTTGTTATATTTTGTTTTGTTCTTTGTATGTATGCAGGGTACAGGTATAACCTTGTTGTACTTATTGTGACAACGTCATCCAAAGTTACGATCGTCTGATGTAACGTAGGTTAATGTCTCATTCACTAAACATAATTGTTTCCTTAAATTTAAAACTATGAATCAACAACTGGTATCCAATAAATTTAAAACCATGAATCAACAACTGTTATATGATTAGCCTCTCCCTGTTAGCAAGGCCTTTTTTTATGAATGTCTGGAAAATGCGTTACACATACCATCATCAGGATGAGGATGATGAGGACATCAGACGAGGAGGAAGACACGCCGCGGAGAGCAGCATCACTGCCTGACAAGGTCATGAGAACACTTACGTACACTTCCACGACGGACTTCGGGATCCGCCTCCCTGGCCCGCTCCACCGCCTCCTTCTGCGTTATGACGTCGACGCAGAAGCAGTTCACTAGCACCCACGTTCTCTCCCCCTCCAGCATGGCGCGCACCACGTTTTGGAGGGAGAGATCGTCGCCTACCACGGTGACCAACTCGGCGCGCTGCGCAGAGAACGCCGGGCACACCGCCAGCGTGTGCTGTGCGGTATCCTCCTCGGCGCCACAATGGTGGCACCCCGGGGTTGGCTCCCTCCCGAAGCGGTGCAGGTAACGGCCAAACGAGCCGTGACCGCTTAGCACCTGCACCAGGTGGTAGGAGAGGGGCCCGTGGTGCCGGTTCGCCCATGTGGTGAGGAACGGATGGAAGGCCTCGACGCTCCGGCGCAGAGTGCCGGAAACGGAGGCCGAGACCATTAGGTCGCTGAGCTCCTCAAACCACAGGCGAACTACGTCGATTGTGGCCTCCTCGGACGCGGAGGCCCTCTGGCGCGGCGCCAGGCGTTGGTCGCCGCTGCGCGCGTCCGCCCGGACGCGGTATGCGGCGGCGTGGGCGTGGGCGACGTATTCCCAGGGCGGAGCGCCTGCAATAAGGCACGCCGCCGTGTGGGACACTGTGCAGTACGCTCGCACCTGTTAGCAAGGCCTTGGATGATATCCTCGTGATTCTGTGCAACTCTGAAGACATTCGTCAACATTATCAAATATTTTATAAGAAATCAAACTATTATAATTTAATTTTAAACATGATTTATTATACAATTCTATAAGTTAAAATTAAAATTGTTTTATTTAATCGAATGTGTTAAAATATAAAATATCATCATGATACTCAAATAAACAATGCCAATGAAGATGAAGTAGATAGATTAAATAATTAATTAATTCTTCAATTAAATAGTATTGTAAAATCGTCATTTTACAATACTATTTAATTGAAGAATATTATAACGCGTCATGAATGTTAAGAGTCGAAAAGAGAAAAAAGAAATTTGTACGAATAATACTTTACGTATTACTAACAAAAAATTGCCTGTGTTGGTAAAACGCATTTAGTTAAATCATAACGAAGTGCTCAAAATCAATTAAAACTCCAGCCAATTTCAATTCAAGCAAGATTATAACTTTCCATCATTTGCAATATAAAAAAATCAATATATAAAATGTGGAAATATCATCAAAAATTTGTTATTTATTTTTCGTGCACGCGGGATATTTAGATAAGTATGTACAATTTATATTTAGCTACCTACGGCTAAAACCGGATTCACAAATACTTCTTGTATTTATTGAATGAAATTTGTTCGTTTTTAGATGCACTCATTTTGATACCTATGTACTTAGGTATAAAATGATATAATCAAGCAACTAGACTAAACAACAAAAAATACTACAAACTCTAATTAAGCACCTCACAGCACAGGTTAGCTTAATGGTTTACATGTTAGTCTCAAACAGTCAAGTAACGGCCAAAAAAGCGCCTCTCAAAATAACAAGGGTTTATTTAAGACGAGCATAGTTAGCCCGAAACGAATAAACGGCTATGCGAAGAGCAAACAAACAAACCATGTATTTAGAAAGCTTCACAGAGAGTAATTTGAGTAACATAAAATTTGGTCAACTTTTTTATTATACCTTTATTTACTGTATCCAAGGTAAACGAGAATGAGCTCCAGTTATTAAAAATATTTACACACATGATGATACCTATATAAGCCTAAAACTCATTAAGAGTAGGTATATTCCTTTTATTTATATTTGTTTGTGGAGTGAAAGCCAATACGTTTTGAATTTTAATTACACGTTCCTTGCATGTTGTATCTATTTGAATTATATTTTAAATCAAAGAATCAAATTGTAATAAACATATTTATCCACAATTTTTGACTTAATATTGACGTTCAAACAAATTTAATTACATCTACTTAAATCGGACATTTAAAGCAGTTCTGTTTCCTAGCTATCGACAGAAATTGACTACCGCGATTCTGAAATTTCGGAGCATCAGTAGTGTTGTGATCTCGTCACTGGTATTCGAATTCCAGGCTTCGCGAGATTCAGGAAACCTGGAACTCTAACCATTTACTTGTATTTTTTTTGTTTTTTGAATAACATATACACATTTATCTGACACTCCTACTGTGAATGAAAACATTGTGAGGCAAACTGTATACACCTGCGAAGTAATACAAATGTTGACCAATCTATACTTAGTCAACTTCTTTGACTAAGGTCTAGTCGCCCTTATATAGGGTAGACTTATGCCCTTCTAGTAGATAAATCCTGTGATATTTAATCCTAGGATCACAAACCATAAACAAAATAGATGGTAGTGGTGTTTGTATGGCAAACCCGACGCTATGTGGGGAGAATGCGATGAGCAACAGCATTTTATCATATAAAAATGCCACAATTACCTAAATATTTTGACTAGCATAAAACCTTTATAAATCGATTATTTATATCAAAATGAAAACGATGACATAAATGGTATTTGTATAATATGGTGATACGTGGTCCTAAACGTGACTTTTATAAAAATTTGTTATATGTGACATAGCTATGCACTATCAATTTTTTCTGCGATAATATTCGGTAGTAGTTCATTTTAGTGTGAATAAGATACTAATTATAATCAAATACTAATTATGAAGTTTAAGATTACACGATTAACAAAACTTGATTTAAAAACTAAAATTTTCCATCTTCTGTTTTAATGTCCCAATAATATAACTCTAATTAGAAAAAAAACTTATCAGAATCACATCAAATATATAGACTTTAAAGTGAAAGCTTCAACATTTTTTGGAGAGTTTATCACTTAAACAAAATTCAAATTCTTCGAATGACTTCTGCGATAAAAACCTTTATTAAAAACGCAACTTAATTAGATGAAGAAAACAAATATAATATTTCGACACAAAGGAATCGATTTTACCGAAAGATTAAAGTTGTCATAATCCAGAGCGACCTTTATAAAATGTTTTAGCTACCATAATTTTCACTTGTTCCGCTGAAATAATGTTCGTCAAGCTAGTACCAATGTATCAGTGCGGAAGATCAGCCTGAAGGCGCTTCAGTCGTAACAGCTGTTATGGAGCGATCGTCTTAAGATAACAAGTGTTTTGTACCGAACTAGGGGAGTGGTGAGCCTACATTAGCATAGCAACTTACAGTCAGCAACTCTGAAATGCTGACTCCGTAACCACCTTTTATTTGAAGACTTAACTCAGTTAACGTTTCACGAAAAACGCCTTTCTTTCCGTCCTTTTCCTTTACCGTCGGCTAGATATAATTCTGTCTTATTTCGCTTTGTATTTAACTATACATCCATCTAAGTAAATCTTGAGCGTGCCGTATAATTTGATCGAAAACAGAGGGCCGCCAGCGATTTCAGTAGCACGGCGAATGAGTGACGATGAATGAATATAATATTATAATGAGGTTAGGGCCCAAATAAAGATGCTGTAGATAACGCTGTCTATTAAATATTTCAGCATATTCACGTTTAATTAAATATGATCAAATAGATAATTTTATTTAACTAAGATATTCATCTTTTCTCTTTTGAACATCAATAAGCTAAGCCATTGGTTCATAAGTTTGGAGAGAACTTGTACTAAATACAACCAGTAATGAAATCAGATTTTCTATTATTACAGTGTCGTGATTTTTTTATTATTAATACAAAGAACTAATTTTAAAACTAGCAATCACAAACCACTTTCGTAATTGACTTCGAGAGTAAACCTCGTCGAAAATTTTAATAAAATAAATGTACATATAAAATTGGAAGCTAACTTTTATTATATTATTGAACATTTGAATTGTATAATCTTATTGCCTTAAATCTGTAATTCAAGCACTTGTGATACAAGTGCTTGAATTATAGATATAATTTAAGATTTGTAAAACTTATTGTTAGAGAATTTTTAAATTGCGCTTTAAATTAACGAAAAATTCAGGTGGTACCTCGGATTATTACACAAATATGAAGATAAATATATGTTTTACCATCCTATTCAATTAAATTATTTGACCATTGACAATTAGGTAACTAAAATGAAAATTCTGTTAATAATCTTTTTGAAAAATATAGTTGATACCTTTGCAATCAAAAGTTTTCGTTGGTTTGCAATTAATTAATCAATTATCTATTTCCAAAGTCATAAACACTGGTAAAACAGCATGAATAAATATTTCGAATTAATTCGAAACGCGCACAGATCGGATACCGCGTATTCAATATTGTTTCCAGCAATAAATATAATTAAATCTCCGTTGCTGTTTGTTTGACGGGGATGAGTTTCACAATGAACACAGATTAATACGGAACTCAACAAGTTTCGATCTGATATTAAGTTGCTTACTTTAATTTGATTCGCCGTGAAAGAGTTGTCGGTGATCGTGCCTTGATATAGATTGAAATATTCTTCGCATCTAGTATATGCATATTACATTTACTTAATAAAAAATTGATTACTTACATAAGAAATTCAGATCATTTCATAAATTTATAGCTTTTTTAGTAAATGTAATAATGATTTAACAATGATCTGTAATTTATATAAGGATAATGGATGTATTTTTATTGACTTTATTTGTTTTTAATCTTATTCGACGTCAACAATATGGAAGTTATTGCTAGGCAACATACTTATTAGACTAAAAAGTATTAGATGGTGAAGAATGTAATAGATATGGCCTATTTTAAAATGTGGTACGGCAACTTGAAATGTCATTTCTCCATAGCATCAATATAGCTTACACAATACGCTCATACTGCCTACATATTAACAAAACGACGACAACATATTAAATAAAATAAATTGTGTGAAAAATAAATGCGAATCAAAAATTTGTCTTTGATAAGCATTTTAGTTGGACGTTGCGATAAGTGTTAAATAAAACTTTGAGTTAAAAAAAATGGTACGTATGGTTTCACTTTTCTACACATATTAATAAAATTAAAGCATTGGAAATACTAATAATCGAATTGGTAAATAAAAAGGGAATCCCTATTTACCTGAGTGAGTGAGTAGTGAGCATGAATGATACTTACAATCTACCCTAGTAAATCAGGTGCCTAAAGATCTAATAAGGGTACGAGTAAAAATAAATTCAAAAATATTCTAGAAAAGCATTACCTATCTATCAAAGTGTCCGTAATCTGTAGAAAAAATTAATACATAGATGTTAATCTGAGATATACAAATATCTGCTTAAGTATAATACAAGTGTAATCAAGCGTTAAATAAGTACTGTATTGTTAGAGATGGATGTAGAGCTACTGCTAATAAACTGTTTTACAATTTGGCGGAACTCAAAATATATTGATGTGTGATTCAATATTGAAGAAAGAAATTATAAAATATATTGAACAAGACAAACAATAAACAGAAGAACTAATTTCAAAACTATTGGATTAAGTTAATAATAGACTCAGTTTGCTGCACTAGTTACATAAGTATTTAAAAAGAGGAGAATAAAAAGTCCAAACTATGAAATGTTTTTAGAGATAAATTTAAATAAATTATTTGTACCCGAAGGTCATCCATTTCCACTAATTGATAAATTAGTAATTTTAGTACTCTAGATATAAATTCTGCATTTTGGACTATTGTATATAAGAATAAAACGGGTTTCATTACACACAGAAAAGTCAGCTTCAATGCACCTGTTATCCTTTTGACTTAGAAACAGTATTAGTAATTTGTCAAAGAACACTTGACCACAATTTGAAAAAGTATTTATTAATTCTTGTAAATTTATTTATTGATGACATAATTATTAATTTATTGATAACATAATAAAATTTACGAAAACCTTTAATGATCACAAGAAACATCTGTCACAATTATTTTAGACTATTCGAAATAAAAGTTTTAAGCTAAAACTTATAAAATGCATATTTTCATCAAACTCAGTTAAATATTTGGGTCATACGAGTATTATTGAAAATAACTAATTAAATGATAACTTAATTTCAAATAAAAACCTTCCTATTCCAAAAATACAAAAAGATACATACGGTAGTTTCTAGGAAAAGTAAATCTTTACCTTGATTTCATACAAAAGAAGGCTAACACTAAACCCATTTGCTGATAAATAATGAAAAATTTATTTGTGTATGGCAGGCAAATGTTACAGTATCAGGTACCTAAATAAAATAACAACTTATCAATTTTGATAAAAATATATTAATGAAACAAACGTTAAAAACAAAATGAAGAAATATTATTTATCATTTTCAATAAATAAATAATCTAGCTCATAACGTGATTTTTACATGTAAATTGAATATAATACATTATTAAACAAGTAATAATATAAATAAATCAATTGGGGGGCTTTGGGAAGGCAGGTGACTGGAGTCTCTTCCATAGCCCGGTTCTCATTACCACCAAAACCGAAATCCAACAGTGAACAAATGTTGGGAACTGTAATGACAATAGTTTCTGTGCATCTAACGGGATATAGTCTTCAGCTGCATTTCTCATTTTGCAGATAGAAGTTAGATCCAGTTGGTAGAATGTACGCACACTTTCATAAAATTTCGGTAAAATCTCTACGCGTTGGATCTATAGGTATCCCCACAGATGCCTATAACGATCGTGCCTTATAAAGATGCGTGGATATTAAGCAACATAATAATAAAAATAATACTGAAGGATACAGGTCTAGATGCAGACTTCATAGACAGGATAAAATCATTAGTCTGCTTGATCTTGATCGACGATCTTAAATTGTTTTTTGTTAGGGATAGTTTTTGATCAGTGCCTATCATGGCGACCGCAAGTTGAGGTGGTTCGCAAGAAGATATTTGCAGCCTATGGTTCGCTAAACAGATTTCGTAACTTCCTCCCGACGGCGACTAAGACAGTGTTAGCTCAATCTCTCTTATTGTCCTTAATTGACTACGCTGACGCTGCCTGGGTGGGTCTGTCGGAGGAATCACTTGACAAGCTTGAGCGTCTGCAGAATGTGGCCATCAGGTTTGTTTGCAATCTGCGTAAATTTGACCATGTTTCTTACCATCGCTCCAAACTTCAATGGCTTCCTATTCGGCAGCGCAGAGATTTGCATATTTTATCTCTTCTTTACAATATCTTGTTTCATCCTACATCTCCAGCATACCTTAAGTCTTTGTTCTCTTTTCGGTCCTCTTCCTCCAGTCGCGTGTTACGAGCGAATTTTAACTTGACTCTTGATATCCTTCTTGCAGTACTGATTTTCTCTCTTACTCTTTTCCCTCTTATGCCGTTCGGCTTTGGAATACTCTCCCTGAAAGTATTAAGAGAGCGCAACGTTAGAGTCCTTTAAGAACAAGTCCGTATCCATTTCCTGTCCTTCAATTCTTAACGTAATTTTACTTTATTTACTTTCACAATAATTGCACCTATTCCCAAAATTCCTAGTTTGTTTTCGTTTTTCTCTTATCTAAGGTTGCCTGGAAGAGATTGCTTTTAGCAATAAGGCGCCGTTTGCTCATAATTGTCTTTGTTTGTTTACTTTATTTCTTGTATTTATTTTGTGTGCAATAAAGAGTTTATTATTATTATTATTATAGTTTACACCAACACCATGATCTACGACGCTTTAAGAATAGCGTTGTTAAAAATAACACTGACTTTTAGCAACGTTATAAGAGTGGAGTTCGGTGTGGACAAATGTGCGGAAGTGTTTTAAATTCATCAAATGTACAACTTTCTGAGACAATGATATTCAGATATGTTTCCGAATCCGACACATATACATATCTTGCTATGTCGGAGTGTTTCAGTATGTCGGTAGATGAAGTCAAAAAGTCGTTGTAGACTCGGTTCTTTTACCGCCTTACAAAATTATTTAACAGTCTTTTATCTGGTGGCAATAAGGTGCGAACTTGAGATGAGGTGAGATGGACTCAAACTCAACTGGATTCAGACTGAGCTGGACGCTTTATATAGGAATATTTAAGATAGGAAAGTACGTCAACTGCTTACAACAGAGCGTATGCTCCACCCACGCTCGTCTGTTATGAGACTGTATATTCCACGGAAAATCAATAAAAATATATGAACATCGGCTAGTTGACCATTGTATTATATATAATTTTACAGACACGCATTCATTTTTACATCACAGATCCAAAATGTATTCCATTTATAATTTGTCACCGATATAACAAAGTCACACACACCATGATTTTCTCTGATCAATACCCATCAGGAAATGAGAATAATATTTACAATAGTCAACCCTTCGTTCTCAAATAAACTCAACACCAACAACACTAAACATTAATAAACAACATCAGATGGAAAATAAATGAAAAAGGGGAAAGAAAACTTTGACAAACATTACACAAAAAGAGAATTAGTCTGTTGCAATTATTGAAAAAAATTCAAATACAATTTATACATACAAGTAATAAAAAGCTAAAGTCAAACCTTTTTAATATTACAAAACTAACTCCAATATATGAGCGTCAAAAAGACTATACTAAATTAATAAAAAATACAAGGATTATTTTGTTGTCGTATTTTCTCTCCCTCTGGCCCTCTGAGATACGAAGAAAATAGAGATATGTTCATAAATTAATATATTAAGAAGATAAAGTTTTCTTAAAGTAACATTTAATTTAGAAGCAGTCTATTAAGACAGCAGTAACAATGGGACAAAAGTGAGTGTTTTTTTTAAGACTCATAGAGATAAGACATAATCGACACAAATAAAATTTTAGTCTGCACTTAAAATTTTGTACATATCTACTCATAAATGTCAACAAAATAGCATCTCCTTTCTGTAGCTAGTTGATTTCAGACATATCAAAACACAATACTGCCTTCATACGACATCCAAGTAATGCTCACGCTTTGTATTCAGAGCGGAAGCTCACATCGTACTGAATACCGAATATCTTTTTGATTAGGCTAAATGTCGGAGTTGCGAGATGCTCATATCGCGTCTGCGAATGCTTATGTTTTTCACGTATTGTTATATGATAATCTTTACGCGATCGAGAACAAAAAATATTTTTGAACATTATTTGTAATAGCATCATAAAAGTCACTTAATAAACACATTTCTTTTTACGTCTGAGGCACCGCATTATATTCGTATTTCGATAGACATTCCTAATTAGGATAAAAACGCGCGGATTTTTTTTTTAATTTCAATATCAAAAGATCTACTATTTCCTTAATTTTAAATAACAACCATTTAAAAACATTTCCTAATAATTTTCACGTCATAATAGTAGTTGTAAATAAAAAATAATGCGCTAAGCATGCGCTTAAAAATATTTTTATTAGTAATTAACATCAAATAAACACATATTCTGCGATTGATATTAGGTTTTTTTGTTGACTATACTTATTATTTGTTTTGAAGATTTTACAGATAGATCATGTTATAAGAAATCCTTTGTATAGAAAAGCCATCTCTCGTTAGGAGATCAAGCTAGGAATCCCGCACAATCGCCAAGGATGGCATAATAAAAAAATATGTTTCCTCTCGTTGCATACAAACGACGCGACTAGTGGCAAAATATCGTTTCTTTTGAAAGTATTTTCGAGAAAATATCTTGAAAAGTTAATATGAGATGCTTATGCAAGATTTTCATAAAAGTAGAATTGCTTATGTTGCAGTGATATGGGCATTATATAATCGGTTCTGAATTTAAGACTTATAACACATAAGCATTAAGACTTATAACACTTTTTCCATAACTAAACTAAACTAAGATAAATATTACGAATGAAATCTAAACATTATTTTGAAACAAGAAAAAAAAATATTATATTCTACTAAGTAATCACAATTACCATTTTCAATAATTTAATTTTATAAATATTAATTAAAACAAATTACCGTATGCTGTGCTTTTGCTCGAATAATCAAAGTAAGCCAAAATATAGATCGCCTTAAGATACAAAACAACTGTTTATAATGTAATCCCTGATAAGACCTGAAGTAAATACTTGGGACCTGCTAGAGCGGGATCCGTATTTTAGCAATAATACCTAAAATTTTACGAGTATTGTTAACAATAATGATCTAAATAACATTATTAATAATTAAAGAGAACATTATTTTCATTATGTGGTTACATTTTGATTATAACTCTACTAATAATAATGTTTATTTTTGTACAAAGTTTAAACAGTTTACTTAACCTGAAATACAAAAGCGATCTCTTCTAGTCACCCGACATAATACTGTTAAAATGCATTTTTTGTAATAAGACTTATATTAAATTTTATTGATATATTAAAATTATGACTAATTAAATGACTAAGTGCTTTAAAATTTTAAAATATATAAAATATTTGTTCTTCGGCTTTGGAGACATATATATATATATATATATATATATATATATATATATTATATATATATATATAATATATATATATTATATATATATATAATATATATATATATATATATATGAGATATATATATATGTATAAATATGAGATATATATATATTATATATATACTTTATATACCATACATAGTCGCAAGACGTTGTCTTTAAACATCTTTAGAATCTAATTAAAGTTCGATTTCATGATGAAGTTACGAAGATGAGTCATTAGTAATCCCCTTTAATTTTGTGTTGCATAAGTCTGTATCAGCGTTCTATGATTACAATACGTGAGCGGCGCAGGCGATAACCCTGGCGGACGGTCTGCCGGCAAACGTCACGTAGCTAATATCGCCACTAAACTACACCGACACACACGAACGCTCCGTTCCACAAACAACAAATCTAAACAAATACTAATATCTTTCTTTGTAAAACTGTAAATAGTTTTCGTTTTATACTATTGTCGCGTAACAGACGCAAACGGAGGCTATGGAACAAAAACCTAAAAATATAAAAGGTCTCATAATGTTACGTAAATTTGGTTTAAAGTTGGAATTTAAAATTAATTCATCAACGTTATGAACGAATACTATAAAGAAGCGCAAAATAAATTCGAATAGTTTCGTCCAGCAACAATGTGTTGCAAGGCGCATGATGTCTGTGGCGCAGTGCGAGAACAAAAAAAATGCAGTCGTAATACACGAGTTTTCGTGGATTTGTGTTACATCTACTGTTATTACACCAAATTGTTTGCGGAAATTATTTTTAAACTATATTCATGAAGTGGTAACATTTAACAAAACGTCTATTTTATATATAATATACATAATATTAATACACTTATAAAAAAATTTTCGTACGTTCCACTGCTTTACTTCTTGGAAAAAAAATACAGCTTAATAATTACATAACACTAGCATAATAAATTAGAATTTAATATTCGAAGTTTTATCTCTTGTTATGTCATTTACTGTTTAGAGCTAAAACGCAAATTAGCATGTTTAGCATCATTTGCACGTTACCAATAAATAGCACCATATTATCCAAATGAATATATACTCGTACCATCTTTTTAAATTATACATTTACACAATATTTTCATACCATTACAAAGTTTTTAAGCATCTTAAGATAAATAATATAAAAATCGAAGCTTTCCACTTAATCGCTCTCTGTGTATAGCAAGGTAACTTTGCACCATCGACCGCCAAGTTTACTTAAGTATACCATAAAACAGTTCCAAGGTAGTAGATAAAGATATACTCGCTATACGTGACGATTTATCCTCGTGAGATTGCCACAAGCATCGTGCTGGAGAATTAGTTATATACCAGTCTCAGTATGAAATCAAATCAAACTTACAATAACAATATAACGCAATAACTGTGAATCATTTGATTGGTAAAAACTGGCGTAGAACTAAGCAATGACCCAAAGTTTTAATTACCGTGCTTCAAAATCAAGGCGCATTAACAGGCAGTTTGTCTCTATATATGAAATAGACGCTTTTATAAAACTTATCGAATTCGCTAAATGTTCGCTAAATAGTGATTTCTGAGAAGCACAACCTTAAGATTTAAAATGCATGAGCAAAAACGTAAAATAGTTCCAAGGGAAAAGTCGAGCTGCCGCCTAAATATATTACTTTTTAGGCGGTGTTTTCGTTGAAAGTCAACACCGATTTGGCATCGTGGCCGCTGGCTTGTCGCCAGCCAGTGAAAGTTTACAAGACATTGGCCTACCAAATTTGTTTATACACGAAAGTCCTGGCAAGGAGCGTGCCGACACTACGACGGAGGAAAGTGAACATTCCAAAACGTAAACATTCCGGAGACGTGGTCGAATTTTATGTGGGAGCCACAAGGGCGGCATGAATTGATTGGTCATTGAATTTACGCCAAAAGCCGCGGCCAAGGGTGTTGTTACTCGCCAAACATTTCCTCATTTGCATCCAGAAACTTTTGTGATACCCCAAATGTTTGTAATTGCTTCTAATCTCAGTTTGATTACTTAGTAATTTTTCAACCCGATTTTTTAATGTTAGGCTATTGAAACAATTATCTAGTCTAACTTTACGTAATTAGAATCTACATTATTGATGTACTTTACTCTCTCTCTAATAACACCTGTCTAGTCATATCATTATAGTTTTACTAACTTTTTATATACATTAAGCAGTCATGTAAACGTGATAAACACAAACATACAACGCCAATTTGAATGAACTCCCAGCATAACAGGGACACGAAATATAATTGCAATATGTTCTCTTGACAAAGAAAGTGAGCGGTGATACGTGAATTTATAAACCATTGTCACACATTGAAACTACTGATACTCGGACAAATGCATAAAATGCTTATGTTCACTGTTTATTATATTGATAAGTCTATCTCTGAATTGGCTGCTTTGTATGATTTTTTTAATATATATTATTTAATAACTTATTAATTTATTAAACAAGAAAGCAAAATGTAAGAAACTTTTTAACAAATATAAATAGACATGACGTGTATTTGCAATTAAATAAGTTTTTACAAAATTTCTGGTGATGAAATTCAGAAGAAAAAGAAGGAATAAATAGCTTCTATTGGTCATTTTGCTATTTCTAAGTCGATATATGTCTACATATATATTAGACGACATTAACAATTTTGATTCGTTTGACTAAATATGTCATGAACTTGAACTTGTTCACTATCTTAAAAAACCTGATCCTTTAAAAAATGAATAAGAATAATCAAAGTATAAACAAATTACTATTAAATGTCAGAAATCAACGATAAACTGGCAGAATTTATTAAATATAATTTTTACGTTAAGTTATTAATGATGCAGTATACATAACGTACGTAATTATGCATACTAGTAAATTTTCATAAGAAATAAATATTTGCCTTTGGCTTTGCTTCCGAGTCTCAACTTATTCCCATACTCAAAATTCTATGTAAAGATAGTACCGAACTTACAAACTCACAGGTTATTTTTTTTATAATATTAGTTTTAAAAATTGAAATATGTTTATAGTTCAAATGTTAAAAAATATCTTTTAAAATTTGAAATGACACCCGACAAGTAATTTATAAGGTAAACTCTTTCTTTTTACAATAGGAAATGTACCTACTTTGTTAACAAAAAAAGGACACAGATAAGCTTCTAATATATTTCGACACTTAAGCTGAAACTATCCTCGTCGACCCCACCTGAAGCTACTGTGAAACTTAATATCACAAGTTATAGTTGGTGCAAACGCCTACGACTTTACTAAGACAATTTACACTGAACTATAAACATAGTCGTATTACTTAAAGTCTGGAATTAATCGATGATTAGTGTTCTCCTCCAAAATACTGAGTAAATAAAAGTGTTGTTAGACGATTTTCTTATTTACTCAAGACATAACATATAATGATTTTTACTTTTGAATTCTAGTGGACTACCGCTATAACGTATCCGGAATCATGACAAATTGAATCGACCTAAGAAAGAGTAGATGGCTCATATAGTACACAATTTCTATTCCTTCTAAGTATAACGTCCCTGTTTCTGACACAGCACAACTTACAATAACGGCTCAACCAATTCGTAGGCAATGGGTGCCGCATAAGACAGGCGCGCCCAAATTATGAGACGCATTCATACCTGGGACACAGAAATAAGACGTCCGCAGAAGTGACGTGTGCTGAATTAACCGACAATGTAGGCGGGCGCGTCCTCTAAACACGAGTTATGGTGTTAAGTAATGGAACCTTACATGGCGACGCCTTTGTGCCGGTTTATGCCGTCGTAAACTCGCTTGTCTCGTGCCCCCGCCAATGAGATATGGCACCGTAAAGTTTTTTATTCCACCTGTATAATTATGTGCAGCCGACATAGCAGACTGCTATACAGAATGGTCTAAGCATAAATGGAATATAACATAACTAACTTTAAGCCAAATTCATCAACCTATGTAAAATATCTGCATGTACACTGGTAGTACCGTATAAATTACGGTACCACTTACTAGTAAAATATGAATATAACTAATCGTCTTATCAGAAAACTTTTCAGGAAATATTGTATAAATATAATTACGAACTGAATCAAATAATTACAGAATAACGTTATTATGACGTATATTAAATAGACTGGACCTTTGACCACAATCATGCCTGATGGAAACTATGGGGTCTAAGGTGGAATGCCTTGCGCTTGCTTAAATGATGCTTGTTCATTCTAGCCTTAAAAATGTCCAGATTATACTGATAAAAGGAAACAGACCTCAGCAAAAAGTTCCACTTCTTAGCTATTCAGATAATAAAAATAAAAGCAAATCGCAAATCTAATCATCCTAGCTGCGGCGAGAGCGATTTGGTGGAAAGGGCATGTTTTTATACATAGAGTTTTACTATATTATGATGGTTTTCTAATATGCATTGTATATTCGTGCGTGCACTTAATATACCTTAAATTTATTTCTCCAGATTGATTAGATATATGTCCCTGGTTGATTTTGTTCAGCCAGGTGCATGAAATAAACAAGAATAAAGATAATGTGCGTATCGCTTAATACAACCAAGTGATATTCATTAAGCGAGTTAAGTGTGCCAAGCATTTGACACAATGAAATTTACTGGACGTTTTAATATCGTGTCTAGCTAATATCATGTTCAACGTTTTCAAATTAAACCACTATACACAGCCCATTCACGAAATGAAAGTGATATTAATTAAATTGGTCACGCACGACTCGGCGACGAGCGATTGCAAAATTACTTTTAGTCCAGTGTAAAGAATTACAATACCCTTATATTATATTATAAATAAAGTCTAATGTACAAATGATATAAGCTATTAAAACGTGTTGCTTCTAAAGCTGAAGCTGCAACAATATGCAAAAAATAAACAAAACATCAATAAAACATTATCCATTAACTATGCAATCTAACAAATCGAAAGAAAAATTTGTAAATTTGTAAGTGGAAGTTGTTTATGTTTTAAACAGCATGGAGTTGCGCTTGCAAAGTAGATTTTAAATGGTCACTTAAAGTATACACAAATATTTTAAATTAAAGCTTTAGATGAAATGTTATGCGTCGCGTCGTTTTCCTGTATACTCGCTCTGATGTTTTCGCTTATCAATAATGTCTACAGCTTTTTCTGCTGCTAAGGATAGCGAAATCCCAAAACTTATAGCGAATCGCTAAGAACTGGTCAAACTATCTGCTCATTAGGGTAATGTAAATTCATGTTTAATAAGCTTTTACGAAGTGTTATTTATTTACCTCCGTATAAATCTAAACATCGTATGGAAAAGTTACTCAAAAATATTATAATTAAAGGCAGTATAAGCAAGTGATTAATTAAATGGGACTCACAATGGGCCTTATAAGAAGGCTCAATGTCACGCAAAAGGTCTAAAGGACTATGTTCGGAGTTTCTCTTCGGGATCGTATCAGAAATTATGATATCCGCAGAAGAACCAGTGACCCTGGTTTAGGTCTTGCGAATCGACATAATCTGAAGAAATGTGAACCTTAAGTACCTAAGTAACCTGGGTACTGGAAGCCCAATTTTTCCCGATTACCCGTGGACTACCCGGCCACCTACGGGTCGGGTATAAACGCCTGTGGGGGATTACCGTGGACATAGAGGTTATCCCCAGACGGGGAGGGTTTGCATGCGCGCTTGAGGAGCCACCTAAACGTACAGGCCACACCTTGGGTGGTCATTGAGGGGCTATAAATTCTCGCCCTCTACCACTCAGCCGTCTGCGTTGGATGGGAGCAGCGTAAGGGTCGTTTCCCGCTCTCTCTCCGCTGCCTCCTTCTGAGAAATAACATTTTCATAAACGGCGGCTACGGCAACGATGATTCATAGCGAGAGGTTGGTTGGTTGTCGCCAACGCCGCGACAACCAACCAACGCCGCGCGTAGCTCAGGCCGCTGGTATGTCCAGCCGAGCAGTCAACGTGTGCCCTGCCGTATCGTCGGGAGCATCACAGTGCCGCGGCGTCTCCTCCCGAAGAGTCAATACCTGCACCAAGCGGTACGAAAGGAAATGTCGGGGTGAAGATCCTAAGAAAATTCCTATATCCAACAGTGCTATATACCCCATATTAGCGGATATAATGATGATGATATGAAACTGACAGTATTCATTGAGCCATGTTTAGAAACCACCTAATTTATGTGTTATACAGTATTCTATTTTGAGATATAGATACATGATATGTATGTTAGCATACATACGACTTTTATAGTAGTCGTACAAAAGTTGATTTTATAGTTTGGTTATAACGACTTTATAGTAATACTACTATAAATTATTATCCTAATTTATGTATAATTATGAAATATATTTAAAAAGAGAAAATAAAAAATAGACCTTTGAAGTTTCTTTTCATGAGATTTCTACTAATTTGAACAGGAGTAGAGTAGTTTTTCTTGTTATTATACATGTACAAGTTTCTCTTAAACTTAAATATTTCAACGTCTATAAGTGCGTGTCAAGGCCTATGTTGAATAAATATTATTTTAATTTTGATTTCATAGTATAATAAAAAACAGTTTTTTGTAAAATTTGGCCTATTTATTCTCTGACTTTCCCTAATATATTGATAGTTATTTTGTTATACTTATTGCGATGAATCCAACAATCCATGATTCGACTGTTCTTGTATTAAGGTGCAGTTGAACACAAGTGTGTTTTTGTATATAGATTATGGTCACCAAAATACTTGTGATCTTTTTTATCATAAAACCAACATTTTTACTAAAAGTAAAGACCCTTTTTAAATTCTTTCTGTTTGTCCCTCTATGTTTGTATGTTATAGTTCGATAAAATTGAATTTTATACCACCATTTCAATCTAACATTTTCTAATAATGTATCTCATTTCACAGGTTCAATTATTAGAATGTGTACTAATTATACTACGCCAGAAGTCCTTCGTACGAGTGACAGTGAAAATAAACAAAACCTACGTAAATTAACCCATGAGGCTTTGATCGCTCCAAGCTACTCCAGAACAAGTTATATTTACTCTGAGAACTGAAAAAAAGATAGGAATAAACTGACTGTAAATGGTTTTTTTCATTCCATCTATTCAAAAAGTGACGTCTTATTCCTAATTATAAAAAACCATTTCCTAATATGTTTTTTATAAGTGCTAAGAAAAGTGTTTTGAATTTTTTTATTCTAAATATTCTTCAAAAATTTCAACACATACATACAAAATTAATGCAAGATAATTTCGCGTCTATGAGTGGTGTCACTGTTTTCAAACACGTTCACCTATTTATTGTTATATATTAGCTCCATTTTTCGCCGCACTTGCATGTTTTTTTTTCAAAGAATTACTCTTTGTAGAATATTCACATATTTCGCAACGTGTCAAACTACTATCACACCACCACAACATCCTCAAAAACTTCTTAGAAACGTTTGTTTGGTATTTTCTACAAATCCATACCAACATATCTATTAATTCCATAGACCTATTGGTTTCATAGTAGATAATTTAACTTACTAACTCTATAACTGAGGTAAAAAAGTGAATGATAGATAGATTGGCAGATGGAAATGGCAAATATATAATAACTGTAGTGAACGATGAATTTGGGGAAAAGAAATGGAAAGAAAAGATTGATAAAAAGACATGGATGTTTAAATGATAGTATTGTGAAAGAAAAGAAGAATGTATTCTAGTAACATAAAAGTAATATAAAATAAAAAATGTTGAGACTTCGGAGACAAAGAAAAAGAGAATACAAGAAAAAGACTAAAATGACAGTTCCAACAACTAGGACTTATGTGACGCACGTTAAGTGACAAACATGACGCACTGTATGCTCTGATCCGTAGCAAACGCGCTAGAAAAAAAATTGTAAAATTGCAAAAAACAACAGAGTGGAAAAGATATTAAGATAAGTATGTAAATTTTTTATAGGATAATTCGGAAAAGGTTTTAACAAACTACTAAGTTATTAAAAGCCGTTTTAAGGAATATTTTGAGAGATTTATGGATGAAATATTAATGGAGTGGAACGCTAGAAGATGCACCAGTTAATATATGTGTACTGCTAGAGATTACATTAGAAGCAGTGAGAAAGGCAGTAAATATAATAGAGAGAGTATAGATCAGATGGTATATCTGCACATCATTATTCTGGGCCTACGCTTATCATTTTTTTTATATTAGGGCGGTTAAACTTTGTTAACTACGCTGGCCTAATACGAATTAGTTGAAATCACTTTAGGTTCATGTATAAATATGCCAGTACACAAGTTCGGTCCGAAGATTCCAACAATTCCTTGTGGCGGTCTTTTAGCCCCTACCATCTGCTACGGTCTAGAGATGTTTTAATGTCAATACACTATACACACTATACAGGAGGAGGATGTTATCCTGGTAAAAGAAAGTGTTACCAACATGAATCCAGAATGTATTTTTCAACTTCGACCTTGACAATTTTGACATGGGTACTGGTTGATAGTGACTTTTAGCGGGATCTAAGATATCAGATAGGCGCAGATTTGATGAAATGGTGACAGACCCTAAAGCCTGCTGCTGTTTGCTTCTACGAATACGAATGCCTCTAACTGTAATGAGGCAAATTTGTAAACCGATTATCGGACCAAACATTATGTATGTATGTACATTATTAAACATTATGTATGAATTTGAATATTGAACAACAAAAAAGACAGATATGAGAAGAATTTACGTGGTGGAGAAGGGAATATTAAGGTGGATGTGTAATATAACTCAAATGTACAAGATGGGTTTTACAAGATAGTCAGATAGTAGCATCAGTTACAAAAAAGTTTAAAAGTAATAAGAATTCTAGAATTGTTTGAAGCTAAATATTCACATGTAAGAGCAACCCAATTTAACAGTAAGACAAGATAATAACCGTGATCGCGACCTCAGCTTAGAGCAGCAGAGGGACTTTGATTCTTTTTGCTTTTTTACAGGCTCTTTAACTGAAAGTGCTATAAGGGACTGTTTGCTGACTGGTCTATCACACTCCGCTTCCAATGTTCATTTCTTCCACGACATTCAAACTCTGGAATGAATTAACAATTTGAGTACTACAGTATCCTATTTCAAACGAATCTTAATAAGAACATTTCTGTTCGGTTACCTCTTATCATCAGATGGGCTATTTGCTCGTCTCCCACCAACAGTAAAAAAGAGAATATTAAAATCATGTATGTAACTATTATTAATTCTTGATAACTATAAAAGTATATTCTAAAACATCATTATTTGCATCTTAATAACGAATCAATTTATAAATTCTGTAATGCCACATAAATATTCACCAACAAAACACATGTGACTACATAAAAGGAATAAAAACAAACGATTTGTTTCGATCGAACAAAGTAACTATTAATTTCTAGATATTTTATTTCGTACAATTAATAAAATTGCATGATAGATTCCATCAATTTTAATAATAAGACGTACATGCAGCATGTATGCATCAATGATAGCGTATTAGATTTAGACATTGTTTGTCGAATAATCCATTAAAGTTTTTTCATACAGTTTGTAAAATTAAACGAAAATTCCTATGAACTTTATGTATCCTAATGTTTGTCTGTTATAAATAATTACAGTTTATTTAGTCTAATATATATATATATATATATAATATAAATAATACGCTTATAAAGGCAGAGACATATGATAAGTAAGCAGCGTCAAACACAATTTCAAGTTCGTGAGCTACCTCAAAGGCTGCCTTTGATCATTGATATTGACATCTCAGTTTGATGTACCTTTCGTATCCATCTGCTTCACTTCCGCTCATATCATGTTCTCTGTATATCTTCAAATATACATAAGAAGAAAATGTAGCTGAATTACGTAGTTTACTCTTAACGTGATGCGTGCACAAGACACGACACGTCCTACAAGAAATAAATTTTTCTCTAGTACCGCAAACACATTATATCGTCGAAATGTGTGTATTTGTGCGGCAGAGATTGTGTGCCTATTTATTTTTCGTCCCTCCCGCACCCTCCACTCCGGTGACACTCACATTATTTGCCCGCCGCGGGGTATTTGCGCACGTGTGTACCTGTGTCAAAACGTACTACTTTATTTATGTGTTCGGTGACCACAATCTAAATAATTTATGCTTTTTATGTATGGAAATCCTTTGTCCCACGCCTGTGTTTTTCACCCCAAATCGCTTTTATTCGACAACTGACTTAATAATATTTGTGTAATTAAAAACTCGCGCGGAATGTTTTCATCGCGGTCGTCCCGTAGGGAGATGACACGGTTGTGCGGGTTTTTCCATTCCCTAGGCAGCTATTAATCGTAAGATAGCTCTGATTTAGGGTTACGTAAAAATATTTAATAAAACAAGATAATTTAACAAATTTCAGCAAAATGAAAAAATCATTCAAGTAATGGTCAGCGAATATATTAAATACGCTATTCAAGATATGAAACTCATTTAAACAACATTGCCCACGAGATGCGACCAAACATAACATAATATAAATTTTAATATCTAAGTGTTGTTAATTTTGCTAATAGTATAATTATATATGTATGCAATTAATAATGTATAGTGCAATTATATAGTTGTAAAATGAAATTTCGCATTTTGATGCCTTCGGCTGTAGAATTCGTAATTAATGGGTCACGACTATTTGTAATTATAGTTGATTTTGAGAAAAAATGTACATACATATTCATATCAAAATACTATGCATATTCATATCAAAATATATTGATTCTATAAATCAATATATTCTCGCTGTATATCTCTTTGTTCTCGCACGCTTACTATTATTAAATCGACCCTATTGCTTGTAATACAGGGGAACTAGATACAACTGTAATTTTAGTAAGCGGTTTTGTCTATGGTCAGCTTCATCAAGTCAAGTCATTAAGTCCAATCGAAATCTTAGGTAATAAATAAGTTCAAACATAATGAGCGATCCGTTCAAATGTTATCTTACATAGGTGCAGACCAACCGACGGCACAAGGCGTAATATAGAGGGCGGGCTCATTGATTCCGGATTATCCTCCGAGATTAGACCGCGCCGTCTAACTGCGCCCTAAACCTCCCTTTATTGTACTTACTTCACGCTGCTAGCAATTGTTTCCTAAGGAAGATTGACTGTTCATGGTATGTCCAAGAAAATACTATTTAATATAACTCATCATTATTTACTGATTTTTTCGATTTGTTCTCACAAGCTTAATGAAGAGCTAAGGCAGTGAGCTATTTTTTTAAATAGTATGCTGTTTCTTCAATATGAACATGAATGAAAAATATAAGTATTTTTATATGTTATACGTATGTTTATACAGTGTGTTAGGGAACGGACTTCCGATAAAATCAAAATCAAAATCAAAATCAAAATAATCTTTATTCAACATAGACCTTTACAGGCACTTATTGACGTCAACAGACAAAATAAAAAAACAAAGCTTAAAAAAAAAAACAAAAACCTTGTCCGTACGTACGAATAAGGAAAAAAAAGAAAAAAATTGACTCGACACCTGTTCGGAAATTGGGAGAGCCTTCTCGAGAAGAACAGGCAACAAACTCTGAAGGTCTATTTTTTATCTCCTCTTTACAATGTTAATAATTACAATAATATAATATAAAAATACAATATTTTATAAGATACAATCATACCTAATACGATTACAGTCCTATGTATGTTTACATACAAAAATAATACAATATTATAAATAATGTTGTTACCAAACATGGCTCTATGAATAGTGTCCCTATTCCCAAATACTGTGATCATTTAGATAGTCACTTACTTTATAATAACCTACTCATGAGTGTCTTTTTGATATGGATTTTAAATTTATATAAAGGCAAATCAATGACACTTTGCGGAAGTTTGTTAAACATAGATATACATTTCCCCAAGAACGAACAACTAGTTTTATGGAGTCTGAACATTGGAACGGCAAGTTTATTTTTGTTTCTAGTATTCACATTATGTAGATCACTGTTTTTATTAAATTTATTATAGTATCTATATACAAAAACTAAATTATCATATATATATTGACTAGCTAAAGTTAAAATATTAATTTCTTTGAACAATTCTTTTAGGGATTCTCTAGCTCGTAAACAGTAAATAGCACGAATCGCTCTTTTTTGTAATAGGAAAATACTCTCAACGTTAGCCGCAGATCCCCATAGCAGCTGTCCATAGGACATAACACTATGAAAGTAGCTGAAATAAACAATTCTTGCCGTTTCAACATTAGTTAAAAGTCTAATCTTTTTTACTGCGTACGCCGCTGAACTAAGTTTGATTGCCAAAGTTTCAATATGTGGATCCCACTGTAGTCGTGAATCTAACGTAATGCCTAAGAATTTAGTATTATTTACCAAGTCAATGACATCACCATTCATATTTAAACGAGTATCAACCTGCCTTACATTGGGCAAAGAGAATTTGATACATTTTGTTTTTCTTAGAATTTAAAGACAAATTATTAGTTGTGAACCAATACAGAACTCTCGAGAGAGCACTATTTACATCGTCATAACATTCCTTTTGTCTATCAACTTTGAATAGTAAAGAAGTATCATCTGCAAACAATACTGTCTCACACGATTCTGTAATGTAGTAAGGAAGGTCATTTATATATATTAGAAACAGTAGAGGACCCAATATTGATCCCTGGGGAACCCCCATCGTTATAGGCGAGCTAGCAGATTCTGATCTATTAATAACGACTTTCTACAATCTGTCTGATGAATAAGAGTTTAAAAGGCTAACAGCTCCATCCGAGACACCATAATGTCTAAGCTTACTTAAAAGCGTTTCATGACTCACACAGTCAAACGCTTTGGAAAGATCGCAAAACACTCCAATTACATCCCGCTTGCCCTCTCATGCGTCAAAAATATGTTTCATAAGTGCAGTTCCGGCACCGGTAGTGGATCTACCTTTGGTAAAGCCGAATTGGCTTTAATGCATGAGTCTGTTTGTTCTCAAGTGACCTATTAGTTAATTGTAAATAACTTTCTCGAAGATTTTGCTGAAAGTAGGTAATATGGATATAGGTCTAAAATTTGAGGGATCTTTTTTGTTGCCCGATTTGAAAAGTGGTATTAATTTACTATATTTCATTACAACAGGAAAGATACCCTCTTCAATACAAGAATTAAAAATTTGTGCTAACAATGGGGCTAATTCATCGATGACAAATTGAATTATGTGAGTTGATATACCCCAGAGATCTTCAGTTTTCTTCTTGTTAAGTAAACGGAATGTTTTCTTAATTGAAGAAGCATCAATATGGCTAAATTTTAATGATTCACTGCACCTATTCACACTTGACTCGAGGAGGGTGACGGCTAAACTAGGAGATGAGTTAAGATTACTGGTAGTTATAGCAGGAATTTGAGAAAAATAATCAACAAATGCATTCGCAACTGCATCGTCCGACTTGATAGTCTTATTATTAATTTCTAAAGAGAAAGAGTTCCCAGAGCTTCTACTTTTTCCCGTTTCCTGATTTATTATAGTCCATGTAGTCTTAACTTTGTTCTTTGACATATTTATTTTATTTGCTATGTATAAAGATTTAGCACATAAACAAACATTTTTAAAAGTTTTTGAGTATTTTTTTACATAATCTAAAAAGGCAGGGTCGACAGAAGTTGTTTTTAAAGCATATAATTCAAAAAGTGTTCTCCTGCTTTTATATATGCCCGGAGTAGCCAAGTCACTAAATTTCTTTTTGTTGTTTAATTTTACAACCTTTTGTGGAAACATATTGTTGCTTACCATTCTTACTAAATTAAATAAATTATTATATAAATTATTTGCATCTCCACCAACAGTAGGCAAAGATGTAATTTGAGAGGTTATTTTTTTTTTAAATTTACATAACCTTCCCTGGGATATAGGTCTACTTAGGATATAGGATACTTTACCAACGTGTTGTATGTTAAGTTTTATCGACAAAAACCTATACAAATGGGGGTCGCATCCCTCACCCCTATGAATGAGAGCTATTTTAAAATTTTATTTCTCGTATTTTAAGGAGTTTATTAAATCTTGCTGTTTTACGATTTTATTTGGTCTACATACACAAAAGTGGCCTTATTTCAAAGTTAATGAGCTGTGCTAGCATTAAACAATAAATTTGTTAAGAAATTCTTTACAATAATAAACAAAATCCTTTGATTTAGAAAATTATCTATTTTTTTTTAGTCATTGGGCTCTACCTAAAATTTCGGGCCCTTGACATATCATTTTTTTGTTTTAATTTATTGGCAATGAATTGAGCTTTTAGTTTTTTAGGTAATTCAGTAATTTTAAGATTCCAGCTAGAGCTTTAGCATCTTTAAACATTCTTTAGCCGTCGAAGCAATGGGATCTTCTCACTACACAATTTTCAGTATCTTCATTAATTTCAACAAAAGAATGATTTTATGGTGCGCTTTTCGCCTAACACTATAGCTCTGTAATATCGAAAACTGAACAAAAATAAATAACCGTGGTGTGAAAAGTATAGAAAAAGTGCTGAAATCATAGGGTGTTGTATAGTATGTGTTTCAGAAATGTATGTCAATTCGGTGAAAACCCTACAAGACATGAAGAAATAACAATCATAGTAAAACCTACTATTAGGTCTATCAATGTCTCTCAGTCATTTTAACCTAAGCCTCGATAAAATTCAAGTTTTATTAATAAGGTGCAGTTTTGTAAAAATGTAGTAATATAATCTGTGATAATCTGTGTTATCTCAAAAAATATTTTTATATAAATATATTAAATTAGGAGATGATGACGAGATGAAAGGAATATATTATAAAAAAACTTAAATCCATAAATTTACTACAAGGTATTAAAATAAACTTACCGTTTGTGAATGAAATTAACGTTTCAGCTTCAAAAAACTAAAACTTTCTATAATAAATTTTTCAAACATACATTTAAACAATACTTTAAAACTACTCATATAAAACAGAATTATTATTTAATTAAATCAATGTCTTATAAACATTCATACATTATAATCACACATTACTTATATTAACAAACGACGAATTAATAAAAGTGTTATTGTAACAGACATATTACATTCATATAGTATTTTAATGGAAATTAAGCTGCTTTGCTTTGCTAGGTTTTCGCTTCCCGTACAAGACGAACATTTATTAAATGCAAACTACACTATTCAAAGAGAGATTTCCGTCATAAACATTTTGAATCGTTGAAAGTATACAAACAGTACTCCAATCTTCAATAAGTTTTAAATTCTCTTCCGAACGAAAAGTTTCGAGTAACCCGATAGACGGAAAGCACAAATTCATGATAATACTCCTTGGATAGGGAGTTAAACTGTATACTTCGACGAATAATTAGGTTGTCGACAGGTCTCAGAAAAGTGGTCAAGAAAAAAAAATACTGGTTTCTTATGTCCATATGTTCGATTTAAGTTATATTTGTATAGTTAAAATTGTAATATTAATTTTGTTTGAGCAAAGGATATATTCTTTTATTAAAGGCTCGGTTCCGAAACTTTAATTTCAAGTTAAGCAGGCATTTATGTAATAGGCATGGTTTTAATGTGTTTATGCTTATGACCGACGAAACGTGCCCGAAACAAAATCTCAATTACAATCAAATTTCATAATCGGTACAGCTACAAAATTCTAGGAATTTTAAAACAAGGTCCAAAGATGCAAGTAATGCACTAAAAGCATAAACGACTAGTTTGGCAGTCTACGTTTGGGCTTCTGCCTTCCATAGACAGTTAAATATATTGTTCATACTCACTTGTTTCTTGAATAGTTCAGGATAATACAATCAATGCTATTCAATGACAACATTTTGAATAGTAAATAGAATTACAATAATATTGTTAATTTCTAAATGACTTTTCTTTTTGACTTTTGTAATACAGGCTTGACCTAGCATAAAAGTCAGGGGACTAAACCACTGTGATAAATTATAAGCCATTTATGTTTTACTGTAATTGATTTAAGTATTGTAATCTGTCTTTGAGACTTGAATAAATTAATTATATTATATAATATAATTTATCAAAAATTGAGTTAAAACTTTTAAGGACATCTTATTTGTATTGCATGAAATTAATGATATTATATTATGCCTGTATATTTTATATAGATATATTGTTGAATGAAACCACTATTCCAACATCCACAGATGTTTCAAAGAAAACATTAATATATAAAAACTTATTATATAGATATATAATTCAATTTTCTAAATAAAACACGCATTTAGAGTAAACAAATACAAATCATGACATCGTGCCATATGATAATCACGCTGTCATTTGCATTGATCTTCTTGAAATAATATGACGGTATACATATTAGCATAAACCGTGTATTAATTAAGAATAAGTTTCATTGGTTGCAAGGAAAAGCTGACTAATATATTATTTCAATTTTTTGTCACTTAATCTGTAATAAGCGAAAGCAATAATTAAACAAAATCAAATAATAATTAAATTAGATTTTCCAATTATGCATATAGATGCAATCAGGCCATAAGATTCACCTATAATTTAACCTAAAATACTAAATATTTGCAACTTCCCAAACTATTTAAACACACGCGCGAAAACAACTCTATCAATTGTGTTTACAATTACATACACACTTCATAAAAAAGGCATCATAACCGTTGCGATTATAACGAATTTGCTACAATTACGACATGAAGAGGCTCTTATGAAATGGGTCGGCCCGTGACAATTTTTAATTTCGCCGCCGAGTGATACCGCCCGTGATTTGGCTAATGGATTCTTTTAATAGCCGAATGAATATTTAAACTGAATGGTGGAAATTAAAATGAAATAAATTAATTTTTTACCGGTGGCACATTGTATTCAACGTGCCCGTTATACTTCGAGTATAACTGCTTTCAATGTTGTATGAACTTTAGTTTTTAGACGTAAAGCAATTATTAATTAACAAGTTCTGCTTGCATGTTGTATTTACTTGTACGTCAAGGCCGAGTCGTTACCTGGCTTTTGTTAATTGTTTAATGTGTTTAATTCTGTTTTCAAACACACTTAAACTACTAAACTAAATATTACATTTGATTGATTGATTTACCTTACCCATAGAAAAGAGATATTCTCCCGTTGTAAACATTATCAGAGGACAGTTCATGTGGGATGGTTAGAGGTCCAGGGAGAGGCAGGGAGTCCACCCTCTACTAAAATTTAACTGCTGGTAGTAGAGATTGTTACGGAACATCCAAACACACCACCTTTAAATTTTAATAATCCGATTCACGAAATATGAAAATGTGTAAAAATAATATATATGTAAAAAGTGTAGAAACTTGAATAAGTAATCTTAAAATACTTTAACTCATAACCTCCGCAAAATATAAGTATTAGCCTAAATATAATATAAGCCCCAAAGGGCCAATAGAAATAATCCCCAGGTTAAAAACCCAGGATGTGCGGTATTTACACACATTCACTTCCGCGTTCCTAACTTCACTTTTAACTTCACTTTCAACTTTTCATCTATTTTTATTTTTAGTTCCTTTTTCTTTCGTATTTGCCCGTAAGAAAATACCCAGGCTAGCACACTGCCATATATTCTTGTATACCCCACTCGTTATTTGACAAATATTAAATGTATTTTCTTTAAATTTCTTTTTATTATGCATCTTATGTAAAAAAAAATTCGGGTCTCTTGAACTTTTCTTCTCTTTTTATTTTACATATACAATTACAATTACTTTAATTGAAAGACATCCAGTGCGTCGGTGTCGCTGTGATCTAGGCACCTCTTTGGTGTTCACAAAGCCTCAAAAACACAAGATGTATATAACACTCAAACAATCATCACTGGGTCAACATGGTTATTTAAGATCTACTAACTCTAATTTAATTATACTCGTAGTAGGCTCTTGTCACTCTTTGGGGACGTAAATACGCAGTGACGATGATCTTAAACAATATATAATTGTTGTATAAATTATTATTTGTTATCGGCTTATTTGTGAATTATTGAAAATTTTGAACCATTTAGCACAATATGATAAGTTGAAAACCACCATGTTTCATTGAGTTTTGACTTAAATAAAAAATGCAGAGTGTTGCTCCAAGCCAAATAGACTTTACTAGTATTTGTTCTACCATAGAAATACCGTCAAATAGTTCGTATATAGTAGGTCGTTATACAAACACGCGTGCACAAGACTGAACTAAATACTGACTACGACTAAGACTGAACTGAATATGGGCATCCATAATTATTTTTGTGCATATTTTAACCAAGGCTACCATAAGCGCATCAAGAGACACGACATTACGAAGCTACATGTAAGGATATAGCTATGTTTAATGAAGAGGTAGCCTTTTCGATGGAGAGGGCACTCTACAAATTATCGACCAGAAAACTCATTTGATAATAGTCAAAGAAGACTGATGGCAGATAAATAAAAGAAAACAAAAAAAAATATTTTTCTATAAGTTCCTTCTTTCACCTTCACTTGAAATTAACCGAATTAATCCAGCTAACCATTCCACAAATTTTGCCAATTGCTATATCAAATTTATGTTTGTTATAATTTTGTTATTTCTATTTATCTATAATATTCAACATTCCTCATTTTGTTTAATATAATCAAAAAGCTTGTTAATAAATAAATGAAATCTTCTTGCAATTTCACCTTTTGTCTGATCTCTTGACCTTTTTGGATAACAACCTATACTTGTTTTGTTAAATATTTCCAGTAATTTAATATGGCTGAATATTTTATTAAATAACAGATACAAAGTATTAATTTCCTTAAGCATGACAAATAAGGTAATATAGTCTTGCTATTCTAATTAATTTGAGCTGATATTTACTTATTGCTTACTTTTTATTAATTTAAAAATAAACTTACTATTAAAATTCGTAAAGTCAAGGCACAATGATCTGCCACTGTAATAGACTGCCCCTGCCACTGAAACTTCAGAGCAGTAGAAGCTCATTCAGTAGAATTAGCTTGCTCAGAAGTCCCCTATTCACTAGCGTTTCAAAAAGATTCGATTTTTGCGTATACAGGAAAATAGATCGACAATTGATTCTATACCTTTGCTGTGCACTCTATAAAAATGATGAGTAGCGCCTTGTGCGACTTCTGGTGTCGTCAATGACCTAAGATGTGAAATTAGGTCTTAAGAGACGGCTCCCAAAAAAAAAATCTGCGATATACGCAATATGCATATCGAGCGCTAGCAGATCAGCCAACTTTATTCACAATATAAAGGATAATAATAAATGTGTAGTGTATATTCTGCCGTGATACCTTGCCGTGACTCTGCCATGCTATTTCTCGTTTTCACCTTAATATATTTTGAGTATACTTCATAATGTGTATATGTATATTGAATTCAAAATATATTATTTAATATTTATATATTATTAGTTTTATTGTTATGCTGGTATCAAATGTAATATTTCATATTTCATCATCAAAACAAACGGCTCCGCTAGTGTGGCGTGTATTTAGTTGAGTTATCATATAATTGACTGCATGATGTAAATTACCGTACAAATTTAGTCACTTAATTATACATACATATTTAAATCCCACCCAATTTTATAATCTCTGTGATTTTTGCAAACGCTTAGACAATAGAATAATATATTGTTTTATCTATTAAGTTTTCGTTTTGTACATTTACATAAAAATTATAACAACATGAGCTTGTAGAGAAGTTGTTCGTTAATACAACGAATTAACGTACAAGGTTCTTTTTTTAATAAAATAGTAAGACTAGAACTGAATATAGTTTCAACGGTAGTCCGATAAGTAGTTTAGATATATGTATATATTTATATATATATATAATATGTGTAGGGTAACGTAGTTATCTATATTAAAAAATAATAAATCTATAGTAAACGACTTTTCGAGTACCATAGGCTAGACAGTGAGAATAAGTAGAAACTTAGAAAGCTATGGAGAATCTAACACTTACACAGCCTACCGGTGAATACTAACTCTCATATATTTTTACCAAATAGTGCTTGAGAAAAATGGCTCGATATTATTTAAATACCCTCGTTTACCTGCACATGGACGATGATGTTTACCCTCTGTAAGATATATTTCCGCAACCAATTTATTTATACCCCACCCAGTTATAAATCACCCAGCCTTACAGTAAGAAAATATATTTTTTCTATAGTTCGCTACTTGCTCATTAATAGTAAAAAGCAGACGCAATCCAAAGGTAGACAGTCGATGAAATGGCTAATAAAAGTAATAAAGTGTATTGTTTGCTCCAAGATCGATAGCCAAAGAACCGTTTAATTAATGACCAATCTCCAGAGACTCACCGGCACTTACACTAATTAATTAAAGTCTGTTGCAAACGAAGTAATAAAGTGAACTCTCATGTTTCCCTCCGCTCGGAGTCATTGTTTAAAACGTGAGATTCTTTTGATTGTAGCCTTCGGACAGTCGCAGGGAACCATCGGTTCGTGAAACCTATCTGAAACTGAACCCAAAGTACATCAATTCCAGAATTCCACTTTAACCAACAATATATTTATTTGACTTCTTACGAATATTTTTTTAAAAGACTGTGACAGCTATCTGATAATTAATTTTCATGATTTACCATAGGAGTAGAGATCAGGCAACATATAAACCAAATACTATATAGATTTTTATACTTATATTTTTACATATAAATATATATTATTTATATTAAAGATGGAAATGTGCTATTTAATTAACAATTAAATTTCATATCATTCAATTATCAAACAAACAGTAATAATACAACATAGTATATAATATAAAACTATAAGGCATGATATAAAGTAATCATCAACGTATTTATTTCATTATATATTGATCATTTTCTTTTATTTTGATGCCCTAATGCACCGCACAAGCACTTAGGTGCTTATCGTCGCATTCTATTCAATTGAGCAAAAACAAACTTATTCAAACCTTCTTTTCTATACTCTTAGATTATATTATCTTATTATTAGTTATTCACTCTAAATTATCCAACAAATTCATCCATTCATTCATTTATATAAGAGCTTTTTATTTCATAATTCATAAAATGAGCCCATTACATCTATCGATTGCGCCTTCATCGAGCCACGTGCCACTATTGCTTCAGGCTAAAAATTTTCCTACGCACTCCGACAGCTTAATCAAGCAGATTCGATTGGCAAGATGGCCGAACCAAGATTAGGGGAGCCCTATCATTTTACGAAACGCTCGAGGCTATTACCTGGACACGGGCCTTTAAGCCGATCGTTTCTTCTGGATATTGTTTCCGCGTCTATATTCGGTATACGTGCTCTCAGCTTCGTTGAAAAATTATCGTTGAAATTTGGTATAATGATAATTGATAAAATAAACAAAAATTGTAGTATATACGTTTACATACATATAATCGCAACAAAGTGTCAGAATGGATTGCAGGACATTTTTTAGAACTTTAATCCAATTTTCTTTCAATCAAAGTCGCATATTATGATTATTAAAATTTGCCTTTGTCTTAATTGACAGATAAGTAAACAATCCACCTGCTGATAAGCGATAATCACTACCTATGACTATCACAAACATTAGGGACATATTCAAGCTGCTGACTGTGGGCACATGTCGTATGTGCCGGGATTGAGTTCCAGAGACGAAATGCAGAAAATGAAACTTAATGGACGATATTATTCCACAGATAATATGACTAAACCATATCAAATAATTCTATAAAGCATTCTGCAACGTGTCAAGACGGTTGAACGCGCAAAAAAACCGAATTCCGTCTATAAGCCCAGACACTCATAATCATTCGACATATTGTTATCGCTGATAGTTCGAGCAAAAAGAGTCAAAACTAGTATTCAGAGGTCTGGCCACAAACTTCGACTTAATAAAACGTACGATTATATATATATATATATATATATATATATATATATATATATATATATATATATATATATATATATATATATATATATATATATATATATATATTATATATATATATATATATATATGTGTGTGTGTGTGTGTGTGTGTGTGTATAGTTTATTTAATAATATATATTCCTCTTTTTTATAGTATAGTAAAAATGATCAAGTATAAAAGAAACTGCAACGTAGCAATGACAAAGCCAAATCTTTTGCGAAGTAATTCTTTTATAAACTCCTCGGGCAGAGTGGACTCCAATTAACCTTTATTTACAGTTTCATCCGAGGGCACACTCAATTATTTTTATGTTACGTAGGAATATCCAATTTAGTCAGAAACAAACGAATTTTCTGAATATCGTTTTGCTGGTTCATTCAGCGGCGGATCGAAGATAATATTATTTGGCAGAGGCTTAGTCTTTTTCAATAGAGTGTGTGTAGGTATATAATCATGTAATAATACAAAAAAGTTACTGTGTTTATACCTGTGTATCTAAAGCATAAACAATAACGGTTTTTAGGTGTCTTATGGCAATAACGGTATAAATCTACTTTGCTAGATAACTACTTCGCTACTCATTGAAAAATGCAAAACAACATAAATGGAATATGCTGAATGCACTATATCCTAAACTAGAAATGTTCTAAAGGTAGTTTATCCTAAACGCAATGTAAACTGTGACTACACCATTTTTTGTTATAATTTGTTGATGTTATTTATATTATTATATAATACTAATTAAATTTGGCATTTATATTTGTTCAACTTAATGTAATGCAATGTTTCATATATTACTCAAAATAGCAACCTGTGGCTTAAATGCGCGTCCTAAGCAAAAAAGTTGTAAAGTTACCTAAATCTAACTTTACAGTCCCATCTACCACAAGGGGAAGTCTCCTAAAAAGTTTTTTTTTTAATTAAGCTACAGTCCTAATATAAGGCCTATATATAAGGGTATATATCATTTTTATATTAATAGATCAGTAATACCAAAAGTATATTTACAATGTACAAAATTATGTGAGACTTATTTAACAATATATACTTCCAGCGTCACATTGCCGTCAAATTAGTATTTTATCTCTTTTTGATAAAGGGACAAAGTTAGTCGCGCCATCAATCTTCCGTAGATTGGATTTAAGTTAACTTCTGTGAAGATTGACTTGAAAGTTTTGCTGGATATTAATTTACTTTAAGTGGTGCTTTTAAAATAGTAAGCCCAAACAGTCCATGAAATATTTATGGAGTCTTGTTACGGTAATATTCACTATTTGACGCAATTTTAACAAAAGTACATTCAGTATAAATATTTCAGTATGAAAATAAGTACACATTTTCTACGAAGCCTTAAATATTATGAAGTTATAATTATTTATTATTTTATACGTAAATAAGTATCGAATTCGATGAAAAATATATTTTACCCTTAAAATCAGCATAGAACCTGGAGAGATTTGATTTAAAATAATTTTTTACGGTCCTGTGCAACAATAATGCATAAAAAATTGCGTATACTAATACTTCAACTTTATTAATATTAGGTATGTTCTAAATCAAAATAACAGAGTAAAATATTTTATTTTAGAACGTGAAGGTATTGTTTTGCTCATAAACAAGCAAGAGTCATCACGAATTCATGCGATGGCTGCCGCTCTTAGTATGCTATCAGTTGCTCCCTTCGTATTCATTATTGAACCCTCTTTTTCTTAGATGCATAAGTGCGTTGTTCATATATCTTAGTATATAAACGAAGAACATTATATACGCCTTTCTGTTATTTGTATTTAATTCTTATTTACTAAAATAGATGCTCACATTTTAAAATAACATTTTAGTATATTATAGATAGCTCGAAACATATTATAACTGATCATTTTTCGTTGAAGTGGATATTATATTAGAGCAACATATAAACTTGAAGAGGTATCAAGAATTCACGCGTGCGGCAGCGGATCGCCCGGCTGAGTCTCGCTCATTATTTTTACGAACGGCTGCCACCCATGGAAATCGTTGCTAACCTAGTATGTGCACATTAGACATACATCCATAATTTTGCAATGTCAATCTGTTTTGTATATCTACGCTATGCCAATCGTATACATCGTATGACATATATCTTTGATCGTATACATCATCATTCGGTCATTTAATTGAAGTGGAACATGATTTTTGTAGCGAAATTAATAATTAATTTCGTAACAAAAATCGATTAAAAAAATTCGTTTAATATTAGTTAAGAAATTAGATTTTTCTGCAAACTTAAATTATTTAAGTTTGCAAAAAATCGAAATATATAAATTGTTGTACATTTCTGTACTCTCTCACGCACCCTAAGATCGACTTGCAGAAAATATACAGCATTACGTCCGCCTTTGTACACTTTATGTGTGTAAGTCATTAAATAAATAAATATAATTTTTAGTAACTCTTCTACGATAAAAATACCTGTATATCAATAACTTCGAGTCTCATCCGAATCGAATATTTTGTTTGCGTATTTTCATATATATAAACAGATCTGTCGATCAGCTTTGTGCACAGTTCTGATTCTAGTGATTAGTTGAAATGAACGATCTCTAAGGTTAGGTTAAATTGTTTCTATCTAAGTATTCCTGGTTGCTACTGAATTATATTTTCATGCCACCGTCATTCTTTAGTCTATCTCATTAACTACTTATATCGTACAGAGTTGTCGCGTTTATGTATAAATCCTCCTCCTCCCTATTTATATCACATTGCATCAAATTCAAGTATAGTAAATATCGCAGTAAAACTTACCGTTGCAAATAATATCCTGACTTAAAGTGTAGTAGTAGTTTTAGAATGGTATGTTAGGGAATCGTGTTTATAAGAGATTGGTGGTGTGGTGGTGATTAAATATTATTTATGTGATATCTTTTATTATATTATACTTTAAAAAATACATAACCTAACAATAAAAAAGTATTGTGGCATTTAATCTAATCCGTTTTAATTAAGTCTGTACGGCGAGGCCAGCGAGACCTTCGTGCTGTCTACATTGTCTCTGGCCGTAAACTGGCAAGTTTACTGTGTCTAATATTGTTTTTGTTGTCCAAATTTAAGGCACATTGTAAATAGGAAGCTGAAAAATAGTGGGATTGCGTGCCGTGGACGGCGATGGCCAGATAGTTAGCTGGTAAAAGGAATAAGTTGAAGCGTTAAATAAATAAAAATATTTCGTTACGATGTCAAATATTTTGTACGAAGACCACTAATACTATTTATATTTATTCAATTATGTAGCAGTGGGATTTTATTTATTAAAAAAAAAGTTAAATACTGGAAATTAAAAGAGAGCCGTGTTCTTTGCAAGAATATCACCACCTTACTTACGAAAAAATATAGACCTAAAAATGACATAGATTACCACATTTTCGTAATGATGATTGTCCATAGACAATGCTATTTATTGAAATAATTTCAACACTGCTACGATATGTATTTTTTTTTCATGCGCATCATTAACAAAAAAGCAGCCTGCCCACTTGACGGTTAGTTACAGTCGCCTATATTACATGTAGTTCATGTGAGATTCCTAACATATCTGCTACCTACATAAAAACCATAGTGTACTTCGCCAACACGTGACATAAAATTTCAATTCGCAATGCTCAGTAATTTCACCGTCTATCTTAGTGTTCACACTGGAACACAGTAGTGAAAAAGCTGCTATTTTACGACAGATTTTCCTTTCGGTAAAAATCTAATTTCATTATTAAGAAAATTTTACATTTCGTGTAATTATAGTTAAAAGTTGCATGGGATAAGACTTATACATCAATTGAACTATTACTATACGAGTAAGTCAAAAACTAAGGAATTATTTAAACTTAATTTATCCATTAGAAGGAAATTTAGTAACCTATTGCACAATTTATGATTTTAGTTCCGCTCTATAAAGCTACGTCAATGGTACCAACTAGTTTAGTGCACGACATGTGAAAAAATACTTTGAAAACAATGTAAGCCCGTAACTTATGAAGGCGGATAAAGATAGATTTAAGAATATAATTTGGATTAGTAAAATACTTTTCTCCGCTTTACGTTCATTCCTTATTCGTTGCTACTAAAGATTACTATTTATCACGACAATTAACCAGTTAGTGTATGCGTTCCGTTATCACGGGCGGTACGTCGTTACGCTATCAGCACAGAGGCGCTGTGGACTAATGGATCGCCTCCCAGTTTTAGTCTATTTCTTAGAATTCAAGAGACAGAAATGCCGAATTATAGCTTTTTGTATAAAAGTTAAGCAGTATACAATATAGTTAGCACAACTTTTTTTAAACAAGTATTTGAATAACTACATACTTATATCTAGTACTTTATAGGCTTAAGATGTTGACTAAGTTATCGCAATAATTTGTAGAAAATCCTAATGAAAATACAAAACAGTTTAAAATTTCTAGGAGGTGTGTGTCTTTTACGAAACATTTCTTTTGTTAATTCAATAAATAGATAATAATAAAATGTGTCAAAGTAAGTTGTACTGCGAAATTTTCCAACATTTTTATCCTGTCGTGGGTGTGATACAGAACATACAATCTCACATGCGCATATATCCAGATCAGATACAAAGTAAGGTTAGAATAGCATCGATCTATTTATATATATATATACTTCCAAATTACGAAAATATCTTAAATAATTAAAACAAAAGCTTAAATTATTTCCTTATCCAAACAAAAAAAATATTCATTAGTGTAAACTATAAATAAGCAAACTTACAAGCTACAAAATATTGCTGCATACAAATATGCTTTATTAAACTATTTTTCCATTTTATTCTTACATCAACTATTAATGCAACGTACATTTCCCGCCATCCAATTTATTTACCAACAGCTCAGTATCCGATCAATAATCAATAATATGTATTACGAGTCGAATGAGCGTTAATAAGGGCCGAATCGGTGACCTAGTTCGAGACCAGCGGAGGGATAGTTCGTGTTAAGAAGACTGGAGGGCCAGATAAGGCCGGCCAAGTCGACCGGTTAATTGTCCAGAATAGATATCGTGGGATGAACTATTATATAGACTCATTGGATACTAAGCGCCACCCAACAGGACTAGTTTCTTGAAACATTGTGTAATCAACTGTTCATAACAACGCTCTATTGTTTTTTTCTTAGCTAAGTAAATTATTTTAGTGTCTAATCGCCAAGTGGCTTCGAAATTGCTTGACGGATTTTGGATTTCAACTGTTAAGGTATCCTTAACTGTTTAATTAACAATAAATTTTAGACAAGCATATTTTTTGCAAATCAAATGTGTTTCTATCTCTTAATGAGAATCTACCGGATAATAATAAATCAAATAACTGAAATTACAAAAAAATGGAAATAAACTTTAAAGCATTTTTTTTAAGGTTTAATTATGTACTTATAACACAACACACATATTCCACGTTACTATTAATCGAATAAGCAATTTTTGTACAATATAATTCATTTAATATAATTTTGGTTTCCGTTATATATGTAATAATAATATGTAAGTTCTTTGGCGACGGAATTGAACGGTGTAAATAATATGATCGTAATTATTTTAATGCATGGTAATTTGTTTTGAAGTATATTTATATTTATTATTATTTAAAAAGAAAATTATATCTATTTCGGTTTAGCAGACTTAAAAGTGCAAATTTGGGTTTGTTTGGTTTGTCAGGATGCTTTCGACGTTGTCTTACAATTTTTTTTTTTGTGTATATTTTGACATTCATGAGTACTCACTGTCACGTTCAAATTAATAAAACAATTTTTGGTTTATTTTAACACGATTATAATGCTTACAACTTGAGCGTGGGTTGTTGAAGTTATTCAGCTACAAATCCACCTAAGTTGAGAATTTTTCATCCCTAAGTTTTCACATTTCAAAAATATGAAAAACGTCTGAACGTTTATGTGTGTATTACACTTGTAATATACATACATATACATTCATCAGACGTATAAACAAATTCTATGAGGAATAAATTACATAACAGCAAAACCTAATAATGATCATAACAATTTAAAGAATTTACTAAATAATTTGGATCGGATATTAATTCGATTCGTGTAATTTCGAACAAAACGTAACTTTACTATTATTAAAATTTACCTATTTTATTGTACAATTAACCTAATAAGTAGCAATATTTATCTTACTTTTTACAGTTATTTACCTGCTTAATTTAATGTGTAAATCAATTTTTTAACCCTCTCACATCAATAGAATGAACCTTTCAAGCCTGATTTCACAAATATCATAGATTCAGTAAATCCCATCAGTATTACAGCTAAGTCCACATTTTAGCCATTCTATACTTACACGGTGCGCTCCTCCTAGTCGATAGATATTAAAAAGCAAACCTCCCGCTGTAATTCTGTCCATCCGAACCGTCCATTCGCACAACATTCGTATTCCGTCCGTGAGACTATAGCCGGCTATATCTTTTCACAGCCTTCATAAGGGCGGGTTGCGGGCTCACGAGGCTGCAAAGTGGTTATAAAGTGTTCCTAAAGGCAACACTGTAAGCCGAGTTAACGCAAAGACACTTTGCCTTGTACGTGCGATTTGCTTTTTATGCAGCCGTTTGCCGTTTAGGCGCGATTAAAGATATTGGGTGACGGTTTTCCGTTCGCCCGATATGGGAATGCCCTTTTTAAATGTGTTATGATGTTAAAGATTTTTTGGTAGCGCCACTGTAAGATGGCACGTGGCATACAAAATGGTATTACGGATATCCAATGATCTTAATATAGTTTCAAAAAGAATATAACATTTACATAGAAACTGTTACGGGTTCATTCATTTCTTTTTACATTGCTGCTTTTCAGAAAAAATACACATTTTTCCCGTATGGAGACAAATAATTTTATTCCACGTTTATTTCATTTGTTATATATTTGTAATAGTCAAATACAAACATGAACAATAAGCAAATGATCAATTGCATTACCTCATTGATATGAACATAGAACCAAAATCAAAATCGCGTCTCTACTGTTATGTTAGTGTAATAACATTTATTATAATAATTAAATTTTATTATATTAAATATTAGTGATATTAGTTAATAACTAACTTAAAGCTTTTCTTTTAAACTGTTTAATTAATGTTATGCCTGAAGTTTGAAATCACGAAGATGAAACGTATTATAAATATAAATATTATTTCTTTTGCGTTACCTACTCTATTGTTGCCTGTACCCGATGTTCGTATATGTAGACTGTAGTCATGGACAGCTTAAGTCGGAAGGGCTTTTCAATTAGGCACAAGGAATTTGGGACGCCGTCGTAACCGCAAACATGCCGATTTGAGATCCGTATGCTCGATGCCCTCTGAATCTTTAATTATCAGACAACATCTATAGGTATAACACCACGTGGCTTAATTCTTGTTTTGTAATTTAGTTGTGACTATAACAATATCCCACAGACGTAAAAATAACAATATGACCAAAATAATGCATAATTCAAAGTATACTCGTAAATCTGCAAACGTTACTGAATAACGTGCAGAATATGATTGTCATTGTAAATTCATGCTTTGGATATGAGCTTTGATTAATTTGGATATGACCTATTGGACCTGGACGAAACCTTTACTAAGACCAATATTGATGAATCTAACTGTTCTCGTGAATTCAAATCTATTTCTAATTGTATCAAAAGATACAAGTGTAAGTATTATATATTACTGTAACTATAAATATTTGACTTGAAAACACCTGCAATCCTAACGAATAAATAAATATAAATATTTGTTACACTTACACCAATTAGCCTAACCCAAACTAAGCTCTGTAAGGCTTGTGCTATGGGATCTAGGGCAACGGATAGACATACATATATTATACATATATAAATAATTTTTATTGAAATATATATGAACAACCATGACTAAGGTACAAATGCTGGCATTCATCACACAAACATCTGCCCCCACCGGGATTCGAACCCGGGACCTCAGAGATGGCGACACCTTGAAACTGGTGTACTATCCACTCGACCATGGAGGTCGTCAATCATGCATATACTATATATTTTAGCAATATTTGGACATATAGATTTCTTTTATAAAAACTTAAATAAATAGATTATGAAGAAGAAATGTTTCAAATTTATTTTCCGTAAATATTTGCTACAGAAAATAAATAGGTACCTAAAAATAATTTAAATACCTAGGTACTTTGTAGGTAAATATTAAGTAAACACTTTAATGTCTGTATAAATGGTGTGATGGAACAGGTCGCGTGACGGCTCGTACTATAAGGTTGTCGGCCGCGATTACATTTTTATCTACGCGTAGTATCGCATCGGACCGTCAGTCTGGTATTTAAAATTCGAACACAAATAAAACTTTTCTGTTAAATCAAGGGTATTATTATATCAATTCAGTAAAAAATACAGGTACTTATATATTTAGATATGGGTTAATCAAAGTACTAGATATTTTTATTTCAAACAAAATAAGTAAAACATGATATTATATAAGTTTATCAAGTTAAACTCTTTGACAATAGGATCGTTTCATAATACTTATTCAACTCAATGTTATTATTCCGTTGTAAACACTTGAAAAGCTTTATATTAATTTCCACTTATATTCTAAGTAAGCCTTATTTATTTATACTCTGCGCAAAAGTCATAATTATACTTCGTGTATTTATAAACGCTTTAAAAGAACACGCGTGCCAAAATCAACTTTATCCGAATAACTTGCAATACTCGCAGCACTAAGATGAAAATTATTAAATACTGATTAACATTGATTGAATACTGAAAACAAAAAAAAATATACAGTTAGAAGTAAGCTGTTCAAAGAGGTGACTCACAATAAGTTACGAGTCGAACCAGTTCCGGCCAATCGTGCGTGAAGCGGCCCCGGCGACGGCTGGTAAATGTTTAAAACGACTTTACTATCTATTGTTCGTCACTTCCCAATTGGGTCGTTGTTCTAACTTCTAATGTAACTGGATTGTGAAACAAAAGACGGGCGCGCCTTGAGCCGCGCCCGCCAAACTTTGGCAGCGGTTGCGACAGTCTTTTGTTTGAAAGAAGCCGATTTGTATTCGCGCAAAAAGTAAATTAGCAGCGTGGCCATTGTAAGGCCGGTGCGGAGCGAACTCGCGATGACTTAGCCGACGACGGATTCCTGACAATAAACGCATTTAGATAAAGTACAGTTTAAGCTATTACTGTAATGTAATATATTATTTACTAAATTTGAAGTGGCAACGGTGATTTGATTCCACTTGCTTAATAACATCGTTAATAATACAATGACTGTGGATTTGTAGATTTAGTAACCAGTTGATCTTGGATGTTATCGTTAGATAGCAGTCGTTAACACTTGCCTACCAGTAATGGGCCACTGTGGAGGGTTAATGGTCTGAACTCCCTTATGAATAGATTTTGCAATAACACTACTTCGAAAGTAGTAGATAGAATTATACAAAACATGAAAAAATCTAATAATATATTAACAATTATCTTATTCTACGATCTTAAAAAAATTAATTTTAGCATGATATCTCCTAATCCATTCATCCTAATCCATATTGTTATAAATTATTGGGATTATGTTATAAAAAACAAACTACTTAATGTAAAAAAAACATAAAAAATTTATATTTTCCACGTAAATTTCCATCTCTGGTTATAATTACAACCAAACGTTGTAAAAGTTGTAAATATGTCTACTAAAGTCAACAAAACTAGAAAACCACTGCCGAATGAACAAGACCAATTTTCGTATGGTAAAACAGATACAAAGCTTCTGCCGCGATATAAATCTCCAGGGGAACAGCTTTAATTAACTATCGTATTACAGCGCAGGTATACCTGCGAAAGAATTAACCTCTATTTCTTTCAACAAACCATTCCGAGCTACTAAAAGACAGCTAATTGAAAAGCTAATATTCAAGGTATAACATTAATTATGCTCTCGAGGGTAACTACGTAATCTCCTTCGCGAAATCCTTATTATTTTAAGTGATACGCCGTCGCAAGTAAATATTAAACGAAGCCGTATCAGGGGTATTAGATGTTAGCGTTATGAGTCGATAGGGTTCGCTATGATAATAGCGTTCAACATCGGCGAGCAAATTTTTGCCTTAAAACAAAGACAGTACAGTTCGGTTTAAAATCTTATTAAGTGTTTCTGTTTTAATTCTTTGCTTATTTTTGAGAAGATAGATATTTATTTTAATTACCTTTATTAATTTAAAAACTCTTTTAATTAGAGCCGAGTGTTTATTCAATAACAACACTACGGTTGTTGTCTACGAGAATGGCTACGGTACCTATTGGTTAGTAGGTAGTGGTAGGTAAGGGTTAGACTATTATATAAGTACATTTTTAGCTAACACTATTCCCTCAATTTTTATAAAAATTATACAACCTGGAAATTTTTTGGGTAAATATATAATGGGGCTGCGTTTATCCTCCACTTTTGTTAACAGGTTTCAAATTATGGATGTGGTTCTAAATTCGTCACAATTTCTTCTTATATTTGTTCCGACATAAGTCTAAGAAGCCTGGACCACCTCAGAAAATATGTTTTTAAGTGGGTATACTTCCCAGGTTGACCCATTAGCATCAAGTCCATCATCATCGGTATATCAGCATCGGTATCTTGAAATCTATGGTATATTGAAAGGGGTTTTTCGATTTTTGGAAGTATTCAGCGGAAATGGAAAATGAACCCTTGGATAGTTTGAAATGCCTAAATATTATTTTTACGTAATGGTTTCTTAACATTTGGTTGTCAATTGAGAAAAGAACAAAACAGTTTCAAAATTCGAATAATTTTATTCTAATAATCGATACAATCAATGTTCAAGATAATTAATATACTAACTTTATTTTTATTTTAACTTATCATTAACACTTAAATAAAAAAAATATTACCTAGTAATTTATTGTTCATGTCAAGATAAAATAACTTTTCAAAATAACAAGTTACCCAACTTTAATACGTCATTAAAGGCACGGTTTACACTTCGCTGATTGTTCAATTCGTGGTATTTTTTGAGATTTGTGAGGTTTGAGATTTGTGACCATTAAGAAAAATGTATAAAGATAATAAAAATAAATAACTATCCCTTCAAAAATATGGTAACCCCATAGTGTACTCTCAGAGAAAAACTTCTAGTTGAACTGATAATAGTTATTATAGAGAACCCTATTAACTTTTAATACCATTGATGGTAGAAGGTGCTTTTAGTATTAGAAGTTAGAGATATTTATTTTTTTCTTTTTATGCCCATATTTTGATTCTTAGTAGTGTCATTTGAGGCTATTCAGGTAAGTTCATAATGAAATGTAATAAATAGTCTCAAAAGAAAAAAAAAACAAATATTGTACCTACCATAAATAAAAACTGCAATCATAAAAATCTCATCAATCAAAGTGTAAGGTAATTAAATTTAAGTGAAAAACGACACTGACTATGATACAAAAAATCAATGATTATTTACCATTTCCATTACCATGTAAAAATCGGTTTAATTTTTTAAAATTTAAAATAATTTCCTCGCAAAATATTAGCGATATAATTCTGATAAACCTATTGTTTTGATTTTGCTTGCACTATCGCACGTATCTAAACACTCGCAAGTATATAAAAATTACGTTCCACGCATCAGCGCTCACCGTTCCAATACTGCAGCATAACAAACAAGTCTAATCGAACGCAACAACTGCCAGCTGCACAGTGATGCGTGTCTTCGTCACTCAGCCCCAACATACGCCAATCTGGTCAATTTTTAAAAGCGTAAATCTCTAAACGTGTACATTAAGGTAAAATATATATATGCGTATAACTATTATTGTAGTGAACCATCATCAATATAATGATACAGCTGTGATGTATTATAATAAGCTTACTGCTGCAAATGAAAATGAAAGACTCACAATATTATTACATCATTATTACACAACAAACTAGAAGTATAGATTAATAAAATAATCTTTTAACGCCGAATTTTTATTAGACCGAAAACGCAATTTCGGCGGATTATAGACTATTGACTAAAATCTGATTTGTTTCTCTTTGTTACCTGGGGGGCAATCGCACTAACAAATCGCAGCTGAAACGCAACCAAATCGTTCCACTCAACCAATCCGAGAGCTAGAATATCACGTCATCGAACAGATGACGTGATATTGTGGCGTTCGGATTGGTTAAGCCGAACGGTTCGGTTGCGTTTCGCTTGCGATTTATTAGTGCGATCGCCCCTCTGTTAAAACGTAAGTTTCTTAATTTAGAACAATTCTTGTATCACGACTCATAAATAGGACCTATATATATGGATGCGTAGACTTCAAGTCCCCCTATTAAATGCAAGTATAAAAGATTCTTATATATTTATGAGAGCTTAACTATTGACTAATTTGTTGGCTTGGTTTAGTTTCTTCCTTTATACTTGAATAGCCACAATTATTAGACGTGGAAATAATATAAAAAGAAAAATGTATTTACAGTCAACTTGTTAATAATAAATCTGTTCAACTTAATAAACAGGTACTTGCACGAATATTGCATATGAATTATATTGTTTTAAGTGACGCAGAGCGATTCTGCCGTAAAGTAGTACATTGCCCTCTTTTGTTCCCTCTTTCTAATATAATTAAAGGGTCCCGGCGGACTCTTCATAGCCATAACATACCGTTATATTACACAGAGGCGTCTTCAAGCATTCTTAATTTCGCTACACGATGCTTCGCAAAAATCTTAAGGGTAGCTAAAATACGCATGAAACCTACCTTCTAGTGTTCGCCTAAATGAAAGCCCTTTCTGACATTAAACAGGAAAATTAGGAAAACATAATTAGTGTCCAAAGAAAGATGGAATTAGGAGGCGCTCAGGATATAATTAGATGTCACCCTATTGGGTGATTCAATATGTTGGATTACGTTACAGATTACGTGCTCACATCAAGAAAATAATTGGTCTTTACCTATAAAATAACCGTTTCGTTTTTTTTTTTTTGGTACAACATCTTCAATATTTTTTTTATTTTAAGTGTTATAATATTGCTATTAACTCGACACTTATTAATTTAAAATGAAAAAACAGTCAAAAAGTAGGACCTATGTTTTTTTTTTAATTTTGTAGCTGTTTAATTAGGAATTACACATTCATTTAAAAATTATCATGTAATTTTAATATCTACTGCGGTGTGTATAAAAGTGTCATAAATTTTACTATAATGGTTATCAAATAAATAAAGATAAATTTCTAAAAATCCATCCATCTCGATCAATTCATAAATATTATGGTACCTATTATATTTCGTATATATAATTCTGTTTTTTATGTATCATAACATAATAATTATATATTTTGTACAGTAGCGTCTATAGCAGTGTTTCCCAAACTTTTTTAGGCCATGCCCACTTTAATATTTCAAAAATTTTTATGCCCCTATATATAATTTTTAACCTTTAAAAATTGTTTTGTTTCCTTAAGAAATATAAATGATAAGTTTTATGAAATAAAGTGTAGTAAGATATCACATGTATTTATTGTTTCGTCAAACGCGCGATTTTTAAACAGATGAGCAGCGCAGCGTATAGTGTTATATCTTGACTTGCCACAATGACGATGACGATGACGGTAAAACATTTTTTCATTTTGTAACGGCGGCGGACTCCATTATTTACATCATTTTTCAAGAATTTGCTTTTTTTGTTAAATTTGTCACCGATATTTAGCATTGCATTTAAATAACCCAAAGCGAAAGGGTTAAAGTCGTGTCGAGTCCATTTTTTATTTGCCCCCTTAATTATCAAACTGCCCCCCTGTGGGGCGTGCGCCCCACGTTGGGAAACACTAGTCTATAAGACGAAAGAATTCCAATTCCTGACATTTTCTTAATTTATTTGTTTTTTTTTTTAGATGTTAGCACTAAACAAATATATCACCAATATTTTTTAACTGATAATGATGATTCGTAACTATTAATCATCCTAATACCACATAGTATTTTAAACAAGAATGTTTTGCAACACAATAAATACCTCATTACGTGAAATTGCACTGACAAAAGAAAAGAAAAACAACATCGAAATACTGATTGTCGTTCCAAAACACACGCCCGTTATTTAGTTTCAGAGACCGACGTCTTTTCATCCGACGATATTTCAAAGACTAAACTCGCGATGCGATAAGAGCGCCAGGGAAGTTGGAGCGAACAGTTCATTCGAGTTGATATCAGTTTTTAGACGGTCGCCTTACAGCGCGGGTGCAAATCGAATGAAAAATAACGAGGGTGGTCCGTCTACAGGCGGTCCAATCTAGGATCTGGGAGTCCGCTAGACGCGGTTGAATGCAGGTCAATGCACGCTCTAATGACTGCTGTCGCTGAAACGGACGTTAACCTAATTGATGTAGCGCTTGAAAGACGACAACGTCTTATAATCTTATGTTATTATTATACAGGTATTTCTTAAAACCAGGTTTTGTTTGATTTGATTCATTAACAGTATATCAAAACTTGATAAAATTATAGAGACTACTAGCTTTCCGCCCGCGGCTTCGCCCGCGTTATATTCGAATTTCCCACAGGAAGGATATGTTTTAACAATACTGCCATACAACCTTTCACCCCCTCCTTTCAACCTTTTACAACCCTTTTCTGCTTTAAAAGGTAGCCTCTGTCCTTTCTCAGCCTCTAGACTATCTGTGTACCAAATTTCATTTAAATCGGTTCAGTAGTTTTAACAATATTTCCATACAACCAATAATCCCTCCTTTCAACCTTTTACAACCCTTTACAACCTTTTTTGCATGAAAAAGTAGCCTATGTCCTTTCTCAGGCTCCAGACTATCTGTGTACCAAATTTCATTTAAATTGGTTCAGTAGTTCGACTACCTACTATGCGTACGCCTACGCATGGCTTAGCTATGGAGTCATCTTATGGGGAAATAGTACTGATATGCGGGCGGTGTTTATTATGCAAAAGAGACTAATTCGTATCTTATTCAATATTGATCAGACGGATAGCTGCAGGCCATCGTTCAAAAAATATAATATTCTTACATTACCATGTATTTACATACTAGAGATCTGTAAATTTGCAAAAAAATACTCGGATTTGTATATCAAGCGTGGTGACGGCCCACGCGGACACTCCCTGCGCCATAAAGATAAACTTTGCATTCCCAATATTCGACTAAAAACACACTCGTCGAGCACATTTCCCATGTCAGTCAGACTATATAACAAATTACCGGCATTAATTAGAAATGAAAGCAATTACAACATCTTCACCAAAAAACTAAAAGATTTATTAATTGAAAAATGTTATTATTCTGTAAATGAATATTTAACAGAGCGATAAGTATAAAAAAGGGAATCTACCTCAAATTAGGGATCATAAAAGTGGTAGAATAAAAATACATTAAAATGTAAGTACAAATTAATTTCAATATCAAAACTTATTAATTTCAATATTAAAACTTATTTTAATCAAAATTTATTACATTAATTAAAATTTATTGAATATATAATTTGACAATAATTTAATTTATTAATATACAATTATATAATAAAAAAAAACAATAATAATTTTAATTTATATTATAATAATGATAATTAGTAAATAAACATTACACGATTTACTAAAATGAAAGCTATACTTGAATAGTCATAATAACGTAATATTAATGACATTTTTACAAAATTACTACTGTTAATAATATAACCCACTTTCCTCTTGTCTACATTTTTGCAGTGCCCTACAGGGTCCATAGATGTACCGCTAACTTACTTTACTATCCAACTATGTAACCTATGGAGGCAATAAAATTTGATTTGATTTGATTTGATTTGATTAGTTTTGGTGTGAAAACGGAACAGACAGACAGACAGACAGAGTTACTTTCGCATTTATAATATTAGTATGTATGTATGTATAGTATGGCACAAAACAATGAGCTTTTCCACAAATACTATTTTCACAGTACTTTTGATTAAAATTTCACCGTCTTCAATTTTCACAGATGACACTCCAGTTTTATTTATTTGAGTTCATTAAAATGACGATAACTTTTTTTTTAATGAACCGATTTTGATGAAACAAAGTTTAGATATTATTCTGAGTTAAAACAAAGCAAATAGTGAAAGTTTCAAGCAAATCGGTTCAGTACTTTCGGAGATAAACGTGAACATACATACAGACAGACAGACAAAAAATTCCAAAAAATTTTTTTTGCTTTCTAATAATCTATTTAAGTGCCCCTCTATCCATTTCAGTCAAAAATACTAAATGTACAGACAAAATATTTTTACTGTCTTATTATATGTATAGATAAATAATGTTTGTCCAAAAATTGACAATAATAGTAGTATATTTTCAGAAAGCAAAATTTATAATTGCATCTAGTGTTTATTAGCTCGAGCCGTAACAGGGACCGCACAAATCAGTATAGCAATAGAGATGACTTATTTCAAGATGCTTTATTTGGTTTTCTTTCACTATTACAAACTAATTTAATTGGAAACATATTTTAATAATGTAATTATTTTACCTCCTCCTAATAGTTTCACAAGCCAACTGAAATTCTATTAACTTGGCCAACTAAACACATTGAATGCTCGGGCTAGTAATTTAACATGTTTAAGCATCGGAGATCTCCTTTAGTCGCGTAATCTGGATTAAAGCGTTCTCAAGATAAGTCTAACGTAATTTTAATTAAACTACTCAACAATCAGTTTGTAAACTTAGATTCTTTTGTCTTCTCTTGAACCGTTTTATATTAAATCTACCAACTTAGTACAGAAGTCACTTCTCTGCACAAAGACAGCAGTGCATAAATATTACTTTACACATTTTTTCCTGGTGCTTCTTTTATTCTGTGGTTGTGATCTTTTAGTTTAACAATTATTGCAAAATTGAGACTTAAAAAATATATACTTATTATAATGAAGCTTCATATTATACACCGCATCGAGTCAATCTTTACACGTTGAGCATTTAGTACTCAAAAAACATAATGTCATCGCAAATTTGAAACCCACATTATTCGAATATAATTGTAGGAAGTTTCCATAATACAACTGAATGCTTGTGACGGAATATTACAATTAAACAAACTCTCGTTACAGTCGATAGAATAGATACGAACTTGTTTACACTCCACGATTCAACTCTCACATTACCGGCTCCACCGAGCGAACTTCCCACGGATAACTTTAAAATGAAAGATTCCAAGCACATACTGTAAGAGCATTGAATTTCCTCCGCTGTACATATTCAAATACAGTATAATTTGATTAGCATAGTCCTATATTAGGATTTAATGCTAACATTTGCTATATAAGATCTAAATGTGACGAATTTGTTTGTTATCACCGTTATTATCATACCAATCACATTGCTAGAAATACTCGTAGGTCTCCAAAAAAAAATGTCTTCGACTTAGACCATTTCTCATCACCACGTTGGTTAACTAAGAGACCTTTAATCATTGCCAGTTATTATCCGTTTTTTAAGTGGCCTGATAAAGACGTGACAAAAAATAAACCTTAAGTGTGTTTGTTTAAAAAAGTTTAATTTGTGCTAATGTAAATATATTTATTTTCCTTAGGACTTTACACTGCTTAAATATTTAATTCTTATGTATTGCACACATTTAAATCAAATTACAAACTGTCGCAAAAACGAGACATTAGTATCAAATCCAAATTAAACAATTTAAATACGACAGCGACATCGAGCCCTAATATTCCAAATGTTACTTGGTGAACTTTGTTCATCTTACATTAATTCATATCTGCGAGCGCCTGAGTTCCAAAGAACATTGATTACAAAGTACCATCAGCGCAAACTTGGCACACCTCTCCTCCCGAAAGTTTCAATATTTATCTCAGAATATTTTGATATACCGACGCCGATAACACCCGAATGACGGTCAATGGTATTTGTTCTTTTGCCACATTTGTATTCCGACAACACTTTTACAACAAACTTTTTGTGTTCTGTTTCAATTTTGTACAAAAGTAAATATATCTCTTAAAGCTGTATAAGTTCATAAAATTAATAAAATGTTGAAAGCATATGTACAGTTTACCTTTATGCTCCTTAAAATTTTGTTGCATTTACTACGAGAAAACTACTGGGGACATAATAATTGCAGTACTGGTTTACTTTGATTTAAGAGATCTATCAGATATAACAAATTATTACAAAGTAATGTATGATCAAGTAACTATTTTTTTTGCAGCAGAAATTGTATCACAATTGAAAAATGTTTCCAATTTAGGGAAAAACTCTCAGAAGAGTTGTCTCTCGATCTCTGCCGACCCCTCGTCCCTACCTGCCAACGTGTGTTTACCTGAGATGACGGCTGTCAAACGAGCTGAAGGTGCTCGACGAGACAGACACAAAAGTGGCCCTCAAAGAACCTTTGACAAATTATCTTGTTAAGTTGACAAGCAAACACGCCCTAAACTCCGCCCGGCGCGTACAAACAGTTCATTTCATAGAATTGCTATTCTTTGAAGCATTTCAGATAAATACGTCAAAGTACAATTAGGAGCTGGGTTGTGCGCCGTGTGCTCGTCCAACATCAACATCTCGGACAACCGTTACGGCAGCGAATCGCGCTTCGTTCATAAAAACATTCGCAAGCATTCAATTAAAATACCAAGATTCTAACAGCTTTTATCTAAAACTTAAAATAAATATATGTTATATTGCCAATAAAATAATTTCATATAAAATGTACAGGTGTGACTTGTTCAAACGTATCAATTTTGTGCTACTCACAGTACCTTCCTATAGCATCATAATTAACGTTTTGACCTTGGAGTGGCTCTTAATGTTAAAGTGAATGTATTGCTGCCTGTACATACATGCCCTTTGTCCGCCTCAACGTAAGACGCAAATCTCATAAAATGTACACATATACACATAATTATACTTTATACAATAAAACTTTACCAAAACTTGTCAATGATATTAATGCTGCATTTACTCGTTTTGTCAAGATCTATGTATCGCTGTATCGGAATTCGAGTGCCAAAGTTTTTAACGTATAATGCTTCCGATACATAAAACCGATGATATTTGTTCGGCGGCGACGCGAAAACATTTCGGCTCGAGGCGCCCGCTATCGGTCGGCCATAAAGGCCTTTCGCGCGATAAAAACTGATCTGTGAGTTTGTTCGCCAACAACAGGAAAACAGATCTTTGGCCGTGCGCCAAGCTACCTGCACCGTGTCTCCATCACCACGCATCCCGGGCACGTTGCGTGCGCCCCTCTCTGCGCTGCGCGATAAAGGCTTAACAAATTGCATCCAACTTTCGCACACGTCGCCGAGCATGGAAGCAGTAAATAGTTCCATGTTTGTCGGCAAAGTTTTGACTTCTTTCTCACTCGGTAACTGACGTGCTCATAATAGCTTTTCCAGAGGCGACGTCGAGCGGGCATTGTAGTGCACCCGCCACTCGACATCTTATGACTGTAGCTTTTAAATTGTACATTTGGCACAATCCGCTCTATTATTCTTTCACGCCGTGCCGACAAATTGTTTTTTTTTCACATTAACCTGCTTCCCGCTGTCTCTATTTTCGCAGGCGATGTAAACACTGTGCGGCTTAAAACTGTCTCCAAATTTATTTCAGTCGCCTTTTCGAAAAACGTTTTGGCCACGCTCTTTTATCCAGTCGAACAAAGGATAATAAGAATAAAAGCCGGCCGGGCATAATCGCGTGGAGAGCATCGCGGAAGATAAAATAGTCGCCACAATTTTCTTCGTAGAGTTTTTACCTTTCTCGGCGGCCACTTGATTCAATAAGTTACGGACATACTTAGCAGATAAAATCCTCATTTCTACATATAATGCTGAAACCTTACAGTAATAAATAGATAAGAGTTTAAAGTTTAATGTTTTGAATTTTATTAACTGTATTTTTATAGCTTGAACACATATTGCATTAAATAATTTTTTTTGTTTATTTTATATAATTGAATGATATCCGGTAGTTCAAAAATATGGTACAAATATGTTTACAATTATAAGATTAGCTAGCCGTGTCAGTTTTACTTTAGTGACAAATAACTTTCTATAATAATGAAACTAAAATTTAAACCTCAATTAGTTTTAAATTGTATGTTACACCCTGGTACAGTATTTTGGTTACTAATGCATTATCGAATAGTCGGCTTGACTCGCTTAGCTAGCTGCAAATCAACGAAATGTACATGAAAAAATGGTCATGTGTCAAATTACCAGCAAACTTAGTGGATTTGAATAATCTCATCTTTATAAGCGGGAGATCCATCAGTCGTCATTAAGCGGACACGCCACCCCGCACCGCCTGGCACCTGTGAGAACCAAGATTGATACCTTCGCAGTACCACAGACCGCTGAAAGCTTGTTATTGAAAATTGAACGATAATCCCGCCGCGCCTACTCATATTAAGAATGACGTACCCTAAAAATTACAATTTTACAGAAACTGAAAAACAGTAAATACGTAAATCTTTAACATAGTCTGAGTGTTCTATCCAAGATGATAGCATTATTAATTTTGTACAATAAATATCAATTATACTATACTTACAAGGTCAAATAATAATCAATAATTTATAAAAAAAGTTTTATCCTTCCCAATATATAGTAATAAAATTCATGCGGATGAAGCTGCGAGCTAAGATAGTTATAAATATTTCCTACACTCACACCAATTAGTCAAGTCAAAAGTAAATACTGTAATAAGGCTTATGATATGGAATCTAGGATGATGGATAAACATATGTTAATCATACATAGATATGTATAAGAAGACAAATATGTATTTGACTTCTTTATAAAATTATATATAAACAGCCATGACTAAGGCACAAATACACGTATTCTTCACACAAATATCAGCTCCCACTGGTATTAGAAACGGGGACCTCAGACATAACGATTCCTTGAAATTGGCTCATTAACCACTTGACCACAGAGGCCGTCATCACTTGTCACAAAGGCTGTAAAGGAGAAATATTATTTAGTATGTACAAAAAATATTTTGCAGAAGCTAACCATTTTGCTGATATAGAAAACATCAGGTAAAGAGGATATTTTTTCCTAACAGCGACACGCACTTTTTTTTCAGAACCTGCGCTCAGCAGATATTGATTTCGTTTGCAATGCTTTTACGCGGCCCGATTGTTTTAGCAGCTTTCAAAGCTATTTTTTAGATTCGTTAATACGAAAAGCACAGATATGTCGAATAAAATAACGGGATTTTTACAGCAAAAATTTATCAATCATACGCTTTGAGATAAAGCTTTCAAAGATTTAATAGGTTTATTTATCACATGTATACATAAAAAAAATCCTGTTCTATATTTAACGTGCATGTACCCGGTATAACTTTCGCTACACGCTTAATTCAATAGTTTCCCACTGTCGATTATAATTATATTTCCAAATTTTGTTTTCCCATACACCATAAAAAAATTTATTTAAAAGTATTTGAAAATATACGCTAAGTATTTGGAAAGATGTTCGTATTTTTTCTGTCTGATACAAATCGTAAAAATGGCAATATGCTAAAATCGGTATATCATAATAATAATCAAGCTATAGACATTCCGCCGCCAGTGAGCTTACAAACAAGCACTTTGAGAAATAATTTCAAGAATATACGTTGTTTTGGTGCAACATCTGATATACAATTTTTGGTACATATACACATGCAAAACGTCTGATATAAAATTAAATTATTTTAAAGTCTTTTTTTACTAAATAATCATATATAGTTGCCGTGTACCTACTAAGTACTCTTCTTCTGTTGTGTACAGCAAAGTTATATAAATATTATCAACGTTGATTAATCTTATACGCCCTCAACGAACGGTAAAAAAGACTAGTCATAAATACTATTCCAATCAAAAATAAATATTACATTGAAATTATATGGATGGAGAGTTTCAAATAAATTTTTGAAACTCTCCATCCGGTTGGTATTAGTGGAATGTTTATGCACCGGTTACTATTAATAAGTATCATTATAAACTTTCTATGTTTATGACAAAAAATATCTAAAAATCTGTCCGTTCACGCAGAGGCAGAAAAAAATAGTAGTTCTGGTTTAAACCTGGTTCTTGGAAAGTTTTTGTAATAAGAGGGATTAAGTTCTAAATTGATAACTTTGATATAATATCACAATATTAACTTCGCTGGTTTGATCAGAATGTATATACTAAAAGTGAATATGGTTGTTGCAGGTTGTGCATTCGTAAAATTCAGCTCACACCAGGAGGCTCAAGCAGCCATCACAAGCCTGCACGGAAGTCAAACTATGCCGGTAAGCACGCAATACCGTAATACTAGATAATAACTGAAGTCTAAACGACGAGATATAACGAATATGCTAGCCATTATCACGAACGCATATTTTTATTTCTAATGCATTTAAAAGTTTATACATACATGTATTACAACCCAAACACATTACAGTGGCCGGAACTAAGCTGCCTCTAGTCGCCGGAAGTCAAACTAACCACTAGTTCGCATATACATACTTTCAAATATAGTTACTTCTAACATAATATAACATCTGCTAAAAAACCTAACTTTAATGTAACTTAGGTTATACTGTATCAGGATTTCTATATTTATGCTCTCAAAATAAAAATTATAAAGTATTTTGAAGTTATCTCAATAATAAATATTAAGGTTCCTCAAACTTTTTCTTTTTAAGACATACTGTGAGTATTGAACTATTTGCTTGACAACCCATGTTATAAATCTTTAAAAATAAACAATTCACAGATAGTGCTCACATATCCACATAATTCAACTACAACGTTTATCTATAAAACGAAATGCCACTTAAATTGTTTATAGAATACTTTTTACAGATATTAATGTTTCTATTCAACAAGTTTGTAATAAATATTTCTTTTAATTATAGTATACACTAGTTTATGAAGCAAAGTATTATATTGGGATGTAATCAACCGAAAATCAAAAAGGAATTCCGTTTTGGGTATGCATTTAAATAGGAATATCAAATAATTATAAAGCTGCAACTTATATTAAATACGAAATATGTTTCTACTATCAAAATATTTTTAATACTTTTATAAAAAGAGATTAGTTGTTCTTTATTTATTAAGACAGTATAGTTAGGTAAATCAGGCAAGATAATATTATTCTAATAAAGGGAACTTTTTGACGCCAACACCTTAAAGTAATAGGTCTTGAAACTATGAATTTGCAGTTTTTAAATTAAACCGTAATATAAATATTTATAATTACGTTACTTTTCAACCTAAAGTGCAAATTTTGGTTACAATTCTCTCATTCAATCGAATTGAAATGAACTTCAGAATTATGAAATTTAAAATAAAAAAAGTCATAAAAAATGCCAGCAATTTTTTTGCAATAACTATTTTTCTTGCCTTTAATCCTGTATTAGTAATTAATTTAATGCCTATTGACATATGTATAAAAATTTAAAACGTTTGCTTTCTTGATAATAAAAACCTTCATATGAGATAAATAAAAGACTTTCAAATCTCCATATAAAGCAGCAATTTCATACCTTAACCACAAATATCAATTTCATACAACTACATTAAGGGTAATTATCTAAAGACCTCTACTATTGGTCTCTTATTTTAACAAATTGGCTTAGTATAAATTGGCATTCAAATATTTTAAAAAATCTATTTAAACTATAGACATATCCTTACTAATATTATAAATGTGAAAGTAACTATCTGTCTGTCTTCCGCGTTTTCAGTTTGTAAAAATTTTTCTCTAAACGGGGCACAAATAGGAATGAAAGTTTTATTTTAAAGGTGTAATAAAATACTAAATTAATTTTCATAAAAGTTGATATAGGAATAGTTTAAAATCCAGAGAGGAACATAGGTATATATTTACCATAGTTTCATTCATTTATAAAGTCGTAAACAAAACTAATACGTTTTATATTTACAGCAGCTAAACTAGTAAATCATTTTATTATTTCCGAATATAATACATTTTTAATTGTCTCTAACTTAAATTACAAACTTTGTTAAAACCTTTACAGGAACAAAGTGAAATCAGACAATTATTACGTGTAGAAATCAGTAAATCATCTTATTATGTCTAAAGGAAATAACAATTAATAAATAAATCCTTGATAATTATAATTTACTCAAACAACTGAAAAAGGGAATGTTCACTACAGATAAACATATTTTTATTAGTAGCCTCGCGAGTTTTCCTTGATAGGACTTGCAACGTAACGATAGCAATTGGATTGTTAAACGATAGCGAGTGGAGCCACTGCACAGAAACTAGGAAAACCAGATATACACTCACAGGCATATTTAACCGCCCACCGTTATTTCTCGTCAACCTGTATGTTTACGTTAACTATGGCTTATACACTCTTTTATTTTTTGTCAAGTCTTGTCAAGACTTCAGCAATATAATAAACACGTATACCCTCATTTTGTTGCATAAGATTGTGTCACCGAATCATTTTTCGAATTTAGTCGTTGTTAGACATTATTAGCGTTGCGTCACAGAATACTCAATCCTTGTTTCTTTTTGCCGTAGTGGATCAATATTATTCAATTTGACTTTAAAGTGATTGTTCATCGTTTTTAAATCTAAAAAATGCCGCTGGATGCGACTGGTGCAGCCAGGGCAGTGGCTTTGGCCGATGCTGGGTACAGTCAACGTCGCATCGCTCGTACACTCGGTGTACCTCGAACCACGGTACGGGATGCTATCAGATGGCTTTGGCCGATGCTGGGTACAGTCAACGTCGCATCGCTCGTACACTCGGTGTACCTCGAACCACGGTACGGGATGCTATCAGACGATTTCGGGAGACTGGTTCGTACACCCGGAGACCAGGTCAAGGTCGACATCGCTGCACTTCACGTTTTTGAAGTGAGAAATGTGACTGTTAGTGAACGTACAATAAGACGAAGACTGGCAGAAAGAAATCTGAGAGCTTTTCGCCCAGCTCGAGAGCCAGAACTGCTCCCTCAGCACCGTAGAGCTAGACTTGGTTTTGCGAGAGAACATGCTGACTGGACTATGGAGGAATGGAAGGACGTACTGTTTTCAGATGAGACTAGAATAGCCTTAAGAGGTCCAGATGGACGTCAGCGTGTCTACAGGCGCCAGAATGAAAGGTTTGCTCCATGCGCTATAACCGAAACAGTGGGTTACCAAGGAGGGTCCATAATGGTTTGGGGAGGTATCTCTTACGAGGCTCGTACCGATCTTGTTGTGTTTGACAGAGGCAGTGTGAAAGCTCAAAGATACGTAGAGGAAGTTCTTCAAGAACATGTCGTACCTTTCGCGCCATTTATTGGACACAACTTCAGACTAATACATGACAATGCACGTTGCCATACGGCAAGATCAGTCACTGATTATCTTAATGAGGTCGGGATTCAAGTTCTACCTCGGCCTGCACGCAGTCCCGACCTCAATCCAATTGAACACATTTGGGACAAGCTAAAAAGACGCATACGAGCAAGAGTACCAGCACCTACGACCTTGAGGGAGCTCAAAACGGCTGCGATAGAGGAGTGGCACTATATTCCCCAATCGGACATCCAGGACATTATGGATGGATTACCAAACCGGCTCCAAGAAGTCATTAGAGCCCGTGGCGTAAACACCCATAATTAAAATTTTATTAAAAAAATTTTAACCATGTTTTTTTTTCAAAATTTAAAATTACCAATTTTTGACAAAATTTCGTTCAAAATCGTTTTCTTTTGTCTACTCGTGAATAAACAACGTGACTTAAGTCTTCTTGTCTTTAAGTTTACCTTGATAAGAGATGATGATAAGTTGAAAACTATGATATGGTTTTCAACTTATCATCCCATGAAATTTGGGCTAAAATCCTTTTCAACTTATCATCCCATGAAATTTGGGCTAAAATCCTTTTCAACTTATCATCCCATGAAATTTGGGCTTTAGCCTGAATTTCCGCAAATTCAACGAAAAACGAGGTGGGCGGTTAAATGTGCCTGTGAGTATATAATACCCAATTGCATAATATTTCTTTAATTTCTTTATATGTGCATACACATACTCCCAATGCCTTCCCTCTCTTCCATTAGGGTAGCTATGCATTGAATAGAAATCATAATTTATGTAGTATATTTATTTTAAGGAATTCGTGCATTTCTATCAATATACGAGTATGTATATTTATATATTTACAAACAATACTAATGAATACCCTGTGATAGCATATACTTAAAAGCTTCTATTATTAGCAAAATCTCAATATGATTCCAAAAAAGTCAAAAGCCCTATACGAGTAATTAACAGTTTGTAATAAATTATCCCTTTGAATTTTTATTCATTTGATATTTTTATCAACTGGAGAAACTTAACGAAAATTGCCCAGCTTTTGCAAAGTATAATAGTAAAAGAGAGGCACGACCATACTCAACACAGATACAACAATTAATTAATTAAAAGAATCTTCATTATTGGACAAAAGTGTCTCGGAGCAATTTCGAAATGGATCTCGGAAATCGTACATCTCTCAGTGCTTTTCAAAAATGCATCGCTAGTTACTGCGTATATGATAAGACCTATTATGATCTGTATGTATCATGAGAATTAAAAATGCGATATTTAATAAACATAAAAGATAATTTATAAACATAAACATAATAATATTTTTCTTTGTCGCACTTAGTACAATAAGCAGATTTATATTTAAGTTTTATTGTTTATATTACTCGTAATAAAACAAAATTGGTGAAGGTGAAAGCAACATGTTTACGAGTTAATATCTCCATATTAATATGATCAAAACTTCATCGTACTCTAGTGGCGTAACGAATTGTTGCGTGGTTTGCAGGGACCATTCCACTACAATTTCTAACTATTCATATTGCAAGCACTTTATATATAAATTATATATTCTTTTTGAATATGTACTATGCAAAAAAAATTATAAATACGAGTATATATATGTCACATTTGAATAACAGGTCTCGCTTTCCCAAAATCGAAATGGTTTATCAGTCCGTAGAGTATATAAATATGTATGTATAATTGTATATATATATGTATGTAAGATTAATTCTATGTTATAAATTAATTTCATTTACTTTGTATGATTTCAGATGAGGGCTCATTTGGGGAGCCCAAACCCCTTAATTTTTTGTATAATTTATACAAATTCTATTCTTTTTCACAACATCTTACAAAACTGCTTGAGTTGACCGGAAGAAAACTCTTTGAGATATCATTCAGACCTTGTAATAACTTCATTATTCAATAAAGTATATTATATTCTAATTTACAATATTCTAAAATAACATAAATGTTAATTTGAACTAAAAGTCAGTACATCCAATCAACTAGCATTGTTAAAAGGGTTGATAGTTTACACCCAGCGCAGTTAGTGGCAATAGGGTCTCGCCAACAAAAAGTCCTAAAATCGACTGTCCGAAGCAGACGCTTAACTTTTTAATTAGTGGCTCTGTAGCCGTGAGCGTGTAGGCTTAAGCCCCGCGCATACCGGATCGATGCTCCAATTACGTGTTAAAAGCTTTATTTTAAGCGCTGTTCTTACTGAATATGTAAAGTTGAGCCTGTACTACGAGTACCGTAATGAACCCGTACAATATCTAAATTTGAATTATTTTCTGTTTTCGTGATTTTTTCTTGAATCCTATTCAAGTATATAATACATGAAATCATAAATAAGCCATTGAATCTCACGACCTTACATCTGAAAAACATGCAATCTATGAAAATACCTATCACTATAAAAATTTGTGGTGTTACCAAATATTTTGTGTTCTCTTAACAGTTATATTACTACATTGTGCTAGAAACATTATTTTATCGCTAATCTTACTACGACACGTTACAGTATAATTCAGTTATAATCCTTCCAATTTCCGTTCATATTAAGCACATAGTAATATGGCGCAGCCGAGTCATCCTCAAAGCTGAGAGACGTTAGTGAACACCCAATCTGTCTGCGCTCATATTCAGTAGGGAGGATAAACTTCATCGGCTTTATCAGATTTCTATCGCGAAGTTAACTTACTGAGAGAGTAACTTTTCGCTGATACTGAATAGCGATGATAATTATTATTTGTTTCCTCTTCCTACGATTCTCCCGTAATCACGTGTATAGTCTATAACTATGCAACTCTACAAATATGACTCCATTACATAAGTGAAATAACTTATAACTGTGACTGATAATAAAATAATCTCTGTGGGGGTAAAAATACAGGTGTCACCGCTCCCTTTCTGCTCGCGAATGTTATATAAAATCAATATGAATTATATACATATATAATTATAACCACAATCATCGGCCAAGTATCCGAACAATATTACACTATTACACCCCTATTACACTGGATCTTGAAATTTGGCCAATATGTGGGTGTTTATTACACTTTAGCCTAACTTCGGGTACAAGACCTGTAAATATATGTATGTATAACTATGACAATATTATTTTTATTGATACTAGCACCATAGTATGACCACCAACATGCGGTATGAACTATTAAAATACAAAGGATACATTTGAAGACGGCGATTGTATTGCACGATAAACGTTTATTATATCTTGTTTCGTTGAGTTGAGTTAGTATAACAAAACCATTAAAGAAAAATATTTTATAGAATTCTATGTAATGCCTAAATATAAATACCACATATAAGTTCTAATAGATTGACTCTTTTTCTTTCATCTGTGTGTGCTAGTACACGTATGAAAATCTTGAATATTACACAAAAGCAGGCGTTTTCTTTCTCTATTTAAACAGCTTTTGAGTTACGTATATGGAGTATATTTTTGCCATAGTCTTACCTTTTTCATTGTGCCATATTTATATCACCATATTGGAGAGTTGTATCACAATGTCAATTATATTAATCGCTTGCTTTCCTCAAAAACAAGGGCATGATGCTCCTTGTACCGTATATCTACTGCACATACGATATCACTTATAATGCACTATAAATCCAAACGGTATGTATTGCTTCATACTGTGGAAATATTTTGCCTCAATAGTACTCGAGCACTATATTATATATACATATATATCACACACTCATCTTTCTCTCATCAGTAAACATAGTTCACACTTTTCCACTTGTAAGCCAGAAATACTTCTAGATTCCTAACTTAAGGCTCCATTTACTTGGTTTCTGATAATTACTATTCTAATTTTTTATGTTATATAAGAATTAAATATAGCATCCTAGACAGGCTATCCAAGATAAAGGATTTTTTAATGCAAGCCAGTAGTAATTGAAATTAAGGGGTTCAGCCAAACAAACTATTTAGATTTATAATATTAATATATAGATAATCGTATTCCATTCTTTTTACTTATCTACTGTTTATTTAAGTGTAAACACTTCAATGTGATTTTTAATTAAGTACTAACTCAAATCACAGACGTCGTTAAGTCTAAAGCCTCTTGTTTTTAATTGTCGTCAATATTGTTATGAACTGGTACGAGAATAGATTACTTGTGATAAATTAAAATAAAATTTTGTTTTTCTAGTCAATTAGTCGGCCCTTTTCAATATTAACTGTATGAATTATACCACAGTAGTTTTAATATCGTATATGACTAAGCGATATTATTTGTCAATTACGCATACGTGATAACTGTCCTAAATAAAATTAAATGTATCTTACATTCTTGAAATCTGAACCAAAACTCAATCTATGACTTATCCACTGTCCATCGTTTACCTACCAAACTTTTGGTCTGCCATGGTGTGCCGCTCAATATAAATCGGTAATTATTATATATCATCATTTCAGCCAGTAGGTGTAATACCCACTGCTGTAAATACGACTTCCCCAAAGATTACCACACTAGTCGACTATTAGCATCCAGCGCTTTCACCCAGATCTCACTAAACCAACGGTCTACCTATCTAGTGGACGGCTTACCAACTTTTTCATATGCCTACCACTCGATGACTTTTCTATCCCAGCGGCCTTTAGTCCTGCCAGCAATGTGTCTTGCCCACTTAATTATCACAATTCTTCAAGCTATGTTATGATAATACTCCGAGCTTAGCCTTCAGTATTGCTCTTTGGGTGACTTTGAACCTCCTTATAAAACCTATTGTAAGTAGCCAGGTTTCAGTTCTATATGACATCACTACTCATACTCACGAATGAACAAACACTTTAGTTTTGAAGCACTGCGGTACATGGGCCGAGAATATGCCGCATAATTTCCCGCTGCCGCTGCCCAACCAAGTTGGATTCATCAATTGAGCTCTTTCTGAAAGTTGGACTTACCTAGTTGGACTATATTTGTCTCAGGTAAGCATACCCGTCAACAACTTCTAGTTCCAGCGTCAAAAGCACCCAATCTTCATAAGAGTGGGTGGTACATGGAAGTTCGACATTATTTTCATCTTCCCATAATAATTTTAAGACATATTTGTAGGGAAACTCACTGAGGTCTTCGAGCATGATCGATGTTTGGGTCTTCCATAGTCTAAGCCATGATATAGTCTATGATATAATCAGCGAATCGAAGATGCGTCTTCTTCTCGCTATTGATGTTGATGTTGCCCTCCAGTCTAAAAGCTTAAATACATCCTCTAGCGCAGCTGTGAATAGTGACTCCGATATCACATCACCTATATCACAACTCGCTGGAGACGTATTGGTTGGCGGGTCTTCGTCTTCTATATTACCTGCCACAATGTATGTATGTGGTATACGGTACTGTAGTCTTTACGGAATCAGACTTTTTCGGGAGGTTGACAGTTGTCAAATCTGCGCGGGAGACAATACGTGATAACTCTCGTGAATAGATTATAAACATTACTCAGAGGACTGATGAGTCTGTACTTCTTCAGTCGGGTTCTATCCCTGAAAAACAGTGCAACTTCGACCCTATGCCATGGTTTAGGCGTTTTGCCTCCGAGTAGAACGAAGTTAAAGAGCCTCCGAAGGACTTTCACACTGATATTTTGGAAACCTTGAGAAGCTCGCCTGTAACTCCATTATTACCCGACGCTTTGTTATTTTCGACATATTTAAGAGTTACACTAATCTCATACAGGCCGATGTCCACCTTTGATGTACTTTTAGGTAATTTGGTTCTAGGATCTGAGACCTCAATAATAGGTGATCGCGAAGTTGCATAAAGCTGTCCATAGAAGCGTACGATCTTGGCCATAAGTACATGTCGAGATGTGACCACTCTGCCGCCTTTGTTTGTATATATATATGTCGCAGCCAACTGGTGAAAAGAGCCGTTCAATCAAACAACTAGCCCTTTGACTGGACAACGTCATTCAATCACAGAGCTATGCGTCGTTTAACCGACTCGTTCAATACAGCGTTCAACATTACAGCTAGACGACGCTTAGCCAACTGGTTTGGTTTGGCAAATTAACTAAGGTGACCATTAGTTTAGTACTTAATTTGAGAGAATAGGAAGACTTTTTGTAATTTCTTGGGAGGTTATTTTTGAACTAAGTTTAAGAGGTGACCAAAAGTTTGATGAAATAAGTAGAAGAGAAAAAGAAATTATTAATTATAATATTGTTTTTTGCACCAAGCAAAAAATTACAAACTCAAAAATTCACGAAGCAAGAATCATTTCATAATCCTGTAATTTCCCCTCGAACATTTGTTTAAATTTTGATTCACTCGTATCACTCCTAACCTGACCGTGACCTCATAATTTTTGTGTCCTTAATAACACGTGTAACGTATATTTACTACTTACTTTCCGAAAAATATCTTGAAACAATCACAAACCACGGCTAGTTGACGCCATATTAGAAAACAATACGCACCTAGTGCTGCGGTGGTGAGCGCTGAACTAATTAAATTAGACGGCTGCTTTTGAATCAGCTGTAGTGTTGAACGTTTTGAACGACTCAAATATTCAATTAATAAGCTAGACGTATGGTTGAATGGCGTTGTTCAGTCAAATGGTCAGTAACTGTTTGATTGAACAGCTATTTTAACCAGTTGGCTGCGACATATATGTAACATAAATATAACTGACTTCAGTCATTCGCTATGTATTTTGATAACAAACCAGCATTCGTGAAAGAGGTTGATAGTAAAACTATTTCATTTGTAATAAATTTCTAAAGCGAAATCTTTAAATGTAATTCATACATTCATCAGAATACATTAATAGGCAAAAAAAAACAAAATTATCCATATTAACAGTACATTTACTAAGAAATTAATGTTTTTTCGCTCATATTGAAAACATTTATCTTTTTAGTTTTATTGTTTTATGTACCTATTATGTGTTTTATGTATTTAATATTTATGTTTTTATTATATTAGGTAGATTACGTAATTGAAGCGCCACAAAATATTTATTTCTGCGTTACTCTTTATCTAAAGTGCAAGTATGGTTACAATTGAATCTCAGAATTAAGTTGTTTTAAAGTAAAAAGAAATCTGCTTTTTCATCAGAATTGGGTATACTATGTGATAACAAATTTTCGTGCCGTATTTTATAAGACCCGTAGTCAATATTACTCATAGATGATGCAACTAACTATAGGTATATTCGGTGGATCTTATGCCATATAAATAATGCTACATAGATATAGTGCTGACAAACTGACCATAGTACTAAGAAGAATAGATCAAAAGTAGTAAAGCAGCTTATTATGTACGAGCCACATCTATATAATTCAACACTAAAGAGAAAATATTTGTAACAAATAAACTCACAATTTTTTAAACCAATTGTAATTAAATTTGATGAGAAGATAATTTAAGATCCGGAGATGGATTATATTGGATCAGATATTTTAATTTGTGTCATTTGAAAACGCCGATAAAATATGGGGCCAGTCTTACAATAGTTTAGGTTATAAGATTTTTTCACACGTATACATCTTTATGACATTTTTTTTTACTATATTTTTTTACTTTATTGGTTATTTATTTTTGTATTTCATTTTAACCCTACTGTGCAATTTTTGAAACTCTGGAATTTGTTTATTTTATTAATAAGAAAAGTAATATAAAGTGATTTTAATTTAGTATTTTATGGTTGGATCTGTCTAAAAACATATTGTTGCCATCGATATTATGTTGACATGTCTTTAAAACGTGTGATTTCTTTGTTATTAAATAAATATAGAAAACAAGTATAGAAAAATCGAAATTCTTAAATATTTCCATTCGAATCTTATTTCTTAAAAATTACCTAATATAAAATAAGTTCGGCTATATAAAGGGTTTGATGCCGTCGCCATTAAGAACCACATTCTACATTGTACGGTTACCACACGCAACAACGCATCTGTGACTCCTCTGGTGTTGCGGGTGTCCTTGGGCAACGGTTATTGCTTACCACCAGGTGATCCGTTTGCTCGTTTGCTGCCCAGTCCTATAAAAAAAACCGTAAAAACTACCAGAACGATTGCTTGTAACATACCATTGCATTAAACTGGTGAAGACTATTTTCCCTTAATAGTATATAATAGACAGTCTATTATATCTAAAACAATAATAATTAATCTTTTATATCTATTATATTTACAAATGTTTCTTTACTATGAGGGGAAACCATGTACAATACAAGAAGCGGCTTACGCTGATTTTTTATTACTAGAACGGCAACCGTGGCACGACGTCGGCTGTAACGTGACTTTTTTGAACCAGTCCGACATCTCGTCCACGTGACGTTCGACAACTCGGAAGTCTCACAACCCAGCACATGTTGGGTCACATGATCTAAAGTGGTTTTCATATTCAAGTGAATTTCTAGTTTCATAAAATAATTGATTCATAAGTTGCGTTTTGTAACATATTTTTTATCAGTAAATGTCGAAATTATAATAAAGAAATGTTAAATTTTATTTCATTATAGTTCTTATTTTTACTACTGCAGTAAACCACTATCTTTTTTTTTCTAATATTGAGAAATGCATTGCTGCATACCTCTCGCCTCAGGAAGGATATGAAAATTTGTTACGCTCTCTGCAAACTTTAGGGCCCTAGGTCTATAACAAGCGCTTTGTCGCGAGAATGTCAATTATTGCCAGGTCTTCAATCATCAGCGAAGGACACACCGATGCGTGACGCATTACAGCCAGTCTGAATTCATGGCACCTCTGACATACTCATCTACAAAAACCACTAAGTACCTGAAATTACAGAGGCAAGAAAAGTATCAATATACGTATGACGCTAAACAGTTTGGCAAAAATGTAATTAAACATATTTTTGATTTTTTAGTCGGACTCGTGTACGGTTTATATTTCCTGTATTAGTATGTTTGTTTAATTCATATCAGCCCTCTCACTCTTCTTATTAACACTTTTGATAAGCAACAATCACCATTTTTAACAAAGTTAAAAGAAACGATTCCAACAACAATATGTCAGAAATATTATAAAACTATAGTGATAAACGAGGATAAAATAGCAATGAAAGAATAAAATTATGAATATTCTAAGAATATCTACCCAAAGCAAACAACTTTACTAATATTCCGAGATTATTTTTTCTGTTTTTTTTTTGAGAAAAATTAAAATAAGGACCTGAAACATAACTTTCTCTTTCTCTCAGTAATCAATAAAATGTATCACTTATAACAGATAAAATTGACTAATAGACAAATTAATTATATATCTATGAAGTAATAACTTAATTGATAATTAAACATTTAAAAGAAAGCAAGAAGCATATTGTGTCTAATGTTATAGTGTCTAATAATAGCACAACTAAAGTTCTGTCGCCAATATACTAAATACGGTTTCAAGCTTGTTTCTCGTATAAGAAGATGATCCCCAAATAAAAGACCGATTTGTAATCAAATGCGAACTACATCGAAATGTTGACAAGTCAGATCGGCCGGGCGGGGATAGAAATCAGAATAGAATTCGGGGACCTCTGTGCCCGATAATTCCTTTCACCGTAGTACAAAGCCGCGCCCCAGCGGCCTCCGGACCCCGGATTTGGTAGAGCTGGTCCTAATGACGTTTTTGTCTGCACTGTCTCCCATTCTTGTATTTTGTACAAATATTGATTGACTTATCCGTGAACGAAATTCAACAGTTTAGTCTTAAGTTGAGTTTTGTATGGAACACTCAAGTCTTCAGTATATTTATCTTATTCTCTTTGTAGTAGATATAAATCGCGGTGTTTCTGTTAGAATTAATGTTCTTTGGAAGATTTGTGAATAATTAGGTAAGTAATCAGATCGTTCTTTCTCAAGGTAAATCTTTATTTTTACTTATCATACCTGATGGTAAATGTGAACTTCTAGGCCGCACAATATCACAAGCTCTATAGTAATGAAACTATATATCTTATGTAGCTCATGACCACAGACGCAACAAAGTGACCACAACAACGATCACATAAGTTACTATTACTATGCACAGTTTACTGCAAACTATTGAAAATACCATTAAATGTTGTGCGCAAGTTTATAATAATAGAGGAACTAACTGTCTCATCTTTAACAACCGGATACAACAATTCTACTAATAATTTTACTATGGCAACAAACTCAGATAAAACTGTGGTAGCTCATTAATAAGGCTGTAAAAGCTTAATCACGATTATTAATGAAGCGATTAGAAAAATATCTTTCTCATGGAGGGCATCACGATCAACAGTTGGCGGTCAGAATCAATTCACCGTATAGGCAGGTATATAAATATGATGCTCAAAATAACTATTCCACGTGGACGAAGTCGCTGGCACAGCTAGTTAGTAATAATATGATGATATTATTACGTATTATCACAAAATGAAAATATAAATTAATCTACGGTTACTACAATTCTTTTTAATTTCATTTAATTTAATTTTATAGTGAACATTAGATTCGAATATGTACATCGTAAGTTACCTAAGTTACTTGCTTCAGAATTTAAAGCTTCGCCAAGATATTAATATTTCATATTTAGAATCCTTATCTAGCTCCATGTACCTCCAATAATATTTTTTAACATATAAATGAAACACTAACAAATAAAGTGTTTCCACTAAATCTTGTAAAAGTTTTCTGTGTAAAGAAAAATACTTTCATTCGAATCTAAAAACGGCTCAGTTTCTAGAGTACACTTATAACAAAAGAATTTCAAACAGTCGTCGTGGAGATAATCAGGGGTAAGTTTCGAAATACTCGTATCTTATCTCATAGGGACAGTCCCTCAGAGTCCACTAGGAGCTACTCTTCGTTGTAATATATATGCCTTAAGGGATGCAGCGCGATCGCGGGTCTAAATATATTCTCGTTTTATTTACATCGTGCACCAACATTAGTATATATCGTCGTATAAATAATATTTGGTTGGTATTTGGTTGGCAGATGTATAGTATGGTAACCTATAAGTAGCTACGGAAATACCCAATTCGGCCCCCTTTAGAAATAGTTGAAAATCCATCTAAAAATGTCCAAAGGCCCCGATTATTTAAAATAAACACGAAGTACCTCCTATACTTCTTTAGTAATAACGGTAACCAATTTAAAAGCTATCTAGCAACCAACCCTGACTTCGCACGGGTACAATGCTGACTAAATACATTACAGAAAAACTATATTATAAATGCTACTGGAAACGCTATGTCCCGCAATTTAATATCATCGTAAATATTCCTTTAAATCATATACTGTAAAGCGCCATATAGATCTATATTAAATCAACAATGTATTTAAGGTATTTAATTGGATAAGGATTAATGCTGTATTGGTTAAAATCGCTTTGAAAATTAGCCATTATTTGTCGTAAAACGTAAATGACAAAAAAATGACATTCCATTGAGGAGTTTTCTGTAGACCTTTTCAATGTGTACAATACTTAGTACATTATTTTGATAAATCTCGTAGGGTTCAACCTCCGTTTTGCAATGTAACCGGAAAAAATGTAATTATTTACGACATCACATTAGAAACCTCAAAAATAACAGTATTTTTCCTATATTTAATGGATGTTATTTTTCGTATAAACCTTCATCTTCAATCACTATCTATTACCGCTCCGTTCCGGTAATCCGTTGTGTAGTTTTAAAGATTTAATCACATAGGGATATAGGGACAGAGAAAACAACTATGTTTTATACTATGTAGTGATATAAAAATTTATGTTTGTCCATTTAAAAGTAGGAAAAAATCTTACTCCATACGTTATTTTCTTTGGAAACAGCAGTTTAGACTTATAGAATCCAGGAAACCCTTTCGATTGAGAAACTGATAAAATTCGGCCACGTTCTTTGAAAGAGCATAAATTGACTTTGAATTCAATTTATTTTTTAAGTATTTCTTTTATTATATACATATATAAAATATGTGTACTGATTCAATAATACAATCAAAGTAGTAATGGATACCGAATGTGTATTGTGTGCCTTTGATTTTAAGTTTTTCTGTTACACCACAATATGTTATGTATAATTATTATATTATAATAAAACTGTATATAAAACTATACGCTGACCATTAGCAAAAGTACAACAAAAATCATTTAACCGTTAATAATTGCTCTCTTATAATGTGTTTCATCTCAATCATTATTCATAACTATTAGGGAAGGAAATAATTGTGTTCTACTATGTAGCCACAATGTATAAATAGAAAATTCACTTCATGTAAGGTATATCTGCAATCGATACATAAAAAAAATATATTTATATAAAAAATAAAATTGTCAACATGTAACTTTATAATTTGGGCTAGTGATCATGCCTACGTATCTTAAATCCTACGTGATACCCGCCAAAATAGCTTTAAGACAGAATCGTACATTGACTGGAGCATTCGCGATAAACCGTTAGAGGATACCCACACTATTTACCAAGCTTATGGGCGTACCGAGCGCAAAATTAAGAGATTCTCCTCGACAGTACAAACAGCACGAAACGACCCTTATTTAGCAACCACCGCCATTTTAAAATGAAGACGTAGAAATAACGTTCCATATTTGTTTTGGAATCAGCTTTCTCTCAGCTATGTAAACAGGTTTCAATAAAATTCTATCATGATACTTATTTGCATATTCGTCTGAAGTCTGTTTGCCGTTGAGTGACTATAGTTTTCGGTTAGGTACGTTTCAGAAGGCCACTTATTAGATTGCAAAATAAGTAATAGTTGTTAGTTGTATATGTTTTAATTGCTGCATTACAAGTCCTTAGACTAAAAAATAACATTAAAAAAGGTGTAAATTATTGAGCGATTGGGTATAACGTCAACAATAAGTCCGATTATCATCTTACAATTTTATAAGTTTGTTGTTTTTGAAAAAATAATGGACAATAGAACTAATGAGGATGGATACAAATTTCACCATTTTAACTAGCAATTTATTTTCGTGATAATATTGTTGATAATTAAGAAAATATAAGAGACTTGATTTGAAATGCGGTTATATTTTCTGTTTTCAATAATTTTATATATTGTGTTTATTTCCAATTATACATCATCATCACGGCTCTTTTATGTCGCGGCTGAGAAGCACAAGACTACTATAAGATACTAGACGATGCTGGCCACATTTTGATACTGTTGCGCGAAATAGTTGGATAATGAATGTATGTACCTAACTGTAGTTGACTGTAGTACGAAAACACGTTATTGTGACTTGTGGCTTTATGTACTAGACAATAATCATAAATTATTTTATGGTATACAGGAAAAACCTAAGCCGAAAGTCGATATACTGTGTTAATAACAAAATATAAATGTATAATATAAAAAAAATCAAGTCAAAAATCAAATTGTAATTTGACATCATATTTTCAAATATTTCAGCTATGTGTCAAAGAAATATCAAATTCTAGTATTTCTGATAATCATGTTTTTATTGCGCACCATAATATGTGACATCGTATTACCTACGTCCGCTCCATATACGTCACTTTCGCCATACACGCTAACCATTACGCAGATTTACAGCCCGCTGCCAGTAAGTAATGGCAGAAAAGCGCCACTGCAAATTGTCTTTACCTATTATTTTAAGTAAAGACTTACAAGAAATACAAGCTTGTAAACTAAACTGTATTATTAACATATTATGAATCATTATTATCCATGAGAAAAGTAGCTCTTTCTAATTATTTGAATTAAGATTATTACGATAAAAGAAACAAAAGTTTCGTCTAAAACTAGATTTTTTATTACATAAAAGAAAAAACTTATGTTGATTTCCACAATATTTTATGGCATAAAACAAGTCAAAGCATAGTACAATGACAAAACAAAGTGAATGTTATATATATAATATATATATATATATGTATATATGTATTTATTAGAAAATCGTATGGCGTATTCAAAGGATTTCCACATCGACTGTTCCTGAGCCGCTATCCTATTTATTTGCCGATTATTTTAAACTATACGCGAAGATTACTATCACAATAACATCATAATAGCATAATTAAAGTAATAACACATGATAGCAATACAAAAATAGTATACACAGCATGATTACAGAACTATTGTATTACAACAATGACCTTAAAATTAAATGTATATTATTCCAAGTATATAACAAAAGTTATTAACATAAATAAATTTAAAGTAAACAAAAACTAACAACAGGACCATGAACTAGTGTTAAAGGCTGGGCATACTTTTCTTCTTTATGATAACCAACAGTAACATATTGTACTAAATTTATCAAATAACTATATCAAGTTCTGCACAATTAAGGCACAAATCATTGTATGTGCGGTATATTCTCACTACTGGATTATAGTACAATGTGTTGTTCTTGTATAGCTACATTACAAAGTACTAGGGCAGCGAGACTTACAGCGTGTGTTTATATTTATTGATGATAGTAACTCTACGACGTTAATGATTGCGTGAATTATTTTATGGAGGTAATGAAGATCGTATCGTAAGTATTCGTCGAACTTGCAAAGATAACAAAACCAAATAAATAATCTCAGAAAATAATTATTATGCGATGTACCAAAATTACATTTACGTGATACATATTTAACGCATCGTCTCTGCACCGATTCGATAACATTTATGTGAACCTTATTGTGAGTAGGCCAAATTGGACAATAGTACTCAAGAATACTTCTAACTAGACTATAAAAAGGCACATAATGTAATATAATGTAATAATACCCCAAGAGTCTCTGGACTCCTAATGATATAATCGAAATGAGGATGAAAAGTTAACTGCTCATCATGTATTGGTGTAGATGAGTATCCCATCAGAGTAACTAGTTGCGTTCTGTCCAGAAAGTAGTAACTTAGTGGGGTGTGGTATGGATTTTCTTAACGAATCCATGCTATTTATCGAATATATAATTTTAAAAGTGTCTATTGACAGACTCGTAGACAAGTGACTCAAATAGATTTTTTTTTTATGTATAAATTAGGATAGTTATTAGATAAGAAAGTACTATTGTTAGATAAGTAAGTGCTGCGCAACTCACGTTAATGTTAAGTCACGGAATAGTATTATAAGATAATATGACGCTGTACGTACAGTACGTAGTAGATCCAAACGAGGACAGTTTAAAAAAGGCACGGCATTATATATATATATTATATATATATATATATATTAAAAAAAATAGCTTTGCTATACAGAATTATACTAAGGCCGCTAGTTGATACAAGATGATATGTCTCCTGATTTATATGTATATCAAAATAACATAAATTAATTTCGATTGTGTAGGAAACATGCCAGACGTAATAGATTTAATTAATAATATGGCCTATGGCAATGTTAATTGATCGCAATAAAATTTAACGAATTTAGGTGAAATATTATCGAGATCTAAACTTTTGTACATATTTTTTTTTTGCTTTATATTCTATTGAGTGATATTGATGTGCGATTTTACCGAGTAAACCTGGCGGAACATAGTATACTACGAAGCTAGGAGAAGATTCCATATAAACTATCTAACCATACGAGCTTTTTTATTTTCATATTTCATTGAGTAGACTGCCTACAATTATTTCCGATAACAACTCCAAAAAATGTTTTTATTGCACTTTGAGTCACCTTATAAGGAGCCTAGTTTCGGCGCCATGTGTCATCACTACCAATATGCACGATCAAATACTTTTAAGGCACTTTTTATAGAAAATAAGCCGAAATATGACACAGACTTTCCCAGACGTTAACTAGTCGTGTCAGATAGGTCGATTTACTCTTTTTGAAATAGTTAGACTACAAGTATTTATAATAAGCAAAGATACTAATCAACATCCTCCAGCGTCATTATATATTATTGTAGTTATTTATTATAAATAATATATTTTATATTCATCTTTTTTGTTCATTTTAAAATCAATTTATTAAGAAACTCTAATGAGTTCTTTGAGCATTGTGTTCAAATCGTCCATGATAACTGACATTCAATCGTAGCTGTGAATAGTTTTTAACAAAACATAGCCTTATATCAGACGCCACTGAAGCCTCTTCAGTATAGAATTTTGATACGGAAGGTAGACTAACATTGTGGTGTTTTCATAGAGTGACTGCAATAATTGGATATTTGGATAGTCTATGTGGTATAATTTAAGAGAACGAAGTAGGGGCCAAATCCCTACAGAATCGAAAATGTTTACATGTCACAAATGTTACATAAAATGTTACAAATGTCCACAAACACAAATATAGTGGCAAGTTTATAACATACAATAAATATGTATACGGTCTAAAATATGACAGTCATTTTGGAAAACGACTTGTTTGTAGCTGGAACCTGCACGCGAAACCAATCGTGATAACTCTGGAGAACGGCTTGTAATCCTGACTCAATAGCGTAATGCGTTTGTAGTTACTCAACTAAATTTTACCATTCTTTTTAACAAATAGTGCCACCACGCCCTTACGCAATGCTTCTTGTTCCTGAAGAATTTTGTCCCTGACATTGTTAAAATATATGTTCAAAACAACATATATGTTAATAAAATTTTATATTTTCACTGAACATAATATTGTACGCAACTTAAACACCTATATTACGCTGCATAATTTAAAGAATATAAGGTATAAAAAAATATCTAACATCAAATATCCAATTGTTTATGTACATGACACTCAAAGATCTATAGACATAAAAAACTTATATGGAGAGTCAAAAAATATTATTGAAAAGAAATTTTAAGTCTAAATTTAACAAATCATTGCAAACAAATAAACCATCACTATTTGTAAGCCGCAGCTATGTATTAAACGTAAATTGTAATAGCTTTGATATAAAGACGCCTTTTGACATAAAAAATACTATTGCTTGAGCGGTTTATGTAAACTGTATAAAGCAGTCCATAAAGCAATCGATCTCAGCCATAAGCTCATTTTAACATCTCTGTCTTTGTCATGCAGGATCTGTCCGTGCGACAGATCTCTTGCAAACATTTTGGAGCTGTATATATTATTTGCTCTATTATATAGTAAATGTGTACTATATTAAATCGGCTAATAACGCAAATCAAACACTTGGTAATCTATTTATTAAATCGCCGACAACCGTCTTCTTCAAAAATTTCTTACGTGACATTTCTTTATCATCATTTATATATCGAATCCAAAATTTATCTTTTCTGTTTAGTAATTAGTAGAGTCAGAACCCATTGTAAGGATAAAATTCTCGACCTAACCATAAGATTATAAATATGTTATAGCCCACGCAGTCCTAGAGACAAACGGAGCGTTTTGCGACTCGAGTTGCAAGGGTTCGGGATTTTGGATCTGACTGACGTTTCAATGTTAAATTTTAATATACCTCTTACCAGATGTGTGTTTCTGTCTCTTTGTGTTGAGACAATTGATAACTTAGACGTCATTGAATAGAGTAAAGCTTTATTGACATGGTGAACTCAATATCATTTTTAATTACATCATCTGGATTTTTTTTGTTTATTTACAACGTAGCGGTTTCGTATTTACGAAAAATGTGATTGTTATTTAGGATCTAGTCTCTCTACAGTCACTCTACTTATACCCGGTTAGCATTTGACCACGTTAGCTCCCGATTGTCTAACTTTCAACTCATCATCGCCCCATTTGCATTGCCTTAATATAATAGAAATAAATCAATTAAGATTATTAATTAATTTATGCAAATGAAATATACAAAGACAACATTGAATTCATATTTCAATGCATATATAAATAATGCATATTTCGACACATTCAATAAATTGAATATCCCATAAATTTTTAAAATAACTCGAATCTATCAAGTGCGTATAAAATGTTGTAATATTATCATACGCACTAATCATATTCAATTTATTATTTCTACGCCAGCATAGTTCATCGGTTAACAATTCAGAAAGAATAATAACGCGTTTGATGAAATAGTCGTATAAATTATACCGAACGTTTTACATTTATTTCTGACAAAGTTATCCCAACTAATATTATAAATGCGAAAGTGTGTTTGTTTGTTTGTTTGTTTATTTGTTTGTTTGTTTGTTTGTTTGTTACCTCTTCACGCTTAAACTACTGGACCGATTTCAAAAATTCTTTCACCTTTGGAAAGCTACATTCTCCCCGAGTAACATAGGCTACTTTTTATCCCGGAAAAATCGACAGATCCCACGGGATGCGCAATAAAGGCTTCGCTCAAAAACTACTGCACAGATTTTTATGCGGTTTTCATCAATAGATAGAGTGATTCTTGAGGAGTTTTGCGGCATTTTTTATCTCGGAAAAACGGATAGTCCCACGGGAAGCGCGATAAAATCTTCGCACCATAAACCGACTTCCGCGTATATGTAGCCGTGGGCAAAAGCTATGACCCTTAACCCTCTATACACCCAATCCCGAAATCCACGCGGGCGAAGCCGCGGGCAGAAAGCTAGTTGTCTTATAAATTCTAGCAGTACTTTAACTTCATTCATACTATATTACGTGGATAGTGGTATCTAAAAAAAACAACACAAATGAATAATCCTTGATTCCGAATGCATTCAAGCTTTTTTTAATTAGAAAATAACACTGTGAAACGCGCTATTGTGTGCGCTCATGCGGTCTTTATGACGACTAGTCGCTCACTGAGAATACAATTCTAATATTAAATAATGCTTGGAAAAAATTACAATGAAAACTATTATTTACTATAATTGGAATTAAATTTGAGTTAAGTACCTCAGTTAACAGTACTGATCAATTTAGTCACTTTGAACCGCCTATCAAAGTTCGCCTGGTCAGTTAGTTTATATGTAAATTACATATTAAATATTTCGAAAATATTGTATAATAACATTGTAAATGAAATTTTTGAGCATCACATCATACATAATAATATTAACGATGATCGTCATCCTAATATTTGTTGAAAGACAATTTTGAAGATGAAAATATAATCAGAATCATAAAGCGATTGCGCTTAAACTAAATGAAATAATTTTTCTTCAAAAGAAGTTTCAACCAAATTCTTCACCGACCGTTCGTCGAGCTGAGCTCAAAAATTAAGCCATAACTCAGAGTAAACCGAGTTAGAAACAAATGCTACGAGAACGCTACGAGCGCTACGGTCGACGCTCCGTTGGTGCTACAATGCTACGAACTACTTACCTTACTTTGTCTTAGCGAGGAATATTTAGCTGTTACGTCGCAACCTGTTTCGTAACTGTCCTGGTAATTATATATTGTAGAAAAGTGAGACTTCATCACGATTAAAACTGAACTGACTCCACATTTATTAACACCTGAAAATTATATTCCTTTTATGACAACTGTTAGTTATAGTTAAACCTTGAGACCACTTCTACTCCCAATCACCTACGCTATAAACCTGTTATCGTAGTTCATCCTGATGTGCTGTTGCATATTATTTTTATGTATGTAAAATTACTAATATCATCTCAACATCTATCTCTACACCGAGAGGTGCAAAATTACCCAATGTACACGGATGCAAATATGCCGAGAGCACATACACCTTTTGGTTTTACACAAGACTATGTGAATTGCTTTAGTCTATTTATTTATCTAGGTTAGTGGCAAGAGCTGAGGAACGGAGTTGACAAAAACCACACTTATTCAAGATGGAAAAAACAATTACTCCTCATCTAAAAACCTAAAATATTTATAAAAAAAACTCTTTCCCCAAGTGCCATATCCTCAACGGATATCGGCGACCACTTTCTTTTACCATTTATACATCATGCTAAAAGTCTGACGGCGTCTCTAGCGCTTGTCCAGTTATTAATTTATTAAGTATTATTAGTAGGTTATCGAACAATGTTAATATTTAATCAATTATGTCTAATTAATTAAATAGTAAAATTTTACTTTCTTAGTTGTTGTGAACATTGCTAAATTTCTATTGATCATATTCATAACATCTACATTAGCCATTCAGTGTTTCCAAAATATTATTAATATTTTAGGAATAGGTACTAAAATTATAAGTTAACTAAAGTTATTAATATTCTTGTGTTCAACTATTTCAAGCGCGTTATTTTTGCGTCAATAAAACCAACCTTTGACATCACACAAGAATACAGATAATACGTAACATTTATCCATTTTCATATATACAAACATACAGATATTATAATGCAACTATTTAGAATATGTATTTGAAGAATGTACTTTATTACTGTTCGTATACACAGAAATTTTTCACCACGATTTTTATTTATAAATCAATTTAGAAGACAAGAAATGTCATAGCCTTCTATACTTTACAAAACAATAACTACAATATACACGTGTGGAAAGATCGATATAAAGTATAGAATGTGATTTACGCCCGATGCGACATTACTTTTGGTCCCGCGATGTGCCAAATTATCATGTGTATGCCCCGAGCATACATCGGATCCTTATTGAAAACATTTACATATCTATGTAGGTATCTGCAAAGACGTGCCGCAACTCACCGCCAGGGTTGCCAACATAATAAAAAGATTCAAAGTTTACAAAGTCAATGAAAGGTGTACTAACAACCGAAAAAATACTAACTTCAAAATGTTATTAGCAATACGTTATGCAGCTATCCCTAGTGTACATATATATATCTAGATATATATGTACACTTTATCTAAATTTATGAAATAAATCCGTTGAAAAACCCGGACGTCATAGGTTCATCACACGTCATGTATTAAAATATATAATTTATGTTATGACAGCTATATAAATTATTAAAATATATGTTATCAATTATCTAAATTGAATTGTTCCTAATGAAGTGAAGATCTTAAATAACGAAATTACCATAATTCTGAAAGAAGGTGCAGTCGACATCTGTCGAGCAAGCCGCCGTGCTGGTGAATCATTCAGGCATATTAACCTCTGGTCATTTGTATCTTAACAACGGCGAGTACTTATACAGGCACCATCTAGTAGCCAGAATCATCCATCAGCAACTTGCCATTCGCTAAAACCTTATAGAGTGTGTAAACTCCGTACTACAAGTAAGTACTACCGGTGATTCTTGAAAATAGTAACGCGTTGCTCTATTGGCACAGCACCTCATAAAAGACGAGAACAACAAAGTTAATAGTACCTAGACTTGGTCCACGAGATAACTGCCATCTGCCATGTGATATTGATTCAACAAACATTATCCTGATAATCGTTTCAGAAAACATTCTAATAGCGAAAAGCCTCGGTCGCCATCGTAGGAAGTTGCTTTGCAAATCACTCAAACGTGTTGTCAATATTTAAATTACAATCTTAAAACAGCATAGAATCAATACATTGAAACTTACTTAAATCATATTGCAACAACATATGACATGATACTGAAAAAACTACACAAAAATACTACTGAACCAGAAATCTCGCCCAATAAAATACTGGTTACATACAACAATGTCATTTACATTTTGACTATATATTTTCCAACACTAGGACAGGTAAGAAATTAATTTAGACGTTAAGTTTCCACCGCTAATATTTAACCTTGCTTTCTTAGTACAGTGCGTAGGCTCATTGGCAAAAGCCTTCGTGTAGGTGGAGCTATAAATAGCACCAACCACGACTTCGCGAACCAAACGCTACCCCACCCAACCACCTGTTTGTGGGCATACTTGTTCTAAGCTGAAGCGCGTGTCTATCGTATTTTCATATCATAATAAGTTAATAAACATGAAAATATTGTTATTGCTAAACAATAAGCAGTACATTGCCAACGCTGCAAAAATTCACATTTTTTTCTGTATATTTTCTCATCTTTTATTTTTATGTCTGGTATCAAAAATATACATATATGCAATAAAATTATACCCATTATTAGCTGAGGGCAATTTAGCTTTATTCAACCAAACTGGCCCAGTGCGAACTGATAGGCTACATACATCTGTGAATTTCTTCGCAGGTGTATGCAAGATGGCTCGCACTGTTTTCCTTCGCCGTAGGAGCGTCAATTACTTTAGTTTCTGTCTTATATTTAATTAAAAAGAATCTCTTCTGTTCAGTTACGGTTATGAATTATTAATCAAGTTCACAAAACCAGTGCTAAATCGTTGATAAAAAGCTATTTAGTTGAAAGATTTAAAATTTGCGCAGATTCTCTTTTTCCTCAAAGATTTTTTGTGTCCTGTTAACTGACAGTTTTCAGTCAATCTGTAAGCAGTTGTTTTGAAATTTATTTTAGTACCCATATATACTCAACAATCGATTAATGTACTGATACTTTGGTGGTACTTTGGTTTTAACGAACTGTGTCCTGGCGAACGTAAAAGATGTGTTTAATATGAATACTGAGATAACGAGAGATAAAGATGAATGCAAGAAGAAAACTTATTACGCCGACCAAAATTTGAGCTATTATCTCAAAATTTATTTTTCAATAAAAGACTGATTGTGAAGATAATTCTAACACTGTCGCAACCAGAACCCGAAGATAATGAATGGTAAAAGATCAGTTATATCTATCAACCCAAACACAAGCCTTCAAGCTTTTATATTCAGCTAAACGATTACATTCGGCAACCCTATTTACGTGTCTGACATATTGTGAGAGAGGGCGCTCGAATATTATCAAAGTTGGCGATGAGAATCGGGAACGATTTACTACGGGCTTAAGGTAATGACAGAATATTTTCTATCGACTTTTATAACGCTGTGTCGAAGCGTTTCATTCAACAAATTGTATTACAATTACAAGTGTTCCTGGAATCGACGCGGGTTTATGTATATGTACGGTTCGGCGGTTACATGAATTTCATTTATGGAGAAAAAGGGATTAACTATACTTGATTCAATTCTTAATAATAATCTTAAAGTAAAAGAATTAAAGTCTTCAATTTCTTAAGAGTAAATTCGTTATTACAATTTCAGAGTCATTCATTTTCATTTTAAATCTAAAGCTCCCTCCACTAATTATATATCTATGAACAACAACAATATACATAATACATATCTTACTCGTATCATAAACCATTTTTGGCTCTGAAATTTATACTATATTAAATAATTAATTAAAGTAGTCGTATTCATTTTCTTAAATTTGATCCAAAACAACTCTCACTTAGCATTTTTTTATATTTTCATGTTGTCTTATTTCATTACTTTCAAACAAATCTATCGAATTTCAGTATTAAATTACCATTCCTTCCAATTTTCCAAGCAGTTTTGATTTGTCTTTTTAAATTATTTCTAACATGTTCACAAAAAATACGAATGTAACTTTAGTATTCATCTCTTTATAGTATTATTGCAAGTAAAGTTTTAGTAATTGGAAGATAACAACTAATATATATAAGAAACAATATATTCTTTACTGGTGTTATTACATCACTTCTACACTAACATTTGTAATTTACTTTTATTTTACACTTCACTTTTATTTCTTTTCTTCGTATCTTTCGTAACATTATACATTCCTTATCACTTTCCATTCTACAAATTCATTCACTATCACCTTAGACACAAACAAATGTAGACTTTAAGACAAATGTCAATGTTTTTTATTAAAAGTGCTGAAATTTATTTAATATACTCTTATTTTTCTCTCTTTTCTTTCTACAATGCTCTACAATACATTCTACAAAACAACGTGAGTGTAGTATTGAAGTAAGTATTGTGAGATAATCGTTGCCAAATTAGAAAATAATGCGTTGTTGTTTCATTTTGCAAATACAGCTGTGCCCTGTTGGGCACAACAAACGGCTCCAACTCACCCTTCATACAGACTCTTCCAATGTTCAGTTGTGGACAAGCCACATATTAAAGATGATTGTAAGTCTAAATAAAAAATATAAAAATAGTATGTTGGATGAAAAATATTGGAAATACAATGAACCTTTGATTTCAGTGTTACAAAATGCTAAACTTACGTTTGTATTTCCTGCCGATGTTGATATTATATTGTTATTCTTACTATATCGCATTGACCAGGAACCTGGTAAAAAAAATCTGTAGAATCACTCTCATTAGTAGTCAATATCAAACAATTAAAGTCAAACAATGTAGTTGCCAATGCATTTGAGCACGATTACCATAGAAACCATCACATACCCATAGAAACTAAAATGTAGAGAAGTGCAACAAGGTTTTTAATTTTTGTCATATTGATGTTAATACTATTTTGAAAACATTCCTTTCGATTAATATAAAAAAAACTGAAGACTTATATGGTATTTCGACTCATATACTTAAATCCATAGTACAGGAACTTGCTGCGCAACTCGCGTTTATATTCAATTTATGTGTTAATGAAGGTGTTTTTTCTGACCTTATGAAAAATAGCAAATTAATTCCTTTATTTAAATCGGGAAATAAAAATGATCCTGCAAATTATCGACCGATTTCCATTCTACAAGCACTTGGCAAAATAGGCGAAAAAATTATATGTAATCAGCTAACTGATCATTTAACAGGAAATAACATTATACATATAAACCAGTTTGGCTTCACCAAAGGACGTTGCACTATAGATGCTGGAGTTGCACTTCTCAAACACATTTTTAGCGCTTGGGAATGTAAACAGGATGCGATTGGTATTTTTTGTGACGTATCGAAAACTTTTGAATGCGTAGATCATCAGACCTTATTAAATAAGCTGAAGTATTATGGTGTCTCTTAGATTAATCGATTCTTATTAGTCCAAAAAGTTGTTGTTAATGGGACAGAGTCTGCAGGTACTCCTATTGTTATGGGCGTGACCCTTGTTTTTCTTTATATATATTTATGATCTCCCACACTTCATTGATTCTTTGTGCAATACTGTACTATTTGCAGATGACACTTCTTCAATATTTAAGGTTGACAGAGGAAACGGCAATATTGACGTTGTAACTGGTACTCTTTCTAAAGTATTGCGCTGGTTCACGATTAATAATTTATCTTTAAATCCCAATAAAACTAAATGTATCAAATTTTCATTACCAAATGTAAGAAAAGTAGATACTATTGTTAAATGAATAATGAAGTGGTAGAATTTGTAGAATTCACTAAATTCTTAGGTATTACTTTGGATCCGACTTTGCAATGGGATCCACATATTGAAACCCTATCAAATAGACTTAGTTCTGCAGCATAAGCTGTAAAAAAAAATAAGACAACTTACAGGTGTTGAAACGGCAAGATTAATTTACTTTAGTTATTTTCAGTGTTATGTCCTATAGTTTACTATTATGGGGGTCGGCTGCTAACATAGAAATGTTTTTATTCTTCAACAAAGGGCAGTCCGCGCTATTTATAATTTACGAGCAAGGGATTTATTTAAAGAGATTAATATAATAACTTTAGCGGGCCAGTATATTTATGAAAATTTGATTTATGTGTATAAAAATTGTCACACATTTCATACTAGTTTTCAAATGAAACATTTAAAGACAAGAAATTAAAATAAACTTGCCGTTCCAACGTACAGGCTACAAAAAACTAGAGGTTCGTTTGTGGGCAAATGTATAAATTTTTATAATAAGATTCTACATAGTGTAGCTTAATTGCCTTTTCATAAGTTCAAGGTACATGTTTAAAAGACGCTAATGAGTAAGGGCTATTACAAAATGATTATTTAAATGATGCCAATGCTTGGTGTTGATTTGAAGATATTACATTCTAAATTGTAAATATTTGTTTTCCAGTATAAATTGTAAACACATATGTACATTGTATGATAACGACATAATTTATTGTAAATGTTGTTATTACTTTTGATAAAGCTGATAAGTTTCTTCCGCACATTCTTCTTATCAACTAAAAAATACGTTCTGAATGGGTGGTAGGGGAAAAAAATTGGACGATTCAAAAAAGCTGTCTATAAAGTCATATTTGAATAAAGTTAATTTTGATTTTGAATTTTGAATCACTCTTTGAACTCGCTTTGTAGAAATAATTTATTTTTTATTAATTATTAGTAAGAATTAGTTAAATAATCACTCAAATATCACTTATTGATTTTTGTAATGCACTACTATATACATAAAACAAAAACATCTTAATAACATTATTTAAATAAATAATTGAAGAACAGCTGATTTTATTTGTTTTGTAATTAGTGGATTCACCTCCATCAAAAATAGCAATGAAGAATATTATGTAATATCAACTGTGTGATCATGGAGTTGTCGACCAACATATTTCGATCGAAAAAAGCATCCATTCATTTCACCCGTAAGTACATCTGTCAAATTTACCGAAATTCTGTCAAATTTTTGTTAATTTAAGTATGTCGATCTTAGCTGTCAAATTTTATTTATTGAAAGTTCCATGCTCGCAGTCCTTTAGGTATTCCGCCGTCCTTCTTAGTTAACAACTCATGTTACTATTGTTACTGAGGCGGCACGAAGGTCGCCAGGTCAGTTAGTTTTTAGTAAATTTATTCAGTTATTATAATAGGCATAACTGTCTCTTGTAATTATTATTTTGAGGCTTAAATGATTATATTAAATATTATAATTAATATTTTGAGTGCAGCTCGAATGAATGAAATCTCTATTAACGCTAAGGACAAACCGAAGCGAACAGTGATTTTTTTTTATTTTATTTAGTACTAATGTGCAATAGTTACTAGATAATAACATAAAATAAATTCATTTCCGGTCTCAGTACTGCAATTTTTTATAATTAATCATCGTATATCCCATCGTATTTAAGACATTCTTGATATGAGATGCTGAATTTTGCATACGGTCCATCACAAAATTGCTATAACTTTAACATGATTTCTGAATTGGTACGTTTTTATTTGGTTTCACATAATGTAATATTTGTAAAGTATTATCGCCTAAAGATTATATAATTTAAATGACAACCATACAAATGTAAGGCACGAGATCAAGAAATTAAATCTTTTCCTGCGCGGTCCATAAAAAGGCAATCATCATAATTGGTTGAACCTTGTGACCCAGGTAACCATTGGACGTATTATTCCGGCTGCGTTCGCAATATAGTTCCGCTTACAAAGAAAGAGCGCTTTTGTTTTATTAACTAAAGATATATCTACAGAGATGACAATCCTTGAATGAATGTTATATTACAACAGTTGGATTTTTATTTTAATAGTAATGCATTTTATTGAGGACATATACAAAGTTAAAACGAATGATACTATATCACCATCACCCCAGGCATTTGCACTACGAATACCGCTGTTATCGTATGTACAAAGACGCGTTTAAATATTCATTACTATGATTAAAGATCACACTTGTTCTGACAACTCACCGGTATGCATCGACATTGAACATCATTATAATTTCCGCCACGAGACACCCACTACGATACATTTGCCGTCCCCGAGAATCTCAACACTGATCACGCTGCTAACAGCCAGCGCTTTCTGCCATGTGCATTTCAAGTGATAACTTGAAAGTCTTTCCACCTCGACGTCTGCCAATGCTACGAATGATGTACCATGCCCACTATCCTTTTAGGCCCGCAATTCTTCGTGCTTATCGGTTATCCTGGTTATTTTACAGATACTGTGAATTCTGATTCGATTGCGAATTAGCCTTCTCCATTGCCCTTTATGTGCCCTTGAGAATATGCCGCATGCTTACACAGCTGGATCCGGTTCGGATATTTAATGGTTATCTGAAGTAAATATAATTCATTTTAAGACGTATTTGTTGGAAAATTTATGAGTATTATGCTCAGGTGTTACATAGTCTTTAGCCATGACTACAATATTATCTGCAAAACGTAAGTGTGTTGTAAAGCTTGGATGGAATCGAAGGTTTTCTCACAAACTTACTTAAAGGAAAATCCTTGTGCTATACTTTAGGCGCTTTGTTTTCGATATTGATGAAAAACGTCTCTGAAATGCCTTTGGAACTGGTAGTCCAGTCACTTTCAGAAACTCGTCTATATCTCCCTAATGAATCCCGGCACCTTGTTATTTTTAGGCTACTTGAGAGTTACTCTAATCTCATACAGGCTGACGTCTAAGATGACTTCGTGAAGTGTTACATTAATTTAGCTCTTGGGTCTGAGGTCTAACAGATGATCGGTACGTCGATTTCGTAATCGATAAATATTATAGCCACAAATTACTTATTTAGATCGATAATTTTGTGGTAGAATTATCTCATTTATATGAATTTAATTACTCCCTTTGTATATTATTATATTATATCACATGAAGGAATGAAATTAATTTTAATAATTTGAATAATATGTGGTAATAGTTTAATGAAACCTCAAATAAAGATTAAATTTTATCAACAATAAATATTAATAACTGGTGTTATTTGTATTTGTTGTAACTTTAACAGGTGCTAGAAGATTCCTACTTTGAATATTATTAAGGTAAATTGTATATTGTTGTGATTTTTATTGATTATTTGTTAGCGATAAAGTCTTCTATCGATAACAAATAAACAGAGATGATTCTATCAATGTTTAAACTAGTTGCATTCTTTTCATAACTATATCTAAATATAGTCTGTTTAATATAGTGACAGCTAGGTACTACATACCTATAATTACTCAACATCAACTCACTAAGAACTTTAACCGCGTTCAAAGTTTATTAACAAAATAACAAAGACTAATTAGGTGTGTGGCTGTCGATCCGTGTTTTGCTTTTCACTAGCTGCATTATATCAACCTCCAAGTATAAAGAATAGCACATTCATGTTCGTCACACATTTGTAATATTAGTATTTGTAATATATTTACAATGTGAGATCAAAGGCAATGCCCACGCTACATATACATATACATATGTATATTAGTAAATTCGACTGTTACACAAAAGATCTTTTTAAATTACGAAGAATTATTATACATTTCAAATATGTCTCGTGTGTTGCAGGTTTGCAAGAGAATAAAATGGTATTTTTTTTTAAATGCAGAAAAATTTAATGCATTTTCACTGAAAATACAAGAACCATAAAGTGAAATGTTGGGCATTGACAGAATCAAAGATTTAATCTTTCAATTATTTTTACATAAAGGACGAGGAGGTAACAATTACTAAATCAGTAATAAACATAATCATAAAAAGCAATAAAATAGAAATGTAAGTAATGTGAACATAAGACGTTATTATTGCAGTAGTATTTATTTATAATACCTACTTACGTGACGTATTAAAAATCATAATATCTGTTTCTATACTTTTATTAACTGTTAAATAGTTTAATGTATTACATACGGATATCTGAAGGTGACCGATGCTACAATATTGATGTTATATAACTTTTATCTCCTGTAGGTTCGAGCATCGTACTGACACAATAGGTGTGCCACGTTCTCTTCCTCATCCTTGCAGGCCCTGCCTAGTTCTGACGTGACTCATTCCACGCAGCATTATCCTAGTGCCAAAGTATTATAATCTCTCGCTCGCTCTGACAGTTGCTTGGTTATCGGTAAAAATGTTTTGACATTTTCGGCTTTTATGTAGATTTTCCTGTGCACTTGCAATGATAGTGTAAGCTTCGGCCAGACATACGATCATTTGTGTATTTTACATTCTTAGATTTCTTAGTGTTTTTGCAGTGGCCAAAATGCCATACAATATTACCGTATATCATCATCGACAATAGAAATCCGTAACATATTAAGTTTGAGATCCCAGGCTTTACCGAAGGTATAGCTACACATGTCCTTCAACGAGGTCTTCTTAACGTCAACTTTACATGTACTTTCCACATAAATTGGTTCTACATGGTTACTCCTAAATATTTAACTTTCGTCTACAACGGTATCTCATTGCCACACAGACTGAGATTATTCATGTCATCAAGCTTCTCCCTTCGTATGAATGGGACAATTACTATCTTTGTAGAGCCGACACTAATACACTTTTGTATACAATTGTTTAACATTCTGTGAAGCGTCTTGCATCAAGCTGGCTACGCTAATAGGTAGCTACCCTCTTCATAGGATGTTCAGCATAACCTAAGTTCAGTGATCCTTTATTTAATTCTTTGATTCATGGGTCACACACTAGGCACTAAAGTGTAGGCAAGAACCAACCCTTCCTATAACATCTTATAGTTGTTATGGTATTTTAGTCATAACTTAAGAACCTCTTTTCCAATTTCATTGATCCTTTTTAGTATCTTGTCAAATATACTATAACATGTAACTAAAAATATCACAGATAATTGGAAATTGTTATAAAATTCAACGATTATGTAAACTGCATGTTGATATCTAAACCAGGACAATATCTCTCGAATCAATTATTTCTTTATGTTATTGTTATTATTGGCAAAAAATTAAATCTTTAAGTAAAGCAATTCTTGCTATGTAACTGAAGTCAGTTTTTGTACTGATCCTATAAAAATAAATTTCATTTTGAAATGTTCAACGTGTAGGTTGATATCTTTTTTTTTGTCAATAATATTATATACTTCTCTACACTAAGTTGGTGTTGGCAGTTCCATAATTCTAAATTATAAAAAATGGAAGATTTTTTCATATCCATCGTTAACGTGTGGGCTCCTCCTCCTCCTCTTTCTTTCTTTTTTGAAGTCTTTTCATAGCATACAATTGGATCTTCAAGTAACTTCCACAATTCGCAATAGAAACAAAAAATCCGTAAAATTGACTAATGAATTCACTAGAGCAGGGTACTGAAGAGCATTTCTCCGCCGGAGAAGGCCTTATGCAGATGCTGTTTGTCCAGTCATTACTGCCGGGTGTTTGCTGGCACGGCTGCAGAGACGTGAACCTTTCTCGGGCATAAGAGAAGAGCGATAAATTTCCATAATGTATGCCTCGTTTATATAAACGAGGCATACATTATGAGAATTTGGAGTAGATGTTGAATGCTTTCAAATACATATTTTAAGTAACTACTTTCTTTTGCAATTTCTTGGTTATATTCGTGAACAAACTATGTTTTTTTTTTATAATTACTACTTCTACATAAAGATATTGAAAAGTTATGTGTTATCTTTGAATTACAATTTTTATTTCTTACAAATACAGGAAAATAAAGTGTAAAATTTTCCAAAATAACTACTTTGAAAGTATTTTAGTAATGTGATAAAAATATTAAGTAAGACTTAAACTAAATTGAATACATTTTCTACGTTGCCTACATATGTATCAAAATCTTGATTCATTCGAGAATAACATATGACACCAAAAGCTTTTTACAATGGGCCTTAAAACGAAACTCAGTTACGTAAACGACAATGGAGAGGGCTATATTCGGAGTTTCTTTGCGTGATTGAATCAAAAATAATGAAATCCATAGAAGAATAAAAGTCACCGTAACCTGAAGAATTGAAAAAGAATTGACACAATCGGCAGATAAAATTACTCTTGGGACTAATGGCTTAGGGCGGAAAAGAGAGAAGAGGAAATAGACTGGTTGGTATATTCCTATAAACACCACGTTAATAGGCTTTCCTCAAGGTGGACCGATGATTTGGTGAAGATTGCTGGAAGGCGCTGAAGGGCAAAGAGTATCTCGACCGAAACTATGATGAATAATATTTTTAATGGTGTAAATCTAAGTCAAAACTAGATATGGTAAATAAAGTAACCAAAGATGTTACTGTTAATATACGTTTAAATAACCCAAACATTTGGTTAAACTAAAAATCAAGATCAACAATATTGTTTTAAACATTATAAAAACTCAACCAAACAATTTGATGACAGTAAATTTACTTGTTATTGTTGGATTATTAAAATAACGTAATAAACGCATAAAAAATATCTCGCTAGTCTTCAATACCTTGGAGCACGACATAAGAGTCCATTATGTATGCATCAGGGTTCCCCATTTTTGCATTTGTAATAGGGATCATTGTGTAATTATTCACTCGTTAGCGTGAACTAATCTATAATGTGACAGGGATTACAAATACATTTATGAAGTTGTAAAAATCTCGACAATATGAATATATCAATTTACAGAATGGACTTTAAGTATGACATGGATAATGACATATCTAGTGCTAATAAATTAAACTTAATTAATTTTTAATTATTTTTTTTTTACTTGATTAATTTCAATTTTTAATTTAATTATTAGAGAGATATTACGCAACCATAAAAGCATAAACCTTAATCTGATAGCTCTGGCCAGAAAACGGGTTCGAGCTCCAGTTCCAACATTGAATATAGTAGTTGCAGACGTCAATTATTCTACATAGGACTTTATTTATATAGACACTTTAACAATCTAAATCAAATTGTAAAGTAAGTAGGTTACGCCTGAAAAAATTAAAAAAAGAAAAGATGGCTCTTAATTATATTAAAACAGAGTATATTTTAAAAGTCTAATAATACATAATCATAAATTAATACTTATCCAGTTACCTATATATTCACTAGCACTCCCCGAGTCATAACATTACACATAAAAGTCCATCACATCTATCTATAAATACATAGATAAATATGGAATATATGTATGTCGCTGGTGGGGCATTCAAAGCCCCTTAACTGCTATTAATGCCCCATCAATGCAGTCAGTCTCCCTCAGGGCAGCTTGTGGCAAGCTGCGCTAGTAAACTCCTTCTGCGCCGATGTCATGACGCAGAAGGAGGCGGCGGAGCGGGCCAGGGAGGCGGATCCCGAGGCTCCGGCATGCCGCCGCAGGCGTGCAGGGCGGAGGAGGCGCGAGTTCGCTCGCCTCCCATGACCTTGTCAGGCAGTGATGCTGCTCTCCTCGACGTTTCTTCCTCCTCGTCTGATGAGGGGGAGGATGCGTCGACGATTGATGCGCTCCTGCCAAGGCGTCCCTGAGGGGCATTGTCTGGTTTTTAGTCGGTAGGCCGCGCACTTGGCTGGCACTCGGCCCCCAAGCGCGCGGAGAGTCCGACATAACCCCGCGGTGTTCCCGAGCCGCGGGGTATGCGTAACGCATTTTCCAGACATAAATAAAAAAAAAAAAAAAAAAAAAAGCTTGTGGCAAGCTGTCAGTGAGGTGCGCCACCGAAGGTACCGATGTGCTTCAGGAGGGAGTATGCTACCCGCCGCTGTCTGGCCTTAGTCGGCCGGACAGAGTGGAGTCGAAAGAGCAGATGTTCAAAGGGTGCAAGTGTAATATTATTATAACGATCGCTCGACGCAGTCGCAGACACACCTTTTTATACCCTCAGCCGTTCACACCAGTATTGCTCTCTTCGCACCCATATTGTTTTGTTTTTTTGTAATATAATTTTATGTAATAAAATTTAATTACACTAATCATGGATACAATTATCATCATGCCAATTCTGACAATTAGGTATTTGACTTTGGGTAGGTTACACATAATTTGCCGACGTCGGCATGTAAAATTTATGTTTGTATCGTGCTTATTATGCCTTTTATCACTATTCAAACAAATTATTTTATACTATAATTCTCAAATAAACCTAAAGAATCAAATTTATAAAATGTCGATTGAAAATATAAAATGACAAATCTAATTGTTATTTACTTACTTCAAACACGGTAATCTTATTAAATAAATTAATAATGAAATAAGTTCATTAACTAATTGATGTTGTCTAAACATAAAAGTTTTAAAAATAATAACAACTACAATAATTAATTGATTAAATATCGAGTGAAATAAATTGTAACAATATGTACTATAAATCATAATTTCAGCAAAACTTAACATGTCATAACATACGAGTAATACGTCATTATAAGTTATTCAGAATTATTAGTTATTTGAGAGTATGACTTAACATGAGCAGAACAGTTTGACGAGAAAGATAAATTAAACCGTTCAGTTTGTATGTATGCTATAAATACAGTGATTAATTGAAAAAAATCATAACTATGCATACGCGAATACATGCGTGTGGTAAACGCACTTGTACTATAAATTAATAAAGAATTGGTAGTTTACCAACATAATTTAATAAAGGTAGTTTATTAATTTTTATTGATTATAATTAATATCTCTATCACACTAGAAAATTGTTATTTATGCAACTGTTGTATAATCAAGGCGTAACCGAGTGTGATAATATAATATTTATATAATATTAATAATATTTATTTAATAATAACTTCTGTAGTCAATATTACATTTTTTAGCTTAACTTATATGTATACACGTATTATAATAACTGTAAACATACCTGAACTAGGATTACCCTGTATCTCAGGCTTGATTAAATAATAATATCACATTAGTGTTTTAATACCTAATTATAACAGTTGCATACAAGACTTTATCTACAATCATGATGTGAATCCTCTATAAAAGATTCTCATACCATAGGGTGTTGTACAGTGTTGTAAGAACTATGTAAATTCAAGAAAAGTCTAATTACGAAGCATGTAAAATAAACAAAACTTAATAAGTAAAATAATTATTTATTGTAATAATTATTTACATTTTGGATCGTACAATTATTGAAACGCACTTGAACATAAGATGATAAGACGAGAATCCGAAATTACGAATTAGTCTACAATTTATTGTTCTTTTTTCAAAATTTTTGCGATCTGATGGTGAAAATGTCACTGAATGAGAATGTTCTTTTATTGAAATTCATAATATCACGCGTTTGGATGATATAATGATCATAATATCATTGAGTGTTTTAATGTTGGCAATAAGCTAATTGTTATAGGTTATTTTATAGAGGATTAATAGCATGATAGTAGATAAACTATATTTAAACAACCATTCTGTATTTTTTTTCTAATTGCGTTACCTGTCAAGCTTTTAATAATACTGGATAAGCTATACACAAAACAATATTATATAATTTTTTCCTGTAAATAGAACTACAGTATTGAAGATTAAATAAAAGAACCGTACTGAGCTCTAAGGTGTATACTTTCGACCTGGTCCAGTTTTTGAAAATATTCTAGGTGGGATACTACTAACAAGCAAGCATTCCTTATATACATTCAAGCTAGAGGCAAAATATTAAGTTGCCTGAATCTACAGCTAGCGGCTGGCCACATGTTTGTCATTGCTCTATACATCTTTTTTGGAGCATAAAATCCTGTCTGTATCGACAGAATTTCCCCATAGAGTCAAACCGTAACTAAGGATACATGACCATAATAAGCTGTAATGGCTGCATCTAATAAAATAGTATGTTTCATTTTTTAAAGCAAAAACAAATTGATTTAATATATTATATACAGCGTCATAATGAGTTTTCCAATTTAAATGATTATCAATATGTAGTCCAAGAAACTTAATACTATCCACCTTCTTAATCAAATTATCATTCACATTGCTTACCATAAGCATCAATGGAGTTGTGTTGTACTAATAAAATTGGATATATTTAGTTTACGTCAATTTAATATTTAAATTATTTTTGTTCATCTATAAGATTACGTCAGCTAATGAATTATGAATATTAGCTTAATAAGAATCTGTTTCAAGATCTTGTATTAAAAGAGTAGTATCATCTGCATACATTGCTTACGTGTATGAGATGTATACTCTGGAAGATCATTAAAATTAATTAAAAATAAAAGAGGACCAAGAACTTTAGCTTTATGTTGCGTTTTTTAGATTGCGTTGCGATGGAATGATAGATGGTTATTTACGATTTGTATAGTCGCCTAAGATTTTATGAATCTTACTGATGATTACTCCACTCAAGTTGATCGTTGATTATCATTTTAGTTTTGACTCATTTTTGTTGATAATACTTAATTATCGTGGAAGCTACAAATACTTAATTATTTACTTACTTCTTTGCAATTTTATGTCTTATCTGATATTTAAACTGGTTTCATTAATGAAGGTATTATTACGAGCCTAAGTTTAACAATATTTATAGCAGAAAATATTCTCGTATTTCGTGCAATATTAATCAAATCTTGTTTATTTAATAAGAACACAACAGTGCATATAATTTATACAACTTGCTCAAATTACCTGTGATACATAAACTTGCTTGGCGTGCACATTTCTATTAATAAATAAATTGTGTTCTAAGAAACAGCGAAAATTGTTCAATAAAGTAAACTTAAAAAATGTGATTCTTTGGATATTCCTTTGTTTGTTTCTATGAAGTTATCTGATTTAATCAAGGTACCGTATATAGATCAGCGCTGGCGACGCGCCAACCAACACGTTTGCTGGGAAAACACACCAGGTCCTGTCTTAGAAGTGCTACACTGTTCAAAAGCATTAGATAACTTTCTAGCTAAACGAACGGACTGAATTGAAAGAAGAAATTATTCTGCTATTCCTCGAGCCATATGTAAGATAGTTAATATACTCTTTTTTATATGCACATAATTTTACAGAATATTGATGACTTTCTGAATTAAGTGTAAATTTTAACACAATGTCTTAATTTATTATTCATTTTATTACGATTAAGCGGGAATGAAACGAGTTTATATCTTAAAATATAAGGTTTTAGGAAGATAAATCACCTTATTTTAGAAAGTCTGTTGTTATAACCGCCGAATATTATAACAATAAAATTGATTTCTACAAAGAGTACGTAGAATGAATATACAGTATTTATTTGCTCTCTCTCCGTTCGTCCGCGTTTCAGTAATGATATAGGCAAGTAACCCTCCCTCTTCTAATATTTATTGCCAGACATTATTCGTTACTGTAGTCCCAGTGCGAGATTTAATAACCATATTATTATATCAGATTCAAATCTCTAGACACAGACTTATTGCGGACTTAGAGGATATAAAAAAATGCTATATTAAAAAAGTATATATGAAATATGACGAAGGTATATGGATTCGTCTTCATACTTTCACTAAATATTCTAGACATTTACTCTGATAGTCTAAGTGACATTTATACTATAAGTTGTACGTTTTGACCTTTTTTTGAATGTAATAGAACCCATTAATAGTCACGGCGGATCTCGTCAAATGTTGAAAAATAGATCTAGATTTCAGTGCCACTCTATTGTATTGCTATAATGTTCCAATTCAGGGATATTTTCTTTTATATATATCCATTTTGTGTATATTTATACAATACATATAGACGTAAACATTTAAAAAATCAGATGAAAATATTATTGGTTATTGCAACAACAAGAAATGCAGACTAAGATATTTTTCTATATTTTTAGAAATGTGTGTAAAAGTCAAATTTCTGAGGTTTTCTCTTAAATACCTATTACTAATTAAATTAACCTAAAGCATTATCGATAATATTTGGATTTTAATTTTCCAGAACATAGAACAATGTACTGATTATCATATTAGCAAACAACAAATACAAATTTACTTCACCATGATACTTAATAACGAAAAACAAGTGTACTGGATAGTTTACGGGCTAAGTAACTACCCCACTAGTTACATGAACACAACGTTGAACTGGTAGTTTCCGCCAAGCGGTTGCAAATACAATAGCAAAATATTGTACTTAGCGCAGAAAATACAGGAACAAGCCGCCGGTAATCGCATAAACGTTAGCGCATTCAACCAATTCGGTATGCAAGTTTCATGCAAAGGCGCGCACTTGAATAACTTAGATGTGTTTGCATAAAAACTGAAATCTCCGAAATACCCGTTAAAGGTACCTACATTCAGCGGGTCTATCATTTGCATAGAATAACAAGGGCAACTTGCGGCACCAAATAAGAGCACTCTGGTGGGAAATGCGCGCCATTTGGAGCAGGCCAATCACTCGAGACCACTAACCCTATGAATTTGATGCCTCTAACGGATTTTACTGTGGCTGGAAACGGCTGTGTTGGTTTATCTCTGAATATTTTGTGAATAGTGAATTCTGAAGGGATGCTTAATGAATTTTTAATGTTTACGTAATACATAGAAAGCCCTTTATATTATTAACTAACTTCACACGCACAAACATACAGAAACTTCAAAATTGCACAATAAATTTTAAACACTATGTTAATCCAAGATTTTGTTGTACAAATGTTTATCTATTAATACAATTGAAGCTATTTCAATATATATAATAATGGTAAAGTCATACAATTTCTCTTTGAATATACTTGCATCTTAAATTTTATACTTTATTCGGACGAAATAATTACCTACATGAAAAATGAATTTATGAAGCATATTTATTTAAGCATTAATTATTGTTATTTACACTGTTGCACTATACCAAAAATTTTATAAATTCTTACTCACATATTTTTTATTTTGCAATAATTTTTTATGTAGGTACAATGGACTCATCCGGGCTCAGCTAATGAGGCCAAACCGACCATTACCACAAAAAATACATCTCCACATTATATTAAAATGACATTCTGTAAAATGGTTCCGTCGGCATTATTCCCTACTAAATGAATTATGAATTCAATGTGCCCTGAACCGCCGCTAAAGCGTTGGGGGCAAACGAATTAACATTACTGTACTTTGAAACAAAACAGTGGCGTTTTTAACGCATCCCTACGTTTGAAAGAGCACAATACGTAATGCGGGGCTTAGAGACACGGATAAAAAAATTGAAATACTTTGAGCGGAAAAAGCGGTGTTTTATAAATAAACAGAGCGCCGCTATCAGTCGGTGACAGCCGAGCAACTTGTGGTGTTTAATAAAAGTGTAAGGTGCCACTTGCCCAGTATGCCCGTGCCCTTATCTCTAGTATGGGAGCGCTCAAGGGTGAATTATGTGAAGTACTTACTGCGAAAAGATGAAAATTAATGAGCTAAAAGTGAGTTCTTGCGATGCCACGGCTCCGGCGAAACTTAAAGCGGTTAATGCTGTTTGATTCTTTTAAGTTTTTTAGTGAAGTGCAACGTTCGGGAGAATTAATGGCCCCGGATCCCGAGACGGAGACCGGTCCCGTTTTATAAGTTCCGCTATGCTTCGCTTTCGTATTGAATTTTCTTTTATTGTAATCGTAAATGTGAGTATAATCGTAGCTTTGCGACTATGCAGTGAGTACACGAGTGGCAGCAATGTTAGAAAAGTCTCCGGAAAGAATTTCATGAAAAACTGTTTGTAAACGTTTACAATAGGAACAACCGTCGCTAACTGTAAGTGAATACAATTTTTCAATTCCACAAACATTTAATTAGATACAGAAACTATGGAAAAGTTTAAGCTCGACAGGTCACTATTTCCCACATAGTTCGCTCCAGCATTTGCTTTTGAATAAGCTTTTCACTTCGAACTTTGGAATCCAATGTGGATTACGATAAAACTTTATTGCGTTCAAATATTAAATTAATAATGCAATTGAGACATCATCGCGCGAACAGAACTAACGTGCTTGAACACAGGCACCACATAAACCACTCCCCTAATAACTTCCATCATTTACGACCTCAACAACAAATTACTTCGACTTATGACGTCTTACTTAATACAAATTGATTACTTTATAGCGCACTCTGGTAATAAATGTAAAATTTCAAATCCATTACGGCGAAGTTTTGATATTAAGCACGTACCTACTGTAATTTTGTTGATGGAAAACTTGACGCGGGGCTGAACTCCTTAAAAAAGTTTTTTTTTATATAAATCCTATCTATTGAGTTGAGGTGGCTAATGAAGACAGAACTTCATTTCATAACGACGTTTTGCAGGTGGGGTGGAAACTGGTAAAGAATTTCTTAAGACTGAAGTAGCTGCTAGTGGGTGTTATTGATTGGTCGACCGAATCCAATTTGCGAGCGTACAGATGGAAAGGCAAAGCTTAAAGTGCACGACGGGACTTGACGATGCCGGTCTGCGCCTGGGGCGATGTTTTGAAATTCACCCGTCGGTAAGCGATGGAGCAGGAATCGAAGTGTCCTTTGTTTAGAAAGATTGTCTTTTTTGTCAATCACTCGCAATGTCTAGTAGCATATATTACACAAGATGTCCCTTAGCATCTATTTGCCTACGTGTATACAAGCGAACATACATACGTTCTTGTTTATTTGTTGATCGTATAATTCTGTAAAAAAAATGAATAGCGCAAAAAGTTAATAATTAACTTATTATTAACTTTTTGGCTATTCATTTTTACAATGACCTACCTTCCGCTATAAGGCTACAACAGTCACATACTTCATTTGATAATGGCTTGTAACAAGATTTCATTCAAATCTGATTGCCTAGATATAGATTAGATATTAGTTGCCTCTACGGTCGCAGATTCCAAGAGGGTTCTTTTTAACCGCCTTTGAAGTCTAAAAGTGGATATCACCGAATATTGATCAAGTTCGAAGCTGGATTCTCTCGTGGGTGTTGTAGTTTTGCTATTCGGGGTTTAAGAACGTTTGACTAGTCACCAATAGAACAATATTAACATTGGCATACTATATTCATGTGATATAAAGTATATTAAAACACAGACGTTTTTAAATAAAATTATATGCCTTAAATCAAAATACAAAGGACTATCAGATTGCAAGCATGTAGGTATGTTTGATGACTTGAGCACCGGGAGTTCCGCAAATAAGTTTATAATCAACAAAAATGCAATTGCAGAATTGTATTTTTAAATAAATACACAGACATTTTGAAATGAAAAGTAATCAAAAAGTGTTGATACATACAAAACCGTAGAACATAATAGACTTTTGGCCGAAAACTCACTTTGAACGGAAAAGCAATTTATCAATAACAAAAGACTACTTGAGTGCTCTCGCCTGTAGTGACAAAGTCCGCTTGAAGCATCAGTTAACCGTACAAACACGGTAATCCAGTTATCATCGAGTGTAAACATGTCCAGATTCCGTCACATCGCTCTGAACTTTAATCTCGCGACCCAACAATAATATCCGCGCTATGACGAGTCCCAGATTATATCTTTTATCCTGATTGCCGCCGCACTGGATATAATGTGTTCCTTATTCCAGTTTTTCCCTCAGTAAGTTTCGCGCTCGGGTGCGGGTGGCGCCGTGGCGATATCATCGAGTACACGGGCGCGCATCGACGATATTATTGGAATGTAATTTGTTGTTGGTCCTTTTCGTATTTGTCCGAATACTTTTTATTGCTTCAATTAAAGTTTGTCGTCCATTGGTATACTGTTTGAGTAAATGAACGGAACAATGAAATTGTTATTTGATTTTATTGCATTTTGTAGTAAAAAGGGTTAATTTACTGTATTTTGAAACTAGTTTTGTGTGAGAATTTAAATATACTACTTAGAAGTATATCCGTAGTATTAAATTTTAAATACACGACGACTAACGACGTAAGCCGGGCTGTCAAAAAATTAAAATCAAAGAATTAATATTTATCAATTTTAAGCCCTACACGAGCAAATAAAAAAAATAGAAACTGTTTTAATATATGTATACATATAGTATTCTTCTTATGACTTGGGAGATCGAGGAAATTATTGCTATTTTTGTGATTTATTAACGGATTACCCACCGTATAAACCGGGGAAGTATTATATTCAGTATTATTTTAATAAATTGATTCAAAGCTGCAGTTATTCTAAAACAGCACTTGTATTTGTGTTAACACAATTTGCTATTGTTTGCACTTTCTTCATAATGTTACTATTTCAAACGTAGCTCAAAACTTTTATTATTTATTGAGGCATTGCTTTCAGTAAATACTAGTCCAAAAACAAAATATATTGCTAACGTTCTTCCCGTTAATTACGTCCTGCATTAAAATTTTAATACGCTTTACACAGTCATACACACAAGAGTGAGGTGCTCCTATTATTATGGGCGTGCCCCAGGGTATATATTTCTTGATATATATTAATGATCTCCCACACTTCACTGATACTTTATGCAATACTGTACTATTTGCAGATGACACTTCTTTAATATTTAAGGTTGACAGAGGAAACGGCAATATTGACGTTGTAAATAGAACTCTTTCTAATGTATTGCGCTGGTTCACGATTAATAATTTGTCTTTAAATCCCAATAAAACTAAATATATAAATTTTCATTACCAAATGTAAGAAAAGTAGATACTATTGTTAAAATGAATTCTTAAACTAAATTCTTGGGTATTACTTTGGATCCGACTTTGCAATAGGATCCACATATTGAGACCCTATCAAATAGACTAAGTTCTGCAGCATATGCTGTAAAAAAAATAAGACAACTTACAGGTGTTGAAACGGCAAGATTAATTTTCTTTAGTTATTTTCACAGTGTTATGTCCTATGGGCTATTACAAAGTCAATGAATATTTAAATGATGCTAATGCTTGGTGTTGATTTGAAGATATTACATTCTAAATTGTAAATATTAGTTTTCCAATATAAATTGTAAACACATATGTACATTGTATGATAACGACATAATTTATTGTAAATGTTGTTATTACTTTTGATAAAGCTAATAAGTATTTTGCGCCCATTCTTCTTATCAGCTGAAAAATACGTCCTGAATGGGTGGTAGGGAAAAAAATGGACGATTATAATGAGCTTTCTATAAAGTCATATTTGAATAAAGTTAATTTTGTTTTTTATGTACAATATATTCAATCTTTTTTATTGAAATTAAATATTTAATTAATGAAATCTCCGTGAATTATTGTCAATACATATTTACCTACAAATAAGTTAAATATACATTGTTTGCTATAATTGCTACAAAACCACAAATAATCGCTAAACTCTATAACAACTGTACCCCTTAGTAGAATCTTAGCATTTTGAAACCTGTTATCCGGTATATTAAATAAAAATAATATAATAATATGACTTTAAATAATAATCATAAGTCAAAATAAACATACTCGTACTTCAGGGGCCAAATTGATAATTTGTTTATAAACTGTTTAATAAACAATCTACCTTCTAAATGTCATACAAGAAATGTAAATTATAAATGTATAAAGAAATAAAATTAAATTAATGAAATTTTAATCACGAAGGCGAGCGAGCCTAAATAATCTTATATCCAATAAATTAACAAGACAGCCGTTTTAATACGGATTACCGTGAAAAACTTTACCCGAGCTCACCTGCTGGTCGTATTTCAAGTTTAACTTGAAGTTAAACTCTCATTTAGCCGCAGACTATTAATTAAACAGCTAGCTACTCCGGAAACCACGAATACTCGCACTAATAAAATTTTAATATAACAAAGGTTAGCAAATAAGCAACCTATCAATCTAATGGGTAATGGCGACAGTTACAAAAGTAATAATAATAATTTGCGATAAGTCTACATGCCGATTTCTTTTCAACTTTGGAAAATTAGTTACGCACATACATTTAGCATAGAAATAACACACAATTGTAATTAGGTTCTCCGAGCAAAATCCAATGAAGATATCAAAGCACAAACCTGGCTATCAGAAGCTTAAAAGGGCATTGTAAACTATTGAACTCATTAATATTTACTACAAGGCGAATTTTCAAAATTAATGACGTTGTAGATTTTTGACAAGCTCTGTTCAAAAAGCTTTTGTTAAAATCTACAACTTACGAAGCAATTTTAAGGACCTACTAAAATTATTAAATATGGAAACGGTAAGTGTAGTATTTTCTAATCTATTAGAGCATCTATGTATTATGTTACGTCATCAATTAATAACATCAATAAGCAATTCAAACAGTATTTACGTACATTCATCATTTCAATAAATTAAATTTTTATTTCGTATTTAAATTTAAAGACAAAAATGTTGTATTTGAAACATGTCTCTCAGTAATCTTCATTACCTTCAACCATTATAAATTATGATCACGTTATCCGTAACATTTCAAATTGGATTACAAATTGCGTTAAACAGAGGAAAATAAAATTCGCGCTATTTAAACAACAAACGCGTTTGAAGGATTAATGCGGCTTATTATATAGAACGGGATAAAAACGAGATAAAGTTGGACCCAGGATTATATCATCGGGGTAGGGATGCAATATCGACAGGCTAAACAAATTAAGCACCGTTACCAAACCTTACAGAACCCAAATCCCAAGCCTGCGTTTGTTCCATTTGTATATTTTTCGTGTCGTTCATGCGACTCGACTGGTCGTTAAATTATACAGCAAGCTAGTGGGTTAACACATTACTTTGATTACTGTCAGTAAACAAATGCTATATACCTACCAACCACAATCTGATCATATCAGAAATAAAAATTCACCATAAATATCATTCTGAAAAGTTTAATATGTGTTTACTACATAAGTGTTTGCGTAGTCCGTGATATTATTTCTAATCAAACATATAATAATTATTTACATTATTAATGTTAATGTTGTAATAATTATTACATTTATATAAACTATTATATAAACCTACGACATATCTGGATAGATATTTGTGACTTCAAACCTGACCTTACACATCTCGCCGGCATGTACTAGATCAATACTTACTCGTCTGTATAGAGATCCATGTTCAGCAGTAAAATATAAAGTTAACCACATATTAAGGCTGATACTGTCTCTGTCTATCCTTATTAATACAAGTGAAACAGCTTCATACTATAAGCATTACCTATTAGTTTTAGACAACAAAATTACAGAAAAGCTTCTCTGCACACATCTAAGTCTAATAGATGTGGTGTACACCATGCAAAACATCTAAGGCCTATGTCATGCACAATGGAACCGAAGCGAGTGAGAGAGTGCAATGCAAATACTTTCTTACCTTAAAATATGTTGCACTTACTACTAGCGGACCAACAGACGACGAATCGAATCCTCCTTCAGGACAAAATATATGTAATTTGTACTAGTATAATACTAAACACGAAAGTTTGTAAGTGTGGATGTTTGTTACTATTTCCCTTAGAAACAATTTAATGGATTTTAATGAAACTTAAAATAATATAGTTTATACATCAGAATCACATAGGCTACCATTTATAAAATATATGCCACGCTAATATAAACTACTCGAAATACTAATACTGCGCAGACGAAGTCGCGGGCTTCAGCTAGTAATTAATATAATATAGATATTTAGAATTAGTTCTAATGTAGTTGTAAGTTATGCGTCCTAAACTTACAAGGAATACGATAGGATGAAAAAGGCATTAACAATATAATCTTATTTGAACATTTAACATTTATTTTATTTAATAATTACATTCGTATACATGTTCTTTTTCTGTTCTGCCACTACTGTGTACTGTTTACTGATTATGAGTCCACGCGTCCACTGTACATTATTTTATATAATGGTTTGATTGATCAAAATAACATTTTTCTTAAATCATTCAAGTTATTCTGTAATCTTTATCTTTATCACAATATAATAAACATAGTATATATAATGAAAGCCCTCTAGAGAGGGCTAAATTGACTTAGAAAAGACAAATGACCTGCTGACTGCCCGATTTCAGCAGTCTATTTCCCACTTTTCTTGAAGACCCACAGTTCCTGACTTCCCCAAACGAAGCCTGCAATTTGATGCTGTAATAACCATCTGCGGCACAGTTCCATAAAAAATAGATAAATAGAAATAAATAATGATATTTATGATGCCACGTTAAATAAATATATTCTAAGTAGCATCAAAAGAAAATCAAACGCCTCTTTACAAATAGTATTCACAAATATATTAAATACTCAAACAATCGTTTGATGATACATTCCAAATGAAAATCGAGCCAATCGAGACAACCCTTACCTGGTCACTAGGAACAAAAGACTCCTTTCAAAATAATTGGTCAATGAATAATACAACAGCACGTTTTTGAACGAGAAAGACCAAAATAAACAAGTGCCGGCCAAAGGAAACTGATAAAAATGCCCCCGATACACTCCCTCCTTTCGATAGGTATTTATGAAAATTATATACAGACTCTTCAAGATTGCGAGTTTCATATACATTCATAACGCGTAATAGCACGTCAATCTAATAGTATCTAAGTAGAACACAGAGTTTGATTTAATACGTTCTTTTTGTTATGTAAAAATGTTATTTTATTAACCAAACCGGCAAGAATTATACAATAATTAATTTCTATAAACTTTACAAAAGCTAGGCAGGTATATGATACCAAAAACAATTAGTACTCCTATGAGTAAATCTAATAGTTCTATGACTTCGTTCGTAGTTGGATTTAATTTAATAAAACTGTCTTACAGAAAAATATATCAGTAGATATAACAATAGAAACAGTTGTTGCAGTACCAAAGGCGCAAACAATTAGCGGTGCTTATAAACAACGTTTTCAATTACAGAACCCGCCGGAACATCTGTTACCTAAGACTCGAATCTGGAAAATCCCACTGACACCCAAGCTTATAGTTGAGCAGTTCGAAGACTCTTTTATAGCCGAAGTAAACTTTAAAAGATTCCAATTAAGTCAGAATCGTGTAGAGCGAGGCTTTTATCGTCCTACCCTCTTAGAGAACAATACCCCGCCAGCGAGCCTTCAACACTGCCCATTTATATGGGAGAATTAGACCCAGTCGGCTATGGGACCGCACTAATAAAACTAGAGTAAAGCTCAGTGCACAATACGTCCGTACAACGCTGGGTCGGAGTATTAAGATTTAACTCACTTCTGAGATAAATCTCTCTGTGGTTCAGTTTTATTGAAGGTCAGTTATATGGTAGGTATCACATAAAAACGAATTATTTAAATCATTCTCCGCATATTCTACATAACTAATGACCTTTGTAGTCTAGTTATGATGACTACAGATTAACGATGGAGATCGCTATATAGCGCTATTACGTACCCAGCTCAGAAGCTGGGTACATAATAGCGCTAAGATCTTAGTCATATTTATCGGCACCGAAACAATGTTAATTGTTTTGCTGTATCATGATAATGATGAAACGTATGACACCTAGATCACAGTTTTCGAGAACTCCAAATAACCGGCGACCGATAGGTACCTAATGGCAAAGCCTAATAAAAAACTTCCCTTTTGTATGCGATAAGCTAATAAATTAAAATTTTAAATAACAAATTAAGAATAGGGAAGTTACCTAGTAATTGAGATGAGCGCCATCTCTGAAATACCATGTTTGATATATACATATTATAAAAATTAGATCCTATTTGATGTATATAATAATAGAGTAATTAGTCAAGTTTACTAACACTTTACTATCTTAAAAGTATGGCTCATGCCCTTTTTCAAATTTTGTTATGATCATTGCTATGTTATGTAGAAGTGATCGATTAAAAGAATTTTAATCGCTTACACTATGACCGTGGGCAAGATTCAGGGCAAGTGGGAAAGGAAATCAGTGAGCTATCAATTCCCACTTCAATACCTAATACAAAACTTCCTTCTGATCTAACCCTACGTCGGCGGCTAATACGGAGTCCGACCAGTTTAATCTCGCCATCTCCAATCACACTTGGCTATTTGTGTTTCAATTAAGGGCGGTCGAATATGCGGTGTCAATGATAAATTGTTGCTATAAATTTAACTACATTTTCACTCACAAAAGGATTTAAGATTTTGATTATCCTTCTTATTATTACTACTGTAGCGTACATAATTAATTGTCTGTGCTGTCTTCTCGCCTACCCAACCAAAAGAGATAATTAGCTCACTAAAGGAGTTTACGGAGTTTTATATCTTTAGGATATGTGACGTTTTTAAGTACCTAGGACGAGTCTTTAGATACTTAAATTATATTACATTACCTAATACCTAGAAGTAAAGCGTGTATTTTTAATACATCTCCGCCTAACCTGACGCAGAAAACAAACATAAATTATCTATGTGTAAATAAAAAAATAAGGTCGACTAATCTAAGACCTAACGAAACAAAACAAAAAATAAACGACCTAATGAAACAAAACAAAGCAGCATATAATTTTATTGCATCTTAAAATATAGACAATAACACAAAATTGTCCAATTTACCCAATGATTGTAGTTTTCAATAGCAAATAAATCTTGAAAATTTCATGCAAAGAGCGAAAAAGAATACACAAATATGTCGCCGAACAAAGTCGCGTCCCAGACCGCATTATGACGTCACCTATCAAATTTGGATCTCCCCAAAGGCTTCAGTGGCTATGTTGGATACTAGAGGATACGAGCACAATGCAAGCAATAATTTGTAGGCGGGTGACGAGCGCCACAAATAGATGTATGTAGGCTACATCTCGTTACGCCTTTTGTTGAACTCTTAACTTTCTATTGTTTGATCTCAAGAACATCTTAGTTATGTAACCTTTAACCTTACATATACAATACAGTAATTCTGCGTTTTGACAGGTATGTATTTATATAATAATATCTCTATTTCCCTTAGTCACACTGTCTTAGTACGACTTTGCTTTGTAGAATGAAGAGAAAATTTGAAAATAACGCAGAAAAATAGACATTACAGAAGACTTGGTCTATTTAAAGATCGTTTTCGACTCTATGACATATTTCTATGCGATAATGTTGGGAAGTAGACTCCTTCAAAAGCCATGGTACCACCTTTTAAAGGCGGCACGTTTTTATTAAACGAAATGTATTTGATCATAATTATAGATACATAGGCATTAAGAGTGAAATACACTCCCGATATCAGTATTTCTCACTACAATATCTCCAAAGATGCGAGCGGCTTACAGTGATACTCCGTCTCTTGTACAGTTGCTATGAAGACCTGCAGAAGTTTCAGGTTCGCTGCGTGAGGTTTACTGCGTAGAACTGACCAGTTCTACACAGTAAACTGTTCCCTGGATGATTAATGGCATAGAGATCAGCCCTCTCTGTTACATCGCCCAACGATACCTATATCAACTGACGTGCCGACGCCGAAGCCTCGCGGCGGCCGGCGCCTGCACTATGATTTACAACAGCGCCCGTCGCCATAACTAATGCCCCGTGGTAAACAAAAGCCAGGCAGTTTTAGTCAAACAATGTCGGTGACATACACTCTAAGTTGCCTTTTCCTTTGAGCCTTTAGTGGAACTATAAATTTTGTTTTACAGAGAAATGTAATGTAGCTTAATCACAACATAAACAAAATAGCAAACGCACGGACTGAATTTGTTAAATGATAGATCGATTAAAAGGGAATATAACTTGACGAATCGTAGAATATATGGATATACACTTTAAGGCGCGTTTTTTACTTTTTACTATGAACTTCCTCAGCTTCCTCTTACATAGTTCAGTACAACATATCAGAGTTCGATATATCGTTGTCGTTCGAAGACTACGAGCCCAGGATTTTACCGTAGAAATAGCGTAGAGTTCGATATCAGCTAAGACAGCAAATTCACGCCCTTCAATCGAAAGGGACACCTACTATGAGTTTTCGAAAAAATATACTAGCATTCCGCGCGTTTAGACTGCGAATTAACTCCGTGCTGAAGTTATTATAGCGCAATAAATACAGAGCTCTGTAAAAATTATAAATGTTCAGTTAAGAGCAAGCAGATATTTACTATGCAATGCGCCCTACGCTTTTTTAGTGCAATAAGGGAATAACTAAATACTATTTTACCTGTAACCACACCTGACACACCTGTCAAAATGTGAATTTATTTTTACATTTATTCAAAGTGGCTTACCTATTAAACGACACCTATATGGGCAAATCAACAACTGTATTTTGCTCAATTGAACGGTTTACTTCTAATAAAAATAATGTCAATACTGATAAAAGGTCTTTCATTCGAGACCTTTATCTACAATGTGACATAATCCATCACCTTTTTTTCTCCTTTTTTTTCGAGAGCAAATGCTCCTTATGCACCTTGACACCGCGCTGGCTCGGCGCGGCCTTGTTTGGGGCTCTCCGGTCAGAGGGGCCGGCCTACCCACTAAAACCCCCCGGTGCCCTCCAAGCCCATATCGAGGCGCGTGGCGGGGTGCACATTCGTGATTCTACCTCCACACGCCCAGACATCATCCATCACCTACGAATTTTGCTGATTTTCTTCTTATATATTCACAATCTCACTGCACGCTAATATTGCTACGTTATAATGGAGCTTTCAATAGAAATTTAATATTATCCAATGGCTAAAATAATTTTACATCTTTGCTCGGGTCTAAACTCAAATAAAACCCGACCTATATTTAAAAAATCAAATAAATAAATCGGTAATATCATAACGTATCTCTATAATGATTAGTATATTAAGAATATACGTTTACATCCGCAAAAATAGCGGTAATTAGGATAAAGAGAAAGAAAACATCTCAACAGATGACTCAATCTACGTTATAATTTATCATAGAATGTCATAAATCGTTCGTTTATCTATACTTTATATAATACAGATAATCGAACAGCGCTAGCGGAGGGAATAAATAGAAAGCAATGCTAATTTATTCGTCATTTACTTTTTACGTTAACTATACATGTTCGTTACGCGAGAATATAATATCAATTGATAAGAGAATCTTAGTAAGACGAACAGGCAGCATACATAAAGCTTATAAATTTTGTCTTCGATTTATATTTGGTAATCGTCGTCGGAGTAATACTAATTCATTTTAACAATACATTGATTCACGTCAGCAATGTCGCATTTGCCTCTAGATGTAACACTTCGAGCACAGTGCACCGCCCGTGTAGCTTCCGCTCGTTTCCCATCTCCGCTCGCCCTCCCCGCTCTCGCTTCCGCTAACCTCCACACTGAGCATTAAGTGCCAGTATGACAGGAAACCCTCTTGTCTCATGAACCGGTTATTTAGTGTTGATCTAGATCTGTCCACTGAATACGCGGGGCCTAATGTACGTACAATGAACCATCATGTATCTACCTACCGACATATATTCACCATGGCAAGCGAATTTCAAACGTGGTTTTAGTGAGCGAGACCATCGTGTTTCGATTTGAAGACCGCAGTTCAATACCCCAAGAACATAATAGCTTTTCTGCTTTATTTTTCTGGTTGGTTTATAGGTACGACGACCATTTTTATGATATATAATTTAATGATTGGAATGAATAATTGTTTATTCCCAACATATGTATATCCGATAAGTTTATTGTGTTAATATGTAAATAAATGTATTATTTTATTATTTAAAAAAAAGGAGGTATACATTGCACCATCTGAGTTTATTGCCTATTTTGCTCTGAAGGCTTTCCCAATTTCCGAACAGATGTAGAGGAACATTTTTTTCCTTGTACGTCCTATAAAGGCCTATGTTGAATAATTATTATTTTGATTTTGACAATCTATTTTAGGGCTGCATTTCAAGAACTACGGTATCTTTAGATGAGAAAGCCAAGCGTTCCCTGCCATCTATAATAAAAATGTGAACATAAAATCACTGAGCTCCATCTATACGTTATTCGGATAACTTACCACTACAAGTTATTTATTAATTAAATTGTAATTTTTACAACATACCTCTAATTCACAAATTCGCAATTTTATTTTTATTATAGGATTAATTAAAACTATTTCGCCAAATACAATGAGACATCCACTATAGCACATTAAACAACTTAAGAACTTAGTTCGATGTGATTTTTTTTTCAGAAATTCCTACACATTAATATTCGCTCTAGTAAAATCATCTTATTTTGACAATTTTTTGTATCACAATATAAAATATAAGCGTCATGGAAATGTAAATAATAAATATGTTATGTATATTTATTATCCTTAGATTTCGTCATTTTCTTTTGACGCTGACTATACGTATACTGCAAGCTGCAACTACCAGCCGGAGCTGAAATTTCATATTACGTGTGAATATAGATACATTATATAAATATTATTTTATTAACTTATCACTATATAGTTTAATTTTAAATATAATAAATATTTTACATACAAGGTTAATCTTAAAAAACCACGTCTCTATAGACGTACCTATGTAGGTACGTCGTCGGTAATAGTGAAGTCGATAGGAGAATCTAAATGAGATAAACAGGCAGCATACATGTAAGTTATATATTTTATACTTATAAAATTTTATAAACCTCGTCGAAGGATATATTGTACAAGTATTTTAATACAAAACAAATCAGTTAAGAATTGTAACAAAAATCAAATTTTGCATGTAAGCCTTCGAGCTATGTAATCACGCAATACTGGCCTCCCATCGCAGCGAGCCTCCGCAATAACGAGGTTCATGGGAACCATTCGTTACAATGTTTCGTCCAATTAACGGGATATTATTAGTCTCTTAATTGTTGTTACAGAACTTCACTTTCGCTTGCTAATATCTTGCTTAATTTACGCCGCTGTTTATAACAGATTTGAGCTAGATAAACGGTACTCTGAGATAGCGCAACGGGCGAATTGTGCAACTATTGTCGTTAATGATGGTTATTTACAATTCTTCTATATACGCTGTTAGAAGATAGTTCATTCAATACAATTATCTAGTCATGTCATAGTCTCAAATTATTCAAAGTTTTATTGAATATACGGTTAGATATATCTAAAATTACATTATATGTTCGTTTAACATAAATATTTATTTTTGACTACACCCTGATTCAATGCTATCAAAACGTAGAAAACAATAACAAGAACAATCAATTACAACTACACATTTTGCTGTGAAATATTTTCATTTTATATCATCTTTAACTGAATTATTTTTTTTTTACTTAACCATTAATTTTAACTAAATGTTTCAGAGACGTCTATTCTACATTAACCTACTTGACTATAGGAATTAATAAACAACCAATACAATACAATTCTACATATATAAACGGTTATGGAAATAACAAATAGCAAACAGTATAAATGCGACAGCACAATATTTATCTCAAATATTGACAGCACTACTGTTTCCATATTGAAGATAAATATTTCGTTTCCGAGAGCGAATAAAATCCAAACAATGCAAATAAATTCGATACCGGAATGATATGCTGAAGCACGCGCGCTTTAAACGCCCATCAACGAACTGGCGCGTGCGGAACCGGCCAATTAGCGCCTAGTTAACAGTCCGTTTTACAACAATCGCCCAATTAGCAAGTGGAACACTAATGGGGAAACTAGTGGCAGGAAGGAAGCCAGTTTTCCGCAAGAGTACGGGCGAAGTTTGCAGGCCGTGCGTCTCGACCGATGCATTTTTGGATGCGAGCCCAAATAACTTGTTGCACCGGGGGCGGAGACCTGTTGCTCGCGACCTACGCGCCTACTACGGCTCGGCACGCTATTTTTGCCCGTACTGCGCAAATACATAATGAATGCGAACGTGTCCCGTTTAGCATTGTATGGCAACTGGCAGCCGTTGTAGTGCGAACGAACCGTTGACGTTTCCTATTTTTACTTTGCGGCCACATCAGCGAGCGTTCAAATTTGTATAATCTGGATATAAGAGGGAACATAGAATTTTTGAATGGAAACTACGCATATCCTTAATCCGTTTTCATATACAATAATCCTAGATTTAAAATCCCTGAGCGTCCTCCTTTCAGTCTTCCTCGGTATGCCGCATGTTGGTTCTGGTTCGATAAGAAAGTTCTTAATGCCAGCCTTCGCCACCTTGTTGACACAGCCACAGCTTCCCAGTCGATGCGTTCATGAATCTAGCAGGCTAACAAACCAGTCAAGATTCCTTCATACAGTCTAGCATAACTTTAGATAGCAAACTACATTAGCAAAAGGACCTTTAAGTCGTCATATGGTATTGGTATTCTAGAGATTTTTTAATTCCAGCAATTGAAAAATTCACTTATCATTATGTACGTAATTAAATTATGTAACATATATATTATCGATGGTGAGAGAGCTTACAGCACCGCAACCTATCGCAGCTATAATGGGATCGCCACACAGAGCACTTCAATAAGTGAATGACTACCGACATATCAACGAAAACAAAGGATCTGATTTGCTTAATATCGTATCTACATACGATCATATAGCACTATATTGTATGTGGCATAAGGATTTTCAACACTATAATGAAACATTTAAACCATTCAAATCCATTCCCCAAAACTTTCATATAGCTATTAGAAAATTCAAAATATTTTTTTTCTTTTCAGGGAGCGTCCTCGAGCCTGGTAGTGAAGTTCGCAGATACCGAGAAAGAGCGACAACTCAGACGAATGCAACAAATGGCCGGCAATATGAGTCTACTTAATCCGTTCGTGTTCAATCAGTTCGGGGCATACGGCACCTACGCACAAGTGATCACAGAACAGGTGCTACAAAACACAGTATTCAATAAAAAATATAAACCAAAGACAATTACTACAGAGTAAAGTACCACAGAATCAAAAGAGAAACTACTACTTTCTAAATTCTAAGAGGTAGAACAGCAAAATGTTGGTTAAATGAAACATTCTTGCATTTTGAGATTTGTTATTTCATTCGAAAATATTTGATATCATCTAGGTATTCAAATATTTGAAATAACCTTTATTAATAGTGATAATTGAAAAATTCAATGTAATTTGAAATAATTTTACATTCTTGAAATTAAAGACAATAAAATTCGGATTTCGTTGAATTCTCCAGTCATTCTTCAGTCTCTCCAGAGGTTGATAAAACAACTTTGTGACAAAATCGTCACAAAGTCAGTCCGGAAACCCTAAGAGATTCATTTAAGAAAAAAATATACTGACGTCAGCAAGTCTGTATATTTACGAATAATATAATTTATGTTTATAACATGAACATTTAATATAAATTACCAAATTCATTATAATCCTAATTTAAATTCAAACTTAAACTTTCCAACGTTCAGGCTTCAAAAAAGTAAAGCTTCGCACATGGGCAAATATGTAACTTTGTACAACACACTTTCAGAAACTGTTAGTTCTTTGCGTTTTCATAATTTTAATTATCATAAAGAGTCAAAGCAGTAACACTTTCTTTTTTTATTAAACACATTTTAAAATATTGTAATGAAAAAAGTTTATTACAAGTTCAATGATTTCTTAGTCGATAAAAATGCTTGGATTTGATTTTGTATTAAATTAATAATTTAATTGTTTGTCTACCGGATATATATGTATATCCGTTGTTGACTGTGATTTGACATATATATCTATATATATATATATATATAATATATATATGATTCTGCATTATATAAATAATTATATATCAGATATTTTTATTGGTGTCTGATATTTTATCGGCCTCGCAATTTCCGAACAGGTGTAGATGTTGTTCCTTGTGCGTCTTTCTTAGACGTCAATAAGTGATGTTAAATAAAGATAATCGCAAAACAAACTAAAATTTGAGTGACGGATAAAATGTTTTAAGACTTAATGTGATCAATCTGTATGAAGTAATGTGATTATCCGATGAGACAGACAGAGCGGGATAAGCAATGATTATTTTATCTGGGTTATACAACGTAATACATATTTCGTTGATGATTCCAGCAGCAGCAAGCCGCATTGATGGTGGCGGCAACGGCTCAAGGCTACATCAGTCCAATGACGGCACTTGCGTCCCATGCACTCAACGGCATGGCGAACTCGGTCGTGCCACCCGCTTCTGGTGAGTATATATTACTTATTACGGTAACAATAGTCATACGTGAAAAAACAACACAAAAAAAATCGGGTGGGGCTGGGCACACGGCCGTTGGTTTTAACGTGAAACGTCTATGTTAGGGAATCGCTTTTAAAGTAAAAGATTGAAATAAAAACGCAGTATCCCCCGCCGCCCGCTCGACCCCGACACGAACTCAATGTCACAACAGCGAGCTGACCATATAAGTGAAATATTCACACCACATTTTTGTTTCTAAGACTAATAGTTTTTTATTATTAAGGTACGATGATATAGATACCTTTTCATTACGGTCCACTTTTTAAACCTGGTAACCGTATGTTTCGGCGCGATTTTAAAAACGTTTCACGTCAAAACTTTATTTTATTTACCGTGCCTTGGTTATTTTTTTTTTCTTTTATACATAACGTCTAAATCTTACATTTAACAAACGCGAGTTACGTAGCTCGAAATCAGATACTACTTTATCACGAAATAAAGATTGAACATGTTCATTCACAGTAGGTGTAAATTAGACACAATATTTGGTAATAAGATAATGAACACTAAAGTTCAGGCGCTTGGGTTGGATATTACTTCATCGATCGATGCAATAGTAGTTAATTTATTATAACTAAATAAATCCCCTATACCTACAAGAAGAAAATAAAAGTCTGCAATAGTAGTGCCTACACCTTCAATAATACATATTCAGCGTTCTGACGTTAGTCGTAAACCGACATAATAACTAAAATCTAATTCAATATTCAATCATACAAAGCTATAAACAGTCTGCACGTTGTATAATTCAGATTACTTATCTAAAGACCACATATTTATCAGATCCCAAGCTTACTTTATATTGATGAATCGAGTCTGAATATTGTGTTGAAAGGATTAAAAACATTGTGTTCAAAAAATTACTGCCAGAATAACCAAGGATGAAGTTCTACTTAAATATAATAACTGAAATGAAATGAATATTTATTTGTAACATTAGTTATAATAACAAACACACAACAGAAATAATAGTTACTTTAGCGTCGTTTAAAAACAAAACACTGTTATTTTAATCTGTAATTTTATGTTATGAGTCTACCGAAGTCTCTTTTTATTATGCCACTGGATTTAGAGATTTTCTAAATCTAAACCTATTAGTTAGAACCTCTGTAGTAGATATCTATAAAACAAAATGTGTGTGAGATTAAAAAAAAAGCCATACACACAATTTTAAGACAAACATGATAACTTTAGACAAAGTTCTACCGTTAGAATCTGTCTGAGCGTGCAGTCTAAAGTAACTATTTCTTAATATACTCTAGCAGATAACTTCTCGGGTCTGGCGATAGGCACGGGTGGCGCGCAGCCTTTGAATGGCGCACTGCCATCACTGCCCTCGCCGACCATGCCGAACTTCAACATGGCGGCGCAAACCGCCAACGGACAGCCGCCACCACAAGATGCTGTCTATACCAACGGCATACATCAAACATTCACTGGTCGTACGTATTTTTTATACAACTAAGTTGCAAAAAAGCGTTTTTTTTTTACAATGTGTTTTTTTATAAAATTTGCAAATGTACAACATCATCAAAGATCATACAGTTCGTTGCCAACTGTTATGTTAAGTAACATCATCACAGCTCATATCCGTTTTAACCGAGGGGCTCGATCCTAGCCTAAATAAGTCTGTTAGGGCGAATTGGTTAACTACATACAGTTTTGAATTTCCTTCGAAGAACTTTTCGAACTTCGAAGAACCTTTGAAGAACCTTTACCATAGAAGCGTCAAATAAATATGAAAATATACATATTTACTAAAATCGTCTCAACACAATGGGAACTCTTTTAATCGGAATACAGTGGTGCAGGTAAAGACAGCAAAATTAGTCTAGACATCTGAACAGACGAGCTGAGTCTCTTGGGAGATTACTTCTTAAGTGAGGTATCGATATGGGACAGCACACAGCCACGCTGTTTGTAACTCTGCTTATTTAATTCCTCCAGAAAAGGACCTAAGTAGCCGACATTCCTCGTGAGGCCAGTCTCGCTACCCTACTTAATGCATATTAATGCTCCTCTAAATAATTTTAAATATAACGTTATTTGGTCACGTATTAATTGAGTGCGACAATGATCTATCAATAATTTAATTATATCCAGAAGTTAGGGGGAGAGCTTGAATCTTTAATCCTTACTTATCCTTATTTATTAATTTTTATATTTACACAACGAAAACAACATTAATAATTAATTGTGTGCACTCAAAACATAATCGCAGTATTTATAGCCTTTAATGTGCAATGCAAGGGGATATTGTGCTCTATCGGAGTAGAAGGAACGCCTTTGATATGTAAGTCATATAGTGTTACATTTGATTCCAGCGGTGCCAGTGACGGCGCAGGGGTTGCCTAACGGGGAAGCGGCACTTCAGCACGCTGCCGCTTACTCCGGCATGCAGCCATTCCCAGGAGTCGGTGAGTAGCGACTGTCGGTCATAAAATCCTTTCGATTGCTTTGTGTTCTATGCACTCCGAAACAAGAAATAAAGCGGAAAATCTATTAAACCGTAGTTACACAAGTTTAAGTTATAATACACTTGTAATTAAAATTTTCGCAATATTTCTTAGTTTTATAAGTACTTACTTAGGCATTACAAAGAACTTTGTCGAAATGTTGTTCAGTATTCTCTTAACTCACTTTCGCTTCCGCCAAATTTTAATTGCCTGCTCCATAAAAAAATTACGAACAAACTGGCAAAGTTTTTAGAATCCTTGTTGTAAAATATGGTGTGCTCGTAATCAATAATCGATGTCATTATACCTACGGTTAAGTAGATGTATCAAGAGGCAAATGTATTAAGAAACAACATTCGACTCAAGTTTGTGTTTACTCACTGGCAAGTAAAATTTTTTTTTTCTTACACTCATTATGCATTGTCAATTGTATCTAATTAAATCGTTAAGCAAACTCAATCGAATGTTGGCGTCTTGACTGAAAAATGTGCTGTATGAATAGGACATCATGCGCACGCTATTGGGATACTTGGTAATTACACATAGTGTAGTTCAATGTTTGATGTTTATTGTATTGAATAGTTAAATATTGTCGTACCTGTAATATACAGATAAGTGTATTATACTGTGAAGAAACTACGCTAATATATATTACACTTATGTATTATGTATTTTTATTCAAATATATTGGAATATAATTGCTCAATGCTAGTTTACATTATTTATTGCATTTATATACATATAGTAAATAAATGGTAACAAACTCAACAGATTTTGTATCTAGAATATTAAGTGTATACAGGAATACGTATTAGCTTTTTAATAAATGTGCATGTAATGTACGCAACAAATAGGTGTTCATTGTGAAAATGTGCGAATTAATGTTCGACAGCTTATCCAGCGGTTTATGGGCAGTTTCCGCAGCCCATACCTCCCCCGATGTCGACCATTGCGCCCGCGCAAAGAGAAGGTAAGTGGCGCCTCATGGCAGCTAGCCTTCTCCAGAAGACTTCTATGGCATCATTAACACTAAGCTTTAAAACTTATTTGCAATGTTGTAGCATGTTTGGCAACATTTATGTATCCGTGTAGCTACAATCTATTTTCCAGCCTAAACTTTACTAAATAAACTTTATATATAACTATAACTGTTCTCCCTGTACATATATTTATTAGTAAACTAACGTATCAAAATGTACTAAGAGCAATTTGTTATTTAAAGATGTTACTACATTCTTGGTGTGTATATATTTTATCTACCTACTAGAAGCTGGAAAATGGTTTATCAAAGAAATGCATTATATATATCGACTGTAGCAGTATGTTATTGTTACACAGCTAGCTATCTTTACTTGTACAGTGACACACAAACAACATAAGCTATCCTTTCTCATGAATCATACTCTGAGCTTTTCCATACGAGTATGTCGCTGTACTGTTTCGATGCACCTAAGTGTCTTCCTGTGCCTCTTTGTGTGCTAATTGTCTATCTATATTCTACTTCAGTCTTCTCAATGATTAGATATTCCCAAAGAATTTTACAAAGACGATATTGATAATAAATTCTCAAATGATATCATAATTTTGATAACCGCATCATAAATAAATCGAATTAAACAAAATTGCTTCTGTGGGAAAATCTACGTTAAGTTACAATTATTGCCAAATGCTAGTGTTTGAGAACAGATTTGTGAGTTCTTTAAAGATTTTCTGATGTTCCCAGGCTGCTCGATCTCCGGCCCCGAGGGCTGCAACCTGTTCATCTACCACCTGCCCCAAGAGTTCGGTGACGCAGAGCTAATGCAGATGTTTCTGCCGTTCGGAAACGTCATTAGCAGCAAAGTGTTTATTGACCGCGCTACCAACCAAAGCAAATGTTTCGGTGCGTACCATGTCTTAACGTTACATACCACGCATTAATTATAGAATACGTCTAATGCCTACTGTCAAAAATGGGCTGGAATACCAAAGTATCAGCAAACTGATGTTTTAGGACCTGACAGAACAGAGACGTGCGATATTGCATCTGATCGCAGCGTTACAAATGATATAAAACCTATATAGGTTTGTGCATGATTTAACGTCGATACAATGAGATGTATTCAGAAGACTTCCCAGTGGTTTATTTTATAATTCCATCTGCTATATAATTTTTATCAGGAATTCATCATAACTCATAGGTCAAGAAGAAACACTCAAACAAGTGATACCACTGATATTACAAACGGCTATAACGATCGCTTACGTTCAGGTGACCGAGTTGTTTGTTACCTTTGTAATGAAACAAACAATTTACACCTTTTTTTTTATTTTTTTTGTTCCCCCTGATGAAAATGCATTGAGTTGCATACCCCGGCTGTAGCGAGCCGGCGGTTATGTGGGGCTCTCCTCCCCAGAAGGGAGAGGCCTACCCACTAAAAACCTCAGGGATGGCCATCTTCAGGCATGTAAGGAGCCCCCGGGAACACCAAGCTACTTCCGGGAACCCCCAGCCTCCGCTCCCCCGCCGATACAGGGGAGCCCTCCTCGGGGAGGGCTACAATACCTCCCCCGATCTCCACCACCGACGACGCCCCCTGGCCACGGAAGGGGCGTGGTCCCTCCCGGGTCGCCGTATCCGCGGGCGCGATCTGCTCGCGCCCGCCGGCGACCCGCGGCAGCGCCGCAGCTGTGCTACCGAGCCCGGCGCCGCCTCCTTCAAGCGGGATCGGCCATCTCCCGACCCCGCTCGGCGGCCTCCTTCTGGAGCATCACTGCTTCACAGAAGGAGGCTACAATAATTTGCAGGATATGACGCAAAACGACATTTGCAACGGCAGTATCAACTGTAGGTACTCCCCTTATAAACAGAGATATTAAATCTCTCCACCCGTAATAAGATAACATGCATACTAATTTGTTTCACGTTCCTTTTACTCGTACTACCTATGGACATAACTGTGTGGTCAACCGAATACAACATAAACGAAATTATTTTCAAAATGTAGACTTATTTATTCATAATAAAAAAGCATTTAAAAATTAAATCAAATGTTAATCATTAATTACCTTTTTTTCTAGTTTTTATTCACTTACGTACACTTCACTTTTTCTTCACTTACTACTTACTTCTTAATTAAATATAATATAGCTATTGGAAAATTGTATAAATACTTTATTTACTATGGTTTATTCTTATTTCTTATAATAAACTAATTTATTTGAGAAATAAGAAATAATAAATTCCATCACGATCAAGCAACATGTCATTCTTGCTTTTGTGATTTCTATTCTATGCACTCTCTGAAACATAACATTCACACACACCGAGTTGAGGATTGACAACAACTACCTACGAAGGCCGGGCGATAAGTTCGTGACCTAAGGTACCTAATGAAATAAAAGTCTACTTTCCCCATTCCTTCAAGTGAGACACACATTTCACATCCTGTTATACCGTTAAAAAATATTCTGCAAACTTCTCTTCATAATGGCTTTCTACGGCCACCTTCATTTTTCAAGTTTGAAAAAAGGAAACAGCAACTGGGGATACAATATAGAGGGGATGGTCAATTTCTGCAAACCCCGTAGCTTTTAAGTCATCTCTCGCAACACGAGTGGTTGTCTTGCAAAAACAGCACTCCACCCGCCAATTTGCCTCAGTTTTTCTGTACGACTGACTCACGTGCTTAACTTAGAAAGTTTGGATAATGTTAGATATTCATTGTAGTCACTGTAGACAAGTAAACAATAAATAAAATTCCTTCACTGTCCCAGAAAATAATCGCTATAATCTCTAGAGCCTGATTTTTCTACCTTAAATTTCTTCAGCGGCTATTATCCTTTTTTTATCCACCGCATCAATTCTTGTATGGAATCTAGATCATACTGCGGTATCCAAGTTTCACCCAAGGACACTATATAGTTACGAATTTCCATTTCCAAATCATTCTAACACATCTCCAATATATATAAATATATATTCAGATGATAAATCATGAATCACAGAGAAATACCCTAGGCCACAAATTAATCAGCCCGAAATGCTGTGTAAAAAAATCAAACAATAAACACAAATAGCGTGCAAATAGAAAATGTTTGCTCGTATGAAAGATTATATCCTCAAAAATAATATCATCATTCTGGAACAATTCTGTTTCTGTAAGGAGTGTTTCTGCTCTCAATAAATGCATAATATTGTCGAATATATAGTCTTTTATAACGTTACCAAGGTCTTCGATAAGGTGTGGTACGATAGACTACTTTTCAAACTCTATAAATCTGAAATACTTTTCTTAGTGCGCGCTTCTTAGCAATCAAGTCATTTTTAAAGAAGATATTTCTAGACAGTGCAAATTATGAGCTGACATCTCGCAAAAATCGCCCTCTCCCAGTTTCTTTTTTCAACTTACATTAACGATTCTTAACTTACTCTTTCCCACCCATGCTTCCAATTTCTCCATTTCGCAGGCGATAGTACACTTTTTAATTGGCAGGAGTGGAATGCCATCATTGCATGATGCTCAACTACATAAAACATTAGACAAGCGATGCAACTGATTTCAGTTGTGAGCTAAAGAATTCAACCCGGAGAAAAGCTTTACTTTAATTCAAAACTCCAAACCCGTCATGGGTCCCTATAACACCGACTCCAGCCGCCTCTAGGGCGCTGACAACCGTTGATTGCGTACTGTCACCTAATATTTGACAGTTACGAGTATACTCGTATTTGTGGTATTGCATGTTTCGACATGTTCCACCTCAACGGCATGTTAGGAAACATAGTAAAATGAACTAAAACTAAAATTCTATAAAGTTTGAATACACCCAGTATGAGTGCCCCATATTTGCATTCTCAAATCTTAAAATGTTTAAATAAACTCATAGTTATTTAAAATAAAAACAAAAGTTGGGATATATCTCGTGTATAATTTGGTGATAACGTACACTTGGTGATATATTTAGTTAGCCCGACGTTTCGAATGTTTTCCGACATACCGTGACCACAAATGTCAATATATTGTGCTCGTGCAAATACATAAATAACAATATTCACGTGGTTCTATATTTTTTGCCGTAGAGCATCTTACGCCTTCGACGGGTAGGTTTTTCGGGAACTTATATATATATATATAACGTATATAATGTATAAAAATGTATAATAATTATAAAATTTGAATATATATTTAACAGTATATGTTAATCAGAAGTAAACAATAGAAAAAAAAGTAGCTTGATTGGAGCTATATTTTTCCTACAAAATCTTCACTTCCGTGCCATTACATATTATTTCGCTTTTTGTAAAGTTATCATAATCAAACTTCAGTGTCAACGGATAAACAAAAATAACAGTCACATCGGTGACTATCTTTCCATTACTTCCATATAAACGTAATTATTAGTGCGGTGCCGACGTCCTGCCCAAAACTTACTGCCATCGTCTAATGTCCGACTTTGTTTGTACTATCTCATAACACTACAATTCTTATACTGTATCAAGTCTTGAATTTTTCGGGTTGTCCCACTGGTGGTGTCTACAAAGCCATTAATATAGAAGTTTTAGATGACAGACTTACAAAAAATGTAACGAAATATGCATTACATAAAGAAAAAATAAAACAAAAACTCGTATTAACCCTTGGGCGTTCTTTATTTATACGTAATCTTAATAATGATTATACCCTTCCAGGCTTCGTATCATTCGACAACCCGACGTCGGCCCAGGCAGCGATCCAGGCTATGAACGGCTTCCAGATCGGCATGAAGCGCCTCAAGGTGCAGCTGAAACGGCCCAAGGACGCTAACCGGCCTTACTAGCCCTAGACGCCGTCCCTGCGCTATTATTACGTGACCTTGGTAATTTTCTTATTTTCTTTCTTATGTAACAACATGACTAAACATTAACACGTTACTGCGTTAATCAATATTTAACGAACTTAACATTTCCATTAACAGATTAACTTTTAAGTTAACTTTAAAACGTATTAACTAAGAAATAAACTTCAGTTAGTCTAACTAAAATCCATTAACAGTTAATTAATTACCGCACTATTCACGAGAATGACACTGCAAACATCACAGAGCGCAAAACATAAGCTGCTAAGTATTTTGGTGTGGTGTAGTCTTTTTTTTTTTTTGTTCCCCTGAGGAAAATGCATTAAATTGCATACCCCGGCTGTGGCGAGCCGGCGGTTAAGTGGGGCTCTAATTCCCAGAAGGGGGAGGCCTACCCACTAAAAACCACAGGGATGGCCTTCCTTAGGCATGTAGGGAGCCCCCGGAACGCCAAGCTACTTCCGGGAACATCTATATCGTCCCCAGTAATTATTATAGAAAAATAAACAACCCTTTAGGCCCGGGGGACCAACCGCACGAAGTGCTCGTCGAAGCTCCAGCGGCGGTCCAGGGTGAGGCCCAGGTACTTGATGTACGGCCCCACCGGGACCACCGCGTCACCCACCCGGATCCGGCAGCTGGGTGGTTCCCGGCGCCTCAGAAGGCCGTGGAACCATAGCGCCTCGGTTTTGTGAGGCGTTATTTGTAAACCCAGCTGGCGGATCGCCCGCACGACACATGCCATGTGTCGTGCGGGCAAAGTGTCCCCAAGCTCGGCAAGCCTGAGCACCGGTCCGAAGTCGGCCCCAGTCGTCACGACGAGAGTGTCGTCAGCGTAGCAGACCACACTCACGCCGCAAGGTAGACTGGTGCGAAGGACCGCGTCGTATGCGAGGTTCCATAGCAGGGGTCCCAATACCGACCCCTGCGGAACGCCGCACTCGACCCTCCTCGACGTTTCCGTCCCGTCCCGTCCCATCACGCCGATCGTCCTGTCGCGTAGATAGTCCCCGACCACGGCCCGCAGGTAGGGCGGCAGGTCGTGGTGTACGAGCGCCTCCCTAATGGCCTGCCAGGGGAGGATACCGAAGGCGTTGACGATGTCTAACGGCACCGCCAAAGCCACCAAGCCACCGCCGAACACGCTGGACGGCGTCCAGCATTGGTCGGCCCCGTCGGAAGCCAAACTGGCAGTCCGATAGATCGGGACCCACGCGCGACAGGTGCTCGCTGATACGGGCGGAGATAATCCTCTCGAAGAGTTTCCCCGCCTCGTTCAGCAAGCAGATCGGACGAAACGAAGACGGAACGCCGTCGGTCCTTTCCTCCTTTCTGAGGAGCACCAGCCTGGCCGACTTCCAGTCGATACTCGTACAAGTACCTACTCAACTACAACTTGCTCGCTCAAAAAAACAACATTACAACTTGGCCTAAGAAAATGTAATTCCGTTGATATATTCAACGGGAAAAAAATATTTCAAGTACACACAATGTAAACTAAATAAGAAGTTTAAGTACTTTTGTCATTTACACATGGCGAAGCCAAATTTGCTGTTGCTGAGCTCACTCTTAATAAACATGAAATTATGGCAAAGGCATGCTGTATTGTTGATATTCACATAAAAAATAGAAATATACCCAGCATAATTGGTACCAATGTAATAGAACGTCTTTTTGTAACAAACCTAATTACAACAATCAAAATTTTTTAATTTTATTTTTCTTTGACGGACGTTATATAAGTTTAACGAACTTACGGAGTGTTAGTATTTTCAGTAACATAGGTATTTAATATATACCGTAAACGTTCATATGAAAGATTTTTATATACCTACATTTTCAGAATTTATAAATAAAACCTGATTAGTTTTTGTTTGCTCAAATGTAAATCCCGAATTTGTTTGGGCAATTCTAAATAACATTTAAAAGTGGAATTTATTCAATTGAATAAAATGCACTTATGTAATGTAATAAACGTTATAATTATATTGTTGACTTTTGAGCGAGCTATTTTTGACTTTTGATATTTTCGACTTTTGAGCGAGGTGACGGCGACGTTCACACGCGCACTTCGCAAACTTAATTCAATTGCGGAGAAAATTGATTTATTTTCATGTTCATTGAGGGAGTTCACAATAATGGCGTTGTTTGTTATATGTTATGAATAGGATTAGTTTTAAGAATAATTAATTTAGGTGAGTGCAACTGTCGCATTAGGTCAGGCCTGTAATGATAGTTGTAAGCTTTTGTTGAAATAAATAAATAAAAAATAATAATAATAAATATCATAACGTATATTACATTACATACCTTTAAAAAGTTAATTTCTCTATAATGGAAATAGAAAAATCTAAACATTTTTTTGTGTGATATTTTATATTTCCTAATTACCCTTAACGCATAGAGTATTTATTTATTTATTTCGTATGAGTACCATTTATATAAATAATACAATATTTAAAAAAAAAAGGCAAAACCATAAATAACCTATTTTATGTAAAATGGGGCAAGTAATGAAGCCATAAAAGATTCAATATGAAAGATTTTTATTTATGACATACTTATTCACTTCAAAACGTAAAATATAAATTTGACTTATTTCTTGTTTTCCAATAAAATTATCTCACTAGTCAATTCAATATTCGTGGGAATATAATGGTTCTGTTCACTTACTGTCCACATAACACACACACAACAGTTTATATAACACAACTATTTGGCATTACGATTCTAACAACAAATTCTTCAAATCAAAAATTTTAGAAATTAAAGTAGATTTACTTCATTCAAAAATATCATATAATTATAACACATCATAAATATTGAGAGGCACCGGTAGTTTCTATAGAAAATGAATATCATATGAACTTTTGATCCGAAATTGGATTTATCCTGCTCGGTTAAGTCCGAAAACAACAAAAATCAGAGTTTAGTATTACACTAATACTACAATCTATCGGATGGAAATGACAAATGTTTACTTGCGCAGTCTGAGGCAACTGAGCCGGCCGAGCAGATTAAGATGGCATTTAAGTGAATCTTTTTTTTCCCACAAGGGATGATAGTGAATCCTCATAAGGGATGCGTAACTTTTGTAGTCCTCTTAATAACTCCCTGCTGCTCAGATGACCTATCAACGAATACCACCTGCGCCCAGTCTACATCGTTCCAGTAACGGACAGACAGTCACAATGCCGGCTTACAAATATTGTGACGGTCGTGAAGACGTCGTTCGCGAACCTTTCATTAAAAAAATAATTTCAGTAACGATGATTAATTCATAATCATTACGAAATGTTTCTCATGCATTTAACAGAACAAACGAAAATATCAAGAACGTCAGGACAAACGTATGTTAGTTTAACTAGCCCAATTAATATAACTTTTTTTGTTGTAGGTGTGGCTGGAGAACTCCCCGCGCCTACTGTGCGCTTGGTCGCGTACAATTCAGAGGAATTTTACACACCTTTACGGAATAGTAATATCATTACCAACAATATACCTATGCAAGCCTACTCGGCGAGTATACTAAATTAGTTAAATGTAATTTATTAAATCAGCGCGTAGGATGCGATGCTTCATTCTTATCATTATCGATTAATCATTAAATTACTCTACTTATTATATTATATTATTATATACAACTTATTAACTTTGATTAAATTATTATTATTATTATTATAAAAATGACACGTTATTAAAAAATTTTGTCATTCGTAATCATACTTCTACTTCTAAGTACTTAACGTTAACTGAAAATTTAACGTAAATATATTATATTATACTAGTTATTTGCTTGGACAAAGCCAAACTGAATTTATTAAGTAAGTCGAAAATATAAGAAAAAAGTATTTTAATGATTGTATATTGCAATGGTCGCGGGGCTGTTGCCTCCCGGCGCTCGCGCTATCGTAAGTGTTCGCATAGCCCACTACGGAGTGTAAGAATATGTCCAATAATTATTTTGTTAAATTTTATTCTGTGTGTCTGGTAGGTGTGTGTTGAGTCGCTGGGTCGTACCGTGCAGTTAATTGTTGAATCTTTCTCTAATCGTATCTGCAACCAACTAGTAGTCTTTGAATGAGGCGCAAAATGTGGGTCCTTAATTATGCTTCGTTCATACGCTTCGATGTTTAGGCAAAATGTTATTATTTATTTGCTGTTTATGATACCCCCCGTCTCACTCAAATGTAGAAGCTTTGTAAATAAATACGGCCAATTCGCAATCAGATTACACGCTACTTGCTCAGGCGTTGCGTCGGTACGCTCAGCAGTATAAGATGTGACATTGTTGTTGACAAAATCGTTGTTGTATTTAACACTGTGTACTAATCAAATCAAATTCACTTAAATATGAGACCGAATATTATGTCTTCATTGTGAAAGATCGTATCATTATATGTTGTAAGTTCCAAATGGGCTGTGATATAAAAAAAATGTAAAATCAACATATTGAACTGTACAGGCCATTTATCTTTTAACGCTCTTTCCAGACGCTCACACGCATCATGTTTGTAAACTCACATCATTATTCCCATATAATGTATTTTGAAACAATACCATTAACTAGAACGACTAGGATATAATAAACAACAATAATTCGTGGACATAGCCGCATTAGTAACGTTACGCTCTTCTTTACAATATATGTACATTAATTTCATTTATTCAGTTTAATTTGAAACATGTTCCATATCCAATACAATTATAATGCCACTCGATTCTGGTATTGGTGTAAATCGAATGTCAGAAAAGTCAAATCGGTTTTTTTATGATTAAAATGTGTGAGGGTAGCTAAATTAATTTTTAACACCGTTGTTCCGAATTTATACCGTTGTTAGTCAGCCAATTTTAATAGAAATTGAAGTTGTATTTAATTAGTAATCATTGAACCTTATTACCAATAAAATAGAATCTGTTACGAACGTTGAAATTACGGTGACAATGCACAATTTATATTTCAATAAATTATAAAGTATCGAAGAAAGAAATTTTATAACTGATATTAAATTTTCTTGAAACTCCCAATTTATTAATATGTTTTGTGGAGAAGTAAATTATTAAAAATTTACTTTTAGTACGAGTTTAATATTGAAAAATAATTTATTTTTCAATATTAAAAAAATGTATTATAATTATACAACGGTGTTGAAATGTGTCGTATAGCACTTGTAAGCTATTAAAAGTTAGAAAAGCAAGGCTGATGCCTAATATCAGTCCCGAATCCAATTTACGAGTATCAACATTTATATATTTGGCTTTATGACACTCGTGTGATCTTATTATTAAATTCGCCAGTTGGTCACTTTATAAGCCCATTTGTGTTTTGAATCTCATTATGAACTTACCTAGAGAACTTACATGCCAATCTATGGAAACGCGATTAAAATCATTTGTTTTAAAAGTAGAATAGCAATTTGCACAAACCCTAGACTACCGCGGTCCTAATTTAAAATATTTTCTGAAGTTAGTTTAAAAGATCATTTTATTTTTACATACAAGTATACATTTCAGAAAATATCACAAATTTAGGGCAAACATTAAAGATGTAATACACAACTCATCATATTTTTACATATATACTTCTATAACCACAATTATTGCGAGCGATATAAGCGCTATTTAAAACCCAAAATGTCAGTTTTGTCTGGCTGTCAGTGTGTGTATATGTGAATGTATGAAATCATCATATATAGTATGACATCGTGTAATGGCGCAATACTTATAATTTTGTAACGTCTATTCCCAAAGAGCGAGTACAAATTTATGTGAATGTCCCTCACGTACCTATGTACGGTTCGTGTAAACTGAAATGTTAAATAGAATGAAGTGATTGCGCCAGGGAGTCAACAGCGGTTTAAGCGCGAACCGACAAAATACAAAACTAGTGTAATTTCTATACAGACAAAAATAGTTTCATAATCAAAAAGTACCAATATAATATAATATGATATTTTAGATGTATTAAGCGTGCACGTGAACGCCCCGGCCACCACCACTATGCTCTGCACTAGCAAATTGTGCCGCTTATCAGCAGAGCAATTAGATTTGTATTTTTATTTCATTTATACATTGCTGTAAAATATTCATTCTTGTTAAAACAGGGGGGTCCTCCATTTATCCGCTAGATGCCATTTATATACCAAACACACCCATATATTAAACATTTTCTACAAAAGAATTGGTAAAATTAGATTCAATGATACATTTGAAATATGGGATATAATATTAAGGTATGCATTGTGTGTTTGTGTAGAGCGTAGATCAGATCCCGATAGATATTGGATATATTGCGGAAGAATGGCACAGCTTCATATTTTGCATTTTAAAGATTCACCGATTAAAGGTTGAATTAAGCGTAAGATACGAAAAGTAAACGTGTTAAACAAACAACGACCTCTCAATATGCCGTTGTTTTTCTCTTCGAAAATATTGCTCTTTAAAAGACTGGCCACAAAAAGTAAATTTCACATTTTCTTTAAATCTACTATTATTTTGCGATGTGTGCGACATGGAGAACTATTTACAGTATGTATGTATATTAGGTACGTGCGTCACTCTGCTTTAGGTATTCTCTCAAGAGCTAGAATTTAGACAACTGGTATAAGCTTAGATAAAATAAAGGCTTTTAATTTAAGTGATTACTTTCAAAAGTTCTTTGCAATCATGTTCGTATTTTCAGACATTTGCTAGCGGATAACTGGATTCACCTTTATGATAAGTAAAAATAATATATATATGTAAGTGTCTACATAATTAACAAGCGGTGGGTAGTCGGGGCGGCGCGCACGGGAGCGGCCGCGTCGCCCGCCTCTAGTCAAATATTACATTCACCGCAAAATATAGAATTTTATATTTACACAAATTATTAAATTATATTTATATATTATTATACTTTTAGGCAATTATAATTTAAGCTGAGTGTGTAAAACGGCGCGGGAACAGTCGTTTTAAGTGTATAGTTTATTTCTTTAAAATCACGTTGTGCAATACGATACGCTTGTTGTTTTCGATTGTATTAAGAGTTGTTCCTGTTCTTTGTTATTTATTTGTTCGGGTCGTCTATATTTGTTACCATTATTGTCAACAATGTTTCCGTATTAAATAATCCGGTCGGACAGCTAGCCGTAAAAGCGAACCAAAATAAATTTTACAGTATCCCTTAGCGAAGGAACCAGAATTTATTGCACTCTCCCACAGGCCGCCCCAATAAACGTCGCATGATTTAGCTAACTCAGACTCAGAAATGAGCGCAACGGTATCATTCAGTAGGAGTGCCAAAAATAAAAGGTCTGTTATTTTCTGTAGTATATGTTGACAAACAAGCAGACTGCCCCCGGATGATGGTTAGAGTAATTATACTACAGTGGTTATTGTACATGTTGTTCGATTCGCAACAAATTTGCAATTTCCGCAAAACAGTGTACCTACATTACAAGTATGTATGCGACGTAAGATGTGGCGTAAGTTATAGTACCCAGTAATTTCATTGCCTATCCTTAACCTTTAAACTTCGTTATAGGTACAATGTCCAAATACGAGGTACTTACTTATTACATCGTCATTGCAATTAATTTCGGTTATATTCTATTAAACTTATTGGGTCGGTCTGTGAACTGTATAAAATGCCAAAACTGATTTTCAAAATTCGGTAGCAGACACAAATAGCGCGGGTGAGTTCAATAACTTACAACGACGCCGGATTTATTTGATTGGATACCAAATTATATTGAAATTTTTACTCGAAGCACCAGGTGCTAATTCACCTTCAAGATGTTGCTAATCATTTCACAGAGGAACCGAGACCCGCGGTCAGCCGTGACAAATTCGTCGTCCTATAAGTTGTAGTTAAATAAATTTATATAATGTAAAGGCGTAAAGGCTCGTAACTGAAGTAGCGGAGAGGCTGGCTCGCGCGCGACGCCAACGAGCGCCCGCGCGCTTTTAGGATACAGATAAAAGATGCCAAACCGGAACACGTATACTTAGTATATCGAATGTCGATAATATCACCTCGTGGGTAATATAGGAAGAATGCGCCCGAGGTCTGCCCTGGGCGATAATAATAATATTGTGTACTTATATCTTTATACTGAATAAAATGAAAATCCCTAAAGATATATTGCGGAGACGAGAACGTTTGTAATAATACATTAATGAGTCCTTTCTGATTGTAAAAAAACAAACGCCCATAAAAGTGATTCTAGGATACAGGGTATGCTTTGCAATTATTTAAATGTATCTAAATGTTTTTCATGTAGGCAGTTATTGCCGACTCTGACTTAGACTGCGATTCGTCGTACTTCGGCTAGCCCGGCGCCTCACTCTCGGGTCCACTGATAGTCTCACCACTTTATACACTTTCTAGTAACTGTCCAGTAGGCTCTGAACTCACCTCATCCCACCAAATTTCGACTTTCACCAACTCTGACTTAAGTACGCTTCGCCCGTTTTCAGATAGGACCGGCTCCATATTAAGTCATTCCCATTGTGTTGTCTCTTGAGTTGGTAAAGTATCCACATTCACTTTTCATCGAACATACGAAACGAGCGTTATTACAGCTCGGCTTCATTCAAAAGAAGATCGAACGGCATCTGCGACTTGCCACTCACCAACACCGTTCAGTGAGCAACATTAGTATTACGAAATCGAATTTCTTAAAACTATTTATCTCCTAGAAATTTTATAACGTATTTATATCGTTCGCATAAATAAAAATGGTCGTAGCACTCGTGTAGACGTGACCACACATGACGCACTCAAGGACGCTTAAATTGTGTGTAGGGTACGAGAATTGAAGGCGGGTCATTACTTAACAGATTAGTTAGTTTAATCGTCGAACGGTGACGCCACTGACGCCGGTCAAGTCATATGCATAGATTCATATAAGACATATATACCAACACCACACCGTTCGATGCTAGTAGTAAGATGATGCCAATATTTTAATCAGAATAAAAACAATCTTTAAATTTCGGAATAATTAATCATATTATGATAACTATTTATACGATATATGGAGAGAGGCGCATAGTGCTTTTGTGGATTGTAGGTCCTAGAAATGAAACAAAACAATCTAGTCATATCTCTTATTTCTGTTATTTATTTTTTCTATCGCTTAGCATAGTTTAGCTTCAAGCACTATTTGATTCTAATGCCGTATATACTTATTGGGTAACTGACTTGTTTTAGTTATAATTAGATCAAGAGCCCGTCGTATAAAATGCATTGATTAGTGATGATATTAGTAAATGAGTAAATGGCACTCATGGGTAACTTTTACTAAATTTGATCAGATCTTGATTTATGACTATACTTCTGTTGACGAGGAACCAAATTGTTGGATATTACGTTGAAGCTCAAAATATCAATGTTGCAATTGCATATAAACAAAAACCATAACAAGGTTAATTAAATAGTCCTTTTTTCCTATATTATCTCACACAACACTTAACTAATGTTCATTGTTTCATGGAGTATTCTGATTGTTTTCATGCAGCGAGCTCTCGGTCTATTGCGGATCTTTATTCTTTGCAAATTTTATGTTATCCATATGCAACAGTAGTATTATATAAGATCACTATAATATGTTAATATTTCCAAAATATTGAAACATTTACGCCAATCGAAAGAGTTATTAAATTGAAAAGTTTTAATAAGTTATCCAGAATACTGTATCACACGTATGATACACAAGTAGAATTATATATATTTCATATTGGATACGTTATAATTAAGATTAATACTCATTATTCGTATAGAAACGTAGACCACGTGTTATGAATGGTATAACCGTTTGGTTAAGTTAAGGTTAATGTAAGCTTAGTCGGCAGAGTGTAAAGATATAGTTCGAGAAAATATCCCAGCCATATAGTTCTGCTATCGGTGTTGATGCAGTTAGTTCGCACATGACCTCGCAGCCCTGCGTCACCAGCGCATTATTTTACAAACACTCGCCGTCCGTCAACATCTTTCGAGTATAATTGCTCTGTGCCGCCTAGTTTGTTCCCATGTGATAGTACACAACTTGCTGGTAGGTACATTGATCTTACGATATGAAGCAAATAGGTCGCCCTGGCAATATTTATTGAATAATGTTTAAGCCCGTACCTAAAGTGTGTATATTACTTCAACAATATTTGAATTTGTACATACATATGTCATATCTTTAGGAGCTTACTAGCCTTTTGCCCCGAGCACTCTCGGGCGGGTGACAGGGTGTCGCTGTGTTAATGCTAAGTGGAAATCATAATCATTAACCGATTTAGAGGAGTAACACGAGTTGTTTATCAATAAGATTATATATGGCAGTATATTTCGGTACTTTACCCGGAAAACACTTTACTGGTTTTGCTAATGTTCAAATATTGACGAAACGTATTACCATTAAATGTTAAATAAATGTGTATTGTTCATAGAATTAATAACAAAATAAACTCGTTGCATTACCAAAGATATTTATGTACGTAAACTTAACAGTCCCGCGCATTGTTCTGGATAACTTATAATGGGATAGTTTTAAACTTTGTTTACGCCTTTGTTCTGAATTATTCTGATCGACTTTCAACATCAAACTTCGATCGTGACAGATAAATAATGTGTTTGCGGCTGTAACATAGAAAAAAACTATATATTTATATACTATCATTGCAACAAGAGTGTTGCCCTATATACTCGATAATTATGGATGGCACAATAACACGAAGAATAATTCTAAACAAAAGGCGGAACAGTGTAGCTGTTTACGCGAACATAGCTTAGCAATGGGATGCCTGGGAGGGCATCTGTGATATACGCTTGTAATGATCGTCCATTGAACCTACGTCTATTTATAAAGACGTAGAACCCCCGCAACTTTTGCGTTATGGACTGAAAGATTATTAAAAACAGTCATTATTGTACAGTTAAAGAAAATTTATAATAATACTACTAAAGTGGTTATCAGCCGTCACATACGCATCTTGCAAAATATTGGTTGCCCTAACTGTGACGACAGACGTCCACTTTAAAATATGTCTTAAGAATAATTTTAATTGCTGCTCACACTGGAAACAGTAGCAAATTAGAACAGTTATACTTTAATTATTGTAATGTTAAGTCTCACATGGATCTACCATCGCTGTAAACAAATTTACTGTTAAGGAAATACATGTTACTTAATTGAACTATTGTATGTACGAAATAACCAAACAAACCATTCCTTCCCATGTGTATTTAATTTGTACGTTAAAAACAAAAAAGCACTCGGTCTTATCTTAATTTCCAGAAATTTTTTGTATGTTCTCAGACTCTTGGCAGGATCTGACAATTGCGCCTTAAATAAAGTGCACTTCATATCAAAATCACAGTTTCCTCAATACTGCGCTTGCCTGAGATTATGATAGTGACTGAGGACGCTTTTCATTTACCGTCTAGGGTGTGTCTCTGAAGGAAAACTATACATATAACCTAGACAGTTTAATATTGGGATAAAGATGTACCTACATTATATTATCTATACCTTTGCTTATATGTTTTTAACAATACGGGTGTTAATGGAACAAAGCAATGGTAATAGCACCTAAAAGGAGCTCCCAGTGAACGCCTTATTTATTATATTTTTGACCAAATAACGTAACGCCTGCGATAACAATTACACAAATTAAAAATGAGCTTATAAAATGTTTTTGCCATGAATACCTTAAAAAATTTTAATTAAGTTATTCAATTGGAATGATAAATAAAATGTGACACAGTCTGGGCGGTACATAGTCTTTATTTCGAATTTCTATAAACCATGATTACAAATAAATAATATTATAAATGTGAAGATTTTAAATTTAAAAATGTGGTAATAACAAGAAATAAAAAGTTCAAAGTACATTTAATAGGTAGCTATTTAAATGTTTATTCTCGTATATCGTTACAGTTCGCCAAAGATTGTAAAAATAAGAGTGTTATAATTACATTTTTGGAATGTCACTAGTTAATTATTGTCCTCGTTAATTTATAAAACATTATTTATTTATAGGTCTAGATTAATCTCATGTAATTAGATGAAATACATGCTCTTTGGGTTACACTACTTATTATAAAACTAATCAATAATAATTTCGCCTACATGCATGTCTAATTTAATTAAAAGAACCTATTATCGAGTTATAAATATGTATATCGCTGAAATATTAAAAGTAACTATTCAATTATTTATTATTATACACTTATTACGTTTAGTATGCTAGAAATATGATGAAGGATAATAAATAATTTTAATTATATTAGGTCTGTGTTTTATTTCTGTACATTGTCATCATCATCGCAAATTACTTATATTTATGAATTGAAAAGAAACTATTTACTATTACTAACAATGTATCTCCAACTCAATAACATTGGTGTATTTGATGAAATATCGGTGTCACCTTTGGGTATGGGTATATTATTAATAAACAAATAAAAAAAATGTGGTTATAAATAGCAAAGGTGAGTGGAATGAATATAACGTAGTAACGTTATAAATGCAAGGTTAAACGGAAATAATACAATTGCAGGGGAAATAATTGGTAATAAAACATAATATAATAAAATGTATTAAATAACATGTGCTTACTGGAAAAATCCTCAATCAACTTGGAGCGCGCTCCAAAATCATGCTAGTTCAGTTTTTTATTAATTTTGACATATTACCTTTTTATTTTATAGAACAGTAAGAAATATGGGTACATGTGGGGATGGGAACGAAAAGACGTATAACCCAGTACATTTACGTAGGTTAAACAAAGAAATACCGAATATACATGAACATACAATATAATATATTAAAACTTGCCATTCTCTGATAATTTAGCAAAACTACATAATCAATCAGTCAATAAAAAGTAACTCAAATATCTTTGAAGAATACTTTAATGATCAATTCATTACATTATTCTTATAATTTTTATCTGTTTGTAAAGTAATTATTCAATTGTATAAATTGTAATTCGTTTAAATACTCCGAGACAAACTAAATTTCAAACATCCTCAATCCCAAAATAGCTGTAAGCGTTAAGATTTGGACTAGACACTTCAGTCAGTTTATCAAATAGCTTTTTTACTAAAGTAATCAGTTATTTTTCGGCTCATCTTCTTTTTCACTTCAGGTGACACATCTAATTTAATTTTTTCTTCGGTCTCCAATGTATCATTTGACTGCGTAGGTTCCCAATTCTTATTATATTTACAGGGTAATATAGTTCCTAGTGACAAATTTAATCTTCCGTTTTCATCATCAAATTTCTGCATCTCTTCCAGAAAATTGGTTGTATGTTTAGAAGCACCATTAGAATGTTGAATAGATCTAGGTTCTGTAACATTGTCATCTTTTTCATGAGATGTCTCTAGACAAATAGTAACCTTTACGCTACTTTCTTTTCCCAAACACATTTTATTGTTAGTCAACTCGCCCCTCTCAGCTGCATCAACAAGGTTATTTATTTGTGTATTCAATGCACTAAAACATTCATCGCCGTCCTCTTGTAAAAATAAGTCAGGTGAATCATTAGATCGTTTTTTAAGTGTTGGCAAGACTTCTGTTTTAATCGTCTCCATTGGAATATCACTCTGAAAAAATTATAATGCTTTCATTAAAAACAGGGTTATCATGAAGTTGATAGCATCATTATTATAATGCACAGGAAAATTACGAGGTTAGCCTCGTATAACGTATGTTGTATTCGGTATTGACATCGTCGACCTAATTATACGTAAAGGTCAGCATAAAAGTTGCTTTCAGTAGAAAGACCGACGGCGCTAATAAAACATTGAAGGAATTGAAATAATTATTTACATCCGATACGAATACTCTGCCTTCTCTACTAATGCGAGAATCCAATTCTAACGTAGAAATGCCTAAAATATTGTACAAATAGAATTTAAAAAAATTACTTATAATCTTTCAAACTAATATGGATCGATTATTGTGAATAGATTAAACGTGCTGTTTCAAAAATAAATTGTTGAAATGAAATTCAGAATATTACCACTTTATACCACGGAATCCTTTGTTTTGTTATAGAATTTGAACTTTGTTTTGTCATATGAACCACACATGAAAATATGTTATAAAACATTTGTAATAATTTACACTCATGGACAAATTTAGAGGAACCCAAAAAAAGTGTGTATAAAACAAAAAATCATAGACATTTCGTTATTTGGATTATGTTTATTATTCGTTATATTATATTATTCGTTAATTTAAAATTTCAAACGTCGAAAAAAGAAACGATCAAATGACAAAAATTAACCAAATTAAGAAAAAAAGAAATAAATTTACAGATTAGAACAATTTTGTACTTAAAAGTTTTATTCATTTTCTCATAATGCTTAGGAGAAAGCCTGTAAGGTGGACTATAATCAGTACTTAGTGTTGCCTCCTCTAGCTCTTCAAACTGCTTCAAGTCTCCTTGGCATACTCCTGATTAAATCGTTATTAATATTATAAAGATGTAAAGTTTGTGTGTTTGTATATTTGTTAAATTTTAAGGCGTAATCTCGAGATCTACAGAACCGATTTTAAAAATTCTTTCACCAATAGAAAGCCACATTATTGCCGAGTGTCATAGGTTTTATAAAAAACCTAAAAATAAAAAGGCTATTACGTGGTAGTCCGTTTTGCAAAATAAATGGGAGAAAAAACGGTTGAATGAACGCGTTTCTTACGAACGCTGCCTTAACTATGAAATAATTATTTATAATTAAGGAAATTAATAGAAAGGGTAATAATATTAATATTTTACTGAGTATAACAATATGCAACAAGCTATATAAAAAAAATTTGACTTGGTCCTTCCTGCTTGCATAATTGTACAAAATAATCTTCAAAAAGTGATAAAAGTTATCGATATTAATTAGATTAAATATTTGAGAATAGTGTTATATTATGAACTAAACATAAAAATAAAAACCTGCGCGTAAATAATAATAATAAAGTGATCACTTCAACACTTCAATATCCTTAAGAAAAACAAATTCAACAACAAGTAAGAGAAAATCATGAAACTACAAATTATAGGAATTAATCGCCTAAGTGGTAATTCATGCTTGAATAACTCGCAATATATGATAATGCAAACGTAACATTTTTGAATTGGGAATTAAATTTATCTGAGTATACTGCACTGTAACGAAAGAAGAATGCCCATTTGAGACCTGTCAAACATTTTGACAGGTCGTAAAATGTATTGGAATCATTTATGACTCAATTAATTCTGCATTAAAAGTTATACAAAATGTCCTAATAAAAATAAATCGTAGGCGAGGATAAAAAGATATTGCACTTTCAATAGCTTCAATATTGTGCATAAATATGATTACGGCCCATAATCAAAACTGGAACGCAGCCATTTATGTCGTCGACGTTCCGTTACAAGCAGTAAAAGATAAGAACACAAATATATTTTTTACATTTATTTCTTTATTAATTGTTATTAATATTTTGTGAAAGAAAAGCTTATCTAAAGCTGGAGTTAATATAAATAGTGTTATAACTATTCGAAATGCTTAAGACTTTGATGAAATTGTAAAAAAAATTAGTTAATACTTTGACTTTGTATGTACCGAAACATATTCTTAACTGGCATGCAAAATGTTTGATTTTCTTAGGCGTGTATTTATATCGTGACTGGGTCATCAGGTATTGTATCTTAGAAAACCTGAAATACATAAAAAGAGAGCATTGCTATATATATTTAAACCCTAAAAAGCATTGCTTTTTATTGTACTTGGCCAACAAATTACATAATAATATCTCGTAGAGTAATTGTTCTCGTCTTATTTATAACCAACATCATTGGTTCCACTTCATTAACATGCTTGATGTGTCAAAAAATGACAGATAACTTCAAATTGTATTTTTTAATATATCTCGATTTCGTTACATACGAATTAAAATATATTTTAGTCACGCATTTCTCATCACATAGTTAATAGTTTTAGACCACTATCATCTTTATACATCAAGATACAAAAAAATTGTTTGACAGGTTTTTGAATGTATGGGAACTGGGCATTGTTCTTTACATTAAAGATAACATTCACATTAAAGAATTGGTATATAACTAGGCGTGGTTGTTGTTCGTAAAATATAAGTAAATTTAAGAATTATATATTAACCAAATTAGTTTCTGTGTTGTCTGTTTATGACATTTTTTTATGAATTGTTGAAACTTATACGGATTTTTGATTTCCGAAAACTGGGTAATAATTTTAAATTTGGTTTTCCTATACAAACAGGTAAGTCTAAAAATGGAATATTAATAATAATACAACATTTTACTTTTAATGAACAACAATATTACATTTTAAATGTTATAATTGTGGCATGTGATAAAGAAATTGAATTTAATAAAAACAACCTGAAGTAAAATGTTAATAGAATTTTGCAACACATAAAACTTACCACTTCCATGACATCTGATAATTTATTTCTGGTTCCATCGAGCAATTTCTGTTGCAAAAATTGATGCAAATGGTTTGGTCGGATTGTTGTACTTGTGTACTCCACAATATATTTAAAAAGTTGTCCTGTAATTTATGGGTAATTTTATTATTTTGACTATATAAAAATATCAAAATCATGAGTCCTTTGTATATTTATACTGCCTATTACAGGGATGAGCCCGAGATTGTTTAAGCTCATACTTCAATCATACAGAAGGCAATTCTATAAGTAGTTGAATTAAATTGCAGATTTTATTGCAAAGTACATATATTATATTCCATCATTGATTCACAACTTACCTACGGTAACATTATGAGTACTAAGTAGATTATACACATTGATAATTTCATCTCTAAGCTGCGCATCTCCGAATGTGAAGTAAGCCATGGGTCGCTGTGCGCACGAGCACGCCATGATCTGTATAAGCGATTTGAGTTGCGGCGAACCGCCAAAAGCGCCACATCCCCAATTACCCGTCGCAACGCCGGAAATTCGCGCTCTTGTGATTTTTGGTCAGTGCCAAAAGATAGACCCACCCATGCCTACAATGTTTGCGAAAATTAGTTTTAATTTTATTTTTAATTCATATTTAGGTAATTTGTTGGTATTTTATTTGTTTCACAAAGTTATAACTCTAATAAAACTAGATTAAATGCAGTTTGTAACGAAATGAAAACAATAATATTTAGAAGATCTCACAAAATGCCCCAAAATTCTGCTTCTAGAAATGACAGATTTTGTTTTTTATTTCAAACCTTAATATGTGTATAAATATGGAATACCAATTCAATATTTCATGAAAGAACAAAACGTCAACTCGTTCGTCCCGTCTTTCGTTCGATTCGTTCGAAGACGTCTGTCCTGCGTTACTTTTTATATACATTTTGCATTTTGACACACGTACAAAGGACAATGGCGAAACTCCATTTCGTTGATATATTTTAAGGAGTCTATAAACGTAAGATCTATCACTGTTAAAGATATTTCAGTTTGAAATTTTAGAGGTTAGGTCGCAAGAAATAACCAAAAGATCAATACAATATATTTACACTACACAAATTTTAAACTGTTGATGCTTGGATAGCTCACAAAGAATTAATAGAAACCACAAATTGCATTTTGAGCTGTTTTACTTGCGGAATAGTCAGGTATTTATTATTATTATTTGACAATATCTGTGACCGAGTGGTTTTTAATATTTTTTTAAAAATATATATCAAAACCATGACTAAAGTACAAATGCTCGCATTCATCACACAAACATCTGCCCCCACCGGGATTCGAACCCGGGACCTCAGAGATAGCGACACCTTGAAGCCGGTGTACTATCCACTCGACTATGGAAGTCGTCGTAGGATAAGTACCCCGTGGCCATGGTTGTAGTGTTATCAAACTGTCCTATTGATTGGCGCACACACAATATATGTACATAAACCCGTAAACATATTAATCAATCACAGTTATATAAACAAATATTTTTCGTCTTATCAAGCAAATCGATTTAAGCTTAAAACATATTTCGTTTGAAACAGGAAATAATTTAGCTGTTTTTCAAAATTCAAATCGAACAATCATTGCGTATCAGAGAATCTTTTGGCGTGTACTTTGATTACGTTCATTTTAAATGGTTTGAGTCTACTATTATGCAAACTATTATTCAAAATCGTTTCGTGGGCGACAACTTCCGTTTTATCGGCCACAAACCGATTGAAGCTTTCGATACCAGCATAGAAATAATTCCAAGTATAGATTTTAAAACCTGCTGTTATTCATTTTTACAAAGATCAAAATGTATCGTTCGAAATACCGTCTAATTATACATTTATAATCTAATATAAGAAAGATCATAACAATGTCGCATAAGCCGAGCCTAAAATGCAGTCAGAATACGTAACTCCACCACACTCTGTATTGTAACAATATTCTAAATAAATTGGGTAGACGACAATTTTTTAAATTCAATAATTATTCAATAGTTAGCGTATTTGAGCGACCCGCGACAGCGCCGCAAACATGTCGATGTATCATCTTCAAAAGTAATAGGTGCAGGGTACTGTTGCTTCTACAATATTTCTCACTTAAAAGAGTACTCTTATTATTAAGTATTATTATTAACTATTAATAAGAGTACTCTTTTAAGTGAGAAATATTGTAGAAGCAACAGTACACCTACACCTATTAATTTTGAAGATGATACATCGACATGTTTGCGGCGCTGTCGCGGGTCGCTCAAATACGCTCTATACTAAAAACACTGCAATCGTGACGTCATAACTAGAGATCGGATAATCGGATGCATATTTACCTAAAGTTAATTTTTGGCTCACAAATTATGGAAGCGGCTTTTTAAAATACATTTTGTTAAATAAAAATCCCGGGAAAATACGGGACTGCAAATTTGACGTAGTGATATTGTTTGAAAATTACTAAATTAGCACGTGGTATTTATTTTCAAAAGACCGAGACTCCGGGTTCATTTATACAACTATGCATACGTATTTACCAAAATGTTCTACAGTACCGGAATTCCGGGATTTTTATTTATGGAAATAAAATAAAAAGACAGTTCCATACTTTGTCAAAAACTAAATTAGGTAAATAAATAAACATCCGGCTATCCAATTTAGTACAGTCAATATGTCGTTAAAAAAATCGATCTCTCCGAAAAATGACAAACCGGGATTTGACTTGACGAATCGTTAGAGGGGCAAGTAAAAAGCTTAATGTCAGATTTCCGAAGTCCTCCCCCCTGCTGTTTTTGAGAAAATCCAAAAAAAATTTGAAATGCATTTATCTCGGAAACTATTAAGGCTAGCGACTTGTTTTTTTTTTCAAATTGTAAAGGACACTCAGGACTACATTTTCTTTCATTGAAGCAACATCATCCGACTGAAACTGCAAACGCTAGATGGCGCTAAAGTTTTGAAAAATTGGTTTTTTGCTATTTTCATTGTATAATATCAATTTTTTTGCAAAAATGTAAATGAGAAAGTTGTTTGTAATAAAATTAGCTACATCTTTTGTTTAAAACATTTTTTTATAAAACTTACCGTTTTCAAGCTATATAGGGGAACAAGTGCAGTTTACAAGCTGAAGCTTGTCAAAGTGTACAAATCGTACATTGTGTGCCTTACTACAGTGTGTTTGTCACACAATTCATGGATACATCAATAAATTGTAATGTTTACTTATTTTTTAATTATTAAACTTTTAAAACTTTGTTTAACAATTTTTTTTTTAAATAACATGAAGTTTTTTTTAGTACAAGTTATTTGAAGCGGTTTTACTAATACAATGCATTAGTAACAGTACATATAAAATGAAATTTTATTAATGCAAAAATCAAAAATTAAAAATATATAATCAAATTTGCAAGTAGCTTTAACTTTGATGAATTTTATATTAACTTTTTGCTATTTGTTATCGACAGCGCAAAAGGTGAATAATTCAAAATACATTCAACCTTCAGTCTTCTGATTTTTGAAGTAACAAAGATTTTTAATTAATTTTAAAATTTTTATATGTTTTCTAAAAATTTAAAAAAATTTCATAAAATGAAAGTATTTCTTCGTCAACTTTGATGATTGTGGATTATGAGAACAATAAACAATTGTACTTTTTTAAAAAAACTTCATTGTTATTTAAAAAAAAAATTGTTAAACAAAGTTTTAAAAGTTTAATAATTAAAAAATAAGTAAACATTACAATTTATTGATGTATCCATGAATTGTGTGACAAACACACTGTAGTAAGGCACACAATGTACGATTTGTACACTTTGACAAGCTTCAGCTTGTAAACTGCACTTGTTCCCCTATATAGCTTGAAAACGGTAAGTTTTATAAAAAAATGTTTTACACAAAAGTTGTAGCTAATTTTATTACAAACAACTTTCTCATTTACATTTTTGCAAAAAAATTGATATTTTACAATGAATATAGCAAAAAACCAATTTTTCAAAACTTTAGCGCCATCTAGCGTTTGCAGTTTCAGTCGGATGATGTTGCTTCAATGAAAGAAAATGTAGTCCTGAGTGTCCTTTACAATTTGAAAAAAAAAAACAAGTCGCTAGCCTTAATAGTTTCCGAGATAAATGCATTTCAAAATTTTTTTGGATTTTCTCAAAAACAGCAGGGGGGAGGACTTCGGAAATCTGACATTAAGCTTTTTACTTGCCCCTCTAACGATTCGTCAAGTCAAATCCCGGTTTGTCATTTTTCGGAGCAAAAATTGCAGATTGACTGTACTAATTCCGCAATCCCGGGATTTTTATTTAACAAAACAATAAAAAGCCGTTTCCATACTTTGTCTAAAACTAACTTTAGGTAAATATGCATCCGATTTAGACATAACTCAGTAAACTCTTCAAAGGGGAATGGCGATTTTTGGCCCAGAATGCACAACAAATTGAAGACGATAGAAAATTATTAAATATTCATATTAATTTTTTCATCCTATTTAGATATCGCTATAAGATTGCATTTTTTTTATTAGCATTAAATAACATTCAAAGGATTACATCCACGGAATTGACCATTGTTGTTATTAAAAACCGAGTTGCCCGTAATGAATATTAAAATCGTTACATAACTGTTATAATCGATGCAGAATCGATAACCTTTAGGAAACTTATTACATTACAATGCTTTTCTTCATTTGTAGGCGCATCAAATAAATGTAATCGGCAGACAGGATTGATTACATTTATTTGATGGGTAGTAGGCCTCCAATTCTAATTAGACAACAAATCAGTGCCGTAACCACAGCACCGGTGACGCTATATGAATTAAGTATGACATATTTTATTGAAATAAATGCAGTTGATAGATAGTAGATAAAAATGAAATATTTGTGTTGTCAAGCTGACCACGCTGTCTCATTGCAACCATGCTGTTACCTAGCTGAAATGTAGACGTAACTAAAAACAAATTATTTACGCGATCGTTACCCGTTCCGTTATACGAATAACGAATCGTGTATTCGTGAATTCGATGTTTTTATGAAATCGTGAATTCTAATCGTGTTATTTTTAATATCAATATTAACTGTTAAAGTTAAATAAAGTTCTGTTTAACGTGAACAGCGGATATGGTTTTAATAAAATTAATCGTTGAATATCGATTATGATATTGATCTTATTGATTTTTGTTTATAATGGCAAGCAACACCAAAACGACGCCATCCATTCATCTCTTTATTATAGTAATCTGTGCTCTTTGGCATTCCCGATTTCTCCGTTGAGTGTTATTGTTCTTCCGTGTTCTGTGTATACCAAATATTTACGAAATGGCTACGAATATTGACTCCGACGATTCATCCTTGCTCGATGACCCCAGCCTGAATATTGACTCCGCTGCTGCTTTGAACTATCATTCATTCAACCTTATAGATTTCATAGAATAACTAGCGGCCCGCCCCAGCTTCACAGTGGTCCAGTGCTGATACAAATTAACTACAGAATGTTTTTTAATGTTGTTGCGGACTGGCAGTTTATTTAAAGTTTATATGAAATTTGTCTATGTATTTTTTGCTTTTTATAATAGTTATTGTTTTGTTATGTCATTGTCATTATTTTAGTTGCCCAATACAAACGTACTCTTTTTAAAAGTGTTTTTATTTAATAATATAAAAGTACGTCGGCAACAGTTTGGTGTCAGAAGTGACCGTGAAAAAGTATCCGCGCGATTATAAAATTTTCGCGTCCCGTTGTGATGATATTGCGATCAAGAAAAGTAGCTATGGATCAAGAGGCACCGCCGATGGCTCAACCCGCAACCTCTGCCCTCAGCGCGGAGCAGCGCGAGGATCGCTCATACCAAGCGCCCCTCCAAGCGCCACCAATTTCTCCGCAGGATACGTTCGCGAGACCATCACCTTTATTTACCTCCCACAGCTCTAGAATTACGCATAGATCACATGCATCTAAGTCAACCGTTCTCGCACAGCAGCTCTCTCTTAAGGCACAGCACGCTAGGCGCATCGCTGAGCTAGAAGCTGCGCGTGAACAGGCTGAGCTAACCCGTCGTGCAGCCGACCGTGAACTCAATATTGCCGAGTTGGAACTGCAGGCTGACCTGGCCGCAGCTGAAGCTGCATCCAGTTTGCATTCTAGCCGCTCAACGCGAGCAAAGGTAGAGTCGTGGCTCGATTGCAATGACCACAATATTAATATTAATTTACGTTCGCAGGTGAATGATTGTGAGGTGGGAAGCGTCGCTACCCCAGAGCGTGAGGCCGGGAGTAGCAAGCGCCGGTTGCCGCATATGAACGTACACCAACACGCTTTCAAAAGCTTAGGTACACAAAAAACACAAAATTGTATCAAAAATAAAGATTTATTAGTTAATCAGGTTACACAACCACAAAGTGACATGAAGATCCTCGCCGAGACGATCGCCGGCCTTGCCGCGTCGCAGCAGCCCAGGGTAAGTTCGTTACCTCCTTTTAGTGGCCGCGTACAAGATTGGCTGTCTTTTAAAAAAATATTTAATCAGACGAAAAGCAGACACTCTTTCCACGAAAATCTGGCAAGGTTGAACTTGGCTCTCAGTGGTGCAGCCCGCGAAGCCGTGTCCGAGCTTCTCGTGTCTGATTGCGATCCAGAGGATGTGCTCGCGGCGTTAGAGCTGCGGTTCGGACGCCCGGAGCTCATAGTACTTCAAGAATTAGCCTCCATTCGGTCGCTTCCCAAGTTGTCAGTTGAAGCGGCAAAAGATATTAATTTATTTGCATCACGAGTTCGAAACTGCGTAGCAACTATCAAGCTACTCAATTTTGACAGCTATTTATATTCACCAGATATTTTTAATTCTATTTTAATGAAGTTTAATCCACTATTGCGAGCGCGTTGGTTGGATTATGCTAGTAGTCATGACGGCCAAAAGTACAAGTTAGATTTAATATCAGATTTTTTAGTACGTGAAGCCGATCTTCAAATTCAATACGGTCTTATTTCCGAAAATTCAATATCGCATTCATATTCGTTTGACAAAAATTATTTTCGTCAGAATGATAGAAATAATTATAATGACAGGTTAAAAAATAAAGGTGACATTATTCATACCATCAATGAGAACGACTGTCAATATGCAACCTCTTTCGACAAAAATATTCCGAATTCTCGAAAATCTAAGATTTATTGTGAGTATTGTAAGGATTCTAGCCATAATATTATTGATTGCTCAAAATTTAGTAACCTTTCAATAGATCATAGATGGAGTTGGGCTTTCGAAAATAAGGTTTGTCGTCGTTGTCTCATTCATGGTGGTCATTCATATAGACGTTGCAAAGTGTCATGTTCTTATGAAAATTGCACATTAAAACATCACTCTTTGCTACACCGTGTCATGAATACTGATACAGTTTTGCCACATGTTGATACTTTGCCCTGTTCACCTTCGACCTCGAATGACAAAAATACTGTTAATAATAATAATATTTGCTCACAGAATACACGTCCTTTGCTAAAAATTGTTCCCGTAATATTATCTGGCCCGCAAGGTGATGTTTACACCTATGCATTATTGGACGACGGTAGCACGGCTACGTTAGTTGATTCTAGTATTACGAATTCTTTAGGAGCGAGAGGGCTAAAGTCAAACCTCACTGTGAACTGTATCAGTGGTCTGTCTACCACCAGTGATGTTGAATTTGTAGACTTAAAAATTCGTGGTAAATATTGCACAGAAACTTACTCTCTTACGAACGTCAGGTCTATTCCTAACTTAGGTGTGACTAAGCAAGCTGTTCGCGCAAATGACGTGAAACAGTATGATTATTTAGCAGATTTAGTTCAGTTTCTATGTTATGACGAAGTTCAACCTACTATAATTATTGGCGCTGACAACTGGCATCTTACGAGCCTGTTGCTGTAGACACCGCCTTAGGTTGGGTTTTGTATGGGTTTACTTCGAGTAGAACGGTTTCTGTGTTATTTATTGATTATTCTTATACTTCAATTTCTGAGCAGAATGAGTCCGAAACGTCGCTCGAAACGCTTATTAAAGAAAATTACAAGCTCGATTCTATTGGCATAATTAAAAAAGATTACCGAAATACTGAAGATGAGCGTGCCATAAATATTTTAGATACAACTTCCCGTCGCTTGCCTTCTGGCAGATATGAGACCGGTCTACTCTGGAAGCCTGAAATTCTTAATGTTCCCGATAGTTACAATTTAGCTTTATCTCGATTAATTAATCTTGAAAAGAAGTTTAAGAAGGACCCCAAATATGCTAAATCGTACCGAGAAAACATTCAAGCTACTTTAGATAGGGGCTACGCTGAGCTTATTGCTGAGCCGGATCGATATTTTAACATAAAATGGTATCTTCCACATTTTGGTGTTATCCATCCGACTAAGCGTAAGCTCCGCGTAGTCCATGATGCCGCAGCTTGTGTGAGCGGTGTTAGTTTGAACAGTCTACTCTTATCTGGTCCAGATTTCCTTCAGCCTCTTGTTTCGATTTTAATGAGATTTAGGGAAGGCCTTATTGCTATATCGGGGGATATTCGTGAAATGTTCCCACAAGTGAAGATACGTCCCGAGGATCAGGATGCGCAGAGATTTCTCTGGCGAGACAATCCATCTGATCCGGTTAAAGAGTATCGTATGACATCCATGATTTTCGGGGCGACATCCAGTCCTTGTATGGCTATCTACATAAAAAATAAGAACGCAGAGGAGCATCGTGGTAGCTTTCCGGAGGCTGCAGAGTCCATAGTGCGAGATCATTATATGGACGACTATCTTGGCAGTGTCCGCACTGTTTCTGAAGCTGCAAAGCTGGCCAGAGACATTGTCCACGTTCATCAGGCAGCTGGCTTCGAAATGTGTAGCTGGGTTTCGAACAGTATGGCTGCACTTTCTGAAGTCCCAACAGATCTCATTGCTTCCACTAGTAAAGATATTTTTCTAGGCCCTACCATTAATAATGTCCGACTTTTAGGAATTTCTTGGAATACAGAATCGGATTGTTTTACATTTATTAAAAGTTTACCTGATAAATTACCTGCAATATTGACCAAAAGGTCTGTTCTTTCATGTCTCATGCGCGTTTACGATCCGTTAGGGTTCCTTACCCCTATAATAATCAAGGGAAGAATTTACTTTCAGCAGACTTGGCGTCTTAATATTAGTTGGGATCAACCGCTTTCATCTGCATTTGTAAGTAAATGGGTAGAATGGTTTGAAGATTTAAAGCAATTCCAAACATTGTCCATTCCCCGTTGCTATTTAACCTCAAACGACGATGCTGTGTGTCAACTGCATATTTTCGCAGACGCTAGCGAGCATGCTTATGCTTGCGTCGCCTATTGGCGATTTCAACTGGCAAACAGCGACATCTCAGTAGCTTTGTTGGGCAGTAAGGCTCGTCTGGCACCTATAAAGCCTACTTCTATCCCAAGGCTAGAGCTCCAGGCGGCCCTTATTGCCGCGCGCTTTGCATCATTCATATTGGAAAGTCACAGATATAAAGTCCATCATACATTTTTTTGGTCAGATAGTCTGACTGTCTTGCGATGGCTGCGTAGCGACGCTCGTACTTTTAAAGCTTTTGTCGCACACCGTGTTAGTGAGATTTTGGACATTACCGACGTAGCGTCATGGAGATATGTACCATCCAGTGAAAATGTGGCCGATGTCGCTACGCGTCCAAATGCAAAATTTCATTTATGTAGTAGATGGTACGCTGGTCCACCTTTTTTAACTTTAAAGAGAGATTGGCCAGTTGAACCATCCTCCGTTCCACCATCGGTTCTGAACGAACTCAAAAATGTCATCCCTTGTGCAGAATCGATTGGTTTAACGTCTCTTACTCCGCTCGAACTACCTTCTCCGGTAGTTGCGGAACATTCGCATTTCAGCGAGTGGATTCGTCTTGTCCGCGCTACAGCTCGCGTTTATAAATGTTTTGAAAAATTTAGATATATTTTACTTAAAATTCGTTTTCGTGCAAATCATATTTCTAAGCAGAGATTGCATCCTAACGACATTCCAACAATTGACCGCTTAAATCATTTAGATGCGTTGACAGCTGAAGATATAACTTTTGCTGAGTTGCAACTTTTGCTTAGCTCACAATTAGACTGTTTTAGGAGTGAGATAATTTCGCTCTTAAAATTTCAACAATTAAATAAAAGCAGTCGCTTAGCAAAATTTGATTTAATTGTAGATTCACATAAATGTCTTAGAATATCGAGTCGTATAACGGCAGCCCGAGGTACTCCACCACTCGATTATTTGCACCCGTTAGTATTAGACGGCAAACACCATATTGTACAGCTCCTTATAGCCCACTATCACCGCAAATTTATGCATGGTTATAACGAAGCCATCGTCAACGAGCTACAGCAGCGGTATCATATTATTCATTTACGTACGACAGTAAAGTCCATCTCAAAGTCTTGTGCATCTTGTCGTCGCAGAAAGGTTTTACCGTTCTCACCTCGAGTTGGTGATCTACCAGAAGATCGGATTACACCCTGTCGACCGTTTTCGAAAATAGGCCTAGATTATTTCGGTCCTATAAACGTCACAATTGGTCGGAGAACTGAAAAACGATATGTGGCCTTATTTACTTGCCTGGTCGTTCGAGCAGTCCATTTGGAGATTGTTTATTCTTTAACTACGGACTCCGCTATTATGGCAATTCGACGCTTCATAGCTCGGCGTGGGTGTCCTGAGAAAATCTACTCGGATAACGGAACTGCGTTCGTCGGAGCGTCCCGTTTGTTACCAGAAGTATTTGATTTTTCGAGCTCCAACAAAATTACCTGGATTTTTATACCCCCCGTTGCACCTTTCATGGGCGGATGTTGGGAGCGCCTCGTTCGCAGCATAAAGACGGCACTCGCAGCGACGCTGAAGACAAGATCTCCAAAGGAGGAGATTTTATTCACACTCCTTTATGAAGCCGAGGCAGTAGTGAACAGCCGGCCACTTACACACGTTCCGGTAGATGTCGAGTCCGAAGCAGCCCTCACTCCCTTCCATTTTATAATGGGAACGTCATCCAACGGTCCTCTTCTCCGTCCTCTAGAAGATCGTGATTTGATCGGCAGACGCGATTGGAAGATAGGCCTTCGATTGGCTGACCATTTCTGGCAGAGGTGGTTGAAAGAATATTTGCCCATTTTACGCCCAAGACCAGCGAGCGGATCCATGATTCAGCCATCGGAGGGAGATGTAGTGATAGTGGTGGATGGGTCATTGCCTAGATCATGTGTTTCTTTGGGCAAAATACTAAAAGTTTGGCCCGGGAAAGACGGAGTTGTTAGAGTGGTGGAGGTCCTAACCAAAGGGGGGATTTTAAAACGGCCAGCTAAAATGGTTGTGCCTTTAGTAAGCCAGTCCCAACCTTAAATTTTTCGTTACACTGGGGGGCAGGCTGTTGCGGACTGGCAGTTTATTTAAAGTTTATATGAAATTTGTCTATGTATTTTTTGCTTTTTATAATAGTTATTGTTTTGTTATGTAACACTTTTTTTTCACTGATTTTAAGTACTATTAAAGACACTTTTTTTTTTTTTTATTCATATTGATTAAATTCACATTTACAATTGTACCTTGCATTGGTTATGTTTACGTCGAATTGTTACTTTGACATTGACAGTTCTATAGTGTGGGCCGCTTATCATGATCCTAACACCATTATCTATGGCAAATTAGGCAACCAAATCTAGCCAAGCGTCGTCTACAAAGATAGGTTCTTTATTAATAATACTGAAACATCACTCCGGAATTCATAGATTAAAAACAGTGTCGTAGATTAATAACTGCCCACAGATTATATACCGGATACTAATTAACAACAAATTATTTGCACTGCCGATTACAAAAATATCGTTTAGGATTAAACTTAAATTTAGGAAGATCAATTCTTCCTTTCCTTTATTTGTGGCGGATCGACATAGTTTCCACACCATCCTAGTCCCGTTTAATAACAAACATCACATACTATACATCGTCTATATAATCTGTGCCTCATCGGTGGTAAGCAATCTGTAATGGTATACTAATCTGTGACTTGGAGATCTGAAATCTGGGAATTGGGAATCGATCTATTGTAAAAATCTCACGCATATTTCGTGATCTAAAAATCGTATAAAAGTTACTGAAAGTGGTGTCAGGATCACAATTTCAGGAGTATTTTACTTCCCATAAAATTATCCATATCTGTTGGAACACATAATTTAACCTAGTTGCCACCGGCACTTAGGAAAAAATATAAACTAAAATATTTACATATTGAAAGCCCGATAAAAAGGGCAAAAAGGTACCGGGAGGTTGTTATACCCGGCCCTACAAATTTATGTAAGGAAAATATATGAAATAAAAATCCTTGAAGAGAATTATATTAAACCTTAAGGAGAATAACTGCAATCTATTAAAAGAAGAGTGTCTGGACCCAGTCTCAAGGAAGGTATTCAGTACTAACCACCGGGGGATGGGAATTTAGCATTAGAATACATATTATTTCTTAGATTTTAGAATTACCATTTAATTATAATTTTATTTCAAGACCCTGATCAACCATTGTTGCTAAATATCCTTGCCGAGATTGATCAAACAGCACCAGAACCAACCTGCCCTTGTGATTAATATGTAATTCAAATTTGTTATATTAAGTACATAATAAAGAGTACACTTATTTCTAATTGAGTATTATTTTATTTTTATTAATTGTAAAAAAAACTTAAATATAAATTGTTAATAAACTTAAAACTTAAATTAATAAATCAGTAACTTTGTTATTTTGTATTATTTGTGTTTTCTTTATAAATCTAGTTGGTGAGTAAGAGTATTTTTATATTACAGTTATGTCATTGTCATTATTTTAGTTGCCCAATACAAACGTACTCTTTTTAAAAGTGTTTTTATTTAATAATATAAAAGTACGTCGGCAACAAATGTATTATACATATAAACTGCCAACTTGAATCACTTTATATATTGAAAAAAACTGCATCAAAATCCGTTGCGTAGTTTTAAAGATCTAAGCATACATAGGAACAGACGGCGGATAGCGACTTTGTTTATATGATGTTTAGATAGTAAATATTTAAATATGCCAAGTTCTTTTGAATTTTTCTTTTTACCAATCAAATATTGGTATTATTCACTGTTACTTTCACGAGATTCTTTAGGTGTGCGTTCTGGGCCAAAGTTACTATGGGGATCTGCCATTCCCCTTTGTATGAGCGTATATACAAATTTTAAAATAACTTTGTTATTTGTACGTCTTACGTTTATAGGTATACTTTCTATATAAAAAAATGTTACATTTAATGTGAGAATTTTAGAAATGTGTTCGTTTCATTAGAATTACGTAAATAATAATTGCTCATTTTTTTTAAATCTAAATACATTATAAATTAATAATTAAACTGAAATTTCTATATTGGCATACTTTCATGAGATATAAATTGCTCAAACCAGATAATCTTATATATAAAAATGAATCGCATAATGTGTTGGTAAGCGTATAATTCAACAACGCTTGGACCAATTTGGCCAATTCTTTTTTAAAATGTTCGTTGAAGTTCATGGATGGTTTTTAAGGGAAAAATTCGAATAATTATCGGAAAAACTCTAAAAACAGCCCTTTTATTTTCCCATGCAAACGTTTTCTAACTAAAACGTACAGTCGAATTGTGCTTTATTGTTATTGTATAAAGTTCATATTGCAAGCACTCACTGTTGTCTAAGCAATGAAGGTGTGTTCCTAACATCAAAGAGTCAATTTGCGCTTTATTAACGCTACATATAGTTGAAATTCAATCATATCTATTAAAACAGTGTGCGTGCGTGCGTTGGAGCACAGAATACATCGTTGGAGGATTTAATGTCACGTTCCAAAATTAAATAGCCACAAAATGTAATAGGTCATTTAGACTTTTTTTGCAATTTGGTTGGCTATGCGACATTATCTATAAAATAATTAGGAACAAAAAACTGCCACTGTACAAATCTTTTTGACAGGACGAAGTCTATCGGGTCCGCTAGTTATAGTATTAAAACGGCCATAATCAGTTGCAGTTGTCTACCCTATTATGTGAATATCATCTGGACACAAAATGAACGTAACAATTACATACCTTATTCAATTCTCTTGTGATTTTGTTTTTATCGTACTCATGTCTGAGGCTAGAATACGGCAATGCGTCGATCGCAAGCACAGCGCAGCGCTTACGTCCCGACGAGTCGAACGGGGTGGTATCTTTGTAATCCCCTGTCCAATGAAAGCTGCCACCATAGCCAGAATACGTGCTGTAGCGCTCGGATCCTTTGGAAAACACAACACAATGTGAAAATAACGAAGAATTAGTCCACTAAATTCAATATTGATTTCAAAAAATAGTTTTGTATTAATGATGACATCATCACGGTCTATAATACTTCCTGTACATAAGTTAACTAACTTAAGTTGATTAGACCTCAATAAACACCTTAGACTTTAGAGGTAATACAGATTATATTGCAGGTTACGTTGCGATATTTTTCTTCGGCGCAGGAGCGTTAGTTACATATTAAATTTATAAACCAAACAAAACATTGCTAATATACAATAACCTATATTTTATTTTATAGGGAAAATCAACAGTGATGTTAATGCAGAAATAAGAGGAATTGAAGTACTACATTGAGGGAATTTTAAAAATCCCTCAATCCTGTTTTGCAGTTGTCTCTGCTTTTAATTGACTGCTATGAAATCACATTATAGCATACATACTTCAGCTTCAGTTTGCTTTTCCGGATCATAAGCACTCCACCACATAATGTCAATGATCTTGTATAAGTGACATCGCACATCTGTGACTCATAGCGGTTTATTTAATGACATATAACGCTAGCGAAACAATTTTTGCCAAATAATAATTTTGAAATGCCTGCCCAGATAAACAAATTATTACATTACATATCGGAAGCAAGATTTTCATCTACGAAAAATAGAAAGTGCTAAATAAACTCCATAAACAGCACCAATCTTACCACATATTTATAATCTGATAATCAACATATTTTGGATTGACCTCAATAAAAATTGATTGCGTACAAGGCAAATAAACAATTGTTTCTAGGATACTAAAATTTTTGAGAATCGATATCTGCGCTTTTATTCATTTTGGATAACAAATACCAGACAAAAAAAAGAGTTATTTTGATATTCATTGTATTTTCCTTTCATATTCTATGAAATTTACTCTACTTGTCGTTATATATATAATATATTATAATAGTTAAGATATAATGATAAGATAGATATATTATAATACTTTTGTTAATTATATAACTTATAATACTTTTGTTAATTATATAAAACGCGGACTTTTTTGTGGATTTTTGTAAGTTGTACAATACTGTAGTACATTATTTTGGTCTATCTCGTAGGGTTCAGCCAGCGTTTGCAATATAAGCGCAAAAAACGTGCTTATTTACGACATCACATTAGAAACCTTTAAATTTATCAGTGTTTCTCTACTATATTATGCATTTATTATACATACAAACCTTCCTTAAGAATCACTCTATCTATTAAAAAAACCGCGTCAAAATCCGTTGCGTAGTTTTAAAGATCTAAGCATACATACGGACATACAGCGAAAGCGACTTTGTTTTATACTATGTATTATTGATTGATATAAACAGTAGTAAATAAAATACCTATAATCATAATAGCTTCATTTGATAGCAACATTTCAGTGAACAGCATAGAAATCATTAATTCGGGGCATATCACGAATCTGATCTCTTCCTGTACACAACCAAAATTTAAAACTCCTCCTCCCAAAAATCTGAAACAAATAATACTTATAAGGGACAGATTTTTGCATATTGTAATATCAGACCGAGCAAGCTAGGCCGGCTGCTTACACATTATACGTACGTATGTACTTCACACATCCATTTTTTTCTTACTTTTTCTTAATTTTATTTATTAAATCACTAGTTGTCTGTCCTCGATTTACATCTTTTGTTTGTTTTTTATGAATACATTTCACTTTGTATTACTTTAAAACAATAAAAAAAATAATACCCAAAATACAAATGAATGCTTGTCGAGTTACCAGGAGACTTATTTTTGAATCATTAGACGTGACTTTGGAATTCGAATACGAATACAAATCGTGCGCGAAATTATTTTCAACTGCTTTCAATTTTATAGATTTTTGAATCACTCGAATTCAGTGTTGTCATTAAAAACAAATTCTTAATTACATTCCGTTTCACGAGGAAAAATTAAAAATCACAACAAAAATTAAAATATATGTACTCAAACAATATTGACTTATTATTGTGTACCTATTTACAAGCTTTACATTAAACCCCAGTAATTTTATCACTGTCAACGTCACATCAGCGTTGGATATTCTACTAGTAGAAATCAAAAATGAGTGGGTTGAACCACTCGTTGCACAACGCACGAAAAGAAAGTTCAGAAATAGTGAATTCGGCAATTCGTATACGAATCTCACGATTTCGAAAGCGAATTGGTTTTCTAACGTTTCAAAAATTCGTTTGTGATGCCTTTTGTTTTCTCTAAAATAGGCGACAAATACGATGTGAAGAAGATTTGAACTACATTCTAAATTTCAAGAAGATAACTCTGACTAAGTATAAGTGTAATAGCTATTTTCGTAGTTCAAGTCTTTACTTAAACGTGCCTCTGGCTGTACATAATAAACAATAACATTTAGCTAGAAAGTAGCTTACTTGTTGGCAAAGTCGACCTGTATTAAACCATGGGCTTCCTCTATGGTAGTTTCGGAGTCAACGTGGACAGGCAGCCCGGCGATAGTATCCTGGACCAGCGGCCAGCGTGGCATCGAACTGGTCGCCACACACCGCCTCGAGAAAGTCACTGCTCCCGTCGGCACTGTACTGCAACACGATGGTATGTACTCATCGTGCAATTGGTCTACACATGAAGCAACTCCAAAACTCTAGCAACTCGAGTTAGTCGATTTGACGTCGATTAGTCTATAGTCGATTTGACGACCTCCATAGTCGAGTGGATAACACACCGGTTTCAAGGTGTCGCCATCTCCAAGGTCCCTGGTTCGAATCCCCGTGGGGGCAGATGTTTGTGTGATGAATGCGAACATTTGTACCTTAGACATGGTTGTTAATATATATTTCTATAAAAAATATTTATATATGTATAATATATGTATGTCTATCCGTTACCCTAGATCCCATAGCACAAGCCTTACAGAGCTTAGTTTAGGCTAGGCTAATTGGTGTAACTAATATTTATTTATTTATAGTAAGCCGACTTGACACTACTACCACAGCTTGATCATATTAACATTAACTGTGTATAACTCATTTCCTAGGCAACTTTTTTTATAGGATAGGGCAGCAAACGAGCAAACGGATCACCTGATGGTAAGCGATAACCGTTGCCCATAGACACCCGCAACACCAGAGGAGTTGCAGATGCGTTGCCGGCCTTTTAAAAGGGAATAAGGGAGGAACGGGGGGTTGGAACTCTGGTACCCTCACTCACTCGGCGAAACACAGCGCAAGCGCTATTTTACGCCGGTTTTCTGTGAGGCCGTGGTATCACTCCGGTCGAGCCGGCCCAATTCGTGGCGAAGCATGGCTCTCCCACGGTGTAACTGCTACTTTACCAGAGTGCATGTAAACCCTCTTAGCATTTTACTTTTGAGGTAATTGTAACAGCACAGACATATTTTTAAAATGTTCTGATAATAACTACTTGGAATAATGTTTAATTATGATTACCTAATAAATAAGTAATGACTCATCAAGTGACTAACAGCTATTAAGCAAGATAGATTGTTAATTTTGTTAAGCACAGGTCAGATTTAGGTTTTATATTTTTTTTTGTGAATGTGATTGTTATGACTTATGAATAGAACATTCTAAAATTTCAATTGTTTAATATTCCAAATTAATATTTTAAACAAAAATACCAGAAATAAATTCTGATAACGTTCGTAATGACGTCGATGTTTGCAGGATTTTCAAATTTGCAGGAAATCTATTATTACGATTACAATTTAAATCCAAAACCGAATCCAAATGTAAGCGACAACTTCTTATCTCACTTTTTTAATCTACCCATATTGTGAAACACTAAAAAAGATGTTTGTAAATTATTCAATATCAAACATAAACTAAGGATAGTGGTTTCAATAAGATAAATACAAATTTAGAAATTGTCTGACGATCTGGAAGCGAAACGACATTAAGCTAATGCTGTAATCAATGCCTGCCTATTGGCATGTTCTAAAAAGTCGTCTTATGGCATTTGATAATTATGATAATGAATATTATTTTTATTATTAATAATGATGATAAATATTAATCAATTAATCAAATTAATATTTTAATTAATAATTGCTGCTCGATTTTTCGTATCAACCTATCACTATGAAACACACACGTCTGATAAACTACTTAGTAGTTTGTAAACAGTGTGGCATATATGACTCTTTTTTATCATATATATAGTGTTTTTTTTAACTAGGACAGTATGGAGAAAACCTAAACCAATGAAGATATAAGGAAACGGTCTTAGAAACCATTTCATCTTTTTTTGTGAAAACAAATTTGACATAGTAATTTTTTTGGTCAAGCGTGAGTTGTCCTTGGAAATTAGTCATTTTGATGAAAAAAATTTTTGATGCGGATCGACTCAATTTCATGTTATAATTATTTCATTCTATCGGAAGAAAAAAATCTGAGCAGTGATGAGTAGCAGTGAATCTTGTATGTGATGTTTCATCGCAAAAAGCGAGTGTGGTGTTATTTTTTTTGGAAAAATGATCCGTACGGCTTATGAACGGTTATTCACACATAAAGAATTTCAAGACAGTCTATTAGAAAACATATCTGTTTTTATGCTCACTTTAAAAAGTGTATTAATAATATCTCAACTAATAGTCGACTGCCTAAAATCCATGAGCTGCCAAAAGATTTTTCTGATGAATATATTATCCAACCATCTTCAGTTTCCGAGTATTCTCATCTAATTTTTCACTACATTGCAGAATTTGTAGTAAGAAAACTAATAAAATCATAAAAATTCAAATAAAATACATTGTAAAAAGCAAAAATCTCGTGATATCTGTCTTAGATCAATAAAAAACAGAAGTGGTATTTTAAACTATCTACAGATATTATAAAACTTGCATATGAAGAAATTGTAAACGCACATGTCATATACTCACAGATGTCGCTAGTAAAATGTGAATTCACTATTCATTAGTTCGTGAACATAATATATATAATTGATAGTGGATTCATATCAAGTTATCAAAATAAAATAATATTATTCAACATCATCCACAAAATGATCACCTTTTGTACAAACACGTCGAAAGTAGTGACAAATACACTTTAGCTTCTCTAACGTTGATTCACTTCCTGACGAATTGTATAATCTGAAATAAATTAAGCAAAAATGTGGTATCTAATGTGGTAAATATCTATTATATATTTATATATATATATATATAAAACCCTTATTTATAAAACACTCATCACATAGTACAAAAACAGCAACAACAGCTAAGTGAAATTTAATGAAAGTGTGAGTGGAGTGTACTAACTGGGTTTAAATTCATGAGAAATTACAACTAAAGACTACATTCAGTTAGATGCACAGAAACTATTGCCATATTTGTAGACTATTGCATTTCGATTTTGGTGGTAATTAGAATCGGGCTATGGAAGAGACTCCGGTTACACCTGTATTCTCAATATTATTATTTAATGTCTGTAAGTATAAAAATTATAAGCACCTAAAATTCATTATTAGGTGTTTTACTATTTTTATTATATGTATATTAAGAGTATACTTTAACGTGAGCAATATTTTGAAGTAACAATGTGCTTGCGATTATTACTTATGATGATACGACGACATATTTGTGACGTTGTTAGATCGCTCAAATACGTTCAATACGAATTATGCACTTCATTATGCCTATGTGGTAATCTCGCCCAATTTGTATGAACGTATAAACAAAATTGTCAATAACTTTGTAGTTTGTATATTTATATGGACACAAAGAGGCAAAATTGTTGCTCTAAAAATGGCGACGATGTGGTTCGCTTCCCATCATCACATCTCGGGCTCACAAGTAGCTACTTTGCTGCGTTGAATGTCATGTAAGATAACGAAACATTACTTCGAACAAAATTTGATGACTTTGTTTAGTTTTTCATTTAATTGACGTAGATAAAGACCAAACACATTAATACTTATGGCATTATATTAATATCAAATCTAATAAAGAGTAAAATTATAAATGCTTTATAAAGAATAATAGAATTATTTTCTAAAATTATGGTATCATTGTGTAAAAAAAAAATAAGGTTAAGCTCGCTTCCATCTTCGATTTAATCAATATTTAGTGAAATAATCCGCTAAAGACTGGAGAGTGACTACTCTGCAGTCTAGTATAGTTTTAATTACAGATATAAAAGTTGGAAAATAACGTGCGCCGTTTCAAATCTAGATAGTGCATAATTAAATAAAGCAATAAAATCATTTTTGCTTATATTTTTGTTATTAAGTAATTAATCTAAAATTGTCTTGTATATTTCCTCACTATCTATGTACTTGATGTCATTAGTATTTTATACATAACTTAAGAAATAACACAATTATTATTCTATATTTTTTCTTCTGGTTCAAACTTATTTAAAGATGTGAAAAAGGTTGGAAACCAATAATTTAAATGAGTAACGTGTGTACGAATTTGAATATGTTGATTTAAAAGAGCTTCTGATTAAATGAGCCACCTGTTAATTTTAAATTGATGAAACAAGTTTTATCACACATTGGCTTCCGATACGTTGACATCCAACCTAGCAATTATTCTTTCTACATTCTTCTTGACAAGATCTAGCAGTTTCTGTGAGCTGTTTACTAAAATTGCAAAACGAAATTCATGTGCTTATTAGTTTTATGAATGTACCAGCAAAATAATTAAAATTTTCGGTAAAAATATAGCAACACCAAGGATAAAATTTATTAGAATAATGATCTATTTAATTGCCGTATGATTGATTTATATGATTTACTTGTCTGTACAATGCACAAATCCGGTGTTGATTTAGATAATGAAAAGGTTTATTATATTGTCAAAGCTTAGACCTACCTTTCTCGCTATAATGTCCCCTTGCTTTATCTATGAGCTGACCACTTAGTTACCACCTTTTGAAAAGCACTTAGTTCACAACATCCTAGAACCCACCAAATCAGTATATATATAAAAAACAATACCTGTTGAAGTTGATGTATGGATATGATGCATATTCGGAAGTTTGCTTAGTGGTATTCCTTCTCGGGAATGTACAAAAGAATGCATTAGCTAATAAGCTAGCTATTTGTTGCTGCGATAATGAGATGGACATACTTTTGTTTTGCCTAAAACAAAAATTAAAGTAAATTTATTAAGGTTCGTACGATAACTTCGAATTAGATTGAAAAATGCTCTGACGTTTAATACTGTAAAATTTTTCGATGATTTAATAATTTTGGAGTCATATTCTTTCACATCACCCGTTCGCGAAATAAAAATATATTTACTCAAGATGTAAATTACGTTGACTACGAAGACCATATTGAAAGTTTCTGCAACTTGCCACTTATAACAAAATTAATTTTGAGTATTGGCAATGACTTCAATAATTATGAATCCCCGTGCCCTGTTAAACTTGTAAATGTATGTCTGTTCACAATGTGTGCTTTCAATGGATAATGCATGATATCACGGTACACTAGAAAACTGGGTAGTATGAGTACTATAATTTTATAAAAATAAAATTAATATAGTACAGACATTGACCAGTCGGCAGAATGGATCATCCCTTATAAATATAATAAAAAAAAGAGGGAGGGAGAAGTAGGAGCATTTGCAAGAATGATAGCTTAATTTTCTGTAAGTTGAGGTATTAAATAACAGTGAAGCTAGCAGACCAAGAGACGGAACTGAATGCATCTGCTTCCCTGTCTTAGAAAAAAGTCCTTGAAATAATATCTTTCTTCATCACATCACATTCGACAAAGTTAACAAAAGTATATGGCCTTTAAATGTAGGACTGGTAACCCTTTAGCCATATATTCCAAGCTTACGATTTCTTTCCAAACTTAAAAAATTCAAAGGCAAGGCAGGTGATAAATGGCTCCCATGAATACTACTTAAAGCAAATGCATGTATAAATTGTGTAAATGTACATAGCCACATGGAAAAACAATAAATGTATTTTCAACACCGTTGCTTGTCATAGGTATGAAACTATACCAATTTTAGTTTTACATACACAGTTTGGTAATAAAAAGTTACATTAGACATAAGCATAATTTAAATTAATTGAATTAAATAGTAAACAGGTTAATTTGTTTTTTGAAAAACTTTGTGTAAAATATGTTTACGTAAACATAAAGTATTTTGTAACATATCACATTCACAAAATCTATATTTTATAAAGAATAATAATACATAACAAACTTCTCATGAGAAACGTAATAATTAATGTAATAACTATTTAATTGTACTTTATATAATTGTTAAAATTTTTCACTCATCTGCAGTTCATACTTAATATGTCACCTGTCACATACATAGTTTTCAATTTAGCTCGTACTTTAATTGTATTTTAACACACTTTTATATTTTAAATGTATTATGATATTGTATCACATCATATTTATCTGAAACCAGAAACTCTCAGTATGACCTAAATCATTTCATCATGAATCATCATTCAAACAATTCATATAGATGTTTAGTCAATTATTTTCATTGTTGTTCAAAAAATAATTGTTTTCCACCTGGCATAAATACATTATTTTCCAGCATCCTTCGAAATTTGAATGATATCATTATGAACTTAAGGTTACTGCTTACTATCATCCAATATTTTTATTAATTTAAATGTTGTAATACTAGCCATAATACGGTCAGTAAACTTTCAGAATTCATTTTACGGAAACGATGGTTTAGATAAAATATATAATATTTATTTATAAATGATTTAATTGGAATAATAACATATTATTTAAACTTACTTTAATAATGGAATTGGGCACTGCACTAATTTAGGCAATGCCAAAGCTAATTTTACTATTTCAGGTAAAGTCACATTGAAGAAATATTGTGCTTCATCTTCCTCTAAGTACTGAAAACATAAGCATTTATGTAAAAAATATGTTTAAGTAAGTACTAGTGATTGGCAACCTCCTGTAATATGTTGAATTATTTCATAGGTTTTGTGGCATCAACAATACAAATGTTGAGCAGTTTCATCTCTGTATGATATGTTTCTGATAGTTGCATGTGTCTTCAACAACTTCAATGTGAATCACCATTGTAATCGCATATGATAATATACAAGTATTTGTGCCAAATGAATTGATTCATTTCTTTTATGCATCTTAACAGCTGCTCTAGCAAATTAGCTAAATATTATTATTAACAGATCTTTTTTATTTTTTCTTTGGTACAAGAAATACAAACAATTAACATACTTCAGCTTTCTTTGATTACATTGGTCAGATATAGACTGAGTAAAATTGGTAGAATGTGAACTGACAGTAACTGAAATTGTAAACTGACATCATCCTTTTGCCCATTTCCCATTATCTGGGGTTGGCGCAGTAAATCTTATGAAATTGTAAACTGACAAATGTAGTGGTTTGTAAGTTTTCAGTCACAATGATTAAGACTTGATTTTTAATAATAAAATTTAATAAAAAAAACTATGTATTTGAAAACAATTGTTAAATTACTTACTTCATTAAACAGTTTGTGTAAGGCTTGAAACTTCCATGTAGTTTTAAATTTTGTATTATATGATAATATAGAATTAGCTAAATCTTGACTTGTAGACATTGGCTTAGAGAGGGCTTGTTCAATGATTGCCCAACGTTTTTTTAAGTGAGACTCTCCATTCCCCTAAAAAATGTTAAAAAAGATAAAAAAAATATGATAGCTAAGGTTTTATTAATATCCTCAAATACCAAAATTAATAATATTTGCTACAACAAAATAAATTGAAAATAGCTTACATCTTCAACAGGATAAAGACTTTGTCTCGAACATGGCATTCTCACAAAATCATGGGTCCAAATGTCTTTGCCAACTCGAGGCTTTGGAGGCGCATCATTAACAAGTTGATTAATACTTGGAACATGATATAGCACTGCATGGTTTGAAGAAGGCACAATCAATGGAAACTCTGGGGCTCCCCAAGGATTTTGAGACCCATAAATTTCACTTATAGGAACTCCTCTCCAACTTTGCTCACACATACTACCTAGGGAATGAGAAATAAAACGTATATCAAGGTATGTAATCAATAAACAATTTGCCAAAATTCATACAAGAATTAGAATATTGTAAATATACAATACTCCAATTCTTGTATGAAATTTGGCAAATTGTCACATATGACAGAAAATATCTTAAAAATTAAATTATGCATTACTTACTAATCGAAATATATTCTATTGTTCAACCCGATATATGTAAGAGGAAAGAAAATACGTAAATATCATTTTCTCATTTAACTCTGTCAAAGGCACAGACTAATTAGAACACAGAACAATATTACTCCAAGCGGAGAATTAGAATACTACGTATGTCAAAGGTTAAAACCACAGACCAATTAGAGAACAAGTCACAGACTAATTAGAATAGTAATGAAAACAAATATGATATGGCCTATTCTAACAAGTGTAAAAAAAGCCAAATAAAAAAGAAAGTAGACGTCAACTATCATTAAAAAACAAAATGGCGCTACCAATAGAGTTCCGTTCTATGAAGATTAACTGCCGTGGAACAAGTCCTCTGTATTAGAGTCGATCGCGATTGATCAAATCACTGTGATTCGATCGCGTAGCATTTATGAATGATCGAGTCACGACCCACGAAAAGATTCGATCACCGAGATCGACTGGGTCACGGTAACTCGGTCCTGAGTCACGATCATTTATGTACCTGTGTATTGAAAACAAATTGTTAAAATTCATTTTCGTTTTTATCCTTGTAAATGTTTACTTACCACATTATGAAAAGTTAATAGTGGTAATTAATAGCACATCAATCATTAAATTCGCAAAAGACCAATCGTGATGGATTTATATCCATTTACGAAAGCCTTTGAGCGATACAAAAAAAACAATAACAATTCAGTGAGTTTTTCGCAGAATTCAACTATGTATGACAGACGCGTATTTTATTTCATTTACAAAATTTACGTCTAGCAATGAACACTATGAGATATAAAATGTGTGTTAAAAGTTATCTATTTATATATAACATAATCATGTAATAATCGTATCTAAAATATTTGAGTACCAAATTTTCTCGTAGCCCAACCAAACGAGCGTGACCCAAAACGTACAACAGCCACCCGATCAGAGACCCGAGACCTGTTGAACACCCAACCCGCTACCTCAATCAATCGATCATTTGATCGAATCATTGTGATCGAATCACCAAGCGAATGGGTCGCGATCGACCCGGGTCGCAACAAATGATCGATCGACGCAGGCCTACTCTGTATAGTTACTTTACTCTTTGGAACAAGTTGTTAAAACCACAGACTATAAGTTAGAGATACTACGTTAACCGTAGACAGAGAAGTGTCTACGACGTTAACACTATAAAGTAACAAAAGTAACAGTATACTGTATTTATGGCTTGGCTGCTATGACCTTTGAGCCATAAACCTGCGTGTGTACATTTTTTTTATATCTTGGTAACATAGACCTTTAAGTCATAACCTATTTGGAAAATGTTCGTTACTTTTGTCGCGAAATGCGCGATGGATGTAAATATTATAAATAGCAACACTTAAGTCCAGAAATAAATGAGAGGAGACAGAATGCACTGTCTATGGTAAGGGAAAAGTTTTTCCTATTGTAATGTAAGTTAACAGCGGCGGTCAAGTTAAGCACCTGCTTCTCTGAGAACAAAGTTGAGACCAGCGTTAGTGGCCCGAGGATTCCAGTATCCCTTTCATGAACACAAGCTAAGTATTTAGAGTAATTGGCATTTCATTTAGTAACAAAATTACATACATAAAGTTATACAACGAGGTGTTAAAATGGTTACTTTAGATACAGCCCCCTTGGGCTGATTCTCGGCGTACGAGAATGGTATGTAAGTACAGCTTAGCTCATGGCAATAAGGGCCTCTAATAATAAGAATAGAGTTGAACGGTCTTGGTGAAGACTGTGTCATAAGTGTTTGGCAAGGTTAATGTCCCAGTGTGGCGAGCCCCACCAGAATTAGGACAGTTCCAGTGGTTGGCGTGCCCCACCATTTGGAAGTAGAGTTGAACGGTCTTGGTGAAGACTGTGTCATAAGTGTTTGGCAAGGTTAATGTCCCAGTGTGGCGAGCCCCACCAGAATTAGGACAGTTCCAGTGGTTGGCGTGCCCCACCATTTGGAAGTAGAGTTGAACGGTCTTGGTGAAGACTGTGTTATAAGTGTTTGGCAAGGTAAATGTCCCAGTGTGGCGAGCCCCACCAGAATTAGGACAGTTCCAGTGGTTGGCGTGCCCCACCATTTGGAAGTAGAGTTGAACGGTCTTGGTGAAGACTGTGTCATAAGTGTTTGGCAAGGTTAATGTCCCAGTGTGGCGAGCCCCACCAGAATTAGGACAGTTCCAGTGGTTGGCGTGCCCCACCATTTGGAAGTAGAGTTGAACGGTCTTGGTGAAGACTGTGTCATGAGTATTTGGCGAGCTAAATGTCCCAGTGTAGCGAACCCCACCAGAATTAGGACAGTTCCAGTGGTTGGCGTGCCCCACCATTTGGAAGTAGAGTTGAACGGTCTTGGTGAAGACTGTGTCATGAGTATTTGGCGAGCTAAATGTCCCAGTGTGGCGAACCCCACCAGAATTAGGACAGTTCCAGTGGTTGGCGTGCCCCACCATCTGGAAGTAGAGTAGAATGGTCTTGGTGAAGACTGTACCATAAGTGTTTGGCTAAGTAAATGTTGTCCCAGTGTGGCGAGCCCCACCAGAATTAGGACAGTACCAGAATTATATAATACAGCAGTAATAAGATAGATATAAATAAGAATAGATATAACTATACTACCACCTTAGGAGCAACTCCAATAGGTAACTAATATGTTATATACTTAGTGATTCAAGAAGAATCAGTGTATTAATTTCTGTACAGGTTTTGGAGTAATGTATGGCCTCCCCCTGCTAGTGGTAACCGAGGAGTGCTTGATCAATGGCCCTGTCTAGGAAGTCTTGATAAGGTAAGGATAATCACATTTACTCATTGTCAGGATCCTTTGATTGTTCTCACTATGCTCCTTGTGTTCATCAATTAGATTACAATAAATAAGTTATGCGAAGCAGATAATTTACTGGGTTATATTTAGGGAACTCAGGTCAGGTTCGTACTGAAGGGATCTTAAGGATTCTATTACTAATAATCATAATTAAGTAGGTATGTGCTAATTCTACCCCCTGTTGGTACAACTTTGGCGTTACTACACTTCACAAAATTTCGTAATTTAAATTGTTTGAATCATATTTTATATGTAATTATAAATAGGTTTAAAGGATGTTGGATCTTTTAGTAAAACGTTCAGTGGCGGCGGGCAGGAGGAAGAAACACACTTATATGCATTGGTAACACTGAGTTCACTATAACTTTTTTTTTATAGCCAGCACAAGTCTTTGAATGAGGAAACTTTGGCAATCGAAAATAATGTGGTGGATCGTTCCCTCTTCTGCTTGACAGTGATTACATTGATTATTTGAAACAATCCCAAGTCTTGCTAGGTGTGACGGCGCAATATTATGGCCGAATCTCAATCTGTTTATTGTTGTAGGTAGTGAAATCTCGACTTTCACTAGTTTCAATTTGTCACACCATGGTTTCACAGGTAGGTTATCTTGGATACTTCCATACCACTTTCCCTTGTTTCCTGGTCTTTCTTCCACATTTCCGTCCACAGAGTGTAAATGTTTTCAACATTTCCCAAACTCTATTCAGTGGCTATTTCACAAATCTTGCGGATTCAAGAGCAAAATATAATGTATTTTTACAGTTATTTTCTGTTTTAGATTTTGCGTGTTTATGTGTTTTATTGGAATGGACAGCGAATAGGGGACATTAACCGTATATACAAAAGTACTCTGTGACAACATTTAATGTGTCTTGTTTTTTTTTCCATATCGACTTTCACCTGCTGAATAAACAATTGGCTCGCTCCCGGTTCAAAAAGTATTCTAACCCAAATACTTGTCCCTATGGACGAAATTGACAACAATAACAACCAAATACTACATTTGAACAGCAACGAAACTTATTTTTGAAAAACTCAAAACGCATATATAAGAAGGATATTTTGATTCCGCGCGACCTAAGAACTCTCCTGAGGAATACAAACACGTATTTGGAAGTGTATAAATTTATTAAAGCTATAATAATAAAAATATAAAGAAAATGAAAATCAGCAAGGCTGTATGAGCTTAGATCCCTTTGCCTTCCCTATGTCAGGGAGAATTAAAAAAAAACAACCAAATACTCTAGTTTACTCATCTGTGCTCGAGTTTGGCAAAATCCTATGGGGAGTACGTTTCGTTTCTATAGTGACAACAGTATATTTTGTAAATAGATCCCTACATACCTATTTTACATATAGCATTTGAACCTCTTATTGGCAAGTAAATATATTCTTTGCTTATTGGTCTGTGAACTGTGATCGGAGTAGTCTGTGATTCGAACTACAATTCTGGAAGAATATTACTACTACTCACAGATTAGTATACTATTCTACTACTACTACAATCTCGTCAGAGTATTATTTTCTTTGACTACAATACTGGAAACTTGCTAAAGAAGACTTTGGAGATTGATTGAACTCCAATTATTTATTTTTCTTCAATATTTTCATTCAAAATATCTTTAGTGAAATTTGTAATGAATTTGGAATTATTAGGTAAACTATTTATTAAATTGCTAATATTTTGAGATCTTTATACTTATTTTCAAATTTTCAGTTTTTTTTTTTATAAATTTGTTTATCACATTTTTCAGAGTCATTTGGTCAGAATTATCCAGAGGTGAGTTTCAAATTTTCGTATGTCGTCGGTTTGAAAGAAGACTGTCATAACTCAAAATACACAAACTTTCAGGGGAAGAATGTAAATATTTTACTGGATAAATGTACTCGGATCTAGATCTCATTAGAAACCATATTCTTTACAGGTGGTTTTATTATTATATAAACATTTATTATTATTATAGACAAAATGAAGTTGTTTCATTGCGAAAACATAACAATGCATTTTTTTGAGTTATGACAGTCTTCTTCCAAGCCGACGATGTATTGTCATAAAAGTTATATAAAAATTAATATAATAATAGTTGTTATGAAACCTACTTAGCCTAAGAGTTACCATGGTAACGATTGTTGTTACAATCGTTTAAAAATAGACAATTATTGTTATAAAAATAGACAATACAACTAGTAGTGTTTATCGATTTATTTTACGCAATAAAAATTAGTTTTCTATCAGTTGCAATCCGTTTCCAAGACAATAGTAAAATAATAATTTTTGATAATTTTTTATGAAGTTGAAAATATTTTAGAAAAATTTGTTCAAATGCATTAATTTCAGGAGTTTGATGGGACTCTAGATTCCATTTCACTGGCAGCAACATGTGCATTTAACCGCAGAGGTACCTTGTTAGCTGTGGGTTGCAATGATGGCAGAATATTTATTTGGGATTTTCTGACTCGTGGAATTGCAAAATCCATATCAGCACACGTGTATCCAGTTTGCAGTCTTAGTTGGTCAAGAAATTGTAAAAAGGTATATATACTTTGCTTATTAAATCTTGAGATTACCTATAAATCACTGCATATTGCTTATAAATAATAAAGTAACTGGTGAAATTTGACATGTACCTTATCTTATATATTATACCTGATTATCATATCATACATGTTTAAAGACTCCATTATTAATAGAATATTACTTAGTTATATTCAGCTTGATATTTAGTTATTACCATAGAATTAAGTATACTTTGTCATAATAAAGTAAAAATGAACAATGCAGTTGAATTTTCTTTTAGGTTCAATAAGATAATTACACTGAGGGTGTAATTTCAAATCTCTCCAGAGTTGAAATGTTTTTGTCCTATGTATGTAGCTGTTTAGGAAACAGTACTAGATATTATAGAATGGTTTGTCTTACTTACAGTTATTATCTGCATCAACAGATCACAATGTGTGTATATGGGATGTGTTATCAGGTGAAAGTGAACAGCGATACAGATTTCCAACTCCAATTCTTAGAGTACAGTTTGATCCAAGAAATGATAAACGTTTCCTTGTCTGTCCAATGCGACATGCTGCTTTATTAGTGGATACAGAAGGCGAACATAAAATTCTGCCAATTGATGATGATGTGAGTTAATTTGCAGTATCTTGTTTTATAAGGACATACGTTTTTTTATATCTGCTGCATGGCAGTGGGATCCACATATGGTTATGTGGATATATAGTGGATAGTTAATTACATAGTCTTCAAAACAGAAGACTACTACTAGATCAGGTGTTCTTATACAAATTGGATTGCCCTCTTTGATTGATCTGGATTGCCCTCAGATATTACAAGAAATAAACTTTACTGTATCCTACAATATACCTCGGTTATCTAGATATAAGCCTTTTCAACCACACCTATCTAGGACTAACGCTCAGCATTTTTCACCCACAAATAGATTGCAATATCAGTATAATGCCTTATTTCAGAGTAGCGACTTCGACATTGATATCTTTTGTAACAGTCTGTACAGTTACAAAAAAAACGTAGTTGAATCTTTCGCGCACCTTTGATCCGCCTGTGTACATGTAGTTTCCTATAAATTTATATAATTTTTTGTTTTGTGTTCCATTTCGTTTTTCATTTATTTTTAATTACATTTGCTCGTAGTTAGTCCGACGACCTCTATAGTCGAGTGGATAATACACCGGTTTCAAGGTGTCGCCATCTCTGAGGTCCCGGGTTCGAATCCCGGTGGGGGCAGATGTTTGTATGATGAATACGAGCATTTGTACTCTAGTCATGGTTGTTGATATATATTTCTATAAAAAATATTTATATATGTATGTCTATCCGTTACCCTAGATCCCATAGCACAAGCCTTAGCTTAGTTTGGGCTAGGTTAATTGGTGTAAGTGTAATAAATATTTATTATTATATTAATTTATTTATTAGTGCTTGCCGTGGCAACCTTCAATTAAGATAGCACTTAAGTTTTCAGTACACTATAGTTTTAAGTATTATAGTGTCCATGAACATTGTGTTGGTGTGTCTTGTAGGTTGTCCTAAATAAATAAAATAAAAAAAAATTATAAAAATAGTTCTCCCTTCTTACAAACTAAGCCTACCCTATAAAGCATATGATGATGTCTAATTGCCACCAATCTTTGTAACCAATGTGACAAGTGACTGCGGTTCACTACTCACAATTCTTTCTCAAGTACTGGTAACTTGACTCTCACCAGTATTCATCATGGTGACTGGTTGAGGGTATTATTACACTGCACTATCAAATTGTTTGCTATTGCAAACAATGTGGAAGGGTCAAAGTGAAGCCACAATCTCTTTCTGTAAAAGAATTTCCATGTGAAATGGTTCACTTTCGCCTCTGCATTTTGTCACCAAACTTGACTGTAATAACAGTTGGCTGCTTGTGGAATCTCCACTGAAACTGGTTCAAATATCGGCGAGTTGCAAGGATAGTACCCTATGTTGCTGTGCCACTCTTTTATCTCTGGACCATACAACCATAATGTCAAGGCATCTAGAAACTAACATCATCTGATCAGTTTAAAATTAACAATATTGAACACTAATAATTAAGAATTTTTTATACTACACTTTGGCGTTAAGTAGCAGCATATTGCATAGTATGTGTCTGAAATACTTCCTTATAAGGGAGATAGTATCCAGATAGCACAGTGAAAATGTTATAATTGTTTTTTAAGTCATATTTAGGATTGAAACAAACAAGTCACTTAAGCAATATGCCTTTGATATTTTTACATTAATATTTTTAAAACTCATCATTTCATTTTAAATCAAATTAGCAAACAAACTTTATATGATTAATATGGTATATTCATTTTTATAATTTGTTATTTTATTTCAGGGTGATATTAATGTAATAGCATCTTTTGATAGAAGAGGAGATCATGTGTATACAGGAAATGCAAAAGGGAAAATTTTAATTTTAGATTCACAGTCATTAGCAATAAAGGCCAGTTTTAAAATAACAGTAGGCACATCCAGCACAACAAGTATTAAGAGTATAGAATTTGCAAGAAGAGGAGAGTAAGTTTTTACTTTTTTATTTAATGACAACAATCTGTGCAAATCTGAGACCTTACCTTACTTAACTGTTTACCTTGCTGGTAACTATTACTATTAGTAATTTTCAAGTCCCAAGGTTATTGTTACTGTTGCTCACTTATAAGTTTAGTTGTAGATGGTTTCATGTCTTAGCACCTACAATGACTAATAATATTGATGGTGGGAGTATGGTTGACTAGTTGTTTTCCGGCAAATTATTAGTTTCACATTTTCTGAGGCTTTGTTAAATGCAGTTTTATTGCTATAGTTTATTTCAAATCTATTAACAATAATGTACATTGACCCTTCGGTCGGCCAAGGGTTACTAATCTACATTAGAATTAGTATTTTTTAATATCATGAAATGTTTGGTTAATTATGGATTTTTTTCTTATTTTTTAATTAATAATATTTTTTAATCCCAATAACTATTATTTGGTGCCATCATCCTTTACTGGATGGTATTTCTGGTGAACTGTTGGTGAAATTAATTATAGATTTATATCGCTGCCTACTAGCTTTTGATAGTATTAGGTAATTTTATACAACATCAGCAAATTAACACTTAATTTTTTACAGCTGTTTTCTTGTGAATACATCAGATAGAGTAATAAGAGTATATGATACAAGAACAGTACTAAAATGTGGAGTGAATGGAGAACCAGAGCCAATACAAAAATTACAGGATTTAGTTAACAAGTAAGATTTTTTCCATTATTTTAAGAAATAAATATTTCTGAATTTACTTTAAACGTTTTTAACTATTTCCATAATCATGTGGTTTAGACCATTTGATGCTGATCTAGATTCTCTATATATTTGTACTTGACAAGTGAAAGTGCACAAACAAAGACGTTTGACGACACGAAAAAAACAAAAAAGAACCAGCAACACATTTTTTCTTTCTCCCTGTATATTTACAGAGTCTTCAATCAGAAGCTGGCCCCAGATAAATACTCTGAATCCAGTTTGGACCCCTATACTTGGTTCTTTACTGTATCTGTACCTTTTATCTTAGGAGAGACTTTGCCTCGTTATTTGTGTTCTACTGTCTATATAATTAATGGGTTATATTCTGAGGAATTGTTCGACATGATGCCCGCGGCCACTTTCTATCTTCGCACCGCTCGCAATCGACACGAAGTTCATGCTCACACACTGGAGTCTAAATGGTCCTGTACAGTGTGGTTCCCCATTCTTGTCATTTCAGCATCAGTTTGGACATTTTTTTATTGCATATGGTGCAGAACTAAACCTATTAGCTAAAGGTATATAAGGATCCGATTGCAATCGTGAATCTAGTGTTATGCCTAAAGATTTCGTATTATCTATATTACACCTGTAATTTAGCCTCTGTATTTGCAGGAGTATCATAGATTCGTTGCTTCATTGACCTCCATAAAAAGAAATCTAAGTCACATTCAGAGATTGGGTAGGCCATGCGATTGGTTCTTGCCAACTAACGATTTGCATATGCCTAATTAAGGAAATTCCTACAATAAGCACATTATACGCTGGACATCGTCAATTTATAATAGTAATCTCCAACGAGTAGCTAAAGCCACATCCTCCAACTATGCTGGTAACTCATCCGTTACAAGTGCTAGAAACCTCTGTGCTGTCAGCCCTCTAGTTAGTATCACTGGGCCTATAAATTGATTGTCAACAAGCCTCATTTCTTTGTCTTCGCAATATCCATGAAGACATTACATATCTAGAAATCTGGCAAGGGTGTAAGCCTTTACACCCTTGCCAAGACGTAGATCAGATTCCTAGATTTGTAATGTCTTCGTGGATGTAAATTGTGTAAGGAAGACTACTTACACAAAATACACCATGCAGATTTTTGAGATACATATGCCATGACGTAAAGCCAAATGTCTTGTACTTATCGTTGGATCTGCATACAAATCATGAAACACTACTTCCATTGCTGCTACATTCTTATTCGTGTAAGTCGGAGCTGATATGCATCACTGCGACCTATTAAGATCTATTGTGACCAGCCTCCTATGTAGGTTCTATGTAGACCCTACAGTAGCTCCCTTAACTGGGCACTGACCAAGAAAGATAGGATGTTTCCAGTTCGGATTGTTTTTATTTCATCTGGGTCAAGGATGTGTTTCCCCAGGTGTCTGTTTCTTTTGTGAATCAGCGGTTCACAGTAACACAAGAGGTGTATTGGTGTTTCACGCTCTTGTTAGCAGACTCTGCATGTGTCAGTGTCCTTAAGTTTCATGTTGTAAAGGTGTACTATTCAACTTACAGTGACCGGTCAAAGCCCTAACCATCACGCTCAAGTTACTCCTGTTAAGCTTTAATAGTTCGTCAGTGCGTTTGCGAGAGTATGGTTCGATTAGTGCTTTTGAGTGTGTCATCCCGGACGTACTGTGCCAGTCTGCTTTCGCTTCGTTAAGAATGCTGCTACGTTAATGATGACTGCTTGTTGCTCGCGATATTCTTTAGTTACTAAAATTCCATTAACCGATATTCGTCGATGTATTTATTGGGAAATACGGACGAAAGGTATTGGTCTTCTGTTACTGTGCTATGTAAGGTCTACAAGGCGCTCTTGGTATTCCTCATGCCATTTCATAATAAAAATGGATGTCGGCAATATGCGAAGGGGAAGTTCGGTTAAACGCGGCGTTATGAAATGCGAATAGATAAGACGGAGGTGAGTAAGCGACTAGTCGAGCCGAAAAAATCGGAACAACTAACGTTTCGATATGTTCTTCTGATTGAATCCAACTACAAGGCATATTTTTTCTCTCATTCACATACACCCTAATAGCTCTATTTTTACTTTTTCTAAGCTAGATGCCATAAACGTATGGTAGGGCACAGTAATTACTGTACCGTAATAAAAGAATATTAAGTGAATATTGTCATAACAGTAGAGTACTATCTGAGTACCTTTGTTCAACATGAATAGTCTCTACCTGAGTTCCAAGAGGTGTGCGCAGCAGGCCTTATAATTAGTGCTCGGAATAGGTAGTTTAATTTTATGTAGGACTTGCGATTTTGTGACATCAATAGTATGGATATGCCTGGGAACTTATTTTCAGAGATTGTAAAAATATTATATTGTACTTTCAAAATAGTATTTCATTTTTTAGCTTATTGTTGTAATAATAAGTTGTAAACATAAAATTTTACAATAAAAGCGTAAAGAAACGAATAGCAAATAAAAACAGAAAATTGTATTTTTTTTGTAATATGCTATCCTTCTTTTGCAACTAAAACATACTATACTATACTACTATATACTAAAACTAAAAACTAAAACATGACGATGATGATTATGTTGGCGATCTTCAATTCGAAGACGAATAATTACACCATCGGAACAACACTATGTACTTTAATGTTAATATAAATATATGTTTATTTTTAAATTTGATTTACATTGTAAACTTACAATAAATATCTGTAATATCTGAACATGACTTTTTTCCTTCTACTCACTCCTATAAGCCTTTTTTTGTTCCCCCTGAGGAAAATGCATTAAGTTGCATACCCCGGCTGTGGCGAGCCGGCGGTTATGTGGGGCTCTCCTCCCCAGAAGGGGGAGGCCTACCCACTAAAAACCTCAGGGATGGCCTTCCTCAGGCATGTAGGGAGCCCCCGGGAACACCAAGCTACTTCCGGGTACACTCCTATAAGCCTACAAATAAACAAGAAGTGTAATTTTCAAGTTCCACTGCATTGCATTATTTAAGGTCCCGGAAATCACGCTGATTTTAGGTTTATCCATGTTACGCTTACATTGACTTTCTTTCTGCAAGTACATAAAATCAAACTACCTATTCCGAGCACTACTTATAATAAACTAAAAACCGTACAGGTATTATGTTAGCCAGGAATATGATTTTTTTACTATTAGATAGGTAATGTAATGTAGAATTAATTTTAATAATGAAATCGACATAATAATTACAAAAATTTCTGTGATATTTCACAATAGATATAATATTTTTTTTTTGTGCGGGAGCTTTACATAATTTAATACTCCTGCTTCATTCCACCACAGTACGACCATGCGCGATGAGTGCTTTCAAGGCCAATGCCAGTAACAAGTTTATTAAAACTCCAGAAATTCGTCAAAACTACTCTTATTATTAAATAATACAAATAATGTCTACATAAAGGTACCTACACCATATCTTACCTAATATATTCGCCATAATAAAATAAATATCTAATAAACTTGTTTTACTAGCAGGAAATCCCCCATTCTCTATACACTCTTCTTAATTTTTCTTCAACATTCTATTAGAGTACACAATAAATATTTATGTGAAATAATAAAAATCTTAAGTTATAAGTTTCGTGAACCAATGGAAATAAGAAACAAAATTGTAAAGGTATATGCTACAATGTGCTTAAAATTTTTAGTTAATTAAGGGTTTTTAATAAAATTTAGTCTCATTAGCATGTTCTTATGAAGTTAATTTCATTTTTATAAAGAACCACGTGGAAGAAATGCTGTTTTTCCGGAGACGGAGAATATATATGTGCGGGATCAGCGCGACAACACGCACTGTATATTTGGGAGAAGTCAATCGGAAATATTGTGAAAATATTACACGGTACGAAAGGCGAACTGTTGTTGGATGTCGTGTGGCACCCTATCCGGCCGATTATCGCTAGTATCAGTGCAGGTAATGAGAGAATGGAATGGAACAATGGTTAATTACAATGTACCTACAGTTAGCTTTTTTCTTAAAGTACAAAAGTTTGTTTACAAAATCAACATTAATTCTAAATGGTTTTGCTGCTCACATTGATTATCCTGTGGGGATACCTTTAAGACTACATCTATATTGTCTTATTCTATAATAATAATATGTAGTAAACTGCCAGTGTTATTAAATTTTAATAATATTTACATATTAAATAAATGCATATAGTAACATACTATACGAACTTACATATATAAATAAATTTAATTTCTAAAGATGTTAAATGACATGCAAGACAGACAACATGCACAATAGGCTATTCTACAAATTTTTCAAATATTTTTTAAAATGTTTGTTTACATGAAATAGTCAAGTGTTATTTTTATTTTTGCAAAATATCCTGCAAACAGGAAAATAAGATCAAAATATTATCGTAAAATAAAGGCGCCAAAATGCCGACCGCCATGTCTGTGACGTACTAAAATAAAGAAATGTCAAAGTTGTCAAACGCCGAAGATAGTAGTGATGTGCCAACACGGAAAAACAAACGAGTTTTTTTAACCCGAGTTAAAATTTACATAACTCGGGTTGAACTCGAGTTGAACAGAATGGAAGAGTTAGAGCCTCGTTCACCATCTCCAAGTAAAGTGGCAACTAGTTACTTCCCAGTTAACGCTTACTGGCAAGTAAATGTTCCAAATAACTTCTCTCAATTTCACAAACGAAAACAAACCTTCAAGTAACAAATCACTGATTAAGTGAATGACGAACGAAACATTCGTTAAAAATCGTTCAATAATATGTCAAAATGTCAGATTTCATATGTCATTCAAACGTCAATTTATAATACGATTTGCACGTGTGATGTTTGGTTAGTTTATTTAATATTTTTTTAACTTATTTTTTATAAGGATATTTTATATAACATTGTTTTATTTTAGAAGGGATAACATTATGTACTATTCTTTGACATTGATTTATAGGTTACTTTTAATTTCACTAGAAAGGAAATTTGGTAAATCAGTAGAATAAAAAAAGACATACAACTCACCTTTGTGTTTTAGTTATTATTTTGTTTTTATTACTGCAAATTTCGACAGGCGAAACCTAGCAAAGAAATCAGTTTCATTCGGGTCGCTGAAATAATCAAGGCGAAATTTAAATACACGAATTCTCGGCATCAGCTGCATTGAAGAATTTTCAATTTCGTCTAGTTCATGATCAATTAAATCATATAAGTCCATTTTTAATAACTAATTTAGGATGTAGTAAATAAATATACGCGTGGTGTTATTTTAACCATCAAGTAAACGCGTTAATTGGCAGATGATGTGGCAAGTAAGTTACTCGTCAGTTAATCCTATAATTAACGCTACCCGAAAGTCGTGAAATTGACAATCTAACTTACTGGCTACTTTAACTGTCAATTAGCCTACTCGACACTTTACTTGGAGATGGTGAAAGAGGCCCTTAATGTTTTTTTTTTAATTTTTGCCAATTTATTCTCCACCTTCGCATTAACAGTAAAAAAAAATGAACAGACAGATGACATTTTTATCTGTTTCAATTCTTTCATTTTTTATATTATTTGTTTATAATGTATTGGAAGAGTTATACCTACTAACTAAAGTAAAAAGGAAATTATTTTTTGAAATCGCATCATTTATTTATGTATTTTTGGTCTGAATTTTAATTTTCAAAAATATTTATATTTATTTTTAATAAAACTATGTAATTATACAGCAGTCTTCTAAAAAAAAATCAAATTAACATTATGGTGCATTATGTGCATGATTGTATTTTGATTATAAATTAATTTATATCTTGAAAATAAGAACAAGAAAATTAACTAATTACTATCATAAAGAATATTCTTGCAGTAGTTAAATTATTTGTTGATATTTCAGTTTTAATTGTATTGTATTTAATTATTTATATAAAGGAAAATTATACTAAAAACAAAACGATAAATATTTTCCATTCAATTAACTACCAATTAGTGATTAACAAAAATATATAAAAATCTTCTAAAACAAACTTCTTATAAGTTTAAAAAAAGCAATATTTTTCTATAAGATTTTCTTTTAGGACCCGGCATTTTTCAAAAACAGAACTTAAAACAGGTATACTGTTTTAAATTCTGTTTTTGAAAAATGCTATAACAATAACCGGCACAGCAAGTTAACCTCAAATCTACATAAATGTAGAATAGTAAAAGTAAAAGACACTTGTTTGTTGTATATAAATGAGTATAGTCTCAAATGATCGACATACTTCGTTCCATGTCGGTTTCATTCGGTTTTCGAACTCGAGTCAGAGAGAATTCAACTCTAGTTAAGCCCAACTCGAGTTAGTTACTGGAGACGCCATCACTAGAAGATAGAGAAGAGACGCTTATTTTAGGTTAGTAAAAAGTTCGTGTTGATAGATTACTTATGAAATAAAAATGAGTTTCTATAATCCGTATCGTTAGTGTGTAGCGTTGAATTGCAAGAATTCTACTTTGAAAACACCAGAAAAGTTGTTTATTGTATCTGAATAGCGATTCTATGAGATATGTTTGGTTACAACTCGCAGGACAAAATCCAACAAAATACTCATGTATATCTTTGTGAGGATCATTTTAATGTAAGCACATATTTTTTTTTGACGAGTCTTCTCTTAATATTCACGTTTAATACAAAAACATGTACATAACCGAGAAATTGGTTGCTATGTTATTTGGATCATTTGTTTACAAACACACTTAGTTTTAGTACTAATGACGTAATACCGAGAAAATCATGGCGGTCGGTGTTTTTGGTCACGTGATAAATGAATAATAAAACTTCGATTTCAAATTAGAAATATAAAATTAATCTTACGTTTTTATGAAAATATAATATAATTTTTAGATTGCTCAGTACAAAAACTATATAAATAAAATAATTTCACATTTTTATGTTATAACATGAAAATAGCCTATTATATGACCTAATCGTAATACAATTAAGTCGGGACGAACAAGTGGTTACGGAAAGGTGTAATGTGAATGTGGTCTGATACCGTTGGATAATAACGTCAATGAGGATCTAGGCATTCGATTCCCGCGCAGTCTGTGATAAAATCGCATACCTGATGCGGCTACCTTACATTGTTTTCGTAAAATATTTATTGCGTAACGAAGTTGCTGTATCATAATATATTTCTGTAATTCAATTTGTATATCGTCACCTAGCTTTTGCATTTCAAGTCGGATAACGTCACTTCAATGAAAGAAAATGTAGTCCTTAGTGTTCTCTTCAATTTAACAAAAAGACGGGTCGCTAGCACTAATACTTTTGATTTTCTCAAACACAGCAGGTGCAGCAACCCCTCCTGCTGTACTTCGGAAATCTTACATTAAGTTCATTACTTGCCCCCCTAACAATTCGCGTGGTCAAATCCCGGTTTGTCATTTTTCGTAGCAAAAATTGCAGATTGACTGTACTATTAACTGTGGAATATTTTATTTCTGCCATTGCCAAGCCAACATGAGTGAAATACGGCAATAAAAAGAAAATATATATATAAGGTTTCTCTTGAGTTTAATATTTCTCTAATTTTGAGATTAACATACATTAAAAAAACATATAAATAGTGACAAAAAGGTGTGGTGGTGGTGGTGTCGTATATTGATTTTTCATCTTTTTGAATTTAGACTTCGAAAACAAAAGAATGTTTTTAGATCGCCTGAATAGTTTTATTGTTTTTCGTGGGATAATTTTCTACAACTTTCAAAGAAAGAGATCACTTCTGTGTTTAGTGTTGCAGCATCATGTTTTTGGACTCTAGAACGCTGATATTTAGAATTTCAACGTGGGCAGTCTAGCCTCAGCGATAAGCCACGTGAAGGTCGTACAAAATCCGCCATGACCCAAAAGAATAGCGAAGCCATGCGGCAGCTAAGCCTCCAAACTCGTCATGTGGATCGTGAAATAGGGGCATCTATGGGCATTTCAGGGACTGTTGTCCAAAACATTCTACACGAAGAACTCACGGAGTACTTCAAAAATGTTTTTATTGATTGCCTTCTTTGTGGCAAAGGGAGGTCACGTCGCCACTATTATACAGACACTTACAGAAGATCGCAGCTAAATAACACTACTCTTATGTAGTGTTGTGTTCCTGCGGTGAGTAGGTATCCAGAGCTCCTGAGGATTCGCTGTGTCGACAGCGGGGGACCAGTGTTGCACACTGGACAGGCTTTGACCGGTGCGGGTGCGGAGTGTGGATGCAGCGGTCAGGGAGACCTGGTGAAACGGCTAACCGCTGGCCGCCCGCAGGTTAGTAGAGTTCCCGAACCCAGGGACTACTTAATCTCCGCCTTGGGAGGCTGAACTGCCAGCCTGCGAAAAATTCCTGTGGTTGCAGTCGTGCCGGAGAAGGAGACCGGAGTGGAACCCGGCTGTTGCCACAGGGGGGGACCGGTGGCCCTTCCGTACGCTGCATCGACAAACCGCAACACCCGCGTTGGTCATCGCCTGATTTGGCTACACATATTTGTCCCTTTAGCTTTCGGCACAGCGAAACCTCCACACCTACACGAAACCTTAAAAATGAATTTTAAAAATAAAAAAGGGAAAACACTCACAGCGGCACCCCTTTCCACGTAGGTGGACTTTTGTAACATTAGGGGTATTCACGCAAACCTCAACGCTGTTCACCAATATCTTGAGACAGCGCAGCCGACCCTTTTATTTTTAACGGAGACACAGATATCTCCCCCGGCCGATGCGTCATACCTTATGTATCCCGGCTACGTACTTGAGCACTCATTTCGTAGACGTGCGTGCGTATGTATGTATGCCCGGGAGGATATCTGCTGCCGCCGCCTATTTCATTTAAAAGACAGGGATCTATCCATATTGTGGGTACGTGTGGACTGCGGCGGCCACACCCGCGTTTATGCGTGCCTATATAGGTCTCACAGCGGTGATGCAGACACAACTCGATTATTCGAGCACCTGACATTGACGACTGAAAAAGTGGTTGAGCAATACCCCTCCGCAGAGTTGGTGATTTTAGGGGACTTTAATGCCCATCATCTAGAATGGCTCAGTTCTCGGTCCACTGACTACGCAGGAAGGTGTGCTCACGAATTTTCTCTGGCCTATGGTTTCTCGCAACTGGTCAATTCTCCTACAAGAATACCAGACATTGGAAACCATACAAGCTCTTTGCTGGATCTTCTGCTGACCACACGTCCGGAAGGATATTCTGTCTCAGTGGATGCACCTCTCGGCTCCTCCGACCACTGTCTCGTCCGGACCAAAGTCGCATGCGCGCGGTCAGATCCACCTAGGCCATCTTGTTTGCGTCGTATGTGGCAATACAGGTCAGCAGATTGGGATGGATTGCGAGAATTCTATGCATCGTACCCGTGGAGGCAACTATGCTTCACATCAGATGATCCTGACATCTGCGCAGCCGCTGTCTCTGAGACGATCCTAGTGGGTATGGAGTATTTTATTCCTAACGCACTAGTTACTGCGGGGGCAAAAAAACGACCGTGGTTTAATCGGTCTTGTAAGGATGCTTTGTTTCTTAAGCAATCTGCTTACGAGGCTTGGACTACGGCTCGTAGAACACATGACCCCAATGCAACTGATGTGAAACGTAAGTACAATGCGGCCTCGAGAGCCAGTAAGAAGATTATTGCCAGAGCGAAATTCGACTTCGTCGGCAGAATTGGCGAGCGGCTAGCAAGCTACCCTTCGGGTAGTCGTGCTTTCTGGTCGCTGGCCAAAGCTGCCGAAGGAAACTTTTGTCGGTCGTCCTTACCACCACTCCGAAATGCCAGTAACAACTTGGCCCATAGTGCTAAAGAGAAAGCCGATATCTTGGGTAAACTCTTTGCCTCAAACTCGACTATGATCGACGATGGGAACGCCACGCCACCTACCAACCCGCGGTGTGGTTACTCCATGCCGGAAATCCGGATAACACAAAAGGAAGTCCGGCGGGAGCTACTTTCTCTCGACGTTCAGAAATCGAGTGGGCCAGACGGTATACCGGCAGTGGTGTTAAAACAGTGCGCTCCAGAGTTGTGTCCTGTACTAACGCGACTTTTCATTTCCTACCATTTAGGGCAGGTTCCGTCTTCATGGAAGACGGCAAATGTACACCCGGTGCCCAAAAAGGGCGATAGATCAGACCCATCGAATTACAGGCCTATTGCTATAACCTCCCTTCTCTCAAAGGTGATGGAGCGTGTGATCAACACTAAGCTCCTTAGATACCTAGAAGAACACGATATGATCAGCGACCGCCAATACGGCTTTCGCCACGGTCGCTCGACTGGTGATCTTCTAGTGTATCTCACCCACCGTTGGGCATCTGCCATTGAGACTCGAGGTGAGGCATTGGCAGTTAGCCTGGATATAGCGAAGGCGTTCGATCGGGTCTGGCACCGGGGTCTTCTATCGAAGTTGCCATCTTACGGACTCCCCGAGGGGCTATGCAAATGGATTGCTAGCTTTTTATCCGGGAGGAGCATTAGAGCCGTAGTTGACGGCAGCTGCTCTGAAACTCGGATAATAAATGCTGGCGTCCCACAAGGCTCTGTGCTATCTCCAACACTGTTTCTGCTGCATATCAATGATATGCTGTCGCTTGGCGGCATCCATTGCTATGCGGACGACAGCACTGGAGATGCTGTTTACACGGGCCGTGCAAATACCCCTCGTTCCATCGTGGAGGAAAGTCGTGAACAACTTGTGTCTGAAATCGAGAGTACACTAACCAGAGTCTCCGATTGGGGGCGGGACAATTTAGTCCGATTTAACCCCTCTAAGACACAAGTTTGTGCGTTCACCGCTAAAAAAGCCCCATTCACTGTAGCCCCACAATTCCAGAACACAACCTTGAACATCTCGAAGAGTTTTTTTTTTTTTTTTTTTCCTCAGGAGAGGAAGGCTGAGAATCCTCACAAGGGGCACGAAACGTACCCAGGATACCCCCGCAACGGCAAGTGTCACGGAGGTTATGTCGGACTCCACGCGACCGGAACGGTCCAGCCACGTGACCTACCGACTAAACTCAGCCTGGCCTAGGTTCTAAAACCATATAGGCAAATCGTGAGGGCGACCGCCCCTCAGGAGAGGGACGATGCAGCGCAGGCCCATAAAGGGGACCCAAAAGCGCTAGAAGAGGCGCGGGAAGTCGAAAGTGACGCCGGCCTTATCATGAGAGAACCTAGTCATGGCGATGCTGAAGGCTGCCGAGCTAAGGGATCATGGAGGGGGTGATCTCGAAGAGTATTGGGATCCTCGGTGTCAACATCTCCAGTGACGTACAATTGCGAACTCACTTAGATGACAAGGTCAAGTTGGCTTCTAAAAAACTAGGTGTGCTTCACAGAGCTAAGCGGTACTTCCTTCCGAGGCAACGACTGCTATTATACAAATCGCAAGTCAGGCCCCATATGGAGTACTGCTGTCACCTGTGGGTGGGAGCACCTCGATACCAACTTGATCCTTTTGATTCGGTCCAAAGACGCGCTGAGCGTATCGTTAACGATCCCATACTCACATGCGGTATTGAGCCCTGAAGTCTGAGAAGAGACTGTGCCTCTTTGTGTGTTTTCTATCGCTTATACAACGGGTTGTGTTCCAAAGAATTGTTCGACATGATGCCCACGGCCACATTCTACCATCGCACCGCTCGCCATCGGCAGGGTGTTCATCCTCACATGCTGGAGCCTAAATGGTCACGCACAGTGCGGTTTCAACGTAATTTCCTTCCGCGCACGCTCCGATTGTGGAACGAGCTCCCTGCTGAGGCTTTCCCGGGGGATTACAGTATGGGGTTCTTCAAAAAGGGAGTAAATAGGTTTTTAAAAAGGTCGGCAAAGCGTTTGTGATGCCCCTAGTGTTGCAAGCGTCCATAGGCGACGGTGACTGCTTACCATCAGGCAGGCCGTAAGCCTTTTTGCTACCGTTGTAGTATAAACAAAAAAAAAAAATACTAGAAGATCGCAGGACGGTTAACGTTGACATGTATACCACTGTTTGTTTGCCACAACTCATCACCGAATTTAGAAAACTCAATCCAAGATGTCGTATGATATTGCATCACGACAATGCAAGTTCGCACCGCCCGCCAAACAATGATGTTTTGAGCATCCAAAATGTCGAAATATTAGACCATCCGCCTTACAGCCCTGACTTAAGCCCTAACGATTGTGTTACGTTCCTCAATATTAAGCAAAGTCTTCGTAGACAGCTCAAGTGAAGATGCTGTTGATGCATACAAATCGGCCATTTTGACTACCCCCACTTCGGAGTGGAATAAATGTTTTAATAACTGGTTTGAACACATGCAAAAGTGGTTTAAATATCGCGCAGAATTCTTTGAAAAATAATAAATGGTAATAATCTATTAGATTGTCTATACACAACAAAAAGGCGGCCCTCGTGATCTATCGCATTTCGCTACAGGTGATTACCGAGATTTAGTTACTTGGAAGTCTCTGATCTGTGCTGCATACTAAATTATAAACAATACATGTAAAAGCATTATGAAAGCTCTGGTTACCTATAGTAATAGTATATTTCTGCATCGAGGATAAAGTGCATTAATTATACTCGTTGGAGCGTAGTTTACTTTTTATTCAGCCGACAATTATTTTCAGCCAGTCTCTTTTTGATCGAATGCATATATTTGATGTTGATGGTGATTAATCAAATGCGATGCAACCATATGATTTCATATAAAATTTCTGAACTGTTTTGGTTCTAAGCAATAAATACTCTCTTTAGGTATGGTTGATTTTGTAATGTTACATTATTACGAAATATAAATAAACAACGTATCATCGTTGATAAGTAGAAGCAAAATTGAAGAAAAATTTCTTCATTATTTGCATTAAAGCATTTTGAACAACAATTTGAAAAATTGTAATAGCGTCGCATGTGCATTAATTTTCCACTATTAGGTGGATGTAAAATATTAAAATCCGGTATTATTATTAATGCAAAATGGATGTATATGCTTGATTTTATTATTTATCTTATTTAATGCGTGTAAAATATAAAGTAAATTATTAAATAAATCACTAGCATTTTTATACTTACTTTTCATAATAAACTATACAAGGTTCGCTAGCAAAAGCGACCTTTTTCCTGAACAATTCTGAGCGAAGCATTAAGATTCGAGGATCCGATGTAACCAGTTAATTTTTATGTGAGTTTCCATTGATGTCTTTGAGATATGTCTCTCGTATTATGTAAGTTCATGCGAAATTTCGTACCTCTTATTTAGAATAAAATAAAGAAGCAGCGATTACGCGACACCTCAATCTACAAAATACAAAGGATTTTTACAACTACTAGAGATAAGGCGAAACTAGATAAAATTCTAACTAGATAAATAATATTAAATGAGGTTTTTCGAAGTTAAGTTTTTCCACCTTTAAGTGATATTTCGAAGTCACAGTGTGGTACATAGATCACACTTTGTTATAGTAGTGTTAATGTATGTACATTAATATAATAATTAATTGTATATAATTTTCTATGTTATTCCTCATTAATCTTTGTTATCTTCGCAGGTGTAGTGTCAATATGGGCGCAGAATCAGGTGGAGAACTGGTCAGCATTTGCGCCCGACTTTAAGGAGCTGGACGAGAACGTGGAGTACGAGGAGCGCGAGAGTGAGTTCGACGTGGAAGACGAAGATCGTTCTGTGGATCAGACTGGAGAGAGTCATGACGATGAAGAAGTCGATGTTAGTCACTTTTTATCATCTTGGTTTATTGTTATTGTTTGTTTGGGTACATTCGTTGCTACTCTAACCTACTCTGCAGTCTTAAGTGCAGTGGGCTTAGAGTATTATTAGTATACCGCAATCCAGCACGATTTAAAGCCTAAGGTTAATTCTATTAGACTAGTTATTATATTAGAAGTTTCGTCTATTAATCAATTAATAGACGAAACTTCCTTAAGAGTCGATGCGAAGCATGGACTCTTAAGGCCGCGTCATGTGGTCGGGAGGGTCGGTTAGAGCGTGTCTGGGTTTGGCGGTACCTAATGTTATTAGAACTGACTGCGGATCTAGTGGCGGTGTCTATTGGCGTCATAACTACAATAAGTAACTTATAACACTGATGCAAAATTAGGGTTCATAACCGCGAGTGTGGTTTTACGATGCCTGAAATTAACCAATTTAGATACAGTTTCATACATAATTTTAAAAATGGTGACTGTACGAATCAAATCTGTAGAATGTTTGTCAAGAATATAAATTCTCTATAGATACCAACAAAGTAAATATTTTTTTTGTCTTAGTTTTAGAGTAGATGTTGGCGACGATCACACACACACTGTTGCCCTGAAAAATAAGATAAAATATATGCAAAACTTCAAATAATGTATATTGTGGAAGCAACCTCCTTAGATCCTCACCATTTGTGTACGGCAAATGTGAAGGTTTAATACTTGTTACTGTCGGCGTCTAAGGAGATTGCTTCGGAAAATTATAATTTATAATTAAAATATGTAAAATAGGATTATATAGACTAATTACATATGATACTAGCCTTAACTGTACATACCTACTAGCATCAATCTTATATTTGTATATTTAAAAAAAACACTTACCTCCAGTAGCGGTATTGCGCGACCCGTTAAATGTTTGAAAATAAGTTGCACATACCGACGAGTTTTTAGTGTCGAAAATACTTTGACCAAGGCCGCACGCCCGCTATTAATTTCTGTTAAAAATCATATAACTTCCCTTTTTATTCGCCCTTCTCACGCCAGCGATCCATCGTCTACAATAGATTTATTTCCATTTTGTTATCACAATAATGATGTTACAGGTTGACGTAACAACGTGTGAGCCAGTGGCAGCGTTCTGCAGCTCCGACGAAGAGGGCGAGGACGAAAATGTGCTATCATTTCTACCGATCGCGCCGGAAATTGAAGACCCTGAGGTATTCCCCCTTTTCTTGAGAACGTTCATAATTATGAATATACAAGTAGAAGTCTTCTGATGAATTGATTGCTGCTGAATCTTCCAACAAACACTCTAATTTCAAATAATAAAATACAAAGACCAATTCCAATCTAAATATCTAGATATAATAAGTAGAACTAAAAGATTTAAGCGAAAATAATAAATTTTACACAAACTTAAAACCTTTGTATGGAGTTAATACCTCAATATATCTGTCACTGTGGATTGTACATTTTGGTGTTGTACAGGATGGATGGGCGGCCACACAAGAAACTGTGACGCCTACAGAGACGCCAGAGAAGCTAGAGCCAGCCGCAAAACGACCCAAGTGCAAGACATTTGACATATCGCTTAAGATCGCGCCGCCTGGTAATTATGTGATTAATCGCAGTAAAACCTCAAGCTTTACATTTGCATTACCAAATATGCCGAAATTTAGATTTTAGACGATTTTTGTCTTTTGTAATAAAGTCAGCTATATCCCTACTGCACGCTTCAGCCTAACGAGTTTTACTACGACATCGCCATTGCAATGCTTTGTAGATTTAACTGCGTATCATTCAGTTGTCTTGTCCTGTCTGTCTATCTTTTCTTGGACACATACAATAAAAGGAATGTGGTAAAACAATGAATGCACTCCCCTGCACTACTAACAGTGTCTTACGAATATATACGAAATACAAATATAATACGAAAGGTCTGCACTCGTAATATCAATCATATCCAACATACATGAGAAGTAACCTCGACTTTGTCTCATCGATCGCTCTTAACATGTTATTTAGCTTAAAGTTCCATTCCTATGGGCCGTCCATTAATCACGTGATGTTTTTTTAGCATTTTTTTAAGCCCCCCTCCCCCTTGGTGATACGTAGTGAGGTTTAAGACTACCCCCACCCCCCTTCCTAACATCACGTATATTTTTACACTTTATGTACAATGTGTACAAAGGCGAACTTAATGCCTATGGCATTTTCTAACAGTCAACCTTTAGGTGGTGCAGAAAGAAAAGTGGTAGATATACCCATGACACAAATGAAAAACATATATGTATATATATATAATAATAATAAAAGTAATTATTTTAAAATCCTAATACATAGATATAATTAATAATAATACTAATACATATGACGATATCATAAATAGATAAAATTTAATGATAATAAACTAAGAAATTGCCACATCATAATCAATACATAGTATAAAACAAAGTCGCTTTCGCTGTATGTCCGTATGTATGCTTAGATCTTTAAAACTACGCAACGGATTTTGACGCGGTTTTTTTTAATAGATAGAGTGATTCTTAAGGAAGGTTTGTATGTATAATAAATGCATAATATAGTAGAGAAACACTGATAAATTTAAAGGTTTCTAATGTGATGTCGTAAATAAGCACCTTTTTTGCGCTTATATTGCAAACGCTGGCTGAACCCTACGAGATAGACCAAAATAATGTACTACAGTATTGTACAACTTACAAAAATCCACAAAAAAGTCCGCGATGGTATATGTCTATCTCTTAGGGATAACACACCATAACCATTTTTTCACTGCACCCGTGCGAAGCCGGGGCGGGTCGCTAGTAAATAATATTTTTTAAAATATTACCTACGTAATATTTTAAAATATTACCTTTAAATACAGGTAGAAAATATACTTTTATTTTATTCTGAAATTAAGGACCATGATAATAGGCGGGGAGCCGGTAACATTAAAAGTGTCGTCATAGCGAATCAAAAAATATTTATTTAAATAAATTATCATATGTATAGGCATAAATTATGCTTGGATTCCTATTGCCGCAACAATGTTAAAAAAGAAAAATAATTAAAACATGAATAAAACACCTTTTAAAAAAAATTTTAAAACACGCTTTCAAAAAAACCAGTAAAAACTGCAGACTAAAAAGTAAGAAAATAAAAAAAAGTTTAAAAACTGAAGACTTTAAAACCTTACAAAGTTTGCGCACTAAAAAGTAGGAAAATAATTTTTTGACACCCTCCAAATGAATCCAAAATTGTTAAGACTAAAAAGAAAGCGTGGGGCCCTCATCATACTTCTTAATTCATACTGTCGTAACATCTTTAATTTGTTAAATTATAATTTATTTTATTAATTATAATTTATTATATTAAGTCTACTGAAGTCTACGTATTTGAACTTTTATTCGCTATACACCTTACTCGAACTAGTTATGGATGGTTAACAACGTATATATTATTTTATTAAAAAGTTTGTGTCCTCTGTTATCTTTACTAGTTGTTTTAGTTTTTTGGAAGGAAAATTACATACTTTTGTAGTATTTATACTTAGAAATATTTCATTTGAAAATTCGGTGACCAAATTTAAATCTTTCTATTTCATTTTGATATATTAATGTATATTGAAATAATTGCATGACTTGCGCTTACATGAGCCAATTGCAGATGATACATTAGAACGATTCGTGATGTAACTTGCATGAGTAACAAAGATTTTTGTGCTACTTTGCGTATTAAAGTCGGTTTTGTTAATATTTTTCTCTCAGCCTACATCACTTATTTTTGTGTCATCACAAGTTATTAGAATCAACTACTTTAGAAATACTTGAAAGATATGGTTGAAGTATGATGAGGGCCCCACGCTTTCTTTTTAGTCTTAACAATTTTGGATTCATTTGGAGGGTGTCAAAAAATTATTTTCCTACTTTTTAGTGCGCAAACTTTGTAAGGTTTTAAAGTCTTCAGTTTTTAAACTTTTTTTTATTTTCTTACTTTTTAGTCTGCAGTTTTTACTGGTTTTTTTGAAAGCGTGTTTTTAAATTTTTTTTAAAAGGTGTTTTATTTTCCTACTTTTTAGTCTTGACTGTAAAAAAATGTGATGTAGAGCAACCACCTGTCTAATTAATAGAGTAAAAGTTGATTAGTTACACTTCTATTGAAGCAATTAAAATTCATTGACTTACTTATTCAATGATTTTTGCAATGATCAATAGAATTGAAGCGTCTTCATGAAGCTGTATGCATATGCATTATAAATTTTTTATGCGGTCATTTGGTGGATGATGATGAGTTTGATGTTCGACGCCAATCAGCGAATGGCTTAAAGCGTTCGAACCCGTTCCACAACCACATCAAGTAACACCTATCCGCCTCTCTATGTAGCTTATTAGCTCTCATTTCGTCGGTTTTCACGTCTTTTGTCTAATCTAGCTCTCTTTTCCGCTTCCGTTTCATTAGCTAGCTTCTGTTGTCTCATTCTTCGCTTTTTCTCCAGTCTTCGCTGTCTTTGTGTTGATGTTTCTCCATTGCCAGAGGACGGTTTGTTAGTTGAAATTGGAATACTCATCTTGGTCCCACGAAAATGGCGGTAAGTAACTGTCCATCCTGCTAGTGACCCCTTAACAGGATAAGGCATTTATACAACAGGGTGCGCCAGGTGCCCTCAGGTTCCCTACTAGCGATATGACATTTTTAGCCACCTTCATATCTTTCAGCCCTCGCCGTAGGCAGCATATTTTGGCATAGGTGGTCCCTACTAGCGATATGACATTTTTATACACCTTCATATCTCTCAGCCCTCGCCGTAGGCAGCATATATTGGCATAGGTGTTGAGCCTACCTTGTTTGTTTTGGACAAAGTCCAATTATACAGGCTCACCACGTGAAGATAAGGTTAGGCTAATAGACAAGAAAGGCTATATATTACGCGTCAAGTCTTTTCGAGCCCACATTCGACACTCTAGTTGAATTTCAAAATTTTCAAACTAAGGAGCTCTCAGAAAAGAAGCTAAGGAGGTCTCTGCAAAAATTTCAAAATGGAAAAGGGGCGAAGGGCAAAGAATGCCACTTCGTCTCACGATGATGTCATCGTGAGACGAAGTGGCATCTTTTATAAGTTTTCCATATTCAACCTTTCAGTCGAATAATATATTCTGTGACAACAAATTCATATTCGCTCCATAGTGGTCTTTCCGAAAATGTCCAATTACTGAATGTACTTTAAGCATTGCACAAAACTCCATTGCCGCTCGATGATCCAGTTTAAATTGGTATTCAAACCAATCTTTCATGCAAATCATCATCACTACAGTTGGGGGAAAAAAAACAAATATTTCACTCAGTCGTAGGGCGACGTCCTTTTCTCACCATAGAGTTTTCATATATTCAAAACCTAGAGTATTTCCCGTGTATTATTAATTTTCTTGTGTATTATTAACCTGGTGTATACCCCAATTTCCACGTATGGAATCGACTTTTCGCATCTACATAGGATACTTTTTACCGCTGTAAAATACCTCTCCCACGGGAAAACCTGGTAACAACAGCTAACCCATATCATGGGGGTGCATTTGAAATAGCCAATCCGCCATCTTGGATGTCCGCCGTTTTGGATTTAAGTCACGTGACTAACTTGTTCGTTTTCCTGACAGCAAACCCTTTTATTTGATACCCATATCATGGGGGTGCATTTCAAATAGCCAATCCGCCATCTTGGATGTCCGCCGTGTTGGATTTAAGTCACGTGACTAACTTGTTCGTATTCCTGACAGCAAACCCTTTCATTTGATACCCATATCATGGGGGTACATTTCAAATAGCCAATCCGCCATCTTGGATGTCCGCCGTGTTGGATTTAAGTCACGTGACTATCTTGTTCGTATTCCTGACAGCAAACCCTTTCATTTGATACCCATATCATGGGGGTGCATTTCAAATAGCTAATCCGCCATCTTGGATGTCTGCTATGTTGGATTTAAGTCACGTGACTAACTTGTTCGTATTTCTGACAGCAAACCCTTTCATTTGATACCCATATCATGGGGGTGCATTTCAAATAGCCAATCCTCCATCTTGGATGTCCACCATGTTGGATTTGAGTCACGAGACTATTTTTTTCGTGTTACTGACAGAAAACCTTTCATTTGATATCCATATCGTGGGGGTGGATTTCAAACAGCCTGTCCGCCATCTTGGGAGGCCGCCATATTGGATTTGTAATGACGTTTCTTAGCTAGTCGTGTATTGTCACCGGAACCAAGCTTGTATGCAAAGTTTCATTTAATTCGGATAAGAGGAAGTGCTCGAAAAATTGAAAAGAAAATTCCACCCAGATTTACAAACAAGTCAACTCTATAGAAAGCGTGTAAAAAATCTGTTATCGTTATCGTGGCAAGTCAAGATAACACTACACGCCGCGCTGCTCAACTGTTTAAAAATCGCGCGTTTGACGAAAAAATAAATACACGTGATATCTTACTACACCCCCCCTCCCCCCTTGTGTGTTTTTCGTGATTTTTATCAAACCCCTCCCTCCCCTTTCAAGCCTCACGTGATTAATGGACAACCCCTATAGTAATTTGCACTTTGGCACGTTTAATGGCGCAGAGTTAATATCCTACAATTAATCGAAATTATTGTCACACGTAACTGTTAGGACTGTTGCATTATTATCATTAACTTTCTTAAGTGGATTTGTTTTGTCGGGGTTGGAATTGTAATTACAAAATCGATGCGATCGCAAATCTCTGGAAGTAACATCTGTAAACAGAAGAACTCGCGACGCGACGTGAATACGATGGTACTATGGTGACAAAGAACAATAAATATACATAGGTTACTTAGGAACGTAGTTTTTTCTGTACAGATTCTACCACAAATCTAACACCCTCTTGAGGTCATCATTGTTCCTGATATTCCTCGCGAAGACTGATGTTTAATTAACGACGCTTTCCTGTGTTACCCGGTCTGCATATTGGAGCATAATTGAAACTACACGCTTGCCGTACACGTGATGATACACACACTCATACACACATACACACATGGACATGGAGTTGCTTCAACTTAGTCTCTTTTCGGTGAAACGAAGCCATTTTCACTTGATTCTCATTTTCCGAAATTTTTACGGTAAACGACCGTCAGTTACCTTCTAGGTGAGCGTCTAAATACGATGTAGACGTAGAGAGTTATACATCTAAAGCACAAGCCAGTAGGTAATTCACAAACCAAGTCCTTGAAAAAGAATATTATCGAGTACCTAAAGTGGATCTTTTTATATATCTCCTTCCACTCAACCAATCCGAGAGCTAGAATATCACGTCATCGAACAGACGACGTGATATTGTGGCGTTCGGATTGGTTAAGCCGAACGGTTCGGTTGCGTTTCGCTTGCGATTTATTAGTGCGATCGCCCCTCTGGTCACTTTATTAAGGCGTAAAACTCCAAAATTAAATATCGCAACAACTGTCAACAACAGTTTTCTTCACTCAATCAATATTAACTCCTAACCGCAAAGAACTATTTGTTTGCGCTTACTATTTATTTCTTACGCTGGAGTTGATGCGGTACATTCACGAGCTGTCTATTACCATTTCTTTCTCGTTTCGCCTTGCGCATATACAGTTTTAAATAAAATACCTATCTATTGTTGGAATAAAATACAGCTTTGTAATAAAATATTTAAAAAAAAATGATTTCATGGGTTCTGCTAGACATTAACATTTATATATTATTGCCCTCTCATGACATTTCGGACTAACAATCGAAGGAATTAAAACTAAATAATTACAATATTTGATCATATTAAATCCCTACTCGCATATATTATAAAATTTAAATTTCTTTATCGTTTCAGAACAACCATTGTCGTTTGGTGGCAAAAACAAACAAGCAGCGGGTAGTAAAAAAGTAGCCGGCAGACCAAGAAAATAAATGTTTTAACTGCATAACTGTTTTTTTTTTCGTTATTTATATTTTTAATGCAATACATCTGGTTAATGTGCAAATCCCTATAGGAACCAAAGACTATATTATCAATTTGTAAAATAACAATAAGTAAATAATACTACCCCTCCTCCAATTTTTTTTTATTGAATTAACCATTAAACTGTCTTGTGATTCTTGATAATTTTATCTATTATTATAAAATATAGATTTTTATTACTACCTCCTCTTCATATTACTCGTCATAAGAGTCTGGTATATATTTTTGCACTGTACTATTCCTCAAATCAATTCAAATCAAAATTAACTTTATTCAAATATGACTTTATAGAAAGCTCTTTTGAATCGTCCAATTTTTTTCCCTACCACCCATTCAGGACGTATTTTTTAGCTGATAAGAAGAATGGGCGCAAGAAACTTATCAGCTTTATCAAAAGTAATAACAACATTTACAATAAATTATGTCGTTATCATACAATGTACATATGTGTTTACAATTTATACGGGAAAACAAATATTTACAATTTAGAATGTAATATCTTCCAATCAACACCAAGCATTGGCATCATTTAAATAATCACTGTCTTTGTAAATAGCCAATACTCATTAGCGTTTATTAAACATGTACCTTGAACTTGCAATTCAGCTACACTATGTTTAATCTTGTTATAAAAATTTATACATTTACCCATAAACAAACCTCTAGTTTTTTGTAGCCTGTATGTTGTCGTACATTGTCAAGCACAGAACATTATTACTCGAAATAATAGACCTATAACAAAACTAAATCTCGGACTTACCGTTTTGTTTTCATATTATTTAGTCCTAATTATAAAATAAGCTAGTACCTCCTTCTGTTAGAGGTTGGAATTTTGTATATGATTAGCTATTTGTCAAAATTTAATTATAGTATTAGGTATGAGTTTTAAAAGAATGAAGTGTGCTGTCTTCATATTTACTTATTGGAAGAATGTTTTATAATGTAACTATGTAAAAGTTTGATAGAAGTATATTGTGAGATTTATTTTATAAAGCATAAATTTACCCTACAAGACCTTCATCCATCGAATCCATAATAATAATCGCTGGGCAATACGCCACAGGCGATGTAGGCACAGAACAACATTATCGAAAGTAGTCAGAGCTGGAAAACTAAAAGGTTAGTTAGTTCCTCTTATCTGAGCAGTTTTTGGGCGTAACACGTCTATCAGCCATTTGTCTTAATTACAGAATTAGTGATGAATTACAGAAGAAGTGTGGTAAGTTCCATACTCTTTTGGCAAGTATCTAATTCGCGTGTGTCATTATTGGCAAATAGGTGGCTTATTCTACCCTTATACCGTAACGATTAATATTATTTTTCTACTCATTTATCTCTTGTATGCAGCCAGAAAAGTTGGTAGTTTCATTAATTTTCCAAACTACATCAACTTTCCACTAGCTATCTATACGATTAGCGGCGTCCTTTAATATTTATGTAACATATATTACCTGTGCTTTATTTAATCTAGAAATTATCATCATCATCATCACAGCTCATATACCCACCGAGGGGCTCGAGCCTAGCCTAACTACATTAGGGCGATTAGGCCTTAGTCAACCACGCTGGCCCAGTGCGGGTTGGTTGACTACGTACACCTTTAAATCGCTTCGCAGATGTACGCAGGTTTCCTCACGATGTTTTCCTCCACCGTAGGAGCGTCGGATAAATGTACATATGAAATTCGGAACGAAATACATATTGGTACACGGTAGGGATTAGATCGCGGGCCTCCCGATTCTATGCGGCGCACAAACCAGTGCCGAGACCACAGCGCCACCGACTAGAAATTGTGCTTATTCCTATTGACTCGAGAGTGAACGAGTAGCATATTATTATTCAGGTAACTCATCTCATGTTTCCACAAGCCGTTGACATGGTTAATTAATGACATTATTAATTGATTTTATTTATTAATCGTTTGTAAAAATGCTTAGGCGTCTAGTAGCTGTGCCTGCGTTAAATACGGTTTGTTCTTTCCGACTGGTGGTAGTTCTGATAGCGGCAATAGTGTGCACAAAAAAAAGGTTAGCAAAAGTTCTGTGAATCTGTCTCTCCAGATATACAAGTATCAGTTGTCTGGAATAAAATTATCGAAGGTCTGTAGAGGTTGAATTAGTATTCCTTGATTCTCGATGAGACAATAAGTTTCATTACGATTTCACTAATTTAAAATGGAATTGAAATTCATAACAAAGCTACACAAGTTTAACCATTCAACTACTTAGAATGATGGCATTCTAGTACCGATAGATTGAACAAGCGTTATGTTTTATAGACTAGTTTGAAATACAGTAAGATCAGTATTTTTTTAAAAGCTATCCAAAAATTGTAATAGACATGGAGAATATTTATATTTAATCAGTATTATTTCGTCATCTTAATTCTATCACTCAACTCTTCTCAAAAAATAACTAGACTATGTATAGAAGACACATTTATTTTGTTAAAAGAATTCATCTGCTGATCTTAAATAAAATTCATATCTAGAGTATACCGTAAGTACTTATCATCTGTATATAAATAAATCTCACTTAAATTATATCGAAATAATAATACAAGTTTATTCGAGACCAAAAAGACTCATCACTTCACATTAATATCTCTAAGTTACAGTTAACGTTCAATATAATACATAGCGTACATTCTACGCGGGCGACAAGCACCCTGACGTATAAATAATATAATCTATTGCGTGTTATTTACAAGAGTGGCTAGTCTACGCGTCTAGGTCGTCCTCGTGCTGGCTGGAGAAGTAGCTCACCAGGCCGCCGAACTCACCCGCGCTGTCTACCGGTTCTGGCTTGATCACGGGCGGCAGGTCTTCCGCGGGCGGCGAGCGGCCGGCGACTGGTTCTGGTCCACCGTCATCCTCGAGGCGTTCGCGCAACGTCGCGTGCGCCGCGTCTGTGGGTACCTGAGGCTGCGCTTGCGGTGACGGTTGCGGCCCTCGGTGCGTCGGCGGCGATTGTTGAACTTGATGTGAAGGCGGTACTTGTTGAATTTGATGAGAAGGCGGTTGTTGTTGATGTAGGTGTGAAGCCGGTGGTTGCTGAAGTTGATGGGATGGCGGAGATTGCTGAATTTGATGCGGAGGCGGTGGTTGTTGAATTTGATGAGATGGCGGCGGTTGCTGAATTTGATGCGGAGGCGGTGGTTGCTGAATTTGATGGGGAGGCGGTGGTTGTTGAATTTGGTGCGAAGGTTGTGGTTGCTGAAGTTGGTGTGGAGGGTGTGGAGGTGGTGAATGTTGGAGACGATGTGGGGGAGAAGATTTTTGAAGTTGATGTGGCGGCGGCGGTTGTGTCAGATGATGCGGCGCTCGCGGTTGCTGATGTTGATGTGATGGCTGCGGGTGCGGATGTGGCGGTTGCGCATACGAAGGCCGCGTTACGTACGGGTGCATCGGCATGGGCCGAGGCCCCGCTTCTGACGGCGCGTAAGGCCCGTACGGACCGTATTGCGGAGCGTATGGACCCAAGGGAAATCGCGGCCTGCGGTCTTTGTTTTCGGTGTGCTTGATTTTGGGGTGGATCCGCGGAGGCTCATCCCGCGGTGAAGGAGGTCGTGGTGACGGTGAGCCAGTCGGCGACCGGTACTCTGGTTCAGTTTTTACTTCGGCCTTTATTTTGACTGGTGACATAGCGGCTGGCGGTGGTGTCGGATTCCCGGTTGCCATGGAAGGCCGGGGTGTGGGGTGACGCGGACTCGGCGAGTTTGCAGAGCCCGGACCGGATGCGAGCCCCGGCGAGGGCCCGCGCGGCCCCCCGCCATAGATCCGCCAGGTGGCATGTTCAACCGCGGTGGCGTGTGCCCACCCGGTATGCCGTGACCGTGCGGTGGACCATGACTGGGTGAAGACCGTAGAGCCGGTGACGGCCCGTGTCCATGCAAAAGCGGTCCATGTACGGGTGGAGGCGGTCCATGCCCTAGCGGGGCCCCGTGGCCTAGCGATGGACCGTGTCCTGGCGGCTGACTGAGGCCTGGTGGAGGTCCGTGGCCTGGTGGAGGCCCGTGGCCTGGTGGAGGTCCGTGGCCTGGTGGAGGTCCGTGGCCTGGTGAAGGTCCGTGGCCTGGTGACGGTCCGTGACTTGGCGACGGTCCGTGACCTGGCGGTGGTCCGTGACCTGGTGGCGGTCCGTGGCCTGGCGGCGGACCATGACTGGGTGGAAGGGTGTGGCCGGGTGGCATTGCGTGTCCCGACGGAGGTGCCTGCGCCAGAGGCGTACCGGGCGGATGACCGCGTGCCTGGTGCATGCCGGGTGGACCGCGATATCCGGGCGGCAGCTGATAGTAACCGGGCGGGTATTGCGGGCGTAGCGGATTTAAGCCAAGGTGTGGTTGATACATCCCCATGTTCTGTCCACGCGGTCCATAAGGGGTGTTACCGGATGGATACATCATAGAGCCTCTGCAAAAATTAATAAATTTGTATTCCAAATATTTTTTTCAAGTAGGCTTGCATAACTAAATATGAAACAACATATATGAAAAAAAAGTAGTCCGATTTTGATGTTATGTATCATCACACGGTCTTAAAAAGTCGATATTTTTAACCATAAATGAATCGAACACAAATATAAATACCATCAATTTAAGTTATAGTGTAATAGTGAGTTATTCGACAGAATAAAACATAACAGAGAAAACAAGATACGATACAAAAGGTTTAAGGCCCAATGGCTTTAGTTCAACCATGCTGGGCCAGTGTAAATTTGTTGACTGCTATATTCACCTTTAAAGGAGATTGCCCATTCCAGTACTTTTTGTAGAAACATTGTGTCTCAATGATTTTCTTACCAAAAATAAAATAATATTTTAAGTATTTTGTCTTTTCTGCTTAAACATTCCTTTTGGGAATAATTTTCTGAAATAAATCAGTAATAAACTTCCGTCATACAGCAAATTGTCATAATCTGCCATGTTTGGGTTGGGATAAATTATAGAAATCAATCGATTATTATCTGTGGGATGATTTTGTATCTAAATCGACAATAGAACCGTTTTGCTTAATGTCTATTCCCTCTATGGATGCAGAATAAAAAAAAAATGTTATGCCCTCGGCAACGGCAAAATAAATACTTTCTTTATTGTGTTTGTTAACACATGAAATCGATTCCAAACCATTCATGATTTCGTCTTATAGCAAACACAATAACGCTGCGCATGCGGTTTAAATCAAACTGAATGTGTTGCATTGCGATAAGAATATTGATTTTGTTAAAACTTAGAAGTTTGTTTTAGTTATTTACATAAGATTTTTATATATTTTTGTTAATCACTAATTGGTAGTTAATTGACAGGAAAATATTTTTGGATTTGTTTTTAGTATAATTTTCCTTTATATAAACAGTTTAGTACAATACAATTAAAACTAAAATATCAACATATAATTTAACTACTGCAATATTCTTTATGATAGTAATTAGTTCATTTTCTTGTTCTTGAAAATAATGTGATTATAAATTAATTTATAATCAAAATACAATTATGAGCCTATGTGCACCATAATGTTAATTTGATTTTATTTTGAAAAGACTGCTGTATAATTGCATAGTTTTATTAATAATAAATATAAATATTTATAAAAATTAAAATTCAAACCATAATTACATAAATAATTGATCGATTAATATTTTCATTAATAATTTCCTTTTTACTTTAGTTAGTATAACTCTTCCAATACATTATATTAAAAACGAAAGAATTGAAACAGATAAAAATAGCATTTGTGTGTTCAATTTTTTTAGTATTAATGGGAAGGTGGAGAATAAATAGGCAAAAATTAAAATAAAACATTAACTCTTTGAGTTCCACCCGAGTTACGTGAATTTTAACTCGAATTAAGTCGGGTTTTGTTTTTTCCGTGTTGGCACATCGCTACTATCTTCGGCGTTTGACAACTTTGACATTTCTTTATTTTAGTACAATTGACGTCACAAACATGGCGGTCGTCATTTTGGCGCCTTTATTTTACGATAATATTTTGATCTCTTTTTCCTGCTTGCAGGATAAATATTTTGCAAAAATAAAAAAAATAAAAACATTTTGACGAATATATGAAAAAATAGTAGAATAGCCTATTAAACGAGAATAGCGCAAAAAACTAACGCAAACCTTATTACTTACGACATAAAGTGTGCATTTCCTTGAAACTATAATAACCTAAAAACTAACTTATTTTCTTGATTATTTCAACATTCTCATTATGAATCTTGACAGAATTTGGTAAGTATCATTTATTATTATTATATAACCAAATAAAAACATTTTCATTGAGACACAAAAATAATAAAATCAGTACATTTGCCCATACTGAAATGGTCAATCTCCTTTCTACACTGATTAATCTAACGCACTTAGTGTTAGATTAATGTACGTATAAAATAATTGTAAATAGAAGAATGAAACCCTGGACCTCCCTAATCACGCGATTGGAAACATAGTAACGAGGCCCCATAGCCACTCTCTTTCAGCTAGTCCTCAGTATATTAAAAACAGAAAGCATCTTGAAGTTATTTATTTATTATTTTTAACCATTATAGAAGAGTAATTTATTTAATTCTTACCTATATTGTTGGTTTATCATATGTGGCATTCTCGTTATAATACTTGGTTCCTCACTAATTGGTTTGAAAGGTTGGGGCGAACCGGCTACAGAGAGAGTACCTAAAAGCACATAGTTAATCAAAAACGAGCATTGAATTTATAAAAACTGTGTCCGGTAAAATACTGATAACATATTCTAACCATCTCGTAAAGCGTTTGGAGGTTGATCTCCTCTATGGGCATTTTGCATACGTTCTTCGCCTGTGAGCACACCACGAAGTTCTGCTCGAACCTGCAGTAAAAAATTAAGCTTAATTAATTTAACTACCAAAAAAAGTCTGAATTTACTTTAGTCATGATTTTAGAACTCAGTTACATATTTACTTATGTGAAAAGCAGATAAATCTGAAAATATTATAACTGGGTTTGAAAAGTGTGTCAAAGAAGCAATAATTCATAAGCAGTATAAAAATAAATAATTACCTAGATTCGTGATAGGATTGAATGTAAAGTAAGAGGTGAGAAAAAAATACACAAAATATCGCATGCAGGTCAAGATTTCTTAAGAAAAGTCGTATTTTTTCTTGACATAAACCATCGTATTTACTCCGATTTCAAGCTAAAGGCTTTAATGGGCATGGACTACTGGCTCAAATTTGTGCTAAGCGGCACCAAAAAACTATATGGTCTGTAAGGAATGCTCTGACTTGCAGGTGGTTAAATTAACTGGAACTGGGCGTTCAACAAGATTGAAAAACCATGGGTCATGCTACCGCAGAGCAACCTTGATGTTGCCACTTGCAGCACTGTCAATCATGTCCATTAAAGACACTGGGGTCACCCCTACCCCAGTTCTGACATTTAAAAACTTACTTGCAATCTAGGCGTTGTTGGAAATCTTTGTTGATCTTGAAAATCTCCGGGATGTCGTACTGGCACCGGTGAATTGGGGTATACAGCTGGTCTTTGCATATCCAGCGCCATCGGCCTGACAGGTATGCTGTAATTCATGTTCCCCATTGGGTAGTAGGTTTTCTCCTTTTTAATCCGTTTGTTTTCTTGCATTGCTAGCCGAGCTTGACGTTTTTCCTCCCGTTCCTTTGCCTTTTGTTCTTTAAGTTTTTCTTTTTCTTCTTTCTTTTGCAATCGTTCTAATTTCCGCGCTTCCTTCTCTGCTTGTTTCGCTTCCTTTTCTAATCTCTTCTTCTCTCTTTCTGCCTGTTACGACATTTTGTTAATTGATAACAAACTGATAGCCAACATGTCAGAATTCCAAAATTATTTAAAAATTTAATCAATCCTAAAATAATGTTATCGCTCATTAAATATACACAAATCAAGTAAAAATAAATCGAAATATACATTATTGCTATATATAGTTAATAATATCGGAATAATTTTGATGTTATTAACTATACATCACAAAAATGGAAAATTTATATCATGGCAGCAGTAATATCCCTTTGTCCAATGTGTATGCACACAAAATAATGTTTCCATAATTTCGAACTATGAGGCCCACATTTTAACTCTTGAATAGGTCTGAATATGAAAAACCATAAATATTAAACATATAAAAGTGAAGTGATTAGGGAGTGTGCTAAAATGATTGTTACTGTAAATGGAAGAATCATATTCACATTTTGTCTATTTAAAGTAAATAAACTTTTAGGTCAACTTTTGACGCAAACAACAATCACGACTTATACCGTATTATTCCATGACCTGGTTTAGGCCTCGTCTAAACGAAAACTCGGGTTTAACTCAGATTTTAATGAAATTGATATTACAAGACACGGTTTACCCAAAGAACCGGGTTTATCTCTGGTTTAAAGATAAACTAGGCTACCCCTTAGTTTAAGTTTGGTTTCAAAACGAAATTATGATTTTTGAAAGCTGACAATTTGTAGTTTGTGCATATGTATCTCTAACAGATAGTCTGTGATTTGCGTAGGTGATTTGTGATTGTGGTTGTTCGGTTTTTATTGTTCTTGCTATTAGTTTATATTCTCGATATTTCACGGACTTTACGGCTTGATAATGGATATTGAACTTAGAATCATGCACAGTTAACATACGTTGTCTTCTTGGCACGAATTATGGGACCTCTTATTATTTTCTACTTTTATATAAGTTTATTAAAGATATCATTGTAAAATTCAAAGAAAACGAAATAATTTTGTTAAGTTAAATGCTTTGGTGTCAAAAGGGCGGCAAATGTTGAATAGGTACTTAATTTACGTTCCAACAAGCAATTTTTACAACGTGAAATGTATTATTATATTTTCTAGTATATAAAAGAAGAAATGTAAGTACGAATATTTTCTTTCATACTTACATTTCTTCTTATATATACTTTAAAATTAAATTTATCTTATAAAATAAATGATTTTTATCAACTTTGTAGTTTTATTTTCACTGTAGTTATGAAGTCGGTTACAAACGAAGCTGCGTGAAATGGAACGATTATTGGTTTACTAATAAAATTGGCTAAAACTAGGGTGCCAAAGCCGTTTAAAACGAACGAATGAATGAATGATTTTCTTTAGACTCGGGTTTTGGAAGATCGTCCTTGAATTTGTTTTTGTAATAAAGTCCGGTCTAAGGCAGAGACCTTGGTTTAGACCCGAACTACATAGACCTGGTTTAAACCCGAGTTTTAGAAGTTTTTGTAATAAGAGAGATAATGTTTATATAGAATCCTATTTGATAATATTTTTCTGTATTTAAGGGTGATATTGCGTTACGTTTGTTTATATTTGAAATATATGTATTTAAATGTTTATTTTTTCAGGCTAGAGAGGGTAATTATACTGGCGCTATTAGAAAAGATCGTCCACAATATTTTATAAAATTGCATCATTTTCAGTTGTTTATAACCTCAAAAAACTCATTTAATATGTGGCATCGTCATTATTTCATTTCATGTTGGATAGACTACCTCCCAAGGAACTATACACCGACCAGTCCTGCGCTGCTAGCATTCGTCGACTTTCTAACATTTTCAATAAATCTTCCATCAACATTGTCAGAAGTCTGATATCGCTGCAGTCTATTCAGGCTTTTTGGACGTTTGCTTGCTTCCCGAGGACTTTTCTTCCAAAATGGCCGTCAGTCCTACAAGCATTGTTCCCTGTCCATCTATATTCAACAATCCTTACTCTTACATTTCTGACTCGACCACGCAAAGAAACTCCTAGTATAGCTTTCTCCACTGTTCCTTAATTGACTTTGATTCTATTATTCTTTAGGCACATTCTAAGCAGTCTGTATACGGCGCCATATATAGGTATTGTGTTAAGTGATCTTGTGATCATACAACGTGACTACCCATAACCAAGCACAAGCATAACCGAGTGGTCAAAATATATTTTTAGATTAAGATTTATGAAAATAAATATCGACAGAAAGAATGAAATTTATTTTATTATAAAATTAGTTAACACTAATAGGTGTTATATGATGGGTATAATGTATCTGTTGCTTAATTTAATACATTGCCATTAAGATGAGATTTGAGTATACAGTAAGTGAGCGACACCCAATAGTTTTGCATTATAGACAAGCACATTTTATTTATTACAGCTATATTAACGTCAATAACATGTAAATGTAGTTTCGGCAATCGGAATATTTTGCAATAGCATGATGACTAGAACAAATAATTATGTAGCTTCAGAACGCTAAAGAATGTGCAGCATTATTTCGATTCATTTACTAGAAACATGCATACTGTTATTGTAATAGACGAAATTAAAATAGTATAAAAACTGCGTCAGATTAATAACAAATTTTGTGGGATCATTTGTAACGTCAATACTGCTCCTAATTTTTATATGCTCTAACTGCCAAAATGTAATATATAAGTGATTAACTTACTTGATTAGGAGTTATTATAACAGCAGCATCGGCTTTCAGATCTGTTGAAATGAAAAATATTAATTAAACAATATATTATACAATTATGCTAGTGTTTGTCGTATCCCCGAAAAATATGTGCCGTTGCGAGAATCATCAATCCTAATCTTTTGTACCTTGAAACATCTGCGAAACTAGAATAGAATGCTTAAAATCTCGATCGACACTATCGAGGTCATTCGATATTTGGTCATTCTATGTTTGTATCTGTAGACGTATTTAATTTGTCAAAACGCATATTTAAATTGGAATTGTTAAGAATATTACTTGATGATTCAAGCACTAACATCTAATCATATAATTGTGATTAATATTAATTAGTTAAATGTTGTATATTTATATGTTTATATATTTAATTTATATGTTTTATTATTTGTTTGTTTTATTTTAAATATAAAAAATAAAACAAATTAGTTGCTGTTCATGGTGTATGTACATATATGTGTGTGAGTGTGTGTGTGTGGTGCCCAGAGCAAATGTTATTTTTGTTTTTTTAATTTGTGGATAACGTCGTTGGTTGCAGTATTAGCATGCTTGGATATTGTAAACTAAATCATACTATATACATTAACTAAAGTCAGGCCGCTCTAAGATTACCGATTTGACACTTTACTTTTTTTGGTTGTACATATAACTTTGTTATGAGGAACACATTTGGAAAATCGTTTAGAACAACTTTTATCAATACAATTTTCTGTCAAAATATCAAAGTTACGTAATTGTATTATAATTTGTCTTTTAGTACTTTGAATAATTTAAGAATAAAAAAAAAACTTATAATTTCCCCTTTGTATAGCGCTTTTACAAAGTTACTTCGTTTGTCACGCTTTCATAGTGATGTGCTCGGTAATACTCACTGCGTACTTTTGTGTTCCGGAATGTATTAGAATGAGGAGGTTTTGGCGCGATTTAATAGCGGCGGTTTGCATTATTTTTATCAATAGTTAAATATTGTTTTTTTGTGATATTTTTACGGTAAATGTGGTATTCACGGAATAAAAAATCAGATTATAGATTATTGCTACATGGTATTGGTTTTGAATTCGCCAAAACCAATAAAAGGAAAATGTTAATGGAAAGGTATGACATAATTTTAAAAAGATGTGAATTTTAAGAGAGGCTCTAAAAATAACTGATTGGGAGAACGTTGTTTTTATTGACGAGACATGGTTAAACGCTAACCACTCTGTGTCACGTACTTGGACTGATGGAACACATGCATCTACATCAAAAGTACCTATTGGCAAGGGATCAAGGCTCATTATTTGCCATGCCGGTTCTGCTGGAGTTGGCTTTATTGAGAATGGATTGCTAGCGTTTGCATCCAAAAACACGTCGGATTACCACGAGGAAATGGACGCGGAAACTTTTAAATTTTGGTTTCAAAACCAATTACTCCCCAGTTTACCAGAGCCATCCATTATAATTATTGATAATGCGTCATATCACTCGGCGCAAATAAACAAAGCACCCACTCAAGCTAATAAGAAAGCAGATCTGGCAGGTTGGCTTAAAAAAATGGTATAAAAACCAATCCCGAAATGTTAAAATCGGATTTACTCAAATTGGTGTTCGAAAATAAAGAAGCAAAAAAGCTATATGAAATCGATGAACTAGCTCTGGCTCACGGACATCGTGTCCTGAGAATCCCGCCTTACCATTGCCAATACAACGCTATAGAGTTAATATGGGCGTAAGTCAAAGGTAATTTGTTTCTTCTTTATATAAACATTATATTAATACTCGTATTTAAACTCTGCATGACTGACTTGGTAGACTAAAAAAAATAAACAGCAGGACATACACAGTTCATACATAGAAATATTAAAAACTAAATGATGAAAAAGTTATAAAGAAACAAATATCCAGACTTTTAAATTAAATTTTAGTGCTTCTAATATAATAATAAAAATTATGTTACAGGTTACGCAGCTCGTCATAATACGACACCCCCGTTCAGCACGAAGAAAATGTTGAACCTACTTAAAGAGGCATGCTCCAAAGTGACCAAAGAGGATTGGGTCAAAGTGGTCGAAAAGACCCGAAAACTAATATTAGAAGATTACCAACGAGACATAAGAGTTGATTCTATTATAGACAATGAAATTGTAATTCGAGTAACAGATAGCGATAGCGACTCTATAAGTGGATCTGAAAGTGAATAAATCTTTTCAATCTTATTTTTGTTTTAATTAATCCTTGCTTAGTTATTAAGTAGAAATAACAGTTACTTAAATGACTCGGTAATTTTGCCGTAGTCCCTCACTAGTGCTGTCAATCTGACATATGTCAAATCGGTAATCTTAGAGCGGCTTGACTATAGTAACCGTTTGTTATCTCTCAATAAATAAATAAATTCGTGGAAACAAGTACAGGGATAATGTTCGTCAAATTACACGCATCTGACTCTCTCTGTAATTACGCTCAAGAGTAGTACATGGACTCGGCCTATAACTTCTCCGACATACCAGACACCACCACCTGGTCGCATTTTCCCATCCTCCACTAGAAAACTAACTCAAGCATACGCAGCTGTAGCGTAGCGCTTGAATAGCGTTAATCAGGTTCGGTTTGAACAGGTGACTTTATTCAGTTATAGGAATAGGATAGGATAGGAATTCATCATCAATAAAAAAAGAGTAAGAGAAAGTGCAGACGAAATGAAATTAAACGGAAACGTTTAACGAATAGTAGTTAATTTTTTAGACATCAAACGTTCTGATTGGTTAAACGCAATGGTTCGGTTGCGTTTCGACTGCAAATCAACAGAATTGGCTATCGTTCTAGTTCTAGCCTTCCCCAAACGAATCTCAAGTTGAATTTGTGAAGCCCAAATGCAAATAAAGATCATCACCTTCATCATTCCAACCGAGATATGTCCACTACTGGACATAGCCCGCCTGATTGATATCTACACCGACCGGTCCTGCGGTGCTAGTATCAAGTGGCTTCCTACAAACTTCACCACATCGTCGGTCCACCCAGCATACCAACGCAGCGTTTCCCGGCATGTGTCAAAGACCTTACCATCCCAAGGATCACTCATACCAGCATTCTGACCGATCTCATTGCCATTTAAGATTTGTAATTCTTCGGAATACTGAACTTACTTTGCGGCATCATTTGCGATTCGATTTCAAGCAAGGAAATCCGAACATAACGCAGTCCATTGCCCTGTGAATGACTAAGGACGCTGAGAATAAGTAATGAGTAACCTTTGATCTTGAGCCCGACTAGTTTGGCGAGCGCGTCGTCCGGGTCGTGCGGCTTGGGCGGCCTGGCGCGGCCGCCGCGCCCCCTGCCGCGGGGGCCGCGGGGGCTGCGCGCCCCCCGCCCCCGCCCGCGGCCGCCGCCGCCCACGCGCACTGCAGCGCATTCCTCACCTGACACATTAGCGCCCGCGGATGTGCTTGCCGCGTCTACGAACATTTACATAATCTATTAAAACAATTGCAAACTGTCGTATTGTGTTGACAAGAGTAGTATATTATATTTTATCTACTATCATGCTATTAATCCTCTATAAAAGAACCTATAACAATCAGCTTATTACCAACATTAAAACACTCAATGATATTATAATCATTATATCATCCAAACGCGTGATATTATGAATTTTAAAAAAATAACATTCTCGTGCAATGACATTTTCACTACCAGATCACAAAAATTTTGAAACAAGAACAATAAATTGTAGACTAATTCGTAATTTCGAATTCTCGTCTTATCGTGTTATTTCCCGCCATTTTTTATTTATCAACATTCAACAAGGTGCAAATGTTCAAGTGCATTTCAATAATTGTACGATCCAAAATGGAAATAATTATTACAATAAATAATTCTTTTACTTATTAAGGTTTGTTTATTTTACATGCTTCGCAATTAGACTTTTCTTGAATTTACATAGTTCTTACAACACTGTGGTATGAGAATCTTTCATAGAGAATTCACATCATGATTGTAGATAAAGTTTTGTATGCAACTGTTATAATTAGGCATTAAGACACTCATGTGATACTATGATAAACCCACATTCGTGTTTTAATACCCCTGATTATACAACAGTTGCATAAATAACTATCAAGAATTCAAAATCCTAAAACCTTTCCAAATAAACCGTCGGCTATATGTACAGTCACTTGCAAAAATATGTTTTCAATTTATTACACACACACACAATAGTGTAATTTTATTTAACTGTGTTAATATTATTAGATGAAAATAAAGCGTTTTACTGTGTACATATGTTTTTGCACATGACTACACGCATATATTAAAGGTGCTGTGCCGGCATCGCTATTCATAATATAAATTACGATGCCCGCACGGTTACGAAAATGCACCGTATTCTCCAATTTATTTATTATACATGCTGTGAATCACGAACATGCCGTCCATATTTCCTGTTAGTGTTGAACATATCAAATATATGTAATGCAACTGCATTTGATTGCATTGCTTGTTTGTTGCTTTGAACGTGTCAATAGCCGTTTATTATTTTTATTATAAATAAGAATCATTTTAATACTGCGTTTAGTAATACTCCAGAAGTTATTACATTTTTCAATTACTCCACTGGATTATTTACTGGATGTTTAGTTGTGAACGCTATAAAAAAGCTAGACAGCAAATGAAATGTGGATCAAGTTTATGACTGTAGTTCGATTTCATTCGACTTCTTCTATGCGTCCTAAAAAACCGAAATGTAACAGAGAGGAAAGGGCAAATATAGACGAATACATTGTTCATTGTGGTTAATGGAAAGTTTCGTCAGTCAATGATTAATTGGTCAATTTACTCATTAAATCTGAGATCATCGTCTTTCAGTCTGTACGACCGTACCACAAATTAGATAGAGGATTTATTTTTACAAATGTTAGATCACAAATAATTATTATAATTCCAGACTTTATCAAGTGGTACTAGATTATTTAAATCACAAAATTATTTTCAACTTTGAGTACAATAACAAAATAAAAGTTCATTGTAAGTTCCACTTACTGAGATGAGCTTGTAACTCTTCGGTCTTGGCCCTGGTCACGTCTTCAGGTAGTTTCTCTAGTGGTACCACGACAGTTTTCTTGATAAGTTCCGAAAGGGCGCGCCGCCTCTCCTCAGCAGAATCCACTTCATCCCGCCGTCGCTTAGCTCGATCTGATCCTGAATCCGAATCCAGTTCGGAGTCCTCCACCTTGAATTCATCTGAACTATCCGCCATATGTTTCCCGCTCGACTTATGCATTTCCTAGGTATGAAGAATTCAAATGTCATTAAGTAAATCTGTTCAGTTAATAATTTGCCAAAGCATCTAATAAATGTTATAATAATACTGTGACCCCAATACCTGTTCGAGTAACATAGCTTCAAATATAGCATTTCAGATAAATTTTAGATGGATTTTTCTAGACAAATTTTATCCTCATAAGAGCCTTTCTTAAGAACTAATGTATATAAACATCACTAAAAACGAATTCCTGATCAGCCTCAAATAACTAGGCTCGTGCCCCATAGTAAGGACGGATACAAGATCTGACGATGATGAGGAGTCTTTCAGAATGGAGTTAATTCTAAAAATGTTGACGTTATAGATGATAAAGAATTTAAAATGTACATGCATTTAATTATGAAAATTGTTAATTTAGTTATATCGTGTAAATAGAACAGTGAACGTGTTACTTACATCCTCAGATTCTGTGTTGGGCATCTCAGTGTAATCGATTTTACGATGCCTTGTGCGTGGAACGTGCTTGGGGGACCAATCGTTGGACGCGTCATCGCTGAGTCCACCGTAAGTGACACGAGCGCGAACTACGTTACCCTCTGCATCGTATTGAGTTAGTGTGTCTCGCTTCTTCCTGGCACTTCTTGGTTTCTTATCTCTACGTCTGTCCCTGTCTCGGCGCCTGCTTGATTTCGATTTCCTAAAAGTGAAAACTTAGGTAAAAATTAAGGTAAATTTCAATAGCTGCAGGTATATATTAACCTGCACTATAGAAATGTACCTTTTGCTACTTATTAAACATCTAATAATTGGGTACTTGGTTTTTTACTTTTGGTTAATTATTTTCAGTGTCTTATGGTAGGCGAAATAAATGGCTTAGACAGCAAAGTAAAGTCGCTGATGTCACTAAACGTGTGACAAATTTAAAGTGGAAGTGGGCAGGCCATGTCGCCAGAAATCGAGGCTCGTGGTGCAAAGCATTGGTGGAGTGGAGACCGTGGGGCGAGGAACGCCCACAAGGAAGGCCAAAAATGCGTTGGTGCGACGACATTATAAAAACAGCAGGAGTGAAGTGGATCGAAGCCGCCCAAGATCGTCGGAAATGGCATAAAATGAAGGAGGCCTACACCCATAGGGTAGAGAATGGCTAAGAAGAAGAAGAAGATGGTAGGCTACAATTGTAGGGGACTTGCTGCAAATATTGTGAAATATTTTACTCCAAAAAAGTACAATCTATTCTCAAAGCGCTATGATATAAGACTGAAAAGAGTCTCAGAGATTTATTTATGATTTTTATATACATTAATTTAAAATTTTTAAATAGTTTAAATATATATATTAAAAAATTGATAAATAAAAATGATGGCAATAAGGCTTCAAAAAATAGTTTTCAACATAGCTCCACAATGTTATTAATTTGCCTTTTTCAAAATTTTAAACACACATTCAACTTATACTTTCTAAATAAATATTATCAAAACAAAGTCTTTTGAAAAATTTGTTTTATTATAAGTAAATCGGAACCTTGCTCACATTTTTTATGAGTAATGTAGTGTGTAGTGTTTAAAAACAACTAGTTTACTGCTACTTACTTAACTTTTTTATTAGACCACTCTTTTGTGCCCCCACTTTCACTAGAAGTATCGTCAAGTACTCCTTTCTTTTTCTTTTTAATTTCAGGAGATGATTCTCTCATTTTTGGTCGATCTGCAAGCATTTGGTGTATTTATATTTAGAACTAATTAATATTTAGTAATTAAATTTAGAACAGCTAAAAACGCAAAACTTATGATGTTGCAGACCTTTTCTATCAGTCCTGCCTGTTCTTCTGATTGGCAAAGAATCTGAAGATCTCGAATCATTTGAACTATCCCGCTCTGCTGAAGATGATATGTCTTCTGATGAGGATTCCATTCTAAAAATGAAACAGTAGTAGTACATTATTGCAAAGGCTGCGAAATAGGCAATTGCAGATCGACTGTCAGTGTAATGGATAATAATTGGAAAATTATTAAACGGCAGCGGCTTGTAACATTCATATAATAACGTTTCAAGATATTTTGATCTTGAAGTGTTTGTGTCTAATTTTGCAATATATTGCATTATATACAAATGATAACAAAAACTTAGTCATATTAAATTATCTGATGATATAACTTTCAAGAATACTTACATATAAATAAAAATAACAACTTTGCAGTGATATTGTTATTAATATCGAAAGACCTTTGGGTCATTTCAACCCACATAATCAAATCAATAATACAGCCCCTAAACTTGGATTGATTTTCAAAAAATTTTAATCAAAGTATCTTCCCTGAACAGATGAAGAATAGTAAGTTAATACCATTGCCTACATCTGCTAATAAAACGGACCTTTCTAATTACAGACCTATTTATATTTTACTTTTCTTTTTTTGGGGGGGAAATGCGGATAAAAATATATTTGTATTTATGACATTACTAATTGAATTTGAAAGTTCACGTATAAAATGTACATTTAGTGGTCTCTTTAGAACTGAGTTCTGATATATTTTCAGTATAACATCGAGCGGCAAACGAGGCCGCGACCGGCAATGTTTCTAATACTGTAATAGTCTCAGAGCTTGTCCAAAAAATGTGTTTTGTCTGAGAATAGAAGCAGATACGCTGCTTTAGTTTCTAACCAAGAATTTCAAAACTGAGTCGGTGATTTTGGGCATGCCTTATCACTGAGATTTCGAATAAGTGTTTATTAAGTATATAGGTACTGTGCAAGATTTTTGTCCACCTATAAAATCCTCACTCACCCTGTATCTTTAAAGTCTTCATCTGTCTCGTCGTCATCCTCCGAAGGTACATCCAGAGAATTCAGTTTCCGTGGCTTGCGTCGAGTTTTTTTTCGCAGTTTCTTTGCTTCTATAGGTTTACCCTGCAACCAGGAATTATGACTAACAAATTCACTCAATACTCGTATCACTTTCTCTCTCATCACATCTACTAGTACATTACTGCCGCGATATGAAATGGCCCCGTTTCAAACTCCGGTGTACAAAGTCCTTTTTTTCCCCTGGTGTTCAAAGTCCAAGGCTGATGATGTGCCGAGACGTTGTTTTGGTGTATCGAGTCGATTCGAGTCAGGGTATATGGTATTCGAATCTGGACTCGATTCCCTGATTCGAGTCTAGTACTCGAACTCTATGATTGGTATTCGAATATTTCTAGACTCGAGTCTGATTCCTAGACTCGAGTCTGACTCCTAGACTCGAGTCTGACTCCTAGACTCGAGTCTGACTCCTAGACTCGAGTCTAGAAATTCGAGTCTATAAATTCTAGTCCAGTCCAGAACTAGAGTCCGATTTTAGAACAAAATCAAAACAAAAAGTTGCAGGTTCAAACTTGTTTCTAATATTAGGCCCGCGCCACTTCATTGCTTATGTAAACAGTTTGCGAGTACAAGCGAGTTAACCAAACTCGATTACTAGACTCGAGTCAGTAGGACTCGTGTAAATAGAATTGAGTTAGCGAGTACGAACCGATTCTTCCTGACTCGAGTACCGGAATCGAGTCCGGCGTACTCGAATCAAAATAAATTGGTATTCGAGTAAGCGAGTACAAATCAAGAATCGAGTCTGACTCGAGTCAAACCGTACTCGGCACTTCGCTAGAACCGACAGCATGGTATAGTGCTTTACTTAAACAATGTGTATTAAATTTAATCTACTAAACACTACAGTTGTTCACTCAGTCCAATTCTAAAAAAAATCTTTTTACACACGTTGTGCAAAACAAGTCTGTAATTGATTTCCAGACATCTAGGGACGGCATCTAGGATGGCAACATCGACTTTGCTTAAAGGTTATCAAAATAGAGACCATATTAGACGCATCTTTACAAACAAATCTGGTTGCACATTAAAACATTCATGGGATCAACAGTAGAATAAATATTATATATTTTTTTACTAGGATTGTCATCCTGAGTCGTGGGTACAGAATCTCACATGCACATACGCCTAAACCGGAACAAATTTCTGCAGGTCATCCAAAATATTTGCCTCGTGCGGAAATCGAACCGGCTGTATCAACCGTATACACTGTATCAAATTTAGTTTAACAAAATTAAGACCATAATTGAATAAGAAACAAAGCGAATGCGTGCGCGCGTAAGTATATATATGTCGCAGCCAACTGGTTAAAATAGCCGTTCAATCAAACAGCTAGCCCTTTGACTGAACAACGTCATTCAACCACACGTCTAGGTTATTAATTGAATATTTGAGTTGCTCAAAACGTTCAACACTACAGCTGATTTAAAAGCCGCCGTCTAATTTGGTTAGTTAAGCGCTCACCACCGCAGCGCTAGGTGCGTTTTGTTTTCAATATGGCGTCAACTAGCCGTGGTCGTGGCCGTCGGAAAGTATGTAGTAAATATACGTTACACGTGTTATTAAAGACAGAAATTATGAGGTCACTTACAAGAGATACGAGTGAATCAAAATTTAAACAAATATTCGAGGAGAAGAGGAGATTATGAAATGATTCTTACTTCGTAAATTTTTGTATTAATGTAGGAGAAATATAAATCTTAATAACTTAGGTCCCTATATGTTTTAAAAACTTTAACTGCACATATAACATGGGTAATAAGTAAACTTGGTTAAATACCTGTTCTAATGCTTCCCTTTCGGCTTTTATTTTCTCTTCTTCAGCTGCTTCTATTATGGTGGATATGTCTTTCCCGCGACCCTGATTCCCAGCACTTGTAGTAGGTTCGACATACTCTTCCTACAAAAAAACAATTGATAGTAATATTCATTAAACATGATATAAACCATTTATCCTTTTCGAATACTGTATTTTTCCACGTTTCTTCTTCAGAGGATTAAAAAAATATATTTGCAATAACAGTATTAAAGTGACCATAATTTTATCCTCCTGGTCAATAATTTAAGATTTAACTAAAACAGAAATTACGTTACCGACTAGAAAGACTCGGTGTGATCTTGGCGTTCATTTTAATACTGGTGAGAAAATTGTGAATAAAAGATATACTAGAATTGTAATGACAACTGTTAAGATCGATGGTTATTTACAAAATTAACCTTGATAGCGTTAGAGCGTCGGTGGCGCTGTGGTCTCGGCACTGATTTGTGAGCCGCATAAAATCGGGAGGCCCGCGATCTAATCCCCACCGTGTACCAATGTATTTTTCGTTCCGAATTTCATATGTACATTTATCCGACGCTCCTACGGCGAAGGAAAACATCGTGAGGAAACCTGCGTACATCTGCGAAGCGATTCAAAGGTGTACGTAGTCAACCAACTCGCACTGGGCCAGCATGGTTGACTAAGGCCTAATCGCCCTAACGTAGTTAGGGTAGGCTCGAGCCCCTCTGTGGGGACGGGTATGAGCTGTGATGATGAACCTTGATAGCGGAGGAGATGAGCCGGTCGTACTCCTGCGACCGATAGCTGACGGGCAGTTGGCGCCGCGCTCGTAGTCTATACACAGCTCCTTCGTCCGACGACGACGACCAGTCGCTGCTGTCTGTTCATAACATTAGTTTCCTAACATTTATTAATCATACACTTTATATTTTTATCTACTATCATGCTATTAATCCTCTATAAAAGAACATTATAACAATTAGCTTATTGCCAACATTAAAACACTCAATGATATTATGATCATTATGTAATCCAAACGCGTGATATTATGAATTTAAAAAAAAGAACATTCTCATGCAATAACATTTTCACAACCAGATCGCTAAAATTTTGAAAAAAGAACCATAAATTAAGCATAAACATGCTTCGCAATTAGACTTTTCTTGAATTTACATAGTTCTTACAACACTGTACAACACCCTATGGTACGAGAATCTTTTATAGAAGATTCACATCATGATTGTAGATAAAGTCTTGTATGCAACTGTTATAATAGGGTAGATGACTACAAATGATTATGGCCGTTTTAATACTATAATTATCTGATTTGAGCAATTTATATCTAATGAAAGTATGTCAATATAGAAATTTCAGTTTAATTATTAATTTATATTGTTTTTATATTTCTAAAAAAATTGCAATTATTATTTACTTAATTCTAATGAAACGAACATATTTCTAGCATTCTCACATTAAATGTAACTTTTTTTATATAGAAAGTATACCTATAAACGTACAAATAACAAAGTTATTTTAAAATTTGTTTATACGCGCATACAAATTAGGCGAGTTTAGGGGTCATCCATAAATTACGTCACACGAATTTCGTGATTTTTTGCCCCTCCCCCGTCCTTGTCACAGCTAGTCACATTTGTGAGACTCCCCCCCCCCTAGTGTGACGTCACAAATTTTGAAATTATAGAAATTATTGAATGATAAAAGCGGTTTCGAAATCAGTTTTATTTTCATTTCAATAAAATTAACATCAAATCAATTAACAAAACAAAAAACGATTACTTATATTAAATAAGTATATGGTCATTTCATGATTTTCTTATTATATTTTTCAAAATCACCTACTATAATCAATTGGAAAAATAGTACGTTTCGGGAGTACCCCTATTAATAGATAGAAGAAGACACTATTCCTTTATTTATTTATGAGAGTATACAGACTTTACAATAAAAGTTAATATTTACAGCACTTTTCATACTAATAGTAATAATTTAAAGTTTGCGTTTTAACAGTTAGCTTATAATAGATTTTGAAATGTGACGTCACGAAATTTAAGATCCCTCCCACCCCCTTGTCACACAATGTCACACTTCGTCAACCCCCTCCCTCCCCCTAACCGTGTGACGTAATTTATGGATGGCCCCTTATACTCTGTCCATTATATTATTTTCTTTTTGACAGTTTAAGATATTTTGAAATCAGTGATGAACTCGCAAGTTACCGATTCGATTAAAACAGAATATCGATTTTATTTAAGAAGAACTTTTAATCGATTTAATGCAGCGATATTATTTTTATTATAAATATTAAATTCGTTTATCTGGTTTTTTCAAATACATGAAATAAATTGTCATATATTGTCTATGGGGTTGTCTAGCCAACGGAGTTGTGAGGCGAAACTGGGCGAGTGTTGTACAGAGGACAAAAAAATTAATAATGTCTGATTGGGATCGAGATGTTGCAATTGATAACATGATGGCACAAGAATTGGTTATTTATGTAACAGAGGACTCAACTGACGAGTCTAGTGTATTTTACGAAGAAGAATCTGATGAATCTATGTAATAAATAATGTAAATAAATTTACTTGTTTAATTTTTATATTATATATTTGGCGAATTACCCAATTGGGGTAATTCGCCAAATATATAAAATTTTGCCTAATTTCCTTGGCATGTGTAAAACTTTATTTTTTCGTATATTTCTGATCCATTTAAGAAAGTTTTCCTTTTTCTCTCTTAAATGGATCAGAAATATATGAAAAAATAAAGTTTTACACATGCCAAGTAAATTAGGCAAAATTTTATATTTTTGGCGAATTACCAATTACCTAGCTAGTTTGTTAAAAAAATGGTATGTATGTGATTTTCTAAGTATTCTTGATCATAATTCTTGATTTAAACTTGACGTAGATGTTATTAACTACATATGCGTTTTAATATTAAAATTCACATACCTATAAATAATGTAAGGTAGCTGTCGAGAAGGAAATAAATAAATTTACAAATATTTGATTTGAAGACAATTTATCGATTTATCTGATTTCAAGAACTGCTTATTGTCTGTGGTAGTTTGTTATGCACAGAGCACTTCACTATGTGGGCGTTACCCGTCTAGAAAGTATATTATTACTGTAGTACTATAATTTGAAAATAGAAACAATATTTCATACGCGCGATCTGTCAAAAAGAAAATAACATAATGGACAGAGTATAGTATGGAGCGTTTTTGAGCGACCCGCGACAGCGCCGCAAACATGTCGATGTATCTTCAAAAGTAATAGGTGCAGTTGTACTGGTTGGTTCTACAATATTTCTGATTTAAAAGATTACTCTTATTATATATAGTATTTAAAAAATTGTCGTCTACCCAATTAGGTATTAAAACACTCATGTGACACTATTATCACACGAGGCGTAGCCGAGTAAACTACTAAATAATAAACCCACTTTCGTGTTTTAATACCCCTGATTATACAACAGATGCGTAAATAACTATAATAGCTTTCTAATTATATACAAATGCTTTGTTGTTTTATACTAAAGAACAAAGAAATTTTTATTCACAGAACATAGGATCGCATAGACGTACCCCTAGTTCATTCTGTTATCACGCAAAGTTATGTCAATTTTGTTTGGTGTAAAGTCACTTTCAATGTAGTAGTTAAAATTTTACTGCGAATCCTTAAAGTGTAGATAAAGCTTGATTAATGTCCCCCTCGCTCAAAACTTCTTATAGCACATCGGCGAAATGGCTCCAAAATTAAAACAAATAATTAAGAGCAATTTAACAACTTTGACAGTCATCTGCCATGAATCGGCTAGAGATACACTACTTGCTTCTAAAGAAATCCAGTCAAATCAAATCAACTTCAATTGTAATTTGATTTTATTCTTGTTTATCATGTTATATATTTTTTTTATTAAAACACATACTAGATATTTCACAATCTACAATATCCGTTTTTTTTGGCCAGTGGCCACCCTGAGGTGGAAGATTACGAAATTGTAAATCCAATAATAGTGTTCTGTGTTGTGACTGGGCATATTTTCCCCTTCAGTGTGCACTGCTGTTATTTGCCAAACATTTTTAATAAAATAAATTCCACGCATTATGAATGAAGAAATAGATAAAATCCTCACCGGTCGTTAGATTAATACAATGGCATATTCAAAGGTAAGTGCTTATATCTGCAGTGGTATTAATTGATCGTATCTTTAATTATTTATAGATCATAAAATAGACGCTGCCACGTTAACCTTTAAGAAGTTTAAAGTATCGGCTCATCGGATACATGTCCTTATAACGATTTCTTAATCAAAGCTGATACCTGAGTGAGATTTATCTTGTTTTTCCTCCTTTTCCACTTTATCGTCGTCTATTTTTGCCTCCTGCTCTTCTTCCTTTTTTCGTGCCCTCTCTTCTTCTACTTTCACTAGTAGCTCGTCATACTTCGTTAGTTCATTTTCAAGAGATTCTATCAATATATTCTGTAAGTAATATTTTAGCGATAATTTGGAAAAATAAGTAATACGAAAAAGAAAATCTTTATAAGATTAATTTGTATATATAAAAGAAAACACTGATTGGTGATTAACATATCAACGACAACACAAGCCAATCCAAAAACAGGGCTAAACGGTGATATAAAATACGCATGGAAAACCGAATTTCTTTTTACTAATTGATGCGAAATTTCTCAAAATTGTCTCAGAATTTTGACATCTGCAACCGAGTCCTATAGGCACCATGGTTATTGAAGAAGCCGATTAACTTTCCAGATCTGCTACTGAAAAACTACAACTTGGTTTAAAACCATTCTGTGGGTGATAATGCCAGGCATACAAACACCTGATTGAGCAACACTTCAGGGAAATATACTCAATTTGGCGGAAAACACCGAAGCAAGAGCACACAAAGGCCTTTAAACAGGTTACTCAGTCAATTTTACTACTTTGATAAATGAAACTAAGTAGGTCAAATATCAACACACGCATAAAGTCCCTCGCAAGTGGCTGCACAGAAATATCTACAACACTAGACTAAGGGATTCAAACTGTTGTAGATTCTGAAAGAGCATAAAACACCTAAAAACCTTTTAAACGACTGCGAAGCGCTACAAATCAGCACACATCATAAGAGCTAACGACATAATACTCTCAAAAACCTAGAAAAAGCTTTTCAATTGAAGGATTTAGGACTTAGGTACGGAAGAATTTCTAGAATCACAATAGATCTATTTAGGCCGGTGTGTTAGTACTTAAAGTGGGATTATTACATATATTCAATCATTTTTTTCTGTCGGTGAAAATTAACTGTGTTAATATAAAAATATAATAAGTAAGGAAACTTCATTTGTATTATTATACTAGCTGACCCGGCGAACTTCGTACCGCCTTAGCGTAGCTTTGATGCACTACTTTATTTTGTATAGTTGACCTATCTTAGGTATGAGTACCTATTCAATTTAAACTGGAATTTGTATAGGTTTACTATTTGTATTATTTTCAAAAAATTATAAAATAGTGCAATAGAATTTAATTAAGTAACCACGTTTCCGAACAAACTTAATTAAGTAACCACGTTTCCGAACAAACGATGCTCTTTTAATATAGTCTATGGCTGTGAATGACGTTGACATTCGTATAAAAAAAAAATATTGACATTCGTAACGCGCGTTTTTTAAAATATGCAAAATTAAATGTATACTTTTCAATATTTCTGAGAGATTTTCTTAATATTTTTTTCCGTAAGAACCATCCTTGGACTTCCACAAACATTAAAAAAAAAGAATTATCGAAATCGGTTCAGCCGTTCACACGTGATGCCGTGACAACGCGAAACGGGTTTCATTTTTATATATATAGATTGAACGCGTAAACTTTTGATATGGACATTTAGTCGTGATGTTCCAGAAATGACGTTGCACAAGGTCACGAATATTCTAATGAAATAACTAAAACTTTAAAAATTACAGAGACGGGTTGAAATATTCTGAAATGTTGGTGAGTAGTAGCAAGGATCCGGAAAAGCTTAGAAAGACCTCGCACGTTAGACGAATAGTGTGAAGTTCGATATTCAATAGAAACTCACGAAAACGTGCTTAAATATTTAAGAACTTTGCGAAACGCTAAGAAAAAGCGAGTAACCACTTGAGAAAGATCAAAACAACCAAGATGGTTACATCGAATGATAATCAATCAGTCTAAGTGGTTATAAACACTCCTCAACATTATAGATTAGGATGTGTAAGGTGTATTAGTGTGCACCCATAAGTTTGCAAACTTTAATAAAAAAAAACTAAATTGAAATTGCTTTATCCGTTCGGGAGCAATAATGCCCTAGACAGACACACACACACAGACTGACAACAAACTTATAACACCGCTCTTTTAGCGGTAGGGGTTTAAAAGTGCTATCTACCCACTTAAACCTGTGTCGTATAAATTAATAAATACTTCTTTCCCATGGAGTATTACTGTATTATTGTTTTAACTTTAATTAGCATAAGCATTAACTCTTCTTATTTTAGCCATAAATTTAACAGTTAACAATTTCTCAGGTAATAATATAATCCAATGTAAATAAAGCATTGCTCGACCACCTAATGTTTTTCGTTTTCGAGAGCAAGTCTGTGACGTTAGTCTCGTATTAATGTACATATTGACAAAGCATGTTAATTCCATCTTATTTTTTTTTAAAGCGGCACTGGCGCGCTACTATTATTAGAAAAGCAAAGCAGTTTTTACTCACGTGGCTGCAAGGAGGGCAGAACCAGTCACCATCAGGAATGAGCAGCAAGATTGGCTTCAGACAGCTTCCGTGATATCCACTGTCACAACGGTCGCATAGTAATATCCATTCTGGTTGCTCTCCACTTCCACACCGTTTGCAACCCTCAAAGCCTTCATCTTTCTCTATATCATAGGAATGTTTAAATATTAATAATGATGCATGTGTAACAGAAATTTCGTGAATAAACACTATTATTCTTCAATAGTCGAATTTTTTTGGTATTACTAAAAGTAGACAAAATATAATCAGAAAGCTTAGAACTGCTAAGCTATCGGGAGTTACACGTATTATTGTGCTGTCGTGGCATATTTTTTATATAATTTTAAGGAGAACATATCCGTCATACATGATTTCTGTGTAGCTTTTTACCATTAAAATTGCACACGCGACGAAAGCTTAAAAAATGGAGTAACTTTTCCCGTTTTCCCAACACCGTTCCTTTCACTGTTCTGTTCCTATTGATTGTAGTGTGATGAAAAGTATACATACTATAATCAGTTCAGGAGTATGAAAAATAATTGTACCCAGTTTCGTTAAAATCCGTTGAGTAATTTTAGTTTCTATAAGGTTAAAAATGTTACTGATTACATTTTTGGCATCAGTATCGATCCATAATCACCCCCTGATAGTTATTTTGGAAATATATTTCATGTACAGAATTGACCTCTCTACAGATATAAATCTGATAAGTATAGATAATATTTTCAGTGATATGGAAGTAAGTCTCGTATTACCTATCTCTTGAAGAGTACGCGCTCTTTTCAATGGTTCTGCTGGCTCACCAATCTCCAAATCAGATTCAGGAGAGAACTCGTGATCCGATTTATTGAAGTCAACTAAAAGAGAGAAAACAGTTATTAGAAAAAATTCAACAAATATTTTCTTACATTAAAAATTGTGGTGTAATCTTCAAAAATTTTCAAATAAGATCTTATGGAATGATGCTCTTGTGCTAATCAAAATCCACCACTAGGCAAACATTGTACAGTAAGCAGCACGCGTTTATTTTTCATTAATATTTTAACTTTAGCTAGTCAATATATATATGATAATTTAGTTTTTGTATATAGAAACTATAATAAATTCAATAAAAACAGTGATCTACATAATGTGAATACTAGAAACAAAAATAAACTTGCCGTTCCAATGTTCAGACTCCATAAAACTAGCTGTTCGTTCTTGGGGAAATGTATATCTATGTTTAACAAACTTCCGCAAGCTGTCATTGATTTGCCTTTATATAAATTTAAAATCCATATCAAAAAGACACTCATGAGTAAAGGTTATTATAAAGTAAGTGACTATCTTAATGATCACACTATTTGGGAATAGGGACACTATTCATAGAGCCATGTTTGGTAACAACATTATTTATAATATTGTATTATTTTATATGTGTATGTAAACATACATACGACTGTAATCGTATTAGGTATGATTGTATCTTATACTATATTGTATTTTTATGTTATATTATTATAATTATTAACATTGAAAAGAGATAAAAAATAGACCTTCAGAGTTTCTTGCCTGTTCTTCTCGAGAAGGCTCTCCCAATTTCCGAACAGGTGTCGAGTCAATATATTTTTTCTTTTTTTTTCCTTATTCGTACGTACGGACAAGGTTTTTGTTTTTTTTTTATTTAAGCTTTTTTTTTGTTTTGTTTGTTGACGTCAATAAGTGCCTGTAAAGGTCTATGTTGAATAAATATTATTTTGATTTTGATTTGAGAAAATCATCACTGATTAGTTTCAAAGTACTCAGTAAATAATATAAACAGTAAATGGGTCTTTAAATAGTACCTTGAGTAATATATGTAAATTGTAGGCTAACCATTATAGTTATAGTTTACCTCATTTTTAATTAATCTTTATTATGTCTGGAAAGCCCACCATTTACACAGAAATGGTCTGGCAATAATAAATACAAATTTTTGATAATATTTTGAAAAACATATTTAAATATGAGTGGTTTCTACTTTAACGTATGTAGGTTAATAAGGTACACCTTTAGTTTGCGCTAACTGTGTAAACGTGGCTTTCGAGCTAGTAAGTACGCATGTTCTCTTAACTACATATACAATAGACAAGAAAACCTCAAAATTTCGGGTTTGTAAAATGTGGGCACTGGTATCTGACGAGTAATCAATTTTTTTTGTTAGTCTCGTTTCGTTCATATGTGCATGGCAACACCGTGTCACAATGAGTATTCAATAAAAATTGCAGTAATAATTCAACAAATACACCTAAATATTATATTTTAGGCTCGTACTTTTATCAATTCTGTATTAACAAACAAGCAAACAATACGCATGACGGTAACTGGACACAGATGCTTAAAGTCGGGCCGCTCTAAGATTACCGATATGACACTTTACTTTTTTTGGTTGTACTGGGTGGCGCAAAAGTACTGGCACTAAAGAAAATACTTTTATTTTTTTTACATGACATTTTCTGTCATTCTGTTGTTGAAAATTGTGTAGTGAACAAATGTAAAATACACTGAAAATAAACATGGACCGTTTTACTCCCCAAGAACGTGGAATAATTGTGTCAATGTTCTTACGGAATAATTCATCAGTGATAAGAACACAACGTGAATTTCGTCGACGATTTCCCCACCGTCCGGCACCGATTGGTCGCACAATTCGACGCTTTGCCACACGCCTTGAAGCAACTGGCTCAACATTGGATAGACCTAAGTCTGGGAGACCAAAAGCAGGCCGTTCAGCTGAAAATATCAATGCTGTGCGCGAAGATGTGGAAGAGTGTCCAGAAACATCAACGAGGCGACGTGCCACGCAATTGGGCATTTCCAGACGGACCCTGCAGCGTATTTTGGTGAAAGACTTAAAGATGTTCCGTATAAAACTCAAATGACTCATCAGCTGCTGCCTGCTGACCACCGAGCTCGTCTAGATTACTGCCAGCGCGTCATAAACCTCAACCTTGAAGAGGATGATTTTCCTTCAAAATTGGTTATGAGTGACGAAGCGCATTTCCATCTCTCAGGGCATGTCAATAAGCAGAATACTCGGTTCTGGGGCACTGATAATCCGCGCATTATTCAAGAAACACCTCTACACCCACTAAAAGTTACTGTATGGTGTGGCATCTGTGTTGACAGAGTGATCGGACCCTATTTTTTCGAAGACGCTGGAGGCAATGCGATAACTGTCACTGGAGAACGCTACAGAACCATGTTACGTGAGTTTTTGATACCCAGTTTGGACGAATTGGGGCTGGAGCACATCTGGTTTCAACAAGACGGCGCTACGGCACACACAGCGCGCGACACTATGGACTTAGTGAGGGACGCTTTTCCAGGCCGAGCTAGCTCTCGTTTTGGCGATTTGCCTTGGCCTGCAAGATCACCCGATTTGACCAGTCCAGACTTCTTTCTTTGGGGTTTTTTGAAATCTCGGGTGTATGTGAACAAGCCACAGACTCTCGCAGCTCTAAAAGAAAACATTCGTCAAGAAATAACGAACATATCGCAGGAAGTGTTACGGCAAGTTATGCAAAATGTCATAAATAGGGCTCAAATGTGTATCAACTCTGGAGGTCACCATTTAAAAGACATCATCTTTAAATCCTAATGGTACGAAATTTAATGGCACAAATATACATTTAAAAAAACCTAAATCTAGTTTTCTCATTTAGAAAAAATGTTATTGCTGAACCAAATAGGGTCTTTACTTTTGCGCCACCCAGTACATATAACTTTGTTATGAGGAACACATTTGGAAAATCGTTTAGAACAACTTATATCAATACAATTTTCTGTCAAAATATCAAAGTTACGTAATTGTATTATTAATTGTCTTTTAGTACTTTAAATAATTTAAGAATAAACAAAAAAACTTATAATTTCCCCTTTGTATAGCGCTTTTACAAAGTTACTTCGTTGGTCACGCTTTCATAGTGATGTGCTCGGTAATACTCACTGCGTACTTTTGTGTTCCGGAATGTATTAGAATGAGGAGGTTTTGGCAGGATTTAATAGCAGCGGTTTGCATTATTTTTATCAATAGTTAAATATTGTTTTTTGTGATATTTTTACGGTAAATGTGGTATTCGCGGAATAAAAAATCAGATTATAGTTAGACTGAAAAAAATTAATTAGAATGATAGAAATATACTTATAGCACTTGGAGGTTTCTTTTATACTACATTGCCTTGCGAGCATGAAACTCGATAAGCTTCGATAAACTTGACATTGACATTAAATATCGATGAAATAAATTATTGCCATACAGAAAAAATTATACATTTAGAAATTTATTTGCTGCAAATATTTTATTTAGGGAATTGGATTAATTTTGACATTGGCATCCCAGCTGCTGGGAACGACTGACAATGTCAATCGTCCAACTCAGTCGTCTTTCGTACTCGTGCGCATAAACCACGTCCCTCAGTGTATTTGTTATTATTGTGACCCGGCTTTCTCCAGTTTATTGATTATCCTGCTTTTACGTTGACTTTGGCACGTTATTGGACTCTGATTTTGCTTTGTGTTTGGTTTAAAATGCCGAAACGAGGAAAAACATTGAATAGTCAATGTCGGGAGCTTGTCATAAAGCTACAGGACTATTTCGAGCGTGAGTCACAAAATGGCGGACCCTTATTGCCCGTAACTCAAGTACAAGAGCGGCTATCAGAAGCTCTTGGAATCAGTGCCAAAACAATATATAATATCAACAAAGAAAAGTTTGGTGATTCAGGCAGTGAAGAAAACATTCTAAGGACGCCTAAGAAAAGACGCAGACAAAAGCCAGTAACCGGTGTTGATTCTTTCGATGCTGATGCAATAAGGAATCACGTTTATAATTATTATACCCGCAATGAATATCCAACCAGAAGTCTGCTTATGATTTCATTAAAAGAGGCTGGCTTGTTTAGTGGAGCGAAAACCGCTTTATCTAAATTGCTACATGGTATTGGTTTTGAATTCGCCAAAACCAATAAAAGGAAAATGTTAATGGAAAAGTATGACATAATTTTAAAAAGATGTGAATTTTTAAGAGAGGTTCTAAAAATAACTGATTGGGAGAACGTTGTTTTTATTGACGAGACATGGTTAAACGCTAACCACTCTGTGTCACGTACTTGGACTGATGGAACACATGCATCTACATCAAAAGTACCTATTGGCAAGGGATCAAGGCTCATTATTTGCCATGCCGGTTCTGCTGGAGTTGGCTTTATTGAAAATGGATTGCTAGCGTTTGCATCCAAAAACACGTCGGATTACCACGAGGAAATGGACGCGGAAACTTTTAAATCTTGGTTTCAAAACCAATTACTCCCCAGTTTACCAGAGCCATCCATTATAATTATTGATAATGCGTCATATCACTCGGCGCAAATAAACAAAGCACCCACTCAAGCTAATAAGAAAGCAGATCTGGCAGGTTGGCTTGAAAAAAATGGTATAGAAACCAATCCCGAAATGTTAAAATCGGATTTACTCAAATTGGTGTTCGAAAATAAAGAAGCAAAAAAGCTATATGAAATCGATGAACTAGCTCTGGCACACGGACATCGTGTCCTGAGTTTCTTCTTTATATAAACATTATATTAATACTCGTATTTAAACTCTGCATGACTGACTTGGTAGACTAAAAAAAATAAACACAGCAGGACATACACAGTTCATACATAGAAATATTAAAAACTAAATGATGAAAAAGTTATAAAGAAACAAATATCCAGACTTTTAAATTAAATTTTAGTGCTTCTAATACTAATAATAAAAATTATGTTACAGGTTACGCAGCTCGTCATAATACGACACCCCCGTTCAGCACAAAGAAAATGTTGAACCTACTTAAAGAGGCATGCTCCAAAGTGACCAAAGAGGATTGGGTCAAAGTGGTCGAAAAGACCCGAAAACTAATATTAGAAGATTACCAACGAGACATAAGAGTTGATTCTATTATAGACAATGAAATTGTGATTCGAGTAACAGATAGCGATAGCGACTCTATAAGTGAATCTGAAAGTGAATAAATCTTTTCAATCTTATTTTTGTTTTAATTAATCCTTACTTAGTTATTAAGTAGAAATAACAGTTACTTAAATGACTCGGTAATTTTGCCGTAGTCCCTCACTAGTGCTGTCAATCTGACATATGTCAAATCGGTAATCTTAGAGCGGCCTGGCTATAATTGTATGTTATAGAACTATATTACCAGCAAGTGACAAAGATAAGAAATTACTATCTCCGTTAATTTCACTGCCATACCTTACTATTTTGATATTAAATATTTGTGTACTACTACTTTTTTTTTTTTTTTTTTTTTTTTTTCCCCTGAGGAAAATGCATTAAATTGCATACCCCGGCTGTGGCGAGCCGGGGTTATGTGGGGCTCTCCTCCCCAGAAGGGGGAGGCCTACCCACTAAAAACCTCAGGGATGGCCTTCCTCAGGCATGTAGGGAGCCCCCGGGAACACAAAGGCCACTTCCAGGAACCCCCAGCCTCCGCTCCCCTTTCTAGAGGGGAGCCCTCCTCGGGGGAAGCTACCACCTCCCCCGGTCCCCTCCACCGACGACGCCCCCCGGCCACGGAAGGGGCGTGGTCCATCGCGGGTCGCCGTAGCGGTCGCGACTTCCTCGCGCCCGCCGGCGACCCGTGGCGGCGCCGCAGCTGTGCTACCGAGCCCGGCGCCGCCTCCTTCGAGCGGGATCGGCCATCTCCCGACCCCGCTCGGCGGCCTCCTTCTGGAGCATTACTGCTTCACAGAAGGAGGCCACAGCCCTCCAACCTCCCTCGTCCGCCAGCATTGCCGCAATCAATGCCGGCGGAGACAGATCTCGCCCGATCTCTGCGACCAAGACTCGGCGCTCGGAGGCCCATGCGGGGCACTCCGCCAGCGTGTGCTGGGCCGAGTCGAGGTCGGATGCGCAGTGGTGACAATGTGTCGATCCCTCCCGTCCTATTCGACACAGATACTCACCGAAGCAGCCGTGCCCGGTGAGTATCTGAGTCAATCGGTAGGTGACCTCCTCCTTCCCGTGGAGCCAAGCTTCGAGGTGCGGGAGTACGGCACCGACGGCCCGCTGGCGCGCGCAGATCCGTAATTCGAGCTGCGCACGCCAAGCCGCCACAATCCGTCGGTGCCACTCCCGCTTAGGCACTTCGTGCGCGGGTTCCAGGGCGCTCCCCCCATCGCCCCCCCGGTCGACACGCCGCGACGCATACGTCGCCGCGTACATGTCGGCCAGGATGTCGAATGGGGGGGAGCGTCCCAGAACTGTCGCCGCCTCGTACGAGATTGTACGGTAGCCTCGTACGATCCGTATGGCCATTATCCGCTGCAGGCTCCGTAGCAGAGCTCTGCAGCGGGGGGACCTCGCGCAGTCTTGCGACCACACGGGAGCCCCATACATGGCCACGGATCGCACGACGCCCTCGTACAGGCGGCGGACTCCATCCCTGTGTACTACTACTATTCAGAGCTCAATTCTACTAAAAAGCAGGGCATATTTCACTTCGTAAAGAGTATATTAAACAAACATATGTACTTTAAAATTACATAATTCATATATTTTATTTTAATTTCACTGTACTGTAAGAATAGTATATTCTTAAAATTGAGTGAACCTATCCAAGAAGTCTCCCACATATATTATATAAAGCTTATATTTTATACAACTACATATGCTGGCAAACAAATGGACTATCCACCTGATGTATTTGTCTACAGTCACCTGAATATTGTTAATAGACGCATCTTAGAGACTGTGTATCAAGTTCTATTGGTATATAAATTAAATATAGTATTATATAATTATAAAAAAGATCATAATAATGATATGTTAGTAAATAAAACGTAAAAAAAGGTTTAGATCGAAAACTATTTTTCGGCCTCCTAGATGTCGACGCCTAAAAAGACATCATGCCAGTAGTCATTGATGCTATAATTTATTGTATTACAGAATACTATTCGTATAAAACTTTTAATTTATATTAGTTGTATATATACTCACGGTCTGGTTCCTCTTGAACCTCGAACAAAGGCTCATCAGAATCTGACTCGCCGTCTGGACCAGTAGAGTCAGCGGCGCGCCAGGTCCCTTCGCGCTCCCGACCCCGTCTACATCGACCTTTGCCTGGCTCCGAACTTCCGCCATCAGAACTACTCCCACTAGCTCGCCATTCCTCTTCATCCTTATTCTAGACATATAATGTAAGCAATATGTACAAGCATGGAAATGTCTAATAGACGACCAAACAAAATATGATATAACGTTCATCCTGCGATATAACCGCCATCTTAAAATTTATCCTTTGTATTTTGATAGTGCAAGGTGATAAATCACTTTATTATAGTGCGTTTCTATGGTCATGCTACAGAGGCTGGTTCGTATTTTTTGATATTCCACTAAACCAATATGACGAACATGAAAATATTTTTAGACACATTTGATCGAGTTACCGCTAATGCAGGATCACCGTCAGTCACCGACGGCACGATACCGGTACCAGGTTTCGGGGTCTTATTATAAGGGGTTATACAGTCTCAGACGTCAGGCTGTATGAGATTAGTGCGACTCTCAAACAGCTCAAAGTCAACAAGGCGTCAAGCGGTGATATGAATTTACAACTAAGCCTCTGAAGCCGGGTCCAGTCCGAAAACTTCAACCAAAAAAACCGACTTCAAAATTGTACGCAACGACCTTACAAAAGTAAAAAATAAATACGATAACTTCTGTCTTAAATAAACTAACTTTGATATACCACTAGGTATTTTTTTGAAATCGAGTTCAAGTGTGGTCAATCGATGGCGCCAACTCGGTTGGGCAGCATATGGGAAGTTACACGTCAAATTCTCGGCCTATCTACCGCAGTATCTCAAAACGAAGATCTTTGATTTGTGCATGTTGCAGTTTTGACAAATAGAACTGAAAGCTAATCACTTACAAGACTTATATAGAGGTTCGTTTTATTCCAAAAGGCAATGGAAAGGAGTATGCTTGGTGTTTCTCTGCACGATCAAGGAGAGTCAGTTCATCTACATAGCCCAAGAATTGCGAACCTTAAATAACAGTGCGTCGAGCATATTGTTCGTATGACTGACGGCCACTGCGATGAAAACGCCCTAGAATAGTGGGCATATGTCGGACAGTGTAGCATGTGAAGGCCTCCAACAAGGCGGACAGCGATCGCGGGAAGGCGTGGGAAACTGGCATCGCAGTGGATCGGTATATAGATTCTTGAAGGCGACTTATGTCCTTAGTCTGGTCTCTTACGTACAGCATTTTTAAGTCTGAAGTTTATTGTATAGAAACTGGTAGTGTATACACACCCACATGACTGCGCTGATGAACTGCAACTCGTATTCGATTCTCGCGGTAAAGTTAGCTAAGAGGCAGTTTCAGATAGAAACCTCTAGTTCTATTCATATAGCCTCTTAGTTGAATTCAGAAAATTCACACACCTCGCAATAAAATTAATCACACATTATTTGTTTATTGTCAATTAACTTAAAACTATATTTTTAAATTTATGAATACTAACATCGGTAAATAATATCATAAGAGTACGCAACAGATCGAGTTAGAATTATTTGTTAGAAAGAGAAAAACAGATGAAATTATTTTATTTATTTTAGACAGGCAGTTGTAACTGATACGTCTAAATCGTAATTCACTTAGTACTCATCTCACTATATTTGACACTTTGTCGAGTCTATTTTTGAACTGGTTAACACTTAAGAGCCATATTACATCTCGAACGCGATTTTTGCGTAAAATTGACAATTTTGGCGTTCTCGATTTCAGAAACAAAGATAAATGAACAATTTTGACTTAATGAATAATGCAGAATAGCTATCGACATAGTTCGTAGTGGCCTCGCTTTTTGTAAATTTTGCTTAACTTTTTCACAAAACCCAATATTGTATAGAAAGATTTACATAAAATGCGCGAAGGCATTTTTTTGAGCTTTAGGATTGAACTACTGTTATACATAAATGAAATTAAAAAATGATAATTTTATCTCTTGTATAGTCAGATAGTTCGTAGCGGCCTCGGAATTTTGATATATTATTGATTTAATATAGAAAAATAAAAATAGGTAAAAAACTTTTTAATTTAAACGGTTTTATGTTAAACATACATTGCAATGTTTAAGATAAATGTACTAAAAATGTACTAAAAACCAAAAAATAATAAAATAGATACAGTCGTGGGAATTATAAACATATGCATAGACTAGACTAAAATAAAACCGTGGGGCACATTGAAACAACACAACGATTGTAGACAATTGATGTGCCCCACGATTTTATTTTAGTCTAGTCTATGCATATGTTTATAATTCCCACGACTGTATCTATTTTATTATTTTTTGGTTTTTAGTACATTTTTAGTACATTTATCTTAAACATTGCAATGTATGTTTAACATAAAACCGTTTAAATTAAAAAGTTTTTTACCTATTTTTATTTTCTAGTTTTTAGTTTTTATTTCGCATTATTCTCTTTTAAAACCTAAGTTATCCGCCATTTTGTAGAGACCGCCATTTTGGATTTTAATTTTATATAGTACATTATATTCTACTAGTTGAGCACTTTCATTTGATACCCATATTGATGGGATTGATAAAACCTACGTTATCCGCCATTTTGTAGCGGCCGCCATCTTGGATTTAATTTTTTTATAGTATATTGTATTCTGCTTGTTGAGCCCTTTCATTTGATACCCATATTGATGGGATTAATAAAACCTAAATTGTCCGCCATTTTGTAGCGGCGGCCATGTTGAATTTATAATGATAATGAATAAATATAATTGTATTGTCACCAAAATCCAAAGTGTATACAAAATTTCAGATTAATCGGTTGACAGGAAGAGGGTGAAATTTGATTTACTAAATTTGACCCAAGAATGAATGAACCGGGCTGAGCTAAATAAAACCGTTTAAAAATGTTATTCTAAACGAAAAAACTACGAAAATCGCTTTAAGTTGACTGTGAATATCTTCTATCTGCGATAGTAGTTATTAATAAAATTTATACCAGAATAAATGTCACTTTATGGGGAATAAATATGTTATATTTTTAAACGGTTTTATTTAGCTCAGCCCGGTTCATTCTTGGGTCAAATTTAGTAAATCAAATTTCACCCTCTTCCTGTCAACCGATTAATCTGAAATTTTGTATACACTTTTGATTTTGGTGACAATACAATTATATTTATTCATTATCATTATAAATTCAACATGGCCGCCGCTACAAAATGGCGGACAATTTAGGTTTTATTAATCCCATCAATATGGGTATCAAATGAAAGGGCTCAACAAGCAGAATACAATATACTATAAAAAAATTAAATCCAAGATGGCGGCCGCTACAAAATGGCGGATAACGTAGGTTTTATCAATCCCATCAATATGGGTATCAAATGAAAGTGCTCAACCAGTAGAATACAATGTACTATATAAAATTAAAATCCAAGATGGCGGCCTCTACAAAATGGCGGAAAACTTAGGTTTAATCAATCCTATCAATATGGGTATCAAATGAAAGTGCTCAACTAGTAGAATATAATGTGAATGCGAAATAAAAACTAAAAACTAGAAAATAAAAATAGGTAAAAAACTTTTTAATTTAAACGGTTTTATGTTAAACATACATTGCAATGTTTAAGATAAATGTACTAAAAATGTACTAAAAACCAAAAAATAATAAAATAGATACAGTCGTGGGAATTATAAACATATGCATAGACTAGACTAAAATAAAACCGTGAGGCACATCAATTGTCTACAATCGTTGTGTTGTTTCAATGTGCCCCACGGTTTTATTTTAGTCTAGTCTATGCATATGTTTATAATTCCCACGACTGTATCTATTTTATTATTTTTTGGTTTTTAGTACATTTTTAGTACATTTATCTTAAACATTGCAATGTATGTTTAACATAAAACCGTTTAAATTAAAAAGTTTTTTACCTATTTTTTAACCATGAATTTATTACCTTATTTTAATAAAAACGATAAATCATACTGCAAAATTACTACAAAATGCGATGCACAGGTCGTCTGAATTACCCACTATTCAACAACATTTTAGGGAGTGCTCTAAGCGGTTCTTTAGAGCCGCGGACGAGCACGTCAACCCGTTGGACTTCGTCGTTAAAATATTTCAACGGACGATCGAACGAACGATATTAATTTTGACATAAGAAAGCCTCAAATGACAACGATGAATTGAATTTGACAGACTAACAATTTCTAGAATGGATTCCTACTGCTATGACTTTCTTGTTTAGTTTCTCATTTTCAAATTACAACAGTCGGGAAGTTTAATTTTTAAAATTAATCTTTTTTGATTTGATAGTCCCAGTGTCACCAGTCCCACTCTTACAGTAAATGCGAACCTTACGAGACTAATAGATCGAAGCGCAAGAATGCAAACAGTTGTACATACATACACTCAAAAACATAACCCTCCGCCTGGTGCAGTTGGGTAAAAACGTTAAGTAGCGCCATCTATTGAAAAACAATATGTAAATGATTAAATAGTTAAGGTGAACATTTGTTCTTCGCTTTACAATGTTTTAACAGTAATACGTTGTTTTTCCTGTGGTTGCGACAAATTAAATAAATATATAAATATTTTGTATCTCCATATAAAACTTTATTTTTACACTAAATACGTCTATAATTATGTTTTTAATATCACAATCAACGTGCTACCATGTCTTTTATTGTATTTGTTATATTTTAGTTGTACTTACTTAGTTATTATTATAGTTGTACTTAGCGCTATCAATTCATAAGCTTTTTACTCAAGAATGCGATAAGACCCCATTGTAATAATTAGCAATAATTCTATTTAATGAATAGAATGATGATCAATATCATTTCAAGTTATCTAGACTATAATAATATTATAAAGAGGAAAGATTTGTATTTTTGTATGTAACAAATAAACTCAAAGAGTACTGAGTACAGATTTTAATAATTCTTTTTTCATTAGAAAGCTACAATATCACTGAGTAACATAGGCTATATTTAGTACTAGATTACTATAGAAATCTTTAGAAATTCTTATTAAAATCAACCGAAGGTGTAAAAAAATTTGCCATAAAATGTCTTTCATCGCATACGCTGCGAAGAGTATTAATGATAGGACAAAAATAGGACAAATGTTCGACAATATTATAGAATATATCAATTGTATGTGGCACTTTCTCGAGTAGGATCTCCTGAAAATCAATAACGTTTTGTAGCTACCTACAAATACACAGCCAACGTAGTATACAGGGAGGCTTTAAGATAAGCATACAATTTTTTCTAATTTAATGATTCATGGTCGTTTTAATTAGCATGCTTATAACTTAAATATCTGTACCTATTTATGTCTACCCGTGCGAAGCCGGGACGGGCCGCTAGTAATACATAAAATCCTACTATGTATTTACTTATAACTGACAGAAACTACGAACTTACGAGCGGTTAATGATAAGATACGAGGGGCTGCTACTTAAGTATCCGGAATCTGGGATTTCAACATTTTTAAACGCAATATATGACCTCTATGGTAAAATTCGTTCTTTTTTTTTTGCAATACTGGCCGCTATTTTTTTTCCTTATGTACGTTAGTCTTTTGTTTCTGATGGGTTTAAAATGTCATATCGCTGAAATGATGGAAGTCACACGTGAAAATATTCGTGCTATGATTTATTAAGATTTTCGACGTGGTTTAACGCAACAACAGTGCGTAGATCAATTAACTTCAACTTTTGGTGTTGAAGCTCCATCAAAAACAACTGTGTATCACTGGTTTACTGAGTTCAATCATGGACGGAGTAAGCTCACGGACGAAATTAAGGAAGGTCGCCCGAAATCAGTCGTTGTGCCACAAAACATTGAAGTTGTACGAAAACTAATTATGCAAGACCATCATGTTACATATCGCGAGATAGAGGCTACTCTGGGCATATGTATGACAAGCATTAATAAAATATTACATGATATTTTGTTCGCGTTGGATACCGCACAACTTATCTCAGCATCAAAAAAAGCTCGCGTCGAATGGTGCAAGAATATGTTGAAAAAATTTAACGGAGGTGACTCAAAATCTGTTTTTAACATCTACACAGGTGACGAATCTTGAATCTATGCGTACTATCCCGAAACTAATCAATAATCTACAGTTTGGGTGTTTCAAAATGAGCCGAACCCTACGAAAGTGACTCGTGCAAAAAGCACTTTAAAGCAAATGGTGGCCTGCTTTTTTGGTATTAATGGTCATGTGGCTACAATACCACTGGAGAATCGTAAAACGGTCAATTCGGAGTGGTACACAACCATTTGTTTGCCGGAAGTATTTGAAGAAATACGTAAAAACAACAAGCGACGCAGAATCATTCTACACCACGACAATGCCAGCTGTCACACATCATGCGGAACAAATACATTTTTGGAGGGTCAAAAAATAGAATTGATGGGTCATCCACCGTATAGCCCAGACTTGGCACCTAATGATTTCTATTTATTCCCAAATGTAAAGAATAAATTACGTGGTCAACGATTTTCGACCCGTGAAGATGCCGTCGACGCGTTCAAACAGCACGTTTCAGAGATACTGCAATCAGAGTGGAAAAAATGCTATAAAAATTAGTTTCAACGTATGCAAAAGTGTATCGATCATCGTGTAGAATACTTTAAAAAACAATAAACCCATATTTAGCCATATACGTTTGTTTAATTTTTCTATTCCGGATACATAAGTAGCAGCCCTCGTATATTGGCAGCGAAAAGTCCACCATAGACTAATATGCACATTTCTTACTTCTTGGAGGTTCTTCTTAAGATCCACATACGAAGATTTGCGATTTCTCGATGCGCGACACACAAGAAGACGACCATCCCGTGGTTGGATACATGGTTTTCTTCCAGAACCAGACTTTCTCTCGACGGAAATTAATCGTAAAAATTAAATAAAAGTTATGAAAATCGATTTTAACTTCTGGAACTTCGCGCCAAAAATGTAAGATAAAAAGGGGTTTTCTGTAAAAATGAGCATCAAATGAAAATTTTAATTTAGAACGTACTTTTTTAAATACCACGGGATTTTTAAAACCGGCCAGTATCGTGTACAAACGATTGAAACCTTTTTTGTACTGTATCTTTTTAAAGATGAATGAAAATCAAAACCGCCCGTTTTTTTTTTTGCAAATGAGTATATTATATTAAAAATTAAGACAATTTAATTTCATAAACATTTATTCATATCATGTCAATAAGTGCATTGTGCTTCGTTGAGGGCTACTACTGTATCGAAACGAGTTAATAGAGTGAAATTGTTTTTTTTTAACACCGGTAGAATCAGAAAAAGTTGAATATATAAATTAATACAGTATAAATCGTTTCATTTTACCTTGTCACACTCCTTCCACTAATAATGTAATACGTCTTAGACAAGTGTATTTACAACTTCTGGAAGACATATGCTGTGCGGACTAAGGCGGATTTTTAACATTACAGGTCAATAATCATGTCGATAGTATTTAAATATTTGGGCGTGAAACAACTATAGTTAAATCACCATTATTAACATTACTTTCGGGAAAAAAATAGTAAAAGTTGAAACAATGACAAGTACTTTTTGATGCAACAATACGTGCAATAAGTTAATAATTAATACGAGGGGAGCTGAAAAAGATATCAAAGCACTCGTCTAAACAAGAATTCATTGTTGACAGGCTAGCCTGCATTACTTCACTTGATACTAGCCTTTACAACAATAACTAATTCAGTTCCTAGACTTACTTTTTGTCATAATGATGTAATTTAGAAATGAAAATCTCTAAACAAGAAAGTCATAGTTTTTAATTGTTTGTTTGTCTTTCAATCAATTTATTAAGTTAATATGTTTAAATGATTGTGCTGTGATTCTGCGCTCTTGAAATCTCAAAATTAATATCGACAGGGTCAGAAATGGGGAAAGAGAGATTATAATACATAATTGGAGACCTAAACGAAGCAATCGTCTATACATAGTGCACACGGCGACAAAATATATCATCAAAATAAATATTGGGAAAGTAATATTTTTATGTATTATTAATAATCATTATTTAACTCAAAGAATATTAGGCGAGCAGTGCCGCCTATACTGTTTAGTATTTTTTTTAAATGTTATGGAAGTATTATTAGGTATTTGGAATGCTAAAAAGTTATTTCTTTGTTAGTAATTAATAAAAAAAAACGAAACCAACTTTTTAAGCTGCGTCATAAAAATTTTATCATTAGAATTTCAATTTCAAATTCGTCAATATTTTTTCATTCTTGGCTAGTGGGAATACCAATACTTTCATAACTTTTCATGGAAGGTCAGTCACCTAGACCAATTCAAAAATTTTTTCATTCTTTGAAATATTGCTTCACCTGTATAATTGTTTTTTTTTTTTAATTAGTAACTTTATTGACTATACCATACATATTGCACAAAAATGCACTCAGGTGTCTTTCTTTATAAGTTAAGACTTTGTGGGTCTAATTACTATTTAAGTTAAAATTACCTTCTTTTTGTGAATCATCTTAAGCTCCCTCAAAGCAACTTCTTCCAAGTGTCGTCTCTCAGCCTCTTCTTTGATTTTCATTTGTGCAATCCTGCGCGACTGACGTACCGGCGCTAAGTCAGAAGATTCTGACTCGGCTCTCTCAGTCTTAGAATTTTGTTTGTTTTTGTCTTGTTGTTCACGCTTGGTTTTTTTTGTCTTATCCTTCGCGCGGAGTTTCTTCTTAAACAATTTCTTTGAACTTTTCTTACCTGCTATAATTAATAATTTTTAATAACTCACGCTAATTATGAGGGATAAAGTTACAAAAATACATTTTCAAGATACTCGTATCACACATAGTGTCAAATATTTATTCAGAAAACGTTTAATTGGTTCGCACATAGGCAAAATAGGTTTTATTTGCAAACATAATTAAACTTATAAAATGTATATTGAAAATGGTAGTATAAATTATGGAGATAACAATGCAAATGCAACGTGCTCCGTTTTTATCCAAATTGCATACTCAGTGTAAACATATTATTTTGCTCTCTAATGATAAAATATACTAGTTAGTCATACAAATTGTTCATCGAAAATCAATATCATTGGCCCTGAGCGGTAAACTAGTGTGTCTGATTCCGCTATTTTTACCAACTGTTTCAATTCTAGTGTAATATGTAATCTCTTCTCATCAATCGAGAGCAATAATATCCAACGTTTTAGTATCAAGTCTAAAACATCGCTAAAATCAAATACGGCAGGGAGGGAAGTTTGTTCCGCGCCAAACAACAATTAGAATTTATGGAGATATTGTTGTTAGAAGTGTGTTTACATCGGGTGAAGACACCTGCCACTTGACAACTTGTAACCTCTTCTATAACTATTATAGTACAACTTAGCAAAACGTAGAAGTAAATAAACAAATTATTTTTAAAAAAGTAACAACCTAAATATTAGTATCATGTAATTTTATTGAAAAAGGTGTTGATATTCAAAAACGAGTTATCGATATCGGTTTTTTGTGTATGTTATTCCAATTAAAAAATATTAAATTGCTCTTGGCTTCTCTTTGTTTTTAAAAAAATATACCCAATATTATCCACATCATTGATTCTAAATGTTGAGAACTGTATGAAGAGAATTTTTTAAAAATTGAAATATTTTTGACGTCGAGTTTATTCAAATCTGCATTATATCAATTCCAATCTTGTAATTTTTTTATTTCTTGCTTTTATATCATGGTGGTAGCAAAAAGAATTATAGCCTGTCTGACAGTGGGGAGCTTTAACCGTGGCTTACACACCTGCAACACCAGAGGCATCACAAACGCGTTGCTGACTCTTTAAAAACACATTTACTACCTGGAGAGGGAACTTAGACGGGAGATCGAGAGAAACGGGGACAATCGGAGCGTACACGGGAAGCAAATCCTTTGAGATCGCATTGGTCATAAGAATTGATAATATAATGGGATTAAGGGACTATCTACTATTTTAAATGGTGAATGTTTGTTTGAATGGCTTTATTTAAAGCACCTACTTACAATTGAATACTGAGAATTGATCATGGAATTGGATATTTTTACAGGAAACTTCGAATGTCCTCAAAATACATACTACAAATTAGAAATTACTATAAATAATGCTGAGCTTATAAAAATCGCAGAAAATATTACAAGAGACACAGTAATTAAGTATGTGACCGTGGCGCACTCACATCTAATTATATAATTATGTATGTTATATGTTTACATTTCATTTAAACGAATTTCCAGGCGAAGTCATTTAATTATATATTAAACACTCCACAATTAGACATTTATAATAAATACACAATGTTGTAATTTAGTCTCTGGGCCATATCTTACTTATTATCTTGGGCGAGACATGAGGAAGTTGCCAGAGAATGTAGCTCCTTTGAACAGGGAAGGCAAAAATAGACAAGACTCAATCATTCTGTGCTGGTCTTTCACAGTAGAGGTCTTGGGCAAATTCATAAACGCCAGAATACTTAACTGCGAATATTCAAGCAACACTACACAAACAATATCAAAAAGCAAGTTATCTGTTTATTTAGCGATACTGCTAGAAGAGGCTCGTTGGCAACTTATTTAGAAAATCTCGAAGTTTCTTGACTCGCGATATATGCCGATTTAAAGACGCCATAGAGAGCAACAAAGGCTGCAAAATATTCGCCAGAGATTTATTATTTGAAAAGAGCTTGCTGACGAAGACAGAGAACAGCAGAGTTGTCACATCCCGACCCGAGCTTATCGAGAACCGAGATCGAATGCTTCTATTGAGTTTCACGCGACTTCGCGAATCACCTTGTTATTCAGACCAAGAGACAAGTTAACCCGACATTACACAGAAGATAATTCGGACTTCAGCTTGTATGAGATTAGTGTATCTCTCAAATGATGACTCTCAAGAGATGGAGTCAAAGCCAAGCTTCTGCAAGCGAGTAGAATACCAGGGCGGCCGTCCAAATGGCCTACAGCACCGACATAGTGGCACTATTCTTCAAAAACTAGGGAAATAGAATTCATGTGAGTAACTACAAATCTATAACGCTCCTGAGACATGTTTTTAAGCTGTTCTGGAGTCATTAAGAATCGTCTAGGGCGCAAAATTGACGACTTTCAAGTTGGGTACGAAAACCACATACATATGCTGCAACAAGTTATACAGAAGACCCAAGAGTTTAATCTGGCGCTATATTTGGGATTTGCGGACTATGAAAGAGCCTTCGATTCCGTCGTGACCTGGGACGGGTTTCAGTCTCTCCAGACTCTCGACTCTCGTACAGACTATTACGATGATACTTTAAAGTATTGCAGTAATTCAATGTCAATCCGCCTTCAGGACCAGAACTCGAGACTAATACGGCTCTAGCAAGGTGTTAAACAGGGCGATGTGATATCACCGAAATTGTTTACAGATGTATGATGTGTTAAAACAACTTCTGTCGACCCTGCCTTTTTAGATTATGTAAAAAAATACTCAAAGACTTTTAAAAATGTTTGTTTATGTGCTAAATCTTTATACATATCAAATAAAATAAATATGTCAAAGAACAAAGTTAAGACTACATGGACTATAATAAATCAGGAAACGGGAAAAAGTAGAAGCTCTGGGAACTCTTTCTCTTTAGAAATTAATAATAAGACTATCAAGTCGGACGATGCAGTTGCGAATGCATTTGTTGATTATTTTTCTCAAATTCCTGCTATAACTACCAGTAATCTTAACTCATCTCCTAGTTTAACCGTCACCCTCCTCGAGTCAAGTGTGAATAGGTGCAGTCAATCATTCAAATTTAGCCATATTGATGCTTCTTCAATTAAGAAAACATTCCGTTTACTTAACAAGAAGAAAACTGAAGATCTCTGGGGTATATCAACTCACATAATTCAATCTGTTATTGATGAATTAGCCCCATTGTTAGCACAAATTTTTAATTCTTGTATTGATGAGGGTATCTTTCCTGATCTAATGAAATATAGTAAATTAATACCACTTTTCAAATCGGGTAACAAAAAAGATCCCTCAAATTTTAGACCTATATCCATATTACCTACTTTCAGCAAAATCTTCGAGAAAGTTATTTACAATCAACTAATAGGTCACTTAAAAACAAACAGACTCATGCATGAAAGCCAATTCGGCTTTACCAAAGGTAGATCCACTACCGATGCCGGAACTGCACTTTTGAAACATATTTTTGACGCATGGGAGGGCAAGCGGGATGTAATTGGAGTGTTTTGCGACCTTTCCAAATCGTTTGACTGTGTGAGTCATGAAACGCTTCTAAGTAAACTTAGACATTATGGTGTCTCGGATGGAGCTGTTAGCCTTTTAAAATCTTATTTATCAGACAGATTGCAGAAAGTCGTTATTAATAGATCAGAATCTGCTAGCTCGCCTATAACGATGGGGGTTCCCCAGGGATCAATATTGGGTCCTCTACTGTTTCTAATATATATAAATGACCTTCCTTACTACATTACAGAATCGTGTGAGACAGTATTGTTTGCAGATGATACTTCTTTACTATTCAAAGTTGATAGACAAAAGGAATGTTATGACGATGTAAATAGTGCTCTCTCGAGAGTTCTGTATTGGTTCACAACTAATAATTTGTCTTTGAATTCTAAGAAAACAAAATGTATCAAATTTTCTTTGCCCAATGTAAGGCAGGTTGATACTCGTTTAAATATGAATGGTGATGTCATTGACTTGGTAAATAATACTAAATTCTTAGGCATTACGTTAGATTCACGACTACAGTACATATTGAAACTTTGGCAATCAAACTTAGTTCAGCGGCGTACGCAGTAAAAAAGATTAGACTTTTAACTAATGTTGAAACGGCAAGAATTGTTTATTTCAGCTACTTTCATAGTGTTATGTCCTATGGACTGCTGCTATGGGGATCAGCGGCTAACATTGAGAGTATTTTCCTTTTACAAAAAAGAGCGATTCGTACTATTTACTGTTTACGGGCTAGAGAATCCCTAAAAGAATTGTTCAAAGAAATTAATATTTTAACTTTAGCTAGTCAATATATATATGATAATTTAGTTTTTGTATATAGAAACTATAATAAATTCAATAAAAACAGTGATCTACATAATGTGAACACTAGAAACAAAAATAAACTTGCCGTTCCAATGTTCAGCCTCCATAAAACTAGCTGTTCGTTCTTGGGGAAATGTATATCTATGTTTAACAAACTTCCGCAAAGTGTCATGGATTTGCCTTTATATAAATTTAAAATCCATATCAAAAAGACACTCATGAGTAAAGGTTATTATAAAGTAAGTGATTATCTAAATGATCACACTATTTGGGAATAGGGACACTATTCATAGAGCCATGTTTGGTAACTACATTATTTATAATACTGTATTATTTTTATATGTGTATGTAAACATACATACGACTTTAATCTTATTCGGTTTGATTGTATCTTATATTATATTGTATTTTTATATTATATTATTATAATTATTAACATTGAAAAGAGGAGATAAAAATAGACCTTCAGAGTTTCTTGCCTGTTCTTCTTGAGAAGGCTCTCCCAATTTCCGAACAGGTGTCGAGTCAATATATATATTTTTTTCCCTTATTCGTACGTACGGACAAGGTTTTTGATTTAATTTTAACCTTTTTTTTCTTTTGTTTTGTTTATTGACGTCAATAAGTGCCTGTAAAGGTCTATGTTGAATAAAGATTATTTTGATTATGGACGCTCTGGTGCGGAAAGATTCTCGAGTGGCAAGCATATAACGTAGACCGCTTCGATTTGGTAAGAATCGCAAGAAAGCACTAGATGCTAGCAGCACAGAACCAAACGAGAGCCCTAGGATTTCCACACTGGTCCTAATAGTAGTGTCAAACCACCCCGTACACTATAACTACATGGCACTAAATGTGAGAAGATAAAAATAATAATTATAAAAACAAGTTTGTCGTCAATAAAATTAAGCATAGCTTTTCATAATAATATATGCAAATTATAAAGAATCTCACTCAACGTATTATCCTTTCTTATTGCTTAGACAGCAATTAACAAACCTCCACCCCATAGTAAATATAAATATGTGAAGTTTATGGATAACACCACTAAAAGCGTATCTGATCAGGTTAAAAAAACATAATTTTAGTTGATTTTTCTTTCCGGGGTACACTGTTTTAGTGCTAATCAAACAACAGCATAATCAAGCACTTTTCAATCTTTTGTTTAACAAATCCTAAACTTTGACCTAAATTGTGATCAAGATGATTAGCATAACATATCTAAAAAACATACCTATACTATATAGAGTTTCTTCCTCTGACTCATCACTAGTATTATTTTCCAATAATTTTGCTTCTATTTTTTTTCTGAAATTAAATAGCTTAGTTAATATCTTTTAAACTTATTTTACAATCTTATACAAGATATCCCTGGAAGTATGGATCCAATGATGTGTATAGTAATTAAGTCTAAAACAATGGCTTCAAAAAATATTGCAGATAATTATAAAAAGATGTTTATAAGTGCTATTTTTATCAATATTTATGAAATAATTATTAAACAAATTAGGTATTTTTTGAGTACTGTTACTACTCTAAATATGATGTATATTAAAAAGTTTCAATATTTGATTTCATGTTGAAAATGGTTTAAAAGCATTAGAGCTGTCATATTTTAATAACTTGAACAAACAGTTTTTGATTGAGCCTTAGAACTCATGTCATCTTATTTTATTTCATCCATATGTTCATGGACATCCTTCATAAACAATTTCAATTAATTACCTAGAAGAGGTTATAATTTTCTTGGGTCTAATTTTCAATCTTTTGCCACTAGTTAAGGGTTCATTATCCTCACTTTCACTCTGAGACTTTTGTTTATTATCATCACTCATAGTCGCATCTAATAGTGTCCGTTTTAATGATCTACTATTTTTTGCATCTTTTGTCACACATTCCTTATCACTATTATCATCTATTAAATTATTGCCATCTGTGTGATCCGAATCATCTTTCTTAATCTTTTTTCTTTTAAATTTTCCTTTGCTTGCTTTGATCTTTTTTCTATGGGTAATAGGGTCACCTATTATCGCATTCTCTTTGCATACAAATGATTCATTATTTTGGTCAGTACTATTTACACCTTCTAATGGGTCTTTTTCAGTGGAATGTGATTCATTGTCGCCATTGTCACTTTCTGGTGTTGATTCTAATTTCAACTTCTTATGTGGTAACAATGTTTCATCTGTTTTAAAATTATCATCATCATTTTTTTCTTTATCTGTGTCTTGACAATCTTCTTGATCAACCGAAGAAACACTACTTTTCCTTTTTTCAATTATACTGGATTTATTAACATTGCAGTAAATTGGTTCATATGAACTGCTTATTTCTTGCTCTTTAATATCATTTATAATATTATCTAAGGAATTTTGTATTTTTTCTTCATTTGCACCTTTTTTCGACCTATGTTTCCATGGATTTTCTACATCTTTGATACTTTTATCAGAAATACATTCTTCATCTATTTTTTTATTTTGTGAATTTGTATTTGAGCTATCAGATTTGTTAAAGTTTCTAACACAATGTTTCTTAGACTCAGACTTTATTAATACTTCAGTGGTATCGCTAGGCTGTTTTTTTAATGCACGTTTATTGACTTTAGGAATGTTCCTTTTCATTTTGATAGTTTGACCTTGTTTGTTATTGCAATTTGAAATTGTGACCTCTTTTATGTGTTCTCCATTTAATTGTTCATTATTACCATTTTCAGTATCAGAATTTTCATCATTACTATTTTTTTGTGCCATAACTTCCGGATTTCCTGTGTCATTATCAAATCCATTTCCTTCACCATAAAAGAACATAGTATCTTCAACAATTTCTTTACCAATGTAAAAGCTTTCACATTCAGCACCATTACCTTCTCCTTTAACTATCATAAGAGGTTCCTCAATTACTTCACCAATTTCATTATCCTCTTGTGCATTTAATACTGATAGTTCAATAGATCTATTTTCCAAATTTTTATCATGTGTATCTTTTACTTCTTCAATTTCTCTCAACTCGACTTTATTTTGGATACTATATGTTTTTGTTTCTTCTTGAGTTGGATCTACTTTCTCTGATTTAATTTTACTAATCTCCCTATGGTCTGTATTATTTGTATCTACACTAGATGATTTTTCTTTATCTTGAGAATAATTAATTTTATCAGAGTTCTCTATATGTTCATCATGTTCTGACTCAGATTCAGGACTAAGAAATTCTTCTTCATGTTCTTCATCAGTGTCAAATTTTTCAAGCTAAAACAAAACATTGTTTAAGATAAAAAATATAAATAATTTGAAAAAAAAAAATTAATGTTTCTTACACATAACATAGTTTATATTGGAAACATTCCAGTTCTTTATTGTTAGCTTTATGTTCACCTTGGTATTTACTGGTACATCTGCACTACTAGAGTCTTCATGGTTGTTACTAACTGCCAAGGGACATATATCTCCTCCATTTTTCAACAGAGATATAACTTTAACTAATTCTTCACGATTCCTGGTAAAAATAATAATTATATAAATTTACATTGACTAAATTAGTAGTGGTAATGCATTTTAACATAAACAACCTCAAACATCTTATTAGATAGTTAATAGACAATATAAATTGTAATCAATAATTAATTGTATTTATTCTTCCAATGTAGCCAAGACAGTTTCTATTCTAGAAACTAATATTTATAGATTTGAAATATTTATGTTAAACGCAGCTTTCCACCCACAGCTTCAGTCTTGCTAATGTTATAATAAAGTAAGAAAAAACTACATTAGATGCTTTGCATAATCTACTCATTCTTTGCAATAGAGACTAAAAAAGATCTCCTACAATTTCCACATTGAATAATAATAATTACCATATAAAATGCAATATATATATATTTTTAAATTATATTCACTAAATGATTGGAATGAAGATTTGTGTTTGAGAAACAAAAAAGCAGGTCTCTTTCATTAAGTCACTATATTACCTTGCCACTAATTGCCATGTTTCTTCATCTTGATCTTCTCTATACAAACATAAATTTGCATCATGATCAACTTGATACCAATATACATAACCATTTTTATCCCTTCCCAGTGGGTCTAGGCGGAGTTCTTTACATTCTATTGCATTAACAGCCGACTTAAATTTTGGGTGACAAGTAAACTGGTATTCTAATAACAGCTGAAAGTAATTAATATCACATTAAATTTCCAAGTTCATTTTGATAAATACTTCAAGCAGTAGTGTTGTGTAAATATTTAGATTAGCTAATAGTGCCCACAAAAATACAAATGTACAACAAATGTACTTTTTAAATGGTTTTTACCAGTTTTTTACTATTTAAAATATTATTAGAATAATTAGTAATAAAATTACTTCTGTTTTAAAACCTATTAAAGTTAGGTGCAGTCTTATCATAATCATTAAACTAAGCAGGAACAATGTGGATTCCAATGTGAATGAACAATTTAGAAAAAGAAAATATTTATTTCAGTACTCAAATTAATAAAACAACATTATCCATTATAACAACATAAAGAGATACAGCAAAGTATAGGCAATGTGAGCAAAAAGAATACCAGAATTTTTCAATTTTCACACTAGTGACATACCATATTTTAGTATTCAGTAACACCATATTTTCAATCATATAAGAATCTATTAACTAAAAATATACAGTCCAATTTACTACTTTCAGTGGTCAAGAATAAATTACAAAATCCTATTAAAATTAATGAAAAGATTGTGCATGCAAAATATTGTTTACATTTCACTCCTACAAACTAAACTTTTATTTATTTCAGCAAAATTTGTTAATTTAAATAATTACAATACATTGCATCCAAGAAGCATTTGAATGTTTCTGTATATGTTACTTTATATAATGTGATTAATAAATGAATAGGCATTCACCCAGCACCTAATTGCAAATATGGAAATCATTAATAATTGATTTTCATTTAAATCCATAAATGATTATAAGTTTTTTTTTATTATAAATAGTTAATTTAAAAGTAAACATGATGTTTCAGTCAAACTAAGTAAGCAAGCATCTCTATTTTCTACATAGAGCTAATAATTATAATAATTCTAAATTTAATTAAATAAGTCTAAATATATTCAAACATATATATAGAGGTAATATAGATTTAAAATTAGAGCATATATTTACTTTCAACACTTTCAACTTCACTTGAGTACTTGATTTCTTGTAGGAGAATCGTTCAATTTCCCAAGCATCCTGATGATGTCCTAGTTGATGACAGAATTTTATAAGGCATCTCTCCCATCTATTACTTTGTACAGATTTCAATGCACGTCGGAGTAATCTTAGATGTAATTCCCGTAATGGATCTACAACTACAAGACGAACTAATAAAATGTTTGTTTATGAAGAATATGAGACGAATTTATAAAAGCATTGATACCTTCTTGAGTGTTTTCAATATATTCTTGCAATTTTACTATTGTAGGTACTTCTATGCTACATAACTTTCCAAAAACTTTTAAAAATGAATAAATAACAGCGAAATTAGGATCATTCGTAGAAGAAATCTCTCCATCAGACGCCATCGTCGGTACGTTAGTAAATTTTCCATCTATACATTGTAATAGAAATTCATCTACTACAACTTGATAATCTAACTTATAAGAACAGAAAAATTATAAAAAATGTACATTATTCAGGAAAATATGTTCATTATTTTTGCATGAAAAGGCTTCTTTTTATTCTCAAAAACTCAATTTCACTGACAGTTACCAACATCGACTGACAGTAATAAGAACAGATTATAATAAGATATTTTTTTTAATAATTTATTTATGACTTGGATACATGGTAATAAGATAAAAAATATGGATTGTTGCCAATAAGAGAAATATGTTTATGCTATATGCTAAAATGTTCAGACAACAATTTAAAAAAAAATATTGGTCTAATACAAATGGCGCATTTTCTTCAAGTCGTTTTTTTTTGCAACTTCTTTATTCGAATCTCGTACACTGCGGTGCAATTCAACTGACAAATAACCGAGAGTTTAACATAATAACTTGGAATCTTTAACTTCACAAATAACTAATAAGCTTAGCAGAGGAAATTTTAATTAGGCAAATTGTTCATTGATCAAACTTTAGATCAACTTTAGATCATTTGAAAGTAAATATATGCTTTAATTTACACACTACATTTCGTATATATACGTGGGTATACTTAGACTTATTTAATAACTTTTTTTTGGCTTTGCACAAAATCGAGATGCTTGCTTACATAGAATAAATCTATTATGTTTAATTTTAAATAGTCTGTAATTGTAGTATACTCAGTTCCAAAATAATCATGTATGAATTTTAAACGAGAAAATGAAAATAAGAAATGAAATTGATGCCATATTTTTTTAATAATTTCCCTTTTTTTTGTAATCGTTAGGTACCTTGTATTGATAAAATAACTAATAATATAAAAATATGCAATAAGCATTTTAATTGACGTTATATTTCTGCAGTTTTTAGCAAGATAGGTCACTTCTCTAAAAAGTCATAGCTATTTTATTAATACAAGGTTTTTATTGATAAAATATAGTATAACTTTACATCTCTTCATTTGTGCACTTTATTAAGATTCATATATTTGTCACATCAAATATTTGTTTAAAATACGACAGAATATATTAAATATGAACGAAACAATTAGAAGCTCTATCACAGATGTGATCTTTCATGTTTATAAACGATGTCTACTACTTTTAGGGTTGCTACATTAAACAACAGTGGCGCCGTTAGCCTAGATATAGCTTCGATCGGGTCTGGCACCGAGCTCTTCTGTCGAAGTTACCCTCGTATGGCCTGCCCGAGGGTATGTGCAAATTGGTTGCCAGCTTTTAATCCAGCAGAAGCATTAGAGTCGTGGTCGACGGTAGCTGTTCTGAATACATGGACATAAATGCTGGCGTCCCGCAAGGCTCCGTTCTATCTCCGACACTTTTCCTGCTGCATATCAATGACATGCTGTCCATCGATGGCATACATTGTTATGCAGATGACAGTACCGGAGATGCGTCTTACACGGGCCGTGCAAACATCCCTCGTTCCGCTGTGGAAGAAAGTCACGAGCAACTTGTATTTGAAATCGAGAGAACTCTATCTAGAGTCTCTGATTGGGGCTGGGACAATCTAGTCCGATTCAACCCCTCCAAGACTCAAGTTTGTGCGTTCACCGCTAAGAAAACTCCATTCACTGTAACCCCTCAATTCCAGGACACACCCCTTTCCATCGGAAAGTGTATTGGGATTCTTGGTGTTGACATCTCTAGCGACGTTCAGTTCCGAAGTCAGCTGGAAGCCAAGGCCAAGTTGGCATCAAAGAAACTCGGTGTGCTCAATAGGGTGCAGTGTATAAGTTGATTTTGATATTAAATAACCAATTACTTATTTCTACTATAAGGTAATTGACAGAATTTGGATGTCACATCACCGTTTTCCTATTACTATAATTTGGCACTTCACAGAGTTTTATGTTAAGCAACCAGGAAAGGAATACGGGATTTAAGGAAGGCGAAGAGTTTTACTCACCAACCGATTTTTCTCATGCTCCGTCTTTCCGCTCCGTCTTTCTACCAGTTCTTGACAAAATTGTTTGGTTCGAGGATTCACTCTTCCGCTATTACGATCACGATGCAAGTGGCTTTTGACACCCGTAATTTACTAGACGAACGATGGCACAGCTTGAGTGAATCCTATCGACTGCGCCAGTCAAGTTTTGGGAGCGTATGAAAACCTTTTGAAAACTACAAATTTGATTAAAACTTATAACCTAAGGTGTTGCCGATTTGGAGGCTAATGAATCAGAAACTTAGATCTATGCTCAGGCGAACTCCGTAGCAAGCTTATCGGTCTTTCGCAGAACCGTTAAAGTTTTGCTGAGTTCGCTCCTTTAGTCTAAAGCCGTTGGGCGAGGGGGATGTATAACTAGGTATTATATTTTAGGCATTATGGGAATAGAATAAATAATTAGTTTTACTGTTAATTCGCGGGTTCGTATTTTGCAATAGTATGGATATGCATCGCATTCTGGTACTGATGTTATTGTGAATAGTGTTTGTTCAATTTGGACCACGGGTCTGCCTATAAACCTATAGAATGAGATACATTCTATAGGTTTATACGTGTATAAGTTACTCTATGGTTTATACAAAGGATTGTTGTTAGCTCTTTATGTACATATATAGATTATAATAATTATTTAAAGCTGAATATTAATCCTCATAAAAGTTGTATTCAAATATTTAGTAGTAAAATTGATTATTATAATAACTTAAATGTATCTGTTAAATATAATTCTGTAAATAATAAATTAATCAAAGAAAAACAATTTTTAGGTGTAATATTTGATTCGAAGCTAACTTTTAAGTCCCATGTTTTGAATATCATCCAAAATGCAAAAAGGTGTAAATATTATACGTTGCTTAGCAAGTGTTACGGGGAATGGATCCAAAATTACTGAACTTAATTTTAAATCTATAGTGAGAAGTCATTATGATTTTGACGACCTCCATAGTCGAGTGGATAGTACACCGGTTTCAAGGTGTCGCCATCTCTGAGGTCCCGGGTTCGAATCCCGGTGGGGGCAAATGTTCGTGTGATGAATGCCAGCATTTGTACCTTAGTCATGGTTGTCGATATATATTTCAATAAAAATTATTTATATATGTATAATATATGTATGTCTATCCGTTACCCTAGATCCCATAGCACAAGCCTTACAGAGCTTAGTTTGGCCTAGGCTAATTGGTGTAAATGTAACAAATATTTATTTTTTTTGACGTGACAACGTCTTAAATTAGGTTGCGGCTGGGAGTCACTTATGAAAAAGTGTAACGCTCGGTAACGTTACGATGAGTCACCGAACGAGAGAGAGGCCCGCCGAATGCCTTGCGTCTCTCTCCCACTCAATTAGTTAAGTTTAAGTTTACATGTACAATGTTTTAGTAAACAAAATATATTTCTATAGTTAAAATTTGTGCAATTCTTATTTTCATTCAATTCCTTGTTCCTATTGTGCAATTTAATTATATTCATATCAATAAATATTCTACCGAGAAAAAGACGTTGTCACGTAAAATCTTCGCCCGTAAAACCGACTTTACAGGCAACCATTTTATTTTTTTATTTTATATTACGCGTTGTTATACTCTGTAAAATATAGCATGGGCCCTGTGACACATGGCAAAATGGCTTTGCTAGAGAGGTGCTTAGTAATTCGAAATTCGATTTTTATATCGAATCAAATATTATAATTGATTCGGTATTTTTATACATGTTAGAGTTACGAAAGCTGGTACAAAATCAACTTGTTAATGCGTTATTTTAATCATGTATTTAACCTATATTACTGAAGAATTTAATCCAAATCCATTTGCCTAAAAGGAGAGACAAAGATACGTGATACTAAATAAAACGAATACTATTGAAATGAAGATATTTATTAATCAGAGTCCGATAATAAGGTGCAACCTAAATTCTCTTCATTTTCAGATTCGGACTCGCTGCAACAATCTCTTAGATTTATAATTAATTCATTTTCCCTGAAATTGTCAAAATGTACGTCACGTTCCCAGTCTTCATTGATTAAGCGTTTGGTTCTTTCTGTTTTGTAAATTGAATTTGATCCTATAATTATATTTTTAATCTATATTTTCTACTTTTATATTCTTGTCTGTTTTTCAAGTGTATGCCATGAATAATAGTACTAATCTGTGGCCATGAATAAGAATAAAAGTTATGACAATCAAGTGAGGTTTTTCTTAATAATAAAATTCTAAAACATGGCGCAGTCGAAAGAAAGTCAAATAAGAAGCTAAGTATTAACGTTTCAAATTAGTATATAAAAAATAATAATAATAATAGTTCTCAAAATGACGCCGGTGCAATCGGTAAAACTTCCACCAAATATTAATCTTCATTCCAATACAGCAGCTCAAGAGTGGCCATTGTGGAAAGTTCTATTTGAGGATTATCTAGTTGCAACGAATAATGTAGAAAGTGATGATAAAATAAAACTTTCTTTGTTACGCAATTTGATGGGACCAGAAGCGACAAAAATTTTAATAAATTTACCAATATCTGAGAAACAGAAAACCGATTATGAGTCGGTCCTGAAAGCGATAGATGCTTATGCATTTCCTAGGAAAAATGTGGTGTTTGATAGATTTATATTCAATAATAGAAATCAAAAAGAAGGCGAGCCTTTTGAAACATTTTTAGGTGAATGCAGAGCAATGTTAAAAGCATGTAACTTCGAGTTAGATAAACAGAATATAAATGAATCGTTATTAAGAGACAAAATTGTCTGTGGAATAAGAGATAAAAATGTTCAAGAGTCGCTACTAAGAATGGATGGGTTAACATTAGAAAAGGCAGCAAATTTCTGTCGTGCTAGTGAAATTAGCAAAATACAAGTAGAAAAATTGAATGCTAGTAGTACAGAGGCAATTGAAATTGATGCTGCTGAGAGATCTTATAGAAATAGAGCTAATCAAGAGCTGACTAGAAAGTTTAAGTGCACACGTTGTGGCTTCGAACATGGTGCTCGGGCATGTCCAGCGTACCTTAAACAATGCAACAAATGTAAGAAATTAAATCATTTTGCAAACATGTGTAAAAGCAGAATAAATATTGTACAAATACAAAATGAAAACACAGTGAGTCACGAGAATAGTAGAGACAGCAGTGAAAATTTATTTTGTTATTCAGCATTTAAAGACTACAGTACAGACTGGATGGAAAAAATAAAAATTGAAGATAGTGTACACATTTGTAAATTAGATACTGGTGCGGATATAAGTATAATGCCAGAAAAGGTGTTCAATAAAATTATGATAAAGTCTAATTTGCGTATGAGACCAACATCAGTAAAATTAGAAGCATTTGATGGATCTAAAATTACTCCGAAAGGCATGGTAAATTTAAAATGTGGTTATAAAAATAAGGAAGCTTATATAGACTTCATGGTTGTACCAACGGCCAGGTCATTGCTGTTAAGTAGTGAAGGCTGCATTAAACTAAATCTTGTTCAAAGAGTGTCTATGGTAAATATTGAAAGTCCTGAAATGAAATTAATAAACAAGCATAAACATGTATTCACAGGATCAGGTAAGTTTTTAAATACTGAGTGTAATATACCTACAGTTGAGTGTGCTGGTAAAATATGTTGTCCATCACAAAGAATTCCACATAAGTTAATGCAACCACTGAGAGTTGAACTAGATAGGCTAGTAGGAAGAAAAGCTATAAGTAAAGTAGATAAAATATCAGAAAAGGCATGTATAAATAGAATAGTTATAATTGAAAAATATAATGGAAAGATTCGTTTGTGTTTAGACCCTCAAAATTTGAATAAATTTATTGTTAGAAAACCAGTAACAATGCCAACTATTGATGAAGTTAAAGAGAAACTAAAAAATAAGAAATGGTTCACTGTTTTTGATCTAAAAGAAGGCTTTCATCATTGCCCTTTGGATAGAGAGTCCTCGTGGAAATGTTGCTTTGCAACACCCTTTGGAGTATATAAATATGAAGTCTTACCCTATGGTATATGTAATGCTCCAGATTTATTTCAGGAGCAGGTTCAAGAAAAGTTTGGAGATATAAAAAATGTTGTAATCTGGTTCGACGACCTATTAGCAACTGGGGAAACGGAGTTGGAACATGACAAAGCTGTACAGGAGATATTACAAAGAGCAAGAGAGGTAGGTGCTGTATTTAATAAAGAAAAAATTCAATACAAAAAGAAAGAGGTTAAATATATTGGACAAGTATTCAGTGAAGAAGGAATGAAAATTGATCCTGATAGAATTAAGTCATTAGTTAATCTAAAACCTCCGAAAAATCGTGAGGAATTACAAAAGATAATAGGGTCATTCAACTATATAAGAAGATATGTTCCAAACTTAGCTGAAATTATGTCACCTTTATGTAAATTATTAAAGAAGGATATTGTGTTTGAGTGGCTTCCTATACATCAAAAAAATTTTGACTTAATTAAAGAACATGTTGTAGAAGCTCCTGCACTGTGTCCTTTTGAATTTGATAAACCCATAACCATGATTAAGAGTCCTCCTTAGAACTCTGAAACGTGAGGCTAAAATGCCAAAGGCATTTTCCACAACCCGCCTCGCACGGGATAAGCGGTAGTTAAATATACGTTTTTCCTTGCTTATATTTTTCATCGGGAATGGCTTCATAAAATGTCTATTTAGTGAAAATGCACTATCACCAAGAAATACATACGGAACAATAGTATCTGTGCCTGGTAACGGGGATGGTTGTGGTAAACTGAGTGCATTTGTTACCATTTTTTTATAAAAGTTTGTAGAGTTTAATATCGCTCCATCGTGAACAGATCCATTAGTACCCGTTTGGACGTACAAAAATTCATAGTTAGCGTTAACTACTGCGAATAGTACCACGCTAAAAAAGCCTTTGTAATTGTAAAATAAAGAACCACTTTCTGGTGGTCTTTCAATAGCTACATGTTTTCCATCGCAATCTTTCAAAATCTGCTGCAGTTTCTTCCCATTCTGTTTCCGTTTCAGGCATCTGAAAAAGAATAAAAACGTACTTTTATTCTTTGCAGAATTCATCATCATCCGAGGAAGAAAGAAGTGAAATAAACAGTCAAGCAAGACCTTCTAGTGCAGTTCCAGTGCCCATAAAAAAAAAGAAGACGATTTTAGAAAAACAAAATACTATCCTTAACACCGCCGAGAAACTATTGACGATGAAAGAAGAGGAGTGGGAAGTAATCGGCAAATCGATCGGACTGCAGTTACGCGACTTAAAAAGAAAAGAATTAACGATTGCACAAAAATTAATTGCAGATATTATATATTATGCAAAAATAGGAAGAATCACTGAAGATACTCATATAGTTTTAGGACAAACGTCTTTTCCGTCACCAATATCACCATCTCATTCCAATACTACTGATCATTCATCCTCTTCATTTTCATCATATTTTAAAATTAACCAATTAACTCAAGCGTCACATCAAAACCATGCACACTCAACTCATCCATCACCACAGTTCTATAAACTGTCGCCTCGAAACCGTATTCAGTCACCGCATTTTTCTCCTCAAAATCATCCAGGCCTGTCACCGCAATACCAAAATCCGTCGCCTTCTCAGTATAATGTTCAGTCACTATCACCTCCTCAATACCACGTCCAGTCACCTCAAGCTTCACCACAGCAACATATTCAAAATTCAGCGCAGTTTCTGGCTCAGGAGGACCTTCCTCAAATACACATTCCTGACAATGATCTCCCATCAGTATCAGAAGAAATAGAACTGCAGTCATCTCCGACCTCACAATCTTCACAGCCTACACAAAATGACTTAAATTCATCAAGAATAAATATCAAGGAATATTTGATTATTAAACCTAAAAAATAAATTGATTGTTAAATAAGAAAGAGTTTTATTTTCACTTACTTTTATATAGTTGTTAAGACATCTATAGATAGCCCAGCATGTTTCAGGAATAATTTGTGACAAAAGTGGTTCTGATATTAATGAGCTGTACTTTAAGTCGTGATAAGCATTTCCCGTTGCTAAAAATCTTAAAGTTACTACTAATCGTTGCTCGGCACTCACACTGTCTCTAAATAATGTGTCTTGTTTCTGAATATATGGAGTAACTAAATGTAAAAGATGATCAAATTGCGCAGAATCCATTCGCAAATAATTTCTGAAATCTTCTGGCTCTAGCACACTCAAAATGTTCATATTGCATAATTTATCTCTTAATAGTAGATACTGTTTAATCCAACACTTTCTTTTTTTCCTTTTTTTTACTATGCCCGCAGTAGCGGCAAGTACTATCCCTATTTTTTGATATTTTGAAAGCGCACGAACCATCTTTCCCGTGTAGCGATGGACTGCCGACTGAGTCAGGGAGACGGCGGCCGGGTAGTGTAAATGAAACGCCCTTAGTAAGGACCCTGCTCACCGGCCCGGCAGAACGGGCAGTATAATCGCAGCTTAAGACTGATCAACTGATTTACTTGCAGTGTTGCCAAATTTAAAAATCTAGAATTTATATAAAAACACGAAAGATTTATTTATTTATCTCTTTAGAGTCATTGAATTAAAAACGTATCCTATTATGAGTTTCAAATCAATTATATTAGATCATTATAGTTGTTTATTAAACATCGTAACTCGAATAATGTCAAGCGTGTCATGGTCAGCACCCTTGCATAAGATGCTGATGTCGATGCAAATCAATCGAAGATGCCTAATTGATTGGAATCGCTGACGACGCGGCGATATTACTATATAATTACTTTCTTTGATCATTCTACGCCGTACTCTAACATCCATACGATGTAGATGATTTAGATTGAAGTTAGTTGTAGTTTTATTCTACATCGTAACCTAACATCAGTACGATATAGATAATAGTTTTTATTCTACATCGTAACCTAACATCGGTACGATGTAGATAATAATTAGCTTGTAATTTTTTTATTAAATAGTTTTTAAAATCAATTTTGTTTTTTTAGGACCTACGATTGCAAATTCTAATTGGAATTCATATAATTAATTCAATTGCTGTTATACCCCATCACTGGCTAAAGGAACTATAGAGGTAACCTTGCTGCAGCGTTTAAAATAAATAAATGTTTAAACTCGTCAACAAAAATTGTAATGGAATCTTAATATTTTCAAATTAATTTATTTCTAGTAAAGGTATTATTTGCAAATAATGTTATTCGTGATTGTTTCAACCATGAATTTCACCTTTGAAACCTCATTTAAATGGTTAATCAATAATGGGCGCTAGTACAATGTTATGCTGGGTGGAAATACATCAACTGTCATAGGACTCATGCTATATTTTACAGAGTATAGTTTACGGGCAATTTTTAAGTCAATATTTACTAAAAAAATTAGAAGTTATTCAAAATAAGGGGCTTAGGATAATTACTGGGGCAATGTGTTCTACCCCTATTAACTCTCTTGAAATAGAGGCTGGCGTACCTCCAATTAATGTATGAATACGTTACTTAACTGAAAAATTTTATTTAAAAGTATTAGCAAATAAACTTTATTGAATTTATATGTAAATAATAGATTATTTGGATTTGACTATATTGATGAATTAAAACATATTTGTAAATGGGACTACAATTATAAATGGGATTTGAGTTCAGTGGATATACAAATTACTATACCTACAATTATTTCTAAGACAATTTTCAATAACACGGAGTTTTTAAATTTTGTAAACAATAATAAAAAAGGATAACGCAGAATATACACAAATGGATCGAAAATAGAACAATATACTAAAGCAGCTTATTACGATTCGATAACAAAATTTGGAAGATGTTTTACGCTGAACGTAAATGCTTCAATATTTACAGCAGAGGCATACGCAATATTTGTAGCATTACAGTACATAAAAGGAATTGCTGATAACAATAAATTTTTAATAATAACAGATTCATTGAGTGTATTAACGTGTTTGGAACATTGCCATATAAGTTATAAAAACAATATATACATTAATAAAATAAGACAATATATATTTAAAAATCAAGACATGTAAGTGGAATTTTTGAGTTCCATCTCACAGTGGAATTTCAGGAAACGAAACAGTTGTTAAATTAATGAAAATTCAAGTACCTCATACCAATAACAATAGTTCCCATTATGTTATGCCACCAGTTCCAATGACTTACTTTAATTCCACTTTGAAAACTCGAATGCTTAAACATTGGAATGAAACATGGGAGAGTACAAAACAGAATAAAGGGAAATGGTATGCAAGTATTCAAGAAGAATTAAGTATCCAACAAGACCATGGTACTTTAAACTACATTCCCCGTCAAAGAAAATACATCACTACTTTAAATAGACTACGAATGGGACATTGTAAATTTGGTGCTCATCTGAGAAGACTTAATTTAACAAACACAGATTTATGTGAATATTGTGGTCAGGGAAATGGAACCCTAGATCATATATTTCTTTATTGTTCTGCATTCAATTTGTCAAGATTACTCTTAATAGATGGCTTACAACCAAAGCCGTAAAACTTTTATTAAAAAAAAAGGATTGTTGTATACTAATCTGTGGTCATTCATATAAATGTGAACATTTATAACATATAAATGTTCACAGAGTGTGTATATAAAATCTCTTTGTAGTGCTTGTGTATAGCGATTACTTTTTTCTTTTGTCGTTTAATTCATTCGCTGACTCTCGTGTTTATTTTATTTATTTAATTAAATTTAAATAATTTTAATATGTCGTCAGTTTGTTGTGGTACTAAAAAGCAGAAAGTAAATAATACGTATATTAATGGTATAGATCGTCCAATAAATGGTTACCAAGAGTCTGTAGCGATACCTGATATGTGTTACTTTTGTTTCGATGTTTTATATTGTCAATTACATAGTTTGGATCCTCCTCAAACGCCCAACTTTACTAATGATGCATAGTAAGTATTTTATTACACCTTTGATCTTTTATTTATAGCAGTAGTAAAGGAAGGGTCACAATATTCATCTATATGTAAATAAAATATTTTTGGTAAATAAATACAATTTAAATATATACTTTTCTTTTAGGTATATTTTATTAAATTCATCTTATAAAAATAGTTTTAAGATAGGTACTGCAAAAATGATATATTTTTCACATTGAGATCACTCCTTTGTTTCCTTTGTGCCTATAGCAACCCACCACCACTGTCATTTCACCTGTGAGATACCTAAGATAGCATAAGTCACCTCCATGGATCTTTCTTAATTATATAATGCAGGCAAACAAACAATGAATTACATGATTGTAAGCTATTATATTACCACTGGGCAGTGGTCAATGGACACCAGCTATTATACTAATCAAATATTTTCTTTGGTATAGCTGTAATTATTCATTGTAGGTTTTTAAATGGTAACATGCTTTTATAAAGGTTTGGATATGGCACCTGTTTGCAAATACTGCAGGTGATAATTCATTTTACAGTTTGGTAGTGTGAGGCAGAAATTTTTGGAAAAATGGACTATTGTAGATGTCCAACCGTATGGGTGAATGTAATTCAAGTGTGAAACAAAGGAAATTGGCTGGACAGGTATCAATCTCAAAATTTCCTTGCAGGACCCCTGTAATATATATGATAGAGAATGTATTATAAAATTACAATTCTATGCAGTACCAAGGGTTCAACAAGGGGACATGTAATATCTGGACAGTTAACAATTCTAGTCAGTCCAGTCAACAATTGATCTTACTTTCTGTTATGGCCAGAAGGAGGAGTTATTACTGGGGAGACCCTGCCCAAAGATGAGACCAGTATGCTATATATGGCCAAACCTGCACCTTATAAAGTTGCAGGTGGTGCACCAGTGTGAAATACCACTTTGATCTATTAAGCAGATTAAGCTTCTTTATATGTAATTTAGTCTTACCCTCTACTACTGTTATGGAACTGTACTTCACCTGAAATATTGACTCCAAATATTTCAACACTGGCTGAGGCAGTAATGTGCTCTACATTGTAAAGCAAGGTGATGCAATAAATGGCAACATGGTTGCAGTGTACATGCATCACTTTTCGGCCACTTTAATATGGGGTGGTCGAAAACAGGATAAGTCTGCACCAGTTTTCGGCCGCTTAAGATACAACCTGGCCAAAAAAGAGGTGAATTGGAACCAGTTGTCGGCCGCCCAAAAAACTTTATTTCAGAGACGATTATTTATACTTTCTAAATACATTGAAATGGCCGCAAATTGGGCTCCAGTCTGCTTAAAACTTATAGAATAAAATTAATCAAAGAACAATTACAGCTTCCAAAACGTCTAGAAATAAAGCTACAAAAATTAAAGTCGACTTAATACCAGTTTTCGGCCACTAGGCCGACAACTAGAATACACTAGATTTTAGAACCAGTTTACCAGCCATTAAATTTAAAAAAGAGAAAAAATATTTAATTAATGTTTTTAGTAAAATATCAATACAAAATTAATAATTTATCATGTAGTATACCAATTATCTTATATCTTACATTAAATCATGTATAACTTACCGTTTTCAACAACGCACTCCACTATTTTTTTTGTAATTTTTCGGACACGTCCACACACCAGAAATGAAACCATTGACTAAAAGCATATCACTACTTGTACAAGGTCGAAGTTGTCAAAACAAATTGAGCGTCGTTCGTTCATTGGAACTACTCAATTTCCGAGTGAAATAAGTACCATTTTTCTTTGTTATTTTCAAAAAACTAACAAATGGCCGAAAACTGGAGATGGCCGGCGAACCGGTGCCTCTACCCTACATAGTTCTTTTTAATTAAGTATGTGTAAAATAAAGTAATACGATTTAGGTAGTTTATACCTTTTGTTTTTCAAGTGTTTGAGTAGTGTTTTTAGTAATTTGAAGTATTTGGTAAATTTCAGTTTTGTATCTGACGTCACTATACTGTCTTTTATTAGAATGATTGGTTTCATGTTTCTTATATAAAAAGTATAATTAATTTCTATACTTTTCGTTTTCATTCTATTTTTAATAATAAATCGTTTACGGTAAATTATTGTGAAGTTGACTATCTATTAATCTATATTCTTGTGGGTTGCCAACATTCGGACGGCGATTTTAGTATATTTATTAAAAATGTTGTTATTTTTGTTCATATTATTGATGTTAATTATTGTTTTTTATTAAGAGTGGTTAATGATGGAGCCACAACTAAGTAGTAATATGTTAAAGAAAATTGGCTTAATGATAAATATCCATACAGAAAAGAGGTGGTGCAGAAAGTAACTAGTATTTAGTGAATTCGTGAATGTGAAGTCAAATTTATTCATAAAAAAATTCTAAGAAAAAAAATATTCACTATATTTTATAAATTTTTTGATTGTCTTCACATAACCAAAAAATAAATGCAAGTTTCAAAAATCTTACACGTCACAAGTGGCACCTATTGTACAAGAAGGTTTTTTCGGCGTATGGGGTTGTCCATTAATCACGTGAGGCTTGAAAGGGGAGGGAGGGGTTTGATAAAAATCACGAAAAACACACAAGGGGGGAGGGGGGGTGTAGTAAGATATCACGTGTATTTATTTTTTCGTCAAACGCGCGATTTTTAAACAGTTGAGCAGCGCGGCGTGTAGTGTTATCTTGACTTGCCACGATAACGATAACAGATTTTTTCATGTTTTAATTATTTTTCTTTTTTAACATTGTTGCGGCAATAGGAATCCAAGCATAATTTATGCCTATACATATGATATTTATTTAAATAAATATTTTTTGATTCGCTATGACGACACTTTTAATGTTACCGGCTCCCCGCCTATTATCATGGTCCTTAATTTCAGAATAAAATAAAAGTATATTTTCTACCTGTATTTAAAGGTAATATTTTAAAAAATATTACGTAGGTAATATTTTAAAAAATATTATTTACTAGCGACCCGCCCCGGCTTCGCACGGGTGCAGTGAAAAAATGGTTATGGTGTGTTATCCCTAAGAGATAGACATATACCATCGCGGACTTTTTTGTGGATTTTTGTAAGTTGTACAATACTGTAGTACATTATTTTGGTCTATCTCGTAGGGTTCAGCCAGCGTTTGCAATATAAGCGCAAAAAAGGTGCTTATTTACGACATCACATTAGAAACCTTTAAATTTATCAGTGTTTCTCTACTATATTATGCATTTATTATACATACAAACCTTCCTTAAGAATCACTCTATCTATTAAAAAAAACCGCGTCAAAATCCGTTGCGTAGTTTTAAAGATCTAAGCATACATACGGACATACAGCGAAAGCGACTTTGTTTTATACTATGTATTGATTATGATGTGGCAATTTCTTAGTTTATTATCATTAAATTTTATCTATTTATGATATCGTCATATGTATTAGTATATTATTATTAATTATATCTATGTATTAGGATTTAAAATAATTACTTTTATTATTATTATATATATATACATATATGTTTTTCATTTGTGTCATGGGTATATCTACCACTTTTCTTTCTGCACCACCTAAAGGTTGACTGTTAGAAAATGCCATAGGCATTAAGTTCGCCTTTGTACACATTGTACATAAAGTGTAAAAATATACGTGATGTTAGGAAGGGGGGTGGGGGTAGTCTTAAACCTCACTACGTATCACCAAGGGGGAGGGGGGGCTTAAAAAATGCTAAAAAAACATCACGTGATTAATGGACGGCCCCTATGTAGCCAGTATCACCTTGGCGACATTGCTTAGTCTATGTGTGATGTTTTTTAACATTTTACGACAATTCTCAAAGACGCGTTTCGAAATCAGAAATATATTTGTTATTTTCTTTATTTAATACTCTTTATTTCGAATGAAGTTGCTAAAGAGGACCAAATGTTTTGTTAAAGAAATTGATTTCAAATTTTTAAAGTTATTTAGTAATCGATTTCGAAGGTTAGTCTAGAAGTGACTGAAGCTATTTTTATTTTCTCGTAAATTGAAATACATAAATTGTTATCAAACACTAGCGGACTTCGTTCTATCAAAAAGATTTGTAAAGTGGCAGTTTTCTGTTCCTACTTATTTTATAGATAATATCGCATAGCCGACCAAATTGCAAAAAAGGGCCACCGCACCCGTTGCACCCCCTGGTAAAAACGGCCCTACTTATACAGTAACGACTAATATTATTTTTTGACGTGAAACGTCTTTAAAATCGCGCCGAAACATACGGGTACCAGGTTTAAAATGTGGACCGTAACGAAAAGGTCTATATCATCTTACCTTAATAATTAAAAAACTATTAGTCTTAGAAACAAAAATGTTGTGTGAATATTTCACTTACATAGTCAGCTCGCTGTTGTGACATTGAGTTTTTTATTGAAATACTTAAAACGCCGTCAATCTTGTTTTTATTTCAATCTTTTACTTTAATAGCGATTCCCTAACATAGACGTTTCACGTTAAAACCAACGGCCGTGTGCCCCGGCGCAGCCGCATCCGATTTTTCTACTCATTTGTATCTCTTATATGCAGCCAGAAAAGAATTTGGTAGAGCTTCATCAATTTTCCAAGTTACATTAACTTCCCACTGGCCAATAATCTATAGGCTTAGCGGTTAATGTTTATGTAACACTGGCGGACCCGACAGACTTCGTCCTGTCATAAACATTTGTAAAGTGACAGTTTTTTGTTCCTACTTATAGTCATGGCAAAAAATTATCCTGTACAGAACCGTCACCCTGGCGGTAGGGCGTTGTGAATAAAAAGGTCCAAATGAACTACTTATTACATTTTGTGACTATTCAATTTTGGAACGTGACATTAAATCCTCCAACGATGTATTCTGTGCTCCAACCCAGACTCGCACACTGTTTTGATAGATATGATTGAATTTCAACTTTATATAGTTAATAAAGCGCAAATTGACTCTTTGATGTTAGGAACACACCTACATAGCTTAACAACAGTGAGTGTGCTTGCAATATGAACTTTATAAAATAATATTAAAGCTTAATTGCCTGTACGTTTTAGTTAGAAAACGATTTTTCTGATAATTATTAAACCATACTTGAACTTCAACGAACATTTTAAAAAAAGAATGGCGAAATTGGTCCAGGCGTTGTTGACTTATGCGCTTACAAAGTTTGTAATCGCAAAATGTGTTTGTCAAAACACATTTTGCGATAAATTTTTATATACAAGAAGATATATTTAAATAAATACTTTTTTTATAAACCATTAAACGTCCAAAATTTTTAACGTTATGGTAGCGCCATTTAGTGTAATTTTATAATTTACCTAAAACTTTCATAAAAATAATGTAAAATTAAAAAAAAAAGCAATATTTTAAGAATTATAGGAGGAACTTTATTCATTTTTTCTTAAATACTTTTAGGGCAGCCTACCTACTATTAGGTAATATAAAACAAATAATATTATGAAAATTATAAACCGACTTCATTTTTTACAGCCCCCTATTTGTGACTTGGAAAATTGGAAAAGAACATAGACTGAGAGGCTGTATTGGAACATTCAATGCGATGCATTTACATTCAGGTATTACGTTTATTTTTATTATGGTATTGACATCTAGAAAGCAAACACTTTTGGATTTCAATTATCCTCCTGCAGATTTCCTATACAATAGTTATTTGCAACTAAGACCTAGCCCGCTGGTTCACTGGAAACATAATAACTGCCGGCGTGTGCAGTCCATCTTGGAACAATTTTGACAATTTGAAGCGAATTTTCGTCTGAAGGAATCATATATTGATTCAACTTGCTCGATTGTACAAACCCGGTTATTTTCTTCTAAAGAGGAGTGACTAACAATTCTTATGAATACCGCCGCAACCTAGTGCCACGGTGTTTATGTCGGACTTCGATCCACTCCGAACCGATCGAGGTGGATCGACCTTGGCCATAACGGCCCTACCACTTGAATGGCAGAGGAAATCCTTATGCGTTCTGTACAAGGCCTTTTTCCCGCTAATACCAATCGTAAGTTTTAAAATTTCGTTCAATATTAGCGTGACCTTTGAGTCGAGCGTTTACAAGGCCTGCTTCCTAAAATTATTTTCGAATAGGAAAGGCTGCTCCGCGGTATCGGATACTATGCCGACAGTGACAAATGTTGGTGTAGTACCGATGCCAGGAGTGCTAAGAAGAAGAAATAAGAAGGTGATAGACATTTATATTAGCTATTACTGTTGAAATTAATTTATGAATCTGCTATTGGTACGGAACACCAGATTGTTAAAGTATTTTTTCAACAAAAACTGTAATTTGCGGGGACTTTATTATAGCACTATTTTTACTAATCTGTTTGATGATAAGTAATTATGTCTGTAATATTGACTACAATGGATTATCAGATGGTCATGTTGGGTTGCTATGTAGCGCAGACATAGTGAAGAAAAATACATACAGCAATAATAACTTTATGTGGGTCGTTAATAGAATTTAGGAAAACACAAACACAATTTAGCAAAATTTTGACATCAGTTATTGAGATGTGACTGAAGTTCTATAGATATTAAGGACGTTTTAAATAAATTCTGTAAAATTGAACAGAATTTAATAGGCATTGCACAAAAAAAGGAAGGAATGTAAAGTTTTCGACTTTTATGTATAGAAAAAACACAATATAGTTATATATCAGTAATATCTTACAGAAAAAAATACATAACACTTTATTGGAAACTAACTTTCAAACTTTCGTGTTGCATAATCAATATAAATGTATGACTGGCCGTGGTCGAAACGTCAGGCAATAAAATTCGGTACGTAACAATATCGTGTTAATTCCCGTCATACATTTATACTTTATTGGAATGTTATAAAACATGGAAAAAAGACGAAATCTGTCTGTCCAATAATTTATCTAAGAGTACCTACTAGTTAATAGACATATGAACGAAGTAGGTGATAGGATCCTTCATTAATGCTCAAAGTGAATAATAAAGTAATTAACATATAAGAGTGAATCGTGAAGTATTTTATTGAAGACTTCAAACGATTACTATAGACGAGGATAAAGAAGTTAGTTTATTTTTAAAACATACCCCATATCATAATTTAGATCCACTAGTATTAATATGAGATAAGAAAATATACAAAAGTTGCGATTGAAATTATGTGGTTAGGATGAATTATCAAAAAAGATTATTAAGGATAACATCGATATAATAGCAGAACCACTTAGTAGTTAATAAATGTATGGAAATGGATGCAATTACCTGGTCAGTTTAAAAATTGCGAATGTTAGATCTGTTCATGAAAGGTAATATAGGTCTATTTCAGTACTACATACAAAAATATTTGAAAAACTTGTTGAATCTAGATTGGTGGTATATTTTATTGCAAATAAAATACTCAATAAATATCAGTTTCGTTATCACGTATCACAAGTATGCAATAAATACACTTGTCAATGATATCTTAGATAGAATTAATGATATAATTAAGGTACATGGCATTGTTAATGACCTACTCTCTGCCTTTCATATCGTGAGTCGAGTGAGAGTTGCTCATGAATTGTGCTTTTGGCGTACCCTCGTAACACGAGCATCAAAATGCGATATTATAAAACAATGTATCAATTATTTGAACTGTCAGATTATAAAGGGTGATTTTCAAGATAGCAGTTATATCGCACGATAAACTCTTTATCATATCGTGTTTTGTAACTCTTGTTATGGGGACAGATCTCAAATATCACGCTTTTATGGACAGTTTGTAGATACACTTTACTTGACGTTGTGACAACCTGTTATTCAGACTTATATCTCACCAGTGATCTGGATTCTGGAACGTCAAATCGTTTGCTTTGTATAGCTCGAGCATTAGTTCAAGAACAATAACTTGAAGGGAGTTACAACCTAGCTTGCAATTACATGAATTACTTCGTAGTCCAAAAGGCTTTTAATAAATTTAACTCCACCATACTGGAATGTTAAATGCTTAAGACATGACAGGGATTGTAAGACACTTGGTAGAGCTGTTCTTAAAAATGTGAAAGAACCTAGTTTAAGAACTACACACTTACTCGAATCTGACACAGACACAGGATAAAATCCTAGCGTAGAGCGACGAAAAAAACTACGAATAAGTGAGAGTGGACATTGCTGCCCTAGAACAAGCGATTTTTTTCAACATGTTTTGAATAATGTAAATCTAACACTATATAGACTCATCATCACCATCACAACCGTGATGGTGATGTAGGGGACGTACTCTTTTACGTAATAAATATTAATTATACTCACACCAATTATCATCGGATCTAGGGTAACGGATACACATTCATATATATACATTTTTTATAGAAATATATATTAACAACCATGCCTAAGATACAAATGCTCGTATTCATCACACAAATATCTGCCCCCAATCGAGTTCGAACCCAGGACCTCAGAGATGGCGACACCTTGAAACCGGTGTCCACTCGACCACGGAGATCAAAATAATAATTTATCATCCAATTAATTATTGTTTTTTTCATAAACTTTTCATTTGTTGCAATAATAAACGAAAATTTAAAAGTTAAATATTTGTATTAATATCAATAAAAATGTTATTACAATATTAGTAAAATAATTACCAACTTGAATTTAGTCGTAAGGCTTATTATTAATAAATTGCAGTTATTATTATAATTTGTTTTTTTTTCCGAGAAGGAATATAATTCTTGTGCAGTCGTTGATTTTTTAAAATCCCCTGTGTATCAACAGGTTTACGCGAGTACGCCATAACGAGTGCTTTGAAGGATTCACGATTCAGTCCGATAACGCGTGACGAGGTACCACGACTGACCGTGTCAGTATCAATCCTGCAACAGTTCGAAGAAGCACAACACTACCTTGACTGGAAATTGGGAAAACATGGCATTCGTATAGAGTTTATTAGCGAACGAGGCACCAAACGAACTGCAACCTATCTACCGCAAGTGGCCACTGAACAAGGTAATGTTCTAGGTCCCATGATTTTAATAATATTTGGAGATTAGGCTATAAACAAGAGAGCTAGTACGAAACTATACTTTACGAAACGGTACTTTAATGTAGACATTAAAGTACTTAAGTCTGATTTTATTTTCCAATTCAAAAAAGCTATAGGTACGCCAAGTTGTATTATTTTCAAATGTTCTTGTACTGCTTTTGATAAGAACATTATTACTATTGAGTATCTTGCCATAGGAGCGTAACTGCTATTGCTCTTCTTCTGTTGGAAACCTAAAACTAATCTTGCTTTGTTGATTCCGTTATCATTCCCTTTAAAATGCCAATTTGTATCAATTACTATCTTGCCTTTGTTTATATCATATTCTCTTATTCCTCCAAAGTATCTTTAAATATCTGTATTTCTTTATTAATTGCATATTTCCTGACTTTATTATGAGTGAGTTTAGTATATTAGTGCGTAAACAGATATAATAGGGTAGACGACTACACCTGATTATGGCCGTTTTTATACTATAATTATCTGATTTGAGCAATTTATATTTAATGAAAGTATGTCAATATAGAAATTTCAGTTTAATTATTAATTTATATTGTTTTTAGATTTCTATAAAATGAGCAATTATTATTTACGTAATTCTAATGAAACGAACACATTTCTAGCATTGTCACATTAAATGTAACATTTTTTTATATAGACAGTATACGTATAAACGTACAAATAACAAAGTTATTTAAAAATTTGTTTATACGTTCATACAAAATAGGCGTTTTTACTTAGTTATGACGTCACGATTGCAGTGTTTTTAGTATGGAGCATGTACGAAGTACAGTGGATTAGCTTCAAACATTCCGCGCGATCAGCGTTATTGCTCAATTTAATGTAATTAATTAGTTCACGATCGGACACCAATCGCGCCGCGTGTGCTCATTACCATACATTACCATTTTACCAATACATTATATTTTGACCAAATCTGTGTTTATTACCATTTACCAGTATATTTTATATTTGTAGGACTTACACCCTACATAATTTTGGTCCTTCGAACCTTAGGAAAGGTGGGATCTGCCGCGTTGTAAGTAAAATTTGAACGTGACGTGTCAGTGACTATCGTTCTATGTAACCAGTGTCGAGATTTTTTTTGAGTTATCATTTAACCATTTTCGTTGAGATTTACCTGCGGGAGTTACCAGTGAACCATTTCTGTTAAAATTTACCAGAGAAAGTTACCAGTGAAAAATTTGTGTTGGAATTACGCAACACCACCACCGCACCAGCCGGGACCTTTCTATTTTCTTGACAGTAACCAGCTATTCAAGTAAGATCGTTCTTTTTCCTTGCTAATCATTATGAGTACTATTACTGATTTATTTACTGCTCAACGGGAGATCATGGAGAACATGAACAAACTTTATGTTAACTTCAAAAAAGAATGGAAAGGCAGGAGAACTGCAGAAAGCGTTAAACGCCGTCTGCAGTCTTTAGAAACATTTTGGGAAAATTTCTTACGTCATCATGAAAAATTAGAGCATTAACGTGCGACCCAAATGCCAATGACTCTTATTTTGAAGACGAATATTTCACCAATACGAAAAAAATTTATGATAATGTGAAAGCTCAATTTATAAAAATATTGCAGGAATTTTCTAATAGCACTCCATCTACATCAGCTGTGATGTGTGATGATAACCAAACTCATTTATCATCAGATCAGCCTAACGCACCAACACCAACCATTACAAAAAAGTTTGCTTTTCCAAAATTTGTTTTCAATGACGTTGATAACAGTTCTAAAATTGACGAGATGATGAGGAAACAACTGAGTAATTTTAAAGCCCTAGCTCGAACAATTTCAAAAATTAATTTTAATGTTTTAAATGAAAAGTGCGAATTCCAAGATATTTTAAAAAATATAGAGTCAAGATGGGCTGCTATTGACTCCCTTCACTGGGAAATTGACAGCTGCTTAGATTTTGATGATAGTAAATATAATGAGACATTTAGTTGCTATGAGAATGAGTATAATGATATCAAAAAAGCATTAAATAGTAGAATGTGGGATGCAAATTATAAAGATAAATCAACTCCTAAGATAGAAATACCAACATTTAGTGGCAACTACCAGTAATGGATATCATTTAAAGATCTTTTTGTGGAGTGTATTCATAAAAATAATTCAATTTCAAAAGCACAAAAGATGCAGTTCTTAAAAAGTAAATTACGCGGAGAGGCCGAAAAGCTTATACAGCATATTCACATCAGTTCGGAGAATTACCAATCCTGCTGGGACATACTTAACCAAAGATATAATTTTTGTTACTATCATCTTGTTAATTGCACTATTTATGTGAAATCATCTTGTATCACCTTGCACCATCACTTATCTTTCCTCCCTCGGGAATATGTACGAAGTACAGTGGATTAGCTTCAAACATTCCGCGCGATCAGCGTTATTGCTCAATTTAATGTAATTAATTAGTTCACGATCGGACACCAATCGCGCCGCGTGTGCTCATTACCATACATTACCATTTTACCAATACATTATATTTTGACCAAATCTGTGTTTATTACCATTTACCAGTATATTTTATATTTGTAGGACTTACACCCTACAGAGCATTTTTTGAGCGACCCGCGACAGCGCCGCAAACATGTCGATGTATCTTCAAAAATAATAGATGCAGATGTACTGTTGGTTCTACAATATTTCTCACTTAAAAGAGTACTCTTATTATATATAGAATTTAAAAAATTGTCGTCTGCCCAATACAGAACAATATTAGTTTCATACTCTTGCGAATATGTAGGTGGTTTTGTAATTAAATACTCGCTTTAGTATATTTCTCCTCTTCTATTCTTTCATTATTGGTTTCTTCTGTTATATTAACTTCTGTAGTGTTTTTCATTTCTTGTATCTTTTAATTTTATTCTATTTATGTATTTCTTCTTCATTTTTGTTATGTATCTAATGTGGGTAACTACAATATTATTATGTAACGTGGGTAACTACAATATTATTCCTATGTAGGTAGTTTAACTATTATTTTACGTTGATGTATATATATTGCCTCCGGTGTAAATGTTGCTCTGTCTTGAAATACATGTCATTGAGTACAAACGCATTTCATTCTCTTGCGAGTATATACTAATTGGCGACGAGCTGTAAATCGAACTAAGCGCGTTGAGTAATTCGTATAGTATAAAGTTACGGTTTGGAAATGTCGATTGGGAAGATTTCGGAGTTTGACGTGGACGGGGGCAACTGGCATACATACTGCGACCGGCTGAGAATGTACTTCGTGGTGAACAGCATTAAAGAAGAACTCCATGTACGTACTTTGATTGCGACCGTAGGTGACATGAACTTATTGTGAACTTAACAAGCCCTAATCAACCGTCGTCACCAAAGTTTGAAAAAATCAAAAAAATTGTCGGCGATCACCTACAACCGAAACCTTCGGAAATGGCGGAGAGGTACAAATGTAGACAGCGAAGCCAAGGTGAGGGCGAGAGTATAGCCAACTACGTGGCGGAACTTAAGCGCTTGTCAAGATTTTGTGGATTTGGAGCAGCGCTAGAAGAGAATATGCGAGATCAGCTAGTTTGTGGGTTGATCAATGACATAATCCGGCAGAGATTATTTGCGGAGGTAGACTTAACCTACAATAAGGCAATTTCTCTGGCGATCGCATTGGGGGCAACAGAGAAAAATTCGGTAGTGGTAGAAAAACAGGTAGCGTACAGACAGGTTCAACAGCACGTCCACGTGAGAAATGATGGGCACACGAAACAGGAGAAACCCGGGGTCAGATGTACCTGCTGCGGATCAGTATACCATAGTCTAAAAGAATGCAAATATCAACTTTATGAATGCCGTACTTGCATGCAATTGGAGCATTTACGGCGGATGTGTCCGGATAAAAATAGCAAGAAAGGCAGTTTCAAGTCGGGAAACAAAAATCATCAGTCCGGGAAGGAAGGAACTAAATTTATGAAAAGCAGGCGGGTGCAACAGCACTATGCGAATCCAGAGGAAGAACAAAGCGGGGAAGAAAATTCGTCCGAAGAGGAGGCAGTCTACTAGATGTCCCTAACTACCCAGCGGTATAACGACTTGTTTGATGGACAATTGGGAAGGTACACAGGAGATCAGGCAACGTTGCATGTGCAGGAAGGCGCCAAGCCAGTATACTGTCAAACGCGTCCGTTGCCGTATGCACTGCGCGAGCATGTAGACCTGGAGCTGGATAACATGTTGTTGAACGGTACGATCGAGCCTGTTGAGTTCTCGGAGTGGGCTATGCCGCTGGTTATCGTGAGTAAACCTAATGGTAAATTACGCGCATATGTGCTGATTACAAGGTTACTTTAAACCACTCTTTATTGATCGATAGATACCCGTTATCTCGTGTTGAAGACTTGTTCGCAAACTTAACATTTTACAAGCAAAATAAGGCTGGCTTGAATTATTATTAGGATGCAGTGGCTTTATTAAGAAATGGACTATATGTCCACCTAAAAAATCTGTGCTCTCATGCAACGATATCCATAGTTTCTCATTTTTATTATTTTCATAAATAGTATTAATTTAGTTCTTATAAAAGTTATCTAAATAAATTTTACGTAACTGTGATTTATCGGGCACTTTTCTATCACTACAAACACAACAAGAAGTACGGCACATATATTTTTGAAATAAAAATAGGTAAAAAACTTTTTAATTTAAACGGTTTTATGTTAAACATACATTGCAATGTTTAAGATAAATGTACTAAAAATGTACTAAAAACCAAAAAATAATAAAATAGATACAGTCGTGGGAATTATAAACATATGCATAGACTAGACTAAAATAAAACCGTGGGGCACATTGAAACAACACAACGATTGTAGACAATTGATGTGCCTCACGGTTTTATTTTAGTCTAGTCTATGCATATGTTTATAATTCCCACGACTGTATCTATTTTATTATTTTTTGGTTTTTAGTACATTTTTAGTACATTTATCTTAAACATTGCAATGTATGTTTAACATAAAACCGTTTAAATTAAAAAGTTTTTTACCTATTTTTATTTTCTAGTTTTTAGTTTTTATTTCGCATTCACATTATATTCTACTAGTTGAGCACTTTCATTTGATACCCATATTGATAGGATTGATTAAACCTAAGTTTTCCGCCATTTTGTAGAGGCCGCCATCTTGGATTTTAATTTTATATAGTACATTGTATTCTACTGGTTGAGCACTTTCATTTGATACCCATATTGATGGGATTGATAAAACCTACGTTATCCGCCATTTTGTAGCGGCCGCCATCTTGGATTTAATTTTTTTATAGTATATTGTATTCTGCTTGTTGAGCCCTTTCATTTGATACCCATATTGATGGGATTAATAAAACCTAAATTGTCCGCCATTTTGTAGCGGCGGCCATGTTGAATTTATAATGATAATGAATAAATATAATTGTATTGTCACCAAAATCAAAAGTGTATACAAAATTTCAGATTAATCGGTTGACAGGAAGAGGGTGAAATTTGATTTACTAAATTTGACCCAAGAATGAACCGGGCTGAGCTAAATAAAACCGTTTAAAAACTCCTTGAACGCCGGATTTTTTATTTGAATCCAGGAAATGTTGCACAGGATCAGGAGCTTAATAAGGTCGAAGTAAAACTCCTCATTCGGACGCTTATGTTTTCCTTGATGTACTTCGTCTTCGATGTGTCGTCTGATATTGCCTTTATTTATAATTTTCAAGTGGCTCTCACACTTCGAGCAATATAGAGATCGGCCAGCGTGATCGTAAATTAGCTCGGGATGACCGATTAATCCACTTTTGTACTGTTTCAGCTTTGATGTTTGCGCTAACCATGTTTGAATGAAAGATTCTCCTAAAACAATTAAAATGTTACTAATGTGATATTTGTTGAAACTAGCAGTTAACTAACCTCAACAGTTATCAGTTTATAATTTTATTTAGAAGAATAATTATGCTTATACATATCCCGGGTTCCGAGAACGATACATAAACGTCTAGTAAATGAACTTTTACATATTACAATTAGCTACAATATGTATTAAAAACAAATTATGATTTATCGCGTGAATAGGAAGATTATCAATCGGATATGAGACAAAAATGTTAACATTATTCTTTAAAAAACGTAAAACATACTTAATAAAAAGATTATTAAAGCTTACCTGAAGTGAAATAACTTGAAGTTGAGATACAATTTAAAAACAAATCGATGTCCGTAGATACAAGCCAAATTCATCATTTTAAGAAGGTGCCAGAAATCAGTAAACAACCCAGGGTGATATTATTATTTACACAACACAGGAATTTCACAAATTAGGAGCGCACTCTACGAACCGAGGTAAGCGAGTGAGATACTTGGAACACAGCGCGCGCGCATTGTTCTAACAAACACCCAATAAGTCATACAGGATACTTGCTTCTGATTGGTCGTCTCGTGCGATCAATGTGTTGTGCACATAGATGAACATGAGATAAAGAAACAAAAGGCTCTGTCTAAGTTTTGTCTCATACTGTCAAGCGTCAGTTCTAATTCAACAGTAAAGGACAGTACAGTGTAACTATACCAAGGCATTTTTGTATAAAATAAAATACTGATTTCTTTCATCATTAGCTAACAATGGCAGCGTAGGTTGATATTATTAATACATTTTTCACCTTAAACACAAATTCGTGCTAATTTCAACCTGGTACCTGGTCATTCTATATAACTTATGAAAAAGATTTTTTTGAAAAGTTTAAATCTATGTTCGATTTGATGAAATTGAGGCTAAATGCAACGGTCTATGCAACTTCATTTTAGTATGCACTCGTTATTATGAAAATGAGATATATGACAGGAGGTACATAAAGTAAAACCTATAAGCAAGCATTTTAGCATTCTATATTAAGGTATGTAATTTATATAAAAGAAATGAACAACATAAAATATGAATAATAATACTTTCCTTGTTACAGGTTGGGACCAAATACAAACTATAGACTCACTACTGCGCAAAGGTGGTTATAAGGCTGCAATAACAGCAGACATGCGACGTAGTATCCGCTTGACGCGTTACCAATCATCGGAGGTGTCCGTCTCTTATAATGACTACGTAGCACAGCGTTGCTAGCACGAGCTTTTAGCGCTCGCGCTTACGACGACTCGTGTGTACTTATTCAAATCAAAGTTAAGACTAACACAACATATACATTATACATATGATGTAAGTCAAGAGTATAAGCGGGCGCAGAATGGTTCAGGATATTGTATTAGTGATAACATAGTTGTTAAGTGTATGAATAGTGTTCAGAATCTTTCGGTGAACGAGAGTGAAGCACCCTTTGTGATTAATGTTATACTGTTGAGAAGGTTGCAGAAAAACTTTCAACAGTCAGAATTGTGCTCAAAGTGATTTTATAGGCTCACGGAAAACGGAAAAGAATAGAATTTTGTTAAAATTGAAATTATGAACGACACTGCCAGATACATTCCTTGTCATTGACAATCGTCATTTATATAATATAAAATGAATGTTATTTAGACTATATATACTGAATGCAGCAGTGACTTGACATAATTTTTATCATAACTAAATGTAATTATTGTTTAACATTAGATAGAATTGATTTCATTTATTTAGAGATAAGTTGAATTATTGGAAAATTTTGACTTCGGAAAATCATAGTAACTGGCGACTATTCGACAAACTACGCCGAATGTAACTACGATAATTAAATAAATTGAACAATATTTAAGAATAATCAATACAATCATTACTAAAATAACACCGGCCTCCGTATCAATTATGATATACCATTCACCGTGTGACATTATCGCCACCTTTCCAGCTCAAAGTGTTAAATTATCTATTATATCACATATTATCATTAGATGCGTAAAGAGTACCAAAATTTCATAAAAGGTGTTGCCGTTTGAACCTCGTAATAATATTAAAATATGGTATATAGCAATTGGCCATGCTTTCGGCTTTTGTGATGTTTTTGTCTGGCTGCTGTGCAAAGGAAATGTCAAGTGCAAGTGAAACTAGAAAAATGTAAAACTGATTATCTAAAATTTGATGATCATAAAAAGTACGTTACCGTAAACTGGGGTCATTAACAACAATTTTAAGAATGAACTCTCGGGTATAATTTTTATTTTAGGTCCAATGATAGAAGAAAGCTGTGAAAAACACGAGTCAAGACTTAAATGATCGTTTTCAGTCACTCTAGTAGGAGTTAAATTGAAATTATAGAATTGATTCTGTAAAATATTACTTGTTACAAATTACCTTTTAAAGTGGGTGATATGCAACGATATATGAGGTGAAATACAACAAATTCATTATTTAAGTAGAAAAAATAGATAAAAATATAGGCAAAACATTTTTTTATTTCAAAGAAAAGAATTAACAATACCGTAAAATGGGGTGAATAGACACAACTTTTAAGTTCTAAGCTGATTTTCTTAAATTTTTTCTATCCATGCTCTTATTAAAATATTTTTTAATTGTGAGTCGCGTTGTGATTTAACAAAAACTATAATTTAAATTGGGTAAAAATACGTTAAATATTAGTTATTTACGAAAAAGTAGGCCGTTTCTATTTACCTGGAAACTGGGGTCAAAAGATACGAAAGGGGGGTGAATAGAAATAAAACGCTAGGGCTTTCAAAACTTAGGGTAAGGTACCCCACCTTACCCACACCACCACCAGGTACCCCACCTTACAGTGTTAGAAAAAAAAAAAGAATCTTGTCTAGTGAACATAATATTTATTAAATCAACTTTTATTTGATTTAGAAATAACTTTTAGTTATCCTTCTTCATTTTAGGAATATTAAAGTTAACATATCTTACTAATTCGTTTTTCAAAATTGCACTTAAAAAAAGTAGTCTCTTGTCACAACGAACCCCGTATCTGGGGTACCCTGTTACAAGGTACGGGGCACAATGTTACACCATTAACATTGAGCAAATAATCAACAAAAAATATATGTAATAGAATCTTTTAAACTAAAACTTTAGTTTTAAATAATATTAAATGTTTTAATTATATTAATTGGAAAAGTATAAACATCTTGCTGACGTTTAGTCTTTTCTGCAGTCATCGTTACGACAGAAAGTACTACAATAATATCCTCTAACGGTACAGTCGCTAAATCGGGTTCAATGGGAAAGTAGAAACTATTGTCTACTTTTCCACTTTTTCTTAAATAACTAATGTCGAAATCATTGTCATCAATATCAGTTATTAGTTTTCCTACAAAGTGCTTCATCTGGTTTTTTCCTTTCAGTTTACCGATGACATAGTCATTAATCTTTGGTTTAAAGTAACAGCTCAAAGGAAAGTCATCTTCATCAGATGAGGGTATTGAAATTGTTTCTTCAGCATCGTCGTCTTCACAATCATTGGTAAAAAGGTTTTTTTAATAGTTTAAAAACCTCTCTAGCGTCACCAAAAAGGATAATGGTTATAACCGACAATTACTCGGTAGCAAATAATAATATGGTCATAATAGTAAGTTACGAGCAGGCAGCTAGTAATCGAAGCGAAGTATCTACTATTACTTAGTCAAGTGAACAAAACAGATATGATGAACTATATTGAAAACCTCATAGTTAATTATTCAAAGAATTAAACTATGTATAATAAACTTAAGTAGGAGTAAATTAATTACAGAATTATCAGTTCATTAAGAGTTGTGCAACATCTCTCAATATAATTGACGATAACGACTAATAGCTGGAGAGATTGCTGTGGGAATACGGCTGCAATTTCTAGAGAACTAGTTAGTGTTCTGGACACCTCGCATCTGTTCAATAGTGGATGTGGGGAGGTTTGGCTAAAAAAAGGTTTTGTCGATTTCATCCAGTATCCGCTGTGGTTTAGTACAGTCTAAGACACATTTTCAGCGATTATTTCTTCCGAATGTGTATATCTTTGAATGTGCTGCCAGTTATAGTGTTACGTCCCATCTTGTACGAGGCTTAAAAAGGTTTTTCTTTCCAAACAGGATATATATAATATAAATATTATAACTGTGACCCTGGTATTATAGATATCCATGAGCGATGGTCACCACTTACCATGAGGTTGGCCACCTGTTCGTCTGCCTTCAGCTTGAAGTTCAATTACTGCATTGGTGACATAGGAACAACTGCTTCATCAAAGTGATTTTCATGTTCAGGTGGATTGTTTTCTTTAAAATCTATTTTTTATTGGGTTTTATTTTCTTTCCTTTACCGATTCCGTCTGTTATTTTCTTTTCTGTTTCCTGTTTTTTATTTTCTTTTACGACTGAACAAGGTATGTATTCTGGGTCAGTCTCAACATAATCGTCATCGCTCGAACATAACACACTTTTTCCTAGCTGAACTTATAGCTTTTTCTTTTTTTTTGGTTCAACAATATTAACAGTCCCATATCGCATGTCTTTTAAAAAATCTAATATTGTCTCATCAACAGTTTCGTTTTCTTTATTTTGATCGATCCAATCCGGCAATTTTTTGAAAACCTCTGAAGGATTAAATGGATGTAGCCCTGTCTTCCTAAATCCAGCTAAAATATTGGCTGGACCATTTTCTTTTAAGGTGTCTATTAATTTATTCAGCAATTTGGGAAAACAGCCTTTCGGAATTGATGATTGTTTTCGACTATCTGTTTTTTTCCATTGTAGTATAATATTTCGCCAAGCTATTTTCATTGGTCTGAAAAACGCAACGTCTAGCGGTTGCGTCAAATGAGTAGAGTTGGCTGGCAAAAATATAAAATGTATATCCTTCTCTTGACATTTTCTTATTAAGTCAATAACATTTTACCAGACCTATTTTGACAATACGGTAGAATCATAGTGGTGACCCAATCTTCAAAAATGTTTGAATCAAACCAGCCCGATTGGCTTCTATTAAATCGACAATTTTTTGGACCACCTTTTGTCCAAGTGTCAAACAAATTTTGTGCCTTGTACACAACGTATGGGGGTAGCATTTCTCCTGCAGCCGTACCTGCCATCATAATTGATACTGCAGCTTTGGATCAATTCATCACTCTTTCAGGATATTTTGTGCCTCTTTTGGTGATATCATTTTTCGACCGGGATCATCAGCCAAATTTGTCTCATCGTAATTTGTAATGTTTCCTACTGGCACATTCGCAAAAGATATTTTTAAATGTTCAAAGTAGGCCTCAATAATTTCAGTAGAGACGGCAGCTCGGTTTCTTTAAATGTTCTGTGACACTCGATGTGATATTTTATCACTATGTCTCTTTAAAAAAAATCTTGAAAAATCCGGCCCGGGCATATTATCTTTAAATCGTTTTTCAATAACACCCAATTTATCTTCCCTTACCTTCAAGTTTAAGGTCTTTATCAAATTTCATCAAAACTGGTTCAGCGATTTAGTAAAACGTAAGATACGGACAGCCAGAATGACAAATATATAAAGCTCGATTATATATTTATAGTACCTATTAATACTATTTTTCTCAGTGACAACCGATTGACAACCCTAAAAATCATGTTTCTTTTAACCCCTGTTTCGTTGCTATTAACACCTCACTCGTATTTTTTCACCCCTTTCTTCGTGCCTATTTACCCTGAAGGCGTTTCTATTCACCTCTCAGTCGTATCCATTCACCTCGAATTCAGAGAAAAGTAGAAGCATCATGATTTTACATCAAATAAGAAAGATGTATTTGAATATTGACACTCACCTTTCTATGCGTAAAAGATGATCAACTAGTCAAAGAGACAAATTTGTTAGAAGATAACACTGAAATACTTATGTTTAGCAAAAAGTTATACACAGCCTAAAATCACTCGTACGCACACTTTCACTTTAACCGCTTTTGACGTGACAACGTCTATTAAATTGGTACGGCGTGGAGTCATTCTCGAAAACACCGTAACGGCCGAATCTGACGCTACACGGAGCCACGCACATTACTCATAATAATTAATTTATGTATAACTTTAGAAGCAGAAAATTTAAACAAACTATTAAATAACAATATAAATGTTATACATTACTTTATTTTAAATAATTTCATTGCACCCAGAAAAAATTACCATGTAATAGACGTTGTCACGTTCAAATATTTTCTTTATGTCATTATATTTGATGTAAATTTGTGGGTAGCCAGTACAAAGACAAACCCGCTAGAGACAACTTTGTCAAACTTCGGGGTTTGTTTCTAATCACCCCGCGATTTCTATTCACCTCATTTTACGGTATAATTAAAATCTTATTGCTCATCAATCAACTTAATATTTTTAGGAACAAAATTAGAGATTGCATTAGTTTAATTATAATAAGATCAATCTGATGATGCTGTTTCTTTATCATAAGCATAGTTATAGTATAGATAATAAGTATAGTTAGATTTTACTGGATTATAATCTTCATCTTCAGCGCTGTCGTCACTGTCCGCTTGAAGGCAGCGCAGGCAAATAAATTCAATGGATAATCATTCCATCGCCAGAGCAACCGTGACAAATTTGCTTGCAGCATACATTGCATTTGAACCAGGATTCGCTCTCACCTTTTACACATTGGCAAACTCGACACATTAAAAGTTTGAAGGTCCTGCTTTTGGTTCAAAAGCTATACTGGTTACATGCTGTTTTACTTTCCCCAGTTTTTAATTCCAGTTTTAAGTCATGTTTTGATTCATCGCTTTTCTTAAGATTATTTTCTTTTTTCACAGATTTCGATTTTACTTTTCCTTTTTTATTTGTACAATAAACCTTTTTGTACTTACTTTTTTTGGTTTTCTTAGACTTCTCATCTTCCTCTTTATTCTCTTCTAAATTTTCAATTCCTTCATCAACACTTTTTCCAGGAGCAACATCAAGTCTTTTCTTCTTTTTTGGTGGCTTGTCCTCACTAGTGTATCTCATATACTTTAAAAAATCTATTACAGTTTCACTTACAATGCTAACATCACCATCAGATTTATTCCACATTTTCTGTACCCAGATTTTAAATTGGTTTCGGCATTGGGTGCTATTTTATTATATAAAACGTTTAATAAATGTGGGAAAACTGACTTAGCAAGTGACTTCTCTTTATGATCCTCTCTTTTCTTCCAATGAAGCAATATCTCCCTCCAAGCTATTTTGAGGGCTCGAAAAAACGTCACATCTAAGGGCTGGGTTAAATGTGTTGTATTAGGTGGTCATCATCATCATCATCAGCCCCTCTTCGTCCACTGCTGGACATAGGCCTCTTCGAGTGTACGCCACTGAGATCTATTTTCGGCTTTCTCGCATCCAGCTCCTGCCAGCCGTCCTGCGCAAATCATCACTCCACCTTGCCTGAGGACGTCCTACACTACGTTTGCCGTTTCGCGGTATCCACTCTAGAACACGTTTGCCCCAACGGCCATCGGTTCTACGGCTAACATGGCCAGCCCACTGCCACTTCATTTTGCTAATCCTGTGGACTATGTCGATGACTTTGGTTCTCTGACGTATCACCTCATTTCTGATGCGATCCCTCAGAGAAACGCCGAGCATAGCCCTTTCCATAGCCCGCTGAGCGACTCTGAACTTGTGGACTAGTCGTGCCGTCAGTGTCCACGTTTCGGCTCCGTAAGTCATTACGGGTAGGACGCACTGATTGAAGACTTTCGTCTTTAGGCACTGTGGGATCGACGACGTAAAGACTCGACGTAGTATCCCAAATGCCGCCCAACCCAACTGAATCCTCCTATTCACCTCGTTCTCAAAGTTGTTTTTGCCTAACTGCAGTATTTGCCCGAGGTATACATATTTGTGAACAACTTCGAGAACGGTGTCGTGTATCGCGATCGGTTCCGGTATAACATGTTCGTTGAACATGACCTTGGTTTTGTCCAAGTTCATCCGTAAGCCGATGCGTAACGAAGATTCAGCCAGGTCGTTCAACATATGGTCCTGCAGCGTTTCTGCCATGATGATTATATCATCAGCAAATCGCAAGTGAGAGACGTGTTCACCATTGATGTTGATACCGCGTCCTTTCCAGTTCAGTGTCTTGAACATATCCTCCATTGCATTAGTGAACAGTTTCGGGAAAATAACATCCCCCTGTCTCACTCCTCAATGCAACGGTATGGGCCTTGTTTGCTGATTCTGTACTTGGACGGACATGGTGGCGGCTTCGTAGAGACATCTCATCACTTGGATGTATCGCCAATCTACTTGGCAACGCTGCAGGGACTCCAGAACGGACCAGATTTCAATCGAGTCAAAGGCCTTCTCATAGTCCACAAATGCTAGACACAGGGGCTGATTATACTCTTCGGTCTTCTGTATAATCTGCCGCACTGTGTGGATGTGGTCTATGGTGCCGTATCCGCTCCGAAACCCAGCCTGTTCCGGTGGTTGGAATTCGTCAAGTCTTCGCGCAAGACGGTTCGTGATCACTCTAGAAAACAGCTTATAGACGTGGCTTAGAAGGGAAATGGGTCGATAGTTCTTCAGCAGGGTCTTGTCTCCCTTTTTAAAGAACAGGACGACCACACTCCTACTCCACGCCTCTGGAGTTCTCCCTTCCAATAGGACGGCGTTGAAAAGCTTCCGGAGCTCCCTCAGTACGGGTTTCCCTCCTGCTTTTAATAGTTCTGTAGTAACGCCATGCTCTCCAGGGGCTTTTCCATTCTTAAGCTGTCTCAGAGCGATCTCGATTTCGCCAGTACTGACTTCTGGCAGGTCTTCAGTGAAATGGCGTGTTAATCTGGCTCTGGAATACTCATTTTCGGGATCAGGTCGAGATGCATGCGATGCGTATAATCGGCCGTAGAAGTCTTCCACTTCCGAAAGGACTGCCGGCTTCGAAGAAACAACATCACCACTTGCTGTGGTCAACTTCGCCAGATGGCTTCTTCCAAGAGATTGTACGAACACCTTTGACCCCCGGTTTTGCTCGATCGCCCTTTCGATGTCGAGAGCATTGGAGCACCGGAGGTCACGCCGTACGTGCTTGCTGATCTCTCGGTTTAGAGTCCGTTTTGCTAACGAAGTGACGGGTGGGTTTTCACGTCTTTCTTTCATTAGCCCTAAGGTCTCTTCTGAAAGTTTTGACTTCCTGCCCTTACGCTGTATTTCACAAAGTCTCGTGCCTTCCTCCCTGAGGACTCGAACCACATCCATAAGGTTCTGGTTAACATCTGTTGTGGTTTCCACGGCAGCAAATCGGTTCTCCAGATTTGACTGGAATGTTTCAGATCCTACCATGTTTTGAAGCAGTGATGGTCGGAGCCTGGCCTTCATCAGACGGACACGTTCGGCCTTAAAGTTGATATTCAGAGAGCCTCGGACAAGTCGGTGATCACTAACGGTATTAAACCTGTTGATCACGGAAACGTCTCTGAATATGTGCTTCCTGTCCGTCATGATAAAGTCAATCTCGTTTTTCGTCATAGTATCGGGACTTTGCCACGTCCACTTCCTTTGGAGCTTTTTCTTGAAGAAGGAGTTCATCAAGAAGAGCCCCTCTCGTTCGAGGAAGTTAACGAGCATTTGTCCCCTATGGTTTCTGCTTCCAATTCCATGGGATCCTACTACCGATTCACTGCAATTCTGTACTCCCACTTTAGCGTTGAAGTCCCCCATGACAACGGTGTACTGGGTCTTGGTAGTGAAGTGGAGGGCCCTCGATATGTCACCGAACATATCCTCCACCTCATCGTCCGAGTGTGCCGAGGTCGGTGCGTACACTTGCACAACCTTGAGGCTATACCTCTCGGTGAGCTTAATAATGAGGTACGCTACCCTATTCGACACACTAGATACTTCCACAACGTTGTCAGATAGGGACTTATTCACCAGAAACCCCACGCCACCTTGGGAATTTTGGTCTCCCTCTCGGAAGTACACTAGGTGGCCCGATTTAAGGGTTATGGTGTCCTCCCCCTCTCTTCGGACTTCACACAGCCCCAATATGTGCCACCTAATTTTCCCAAGTTCCACCTCGAGTTGCGCCAGATGCGAGTCAAGCCGTAGCGTGCGTCCGTTGTACGTCGCCAGGGTCAATTTATTTTGGTGGCCTCCCGTAGCCCGGAGATTCTTCGCACCTCCTGTCCCACCGTTACCATGGTCGCCACCGTCACCAGGAATAGTGGGACCGCCGGGAACTGGGGGCCGTGGCTTTTTCTTCGTACCCATGAAGGTCACGCCCATAATCGCCACGCTGGGCAGGCGGGTTGGCGATCGCAGGGCGTAGCTTCTCGCACCCGTGACGCTGCTGCCCATCACCGGCCTGCTGCATTTAGCTACGCCTGAAAGGATGGATATACCGCCATCAGTCGGTCGCCAGGGCCTCGTCCGTCGGTCAGCGGGATGCACCGCGTGCAGGTGAGGTTGGCTTGGGGCAAAAAGAAAGTGGTTCCCTTACATCCCATTCCGTATTAGGTGGTAGAAATATTAAATGTTTATTATGCTCTTTACAAATCTAATTATGTAAAGAGATCCTTCTATTTTTTTTTAATAGGGAATCACAATTTTTTATCCAATCTTCAAAGGTCCATCTATCCAACCAGATGAAGTGCGGTTATAACGAGTCCCTTTTGGACCACCAGTTTTCCATAAATCGTACAAGTGATTTGCTTTATGAATGACATAGGGTGGAAAAAGATATCCGTCTGCTGTGCCAGCCATCATTAAAGATATTGAATACTTTGTGGTGTTCATGGCACGTTCAGAATATTTCGAGCCCCTTTTCACTATAACCTTCTTTCTACCTGGTTAAATTGAACTCATCATAGTTTATAATGTTTTTTGGTAGCACATTTCTAATTCATCAAAATAGTTGTTGATAGTCTCAGCTGATATATTTGCACGCACCCTTTAAATATTTTGAGTATATCTTTCAGATATTTTATCCCTATATCTTTTTAAAAAAACTTAAAGCAAAATCTACCCCAGGCATATTATCTTTAAATCTTTTGCACTGGACTCCCTTTTTATCCAAAAATATTTTGACTGGAAGCCGTAAATCATATTGGTCCATAGGATATCCCTATTCCGAGCATGCATTAATATATGTATGTATCCGAGTAGCATAAAGTACTGTATATTCTATATTATGTTTAGCTGCTGTTACTCTGTATGACATATTATTTATTCTTTTATCCTCTAAATCTCTTTCTATATCTTCTTTTTTATATGAAATATGTCTTTTACCTCGGGAATCTGCCTTGTACTGTCGAGGCATTGTTGCAAATTTAATCTGTAAAAATTTTGTTGTGAATAACCCCATCAGTTGTTGTTAATCACCCCATGAGTTGTTGTGAATCGACCCGTGACTCGTTGTGGATCACCCCATTTTAATACAAATCCTAACCTAAAATTAAAAATTTACTTCACTTCAAAATAATTTGAATAAACGCTTACCTTTATGCTATTTTTTTCGGAAAAGGTATCGGAAAGTATAAAGTTTTAACGATGAAGAACTAATTTTCGCACTTCCAAACGGTGATAATTGCAAAGTGTATGCACTAACTTTTCGTTCACAGTACGTTAACACTGTTTGAAAGCTAAACTGACGCGAATTAAAGCAACTGTCAAAACAAGGTGTTACCAACATAAAAAAATAAAGTGCGTTCATAAACTTAGCAAAATTATTACTTGAATAGGTATAATAAAAATGGAATTACGACGTTCGATTTTTTCCTAAAAATGTTGTTAGACACCCCAGATTACGGTACTATGTATCAATTTTACAAAGTCGAAAGCTTGCGCTCTCAGAGTGTTTAATACATTTGTTGAGGTTAATTACAAGGACGTTTAAAAATAGTACACAGCAATGGTTTTTAAAAACTTCATAGCGTCACCAACTAGGATAATGGTTATAACCGACAATTGATCGGTAGCAAATAATAATATTGTCATAATAGTAAGTTACGAGCAGGCAGCTAGTAATCGAAGCGAAGTATCTACTATTACTTAGTCAAGTGAACAAAACAGATATGATGAACTATATTGAAAAAACTCATAGTTAATTATTCAAAGAATTAAACTATGTATGATAAACTTAAGTAGGAGTAAATTAATTACAGAATTATCAGTTCCTTAAGAGTTGTGCAACATCTCTCAATATAATTGACGACAACGACTAATAGCTGGAGAGATTGCTGTGTGAATACGGCTGCAATTTCTAGAGAACTAGTTACTGTTCTGGACACCTGGCATCTGTTCAATAGTGGATGTGGGGAGGTTTGGCTAAAAAAAAAGGTTTTGTCGATTTCATCCAGTATCTGCTGTGGTTTAGTACAGTCCAGACAAATTTTCAGCGATTATTTCTTCCGAATGTGTATATCTTTGAATATGCTGCCAGTTATGGTGTTATGTCCCATCTTGTACGAGGCTTAAAAAGGTTTTTCTTTCCAAACAGGCTATATATAATATAAATATTATAACTGTGACCCTGGTATTATAGATATCCATGAGCGATGGTCACCACTTACCATGAGGTTGGCCACCTGTTCGTCTGCCATCAGCTTGAATTAATAATATTTTTTTAACACCTTTGCTCGTAAAACTGATGTAATTCCATCGTTTTTAAATATGTAAAGCGGGCCAAAAAAACGCGTGTGTTACCAAAGCAAATAGTTAAGTTATAGTTCAAACTCCATAACAGTATTATTTGCCATTTCGCGCGCTGTTGCTATTCAAATTTTGAACTAATCGCCACGCGGCGTCAGTCAATAGGCAGCGCTAGCGCGCTGTTTAAATGGCGGGAAAGCAACAGTGTGCATTCACAGATTGAGTTTATTTAAATGTTTTTTTTTGTTTCCTCACAAATGTGTTAAAAAACGTCGTACGATATATGTGTGTATTGGTTATAACATGCTCGGCTCAATTAGGCCCTCGCCTTCGGCTCGGGCTGAAATTCGACCTCGTATGTTATAATCATCATAACGCACTAATATCGTAATGTACTTGATAATTATAAAAGTAGTACTAGATGACATCCAAGGTGATTGGAGAAGTGCAAAGGTTGTTTCATTTATTGAGGGCCTATTTAATCAGTGTGTATCTTCAAAATCGTAAAAAGACAAGCAAATATTCGGTCGACGACAAAAAGCAAGGCTATATACAAAATAAATAGATGTGATAGACATATCTTGACGGTCGTAGTATTAAAACGAGTAAGAATTTCAACTATATTTCCGTAGTAAGCTCAAGTTTTCGGAGTATGTGTATGTATAAAATTTATTCCAATTTTAGACTTCACAGTTGAGTATGACTTTAAATTTAGTGCAACGACGTTACTTATGATGTTACAGATAACGCTACTTATGCTGTAAGAATAACGTTATTGAATGACGCGTTATTGCAGATCGCAGTGAAACGCTATACCTAACTGTTCTCTCGAGTTTCGCCTTACTACCAATTTGTAGTGATTTCATATTAGTTTGCAACATATATTTTTTTTAATATGCGATAAACACCGGAGTAACCGATACAAATTTTGGTAAAATAAGATTGATATTTTTGGGGGGAAAATATATATATCCGAATAGCGATATTATTACAAAAATGACATGTTTTCATAGAAATTATTGTCATAGTCAATGTTGAGTAATATTTTAAAAACTCCTGAGATTACTTTGCCTGGATGTTTGTCTTTTTATGCCATTCAAAATAACAGAAAAAAATACATTAAAGGTTATTCGATATGAGCGACTTCTTAAATATTTTGAACATAATTTAATCCCTAGCAAAGTTCTATTAGTCTGTAAAAACACAAATGTGATTTTGTACCTACGGGGTTTTTGTTACGGCGCAGTGTATCTGCGTATCAGAGAAATCTGCGTAGGTCGAATTCAAAAGTCGGCAATAACAATAGGCGGAACGTTAGTATTTTAAGTACGTGAATCATACACTTTGATCAAAGTTTTGACTTAGGAAATGTTTTATTTTTATTATTAATTAAACGTTTTAATGCTGCAATATTTCTTTAATAACTATGTTATATAGGTACCTACTTATTTTTTGGTTTTATTCTTCGTAATCCCGATTAATACCACAACCTTCAATGAAACAAGGTATTTGAACCTGTAAGTGGCATTGTTCCAAATTATAAAATATTTAATATGAGCTTCAGTACTTACAAAAAAAATGTTATTTGAAATAAACTATTAGGTTCATACACCTGTTACATTGTTAGATTTTAGAGAAATGAGTTTAAACATAATAATTAAGAAAAAAAATAAAAAAAAAATATAAATTGACTAAAATTTAGTCACATAATGAATAAAAAAATATGGTTTTTATTATAAAAGTTTGTATAATTAATAGGTTATTTTATGGTTGTTGTTATAAGGCTGCGTTATAAGTACTGCTTTTGTTGAATAAATAAATATAATTATTGTATGTATACAGTAGATTACAATGTTCGCAAGATATCAATGTATCTTTAATATATGAGATTATATTATGCAGTTATGTTTTTAGGCGAAAATTCCTCATACTAAATACATTTTTCATTAAGTATTCATGATCTTATAGTATATTATTCATGTACAAATTTGATTGACCAATTTATAGAACGACCAGCGTCTTCTAAGAACTTTTTTAAATGTAGTTTGAGTACATATTTGTACTTAAATTGTACTGAAAAGAAAATATTTAAAAAGTAGCTTTCAATATTATTGCATACTATTCCTTTCGGACGAAATACCCCATTCTCCAGATAGCAAATACTTATTTATTGAGCCCATGTTAAAAGTTCATTTAAGTTACGCTCAGTTCAACTATTTATTATTACTATGTTATTTAATCAAAGGTGAAACGAGACAACAATAAATAACTCTGATTTTAAAAATCTGATAATATTAATAATTGACTAACCTCCTTGATCTTCAGTAGAAAATCAAGGATGTTGAAAAGAATAAAAATTATTATAATTCGATTCAGTATATAGTTTGTAGAGCATTGATTTTTGTCAGTTGATACATATTTGTAAATAATGAAAGGCAATTTCAAATTATTCGACTACACAACTGGCCAACTGTGAAAAGTTTATGACACATCACGAAAACTAGTTACAAATGTAGAATGAATACTCTATTGTAGCAGGTGTTATTTTGCGGAAGTCCATTGTATTACAAAGGATATTGTTTTTTGCTGATTCCGCGCAGTTCATGATGACTTGTCCAACAAGCAGACAAGGTCGACACGTGTTTCGTCTCTCAGCGAGACATCTTCAGGATTTGTTGCCCGCTCGGTGACTCACCAGCGGCTGGCTTGCGGCGCCTTGCACGCTTGTATTTATTGGAAATCTACAAACATAAAAATATACCTAATATTACATTGCTGAACGAACAAACAAATCTTACACATTCGCCTATTATACAAACAGTTGCCCAATGGTCGGTAGCCCCGCCTACCGAGAGGAGGGGCCAAGCCCCTCGGCCTATAAATACAAGCGTGCAAGGCGCCGCAAGCCAGCCGCTGGTGAGTCACCGAGCGGGCAACAAATCCTGAAGATGTCTCGCTGAGAGACGAAACACGTGTCGACCTTGTCTGCTTGTTGGACAAGTCATCATGAACTGCGCGGAATCAGCAAAAAACAATATCCTTTGTAGTAGAATGAATAGTTCATTTTTAAACAGGGCGGACAGGTTCTCATAATCCTAGCCTTAAACATTGATGAAAGCCGTAAGATTGAAGAAAGTGAGTGATGTCGAGGCGGCATATCAGTTATCGATAGACATTTAAAGAATAGAGCTTATCAGCTCCTGACTACTGTTCTTTGAATACAATATGATCAGCAAGATAGACTAGACGCAATGATGTCAATGTTAAAAACATTCAAAGTTTCTTGAAGATCGAACTTATAAAGGTGACGAAAGTAAATAGTTACCCGATATGTAACTATTTTAATTTGTAAAGCTGAATAATTGTAATGATTTGAGGTTTAAGGCCTCTTATTTGTATGAGTGGTAGTTTTATGGAGTTACTTTGGTACTATTTACTGCAATATAGTGTGTACTATTATTCGCGGTTTATTCTCCCACCCACCGTCGGTATTCCAAACTCCAGATTAAGTTTTTGTACTGTTTATTAAATTCCGTCCGACCCTCTTCAAATTCCTGCCAAATCTAAAGAAGCTAAATCTTTGAGCATGTACAATGTCCAATTGACAACTTCATTTTCATGAGCGATGTTAACTTATTTTCTTGGATTCAAAATGGCTATACTATTTTCATTTCAAGTACAGCACGCTGGTACCTACTTAAATATTAGATACCTACGTTAAAGCAATACGGTTTAAAACAGTTCAATTTTATTAAAAAAAGTCTAATAACACACTGGATCTATTTTTTTTCTCTAATCTACCTATAAACATCGTCCTATGCCGCTTATAAAAGAGAAGACTACACACTTCTTTTACACCTCTGGAAGTGTGACGTGAATGGATTCGTAATTTTCCAAATTCAGAGGGAACACTGCGGCCGAGAAAATTGGTATTTATGAGATTATTGCTGTCGCGCTCTGCTCGAACTGGCCTAACAATCACGCTATCGATCGTACTTTCGTGCATGTGTAATTCATAAATTTTATCTTTCATTAAATTTTTAGAAAACATCACTTTTTCCTCGGTTTATTGTATTCCCGGTAATATAGATGAAAAAAGTGTTTACATTTACTTACTATTTACTGTACAAATGTAAGAGTACAAAAGTGTAGTGTAAAGACTTTACTAAAAAACGTAATGTTTCTCACTTTCAAGGTTTCTTTTTTCCGTGCCGTTTGTGTGAATGTGCCAATGTTCGTTTTAGTTTTCCGATGTGTTGAAGATGCACGTGGTAGTACGTTTTTTGGCTTGATTTGAATCTTCGATGATAGTAACTGCGGTGAGGCTGGTGACAACGACGCTGATGGTGATGGCTGGCGGGATCGGGACTGAGTATCGGCGGTTACTAGGTTGAAATCAATTTCTTCAGTAACCGTCCGTAACTTTTGCTTTTTAATTCTGCTATTTTCAAGGATAGTTTGCAAATTTCTGCTAGCAAAGATTTTGTGTCAGCTTGCGGTATGGATGGCGGCGGTTATGCTGGCGGGACAGAAGACTTGCTGGGGCTGTTCCATTATTTTGTCAGTCAATTATTACAACACTTTATTGTACAATTAGATATTATTCATATACAAGAAGGACATATACGATGGCGGAGTTATATATAAGGAGGCGTCCACAAATTAGGTGTTTTTTGAAATTTTCCCTCCGTCCACCTCCTAATGAGATGTCGTGTGATTTTATTTAACCCCTCCCATACCTCAATCTCACGTGAGATTTTATTTAACCCCTCCCATACCTCAATCTCACGTGAGATTTTATTTAACCCCTCCCATACCTCAATCTCACGTGAGATTTTATTTAACCCCTCCCATACCTCAATCTCACGTGAGATTTTATTTAACCCCTCCCATACCTCAATTTCACGTGAGATTTTTGAAAATGTGGGTTTCTCACGTAAACGCGTTAGATTGTTATTGTAAAAAGAGAAAAAAAACTTTTATTTACTACTCGTGAAGACTAGTAATCAATATTGCTGAGAGTATAAAAGTGTAATAAAAATTTAACAATAGAATACTTAAATCGTGACTAGGTACTGTGATTAAAAGAAATAATATCTAGTTTCTTTAATTCAGTCCATGTAGGATCATGTGCGGTCTCAAGAGACTATTCGAACCAACATGTTTCGATTTCGCTGCCACTCAGCTCGTTTGTCGTCGTGACAGTGGCGCGAAAATAAAGGAGGGCTGACACTGTACCGTTTATGTATGTACTTATTCAGATTAAATTGAACTATTTGGTTTAAAACAAATATGTTGGTTTGACAGTCAGTAGATATATAACGTCGAAGTATGAGTGAAATTATTTTCTTTTGTTCGAATTAGAGAATAATCTTAATCGTGTTACGATTACGCTTGAGATTAAATCTTAAGCGTAATCGTAACACAATTAAGAAGAATGAAATAACAATACACCACAATATTATTATATATTATGCATGTTATGTAGAAAAAACAAATACAATTGAGAAACTATAATGAAATATTTAGTAAGGTGTTAATGATAGCAAAAACAAAAATAATGCTTTTTGATATCAAATAATTAAAATTAGTAGAAATAGTTATACCTCTCTTAGATAGATGGAAAACATTTCTTATTGTAATGTGATAAATATTTTTATATCATTATATGTAATTAAAGATGAGTATATTACTTATACTATCAATTCCTTGAACTTTCCTTAAAATTTGTAAGTAGTAATTTACTCAAAAAAATCGTTAAAGAAAACTTATAATATTTTTTAAAATTCGTACATATGGTAACATTTTTCACTATGAAATAGTTTCTCAATCTGTACAATCTGGATTGAATGGTATTTTCTTTTAATCAGAAAAAAATTGCGTGATATTTGCCCCCCCCCCCCCCTTAACGTAAGATTAGATGAGATTTGACTCGACCCCCTCCCCCCCTTAAATATCTCATGTAATATATGGACGCCCCGATCTCTTCCAGCCAACCAGCTAACGCGGTTACCACTTTGGCAAGTTTATATGTTGATGAGTAACACTCGGACTCCGACTAGAATGTGAAATGTTTTATTTACAATTACGCTTGTATTTATACAAAACCCCTTATATCTAAAACCAATTATAACTAATTAATTTGGATCAATCAGGATTTTACATCAATTAAAAAATGAAAGGAATTGGCGCGAAAAGTTTGTCGTCGTAGGCATCGCGACCAGAGCGATCCGGCCACGTGACCTACCGACTAAACTCAGCCTAGCCTTGGCCAAAGGGGCCCTACGGCTTGAATGGAACCAGGACTCAGGCTAAGATTACTCGGTGGGTCATTCTGGTCGAGCCGCCTCAATCCGTCTGGAGTCCGACATAATCACCGTGGTACTTGCTTGCGGTGGTATCCATGAGGATTCTTAGTATATCCTCTCCAGTGGGAAGGCAAAAAAATTATGTCGTCCTTTTCACGAGCAACAGCGGCGCAGTGCCGAGGTGAGAAGGTCAAGCCGGGAGCGCGGTCGGTCGGAGACGACGACTTGAACAATTATTATTACTTGTGTTGTGAGCTTCAAGATGATTGTTGCTACGCTGTGATACTAATGTGTCTCGGTGCTTAGAACAACGTCTCCAGTGCAACGAATACCTACAACAACTCTTTTCAGAGTTAATTCTAATTTCAAAACTGACAAGTGCTCTTTTCAGGGCTATTTGTATCTATATTTCAAACGACTAATTTGTCTTTTTTTGCGTAAGTAGGCTACAACATTAATCGGCGACAAACAAAAAGCGCCTTTAAAGACCCTCAAGTCATTTATTTTGTACTAATACTAATTTAAAAAATCAGTTCCTATGTGTTTAATAAATGCAATTAAATAATATACATAAAATCTTATAAAGAAGTTTAGGGTTTATTTCTCAACTTACATCTGCTAAACATTAAATAATATTTACCTATAGAAGTTTGCATTTTATTTACAATCTTATTTACTTGAGAACTAAATATCATTTTACAATCAATAATACATAACACACAATCAACAATACCTAACATTTATTCTTGTTTAACTTAATTATAATTTATTACAATGATTACAGAATTATAATTATAAATTTTAGTACTTAATACCTACTTTTGGAAAGATTTAGAATAAATTTGAATAAGTAAAGTACTTTATTTTCTGCATATACATAATATATAAACTAATGCAGACAAACACGCTGGTCCCTAATATTTATTACCAAAATTTTATATGATATATAAATTGAAGTATTTTATCCGGAATATTATAGGAATGTTTTTATATTCCAAGTATACTTTAATTTAATAACTCTTGTTTTTATTTTGATAAATTAAATGCTTTAATGTAACTGACATAAGAATTGCAGTCTATTTTTGGGGCTTGAATAAATACATTATTATTATTATTACATAATTAGTATTTGAGCTATCGTCATCCAAGCAACACAACACAAACATTTTACTTTTCACTCCCGATTAGGGAGTGAAAAGTAAAATATGGAAAACATCGAATATCGTGCCGTAGTAAAGTTCCTTACCAAGCAAGGAAAATCAGTTCCAACCATACTGAATGAGATGTCATCAGTTTATGGCGACTCTTGCCCAGGAAAAACCATGGTGTATAAGTGGCACAGTTTATTTAAACAAGAAGGGAATCACTTGAAGACGAGCCGAGGCCAGGCAGAAGCATCGAGGTGGCCACGCCAGAACTTATCCAAATGTCGAAAAAATTGTACTCGAGGATGCTCGACTAAAGAAGAAACAACTCGCACAAATGGTTGGAGTATCCGAGACAACTATTTTTAAAGTCTTGCATGATCATCTTGCCATAACTAAGGTCAGCGCAAGATGGGTGCCGAGAATGCTTACGCCGTCGCCAACAGCGCGTACAGTGCATTTTTGGATTTCTGCAATGGCACAGCACCTGCTAAAAAGTTTAAGGTGTCACAGTCAGCTGGTAAACTCATGGTAACGGTCTTTTGGGACTCGGAAGGAATATTATTAATCGATTATAAAGATAAGGTTGTTTCTATAACCGGAGAATACTACGTTTCAATATTAGATCGATTAAAAGAAGTTATTAAAGAGAAAAGACGGGGAAATTGACGAGAGGTGTGCTTCTTTTGCACGACAACGCGCCCATCCACAAGAGCCGCATTGCATTGGCTGCCCTGCATAAGGTGGGCTTCGATATTTTGGATCACCCACCCTACAGTCCAGACCTGGTCCCCTGTGATTACCTGAGCTACGGGGTAAGAAATTTACCACCGATGATGAAGTCAAGGAGGCAGTGACGGCGTATTTTGAAGATAAAAACAAACGTTTTTTTATGAGGGTATAAATAAATTAATTTAATGATCTGAAAAATGTATCCGTCTTGCAGGTGAATATATTGAAAAGGAAAAATAATTTGGTTTTTTATTTCCACCCTATATCCACTATTCCGCGAATATAAAAACGCTTCCTCGTATCAATAACAACATGTAAGTAAAAATATGCATATTAAGTTCGAAAAATTAAATATACATACATATACTCGCATATGACTGCTCGGCTGTCATTGATACTTTCATCCACGCTAGTTGGTTACGGAGTCTGACCTTCTTTCAATACTATTTATTTGGTCCAAGTATTGTGCCTTAACATATGAAATTAGCGTTTTATCGTACTGCCCACTTTGATCTGAAATCTCCCCTTTGGTTAAGAATTTAAATTTATAAATTCATTTAGCTGGTATATTATAGTTTTGAAAACAATCATTGATTTGTTTTTCTTTGGCGTCGCTTATTACCGAACAATGGAAAACATGAAATACCGGTATATTTACGAGTAGGAGTTCTATCGTGGCACCAGTGCTGCAGAAACAGCCCAAAGGATTAATGACGTGTACGGTGCTTAATATGTTGATATTGAAATAAACTATATGTACCTTTTCCGACTATTAGAGGTTTAAAAGTATGCGGTTTTCTAAGAAAATAATGCCTTATTTACTATAGTTTACACTTCCTTGTTAAAGCTAAAGAGCATAACCCAGGGATAACTGAGATTTTTAATTAGTGATGTTATAACAGACACATAAAGGTTAACTATGAGCTATATATATGCAAATATAAGAAGAAACAGCTTCATTGATATCTTCGCTCGTAACCGTTCCCAAAGTGTTTACATTAATGTCTAAACACAGACCATCCAATATCGTCTCGGAATAATCAGTGAACTGAGACTGGGTAATGTAATAATATATGTTCAAGTACTGAACAAATATTTGAACTTAAGTTGAACTCATTTGGAGTAAGCAAATTTATAATTAAGTGCCCTACAAGAAAGTATGGTCAATATTGTTTAGAGAACTAACAGTCTGTTAATGCATATATACATTATCTATAGGTATATCCCCAGCTACTCTACTGGGTGTGCTTATGGGGGCGATAGTACGAAAGGTGTCAATAGTGACATTGATCAAAAACGATGTAAACTATACGCCTTTAACAAATATGGGCGGACAGTCAAGGGTGACTATGCATTACACATAATTTCTTAAATCTGGCAATCAGCTGTGTAATATAGATTTGTTTCATTTAGTACTTACTACTCTAAGGGCTACTTACTACTGTTTAACATTTTGTAACATTATAGTCTCTTATTATTGCACAATAGTGGATTGGCCAATAAAACTAAATGTAATTAATAAAACTTTCTATAATTAGACTTACATTACACACAATAATTACTACGCATTTGGTTCTATGCTCGCTAATTTATTTTCAACTTCAGCAACCTTGGCGTGTAATGACAAATTATTTTTTAATTCATAATATGTAAGAATAGCAGATGATGCAACTTGTATTCCCGCGAGAACTGCTAAAGTACCGGTAAAGGGTCTACTTATTTTTCTTATGAATTTAAAAATTTCTCTTGGTCCTTCCATAAGGTCAGGCATTCTGGCTGTTGCATATCTATGGGCCAACTGAAAAAATAAATAAATAAGTTTTTTATTAAAACATAACAATTTGTAGGTTTTCTAATTTTTATTTATTTTTAAAAATATTATTACAAAAAAAAGACAGCATAAATTAGATTTTATAAACCAACGAGGTCAATGCCTCTAACTTAAGTTTAATATTGTTCGGTCTAACATTATGCACAGAACGGACTTTCGGAGATAGATTATTTATAAGCCGAGAAACCAGGGGGGCAATCGCACTAACAAATCGCAGCTGAAACAAAACCAAATCGTTCCACTCAACCAATCCGAGAGCTAGAATATCACGTCATCGAACAGATGACGTGATATTGTGGCGTTCGGATTGGTTAATCCGAACGGTTCGGTTGCGATTTATTAGTGCGATAGCCCCTCAGGTAAGCAGTCGTCCGTGCGCCATAGGTATTGTTCATGCCGATCATCGTACGTGACTAGTTCACTCTGTGCGGCCGCCCGTGTACATACAGGTGTTGGCGCTTTATCTCGTCTCTGTAATTTTATCTCTCTCTGCAATTGGATTTCTACCGACAAAAAAAAATATAACGTGTAGTTTTCAGTTGTAATCTATTTATAAATATAATATACTCAGGTACTTGTCAACCCCAACGAGGGTCATAAGAACGGCAGGTATTATTAAATAACCTGTAGATAATTATGACATGCCTATATCTATAATAAAATCTAATATTGACATTTTAGTGAAACCTCTAGATATATTTTTTAACGAATGATTCGAACATGAGTTATTTCCTGACCTATTAAAAATAGCTAAAATTGTACCACTGCATTAAATGGGCTCCAAAATGGATCCTCCAAACAAGTGATTCCCGAAGTGTTCGATATCAGTTTCCTAGGGAGTCGAAATAAACGAAAACTGATTTTGGGGGTCGACGAGGTCTAGAAATCGACCCCTATTAAATTAACACAAGTTCTTATTTAAAACTTTCAAGATAGGTACTATATTATTTATGTTGTGTTACGTGTACTAAGAATCTATACTAATATATAAAGCTGAAGAGTTTGTTTGTTTGTTTGTTTGAACGCGCTAATCTCCGAAACTACTGGTGCGATTTGAATAATTCTTTTTTTGTTGGATAGTCCATTTATCGAGGAAGGCTATAGGCTAAATAACATTACGCTATGACCAATAGGAGCAAAGACAGAGCGGTAAATGTGTAAAAAACGGGGAAAATTATTCATTTTTGAAGGCTTTCTTTGCGTGCGCTGCGAAAACGGTTCAAGATACACAAAAAATATGTATGAAAGAATTATTCCTCTATACATGATCTATGTGGGAAAAACCAAAAATCTGCCGGAAGTCACTATTCCACGCGGACGAAGTCGCGGGCAAAAGCTAGTAATTAATATTTTTGTAGGAAATAGCATTGTTGTAATAATGTAAAGTCTCAAGTTCGTACAAGATGAGTCGGCATGATGACTCGGCAAGTCTGTGTGCACAAGTTTGTGCAAGGTAATGAGTTAGAGCGTACGTTTTCAGGCGCGTTTTGACTTGCTCTCTATTTGACGCTTTTGAGGTTGAGGATCTTTAAAATGTACAAATTCCTCAATGGATAAATAACTCCGTACAATACCACAGCCATAGAAGAAGTCAATGTGATAATGCTAGTAGTTGATTACTATAAGCAAAGACGAAGAGCTTAAGCAGAAGATCAACTAAGGTTATCAGAAGTTCTGGTTGCAACGCAACATTGAAACACAGTATCTTACATTGTGGAACATTGCTGAAAAATACCTTATCGTTTTTCCATCATCATACCTAGTTGAAAAAAGCTTCAGTGTGGTAACAAACATTTTGATGAAACCGTTTGAAAATCAACGAACGTGGAGATTTGAAGCTACAACTCACCAATATTGAACCAGATGTAGCTAGATTGGTAGATAGTCACCAAGATTCATCCATCACACTGAATGTTTTATTTTCTCTTTGCAAATTAATATTTTTTTTAATAACCATTATAAATTAAACTTAATATTTACTGAATTGTGTCTTTTTATTTTGTTAAATTTTGATGAGAAAATGAAGTCAACTTTACTCACTTAACCAAGTGCAAAGTTTTCTAATTGCTACCTTACTACCTAGGTATTTTGTATTAATAGGAAAAAACTAAAGATAGGACGCCTTTTTCATAATACCTCGCTAACTTAAAGCATTGCTGATTCTCACTCTATCTTCTTCTATTGACCTAAGTCAGAATGAAAAATAACACTATGTAGCAGCTGTTTTAAGTTAGAGAACCATTATGAATAAGGGGGTTGCCTGCACTGATATTCAAAACTGATTGTTGTAAATAAACTTTTTCTGAATATTAAATCAACGTCAGTTTTAACACAAAGTAGTTTAACATAAATTTTTTCAAAATATTGTCAAACAATGTAAAAATGTTAAACGGGTGTTTGGTCTTCTTTTCCGATTTTGGATTTGGTAAAACTAGTTCAATCTACTATCTTCAATAGACACCATAGCCATGACGTATTCAAAGGAAAAGTATAAATTATTTTCAATTTTAGTACTTCGTTGGAGATAATTTATTTCATATTAGTTTCTTGAGACCATCTATAAAATTTGGCCCAAGTAAAATTTAGATATTGTTAAATAAAACAAGTAATTCTCTCACTTTATATTTTGGATGTATGTACAAACAACCTTTGCCTGTATCTTAACAAACTAATAAAAAAATAAAATCTCTTGGAATTTCATACTGCAAATGCTGTGTTTGATTTTCATTCTTTTAAAACTAAAAACCTATAAAACCTCTGATTGTGGTGATAAACCCCTGTAAAACCTTTTTCCCCACAGATATGACATATTTGCCTTATAAATTTCCGTCGTCAGTCGCCTTTGCTCTATTTTCTCTACGTGTCCAAACTATCCAAGTATTTCCTTTTCAATTTTAGATTCTTTTTCACAACGTACATTTCCCTTATCACATTATTTCGCAATTTATCCTTTGTTCCATTCACTTTGTTTCCTGACATTACTCTTTTTTCAATGTCAGACTCATACTTACCAACTCTTGTAAACATAGTTCCTAGATATATACACTCTTTCACCTGCTCTAAGCATTCGTAGCATTACAACCAACGAGTAAAGGATGTAAAAGGCTTTGGAGTCAACTTTACCGATGTTCTTTTGTTTCATGAACACATTGTTAAGGTGTGTAATAACACATTGTTAAAGTGCGTCCTAGATGGATATATAAGGGCACCAAGAAATCCACCTCTTTTCAAAATACCGGCTGCGCGCACTACTACTTTATTCAAAGAAGCAGAAATGGCGTGTGCTAAATAAAACATCAGATATTGATGTTTTATTATAATTATAATATACTAGCTGGCCCAACAGACGTTGTCCTGTCAAATGTCTCAAATGTCACGTTGTCTCACGTTGTCTCAAATGTTTTTAAATAAATAATTTAGCTGAAAAACAATATCTATATGACCGTATTGTGAATCTAAACCATTCTCAAGCCCCCTGGAATACACACAAAAAATTTCATCAAAATTGGTCCAGTCGTTTAGGAGGAGTTCAGTCACATACACACGCACACAAGAAATATATATATTAAGATTGATTCATGTATATATATATATATATATATATATATATATATATATATATATATATATATATACACATGCGTGAGTGTAATAAGGTATGCACAGATAGGTGAGCTTGCGTTAGTGTGTAATAAGGATTGTCGAGGTGTGAAGTTAGTCGCATATTATCTCTGGTGTCTGGATAATTAACTGAATTTAGCAAACCATGACAGTACACAGATAACCGGGATAGGTGAAGTCAGTATTTCGGTTGATACAGGTTGTGAAAAACGACTGGTAGACATTCAGAAAGTGTTCTACGTGCCAGACTTACGTACAAGTCTTTTATCAGTGTCTAAGATGACTGATCGTAGATTTGAAGTTAATTTTACTAAGCAAGGTGCTGAATGTTGTCATTGATAAGAACAAGAAGGTTCATATAAGAGCTGATCGTGTAGGTAATTTATACCATGTGAGATTGGATCAGCATTACTCCAATAATGTGCAAATGGTGAAGAAACCAATTGACATGTGGCATGAGCGCTTAGGTCACATTAATGAGCGTGATCTTAAAGCTATGGCCAAGAATAACTTAGTACATGGTTTGAAATTCGATGACAGTGAAAAATTGTCGGATTGTGAAACATGTTTAAATAAAAAAAATGTATGTTAAAAGACTTTTAGAGCGATATGGTATGTGTGAGTGTAAGCCTGTTAAAACTTCTACGGATGGTCTGATAAAATTAGAAAAGCCTAAAGAGAGATGTTATAAGAAAGCTACCTTATCAGAATTTGATTGGTGCATTAATTTATTTATCAGTGTCGACAAGGCCTGATATTACTTACGCTGTAAATTATCTCAGTCAGTTCAATACTAATTTTGATGTCTAGCATTGGCAGGTGGCTAAGCGTGTGTTGAGGTATTTAAAAGGTACGTCTAATTATGGTTTAATGTATGGAGAGAACTGGATTACCATTGTTTGGTGTGGTTGATGCTGATTGGAGTACTAATTCAATCGACCGTAGGTCCTACTCAGGGTATGCATTTATTTTAGCCGGCGCTCCTGTAAGCTGGGAGGCACGTAAGCAAAGAACTGTGGCTCTCTCCAGCACGGAAGCCCAGTATATAGCAAATTAGTGTCCGATTGGTAAACTCTACCAACATCACCCTGCTATAGAAATATTAATTGATGTATCTCCTCAGAGTGTTTTAAAAGGCAAAACTTTTGCTACTCACAATTTTAAAAGAGCAGATTATGAGAAGGTTAATTTGAAATTAAGTGAAATCAACTGGGCTGTCGAATTAGATCAGGTGCGTGAAGTCAATGTTGCGGTCTCCAAGTTTAATAATGTCATTCGTTCTGTTATTGATGAAACTGTACCCAAATCACACTTACGCAGCAATAAACATCCAATATGGTTTACTCGCAGTTTGATAAAAATAATTAACGAAAAAGAAAGAATCTGTCTGAAATACAAAACTGACAGGAATCCTAGAGATGGTTTAGAACTCAAAATCTGCAATCGTCGTGTCAAATCTTTGATGTCAGCACGTTATCGTGATTATGTTGCCGATGTAGAGTCCTCAATAAAGCATATTCCTAAAAAGTTCTGGTCATTCGTCATATACATTTTTCTTAAAGCTATAAACCAATCATGATCTTTGATTATTGACCAATCATAATGAGTGGGAGATAGTAGAAGTAATGCTTTGGCGCGAAACTCAGTTTTAGCGGGAGTTTGTTTACGCGCATGCGCATTTCGCCGGATCGCTTGCGGGGTGAAGAGCGGGGAGGCGCTCGCGAGGTCAGCGCGCGTGGCCTCGATCCTTTGCCCCGATGGCAGCGGCGCGTGCGGACGTTCGAGCTGGGAGCATTGACCTCGCGATGGAATGCGTCGTTGGGATCGCGACTCGAAGATGTGCTGAAAGATGCTTCTCCAGAAATTGTGACTCGAAGTTATTGTGTGCTTCAAGATTCTTCTTACAATGCTGTGATTATAGTGTGCTTCAAAGTGCAGCTCTATTCTGAACTATTTCATATTATTTCAATCGACGAATGTATATATTTCATATTTCAATCGACAAGAAACAACAGCTCTTGTCAGAGCTATTTCTTATTATTTCAAACGACAAATGTGTGTATATTTCATATTACAAACGACAAGAAACAACAGCTCTTGTCAGAGCTATTTCTTATTATTTCAAACGACGAATATGTGTAGGCTACACATCCAATGGTAAAGGTATATGCAACCATTTCTCTTCGAGTTTTTCACAACCAGGCAATTCCGAAACCCCGGTTCTAAACGATAGATATATAAATATTTGTTACACTTAGCCCAAGGCTCTGTAAGGCTTGTGCTATGGGATCTTTTTTTTTTTTTGGGGGGAAAATGCACTTTATGCACCTTGTCACCGCGCTGGCTAGGCGCGGCCGTGTGTGGGGCTCTGCGGTAGAAGACCGGCCTACCCACTAAAAACACCCCGGTGTCCTTCCAGCCCATATCGAGGCGGGTGGCGGGGTGCGCTCTCGCGATTCTACCACCACACGCCCACGGGCTAACTCGACCTTTGTCGGTCGAGCCATCGCCAAGGAGTGCTATGGGATCTAGGGTAACGGATAGACATACATATATTATACATATATGAATAATTTTTATAGAAATATATATTAACAACCATGACTATTAAGGTACAAATGCTCGCATTCATCACACAAATATCTGCCCCCACCGGGATTCGAACCCGGGACCTGAGATGGCGACACCTTGAAACCGGCGTACTATTCGCTCGACTATGGAGGTCGTCTAACGATACTATACATAAATCGACGATAGATATCCACAAAATTCGCTTAACAACATTGTATTTACTGAACGTCAAATTAACAAGGTTATTAAATCTATAGATGCTAGCAAAGGGGCTGGCCCCGACGGCATTCCGGCATTGTTTATTAAAAAGACATCAAAGTTTTTGACACTTCCTTTGAAGCTTATATTTGAAAAATTTTTTGGTACGGCCACATTTCCCTCTGAATGGAGACGTTCTAATGTTATTCCTATTTTTAAAAAAGGTAAAAGAGATGATATTAAGAATTATCGGCCTGTGTCAATTCTAAGTCAGTTCTCAAAGATATTTGAAGCGACGGTTTGTCCAGTATTGACAAATTACCTTAGGAATGTTATAGTTGAGGCTCAACATGGCTTTCTTGAGGGCAAATCTACAGCCGGCAACTTAATAGCTTATGTAGCTGTGTTGATAATCAAGTGCAGGTGGATTCTATATATACAGATTTTTCTAATGCCTTCGACACGGTCGACCATGGTATTTCTCTTAGCGAAACTAAATGCATATGGAATCCACGGAGATCTCTTACGTTGGTTAAGTTCATACCTAAGGAAGCGAAATCTTAGTGTGGTAGTTCATGGGTTTAAATGAGTATATTTCTATTTCGGGTGTACCTCAGGGTTCTCATCTTGGACCCATTCTTTTTTTAGTATTTATAAACGATATATCAGATTCGATAAATTATAGTAAATTCTTTGTTTTCGCTGATGATTTAAAATTATATAAATAATGAAAACGACATTTCCCTATTACAAAAGGATATAGATGGTATTCATGAATGGTGTGCGGCGAAAAAAATGATACTCAATCCAAAAAATGTTCATATATTAAATACTAGGAAAAGAAAACCCTTTAATTCTTCATACAATATATCTAGGCAGAAACTAATAGAACTATCTACTATTCGTGATCTTGGTGTATTATTTGACAGTAAGCTTAATTTTATTGATCACAAAATTATACACAAATATATGTACATAAAGTTTTAGTATATAAATAAATTATGCCACAAACCATCATTGATGCAGCAGGTCCTAATACCATGGGATAAGCGATGCCCAGTGACAATTGCAGGACTGATGATCGTAGCTCATAGCACACAGGACAAGCATCTTCCATCAACAGAATTTTGGTCGAAATGAACTGAAAAAAATTTAAACTTGTTAAAAGTTTGCATTTGGGTGGGGAAAATTAACTTAACATAGCCATAACGAGTGATATATAATGTTATATTCTATTGGTGATAAGTTATTTTAAAATCAGTCTCCAAGTTTTTGAGTTTAATCGCTACAAACATATATATATATATATATATATATATATATATATATATAAATAAAGCTTTTATTTAACAATAGATACGAGGGCTGCTACTTAAGTATCCGGAATCTGGGATTTCAACATTTTTAAACGCAATATATGAATGACCACCATGGTAAAATTCGTTTTTTTTTAAATACTGGCCGCTATTTTTTTTTCCTTATGTACGCTAGTGTTTTGTTTCTGATGGGTTTAAAATGTCATATCGCTGAAATGATGGAACTCACACGTGAAAATATTCGTCCTTTGATTTATTAAGATTTACGACGTGGTTTAACGCAACAACAGTGCGTAGATCAATCAACTTCAACTTTTGGTGTTGAAGCTCCATCAAAAACCACTGTGTATCTGTTAAAGTAGATAAATTAGAAAGACACTTTATGTAGATATATGTATTATTTACTAAATATAATATATAAATAACTATCAAGTTGCTATAATATATTTCACATTGTCTAACAATCAACAACCAAGTTCCTTAGCAACGACCAACGACCATAGTGTCTTCACACCCCCACTACTTTAGTAAGCCCTAGACGATCACAAAGAATTTCTAGTCGGGGCTTAAACAGTGGCTTTGTAAACATGTCAGCAAGTTGATTTTCAGCAGGAATTTGCTTGACTATAAGCTCTCCATTTGTAACACATTCCCTTATGAAGAAGTGCCTTAATTTTATATGTTTTGTTCTATTGTGAAACTCGTATGGTGGATTGTAGGTCAGTTTCACAGCACTCTCATTATCAACGTGAAGAGTAGGTGGAGATTTTAAGTCTGTTAATTCCATAAATAATTTTCTCAGCCAAATTATTTCTCGAGCTGTTTCACTTGCAGCCATTAGTTCAGCCTCAGTGGTCGAAATCGCAACTGTGGATTGCTTTTGACTTTTCCACAATACTGGTCCAGAATATAGGCAAATCATACCTGTAGTTGAATGACCAGTAGACATTCCACCTAGATCTGCATCGCTGTAGCACTCTAGTGTGTACGCACCCTTAGTAAATATAATTCCATGATTAATTGTTCCTTTAAGATACCTCAAAATTCGTTTTACTCTTTGTATATCTATTGATGATGGATTTTCCAGGGTGCGTGATGCAACACTAACTGCGTATGCAATATCTGGCCTTGTGGCTACAACCAGGTAAGCCAATGCACCAACTGCTTGTCGATAAGGAAAGTTAGTGTCAGTATTGTTCTCTTCCTCCATGTCTTTTATTTTTATAGCAGGTGTTGCGGCTGGCTTACAATTAGTCATGCCAAACTTTTCTAATATCTTGGCTATGTACGATTTTTGGCTTAAAGTTATAGAGCCATTTTCTTTTGTTTTTAATTCTAGCCCAAGAAAATATGACCCTGGTTTTGTAGTAATTTTGAAGCGACTTTTTAGTTCTTCTATAAATCCTCTTCCAGCTTCATCACTAGTCGAAGCAACCAATCCGTCATCAACATACAAGCCCACTAAAACTTTACTGTTTTCTCGTTTTCTTATGTACAAACAAGGATCGGCTTCGCTTTGTTTAAAATTTACACTAATTAAGTAATTTGAAATACAAGTGTTCCAACAGCGTGGCGCTTGTTTCAGTCCATATAAGCTGCGTTTTAATCGACAAACTTTTCCTGTCCCATCGCTGTAACCTTCAGGCTGTTTAATGTAAATTTCTTCAGCAACTTCACCATGCAAAAAGGCAGTTGTTACATCAAACTGTTCCAGTTTTAAATTCTCATTAGCAGCCACTCCAAGTAAAGCTCTAACTGTGGCTAATCTGACAACTGGACTAAAGGTTTCACCAAAATCGACCCCGGGTTCTTGAGAGAATCCTTTAACTACTAATCTCGCTTTATATTTATCGATTGTACCATCAGGATTCAGTTTTACTTTAAAAACCCACTTACTAGGTAAAGCTCTTTTTCCTTTGGGTAAATCAACTAGTTCCCATGTATTATTTTCATGCAGAGAAGTCACTTCTGATAACATTGCCTCAAGCCATTTGTCACTATCTGTACTTCCTATAGCCTCTTTATATGATACTGGTTCATTTGGGTTATTATAGATTTCATTTACTGCAGTCATGACATAATCGCCAAAACGCCGAGGTGGTGCAATTTTAGATCTATCTCTAAGAGGTCGTACAGTATTTTCATTATCTGTATTAGGCTGTAGTTCGCTATCAGAGTGATTATCATTTTCAACATGTTCTTGAACTTCATTGTGGTACTGTTCATCATTGCAATCATAATAATTATCACAATTAGTAGCGTCATCATGTCGATCAACACATTCTAGGTATTCTTCATTATTGGTATTGGATACCGCTGTATCTAGTGAATCCGTTTTTCTATCTAGGTAAACTAAAATATCCTTAGAATGTTCTGTTAAGTTATCTTTGTCAATAACATTGCCTACATAATATTGTTTGTTGATAATACGGACATCTCTTGACACAATAGTTTTATTGTTCTTTGGAATGTATACCCTAAAAGCTTTTGAATGCTCCGAGTATCCGACAAACATGCCTATAAGTGCTTTTGAAGAAAATTTGTGTCCTTTTGCTCCTTTCCTCAGAACAAACGTTTTCAAACCAAACGTATATAAGTGGTTGACACAAGGTTCACGTCCAACCCATATTTTAAATGGCGTATTATTATTCAAACTCTTGTTGATGCTCCTATTAGACAAGTAATTTGCCGTAAAACAGCTTCTGCCCATAAACTCATAGGTGCGTTAGATTCTATCATCAAGCATCTTGCTTTCTCTATTAAAGTACGGTTCTTCCTTTCAGCTATGCCATTTTGACTTGGCGTATAAGGACATGACAATCTGCGTGACATACCGTTACTTTTAAGAAATTTATTAAAATCGAAATTTACATATTCGGTTCCGTTATCAGTTTGAAGGAATTTGATTTTATTTCCAGTATAGTTTTCAGATTCCTGTTTGTATTCTTTAAAAACATCAAGGACATCTGTTTTATTTTTGACAAAATACACCCGACAGTAACGACTAAAATCATCTATAAAGGTGACTATGTATCTGTTTCCATTTACCGAAGGTGTTCGTATTGGACCTCATACATCGCTATGAACGATCTCAAGTGTTTGAGTCGTGCGTGGTAATGTAGAATCATTTTTATTACTGGGACATCTGCTTATTTTGGATTGAATACAAATCTCACAATCTCCAAGTTGATCTGTATCATTAAAATTTAGGCCTTGTAAAGAATTATTCTTCAGATCGAGCTTCATATCCCTCTCATTCATGTGACCTAATTTTGAATGCCATTCTTGCATTGATTTATTTTCCACCAAGTTGCAGATATTGCCCTTTACCTTCTTTATAGATTTAGGTGAAATGACGTACAAGCCATCTTTTTCTTTTGTTGCTTGCAATATTATACCAATATCTTTTTGTATAACTGTTGCTTTCTTATTGGTAAAATTTACAGTACAACCGGCTTCGGTCATTTTTCCTACTGATAGGAGATTTACATAAAGGTCTGGTATGTATAAAGTATCTTTTAAAGTCACTTCGCCAGATGGATTAGTCACATTCATAACTATAGATCCTTTTCCTTTTATTTCTGCGTAACCGTCTTTAGATGCAAGGTGTAAAGTTTGTGACGTTTTTGAGATTTTCGAGAACATTTCTCTATTATTTGACATATGTGCTGTACATCCAGAATCTAATATCCATTTCATTTCTTCTTTATTATTCTTATAATTTGTTATTAGACATGTAGCAAAATTATTTTTGTACTTATTATCAGCATAAGCTCCTTGTCTATTATTATTTACATTACCTCCTTGTCGATTGTTATTGTTACTACCTCCTTGTCTATTATTATTGGTACTACCTCCATGTCGATAGTTATAGTCTTTGCCTTTTGTAGCTTTACTTTTATTCCAGCAATTTTTGGTTAAATGCCCTTTCTTTTTACAAATTTTACAGAATGCGTAAAAAGAAATTGTATCAGATTCCGAATAATTTGCCTTTACTTGCATACGAGACTCACATTCTTCCATGATTTTTATTTTGAGAATTTCGGTCTTTGGTAAAGTGTCTCTCGACTCTATAGCAACTCTAAAGTTTTCGAAATCAGCAGACAAACTACACTGGTGGACAAATAAATCGAGCCACTCTTAACTCTTGAGTTCAAATGCAATTTCCTTCAAATGCATGAATACAATTTTGATGAAAGTAGTATCATTAGATAAGTAATTTTATAGGCTTTACAATAAAAGTAAATTGTATGGGGTAACACCTTAATTTGTTGAGTACGTGCCTCTAGAATGAAAAGTCAATTAAAAGAAAAAGTAAAACGTTTTAAAGATTTAATTTTTAAAAGTAAAAAAACAAAGAAATAACATCGGAAAACAATTAAAAATTAATGTTTTAATAATGTGTATTGCCGCCTCTAGCTTGGACAACTGCTTGCATCCGTGTACCCATTGATCTTATCAATTTAACAATTAAGTCTTGAGGGATGTCGTTCCATTCGTCCTCTATCGCCATTTTGAGCCCAGAAAGTGTTGAAGGAGCCGGAACCCTGGCTCGAACCCTGCGTTTTAACTCGTCCCACAGATGTTCGATGGGGTTCAAGTCAGGGCTCCGTGCTGGCCACTCCATAGCACGAATGCCAACGTCCCTAAGATACTGAGTAACAATTCTCGCTGTATGGGGTCTTGCATTATCATGCATTAGAAGCATCTCATCTTCGATATATCCTGAGTAAGGTACCACATGATCCTCAAGAATATCACGGTTATATCGTTCTGCAGTCAATCCACGTGACGGAGCATTGGATTCGATGAAAACCAGCTCTGTTCGTGCTGTTAGAGAAATGCCGCCCCACACCATCACAGAGCCACCACCATATAAATAAAAAATAAAAAAAACATTCTTCGATACAACACTGAGCGTAACGTTCTCCAGGGCGACGATAGACTCTCTGTCTTCGATCACTTCCGTAAAGACATACCCTTGTCTCGTCAGAGAAAAGAACATGTGCCCATTGATCCAGTGTCCATTCTCTATGCTCACGAGCAAATTGAAGGCGTGCTCTGCGGTGAGCTACTGTTAATTTTGGGCCTGTTGCAGCCCGTCGAGGTGTCAAATTTCGTTCGGCCAACCTTCTCCTGACTGTACGCGCACTTATAACCACTCCACGTTCGTCACGAAGCTGTTGTTGCACCTGTACCGCGTTCAGACGCCGATTCCTCAGGACATTCAAATTGATGTATCGATCATCTGCGGAGGTTGTAGCCCGTGGCCTGCCTGTTCCTGGGCGTCGATCGAAGGCTACAGTCTCCAGGTATCTTCTATAGACGCGCTGCACCGAAGAACGACTTATTCTTAACATTTGAGCAACCCGACGTTGACAATGCCCGATTGAAGTAATGCGACAGCTTGAGCAGCTTTCTGAGGCGTAGTATCCATTATTACCAAGAAAAGCAACCGCAATCTGCAGACTAATGACAGAGGAAGCAACAACGCAAAAAGCCACAAAAAAAAATTCAATCTACCGACTTTTATACACTCAAAACAAACAAAAATTTTTATGATAATACCGGCAAAATTGTGATAATTTTTTTAACGCGCATTCTACCCTCATAAGATTAATGGAAAGCGTTTGTGTTTATTATCTCCGTATTCGATATGACTTGCCCTTGCTGCCAACATAATTTTTATTTATCAAATGTACATATATTTGAAGGAAATTGCATTTGAACTTACGGGTTAAGGGTGGCTCGATTTATTTGTCCACCAGTGTATATAACATAATAATTGATAAAAAATCATCATGTATTATTATATCCATATCAGCTAATTTATCAACTACGTCCATAAAGGTATTCAGATGCTCTCGTACATCTCCACACTGCTTAGTCAAAATTAATTGTTTTAACAAGCTAGCTTTACGTGCAGGACCTTTGCTGGCGTAAATTTCTTTAAGTTTTGTCCAAATATCATGTGCTGACTTACAGTTTTTTATTTGTTTAATTTCCGATGGCGAAATCAATAAAATTAATTCTGATTGAGCCAATAAATCCTCTTCTTTAGAAATTTCATTGTTCAAGTCTACAGATTTCTCAACAAATTTCCATAGCTTGTTTTTTATGAGGATAGCTTTAGCTTGTATCACCCAAGTGTCATAATTATCTTTCGATAGTACTTCAATTTTCGTAGCCATTTTTTATTATTATTTACGCTCTGCTACCATGTTAAAGTCAATAAATTAGAAAGACACTTTATGTAGATATATGTATTATTTACTAAATATAATATATAAATAACTATCAAGTTGCTATAATATATTTTACATTGTCTAACAATCAACAACCAAGTTCCTTAGCAACGACCAACGACCATAGTGTCTTCACAGTATCACTGGTTTAGTGAGTTCAAACGTGGATGGAGTAAGCTCACGGACGAAGTTAAGGAAGGTCGCCCTAAATCAGTCGTTGTGCCACAAAACATTGAAGCTGTACGAAAACTAATTATGCAAGACCGTCATGTTACGTATCGCGAGATAGAGGCTACTCTGGGCATATGTATGACAAGCATTAATAAAATATTATAAGAACATTTGTTCGTAAAAAAAATTTGTTCGCGTTGGATACCGCCCAACTTAACTCAGCATCAATAAGAAGCTCGCGTCGAATGGTGCAAGAAAATGTTAAAAAAAATTACGGAGGTGACTCAAAGTCTGTTTATAACATCTACACAAGTGATGAATCTTGGATCTATGCGTACGATCCCGAAACTAATCAACAATCTACTCTCTAAATCAGTTTGGGTGTTTCAAAATGAGCCGAACCCTACGAAAGTGACTCGTGCAAAAAGCACTTTAAAGCAAATGGTGGCCTGCTTTTTGGTATTAATGGTCATGTGGCTACAATACCACTGGAGAATCGTAAAACGGTCAATTCGGAGTGGTACACGACCATTTGTTTGCCGGAAGTATTTGAAGAAATACGTAAAAACAACAAGCGACGCAGAATCATTCTACACCACGACAATGTTAGCTGTCACACATCACGCGAAACAAATACATTTTTGAAGGGTCAAAAAATTGAATTGATGGGTCATCCACCATATAGCCCAGACTTGGCACCTAATGATTTCTATTAATTCCCAAATGTAAAGAATAAATTACGTGGTCAACGATTTTCGACCCGTGAAGATGCCGTCGACGCGTTCCAACAGCACGTTTCAGAGATACCGCAATCACGAGTGGAAAAAATGCTATAAAAATTGGTTTCAACGTATGCAAAAGTGTATCGATTATCGCGGAGAATACTTCTAACTGAACGAACGTTTAGCCATATACGTTTGTTTAATTTTTCTATTCCGGATACATAAGTAGCAGGCAGCCCTCGTATAAAATAATACTTTTCTTCTTATTCAGTAACGAGCGCCCAAGTTAGTTATTTATAGTCATAAATTACACAAATACCGTGATATATGTTAAACGTATACTTGCGTAGTATTTTAATTTCAATAAAAACTTATTTTCCCCTTTTTAGTACTTTTTATTTTATATCTATTGTTAAATAACAGCTTTTTTAATTATTATTAATTTTATTTATGACAAAATGTTTTTTTTTCCTTTTATTCTATCTGTATATTTTTCTTTTCAAGCCCTTTCATTTGATACCCATACTGTAGGGGTTGTTATGAAAGCAATATGACGCCATATTGTGCCGCCCGCCATATTGGATTAAAAAATGGCGGCATTTATAAAATACTAGCTTTCTGCCCGCGGCTTCGCCCGCGTGGATTTCGGGATTGGGTGTATAGAGGGTTAAGGGTCATAGCTTTTGCCCACGGCTACATATACGCGGAAGTCGGTTTATGGTGCGAAGATTTTATCGCGCTTCCCGTGGGACTATCCGTTTTTCCGAGATAAAAAATGCCGCAAAACTCCTCAAGAATCACTCTATCTATTGATGAAAACCGCATAAAAATCTGTGCAGTAGTTTTTGAGCGAAGCCTTTATTGCGCATCCCGTGGGATCTGTCGATTTTTCCGGGATAAAAAGTAGCCTATGTTACTCGGGGAGAATGTAGCTTTCCAAAGGTGAAAGAATTTTTGAAATCGGTCCAGTAGTTTAAGCGTGAAGAGGTAACAAACAAACAAACAAACACACTTTCGCATTTATAATATTAGTTGGGATTGCTTGTCATCAATGCTTTAATGGAAATGGATAGAATATTGATTGCAAGATTCCAGGACATTACATACACGTGAACTTAAATAAAAGTTTTAATTAAAAATAGAAAGATCTATTTTTTCTATACTTACATATAATGTTAATATGCCTATACATACAACATACTACAAAACTTTTTAAAAGATTTAGTAATGAACATAGACATACAATAAACATCTAGACTTCCCAATAGCTTAGATACTCGTAGAACTAATACAAAATAATCCAAATAAAACTGCCCACAATATTAAATTTCACAATATCAAATGTGTGGTAAACATATTCAAATTTTGTTAGCTATATGTATCTCTTCTTAGAGCTATGTCAATTGCTCAATTTTAGAGATTCTGTCAAATAATTATTGATCGCAAGCGCACAATGAGTAATTAAATCATTTAATCATGTGAGCTGTGATAGAGATGCTTTTCTGTGATTGGATTGAGATCGTGCGACCGGATCGATCCAAAGATTGACCTCACGTGATCCAAAGTCGTTGGTGTGGCACTATATAATAATCGTTCATTATTGGATACGTGGATACGGCATCTTTTGCATTCTACTATATCAAGATCGATTCGAGTAAGGCTAAATTAATATTCAAACAGACATTGCTCTTGCAGCGTATAACGCTATCTCATCGCCATCAAAGTTTGTAAATTGGCATACAACCCTAGAACATCACGTTCGTTATTCAATATCACAAAGTGCATCCATAGATGGCAGGCATAGTCTTGTATTGGTGAAGTAGTAGTGATTTTCAAATTCGAAACGATGGTGATAGTTTTGTTTTGGACAATTAACTCCTATTTTCACCAACAGTCACTAAATTTAAGTGTGCGTGTGAAATATTTTTACTTAAGGGGCACTTAGCGCAAGTGTTTTTCACCAAGCGTAAAGAGAAATACAAGGGTCTGATAAATTCGCGGCCTAAGGTACTTAGCAACGACACATCATGTCGTTACTTATACCACTGATTGCGCGACTCATTTTTACTATAAATAGCAGGTAGTTTTTTTATTTGGTATGAAAAAGTTTGATGTTTATGAAAACACTTTACCTTTGGAACAAACAACATGTCAACGGAAACTGGAAGTTTTCGCAATTTGGAGCATCGCGCCATGATAAAATTCCTAGTGAAAAAAGGAAATATGCCCAAGGAAATTTTCGAAGAGATGTCATCAGTCCTTCAGGAATCAGTACCTTCATATACGATGGTTAAAAAATGGGCTCGGCTATTTCAACAAGGTAGAGAGACATGTGAAGACGACCATCGCCCGTGTTGCCCTGTGACGGTCTTGACCGAAGAAAATGTGAAAAATTAGTACTGGCTGATCGTAGAATTAAATTATGGCAGATAGCAGAAGAGCTACAGATCAGCAAGAACGAATTGGAGAAAATAATTTTGCATAATCATTTGCACATGCAAAAAATTAGTACACGTTGGGTACCGCTAATGCTCACCGATGTGAGCGGTCTAGCGGTGTCTAAAGCACGGTCGCCGAGCAGGAAGAATTTCGTACATTGACCTGGTTCTACCTGTCTCCCTCTCTCACGCGTGAATAAGTTGCATCGCGCTCACACGGTAGCGTCGACCGCGGGCATCGGGAGTTACAAACCTTTTGTGTGCTTACGTAAGGTTTATATTTGTATGCTAGCATTTTTTTGACCTTGAGTCAAGCCTATAACGCCCACTCGACGCTTTATCGCTTGTTCAAAAATCAAAATTTAACGGACGACATTCCATAACGGGATGCGCTAGTGATCGGTCAATTTGTTCGTAGTGAAATAGTTTCTGCAGACGTTTGTGTTTTGTTTTCTTGTTAAATTACTGTTAAGTTATCGTTATTTAGTTTTTTTGTTAGTCGGTTCTACATTGTTAAGTTTTTTGAAAATGGAACCGGGGCCGTCTACCTCGCGTCCATTCGAAGACTTTGTTTCTCCGCGGAAGAAGCGAAACATGGCGCACTTTAGTGAAAGTGAGACGTTGATGATTATCAACGTCTTTAAATACGTAAAAGAATCTTGGCCTGCCGATAAATATCCTTCAAAACAGGAGATGAAAGATAAAACGGCCGATATTTTGGGCATTTCGAAATCGGCGGTGTACCGTATTCTAAACAAATACACTAAAACGGCAACTGTCAAGCCAGCTGCAGCACCAAAAAAACGCATGTCAATTATTGAAAAGATAGATGATTTCGACAAGTCGTGCATTAGAAAAATTGTGCATAGCTTTTATTTAAAAGGAGAGTTACCTACAGCAAAAAAGGTATTACAGGTAGTAAATGCCGATGAATCCCTACCAAGCATGGGCCTGACATCGCTGAAAAAAGTTCTAAAACATTTGAAATTTAAATATGTCAAACGAAGGAGAAATAATGCGTTAATCGATAGAGATGACATAGCATTGTGGCGTATAAAATATTTGAAAAACATGAAAATTTTCGAGAGCAAGGACGACCAATATATTACTTGGATGAAACTTGGGTGAATGCAGGTAAGACTATATATTTGATTTACATTTAACCCGCGATTTCATTAGTTTAAAAACTATACTACATATTTCTTATTTTTTTTAAATTGTATTTATTTTTTATTTTTTCTATTCAATTTAAACATATAATAAAACAAAAAATATATTTTCAGGGCACACTGTCGGCAAAGTGTGGGAAGACACTACAGTGAAGTCACGCAAACAAGCCTTTTTAGAGGGTCTGTTGACGGGCGCTAAGAATCCTACGTCTAAAGGCAACCGCTTAATTATTCTGCATATTGGAGGCGAAGAAGGATTCGTGCCGGAATCAGAATTGGTTTTTGAATGCAAAGGTTAGCAATAGGCTTTGCCTACACCTTTATGTAAACGTGTATTATTTTATGCTTTAATGTAGGTTATTTTTTATGGAAATAAACACATTTGTATTTGTATTTAATTTTTAGGTACAGGCGATTATCACGAATCAATGAACGCCGCCAAATTCGAAAATTGGTTCAAAGAAATGTTGCCAAGACTTGAGCCGAACGCGGTGGTTGTGATGGATAATGCGAGCTACCACTCAAGGCGAAAGGAGAAAACCCCCGTCACAAGTTGGAATAAAACAAATATTCAAAAATGGCTCACATCTAAGAAGATTACTTATGAACCAAAAGAAACCAAAGTTCAGTTATTGGAAAAGGTGAAAGGTGTAAAAACAGAGTACCAATCGTACGTTATAGATGAAATGGCGAAAGAAGTTGGTGTGGAGGTATTAAGATTACCTCCATACCACTGTGAGTTGAACCCTATTGAATTGGTGTGGGCAGACGTGAAGGGCTACGTGGCAAGAAATAATACCACATTTAAGATGGTAGACGTAAAAAAACTGCTCCAAGAGGCGTTGAAAAACATTACACCGGAAAAATGGAAAAACTGTATAAGCCACGTAAAAAAGGAGGAAATAAAATTAGGTGGTTTAGACAATAATATCGACAAAACTATTGATTCTTTTATCATCAATGTAACAGGTGAAACGTCGTCTGAGGAAAGCAGCAGCTCTGATACCACGGAATCTGATTCTGATTAATAAATAATAAATATTTATTTTTAAAATGATTTTATTTATTAACATCAAATCTAAATACCTAATTATATTACCTATTACCAAAAAGTGTCATAGAATAGAATACCTATTTCAAATAAAAATATTTATTTGCCACTTTTCCGTTATTCAAGGTAGGTAAATATAAAAATCCTATATTTTTAACTAGTACACGACAAAAAATGTTTGTGACCACTGTCAGTAGGTAAATAGGTCAATGTACGAAATTCTTCCTGCTCGGCGACCGTGCTTTAGCGGTCTAGACAAGCAGCGACGATTAGAGAATTGTAAGGATTTTCTTGAGTTGTGCGAGCTTGAACTGGATAAAATTTGTAATCGTATTGTGATCGTTGATGAGACTTGGATTCGTCAGTATGATCCCGAGTCCAAACAAGAGTCGATGCAATAGATAAAAAAGGGAGAAAGGCCACCAAAGAAATTCAAAGTGGAGAAGTCGCCATCCAAGCTTATGGCTACTATTTTCTGGGACAGCGATGGAAATTTATTATTTGATTATTTGCCAAAAGGAATCACAATGAACGCCCAGTATTACGGTAATTTACTGGGTAGGCACGTGAGGCAGTCGTGCAGAAAACACGTGGCAAGTTGACGCGCAGAGTGCTTTTTCTCCAAGACAACGTACCCGTTCATACTGCTCGAGTTGCGAGAGATGCCTTAAAATCTACAGGCTTCACAGAAATTTATCATCCACCCTACAGTCCGAACCAGGCTCCCAGTGACTTTTTTCTAATTTACGGACGGGACGAAGATTTTCGGACGACAATGAAATGATGGCGGCCGTAGACAGCCATTTTGCAGAGAAAACTAAACAATATTTTTTTGGTGGTATAAAAGCATTATATTCACGATGTAAAAAATGTTTTTCACTTGAGAGGAATTATATTGAAAAATAAAAATATGAAAACTGTATATTTATTTCATTAAGTACCAAAGGCCGCGAAGTTATCAGCCGCCCTTCTCGTAACTAGGAGATAATTTAGATTTAAGGGTTTATTTTTCAGTTACCATGCGTAAATTCAGTTTTTGGTTTATAAATACGAATTCGTTCTTTAACAACACCAAAATAACATTTAGGCTAATTAAGATATCAACAGCATACATTTTTCTATAGAAACACTGTACGCCGTCTTTAGTGCAAACTTATTGATTAAATATTGTAAATATTTTTAAATAGATTGACATAGCCTCTTTGCAGTATTGTTGGGGGTTGAATATTCCTTGTCCCCGTTCTTCGATAAGTCAAAGCCGTAAACAATTTTGTATGGCGACGATATAAAAATAAACCATAACGACGTAAACATGTACGCGTATCAATGGAGAATGAATGAAATGAAGGGGAGAACAAAGGTTCTTGGTGTGTTTACTCTTTCTTCATTACACCAACCCTATACCACCCAACAGACTTAAACGTCTTGGTAACGTTACAATCCTGGGGACGTCCCTCGGGGTGATGCCAAGTTGCTAGTAATACACCTCGTTTGCTTGTGTCAAAACTAGTGAATTGGATATGTATAGATGATTAATATATGTGAAATATATCGCCTGCCGGCTTCACTATCATTAATATTAATTATATTTTCAGATTTTGGCATCAATGGATTGTGAAATATTTTTGTATCCTAACTTATTTTTTTAAAGACCTATGTGAAGCCGCAGATGGCTATATTCAACTCTACCTTGACTGTATTTGTTTGTACAAGGCACGAAAACTGAGAGTTTTGCGCCTTTTTTGCTTGCTAATCGATCGGGCGCGGTTCGGGGCCATTAGGATCTAACAAAAAAGAGTCGATGCAAATTGAACGCGTCTATTGGTTTCAACGCTCAAGATCACCGTATCGTAAGGGGTGAAAACCGGCCCGGTACATGTCTGTACCAGGTGTACATTTGACGAGGTTGGTGTAGCTCGGGTCTTCGCGCTTGCTGATGAGCGCGGTGTAACGAAGAGATACGCGGGTGTGTGGTGTAAGGGACGACGCGGTTGTTAGGCGGCATGAGGGATTCATTTGCGCGGGTGATGAGATCGGGCGGGTTAATTAGTAGTAGTATGCATCTTTCTGTGTGTGCAGTTGCGTTCTATGAAACTTAATCAGCGTTTTTACTTGTCACCAATGTTATGTTTACGCAAAAGTAACACTGGCGACGAGGACTACCCACATTTGTAAAAATATTACAATGACAAAATAAAATTTTGGATTTTTATCATTATTTCATCTTTGTATAGAATCATAGAAGACATATAAAGGACGTCTAGGACAATGATTTATTGCAAATAATATCACGGCCTGTACAGATGAAAAAGAGGTAAAAAAATCCAGGAATTTTACTTGGCGCACTCACTGAAAGTACCTATCAATTGGCAGCTACGGCTTTGCCAAAAAAAATCCAGAGGTTCCTTTTGATGATATAATCAACCTATGAGATAAGCATTTTATTTTAAAATGTGATAAATGATTATGACAATAGATGTCTGTAATCTACTTAAAGACATTGTCATTTTTAATTTCGCGCCAATTCTTTTGTGATGAATTGGTGATGGTATGAAATCATTTGTCAAATCATACCTATTATAAGGCATGTTATGAGACACGCACTTTATGTTTAGCTGAAAAAAGGTACTCTCAAATTCAAAAAGGGGCCAAGACTATAATATTTGGAGTAAAGCGATTCCATCAGTGGTTGTATGGTTGTTCAGAATTATTAATTTTAAGAACTGATCATAAACCAGTCATTTCAATGTTTAGCCACATAAAGGCATTACTGAACAGATTGCAAAGGTATGCCATTTTTCTTTGTTATAATTATTATATAGAATATATCAGAAATGTTAATAATAGCACGTATTATTTATCTCGGACAAGTATTCCTATTCGCCAGAATCTGATTGAACACTGCATGGGCACTTAGTGAGGGCGCAAACCAGTCACTGCCAATTGATCGTAATTTTTGTAATTGCCGATTACACGTGAGTTGTTTCAAACTGAAACAGAAAAAGACGTCATTTTATTGCAAGTTTTTTTTATCGCAACTGTTTGGCTAAGGAAAGTTACAGACACGAACCTAAGAACATTTCTTTTTTCAAGTGTCGGTTACTATCTATGAAAATTTAATGCATGGTCATAAAATAGTATTCTTTCTGTGGTATTGTCTGAACTGCACAGCTTTCACTTAGGCATAGTCAAAACAAATGCGGAAGCACGTCCTAGATTTCGGATTCCGGGTATTAATGCATGTATAGAAAAAAAATATTACACATTATAGGACAGTAACCTCTAGTTCTGATTACTGTAATAAAAAAAATATGGTATACAAAAACAAATGCAACACTCCGCAATCACAGAAGTGGTCTTAAAGGTAAACTCTCTTTTAACAAGTCCTTATTTTTAGTTTTAGCATATTAAAGATTATAAAATGAACATGAACTTAATGTTAAAAACCAGAGAATCTAGAAAAGTTAAACACATCATGAGTACTTTAACTTACTTGTCTATGAAATAGAGGTGTCAGTATTCCAGGCATCAAGGAAATTGGTATAGTTGATGAAAAAAACCCATATGTTCCAAGCTTGAGCTTGTTTCGGAAATATCTGTTAATAATAATCCCAGAACCTGCATTGATCGCTCCTAGTATGACAGGGGCATACTTCAATGCCCATCTATTTGACATAAAACAAAGTTGGAATATACAATAATTATAACAATTGTTTATTCTTTTTTATAGAAATATAATACAATCAAATAAGAGCAAAAAGAAAAAAATAATCATAACAATTAAAAATTAATTTATTTCATATATTACTTAGAAATTCCAAAGCTGATCACTGCTAATGTAATAGATTCATTTATCATTAATACTATTACTAAAAATTTACTTTATTAAAATTATTTAACATTAATCTTTAATCTACTTATAAGAATTAGTTTGTATTGTATTATTCTGGAAATATTCCTCATATTTGCGATTTGTCTTGCACTGTTCTACTTACCCGCCCATATGCACTGGTCAGAACGTGTTCATCTCTGCGTAGCATGATTAGAAACTTAATTTTTTTATTAATAGTACTTACTGAATTTATTTGAGAAAGTTGAGTTGTTGAGTTGAATACAAAAATTAATATGAGAAGTTTCTAGTTATTTTTTCATGGCATATTTAACTTTAATTAACATTTAAATGCCCAATTATGTATTTAACATATTTAATATGAACATGACGTTAAAGATGAATTACGATATTGCTTAGTATCTAGGCATAGTCTAAATTAGAGTTTAGCAACCAAATACATACATTAGAATTTGGACAAACTATTACACATACACCTAGAGTATTAATCATCAAATTATTTAAGAGGTTTTAAATAAATTTATAAGATAGGTATGAGGATTTCAAATACAGCGGGTTATGTGTCAAGCTAGATTATTTGACTCTTAAGACACTTTTATATCGCTGAAAATAATAGCAGTTTTCATAGCACTTAGTAATAATGTATAGCTTGATATGGCAGGTAGTGTACAAGAATATTTATACATTATTTAGAGTTTAATCTGATACAGAGCAATTGATCCAAAAACACAAATACTATATACAGGACATGAAAAATAGTAACGGGATGAAAGTGTGTGACCAGACTGACATCTGAAATGTTGTCATTTCAAACAATTTAACTTTTGTTAGTACACTCATTATACTGCTGTAGCTTTGTGTAATGTAGTTTTAGAACAACATAAATAATTTTTTGAATTTCAGATAATAATTTAAAATCTTTATTAAAATATTTTTGGCATAAAGACAGGAAGGGAAAAGCAGAAGTATATAATTTTAACATTTATGTATGGTTTTTTCACAAGTTTCTTTACATTTCATATGAATATTCAAACCTTCAATTTATTTAATTAAATGTTGTATATATATTTATGTGCCATCTTATTTATAAACTTTCGTAATTTTGAAGGTAGTGACATGATCTTGTAGTTGTACAATGGTTAAAATAGAATCATGTATGGATATGACGAGACTTTTAGTAACCATATTGCCAAAGCGGTATATTATTCATGTGTGTAAATAAAGATGAAATAATTTGAAACCAGTTGCAAAATACCAGTTTACAGATGGTTGTGTGAAAGGGAAAATAATTTCTTAATAAAAACTAATACATACAAGGAAGTTTGTGTAATACTTTCATCGAAATAGAGTTATGGGACTATTTAGCTACGTAGACGGCCGAAGCGAATATATTAAAAAAATACTTTTGGTCATTAAACGAAGCTAGGCAAAAAGGAATAAGTGATAGAAATTAAAAAACACAAAAGAAAAGGTGTCTCACTAATTTAATTAAACAGAAGTTATTTGTTCTGAAAGAGACTTATTATATGACTGCCTATACTGCCAAGTATAGACGATAAGTTTAGAATCAGTCGGTATATGAACCTAATTACATACATTCACTTACGTATCTGAATGGTACTTCCAGTCAAAAACAAATTGCCACACATATGAGACAGCCTCATGTTCGTCAAGCCTGATAGCATCTTCAGGAATTTTACTAGATTTTTTCAAAACCATAATAAAATTCAATATCTGTATATTAAGGAAAAACTTTGGGTAATCTGGTTACTTACTAGTCTGTGGGGTAATCTATGGTTCACACATGGACGTATCTATATGTATAAGTTACTCTATGGTTCACAGTGTAGATTTTTTTTTTTTTTTTTTTCTTCATTTTTGGCTTGCACGGCTTGTGCATCAGCCACGGACGAGGGTGAAAGGTAGGGAAACGGAAAGATTGGTTGTGGAATCGGTTATCGGATTTTAAGGATCAAGGACAGTAGGTATAACATTTTATAATTTAATACTATTATTAAATAAAAAAGTAGATATAATATTATAAATAGATGAGTTATTCATTGAAAGTAAGACACTCATGGATGAAGGAAGTGGAATTTGAAAATTTATCAGATTGGAAATGAAAGTGGATGTGTCATTTAAGGTACATGCAAAAAATATATGATTCAAGTCGCCAACATCAGACCCACACTCACAAATACTTGTATTAATAATATTGAGTTTTGCTAAGTGAGCGGGTGTGCAAACGTGACCCAGTCTCATACGAATCAAATTGGTTGTGGCAAATTTATTAAGACTTATATGGAAGAACCATGGCTTAGACGGCACAGACGGTTGTATACATGCAAAATATTTACCTTTCACTTGGCTGATCTTTTTCCAAAGATCTTCCCAGGATTTGTATAAATCAAACTTAGGAAGGGCAACAAGATCGAAACTATAGTTTTTATATGGAAACATATCTCCGCATTGGATTGCATCTTTGGCTAATTTGTCAGCTTGGTCATTACCATAAATACCTTGATGACTGGGAATCCATAAAAAGTTTACATTTAAGCCTTTCTCTAAACACTCATACAATAGGTTTCTGCAATCAATAATAATTGGAAGATAATTATTGTTTTTAAAAGGAAATCTTTGCAATGCCTCTAGTGCACTTTTAGAATCTGACAGAATCACAGCTTTCTTTAATTTCATTAAAATTATATATTCAAGGGCTTTAAAAAGTCCAAAACACTCTCCTGTAAAGACAGAAGACTCTTTAGGTAACTTTACTTTTTGGACTATTTTGTACTGATGATGGTATATGCCAACTCCTACGTTACCTTCATTAGTGAGTTTTGATGCATCACTGTAAATGTAATGCCAATCGAAGTAATCTCTATCTAGATAATAATTTAGATATCTATTGGCATTGCCTTCACTTTTAAGATTGTAATCAAAAAATATGTTAGGGCATATTACTAAGGATTCAAATCTGGTACTAAAAATAGGGAGATACTGAGATTGATGTGTAGGAGCATGTAAAGCAATGAACTTCTGATAACTTATTACAAGGCATGGAACGTTTTTGTTAGCCCAATATGAAGATGATATTAACTTTTCAGATAGTGATTTTAAATTATTGTGAAGTGGATGACTACAGATTTGGAGAGCACGGAACAGAAATCGATCACTTAAATATTGACGACGAAGACGTAAGGGTGGCTCAGCACATTCTACTTGAAGTGCATTTATTGGACTAGATTTCATTGCACCGCACACAATGCGCAAAGCTTTAGATTGAATTTTATCTAATTTATCTAAGCCAAGTGCACTACATGGTTCTAAACAAAATGTACCGTAATCCAAAATACTTCTGACTAAGGCATTATAAAGTAATTTTAGTGAAGCAGGGTGAGCACCCCACCAAACACCAGATAAACATCTGAGAATATTTAAGGCTCGTTCACATTTTGATATGATATAATAAAAATGTTGCAGGCCGGTAAGTTTTGAGTCTAAAATTATACCCAAAAATTTGGCTTCTTTTGCAACTGGAATATTTACGGAATTATATACTACGGATATGGGAGGTAGAGTTCGCATCCTAGTAAAAAGAACAGCTGAGCTCTTAGGTACAGACAAACTTAATCCATTTTCTGTAAGCCATAATTTTAATGAATCAAGTGATGAATTTATGTCTAATGATAACTTATCGACAGAATAACCAGATGTGTATAAAAGTAAATCGTCCGCATATTGAAGAATTTTTATGCTTTCCCTAAAAACTGAAGACTCCAAATCATGGGTATAAATGTTATATAAAATGGGGCTTAAAACTGAGCCCTGAGGGAGACCTTTCCAAATTAATCTACGTTTTTTAGTCCCATTTTCCAAAGCCAAAGTTATTTCCCTTTCCAATAAAATGTTGGTAATGAAATTTACTAGTTTATCTGGAATATTTAACATTTGCATCTTATTTTTGAGTATAGATAACACTACATTATCATAGGCGGCTGTAATATCTAAAAATACTGCTAAAAGAGACTGATTACTGGTGAAAGCTAGACGTATATCTGTAGTTAATATACTTATACTATCGATGCAACTCTTTCCTTTTCTGAAACCAAATTGACTTGGAGATAGAATACCTTGGCTTTCAATAAACCACTCAAGACGATTTTTAACAAGGTGTTCAGCTAATTTTGAAATAACTGGTGAGAGGATTATTGGACGATATGATGCGGCATGGGACGACTGTTTATTAGGCTTGAGTATAGGAATCACTTCCTGCAATCTCCACGAGACGGGGACATTTCCAGTCGACATTACGGCATTTATTATAGATAAGTAATATTCTAATGAATCGTCACTCAAATGTGAGAAGAATGAATACGGGATACCGTCGTGACCAGGGGCAGAGTCCTTGACATACGACAGCACTCCTTTTATTTCGACTAAAGTAAATGGTGTACTCAATATATTTGTCTGATTATAGTTTTTAAGCTGTGTATTTTGAGTAACACTTTGTTGTTCTGTACTATTTATAATCTGTGACTGTTGTGGAACAAATGGGGGTGCTAATATATCTAAAAACTGATCAGCTATTTCAGGGTGAATAAATGTTGGACCAGTTTCTTTATAAACAGATTTATACCTACGAATGTTTCTCCAAACGGCAGATGGGGGAGTGTCAGGGGATATGGAAGAACAAAATGATTTCCAACTTTCCCATTTTTTCTGTTTAAAAAGTTTTCGGGAACTTGTAATGAGATCGGACAGAATATTGAAATTTTCTTCAGTAGATATTAATTTATAATTTATTTCAGCACGTTTTCGTCGTCTTATTATGTCGGTACACTCAGAATCCCACCAAGGAGGTGACGGAATTTTACAAGAACTATTATTTCTAACTGGAAACATATCATTTGCAGTGTCATAAAAATTTTATTAAAGCATTAGAACAACTATTTATATTACTATTATGTACTGTTGGAAGAGAACTACATTTATTTTGAACTGCTTGCGAATATTTAAGCCAGTCAGCATTATCCAGCTTGTACTTAAGTCGGAATTGTCGACATGTCGATTTCGCCTTTACATTAGGGAATTCAACAATAATTGGAAAATGGTCACTGCCATGAGTAGATTCAAGAGTGTTCCAAATAAGTGATGCTGCCAAATTTGGAGAACATATTGTTAAATCTGTAACACTGTTTCCTTCTGTAGGACTAGTACGTCTAGTAGGAGTGCCATTATTTAATAAGCAGAGATTTTTATTGTACAACATATCTAATATTCTAACACCATAATAGTTAGAATTTGAACTACCCCAAGAGACATGTTGGCCATTAAAATCACCCATGATAAAGATAGGTTTAGGTAGATTGTCAATAATATTTTCTATGTCACTATACACAGATGAGGATGGATGTGGAATATATACAGAAACAAAACATATATTACAAACAACACATGCAATAATTGAAAAGTCATTACTATGTACAGGGATATTTACATAAGAAGATAGAACAGAATGTTTAACAAATAGAGCTACACCACCATAACCATCTGTTCTATCCTCCCTTAGGCAAGAATATCCTCTTACCTTAAAATTATGCACTGGCTTTAGCCAGGTTTCTTGAAGAGATATTACAAATGGTTCATATTTATTAATCAGATAAAATAAATCAGATTTTTTATTAAATATGCTCCGACAGTTCCACTGGAGAACTGACTTGGCCATTATTTTTGTTATTAAAACTACGAATCTTCAAAGAAATATCATCGTTGGACGGTAGAGAGATAACATTAGAGGCACATAATGATTTGATGATAGTACTGATAAGCTCATGTAATTCAATGTCAGTTGTAATCTTTTTATTGATTGCAGTACCCACAGATGGCAGAGTGAAGTTATAATCTTTTGTTAGATCTGAATGAACTTTTTGATCATATCCTTTACTAAATTTTGGTAATGATTTTGGTTTTTGGAAAACTGTTTTTCTATATGAACTATTAAAATTAGCTTTGGCGTTGTGAGAAGTATCAATTGGAGTGATATTATTATATTGGGATGAAGCCTGGGTGGATGTAAGTACCTCAGTGAAAAGTTTAGATACTGCTGGATGTAACTTAGCTGCTTCTGCATAGGTTATACAATTTTTAGCCATTGAATCTTTGATAGCTCGTTGTCTGGTATATTCTGGGCATTTTTTACTTGTTGCAGAATGTGACCCTGAGCAAAGGCAACAAATTATACTTTCCTCTTCAACTTCACAATTATCACCAGAATGTCCGTGACCACACTTAAAACACCTAGGTGTGGATCGACATTGAGATTTGATGTGTCCATACCTACAGCAGTTGAAGCATTGTATTGTTGGATAAATATACAAGTCGACAGGAAGAGAGTTATAACACATGTAAACCCTTTTGGGTAAAACTTGCCCATCAAATGTGAGAACCACAGTTTCAGTAGGTATAAAATCAGACTGACCATTTACAGTAGCTTTCCTTTTTAACCTTCTAATTTTCAAAATATTTCCACAACCCATAGGAACTGATATATTGCTTAAAATATCATCATCACTCCAATCAATAGGAACTCCACGAACAACACCCATTCTAGTTATATTTGATGTTGGAATGAATGCTTTATATTTATTTAGTTTTAATATAGAGTTACTGAGGAAGGCATTAGCATCAAAGTAAGTAGAAAATGAAATAGATAATCGATTGCGTCCAATTTTTTTAACACTACCATTGATAACATTTTTAAAGGCATTTTTCTTTAGGAAATGACCAAATGTAATAGGGTGAATAGATATATTTTCATTTAATACCGTCTGTTCCCTCTGCACATGAATAATAAACGGAGAAGCATCATAATTGTTATACAAATTACGACCAACAAATGTGTGATTATTATTACTATTTTTTTGTGCCGAGTCTGATGTAGAAGCATTAACTGATTTAGGCTGTGAATCTACTAATTCAATATTTATAGGTAACTGTGATTTTTCAAATTCTACATCACAGAGACAGTCATATTCATTATTATTTGAAGATTTGTGCTTTCTTTTTCTCTTATTGCAATGCTTGCAAATTCTTTTTGTCGTTGTTCTTTTACGTTTTGTAGATTTACACTCCGAGTCAGTGTCGAGGATAGACCCCTCAGTGTCCATGCCAGAAAAATTGTTACTGATTGTAACAACATTTGAACAATCAGAACTTTTATTGTTATAAGCATTACATGTGTCACTACTAGCTTCAACTATAATAAAATTAGACGCCTGGGGGACAGTTCCCCCAGGATCGTCTGGGACGTTCATCTAATTTATGTATATATGTAAGAACTTACCAAGCTTCGGCTATGTAACACAATAAATATATAAAATAAAATGAGTTATTTACAATTTACCACCTACTTGATCCTTTAATTTATATTTAGCAAGATAAAAAATAAAGCAAAGAAAAAAGACACCCGCCGCGTTTGCCGTTTCCCGCGCTTCCACAGTGTAAGATGAATACAATTCACAATTTTTTTTTTCCTTCTCTTTGGCATATCAGTTTTAACTATTTGCCAGTGTCAACGTTTGAGAGTTTTGGTAGATTATGATATAAAGGTTGGGAAATTTTTATATTAGGAAAATGCGGATAAAACGAGTCTATTAAGGAAAGGGTAAAGGATCAGTAGAGTTAGGACATGACATATATAAATAATAATAATATAAATAATATATACTTAAATTTGGATGTTATTGGCGTTTATAAATGCAGCTAATACTTTATAATACTTATTTGGATACAATATTAAGCAAGACGGGTTGGAAATGGTACACGAAGTTCAATCAACGAATCCAGGAATGAGGAATGATCTAATAGTGGACAGGAAAAGAAAAGGTGATCTAAGTTTCCAACATCAGTTTCACAATTGCAAATGTCGTCAGCCACAATTCGTAATCTCGCCAAATAAGCAGGAGTACAAACATGACCAAGACGCATGCGAATAATAATACATAAACTGGTTCTATTACTGTCAATATGATGAAACCAAGGTTTGATAGGTATCGAGGGCTGTAATTTATAGAAATGTCTACCTCTATTAGTACATGTATTTACCCAAAAATCATTCCAAGAGTCCTGTAGAAAATTTTTTGATAGTGAAATTAAATCATGTGAGTAATTTAAATATGGGAACATATCGCCACACGTCACCGCTTCCTTTGCCAGCTGATCAGCCTTTTCGTTGCCAGATATACCCTTGGTGACTTGGAATCCAAGCTAATAATACAGAGTATCCTAATGAATGACACTCAATAAGCTTTGTCCTAATTTGCATTATAAGAGGATAGCATGGTTTCTTTTTTAATGGATATTTCTGAATGGCTTGAAGAGCACTCTTAGAATTAGTGAAAACAACAGATGATTTCAATTTCATTAAGAAAATGTATTCTAAAGCTTTAAATATACCTAAACACTCTCCAGTAAAAACAGATGATTCTGGTGGTGATTTAACTTTCTGAACTATGTTATATTGTTTGTGAAATACCTACCCCTACTCCAACACATTCAGAGTCGGATATCTTAGATGCGTCGGTGAATATAAAGTTAGATTCACTCCAAAGTTCATCACTAACATAATTAAATACGTATTTTGCATGTAAATTATTTTGTTCAATACCGATGTCATAACATATATTAGGGTTAATTGTAATTGCTTCAAAAGAGGCGGAAAAACACGGTGATATAGAGGAACGAAAAATAGGGGATCTAATCTCTAAAATCTTCCTAAAACTAATAATCAAACATATAGGAGGTTTATGGGTCCAGTATCTATTAATTCTAATATGTTCTTCTAGAGATTGGAGTTTCAATAAAAGAGGGTGATTGGGATTCTGGTAAATTTTAAACAAAAACCTGTCACTTAAATATTGCCTTCTAATGTTGAGAGGTGGTTCTGAACATTCCACTTGCATAGTTGCATTAGTTGGAGAAGAGTTCATGGCTCCTAAGATTAACCTTAATGCTTTATATTGAACTATGTCGAGCTTTTTAAATGCAGTAATACTACCGCCCTGCAATAAAAACGATCCATAGTCAAATAAACTTCGGATGAGCGCATTATAGATTAATTTGAGAGATGCTGGATGAGCACCCCACCAATGCCTGACAAACATCGCATCATATTAAGAACTTTTTCCGATTTTTCAACAATATAGTCACAATGTTGAGCTCCGGAGAGTTTTGAGTCTAAAATAACTTCTAGAAACTTAACACTACTAGTAAATGGTATTGGAGTATGTTTATAAATAATATTTACAGTAGAAACGGAACGTTTGCGTGAGAATAAAACAACTGAACTTTTAGGAGCCGATAATTCCAATCCATTTTGATCAACAAATTATTCAATGATATTAATGAATTATTTAAAGTTAGGCTGGCATTATCAATTGAATCATCAATAATGTAAACAAGTAAGTCGTCTGCATATTGAAGTACATTTACATTGCTTAAAAATTTCTCTAAATCATATAGGTATATACATTATACAAAAGAGGACTCATCACAGAACCCTGAGGTAAGCCTTTTCTTACCGTCCTACTAATTCTGTTACCATCAGGAAGATCCAAATGTATAAATCTTTCATACAACATATATTCAATAAATTTATAAGGTACATGTAACAGAAATAATTTTTCAACTAGTTTCGAAATTATGACATTGTCATAAGCGGCATGAATGTCTAGAAATGCAGCCAATACTGATTTATTATTTGAAAAAGCTAATCGTATATCTGTGACTAAAATACTAATACTATCTATTGTACTCCTATCCTTTCGGAATCCATATTGACTATTCGCTAACATACATTTATTTTCTAAGTACCACTCCAACCGGTTTTTGACTAGGCGTTCCGCTAGCTTTGCTAAAATAGAACTTAGAGCAATTGGTCGAAATGAAGAAGAATCACTAGGATCTTTGCCAGGTTTTAAAATAGGAACAATAATTTGTCATCTCCAAGAAACAGGGATTTCTCCTGATTCTACTGTTTTATTTACTAGGTTTAAATAGTATAATAAAGTACTGTCAGAAGAATTTACCAGAAATGAGTACGGAATACCATCCTAATTTGTCATCTCCAAGAAACAGGGATTTCTCCTGATTCTACTGTTTTATTTACTAGGTTTAAAATATAATAAAGTACTGTCAGAAGAATTTACCAGAAATGAGTACGGAATACCATCCTCACCGGGTGAACTATCATGGACGCTACTTAGGATTCCTTTCAACTCTTCAAGAGAGAAAGGCGTGTTAAGGAAATTATCATTGTTAGAAGGAAATTGATCATATAATTCTACATTAGGTTCTTCACAAACTGATGGAGGAGCCAATTTATCCATAAAATTATTAGCCAATGATGTAGGTAAACTATTACAGGTTAAAGAATTAAAAGCTGATCGAAAACGTTTAATATTTCGCCATACTATTGTAGGACATGTTGTTGGTGAAAGGGAAGTACAAAAAGATCTCCAGCCATCTCGTTTCTTTTGTTTTAACAATTTACGAGTAGTTTTTATGGCATTGCAAAGACTGTCATAGTTTTCAATTGTCATGTTTTCACTATATAGCTTTTCTGCCATTTTTCTGTTTTTAACTGCTTCAGTGCATTCATAATCCCACCAAGGTGGAGAAGGAATTTTCTCAGAAGATCTATTTTTGGCTGGAAAAGTTTCATTTGCAGCTTCTAAAAGACATGTCGTCAATGCATCAGAACAATCTGTAGTTCCGTTTTGAAGAATGTTAGGCAATTGAGATATTTTTGAATTAACAATTGAGAACTTTTCCCAATCAGCATTGGATAATTTATATTTAAGATGGGAGTTATAAACTTGTTTAGGCTGGTTTTTGATGGGTGTTGATAAAATTAATGGAAAATGATTACTTCCGTATGACGATTTTAGTAAAGACCATGTCATTAAAGATGCCAGTGATGGAGTACATATTGAGAGGTCTACGGCGCTGATGTTCTCATTGGGATTAGTACGACGCGTGGGTTCACCTGTACTGAGCAAACATAAATTGTGAGAGTCTAAAATATCTAACAGCTGTTCACCGTTAGAATTTGTTACTCCGCAACCCCAAATACGGTGATGAGAATTAAAGTCACCAAGAATAAGAACCAGTCAGTGAAGTAAACATAGGATCTATATTATTATTTAATATATCGGGAGAAGCATGTGGGACATAAACGGAAACAATTGTGATATTATTATCTAATCTAATACCTACTGCATTATAAATATCTGTATTATGAGATGGTAGTAAAATTGGAGAATAAGTAATTTTTTTTAACCAGTATAGCAACACCGCCATACCCATCTAACCTATCTTCTCTAATACAATTAAAACCAGGAATATTAAAAATAAATCCAGGTTTCAACCAAGTTTCAGATAAGGCAATAAAAGCTGGATTATAATTGTTTATAATATGTATAAGATCACCTTTTTAAGAAGTAACACTCCTACAATTCCACTGCAGGATTTTTATATCCATTGTTTTTAATTAAATTATTTATCATTTCAAGTATAATTGCAAGGTAGGACGGTTTTAAGTTATTGTTACTAGAAAGAAAAGTATTTAAAAGAGATACAATAGTATTAATGATTTTAAACTCTTCTGCATGTTCATCAAGTTTGGTGTTAAGAGCACAACCATTATCAGGAACAGGCATTTCTCATTCCTTGAGTATATTTTTATGAGCTATTTGATCATAGCCCATAGAGAATTTAGGCAGTGATCGAGAATTTAAAGTTACTGTCTTTTTATATGAGGTTTTTTGAGGATCGTTTGGAGCCTGATGAACAGTTTGTGACTGACTACATCAGCATATGGTTTACAAATTGGAGGGTGTAGTTTGCTTGCTTCTAAATATGAAATACAGCTATGAGACATTGACAATTTTATTTCTTTTTGCCTATTAAATTCAGGACAGCTTTTGTTAATATCAAAATGATACCCTGAGTACATAACACATACTGCACAAGACTCATCAGTATTGCAGTCTTCGCCTTTGTGAGGCTGAGCACATTTATAACATCTGGGACTTGAACGACATAATGTTTTTGTGTGACCATATCTACAACAGTTATAACACTGTATAGTAGGGTAGGTGTATAGTTCAACAGGTAGCGCATTATAACAAATGTATATACGTTTAGGTAATGTTTGGCCATCAAAGGTGAACACAACTGATTGAGATGGTTTCCAAACGATGGAGCCATTTTCATTAGATTTGTAATTGAGTCGCCTCAATTTTAAAATTTGCCCACAGCCAAATGGAAGAGTCACATTTTGTTTAATATCCTCAGGTGTCCAATCTGAAGGAATGCCCTTTACCAGACCTATGCGTGTAACATTGAAAGTTGGGATAAAGGCACGAAGCTTATGGAGTGTCAACTTGTCGTTATTAATAAAAATATTTGCATCATCAGGAGTAGAAAATGATACTGTGTAGCGTTTTATTTTATGATATTTAGAAAAAAAAAATGCCAGCTAATATCAGTGTGTATATCATCCTTATCGGAATCGAACCGACCTGGTGATATATGTAGATATTTAAAAATAATATTAAATGGAAAATACATTAAAAAAAAAGAAAAACTAAATTTTACATCACGGCGGCCTAAATCGGCACATCCGCCAGGAGAGGAACGCCGAAAGACCCATCTTCCGCGACCTCCTCGCCGACGTCAAATGACAGCCAAGACTGCGAAATAGCCAATAAATAGCCACGGAGGGATCACCATAGAACAAGCTGTCACGTTCCGAATTGGAAGCATCACCGAGTGAAGAAAAGGCGGAATTGACCAACAAGGAGAAAGAAACGAAAACTTCTTTTAATAAACCAAAACAAAAGAATTTGTTTTAAGTAAACTCCTAATAGATAACATTAGGTATATATTAGTTATAAAAATATGTTAAGGTTTACTATTACAGTCTATGGCTTCACCCTATCAAATCTCTACAACCATAGATCTGTATATTGAAATTTAAGTTTTAAATTACAACCCCAACTAAAACTCCTATCACAGACTCATCACCATCTGTATGTTAATTAAATGAATACAGAAAATAAGTGTTTTGTCCCTATGTCCATCTTGTTATAAGTAAAATTTATGAAATATTTATTAAGACAAAAAAATTGCACTTATGCTGAGGCTGTACAGGTTCCGATCCCTTCACTCTTACTTCCACTTAATAGGTTAAAAAAATATATGTCACAAAATCCTAATAGAATATGTAAACAAGAATTAAATTTGTAAATTAATAATGAAATTAAAGGTATTTTGTTGATTAAATTGTGCTGAAAGTATAAGTAAAAATAACACGTTACAACTGTACATCTAATTCTTCCAATTCGTTTAACACTACCGGATACTCGTATAATATTTTTAAATTCATTCTTTTTCAGAAAGCTGCCAAAAGTCATAGGCTGAAGTGTGGTACCATCGTTTGGAGCAGTGTCAATTCTTTGTACATATACAATATAGGGAGACAAATCAGTGGACACATATTCTTTTCTTCTAACTTGTGAAACTGATGTTGGTATATTTTGCGGAACAGATTGTATATGATTAGAAGGAAGAGGTTGTTTGAAATTTTCCTCATTATTAACCTTTACATTATGTTTATGGCAATTGCATTCCTGTTCATTTTCAATTAAAGTGCTTATAGAAGAAGTCCTCTTACGTTTTTATTACAATGTCTACAAATTCTATGTAATCTAGACCGCTTCCTAGAACTTAATTGGCTACCCGATGAAGCATCCGTGTCCATTTCACTTACATTTCCCGATATTTCAACATTGCGTCCTACCGGGGGACTTAAGCCTGCGCTTAAGTCCCCCATGCCTTTATCTGGTGGTTTGTTCATACCCTACCACGGCATTTGAAAAAAATATGTAATAAAAACTTACCGAAAACCGCTACAAATACACACAGATATTAAAGAATACTAAATAAAATAATATATACACATATAAGACTCAACTGATCCAAAATAATAATCAAATTTAATTAATACGAAAAATTACGTCCGATGCCCGACAAATTTCCCGCGCTTTTTTGCAGATCACAAATTATTGTCTATAAAAGCTGTTTTTTATTTTTTTCCCCTTCTTGGGAAAGGCAAAGGCCAGGCAGCAGGCAAGAGCCATTTCAATCAGATATTTTTGTAAAGGCCGAAGCCTTCTTCTTCAATCATAAAAGTATTTTATTTAATTTTCCATGTTTTTCATTCTTCCGGTACTGTAGTAATTACACTCTCATTTATTTATTCTTATATCATATAATTTATTATATAAAAATTTATTCATTAATTTTCAATTATTGTTAAGCACTACTGGCTGATACTCGTGTTTTGTAGAGGTTTTACTATTGATTTGTGACACTTATGTTTCTGTTTGACAATCTTTACTTGACAATATACGTTTTTCCTATAATGTGTTGTATTAATAATTTCTACGGAAATATAGCTTAAATAATCTTATTAACATGGTAGCAGAGCGTGGTTACGATCCACGGACCTCTGGGTTATGGGCCCAGCACGCTTCCACTGCGCTCAAAATTAAATGTCCCGAAAAAATTTGATGATTTTGTAATGACCGCTATAGATGATGTAATTGGTATTAAAGAACCACAAAGTTACATAGAAGCTATAGAGAGTCAAGATAGTGAAAAATGGAAAAAGGCTATGGATGATGAGATGAGGTCATTAATGGAGAATGAGACGTGGGAAATGGTTACCTTACCTACAAATAGAAAAGCTATTCCGTGTAAATGGTTGTATAAAGTTAAGTTTAACCCTGATGGTTCTGTAGAACGTTACAAGGCAAGACTAGTGATAAAAGGATATTCCCAGAAAAAAGGAATAGACTACTATGAAACGTTTAGTCCCGTTGCGAAAATGAGCACGATACGATTGCTGCTGAGCATTGCTGTCAGAAGTAATATGGACTTGATACAGTTTGACGTCTCTACAGCCTTTCTATACGGAACCTTGAATGAGGAAATTTATATGAGGCCACCACAGGGTTATTATGATAAAAGATGCAATCAAGTATGCTTACTAAAGAGAAGCTTATATGGTCTCAAGCAAGCTCCACGTTGCTGGAATAGTTGTATTAAGACCTTCTTGTTGGAAATTGGTTTTCAGTCGAGCGAAGCAGATCCGTGCCTCTTCAAAAGAGAGAAGGGGGGAAAGAGGTTGCTATTAGCTCTATACGTAGATGACGGATTGCTCGCATATACAGATAAGAATGAGGCTGATAATTTTATCTGTGAAATGAAGTCAAGATATAGTATTAAAACAAAAACTGCAAATTATTTCCTAGGTTTGGAGATTGAGAAAACTAAGGATTCAATAAAAGTAACTCAAAAAGCGTATACACAGAAACTGTTAGAACGATTCAATATGGCAAGTTGTAAAGCTGTTGCAACTCCAATAATAAAAGACTCTGGAACAAGAGAAGATGGTGAGTCTAACGAAGCGAGTTTTCCATACAGACAAGCTGTCGGAGCTCTCGCATATATCATGGTAGGAACGAGACCCGATATTGCTTATGCAGTCGGTGTAGTATCACGCCATCTGGAAAATCCTACTGGAAATGATGTAACAAAAGTTAAAAGAATACTGCGATACCTAAAAGGTACAATGTCTTGGGGCCTAGAGTATAAGTCACACGGTAACAATCAGTTAACATGTTATTCTGATTCAGATCATGGTGGGGATACTGAAACAGGTCGTTCGACTAGTGGGATGGTATGCATGTATTCTGGATGTCTTATATCATGGAGAAGTAACAGACAAGCATCAGTTTCAATATCCAGCACTGAAGCTGAGATTGTCGCGGCGAGTGAAGCTGTTAGAGAAATCGTTTGGCTGAAGAGGCTCATTGAAAGCATCGACAGCTTGACAGAGGTACCGATACTTTACGTAGATAATGAAGCAGCAATAAAGCTAGCGTATAATCCATCCTACGAGCAACACAACAGAACCAAACATGTTCGTTTGAGACACTTTTTTGTTAGAGAAGCTGTTGCTGATAAAGATGTATGTGTTGAGAAAGTAGCGACTGAGATGCAATTGGCAGATGTATTTACTAAGCCACTTTTTAGACCACGACTAGCCATGATTTGCAAGCACATAGGAATGACAGAAATGTAAGAGAAGACCTCGACAAAAAGAGAAGATGTTAAGCACTACTGGCTGATACTCGTGTTTTGTAGAGGTTTTACTATTGATTTGTGACACTTATGTTTCTGTTTGACAATCTTTACTTGACAATATACGTTTTTCCTATAATGTGTTGTATTAATAATTTCTACGGAAATATAGCTTAAATAATCTTATTAACAATTATTAGTTCCAGATTTATTGAAACTATAAAATTGTATAGATATTTGTACGTTTCTGGATTCGTCACAATGTTTTGGATGTCGCTTTTAAAAATATGTGGTTACATAAACAATTACGTTATAAAAAACAATTACATAATAAAATAATATATACATTAAAATTACGTAAATACCTACTCCAAATATTTGATTAGTGCAATCAGACGAGTCTTAACAATTAGTCTTTGAGCATAGTTTCGTTGGCTTCTATTCCCTTTTCTTGCAGTCATGCAATAATTTATAACTTTCTGTTTGCTGAAGTTGGTGGTTTATGCCGTAAACTTTTTCTAAAACTTGTATATTCGTGATCAGCTTGTTAAGGAGAATAATATATCAGAGTTTCAGCTGATTCTGCAGTAAACCAGGATTTTTTACCCAAAACTTCAGAGCCACTAGCGCCGAATTTTGTCGTAAACTTTTTTTACTTACTATTCGTGGTCAGCTCGACAAGGAGAACAATACTATCGAAAATTTGGAGTCGATCGCCGCTCGCCAAACTGCCTTCACTTGATGTACTTCATCTTTTATCTGCTTAAGTTGCGCCGTGAAGACAGCTGCGTATATTAGAATATTAAAGTTTTGAAATTTAAATTATCGTTTAAATGTCCTGGTAAGATTGTTGCATTTATGTAGTTAATCATCTGTAACTGTTCGGTTTAATGAGAATGTGGCAAGAGAAAGTAGACCTGATTTCAAAACTGTTTATTATTATTATAAAATACAATTTACATAATACCTAGTTTTTTTAATTTTTTACACATTCTTTTGTTAGCACCCTTTTTTATATATAATGGCGGCGACTTATATCAAGCATAGTGATGTGCATCTACATTAGTGATGTACCACTCAACAGTAACAAGCGTCAGGAGGTTTTCTGTTTAGGAATTTCAACAAAGCCACCCAAATGACCATCAAGTCATTTTGGTGGCTTAGTAGATCCTGTTGTTGAATATATCTTTATCCTATTGTTGATATTCAGTTTTATCTGTTTCTAATTTTGCTACTTCTAGGTAGCAACGGGCAATCCCTTCTTTAATTTCGTATCACCATTTCATTCTGGTGTTGGTAGATGTTTGTAATTCAGTATGTGTTTGTGATGGAATGTATTGTATATTTTTTGTTGAGTATTTTGTTTAAATGAGAGTATGTCATTTTGTATATGTTGTTTGACTTCGTCATCATCAAATTAATTCATTTATTTCTTTTCTCCATCTTTGCTGCGCACTATGGGGACCATCCGTCGGTAAAGGTGTATTTAGTGGTGCCTTCTGTACAACATTGGTTGTCCTTGAAGAGACTTACGAGTTAGGTGAGTGAAATAATGAGAGAGTTGAAGAAGTAGATGAAATGTTTGAGAGGGATGAATCATAGGAAGAAAGAGAAACCCACCTATTTACTCCCCGTCGCCATCGATTAGCAGACTGTGGCATCTAATGTCGGTTCCAGATGTGCCCAAAGGACCCCCGGGCAGCGATCCTTGACATAACTTGCCTGATCTGAGCTCTTATTATTATTGTCGCTTATATCACCTGTTTTTATAAAACGCGGTCATTCATAAGGTGCGGGAACACAGATCCAACGCGCCATTTAAGCGAAATTGGATGAAAGTGTGCGTCGAGTTTACCAACTGGGTCTAATCTCTATATGCATCATGAAAAATGCAGCTTATACCCAGTTAGATGCACAGAAACTATTGTCAGTATTGGTCGAAATGTTTGTGAACTATTGCATTTCGATTTTGGTGTTAATATGAACCGGGCTATAGAACTCCGGTCACCTGCCTTCTCAAAGCCTTCTATTTGACAAATATTTACAGAGCATGATGGGCGAGCAGCAATAAATGCAAGGGCTCTTACTATGCTACATCCAACCTGTGGATTGGTAGAAAACTTGCTTCTGTTATCACTAGGCTTTATTTTGATTATTACTGTCTTCTGCCACATAAAAAAAAAATACAAATTATGGAGTGTGGGTACGTTATTATACGAGGGTGGGTTGGGTGAAATAGATGTAAATCAAGTATTTTTGTATGCAAAAAATATAAACAAAACGGTTTTTTGTAATCATCATTAAGTGCGAATATTCATTACCCAATAGTATTGATGTAATATTATCTGAAATAGACTCATTTTTAATAAACATTATATCTTTTTCTGTCACTAGTAATATCAACAATTTAGGTGGTTTATCATTATTTCATAAGGTTTTTTGTTTTTCTTGTAATTTATCTAAGAGTTCTCTAAGAACTAATACTAATACAGATATTGAATGTGGTTATGAACACGTAGTTGTACTTTCCATATTTTTCCTATATTGCAGGCTGAAGTGCATTGGTTCTGGGTGGAGTATTCTCTTAGGTCGCATTCGAAACTTGGAAAAGCTGACGTGACGCTGGCAAAATGTTATGTAACAAAAACAATTGCTATCAAGAAATTGAAAATTTGTACTTTCCGTAGTGATTAAAATTTGAAGAACTTGTGTAATAAATATAATACACTCTTTTTAGTCTGTGGCAGTATACTCATCTGTGCTCTGTGCTTTGAACGAAGTCTTGTGCTTAATAGTTCGCGACTAAGATCAATGCACCGCTCCTAAGCGAACTAGTTCGCTCTATTAGTTCGTCAGCTTTCGACTCCCAGTTGGAATGCATCGCATAGGAACTAGGAAGGCACTGGCTGGTAGCCAAATCGCTCCCTAGTTGAATGTTGCCACAACTCAGAAAACATACCATAAAAAACATAGTGCCAATTATACAAATGAGTCACGCAATGCGCATGTGCAGTGAGTGAGTGAAACGTCTTTAGTTCGGTCTTCACCATAGACTATACATATAAACGTCTTCACGATCCTTGTACAGTCAGAAGCAAAAATATGTATACATTGTCAAGGCTCCAAAAATATATAAACATCTACGACTCCAAAACGAAGTGCTCAACTTGAAGAGCATAAAATTGTACCCACCTGTTCACATCATTAATATGTATACACTCATTGCTTCATTAAATTATGTACACTAACAAAGAAACAAAACTATGTATGCACGTTTGCATCAATAACATGTAATCACTCGTTGATTCTTATAATGTACTAGCTTTTGCCCGCGACTTCGTCCGCGTGGAATAGTGACTTCCGGCAGATTTTTGGTTTTTCCCACATAGTTCCCGTTCTTGCGGGATTTTCGGAATGGTCGAGTTTCCGCAGAATTTTTAGTATTATTATGTTGATACAACTTAAACAAATTATTTCGACCAAATTTGGTACCATAAAAACGGTCATTGTGACTAAACCTTAAAAGATAGACATATGCCGTCGCGGACTTTTTTTTAGATCATGTATAGAGGAATAATTCTTTCATACATATTTTTTGTGTATCTTGAACCGTTTTCGCAGCGCACGCAAAGAAAGCCTTCAAAAATGAATAATTTTCCCCGTTTTTTACACATTTACCGCTCTGTCTTTGCTCCTATTGGTCATAGCGTAATGTTATTTAGCCTATAGCCTTCCTCGATAAATGGACTATCCAACAAAAAAAGAATTATTCAAATCGCACCAGTAGTTTCGGAGATTAGCGCGTTCAAACAAACAAACAAACAAACAAACAAACAAACTCTTCAGCTTTATTATATTAGTATAGATTCATCTTATATTTCATAAAATTTTATTCAACTCTTCCGGCAATAACATCTATCTGAACGGCGCTTCATAAATATGTGTCCACTTTTGTTCCATATTATGATTACAAATTTGCAATAAAATAACCAAGAAGGTTAAACTAGAAATCTATTACTGGCCGTTATAAACAATTTTTTTGTTATATGTCATCTTGTCATCTCGTGTCACTCAAGCATAAATTTATTGTATTCAATAACGATAAATTCTGGAAAGCCGTACTATTTAGGATTGATTTGATTCTCGTCTATAATTTATCAATTATAGGTATTCTAAAATATGTACCGCATCGACGATTTTACCAAACACCGCATTGTTATTATGAAAGAAGATGGATTATCTATAACAGAAATTTCAGAGGCATTAGGAGTTACAGTGAGTTTAGATTAATAACATTAACTTATGAGAATATTCCATATTTTTTAAAAGTAGTATATTTTGTAAAATATAAGGTATTTTTTGTTTTTCAGAGAAAAACGGTGTATTTATGGTACCAGCGATACCAACAAGAAGGAACTATACAGAAGCATTTATCCTCTGGGCGACCGAGGAAAACATCTTTAGATGAAGACAGACGTTTAATTGATGAAGTTCAAGAAAGGCCATTTACTAGTACATCTACACTGGCCAACGCTTACTCCGTATCAGCAACAACTGTTCGTCGACGTTTACATGAAAGTGGGCTTCATAATCGCATTCCTGCCAGGAAACCATTACTAACACCGCGGCACAAACAACAACGTTTAAATTTTGCTAGAACTTATCTAGATTATGATTTTTCCGATGTTATATTCGTTGATGAAAAAGTCTTCGTCACTAGTCAGGACGGCAGAGTTTCCCTTTGGCGAGCCAATAATACGCGATATTTAGAAAGCAATATTCTTCCAAATCGAAGAAGTGGTAGACTTTCCCTAAATTTTTGGGGCTGGATGTCAGCATCAGGACCTGGTGAATTGATAAAAATAACAACACGCTTAAACTCTAGAGAGTACATTGACATTTTATCCAACGTCTTGGTACCTACAGCTCGTGTTGTTTTTGAAAATGCCCCCATAAAGTTTGTGCAAGATGGATGCTCTGCGCATAATTCTAGATTAACTCGAGCATGGATCGAAAATCAGGAAGATTTGGAAGAAATCCGACTACCGCCCAGAAGCCCAGATATTAATCCTATCGAGAATCTTTGGGGTAAGATTGTGCAAGACTGGGATTCTCAACGAGCACGCGATATCAGTACTTTGCGTACGCATACTTTGGAGCTGTGGGACTCCTTTATAGGTAGTTCCATATGCGCTAATTTAGTGGGATCGATGCATGAACGTTTACAGGATATTATTGAAGCAGAAGGCGGTTACACGCGCTATTAAAGCGATTTTATTTTTTACAATCAAAGTCTTTTTTATTACGTGTGTGTTAAGACCTTTGAAAATGTAACAATTAAGCTTAAAAATAAAATTTAAGTACATACTATAATTCAAATGTTTACATTAATTCCTCATAATATTTAAAATACTTAGGTAATTGACGTGAAACCTTCAAATGAGATATTTGATATCCTACTAATATTATAAAATGTGAAAGTGTGGATGTTTAGATGTTTATGTTTGGATGTTTGTTACTCAATTACGCAAAAACGACTGAACGGATTTTGATGAAATTTGGCATGCATATAGCTTTTGATATGGAAAAGAACACAGGCTACCTTTTATCCCAATTCTTTAAGTAGTTCCCGAGGGAAAATTGAAAATTGTATACAAAGACAAGCACGACTGAACTTAAGCATGAGGGAAAAGTCGATAGAACGCGGGCGAAGCCGCGGGCAGAAAGCTAGTAATATCTAAATAGAACCTTAGACAAACAAAATACTGAACTGAAAAACATATTCCAGTTTGCGATACCAAACAACCCGTGCAAAGGTTTCAGATCGATTAACTAACACTATACTATTATACGGCACTTTAAAGAACACAAACAAACAAACTTTGGCATTTAAATTTGTATGATAAATTCCGACAGTGAATAATAAAGAATTTCTCTAAGAAAATAGATCGGTGATATTCATATGGTTCGCGAAGGTGCCCAACCTACTGACAAGAACTCTAGTAGGCAATTGTTTTACACAATTTTAACGAATTAGTTTGTATACGGCGTTATGAAGTTTTAGTTGTATACTTATTATTGGTGGATACAAATTTATAAATCAATGAGTGAATACATGTTATTGATGCAAACGTGCATACATAGTTTTGTTCCTTTCTTAGTGGACATAATTTAATGAAGCAATGAATGAATACATATTTATGATGTGAACCAGTGGCTACAATTTTATGCTCTGCAACTTGAGTACTTCGTTTTGGAATCGTAAATGTTTATATATTTTTGGAGCCTTGACAATGTATACATATTTTTGCTTCTGACTGTACTTTGGTTGTGAAATACGAACTAAGGAACTAAGGAGTTGCGAATGACGTGAACTAGTTCACATATTTTGTCTGTGGGAGTGCTCTTATGAACTAGTTCGTTCGCGAACTACACAAGCCAAGAAGCGAATATTAGTTTATGACCTTTAAGGTCTGTGTTACCAGCTTATAAAATTAAAAAAAAAAGAATTTTAGTTTTTACGCTAGAAGTGATAATGTTCTGTGAGTTTTTTCTCCGACTAGTTTATAGTAATCTGTGTTTTACTTGTAGGTAGATGTAGGTCACATGTAGGTATTAATTAGTATTAATAGTATACTCATTTGTAGTAATGGTCGTTATTTCAATAACAGATAATATAATGAATTATTTTCCCGTAATGAATAACACGTTATTTAACAACGGCTTGTACTGTTATCTTGCTGTTGCTGTAAACAAAATTATCGCCTAGTCGCATTGTTGTTACCACTTGCGTGTGTGCGACACGAAGCGAGTACGACTATGCTACAAGCTACAAGTATGAGCGAGAGAAAGCAAGCCGTAGGCGTAGGTGCTCGCTCTGTTGCCTGACTGCTTATTCTTATAATATTAACCTTTCTCACAAGGAAATAAAGTTCCTGTTTGTTTATTTCTTGTAGTAATTTTACTAATCCCAAATTCACAATTTTGTACCTTCGCTCCTATGACAATTAGACTCATTTTGATTTCCAGTGTGATTTGAAATAACAATTAGGTAAAGTGTTGCTGGTGCCTAAGCTGTTGTCATTTTTTAAGTAACGCATTATTTGCTGTTGTGCGATCGCGTGTATGCAAATTAAATTATTCGTTGCAATAAGTAAATAATGTAAACATTGAATGTAAATAATGTAAATATTGAATGTAAATAACAAATTATGTACAGATCAATGAAGTTTTAAATACGCCAGAAAATTATATTGATTAGGTAATAAGTTTTAAATTATTTAAATTACTGCCTAATATTCTAACAGTCCTAAGCCGTATCATTGTTAAGAATAACTAAGCTAGCTATAATAACAATCGTACTCAACAACATTTGTCAAAATAGCAATATAACAGGATAACAGACAACAGTTTACAATAACAGTTATAGGAAAATAACATAACAGTGTTATTCATTATTACAAAACAGTCGTTATTGCCATCACTGCTCATTTGTGCAATAGTATACTAATCTGTGATTTGTGCAATAGTATACTAATCTGTGATTTGCGCATTTGGTGAATAGTATACCTAATCTGTGGTATACCTAGACCATAGTATACTAATCTGTGATTTTGTGTATTTTGTGATTCCAGCAAATATGTTTATAGAATACCATAATTAGAATAGCTCAGTAGAATAGTATACCTACTCATCTCTGAATTATCATCATCGTTAATTATAGTGCTTTATATGCCTACGTACTTACCTATTATTTATAATGACCAAAGAAATAGGAATAAACATAGAAGAATTTCTAAATGCGGCCAAACATTTCTGTGATATATCTGACAATATTTGTGACAGTTGGAAACTTTCCATAAATGAAGAAGATTTGTGTAAAAGTTACATCAGAAAATCTTTCTTTTTACCGAAATACAATACGAATGAAACACAAACATATAAAGCAGAATATATAATATTTTATAACCTGAGTTATGGCGTACCCTCTTTTAGTTTCAATGTTTGGAACTCTTCTGGCATGTTACTAAGCTTGGAAGATTTAAGACAAATGTCATTTATAAAGTAAGAAAATGTAATGTAATTTTATTTATTTTTAACAAACAACAACTAGTCATAAGTTAGATCTGTTTTTTTTATTACAACTACAAATTCTAACCACCCTATAATGTAATTATAACATGATTATTGTTATACCAAACAAACTCGTGTGAATTAATTCTTGATGCACAAAATAATAAAATTTATGTACCCAGTTTCAAAAGTGCTGCATAATAAATAAACTTACCAAAAGCTGCAAAAGTGATTTTTTCTGCATGGGTAATGAAAATAATAATTTTGTTGGATATATTGTATGATAGGCAATGTAAAGATATTTGATTAATTTTTACCTTGTCTGCAATATGCTTTTTCTCACTGATTGAACATTTAAGTTTTTATTGTATTTTATATGATATTTTTCCAATGCAAAACTGTAATAATTCAAAAACAAATATTCCATTTTATTTATGGGTTGTGATAAACTTTTGATTATTAAACGGGTACTGATTCATCTTTATCATAGCCAATATTGTTCCTTATCAACTGAACATATTCCAAACCATACCTAAATACACATTTGAATTTCATTGTAGGTGTATGTAGTTTTCCTCATAATGTTTTCTTTTGCTGTAGGAGAATCAGATTTTAAATTCAAAATAGGTGAACTAAGATGACAGTGTTACATCACATTTAAGATAGTTAATAAAAGTCATTGAGCTAATTTTGATATCACAAACTATTGTAAAATGTAAAGTTATATAACAATAACACACATACATTTAGGTACAGGCAGTCTTCTTACTTACGGCATGTTAGGTTCTCGAAATATGATTAGAAAAAAAAAACTGCATTTATAACAAAGAAAATTCTTAAAATAATTTTTATGCAGTTATGAAATTGCTAGTTATTTTTGGTATTTGTGTTATAAATTTTAATATTGTAAAACATTCATATGTAATCAAAATATGTAATGAAAAATAATAAATTAAGCTTTTGGCTTAAAGAAACTATTAATTCTAAATTGCTTCGCTTCTTTCTTCATGTTATACAGATCTTGGTAACACTGATAGGCTGTACAAATTTTGTTATTAATGTTAAAACTTCTTTCAAAATTAGGATAATTTCCTTCAAAAATTTCTTTCTTGAATGGTAGTCAGTCCCACGGACATTGACCTTGCGAGAAGTGAATTGCCAGAAATCTAAACAAATGACGTATGCTTGAGGAATAGTGTCAAAAGTATTGTTCAACGTAACTTGAAACGACGTAAATCGAAATGATGTAAGTCGAGGACTGCCTGTATATCTAAAATACAAGGAAAATATTCTTGCATGGAGTTTATTACAGACAGAAACAATTTTAAAATAAAAAACATTCTGTCAGGGTAATGCTTCAGAAATTACTTTAGTAATATCTGTTTTTTTCTTACTAAAAGGTATAGCGAGGTAAGGAGGACGAAATGGCCCCCATGGCCCATGACGGAATTATCATTTGTACTGGTATTGGCACTCTAAAAGAATACGAAATGTAAGGTCATTGACACCTGACCTTGACCTGTCTTTGAGATATTCGAGAAAGTTCGTATGCGTGCCGATTATTTTCAAATTTTTTTTTCCGAAAAACGATAAAAGCTAGTAGGATGGGGCCAACTGTGTATAATGAGGGATACTTTGAAAAATATTCTTTATTTTTTTCAGAGTTCTCGTGAAATGACAACTGCGCAAAATAATTAAACAAAATATAAATATATTTTTTTAGTACTGTTCTATTAAGTCTACCGCGCCAAAAAAAATATATAATACTCTTTAATCTATATACTTATACCACACAAAAGCTGATCAAAATCAAAGAGGCGCTTCTTGAGTAATTATGAATTTACTTAGTGTGCGTAGGGCTGGTAGGAACTAATTAAAGATGTCGTTTTTGGATTAATTATTATAATTACATGTTAAACATAATTTTAATCATCATCATCACTATTTTCATTTATTACAACATTGACTGCATCATTTGAAAATATTTTCGTCAGAATTTCAGCAGGACGTAAAATGCGAGATAGATATCTCGCATGAGCTAAATAATATATTACACTTGCGACATGAGCGCAGCATCCAACTGTCCTGTTTCCACTCGGACAATCACAACAATATCCTCAGATTCCTTCGACACTGTTCATATTAGGAACATAATCAATGAACAATCGGTAATGTTTACTATTTACATGTCTGGAACGAACATTTAAGTTGGGGTTTGTTTGACCTAATATATAGAGATTACTCATGGCGTCCGTTGTTGCAAAGCCGTTATTCTTCGATTCCAGTGCTGCTTTTCTACCTCTTCACTTAAAGAATTTGGTAACGCCAGTCGCTCTTTAAAGTATTGAACAATTGTCTCATTTAAGCCTGTATCAGAATCCAATCGCCTTCATAGTCGAGTGGATAGTACACCGGTTTCAAGGTGTCGCCATCTCTGAGGTCCCGGGTTCGAATCCCGGTGGGGGCAGATGTTGTGTGATGAATGCGAGCATTTGTACCTTACTCATTGTTAGCCTTTCAGCTTAATAAAATGCTTGTTTTCAAGATTATACTTCTATTGTACTTTACAATTTGATGTTGTATAATAAAAAAAAATTAGGAGATAATTAATGTTAAGTGAGCGTCAATAGTGCGCGGTGTCGCAGAACCGAATCCTCGTCGTTCTCGTGTAAGGTCCCGTTATCTCTCCGCGCCGAACAGGTTTTCTTACGCGTAGTACTAGGTTACTAGGCACGGTCGCAAACATCCTCCCCCCCTTGAAAACTTAAGTTGTTAAATTTTTAATTAAGTTTCAAGATCTTCGCTCCGGGGTGCCCCTTCCAAAAGACACAGTCTGCTGAGCGCTCTTCTTATTACGCCCTTCTTAGTCCGCACATCAGCAACTCTAGCCACCATGTCTGGTCCAGGATATAATTTTTCTATTCGGCCCATCAGCCATTTCATTGGAGGTAGTGCATCATCTTTGACAATGACCAAGTCACCCGGGTTGATTTCTTGTTTTTGAATGCGCCACTTAGTTCTTTGCTGCAGATCTGACAAAAACTCCTTTGTCCAACGACGCCAAAAATTGTGCCTGAGTCGTTCAATCAGCTGATACCGGTTGATGCTAACTTTGCTGGTAGTAGGCGAAGGCAATGCCATCAACGGACGACCAATAAGGAAGTGCCCAGGCGTTAAGGGTCTGAGATCAGAGGGATCTGCAGACAGAGCTGTTAAAGGTCGCGAATTTAATACTGCCTCAATTTGCGCGAAAAAAGTAGCTAATTCTTCAAAAGTAAGACTTACATTGCCCGCAACACGTTTTAAATGGAATTTTGCTGCTTTAACGCCGGCCTCCCAAAGTCCACCAAAATTAGGAGAATAAGCTGGTGAGAATTTAAAAACTATTCCCTCACGTCCCGCAAAATCATCAACCGCCGTACCACACGATTTTAATAATTTAGCAATTTCCTTGTTGGCCCCCACAAAGTTTCGACCATTATCACAATAAATGGTTTGCGGCTTACCACGGCGAGCTATAAATCGTCGCAAGCACAAAATGAACGAATTAGTACTAAGCTCGCTAACAACCTCCAGATGAACTGATTTTGAGCACATACAAACAAAAATACATAAATAGCATTTGGTGGTTCGTGCCCCACGACCCTTGCGGTTAGATATCAAAAAGGGTCCAGCGAAGTCGGTGCCACACGTCTCGAAAGGAAATGATGGTGTGACACGTGGGCGTGGTAAGTTTCCCATAATTGGTTGAAGAGTTTGAGCTTTCAGTCTTTTACATGTGACGCATTTGTTTACGGTTTTAGTACTAAGAGCTCGGCCTCCAACTGCCCAAAAACGATCGCGTATGGAGCTTAATAATAGTTGCGGACCACAATGAAGCAAGCGAAGATGTTCTGCTTCGAATAATAACTGTGTAAATAAGTGTCTTGAGTCAATCAAAATTGGATGTATTTTGTCATAAGAACAATGAGCCGCATACTGAATACGTCCACCGACTCTCAAGACGTTATCACTATCAAGAAAAGGATTTAACGGTAAGATATTTGAATTTGCATTTAATTTCGTTGATTTAGATAATTCGTAGATATCTTTTGCAAAGGAATCTCTTTGCGATTGTTTAGCAAGTAGTATTAATGATTTATTTAGCTCATTGACTGACAATTGATCCTTTAGTTTTGTATGAATTCTTTTGCAGTTGTTTATAAAACGCAAAACAAATGCAAATACTCTTTGTAGTTTCGATAACTTAGAGTACCTTTCAAACGGAACTATATTTTTTAATCTTATAAAATGCATACATCTTTTTATTTCAGGAAGTTCAACACAACCGGGAAGTGGAGGGGGCCACTCACATTCAGATTCTAGTAAAAAGGAAGGCCCATGCCACCACAGAGTATTGTTTAATAGGTGTTGTGGAGAAACTCCCCTCGACGCTAAGTCAGCAGGATTAAAATTAGTAGGCACATGGCGCCAGGATGATACATCGGTCAAGGTACGTATTTCATCAATTCTATTACTTACATATGTTTTTAAAGTTTTTGGTTGCGTTTTCAACCACCCCAACACAATAGTAGAATCACACCAATAGGTACATTTTGACACTGAACATCGCAGAGAATTTTTAATTTTTTCACATAATCGAGTGCCTAGGAGTGCACCCATTAACTCTAATCTAGGAATTGTTAATTCTGGTTTAATGGGCGCTACCCTAGTTTTTGCAGTGTATAAATTGACTTCAACAGCCTTTGTAAGCTTATTTGTAGATTTTAAGTAAACACATGCGCCGTATGCGGCCTCAGATGCATCAGTAAAACAGTGAATTTCAATATCAATTGGATCTGTAACCAAAACAAATCTAGGTATTCGAAAATTACTAAGACAAGAAACGTTATTTACAAATTGTTCCCACTGTATTTTTATATTTTGAGGTACTTCCTCATCCCAATCACTTTTTAAACGCCATAAACTTTGTAACAAAATTTTTGGTATGAGTGTACAAGGGCTCAAAAGTCCCAATGGGTCAAAAATTTTACATGAAGTAGAAAGAATGTGACGTTTTGTAACTTTAGGCTTAATCTCCAAGTCTGTAGAAAATGAAAGTGTGTCAGAAGTAGGCGACCACCTTAAACCCAAAACATTTGAGTCTTTACAAAAATCTTGACATTGATCTACTACATTTATTCCGTCAAATATTTCTGGAATGTTTGTTCTAAGTTTTCGCAATGTAAAACAACCTTGCTTCAATTTGTCTATGACACCAATTACTGCCTCTTTTAAACGATCTTTACACGGCGAGCTTGTATTCAAATCGTCGACGTAAAAATCATGCCTTATGATTGTAGCAACATCGTCGGGACAGCACTCATTAGCGAGTTCAACCAAACATCTTGTACTTAAAAACGGAGCCGAAGCGGTTCCATATGTGACTGTATTTAACTGATATATTTCAATATTTGTTTTATTGTCAAGCTTCCACACAATGAGTTGTAAATGACGCTGTATCATCGAGATAAATTTGACGATACATTTTCTCGATATCACCAGTAACAACAAAAGCATTAAAACGAAATCTTAATAGAATTGACATTAAGTCGTCTTGGATTACCGGGCCAACTAGCATTATATCGTTCAACGATTTTCCAGAAGTAGTTTTTTGTGACGCATTAAACACAACTCTTAACTTTGTTGTTTCGCTATGTTCACGTAAGACGGCATGGTGAGGAATATAGTATCCAAATGTAGGGCAAGAAATAGGTGTCATATGACCTAGCTCTTGGTATTCATTAAGAAACTCAGAGTACCTATCCTTAAGATTACATTTAACGAGTCGTTTCTGTAAATTGAATAGTTGCTTTGTAGCTATTTTATATGAATTACCTAAAACCTTTTCAGGAGTTTCCCGAAAAGGTAATTTCACGCAAAACCGTCCGTCGGGTAAACGTTTCGTATTCTCTGCAAAGTGAGCTTCACAATACTCTTCGTCTTTACTTAAGATTTTATTGTTATTTTGTATTTCCTCAATTGTCCAGAATTTACTTAAAGCCTCACTAATTTCAGTCGAAAAGTTACATTTAATTTTTGCAGGAGGTTGCGATGATATACCCACCGGACCGGCAACCAGCCAACCGAATTTAGACTCTTGTAAAACAGGTTTATTTTCCCCTAACTTTACTTGATTAGAAATTATTATGTCCCAGTACACATCGGCACCCAAGAGCAAATCAATCTCCGATGGTTTGTAAAATGTAGTATCCGCCAATTGGAAATTAGACGGTAATTTTAATTTTTTAACATCTATTGACACACTAGGAAGATTCGTAGAAATTTTAGGAACAACAAGACAAGACACGTCAATATTAAAATCATTCAAACGAGATTTTATTTTTAAATTACATGACTGAATTACATTTGTAACTACTGTATCATTAACACCATATACGGCAATTGGAGTAGTTTTGCTTGACGAAATACTCATAATATTTTTTATTTTTTCAGATAAAAATGACGATTGACTACCACTATCAAGAAGAGCCTTAACAAAATAAGATCTATTGGTAGAAACTTCCAGAATCTCTACTTCCGCAGTGCATAATAGCACTTGTGCAGGTATGACAGCCGATAAGGATACGCTAGGAACACTCAGAGATACATCGTTTGATTCAGCATGAGAAACGTTTGCGTTAGTGCTTGATGGTTGAATATTTCCAACATCACCTTTATTATTAGGTGATTTGTGTAATAGCGAATTGTGACGTTTTTTACAAATTCTACAAGGACCAAATCTACAGCGTGATATATTATGTCCGGGACGAAGACAGTTTTGACATAAATTATATTTTTTAACTATATTTATTTTATTTGAATATGACAATTCTTTAAATTTATCGCAATGATACATGAAATGCTTTTCATTGCAGTACACACAATTATTGATCTCGGGTAAAGAAATACGTTCATTTGAGGCTACAAAAGATTTTGTATATTTCGATTCCCGATTAGAATCCCTTTCGGATCTAATCGGATCAATTTTGACATATTGAATCGTTTCAAGAACATCGGCTCGATTTCTCAAAAATTCGAAGAAGTCAGCAAGAGAAGGGGATGATTCTAACGAATTCCGATGTTCTTCCCATTTACGACCAGTGGCGCCATCTAGTTTCGATGTCATAATATATACGATTAAAGTGTCCCAATATTGTACTGGTTCTTTTAATTCGTCCAGAGAACGTAAATTTTTCGAATAATGATCTACCATGTACCTTAAAGATTTATGTGATTCTTTTGTTATAGATTGAAAATTAAATAAACTTTTAATGTGATTGTTCACCAAAATTCTTTTATTGTTATATCGCTCACAAAGCAAGCTCCATGCCAGTTCATAATTCGTAGAAGTAAAGTTTATAGATTTAATAACAACTGCTGCGCTTCCCTCCAGCGAATTACGTAAGTAATGGAACTTACTTATCTGTGGTATACCATCGTTTTCGTGAATTAAGGACGTATATGTGTCTCTAAATTCCAACCACTTTAAATGGTTACCATCGAATGTTGGTAACTTTATAGTGGGCAATCTTACCTGAATTTTCGAATTGTCACATGAATGGGAACACGAAACACCACAAATGCTATTTTGTTTCATTACTTCAGAATTGTTGCTCTTGTCACTTTTTCTTTTAACTGATTCTAAAATATTTTGTGCTACAGAAATGAGCCGACAAAATGTGCTTTCAATATTGTCACGTTCGATTATGTGAGGTTCAATATTTTCAGTAGAACACATTTCAATTTTACTTTGAACTTCGTCAAAAAACGGCAACATGTCCTGAAGTCGCGTTAATTTTAATTGTAACTCACCAAATTGTATGTCATCCAGCTGGTTCGGATCAATTTGTTTTATCATGTCAATAAATTTTGAAAACATGGTCAACCTCGCTTTAATAGTACCACGCTGGTGTATTAAATCTTTCAACCCTTCGGCCATTGTGAACACTTAGTAGGGGCAAACAATGTAGGAAAGACTTCAATAATTTTTAAGATTTAAAAATATTAAAATAATTATAGTTTTATAATTGTGTAATAAAATTTCAAACCTCCGATGTCGTTAGTATCACAGACACAAAACGACAATATTATAGTGGGTACGTGGTTGGCAGCGATCGCGTGCAGCAAGTGAAATGACTTGCAAATATCAGCAAACTGGTATACAACTGGACTTCTGGACGTACGCCGTCAAAGCATTGCGTGAAACGCGCCTGAACCTGGAATTGTTTGTTACGTATGTTTGAAATACGGAAACTAGCTGTTGCGCAATGTTGTATTTACGACTTACAAAATATTGTAGTCTATCAAAAATATAGGTAAATACAAAAAGGCTTTATTACCTAATAAATAGTTAACAATTTAATTTATACTACCAATTGAATTGAATGAATTAATAGTACCTATCTAATAAAGAAAAATAAAATATTTTATCAATAATACATTTATGTACCTATCTAACACGACTATACACAAATTATATGAATAAGGTGAATATATACGACGAAAAAGCAATTTCGAACGTATTATTGATGAATTGGTTCAATAATTAGGCAACTAACCAATATTAATTTGGCAAAACTCACTATTAATCTCTTTGTTTCTTTTAAACGCCGGGTAGATTATCGCCGGTGAACGTAAGAAATGTATGCAGCAAATTAGCAGTTTGAGGCAGTATTAAAACAATGGACACGATTATTAAAATAATATTCGAAAATACATACACTTAAACTGGGCTTACTTCCCTTTTAGTTCACCGTATCAAACAACACCAACACTTGTACTATATGTATAGGTATCCTTCTTGATCACGTCGGGGTCACAAATGTTAGCCTTTCAGCTTAATAAAATGCTTGTTTTCAAGATTATACTTCTATTGTACTTTACAATTTGATGTTGTATAATAAAAAGAAAATTAGGAGATAATTAATGTTAAGTGAGCGTCAATAGTGCGCGGTGTCGCAGAACCGAATCCTCGTCGTTCTCGTGTAAGGTCCCGTTATCTCTCCGCGCCGAACAGGTTTTCTTACGCGTAGTACTAGGTTACTAGGCACGGTCGCAAACACTCATGGTTGTTGATATATATTTCAATAAAAATTATTTATATATGTGCAATATATGATGTCTATCCGTAACCCTAGATCCCATAGCACAAGCTTTACAGAGCTTAGTTTGGGCTAGGGTAATTTGTATAAGTGTAACAAATATTTATTATTATTATCATTATATGTGTGCAGCAACAACGGTTACCCTCTAGTATAAAAATCCCAATGTTTGTATAAACCTCGTAACGCGCTTCAAAAGGTACTCGCATTAAGTTTGTTGTGGATTGACATATACAACAATACTTGTGGGCGGATACAACACGTGGTATATGTAGATATATAAATTCGTCGTTTTGGGCAACATGCGAAAAAACATCATCATCATCATCGTGGTCGCTTTCGGAACTGCATGGTAAATTCACTTCACATTCTTGTTGGAATGAAGCATTAGAAGATGTTTCCCCAACTGCTAAGTAAAGTGCTAGTAAGAAATTTATTATGTGTTATGTAAATTTAATGTACAATAAAGAATATATCTATCTATCTATCTAAGTGTTCACCAGACTCCTGTTCGTCTTCACACTCTACCAGGGTAGATGCCGCAAAAGTTGATGCAACGTTTGATTTGCTATTGTAAATAATTAGCCGACACTTTCCATACAATACGTCACCAACAGAAACTGTTTTTTTACTCGAGTCACTATATAGTCTAGCGTCCTCTTTTTTTCTTCCGCGAACTTTATGCACGAAAGTGTCACAAATAATACAGTTCACCAACATTGTTATCACCCGTGGTTATCACCATACAACTTGCGACAGGCATACGCAATTATTCTCACCGAATGACCTACTAGGTAATTTATATTTGTGTGTGGTTTCCTTAGCACGGAAGAATAGAGCAACCATGCGTGAAATCGTATTTGTAATGACACGAATCTATACTAATATAATAAAGCTGAAGAGTTTGTTTGTTTGTTTGAACGCGCGAATCTCCGAAACTACTGGTGCGATTTGAATAATTCTTTTTTTGTTGGATAGTCCATTTATCGAGGAAGGCTATAGGCTAAATAACATTACGCTATGACCAATAGGAGCAAAGACAGAGCGGTAAATGTGTAAAAAACGGGGAAAATTATTCATTTTTGAAGGCTTTCTTTGCGTGCGCTGCGAAAACGGTTCAAGATACACAAAAAATATGTATGAAAGAATTATTCCTCTATACATGATCTAAAAAAAAGTCCGCGACGGCATATGTCTATCTTTTAAGGTTTAGTCACAATGACCGTTTTTATGGTACCAAATTTGGTCGAAATAATTTGTCTGCGGAAACTCGACCATTCCGAAAATCCCGCAAGAACGGGAACTATGTGGGAAAAACCAAAAATCTGCCGGAAGTCACTATTCCACGCGGACGAAGTCGCGGGCAAAAGCTAGTACAGTTATAATAATCTATTAAACATGAATAAACACGTTTCCTAGACCACGCGAAGCGGCCGGGCGGGCGCCCATCGTACACGATCGCACAAGTTTCTTTAGATATTACTCAAGAAGCGCCTCTTTGATTTTGATTGTCTTTTGTGTGGTGTAAGTGTACAAATCAAAGAGTATTATATATTTTTTTTGGCGCGGTAGACATAATGGAACAGTACTAAAAAAAAATATTTATATTTTGTTTAATTATTTTGCACAGTTGTCATTTCACGAGAACTCTGAAAAAAATACAGAATATTTTTCAAAGTATCCCTCATTATACGCAATTGGTCCCATCCTTCGAGCTTTTATAGTTTTTCGGAAAAAAATTTTTGAAAATAATCGGCGCGCATACGAACTTTCTCGAATATCTCAAAGACAGGTCAAGGTCCAGGGGTCAACGACCTTACATTTCGTATTCTTTTAGAGTGCCAATACCAGTACAAATGATAATTCCGTCATGGGCCATGGGGGCCATTTTGTCCTCCTTACCTCCCTTTGTATAAATATTATAATTATATAAATTGTATAATTGACGTTTTCATTTTGTTGAAAAATTATTGATGTTGCTAATCACAATAGGCTTGTTGCCTAAATTTCAGTAGTTAGATACTAATATACCTTGATGCCTATTCTATACAAAATAATTATTATTTTTGAAAAAAAATGCTTATTTATAAGAATAATTTTGCATTTAATTAAATATTTGACATTAGTCATCAAAAACGCTCATGACTGTCATGGCGTCTTGAATGACGTCACGCCGTGCAAAACACAGCTGTTTTAGTATCGGAATATTCGGTATTGTGAAGTTATTTTAATAAAAAATGGATTCATCGTATTACAAGTACTGCATAGTGCCCCAGTGTACAAGCACAAGTATAAAAACACCAAAAAAATTATTTATATACGTGCTAAACAATCAGCAGATACGTAAAAAGTGGCTGACACTCGCGAGAAGGAATGATGCCCATTCTTTTTCGCACTTCCACAAGACACTTGGGAATGACATTAAATTTTGACTTTGACGTTTCGCACGGCGTGACGTAACACTTTTTAATTGGTGTTTGCTGTCACGTGACTTATGGCTTATTTTGTGCAATTTTATTTTATAAAAATATAAATAATCAAAAGTTATTATTTTATAAAACTTTGTTTTTTCATAATTAAATGATCATCTTAATAGTTATGCAACCTAATGCATCAGATTTGTTCATAGTGGATACAAGCCTATTCAAGCTAGTACCAAGTTGGTGGTTGCAATTTGGTTTTTATGCATTTCTAAATATCTAGGATGGACTTAATGTTTTCTGTATATGCAAGGGTTCAAAATTATCAAGAGTTAAATTATTAACTATTTTTTAATAATTATAGTCTATTGTAATAATAGTAACTATTTTTTAATAATTATAATCTATTGATGCTATTATCCAAATAAATAATGAAGGGTATCACTAAACAACAATCTTGTATTGGGTGTCAATGTCACAATGGAAGGCTTATGAATTGGACTCCATAAGATATTACTTCTGATAATAATTTTTAACAAAATTAGTAGTTATTTTTTATTTAAATTTACTAAAATATTTAATAAAATAGAACATCAAAAAATCTATTGAATAAACTAATTAATATGCACTATAAAGTAAAAAAAAAATATTATGACAATATAATGTGGTAATGATTAATGTTATATTTTGAGTCCATATCAAGTTGGTATCGATTGCTAGGTATATTATAATGTTTACATGGTTGAAATAATCTTTTTGAGAAAAATTCTTTACTGAGGTAAAACTTGCCAGTTGTCTGGATCCTCTACCGATTTTGATTAAAGTGGTTCGCTGAAGGCAGTATTAAGCTGATCGAGACGACGCGTTCCACTTTATGCTATGTTCACATGCACGCCGTGCAGCCCGCCCCAGGCTGGCGAAAATTCAAGCTGTTCACACGCACGCCGTTGTGTCAGTCAGTGCCAGCATGGCGGGCAGCGAAGATCTTGGTGTTGTTTCTGCCATATCCTTTGGCTTAACTTATTTTTTTAGAAAAAGAAACAAAATTATGAACGACGGAGAAAAAGACTGCAAAGGTGGTGGATGATAAAAGTTAACAGAAATCTTTTGTCCTTATGGAATTTATGTTCAGGGTTCCATAATATTTCTTCTTCCTGGTAATATTCCAGGAACGTCATGTTGCCATGTTGTAATCTCCGATTGTAGCGACTATTTAGCAACGTTGAAGATCCACTCGTCACGAAAGTGTGAGAGAGACTGATTGCTCGCGCGCGTGTAAACAGTAGAGATGTGTCAATCTTACAAAACGACTCAGTGAGTCATTACTTCCAAGTGATTCACTGATTCAAATCTATAGCAGCGCTTCAAATGAATCATTCGCTTAATTGCATCTCGACTTGAATCGGCGTGGCGCTCGCACGATTGAGATAAGTAAATAGTTCAGAGTTGGAGCGCTTCGGATCACGTCGCTCAATTGCATCGGTTTCAAAACGATTGGCTCAGAGTTACTGATACAAATGAATCAATATTTATATCAGTGTATTTGTATCATATATCAGAATATTTGTATCAGTGACTCTGAACCGATTTAATCGGTTCGGAGTCACTGATACACCGGGTACAAGTTTTTGTCCTCATGTTATCAAAAATTAAACCAAAATTTATTTTTAGGTTAAGTAGCAAATAGTTTTAATATTGTATTATATTTCAATAAAACCAAGAAAACAGTTTCAATAAAACAAAATATACTCGCCTGTGCCTTTTTTATAGTTTAAAAATTTTGTTACATTTTACAGAGTAAATAAATACTCGAATAAAACACATAATCAATTTATTATTGCCAGAAATAGATATTTTGCCAATCAATTTCTAGGCAGTAAAAACAAATAGTTCTTTATGTAGTCGATGCGCAATTCAAAGCAATCTAGCCAAGAAAAAAAAATTAAAAGCGCATATATGGTTTTGCCAGGTGCAGCGACGATATGAATTATACCAATCCGCTAACACTTAATTGCCCTACTTTATAGGTTACTGCCCTGCGGTGGTGACGGATATGACTGGTTCAAGTTACGGAAATCATCTTTGGTCTTTAATCTCGAAATGTTATTAATTTAAAAAGGTTCTTATTCTGATACGTGTTCAATCTTAAATCTTTTTATTTTGTTAATTTTCAGTACAATCCATAGCACAATCCTTTCACATCATTCTCACACGATTTACACCAATAAACATTCAATCATTAAGTTAAAACGTTAATGATTACCACAACACTAATTCGTGGAAAATTTGCACAATTCGCATATCATGGGATGAAAGCGCGAATAGTTAATTTATTTTTACTTTGTTGTCGGGCAACACCTAATTATCGTCAAAACGGTCTTATTTTACACAATTTGTCTCAGTAAGTATAAGTAATTGCTGCCGGATTCCACGGTTGAAGTTAGCCTATGAATATGATGATTTTATTACAGTAATTTTGTTGAAAGCGCATGTAACTTACGTACCCTTTTTTTAAGTTTATCTAGTTTGTATATTGAAAACAATTCTGCTAGTTACTTTAGTACACATACATATATAGTAAATGTTCGATTTTAATAATGCTGGAGCTGTGAAATATCACTATTTTATACATAAACTACTAAAGTAAACTATACTAAATATAAATAAACTGTAAAGTACTAAAGTGTACTAGGCTAGTACACTTTTTTTTAAGTTTATCTAGTTTGTATATTGAAAACAATTCTGCTAGTTACTTTAGTACACATACATGTATAGTAAATGTTCGATTTTAATAATGCTGGAGCTGTGAAATATCACTATTTTATACATAAACTACTAAACTATACTAAATATAAATAAACTGTAAAGTACTAAAGTGTACTAGGCTAGCCTCGTCATTAAGGTTTGGACATCCTAATCTAATTCTGTTTGTGCCCCACTGTGGGAACGGATATGTGCTGGTGACGAGGAAATTTTCTCTTTGCAATATGGGAACGTGTGAGTACCGATTGTTTAAATAACACTTTTTTTTTTCAGACAGAGCAAAGAAGATTTTTATTCTGTTATTACACAACAAGAGCATCCAGTTTTATTTCGGCCATATTTTATAGTGCATCCATGTCACACAGCTGAAATATTAGTAGATTTTAAAAGATTGTCTAAAAATATAATTGTCACATTCCTTGGATTAATAACTCCTTTATTAGAAATTTATGTACCAGTAGAATATGGAATTTAACATTAAAATTATAATAATCTGTAAAAACCTATTACATTTAATTATCAAAAGTGTATAAATTAGAATAGGTGTATGTCTTTAAGTAAATCATTTTGCTAAATGTTATATGTCGTATTATTTGTATTGGATATGATTATTAAAACTAACCTAAAATCACAAAAATCATATTACTAACTTTAAGGATCGTATTCTGAAATCAAACTGAAATCTTTGTTTGGGCACACTCGGAAAAAGTTGACGTTATGTGAGCTCAATGTGGTGACAATGACAATGTTGTGACCACCAAATTAATACTTTTCTGAAAGCTTGGAAAATACGAGTAGTAAACTTTTAAACTGAATGTCTGCTAAAAACTCAGTATTTTACAGTTTTAAAAGACTTAATTACCAAAGTGGACAGTCAAATGCTACTCAACAACTTGTTCTTTTATTTACATACTTAATTAGTAACAAAAATACCGCCACGTCATTGGTTCCTGCTATATTAATCCTTACAGGACCATAAGATATCCATGAAGATGTCTTTGGCAACAATATGCCGTTCAGTTAATGTATTTATGCATCCAAAATCATATTCACTTTTATTGAATGTGTTATTGTTATATTTAAAATAAGAATAGTCTCTGAAGTATCTGAACAGGTGGGTAATGAGGTTTGATTTGTCGGTTCTTGAACGGAATCTTCAATTTCAACAACATTGGTTCCATTGTCTACATCTTGAACTATGAACTGTTGGTTTTTTTTTGTCAAACTGCAAGTCATCTCCGTCATTATTATCTGCCTTAAGTAACTGTAATATTTCCTCATCTTGAATATACTCTTTTAGCCATTTGTGTAAAAAAAACAAAGGTAAATAATAATATTGTGTGATATTTAAGTTTCGATCTTTTGTATATATTTCCAAGCTTAGCCACGGGCTGAATGCATAAGACCTGAAGATATTTATATATTTTTGTGTTTTGCAAAAAAAATATTGATTGATTGATTTAATGATTGATAATATTTTACTTACTTAATTTTATAACATACAATCTTTTCGAAATCGTCGATCCACCTTGCCTGCCACTAAGGGGCATCGCTATATATATATAACCTTCAGCATTTCCTCAGTAGTAAAAAGTATCTTCGCGCCAATAATGGCGCTTATTAATTTGACTGTTTTTCTTTTGTTTAAGGAACTGCGCAATAAAAATATAATCATTACCAATTGTTTAATGAAACATCGTTAATTCTTACAGCCTTTTTTTTTTGTAATTCTTGATGAACGATAATTTTGCTGGCTTCAATCTATCTATAGAAATCCTGATTTGGGTTTGAATCCTAACTGTGAAGTGTACACATCTGTTCGCGTGATAACTTTGAAAGGACCTTCATATAGCGGTTGTAGTGGTTTCTTTACTGGGTCGATTCTGATAAACACATGACAACAGTTACGTGAGTACAAATCTGTATGCACGAAGGTGGATATTTTACGCAGGTAAGTTCAGGGGCACGATTCTCATGCAATAGAAAAAAGTTCACATTCGTAAAAAAGTTCGAAGTTCGAATTTTTTTCGAATGTAACACAGTTAGTCTATTCTCAGAAGTTCACAATCGAACTAATTCGAACAAAACGAGTGATACGGACCAGTAGAAGTGGACATTCGAATACGAATTTAAATCAAAGTTTGATTGGATATACTTTTTGTTTGTGTTGATTTGACTTTACATAGGAAATGGACGAATTTATTGTAGATTTTATTTATGATTTAGTTCAAGAGTTAGAGGCAGCGAATGCAGAACCGCCGCGACGAAGTATTTCACCAAATGTAGGTCCATTTGATTTGAGCAATGCAGAGTTTATTAACATTTTCGATTAAATAAGAACCTTACATTAGAACTCGTCCAAATGTTTCAGCCAGTGATTCAACAGCGATCTGCGACGCATGCGACGCATTGACTTATTAAAAACAAAGGTAGGCAAAATAAAAAAAAAAGAAAAAGAATATATATATATATTCTACATATATATATATATATATTATATATATATATATATATATATATATGTAGAAAATATCGGAAATAAATAATTTTTAATTTCTCGTTTGAAAGTTGTTTACTAAAAAACTTAAGAGTTTTAAAATTCAAGTGTCATATTAATAAAATAATATATTTTTAAAAGTAATATTTACGTACAAAATCTATTAGTAGATGATGCAGTAACAGCGTTTTTATAAACGCTTAATAATAACGTAATTTATTATTTAATCTATACCCGACGTACTATTTCGAATAGTAATTGTTCTATGGGTGCTCAGAATACGAGATTAATGAAACATTCGAACTTTTCAGTAGAGCGGAGATATTCTTATACGAATTTTAATATGGAAAAAATTCGATTGCATGAGAATCGTGCCCCTGGTGCGTTAACTCCGGCATCTGTGTGTAGTGCGGCGCGTAATCCGAGTAGCACAGTAGGTAATTCATCAATCCATGCTTGATTCGGACAATTCGGAGAACGTGTGTACAACTTTTTGACTATTTCGGGTGTGGATGTTTTTGATTATTAGGTCCGTTTTATACCAATATGCGCTATTGATAATGTTGACGTTCCACACAGCCCATACTGAAATGATTATAGATATTATTTGTGCAACTCCGACAACTCCGTCCGCTTCGTTTGTAGTTAGTAATGTGAACAGTTTTCTTATAATTTGGACTGCAAATATTTCAAATTATTTGTATCATTTTTATATATTTTTTTCCATCCAGCGTAATTCAAATTTTATTCTTATTATGTTGTTTAATTTCATAGATTTAGTAGTTTTGTAAGGATTTTCTTGCTTTACGAGCATGGATATATCTATCGACATACGCATCCCCCCTTTGCACAATCTATAAATATTTATTAAAATTTAACAACTAAAATGTAACTAAGATGTATCTCAGCTCTTTTTTGTTTTCTGGGGGTTCTGTGCTTGCTATGCAGTTCAGGTGAATGTTTGGATTGTCTAGTTCCATGCTTGAAATTGGGTAGACGACAATTTTTTAATTTCTATATATAATAAGAGTACTCTTTTAAGTGAGAAATATTGTAGAAGCAACAGTACACCTGCACCTATTACTTTTGAAGATACATCGCCATGTTTGCGGCGCTGTCGCGGGTCGCTCAAAAACGCTCCATACTAAAAACACTGCAATTGTGACGTCATAACTCAGTAAACTCGCCTAATTTGTATGAGCGTGTAAACAAATTTTAAAATAACTTTGTTATTTGTACGTTTATACGTATACTTTCTATATAAAAAAATGTTACATTTAATGTGAGAATGCTAGAAATGTGTTCGTTTCATTAGAATTACGTAAATAATAATTGCTCATTTTTTAGAAATCTAAAAACAATATAAATTAATAATTAAACTGAAATTTCTATATTGACATACTTTCATTAGATATAAATTGCTCAAATCAGATAATTATGGTATAAAAACGGCCATAATCAGTTGTAGTCGTCTACCCTTTAACCGGCAGGTTGTTATGATTAAGTCGCCAGACTCAATTATTTTAGAGTGTATATTGTATATTAAACTTAGAACCTATATAAGTACCTGTTTATATTTACTTCTTATATTTTTTTATTATTATTAATGAGCTATGTCTGATATAAGCTTCAGTAGTGATGATGGAGACTACTTATCATTATCAAATCATAGTCAAAGTAGTAGTGTGGATAGTTTCGTAAGTATTCTGTCACTTTTTGACTCAATAGAAATTCTCTGATGTCCCTAATAATTTCAATGTTGTTCATATCAATGCCCAAAGTGTTCCAGCCCATTTTATTGATATGCAGGCATTTCTTGTACATAAAAATATAGATGCTGTATTAGTCTCCGAATCTTGGCTTAAACCCTGCTTGCCATATACATACTTCCTACGGTTTACCTGGTTTTAGACTCATACGTAATGACCGCATTGGCTCACGGGGTGGTGGGGTTGCTATCTACCTACGTGAACATATTGCGTTTTCTGTCATTAGCACCTCCAGTCAGCCACCTCCTTCTAATGCAGGTGAGCATCTGTTAGTCGAAGTGGTTCTATCACACGCTAAGATCCTTCTCGGAGTTTACTACAGTCCTTCCTTAAATATATCTTTTTTCAATAGTTTTGAAAGCTTATTGGCTGATTTTACACCTTCTTACAATCACTCAATCATCATGGGTGATTTCAATACGTGCCTACTCAAACAAGACCGCCGTGCTTTATCCCTTTTAAACTCTCAATTGTTAAAGGATTTAATTCTGTTTATGGTTTTAAATTTTTGAATAAATGTCAAATAGATTCTTGCTTGTACTTTTATACATCACTCACTTACTTTTGTCTCGCTAGAGTAAATATATTCTTTGCTTTTGTTACGACGACTTTACATAATAAAATTTATGGTATTTCTTTTCAATTGATTTACTTTATTAAAGAACAGGTTATGGGCCCAGCACGCTTCCACTGCGCAACGGGTATTTACCTCAATAAATAAATTAAATGGACAGGAAGACTATAATGCTTGGAAATTTTCCATGAAGATGTTACTACTCAAAGAAAAGCTTTTCAAGTACACGTCCAAGAAACCAACAGGTGATCCTAAGGATATAGAAAACGACGAGGAAGCGCTAGCGACAATATGTTTACATCTGGAACCACACATATTTCCATATGTAAGAGATGCGAATGATGCTAAAGAAGCTTGGGATAATCTTGCTTCTGTTTTTGAAAACAAGAGCGTGAATAGAAGAATAGCATTATTAGATGCTCTATTGGACGAGCGACGCGATAAACATAACACCATGCATGAGTATATAGCAGGTGTCATGAATCATGCGCAGAAGCTACAGGATATAGACAAAGGCATTGATGATGATTTGATCGCTATTGTATTGTTGCGAGGACTTCCAGAAGGATACAATTCGACGAGAATGGCATTACAGCATTCAGGTGTAAAGCTGACATCTCAGTTTGTTCGAAGTGAACTCTTACAGGAAGATTCGCGTGTTAATGTATCCAAGGATGTAGATGGTGTTTTGGCAACGAGAAGTAGTAACAAGGCCAAAATAAAGAAACTAAGTATGACCAAGATACGATGTTTTCGTTGCGGCAAGAAAGGTCACAAAAAGCCCGAATGTCCTTTATCAAAGAATGATGGCGGAGAGACTTCAAAAGCTACTTCGATGGTGTTGATTCATTTGACTCTCGTGAGTGGTATATCGACAGTGGTGCGTCTAGTCACATGTGTTTTGATAAGAATTTATTTAGTGACATTAAGGTTTGTGATTCTTCACATGTAACGTGTGCAAATAATAGCTCTGTTTCTGTTGCTGGTATGGGTGATATTCCTGTTAATATAAATAGAAATGAATTTCAATTTAAGGATGTCAGATATGTGCCAGAATTACGAGCGAATTTGCTTTCTGTATCGAAGATGGTTGAGAAAGGTTTTTGTGTTTGTTTTGGTTCGTATGGTTGTCGTATTTATAATGAACGTGAATGTCAAATTTCAGGTAGTCCCTTAGCTACCGGAAGCAAGGTTTCAGGAATCTATAAACTGGATCGATGTAGATCGGTTGTAGAAGGAGCTTTGGCGTCGATTCGGGTAGATGGTTCATCAATCACGATGTGGCATCGTCGTCTTGGACATGTCAATTTACAAGACATGAGGCGGATACCAGGCTTAGAGGTAAGTAGTGTCAGTGAGTCGAAACCATGTATTAGTTGTTTGAAAGGTAAAATGCATCGTTTACCTTTTGACAAACAGCATGTTACGTTTAGAGCGAAGGAAAAATTAGGTTTATTGCATTTAGATTTATTTACTTCTAATGTAGTTTCATACGGAGGAGCTGTGTATATGCTTATAATGATTGATGATTTCAGTAGAAAAATATTTGTTTATTTTTTGAAATCAAAATCGGATGTTTTGAGTATGTTCAAAACTTTTGTTTTAAAAGCAGAGACGGACTCGGGTATGAAATTGAAACGTATTCGTTCTGATAATGGGTCAGAATTTTTAAATCGTGAATTTGACTTATTTTTAGAAAGTAAAGGCACAGCGTGTCAGTTATCAGTCCCGTATACACCTCAACAAAATGGTGTTGCTGAACGCAGTATCAGGACAATAACGGAAATGTCTCGTTCAATGCTTGCTGATTCTGGTCTTTCACACAAATTTTGGGCAGAGGCATGTAACACTGCTGTCTATATAAAGAATAGACTTCCTCATAGTGCCAACAATGGTGATATACCAGAACAACTATGGTCGGGTAATGAAGTTGACGTCAGTCATTTTAAAGTATTTGATTCTCGTGCTTTTATTCATACTCCAAAGGAACTTCGAAAGAAGTGGGATGATAAGGGTAAAGAATATTTCTTTGTGGGATACTCGGAAGAAACAAAAGGTTATTGTTTTGTAGATGCAAATTATCCTCGCAAAAAGATTATGGCGAGGGATGTTAGTTTTATGGAAACTAAATCGGAATGTTCAAGTTCAAACGTCAGAACAAACGTACCTGCTCAAATGAGAAGATCTGAAGTTTCACAGAATTCTGCTGGTCCTTCTAGTGGTAGTAGTGTTGTCTACTGGGAAGTAACATCTACGGCAAGCAAGCGAGCGGAAGAGAGAAACATTGTTGAACTTGATTCAAGCAGGTCGATTCCGAGTGTGCCAGTTCAAGAACAGGTTCTTCAAGGTCCATGCAACGAAGTAGAATCAATTGTTCCATCTACGTCTGAATCAGTGGAGGGTGCTGAGCTTGATCCAATCGAAGACGCTATTGATACAGCTGAAAATACTGTCGCAGGTCGTCCATCTGACACTGGTACAGCACGTTGCAGTACACAGCAAAGACAGGAGAATTATAATTTACGGAGTAGAGCTTGTACTTATAATTCTGACTTTGCGTATCTTGTTTCTTATGAAAAAGAGCCAGTAACTATAAATGAAGCGCGTTCTAGAACAGATCGTGATAGTTGGGAAGAAGCAATCCGAAAGGAGATGGAATCTATGTATTCGAAAGGCGTATGGGAGTTGGTAGATAAACCTCCCGGTGCTAAAGTAGTTGGTAGCAAATGGATATTTAAATATAAACAATGTGCTGATGGTAACACCATGTACAAGCAAGGCTTGTAGCAAAGGGATTTACTCAGTCCTATGGCGTGGATTACTTCGAAACATTTTCACCCGTTGTTAGAAGATCCACTATTCGATTTTTGTTAAGCCTGAGTGCGATCCTGGATTTAAGCATAGATCATTTCGATGTCAATACCGCATTTTTGAACGGCGATTTGAATGAAGTTGTATACATGCGTCAGCCTGACGGATGTGTTCAATTCGGTCAGGAGAAAAAAGTTTGTTTACTTCGTAAAGCAATTTATGTCCTGAAACAAGCTTCAAGAAGTTGGAATAAGAAGATGAATGACATCTTGCTGTCATTAAATTTCAAACAACTTCATGTTGATAATTGTATTTATATTTTGGGAAATGTAAATAATTTGTCTGATCTTTTGATAGTAGCATTATATGTTGATGATACTATAGTCAGGGTGTCCACATTCTGGAAAGTCAGGGAAAGTCATGGAAAAGTCAGGGACGCTTGAGGTGGTCAGGGAAAGTCAGGGATATTGAGGAGCTACCTGGAGAGTCAGGGAAAATTTAAGATATTTGTCAATAAAAATTTCTTGAACTGTGAATTGAAATCCATGCAAAAATTTCCCAATGATTGTAAAATGAGGGATATATTTTATGCTCTGGTTTGATTCTTAATCCAGACCATTAAAGCATTTTTTTTAGGTCTGGAGAAAACTACGTAGTTTTTTGCCATTACCTACTAAAATTACTCCTTTCTTGTTTGAAATAAGTGAGGTTTACAATAAATAAAGAGTTTTACTTTGACAGGATGAACTATCAGTCATATTGTGCACATGGACATGTATCTTCAAAATTGGAGTGAACTATGTTATAATTATAGGTTATAACTAGTTTACTCACTTTTAATATTACTTAATTCTTCGTATTTAGAAATCTTATATTTCTTCATACAAAAAGTGCTCATTACTGTTATCTACGAGGAATTATAGAAATTTTACAACACTAGAACTAAAATGAATGCCAAAAAATGTTCATTTAATTAATTGTGGCTAGATCCCAAAGTCAGTCCTGAATTTTTTGAATGGCTGAATGATGTTCCAAATGAACCAGGATTAGCATTCTGTAAGATATGCTGCAAGTCCATCAAATTAAGTAACATGGGTAAACATGCACTGGTTTCACATGCCAAAAGACCTACACACGTTAAAAATTATGAATTAAGAAAAATGCAACCAAACATTTCATTCTTTACAAAAAAGGTTGAATCTGATGAACCATCAACTTCGACAATTGCAAGCGCCACAGAGACTTCGTCCCTCAATATCGAAAGTTCTTATGACTCCCATAAAAGTAAAGTTACAAAAATGTGTATACCTACATACAAAGACGATGATGTGACATCAGCGGAAATACTTTGGGCATTAGAAATTGTTTTTAACAAAATGTCCCTTAATTCTAGTGATAGAACCAGCACTGCATTCAAAAGAATGTTTCCTGACAGCAAAATTGCCCTAAACTTCACATTGGGAAAAACAAAAGCGTCATATGTAATAAACTACGGAATAGCGCCTTATTTAAGAACATGTTTGCAAAAAAAAATTTGAAGATTGTCTATTTTACGTAATTTCCTTTGATGAATCACTAAATAAAGTCTCCCAGAAATGTCAAATGGATATTGTTATAAGATTTTGAAACAAGACTACCGAAAGAGTTGAAACAAGGTATTGGACAAGTATTTTTCTAGGGAAGTCGACTGCAAATGATCTATTAAATGGATTTTTAAAGGGTTTGTTAAATCTAGACCATGACAAGTTATTGCAGGTTGCACCATTATTCACTTATGGTATTTCTAGGCAGTGTAATAATTTGTAATTAAATAGTTGTAATTTTGAAAAGCAATAAATTGATTAAAGAAAATAAATAAATGGCCATATCCCATCCAGAGTTTTAGTTGATTTTGTTGTAAAAACATACACTCACACACGAAAAATTCCTAAGTGTCGGGACAACTAAAGCTTTATCCGGCCTTTTGGTTGGGCATAATCTATACTATCTATACCTACTAATATTTAAATGCGAAAGTAACTCGGTCTGTTTGTCCGGCTTTCACGCTAAAATTACTGAACCGATTTTGATGAAATTTGGTACGCATATAGTTTGGAACGGATTTAGGATACTTTTTACCGCGGTAAAATATCTCTTTCGCGTGGGAAAATGCGATAACAACATCCAAACCATTTCTGGTGTAATTTTATATGGGGAGGGTTTATAAGTCACGGGAAACGAAATAAGATAATTTTACTGAGGTAAAACATCGCGTTCGGAAAGCTAGTTTTCAAATAAAATTAATTATTGATTATGTATTCATTCATTAGAGTTTTACCACGATATTTCCTCAGTCCTATACATATATGATACAAGATAGACTGTTGAATGTTCTAATATTATTTGGTTTTTAATTTGTTTTAGCAAAAAAAGTGTTTGATTTTTTTGTACAATTAAGTTTTACTTTTCAGTAACAAAAGTTCTCCTTTTTGATGAAAAAGTCATTTTATTTGCTGAAAAAGTCCCACGTCCCCACTTGGGGGCCTGCTATTGTTTTATTATTATTTTTTAATTGCCAACATTTCTCATTGTGGTATTAGAGCGAGTGAATGACTTATTTAAAAAAAATGTTTTAATTAGTTTGGTCAGGGAAATTTGAAAAAATGGTCAGGGAAATTTGAAAAAATAGTCATGGAAATTTGAAAAAATGGTCAGGGATAGTCATGGAAAGTCAGGGATTTTCTTTAACCAATAGCTGTGGACACCCTGATAGTGTTTCATAAAAATGAAGAAAAGAAAAGATGGCTATTAGAAAGTTTAAGGCTGCATTTTGAATCGAAGGACTTAGGTACAGCGAAACAAATTTTAGGTTTGAGTTTGTCTAAGTCTGGCAATATAATGTATTTAGATCAATCTAAATATATTGATAATTTGTTGTCAGTGTATGGAATGACAGATTGTAAGGGGATCTCAACACCAATGGAAGTTAATGCATATTCCAGTTTCAGTCAATCAGAGGAAGTATCACAGAATATACCATACCAAGCTTTGATTGGCGCTTTGAATTATTTAGCAACCAACACAAGGCCGGATATCGCGAATGCAGTAAGTATCCTTTGTCAATATAATAACTGTTATGGCAATACTCAATGGATGGAGCTGCGAAGAGAGTATTGAGATATTTAAAGAAAACAAAAAATAGGACATTAGTGTTTAAAAAGCATTGTTCTTTAAGTGATATGTCTGTAATCGGGTTTTCAGACGCTGATTGGGGTGGTGATCCGTCTGATAGGAAATCATATTCGGGATTTGTATTTAAAATAGGAGGTAACACAGTATCCTGGGAGAGTAGAAAGCAGCGGTGTGTGGCTCTGTCTTCCACGGAAGCAGAGTACGTCGCTTTGGCAGAAGCTTCGAAGGAAGCAATCTATTTATGCAGGTTAGTAAGTGATTTACTCAATATAGAACCGCCCAAGGCTCATGTCTATACCGATAACCAGGGTGCTATAAAGATAGCAAATAATCCAGTATATCATAAGCGCAGTAAACATATTGATTTGAAGATGCATTTTGTAAGAAATTGTGTTATGGATGGTTCTTTGCTGTTACAATATCTCGAATCTGAACGTATGGTGGCTGATGCTTTGTCAAAGCCTGTAGTCAAATTAAAACTAGAGAGATGTATGAATGACATGAATCTGTTTGAGAGGAAGTGTTAAAGGATTTAATTCTGTTTATGGTTTTAAATTTTTGAATAAATGTCAAATAGATTCTTGCTTGTACTTTTATACATCACTCACTTACTTTTGTTACGACGACTTTACATAATAAAATTTATGGTATTTCTTTTCAATTGATTTACTTTATTAAAGAACATCAATGCCACTCATCATGCACCTAATTGCTCACCCTCCCTTCTCGATCTAGCAATTGTATCGTCTCCACAGCACGTTGTCAAGCACGGTCAATTTCCAGCTGATGCCTTCTCATTTCATGATCTCCTCTACTTGTCCTACAAAATTCGTCCTCCAAAAGCTAAACCCAAATTGATTCTTCAGCGCAATTTTAGTGGCATAGATCGTGAAGCGTTTTTGAATGAAGCACACGCCATTGATTGGTCGCCGGTGTTTGATGCGACTACTATTGACGATCAAGTGACTATATTTAACGAGACTATTATCAAATTGTATGATAAGCACGCACCTTATCGGTCTATTAAAGTCAAACATCTTCCGGCACCATGGCTCACTGATAAAGTCTCTGTTGCGCAGAAAGGCGGCTGCTAAAGCGAAATACAAGTGTCGTGCCACTGAGTACAACAGGGAAGCTTACATCAAAATCCGGAATCGCTGTAATGTGGTGTGTAGGGATGCACTTCGCCGCCATATCTTTAACTCGGTATCAGATGAAAACCCAGCCAGAGTCTGGAAATTTTTGAAATCACTAGGGATTGGTAAAACAAGTGATGGTAATATTCCTTCTGGTGTCAGCTTATATTCTCTCAATAACCATTTCTCATCGTCGGCTGAAATGAGGGATTCAATAAAAGCCGATACAATACGCCAACGTTTAAATATACCAGAGTGCTTAGTGCGAGTTTTACTCGGTCACACGGATCGAACGCGTAAACGTTAATATGTATGAAATTGAAGCAGCGCCATCTAGCTGTTCAGGTGTACACTGCTTCAATTTCATACATATTAACGTTTACGCGTTCGATCCGTGTGACCGAGTAAAACTCGCACTAAGCACTCAGTTCCCGCCTATTCTCCTTTTCTATTTGAGCAATTATCCGTTGGTGATGTTAAGAAGAGCCTATTATCTATTACTTCTAATGCAGTAGGCAGTGACGGCATAACTAGAAATATGTTAGTACCTATCCTAGATATCATCCTTCCTGTTCTTACGTTCCTATTTAACGGTTCCCTTGCCAATGGTGTTTTTCCATCTGCGTGGAAAGATTCGCATATACTCCCTTTGCCTAAAGTCCGCAATCTTAAGCTTCCCATAGATTTTTGTCCTATCTCTATTTTACCCTTTCTATCAAAAGTCCTCGAGCGTGGTTTACAACCAGCTCAGTAAATTTCTATCTCTTCATAACCTTTTTAACCCTCTCCAATCCGGCTTCCGTCCAGGCCACAGCACTGCCACCGCTCTCGTCAAAGTCACTGATGACATTCGTCTTGGTATGGAAAATGGACAGCTAACACTACTGACATTACTGGATTTCAGTAATGCCTTTAACACCGTAAACTTTGACGTGCTTCTTGCCGTGATGCGCTCTCTAAACATATCACCAGCGGTGAATGATTGGTTTCGCAATTACCTATACGGTCGCAGGCAGTGTGTTCGCCTTGGGGAGAGCTTCTCTCCCTGGTGTGTAACAAATGTCGGTGTTCCTCAAGGCGGCGTTCTATCACCTCTTCTCTTTGCCATCTTCATCAACTCAGTCTCTCTTAAACTTTCTATGTCATACCACCTTTATGCTGACGATCTGCAAATTTATTGCCAATCCCCATTCGCGAATCTGAACAGTGCTGTGCATCTCACTAACACCAACCTCCAATGTATTGCGGAATGGAGTTCTTCGTTCGGGCTCCATATTAATCCGGTGAAGTCACAAGCAATAATAATAGGCAGCTCCAGACTAGTCTCTAGAGTGGATTTGTCTTCCCTTCCAAATGTTGTTTTCGGTGGTGTCGACATTCCTTTTAGCAAGACAGTAAAAAATCTCGGTGTGACCATGGATAGCACACTCGGCTGGGGACCGCAAGTCCAAGCTGTAAGCCGTAAATTATTTGCTTCTGCTGGTTCATTAAGAAGACTACGTAACTTCTTACCTATTGCTACTAAAATTGCGTTAGCGCAGTCTCTGCTACTTCCTATTCTTGATTATGCTGATGCCTGCTATCTCGATCTCACGGAGGACCAGCTAAATAAACTTGAGCGCCTCCAAAATTTTTGCATAAGGTTCATATTTGGATTGGTGCAAATATGACCATGTTTCCGAATTTCGCTCTAAGCTCAAGTGGCTCCCTATACGCTTTCGCCGGAACACTCATATACTTTCACTTCTTTACAATATACTATTCTCTCCTTCTTATCCACAATACTTAAAAGAACGTTTTAATTTTCTAAGCAGCTTCAATTACTCGTTAAGGTCATCAGAGAATTTAACTCTTGAATTTCCCCAACATAGCACCAGTTTCTACAGTTCCTCTTTTACTGTGCAGGCCATTCGGCTGTGGGACTCTTTCCCAGTTTGTATTAGGCGTGCACAAACGGTACATTCTTTTAAAAACCAAGTCAAGGAATACTATTTATCTCTTTAGCTTATACGATCGTTGCGCTACTTATTATCAGCTTGTATTACGTATTATATTTATCAATTTTAGATTTCATAGCGCGTTTCATCTTCATACATACATTTATTTATAAATAAAAATTATATCATTAACATAAAGTAATTCTGTATGATAATGCTTATTGGCTGTTCGATAATATTCTGTATAATAATATTTTGCTTTAGGTTAGGTAAGTCGGTTAGCTCATTATTATTTGATTTTAAGTATGTTTTGTCAGTATATTTTTAAAAATTATTTGTTAATATGTAAGTATCTTACACCCCCGTCTTTCCAGTTCTTTATATCTCTCCGTCCGTAGGTTGTCTGGAAGAGATCGCTGTTTGAGCGATAAGACCGCCAATTGTACAAGTAATTTTAAGTGTATTTTGTTATTTTCTTCTCTCTGTTTTGTGGTGTATGTACAATAAAGTGTTATCTATCTATCTATCTATTTCTTGATATCGGCGTTCATTAATGGTAAAAAGTATAATTGTGTCATCTTAAGTGGCAGTGGGCAGGACACATTGTTCACAGGACTGACGGTCGCTAGAGCGCAGAGGTCTTCGAGTGGCAGACATATGTCAGTGGTATCCCACAAGATGAGCAGACGATTTGGAGAGGACCGCACGAAGACACTGGGCGCTAATAATGCAGGACCGACAGACTAGACCACCGATCCTTGGGGGAGACTTATGTCTAGCAGTGGGCGTCTACTCGATGAATTGATAATGATGATTACACATTCTAATTATCCCACAATTACAGAACACAACCCTCACAATTTGCTTGTTTGTCCCCTTAAAACATAAAAAGAAACAACTCAAAGAGTATTGGGATCCCCGGTGTCCAGCGACGTCCAATTCTGAAATCACTCAGACGACAAGGTCAAGTTGGCGTGCAAAAAATTAGGTGTGCTTAACAGAGACAAGCGATGCTTCTCTCCGAGGCTAAAGATTGCTATTATACACTTCTCATCAAAAAAATCGAAACACTTCCGTTTTCATTGTTTCTGTCCGAATTTAACACAAAAAAGAATTTATACGATGAAAAAAAAAACATAAATGTATAGCTGGCAGTTTGGCCATTACAGTAATAAGCGAAAATTCTAAATTCAAAATTAGAATTTCATTTGTTTATCTTATAAACGAAATGAATCACTGTTTTGAGACAAATGTGTGTTTAGGGTTGGAGTACATTTAGCGTTTAAAAACTAAAAATTGGCGCCTATCCTTAAACTTTTTGTTTTTTATTTCAATACTGTGACTTTGGGACGTCTGAAAAAAGGTTATTTTTCTAAAACGTATGGATACTTCGCCCACAGAAGCCGCCCAAGTTGTGGCATTGCTGGATTCTGGCCTTAGTCAGCGTGTTGTGGCTGCAAGACTGCATCTAAGCCTGTCATCTGTTCATAGAGTCTATAAACGTTATCGGGAGACTGGTTTGTTCACGCGCCGTTCAGGATCTGGCAGGAATCGGGTCACTTCTGAGCGAGATGATCGATTTATTGTAACAACTTCTTTAAGAAATCGACGCCTTAACGCTTTTCAACTGCAGCAGCGGCTTCGTGTTGTACGAAGGGTGGCTGTAAGTGACTGTACAATTAGAAGAAGGTTGAAGGATCGTGGACTGGTACCGCATAAGCCAGCAAATGGGCCGAAATTAACTGCAGACCATCGAAGAGCGCGCCTTAACTTTGCACGTGAGCACCTAAATTGGTCATACCTACAGTGGAGCAAAGTTCTCTTTTCTGATGAGTGTAAAATTATGCTGTATGGTAACGACGGAAGGAACAAGGTCTACAGAAGAGACGGAGAACGCTATGCAGAATGCTGCATTGAAGAAAAGGTCAGCTATGGTGGCGGTTCGTGGACAGTTTGGGGAGGAATCAGCGCCGACGGTAAGACAGAGCTTGCTTTTGTGTCTGGGCCACGTCTGCCTGCACTAAACTGTCATCGGTACGTCGAAGAGTGTCTCGAGCCTCATGTGATGCCCTATGCACATTTTATTGGCAACGGCTTCATATTCATGCACGACAATGCTAGGGCTCACACCGCGGGCGTCGTACGAGATTATCTTAACGAAGTCGATATCTCTATTATGGAATGGCCAGCAAGAAGCCCGGACATGAATCCCATTGAACATCTGTGGGATGAATTAAAGAGACGAATTCGAGCCGAGACGAATTGCACTTAGCCAGCTGCAAGATGCAATCCAAGAGGAATGGGACAATATACCACAGCATGTGATCGTGACTCTCATCCGATCGATGAAGAACCGTATGGAAGCAGTAATTAGAGCTCGGGGAGGGAATACAAGTTATTAAATAAACGTTTTTTAGCTTTTTTTTTCATTTACGTGTGTTGTTTTATCCATTTCCTTTATACTCCATACGGAATAAAAATGACTCATTTAACAAAATACGAAACCTATGAAAAATTCATTTAAATTTAGAACATTAACATTAAGATTTGATAAGCTCATATTACTCACTATTAAACGACATTTAACATTTATTCCTAAATGTACACATTTTTCTGATAATCCTGACAAAACGTAAACTTGCAAGGTGTTTCGATTTTTTTGATGAGAAGTGTATTACAAGTCAGGCTTTATATAGAGAACTGTTGTCTGATCTGTAGATGGGATCACCTTGATGGATAGTTGGACTTTTAAGTCGGTCCAAAACGAATTATGTTAATCGTTATCACTCCCGTACTCACAACTGAGTTTTGATCTGTTAAGTCTGAGAAAATAAACTCATGGACTTTAGAGGAACGTAAAAAAAAGGTTTAATTTATCCTATTGTAATTATTGTACGTACTGGCCACAAACATTAGTAAATCCTATGAAAAAAAAAAGAAAGTATTGGAATGTTTTTTTTTATTTCGAATTTAATTTGTTTTATGTTGTTATTGCGTAATGTGTTTTTTCATACTGCATAAAAATCTCATCTTTTGATTTTGAGTTTAAATTTAGTTTTTTTTTACTACAACTGCCTTGTTTTACGTGTTAAGTGTGAATTAATATTGCAAATAAACTGACAATGCCGGATCTAAACGCCACTGAAGTTTCTAGGGCCGTTACTCTGCTCCCGGAAGTCACTTAGCGTTACCGGGGGCTCCCTACATAACTAAGGAAGGCCATCGTTGAGGTTTTTACTGGGTAGGCCTCAGTAGGTTACAAGAAGAATGAAACGCAATCTCTCAAGATTTTATTGATAACTTAATCAGGAGTATGCCAAGGAGACTTGAAGCAGTTCGAAGAGCTAGAGGAGGCAACACTAAGTACTGATTATATCCCACGTTACAGGCTTTCCTAAGCATTATGAAAAAAAATGAATAAAACTTTTAAGTACAAAATTATTCTTCTCTCTGTGAATTTATCCGTAAATTTATTTCTTTTTTTCTTAGTTTGGTTAATTATTGCCATTTGATCGTTTGTTTTTTCTACGTTTGCAATTTTAAATTAACAAATAATAAACAAAATCCAAATTGCAAAAAAATATATAACGATCCATGATTTTTTGTTTCATAAACACTTCTTTTTGCGTTCTAAATTTGTCCATGAGTACTTTGTATGTATGTGTGATCTACCGCTTGTACAACGAGTTGTACTTCTAAGAATTATTTGACATGATGTCACCAGCTATATCAAGGCAGGGTGTTCATCCTCACGCTGGAACCCAAGTTACGGTGTGGTTTCAAGCAAATTTCCTCCCTCGCACGTTCCGATTGTGGACTGTTTCCTGCCGAAGTTTACAGGCATTCATAAACTAGGGTCACAAATAGTGGGAATCAGGCAGATTGGAAGTCTATTTGGCGTCAATATGGTATGAAAAAATATTATATTTTATGTTTATAAACAGTTATTTTTGGAGTTAGTGCTAGCCAAGAAAGGCAGTATAGTTTATTTGTAACGGGAGTATGACAGCGACGCCGCAGCGACGCCAAAATTGTTCTACTTGACCACAAAACCACACAGAAGTGTGGTTTTGTAGACCACTACAGACTACAGATATTATTCAAACAACCTCTATAACCTGTATGAAATTGTTTATGTCGTGTAATATAAGGTAAAAATTGTGTTAAAAATTAATTAATAGTTTTTTAGTACCTAATTGAATTCAATTACTGAAATTTCAAAAATATTTTACACCATAAACTAGGCGTTCTAGTGTGTGGTAAACAGTAAGTAATCACGTTAGTCCCGCTTCGTTAACGATTTTTAGAGTATGGGAAGTGAAATAAAATTGGTTAGTCTTGCCATATTAGTCATCTACAGAGCAGAAAACATAATTTAAATACACTTAAATATAATTTTAAAATACTGGTTCTAGAATTATCATTAATGACTTTTAATTATTATTTCACCCAGATCTTTCTCTTCACTTCATTTCTTTTGAACAGTATATAATATATATGTCGTTCAAAAGATTCAGAAACCTTACTCATACTCATCATCAGCCTACAGAAAAATTTCTACGCTGGCGGTCACTTTATGGTAGATTACAGGTTGAGTTTGTATTTCACGTGGCGTTTATTCATTTATTGATACCATATTGAGCGCTGATAAGATAGTTTTTGCTATCAACAATTGCGGTTTACACTTCATTATCGTGCGGCAGTTACAGGGTCAGGAACGTCTTGTTTTTCATCAAAATGGACACGATTAGTTTCACATGTATTTGAAATTAACAAAATGAGACAGTGCGGCGTGGTTATTTATGACTGCACAGAGTGGGTGACTCAGACAATTGCATCGTTTTGTCAGTTAATATTTTGTTGTTGCAATGTGAGTAACTAATTTATTTATTAGATATATTTTGGGTATGTTTTGGTATAGATATATTTTGGGTGTTGGTATACAATACTAATGCAGGTATATTACAGGCTGCACTTGATTTAGTAGTGAGTAGTAATACTACTTTTATATTAATGACCGTTTACTACCATTCCACACATGACTTATTTTTATTTAATGTCCTCCCTATTTGTAGAAGTTTAGAAATATTATTTTTTATAAATTATGTGTATTTTGTCCAATATTTAATCGACTTAACATGTATATGTAATTTTCACTTGACTTCTAGAAAGCAGTTTTTGTTTGTTTGTTACATTATTTTTCGTGTCATGTCAAGAAGAAGATTAAAAAAATATCTTTTAAAATATTCTTAAAACCGAAGAAAACTATATCATAAAAAATATGAAAAAGAGAATCAATATAAAGCAAGTGTAGTCACAAGTTATTGTGACTCTTATGTAATAATATAGGTATATATCGGTAATCAAAAATATAAATACCAACATTTTTGTATTAGTAATTAGGTATATAAAATATTTGAACAGCTTATTGTAAAATCAAATTAATAGACTTAATAACAATAATTAATTTAATATCAATACCAATAAAAAATATCATAAATATTAATCTGTAAAGTTTAACAATTACGAAAATTCTATACAAGGATCTTGTCGTCCATCGTAGGTAAGTAGGAGTGCAAAAATATTGAAATTGACTGTTCTGCCGGCACATCGTACATAAATGTTTATCTTCAGTAAACCAGCTTTGAGGTTGTCATGCCAGTTAGATGTTAATAGATTTTGTTTCTATTTATATAAGAATACACAATAAAAATTAGAAAGTTGGATTAGTCTTATTACAGTATAGTAACGTACAAATATATTTAGTATGGTTAACTGTGTTTCAAAACATAATGAATTTAATTCCACAGTTAGTATCATATACAGTTAGAAGTCGTTAGCTACCAGAATATTTATAGTCTCGTAGCTAACAAAGCTCGCTATATTTATATAGCGTACAAGTTCGAAGCCTAAAATGTCCATATGTGTATGTACTTACATACACATTTGTAGATCGCTATCGTTGTTCGTGCCTCATAAAAATATACCGCGGCTAACTGGATTAGGAAATGATTTTATTTATCAAAAAGTGAACCACCTAAGACATAATTAGCACCTAATCAATAACATTATCTCACCGGTTCGGGGAATAATTTTATAAATATGCGATTACTACTTGCTCTATGTTTATTATTTTGTTACATGTACCTAATAGAAATTTCTTGATTAATTTTGCTTGAAATTGCCGGTAATCCGAGAGTTATGAATGATCAAAATGAAACATCTTCTATTGCTGGACATTGGTCTCCCCCAAGGATATTTACATCGATTGGAAGTAAGACTCCATCTAAGGTTCATTATTAGTAGTCAGGGTTCGATGCTATATGTCATTTCTCACAATACGCACGAATCGAAGGCTTTAATCTTGAAGCATTTAGATAGATGGATCGACCGCGTAACTTCGTCCAACTTAGAGTCCAACATTTCGACAAGCTTTCCGTCTTGTGCCTGTTTACTTTAAGACCCACTTGTTCTGAAATTATAGTAAGGCTTTCGAGCATTGTGTTCAAATCTTCCATCGTGTCATCCATGACTACAATATCATCAGAAAAATGAAGGTGTGTCATCTTCTCGTTAATATTGATGCCCACACTGGGCTCCAGTCTAAAGCTTAAATACATCCTCGTGAACAGTTTCGGCAATATTACATCACTTTGTCTCACACCTCGTTGGAACCGCATCGGCCTCGAGTTCTAGTCCTGAAGGCGAATTGACGTTGTGGCGTTTTGTATATACTAATATACTTCTGGCTAGAATGAAGCAAGCTCAGTTCTTTTTCATGGTCCATAAACGCTAAGCAACGCGGTCTTCTGTATGACCTTTCGCAGCGTATGTACGGTCTATGGTATTGTAGTTTTTTCGGAATCCTGCTTATTGTAGAGTATGAAAGTCGTCACACCTGCGCCTGAGACGATAATAAGTATAAACGTGAGTTAAGAGCGTGATAGATCTGTGGTTCTTCAGCTTAGTTCTATCTCCCTATTTGAGAACAGTTCCATCGCGATCGTGTGCCACACTTTAGGCGTTTTTTTGTTTGAGAGCCACACTAATCTCAGACAGGCTGACGTCCAGGATGTCTTCAATGTAATTTGGCTCTAGGGTCTGCGGCCCGAATGTCAGGTGGTCGCGTGGTCGCGTAAAGCTCTCCATAGAAGCGTTCGAACTCGGCCATAAGCGCAGGTCGGGATATGATAACTGTTGTCCTCTGTCGTCAGCTTTGTCAGCAGACTTTGTCTAAGTTATAGAACTCTTGTGAACACTTTGAAGCCTTTGTTGCTTTCTATGGCTTGTTTATTACATCCAGTATTAAATTAGTACGTTGAGGGTCGGCTTTGAGATCTTGCTTGTTTTTATGATACAATGAGTTCTGCAAAAGTGAGAACCCACTGTAAGGATAGCTTCCACAACCCTATTATAATATGTGCCCCTATCAGCGCCTAAGTCTCCCATGACAATAGTGTTATGAGTTGTGAAAGTAAATATTACCCGAGAAATATTCTCATAGTTACATTGCTTTCACTTCCACGTTGAAGCGGATCGAAGTTGGGGTGTAAACCTGAATGACCTTCATTGAATACTGTTTCTTGAATCTGAGTATTAGTTACCTTACTATTTATTACACTTCCGATACACTTCCGATCTGGGCAACGGCATTCATAAAAAAGTTGTGTACAATAAACCTGACATCACAATATTGACGAAAGAAGTACCTCGCTTTATTTGCATTTCTTAATGTATATCTTAACTTTTTTACACATCTATACCTAATTGTTATGCAATCGCGAGATGGTTTGAACAATGAATTTGATATGGCGGACAGGGAAACGTAACGGCCATTTTAGTTTTTTAAGTTATTATTTTTTGTATAAATATTTGGAGGTACGTAGAAAGATTTTCATATAAAATAAAAAAGTAAAAAACTTCACATAAAAAATATATTTGTTTACATTTACATAAAACCACAAAGCTGTGATTGATTTATCCCAAAAAAATTCGCCAAGCCTTTATTGCGTTAAAGCTCTTTGTGACTTAGAACCCAATGAATTATGAAACGCCATGGTGAGAAAGTGTTACCCAAAATACTACAATGGTTTAGATATCTAGGTACTTACGTTATAATACGTAAGACTAACATCATCGTTAAGCAAACTCACTTGAAGACTAATCCTTAGCTTTATATGTCTTTTCTTTCATACAGAATAAAGGAGCAAGATAAGTATCATCTATTTCCACAAAATCTAACCATTACAGAGTTTTACTTTCCATCATCAGCTGATCAACTTTAAAAAAAATATGAAACCCAAAATAAATAATAGTTTCAAAGTCGCTAAAAAAATTGTTTGAACTTGCTAAAAATAATTATATTTACGTGATCAAAATAATCGCAATCACTGAGGAGCGTTCAAGCTATACTTAATTCAGACGGCCTGTGCATTGCATTTTGTAGTAATTTTGCAGTAAAATTTATCATTATTACAAGCTTTTATAATAGCTTCACTTGTAACTATGTAAGAAAATCTTGGAATCTTAATTTACCCACTTCCCGGTCTCCGATTGAGCTGAAATTTGCATGCACGTGTAAGCCGGATGACAATGCATGGTTATGTGTGTGACGTCATTCTAAATCCAACATGACGGCATTACCAAGATGGCGGATCAATTATTTTTAATGCACCCCTACAATATGGGTATCAAATGAAAGGGCTTGCAAAGAACACCTCGATAAATAATGTGACGTCAATCTTAATCCAATATGGCGGACTTTCCCAAGATGGGAATGGGATGGGGATGGGACCAATTATTTATAATACACCCCTGCAATATGGGTATCGAATGAAAGGGTTTGCTAAGCTTGGATTTTTAGTCGGAAAATAAATTAAAAGTAAAAAAAAATGTTTAATACAAGCTTTTATTAAATGCTCTAAAAAGAACAAAATAAACATTTACATATAAAAGCTTGTCGTTAAAAGTAGTAAGTAAATCTCGCGACAAGCTTTTATATGTAAAAGTTTATTTTGTTCTTTTTTTTATTGAAATAGGATAATAAATTCATCTTAAAGTCTTCATTGCTCTTAAAGTAACATTTATTCTGGTATACATTTTATCAATAAATACTATCATATATAGAAAATATTCACAGTTAAAGCGATTTTCGAAGTTTTTTTTGTTTACAATAAGATTTTTCTTCTATATTAAATAGATAATATATCAAAATTCCGAGTCTTTATTTTAGTCTGTGTTACACAAATTTTATTAGTAATTCAGAACAATAATTTTACTATAATATATTTTTCGACTCTACTATAGTCTTATTTCTCTTTCTGATTATTCATCAATCAAGCGCTCTTGTTATTCTTAATTGTTCTTTGTCTTTATACTTCTTGAGTGAAGTTAACATATTATTACCTCTTAAGATTGCTTATTAAAATAATTACGTCGATCTTTTTTGATGTTTACGATAACATAATCAAATCAATATATCAGATAAATAAATATGGGGAAAGATAATAGATAATTGTATCATGTTAGTCTTTCGTATTCAATTCTCAATAAATTTAAATATTTCACCTCATGGCAACACTATGTTGATTATCATTAATCCATCTATTATATTAATAGTTTTCATAGGAAAGAGATTTACACATTGCAAACACTACCTATCTGTCTTCAGACTATCTTCATACAAAATTATACCAAATTAGGTTTAGCCGAATTTATTGATTTTTTTTTTATTTAAAATAGGCTTGCGTTTGTCCACAATCTCACCTGATGGTAAGTGACGATGAGGACTAGGATGGAACACGCTTATCTAGCAAATGCCTATTCACTCGTGACTCGAAGACCGTAAGATTATATTGTTCCGGGAACACAGACGTCGGCAAAGAGTTCCATCCACATCTTAGCTGTTCGTATTAAAAACGAAGACTGGAACCGTTTTGTACGTGTGCGAGGATAGTCCACCACGTAAGGATGGTAGTTAAGCCTACGTCTGGTTGACTGGTGGTGGAAAGGAGCGGGTGGAAATAATTCATGTAATTCCATAGAAAAACTTATTTGTGCGTAATATGTTATGATTTATTTATATATTATATTCCAAATAATTGTTAAACATGATGTCAATAGTCACATTCTATATATCGTCGCACTACTGGCCATCTTCAGGGTGTCTATTCTTAAACGCTTGGAGCTTAAGAGATCACGAAAAGTGTAGTTGTGTAATGAAATCATTGCCGAGGTTTTCCCCGGGGAGTAAAGTATGGGGTTCTAAGGCAGTAAATAGCTTTTTGACATGTCGGCAACACAGATAATGATTTGGTAGCCTATATCGTACGTTATGAACGCTTTGAATTTTAGAATTATTTTAATATAATATTTTCCAAGACTTTGTATAATTTCCTCACATAAGTGTAGATTTCTTTTCACCTCGTAAGTGACTAAATGGTCAATAGTATTCAATTGGAATAGACTGTCAACAATCTAAAATTCTAATGAAACTTGATTATTGAGTCGTGTAAAAATATTTAAATACTAACACTTAACTAACACATTAGTTTATATTAGTAGTTCATATAACATGTGATAGTTTTCAGAATATTTAAAATGACATTTCAGAAATGCTTTTATCAAGTTATAGTGGGGAAAGTATTAATTTGCAAAGAACACGTGGTATCGTTCTCACGTTTTGCCTTGCACTTGTACTATGGCCTTAGAAGGAGTGTCACTGATGGTCACACGTGCTAGTTGATTTGCAATGAACGCACTGGAATTTCTGCGTTGAACTGATCACTCCAGATTGGATAGTATAAATAGGAAATGAGGGTAATTATTTAAAAATGGTGGTATTCGTTACAATGACTTGCATATAATATTTAATATAATAATATTTATTACCTATTTCCAACATTTTTAGAAGATCTTGTTGAGTATTGTTAAATGTTTTGTTATTATATTTTGGTATAATAAGCTTTGCGTATAGTTTTCTAGCGAGTTAGGAAGAAAACAATTCATTGGAGCGTCGCCACGCTTAATTTCGGAATGTTCATATATCAAATGCAGAGAAGAGCACATAACCTGAACACATTAAATTCAGCTTTATACAGTTACAGAGTATATAATGCAGTTATTGCAGGTCCTCTGGAACAGTAATCCCTTCGCTTTGATTTGCTCGAGTTACAGGCATTTTTTTAATCTTTAGTATTTATTCCGGCAGCGGTTTTGTTGCGATGCAGCTGGATAAGGACGTAACACTGCATTCATCATTCTTGAATAAATAGTGAACTCTTTGTGTAATTTTATGGATAAGATATGTGAAGCTATTTAACACACTTTTAATTTAAAATGTATTTAGATTTGTAAAAGTCAGTATGGCCTCTGTATTTTACTATTATCTTTTTTTATGATGTAATTTAATTTAGATTTGGTGGCTCGATCAGTGTGGAAATGATTACGGAAGGCCGATATCTACATAGTTGCCGTTTATTGGCGGAAATGATGAAGATGATGATGCTGAATTCACATTATCTTCGATGTTGGCTATTCGTCTATATTAGTAACAAGGGCCCAGAACCTTGCTACTGAATCAGAAGTGTATCTCACTGTAGGGATGTGGGTATGTAGGTAGTATTAAACTATTCCCAATATTTAGCAAAACATTTAAAAATAGATTAATAAATATTTGTGCTGTATATTAGCAGTACTTTCAGTTTGCAGCGTAAGGTCTGGAATTGAAAATATTATATTGCATCATACCACGGTCTCATCTTATGTCACACGTTGGCAATGTACGTTGTGGTTCTCATGGGAGTTGCTCAGAAATATGCGTATCTCATAAGAACTATACCTATAGTTCTTATGAGATACGTATATACTATAGTATATATATACTATTGGCTGTTGTAGCTGTAACTGTGTTTACTTACTATTAGGTCGCTTATTTGTCAAACAGTTATATAAAAGACTATTAGCCCCAAAAAGCAGACCGGGAAAAAAGTTCACGTGGGGCGATCGGACGCACTTTGGTCAAGTGTCTTTACCCTTTATTTACAATATTATTATATCCACTAGGTATGCTATTGCAGTATTTCCTATTTACATAATTTGACATTCAAATAGCATGTAATGCTTATCAGTTTACGATATCATTGATTGATAACATTCATAACACATAATTTTCTTGTATGTATATGAATTCCAGATTGCCAAGATAGATACAAATGCTTGGGATAGATAAGTATAATATGTAAGCGTTAAAAATAGTTAAACCGATATTTATTTTCTATAATACATAATACTAGTAGTAATGATACATTGCATGAATTGAGTTCGCCTTCACCCTTCTACCTTCGGACGACGAGACGCGGTCAGGGACTCCATCCGTATGTGGTCGACATTCCACCTCTTCGTACCTCTCGGTTCGCTTCGTCCTTCATTATGCGAACCGCCAAGGAATGGAATTCCCTACCTGCGTCTTTGTTCCCCGATAATTATAATATAGGGATTTTCAAGGCGAGGCGTTGTCAAACGCACTCAAATTTGGAATAAAAAAAAATACTATAGTAGGTACTTTAAGTCTATGGTTTCTTGAAGAGAAAATACGTATTTGGACATATAGGTATTATAACGAAGTCGTGTTAGATGAGTCACACATAAGTCTAACTAGATTTATTCCTCTACGTCAAGAAGGGCAGAATAACTATAAAATTTAAGATATAACCAGGAATATGTGACAAGCATACACTGTAACTCGCATAAGTAAATTCCACGAAGAAATATAAAAGCAAGTTGATGATGAGGAATCTTTCTAGAGGGGGTAACAGCATGAATTATTCCTACGAGCATTCCGTTCCGCATTAATCAAAACATCACCATCATTGACATGCAAACTAGAGGGTGTCTGTGACTACCACATGGGACAATCAAACCACAGGGGATGTGTTATCGTTTTACACAAAGTGAGATCGCGAGACAGACCGTACGCTGGATTTTCTAGTCCAGAAAAGTAGTAAAGTCACTATAACATGGTTCACTAAAAAGGTCTGCTAACAGTGGGTCTTTATATCTCCATCTATCTTTATATCTTTTAATCCATTAAAGAGCATCTTCTAAATCGTACTTGATTGACTCTAAGTCAGCAAAAACATAAACCTTAATATTTAAGGTAGATGCATAATTATTTGAAACTATGTACATTAATTTTGAGAGACGCACGACTTCGAAAAGCTCGAGATGGGCAATTGTATAGGGGGTAGAAGGCGTAACTTAAAACTACGAAGACGCAGACGCTTTACAGTGGTCGCACTATAACGCCGATTTTGGTCTCGACGTGTAAGTAAATGACGGCGTCATAAGTCATAAAAACCGACCGATATGTCGCGAGATACTAATTTCGTTTAATACTGATGTCTCAGAACAAAACTGTTGCCACTGCTTAACTATATGAGGAAGCGCGAGATCGACCCAATCGATCCCCAAGCTGTTTGATTGATTAATGTGAAGGCGATAACACCAGTTATATCCCGTAGCCTAGCTACGGTGGACAAAATAATGTGTTTCGTGCACGCTCAAGACTCGGGTGGCTCAACATTAAAAAAAAAAAATTGACAGATTTATTGTCCCAAATTTAGTATTTAGTATTAGTAGTATTTTGACAGGCGAATGCTTGTCTAAATCAACTGCAGCGAAAAGTTACGACAATCCAGAATTGTTTTGAGGACGGCTAGAGTGTTGAGTTCCACTTGACTTGAAGTCTCACTTCGCTTTTTGAAATAAACCAATTAACTTTTGACAGCATCAGCCTCTTCGGTAACGGAAAGGCCCGACCGTCTATATACAGACAAGAAGACGCATTGTAACTATCACCGTTTTGTCGTTAATGGTGCACTCCCTAGTAGCAATTTAAGTTGGCTAATAGTTGGGCCTCCGTCCACTTTTGAGTTGGCCAACGGTGTGGTTTGTCACCCCTAAAAGTTGTAGGTCCGATAGTAGAGCCAACGTTGAACATTTTACGAAGGCCCAACACCGGATAATAGAGCCAACGTTGAATATTTTACGAAGGCCTAACAACTCTGGGCCAACATCGGGCCTCACTTGTATTGCAGAGGCGTACCTACAGGCCCTTCAAAATTCTTACTACCGTTAACCTACGGTGGTTTTATCTTGGGAAGGCTACAAAGGCCTATACCATTGCCCTTCTCACGGTCAGGGTGCCGCGCCACGCCCTCATCAAGGAGGTTGTGGTTGCCTCACACAGTGTGAAAGTCGAGCGAAGTGCTTACTATAGAAATGATCCTATGAAGTAAGGTCTTAACAATTTACGCGTTACTTTCTTCTCGGCCCCATGATGATTGGGGTCGGGGAAACCGTTTGGGGCTTAGCCCCTCTCGGTGGTATCAGGCGCTATCAGTAACGACTGATAGGTCTTGGTGGTCAACCGTTTGAGGTTGGGTTAGCTTCTACTGCTGTTTGTTTTGTAAGCGTCTAATGCTTTTAAAACTCTGCCAGTAGCATCTATTGTTTTATATTCTACAAATTGTTTCTCACAGATAGTGAGATCCCTGGTTGCCTAGCTTCTATTCTTGTTGGGACTCAGATGTTTGAAGGATGTCACGCGGGAGGTTTATACTCCGTCCCTCTAGTGGTCTAGCGTGGTGAGGGGCTATGTTCTGTATTAGCGGGTGTGGTGACCTCGCTGCCCTCTCAAACATGGTCTCTGCGATCTTGATGACAAACTCCTGTATGGTCTGGCAATCAAGGTCCCTTCTGATGACATCGTTTCGCACGAAACGTGGGGCCTTCACGATCGTGCGGAGAGCGAGGGATTGTTCCACCTCGAGCTTCTTCTTTGCGCCTTGTTTGGTAAGCGCGTACCAGGCTGGCGCTGCATATGTCATACGGCTTCTGATGTACATTAGGTAGGTCATTCTCATCTGTTTCAGTGGTAGTCCAGAGCTCAGTACCGGTCGGAGTATGGCCCGAGCTGATCTACCTTTGCTAGCGGCGGTGTTGAAGTGGTGGTCATGTATCTGTCGATTGTCACGCCCAGGTATGTGACAGCGTTCGACCAGGGTAAAGGCGTGCCGAGTAGGGTGAGCGTGGCTGATGCTGGGGCCTGCTTCGCCCAGCTCAGCATGATCGCCTGAGTCTTCCCGATGTTGACCGCCAGCCTCCACTTCGCTAGCCATTCGGGTAGAGCGTCCAGTTGGTCTTGCATCTTGGTGATTGATCTGGTTGCATTCATTGAGGTAGTGAAATATGCAGCGTCATCGGCGTATAACGCCAGCGTGACTCCAGAGGCCACGGGGTGATCCTTCTTGTTGAGCGGGGTCGCCACGTAGTGGAGCACTCTTGCAATCTGCAGCGTAGAAGGGTGCCCCTGCCTGAAGCCGAACTGTTCTGGCCTCGGCTCGATATGTGGCACCTTCTAAGTAGTACCTTCTTGGTGTTGCTTAGACCCCCATTTAACAATTTAAGCACAATCGCGATGTAGAGTGGGTGCAACTTACGCTATCTAGTGACTAGGTAGAGAACTTTTTGGTCAACCACTCTTATCTACTAATTTACTATTTTAATATTTTGGTTATATACAATTTCGAATGCTCATTTTGATTCAGCCAGCCTAATCAGCGACTTCTTTTTTCCATTTTATATAGCCTAATCGGAGACAAATATCAGAATTTAGACTTTTTTTTACGACCTCCGTGGCGTAATGGTCACCATGCCGGACCGCTATTCGGTAGGTTTCGGGTTAGATCCCCGGTCAGGTCATGATAGAAAATGATATTTTTCTGATTGGCCTGGGTCTTGGATGTTTTTTTTTCCTCTAAGTACTAAAGCATGGTTAGAGCGTCAGTCCTGCAAGTAATATTCATCTCTTTCTTATTCTAATGCCTGCTTTATTATAATACCAGAAAGAGGCAAATATTATTTTCGTTGGCCGGTTATTACTTATTTGTAGGAAATATTACGTTGTTTTTACATCAGTCAGGCCAACGTTATTTCAACGGGACTAATTCGTCATTGGTTAACTTACAATATAGGTAGGTAGTTGGCCCAACGTTATAAGATCGTTGCAAAATACAACTCAAAAACTGTTGGCTGACCATCGTTGGTCCGTTGTTACTAATACTAATTTGTAGGAAATATGACGTTGGTTTGGTATAGTTGGCCCAATGTTGGGGCAACAGTGGTAATACAACGTTAACTTTACGCGGTTACGGGACGATGTTGGGGTTTTGTTGGCAGTACCACAATCACCAACCACAACCTCCTAACAAAATCCCAACAGTTGGTATCGACACCCCAACGATAATTGCTGCTAGGGCTGTGAGCAATGCGTGATAGGGACTCGATTTTAGTCCGAAGCAGATTTGATTAAATTAATTCGTTCAAGTGTTTCTTGGGGGCTGAATCTATAAAATACTTTTTAATAGCGGCAATCGCTCTGTATGATCTGTAAAGATATGTTTTGCAGTCGGCACTCATAAGCAAAATTTTAAAATACATCGTCGAATCAGAAAACATATGGTTACGAAATGTAAATGCTACTATCTATATAACGACCACTACGTAGTAACGTCCCTCGTAGTAAGTGAAACATCTTTAAACATGAAACATGATCTGTATGATGAACGGACAAACAGGATACCTCCTCTACTTCCTTATACGTAATTATAAAACCTTTTTAAAATTACATCACTGGTTGAGTAACCATGGTTGTACAATACGTTATCATCATCAGCCCATTTTAATATAGCTCAAAACAGTTTCTACAGCAGGCGGTGCTGAAGCTCTTTGGGCAAGACCAGGCAAAAGTAAATGAGGAAATAATGAAGCACCTATGAAAACTTCTATTTTATTAGGTAGGTAATTGTCAGCTAGTGATAAGAATCAACATATCTATAACAGCAGACGGCAAGCCTTCAGTTACATTGTATACTATTAATCTATTTATATTATAATTAGAGATTGGATAATCGGATGCATATTTACCTAAAGTAAATTTTTGGCTCACAAATTATGGAAGCGGCTTTTTAAAATACATTTTGTTAAATAAAAATCCCGGGAAAATACGGGACTGCAAATTTAACGTAGTGATATTGTTTGAAAATTACTAAATTAGCACGTGGTATTTATTTTCAAAAGACCGAGACTCCGGGTTCATTTATACAACTATGCATTCGTATTTACATGAAGTTTCGTTTCAGTTCCCCGTGCGATTTATGAATGTACGATTTATTACATGAAGAGTGTTATACGTAAGTAGTGAGCTAGTTTGACCAAAACAATAATCAATTAAATAATTGAATAAAAAAACAGAAATGGTGAAAAATTTTATTTAACAAAACAATAAAAAGCCGTTTCCATAGTTTGTCTTAAACTAACTTTAGGTAAATATGCATCCGATTATCCGATCTCTAATTATAATTAATACTCGGATTATATCAGAAGAAAAACTCAAATTTTGCGGAGCGACAACAATATTTTTGTTGTCGCCGAATCACAGCATTCTTTAGTAATAAAAGTACTCTGCGAAGCGGAGTCGAGTAATGCACGGGTGTGTAAGAATCAGGTGGAAAAGAAAACAAAACTTTATGAATAAAATGCTATGTACATTAGATATGTTAACTACTGGCATTCAAAAAGATCATTAATATATATATATATATATATATAATATATATATATATATATATATATATATATATATATATATTATATATATATATATATATATATTGTTATGAGTCTAGTATAGTGGAAACTAGCGTAAAATAAGGGTTATTGCCGTACGTCGAGTTTGAATGACATCAAGTCTATTGGAGGGAGGAAAGATCAAAATTTGCGTAGAATATCTTTATTAGTGTTATTCGAATATTGTGCCTATAATTTTTTAACGCGATTGTATAAAGAATTCAAATATACTAAACTTTTAACGTCTAATTTAGTGGTTGGATTAATTTTTTGACAAATGTCTATCGTCCAAAACGTTTGTAATTCGAAACGCGCGTTACGTTGGTATTCGTGTAGATAACTTTTGAAAAATCAATATTAGACTACATGAAAACATAATATTAATAATAGAAAATAAATATTATTAAAACACAATGCTTTTTGAAAATTATACCTACCTATATATTTTCGAATAAAACAATAAAATTGATATTATCTACGTTATCTTGAGTCGGTGGCGGGTTTGAAACGCTTCCCCATGTTACACTCGGACCCTTATTGCTTAGTGGATTATTCTTAATGATTTTGGTTTAAACATATGACAACCTATATGATTCAGAACTGATTGCTATGATTCTAAGACCATCTATCTGATTTAAATTTCTACGTTTAATACACACACACATATTCATATTCTTGCACAGATATATTGTATAATAATTTTACAAATATGTATATTGTAGAATTTAACTCAATAAATACAAATCTAATACATTTTTACAAGATTACGTATTTATTACATTTTTAACATTTGTTTATCTGATACTATACAAAACTTGTCAATTTCCATTAACAGATATGTTTATTGGAGTATTCTGATAAGAGCGACTGGAATAACTACAATTGGGACTGTAAACGATCACTAATGGTCGCGGCGTTGACGTCGCGTCGTACACGGGTCACCCGTGAAATTACAAGCAATAGGCGCACTCGAAGGATAGCTAAAGCAGGAAAAAGATTTATCTGTCTAAGACTAGATAGCGAACATTATATGCGATGTGTAGAACATTACCTCTTTGCTTATTGTAATTAAATGTCTATTATAGTTGGTTCTTAGGTGAATTAATTGAATCTAATTATTATAAATTGTTTTTCAAAATTATCTACTGGCAAATGTCATTACTAATGAATGTATTCAATGGCGTGGGATCAAAAAAACAATCGTGGTGTGAGCTCAAGGACTTTTCAATAGTAAATCAATAGATTTGCGGTAGATAACAAGGCCGGGCTGATTACGTTATGTATTCAAGCGTATCATTGATAAGGGTCACGAAATATAGAAAGAAAACGATCGCGAAAAAATATATTTAAAATCAGATTACCATAGAGTATTATGGTCTCCTTATCGCCTTATTGCCCACAAGCTGCTTGAGAGTCATACTATTTTCATTCAAGCAGACTTTGGAAATGTTTACGGTGAAATGTAGGCTTAATTTGCCTTAAGGGTCTGAGGCCTGAGTCGGTGGTGCCAAAGCGCGTAAAACTTCTAAATTAACAGTAATTTTAGCTTATACATTTTTGATTAATCGAATTAGCAATTAATTTAACCTAGGAAGTTCTAGGTCCAATAAAATCATTTTGCTAAAACAGTTAGAACTAGCTAACTTAATTTAGACGGATTTCAACTAATATCGGATACCAAAAAGGCTATATATATAACTTTTTAATTATATGGAATACAAGATGAATGACAAAAAACGGTTTTGGTTAAACAACTATTTCAAATAGTTTACTATGACATAGGTATATCATCAAGCGTTTATGATAACATCACCAGTCATTATCACTTTCAAGTTCACTTTTTAATTTTGTTAGGGTTTTTTAATTATTGTTTATTTTTCAATTGTAAATCTAAGATTCTCCATTGCATTACAATATTGAAATCACCACTCTTAAGCTGGTTTAAATACAAAATTAAGTAAATTTTAAAATAAGAATAACGAAATATCGATAAGCCGAGAAAATGGGGATATACTCGGTTTAACTTTGATATTTCTTTATATCGAGAACCTAAAAGCTAAAGCAATAAAGTGCAACCATAAAAATCGCTGTAAAATCATCAGTTAAATACACATTTGTAGGTAAACTAAAACTAATATCGAAATATTAGTGCATATCGGTTTCAACTCTGTATATCCTGATTACAAAGTTAGTACTGAGCCAATGAGATTTAAATACGAAAGTATGTACCAGTTAGGTTTACCAGATACCATTCAGATAATAAGTTTTCATTCCTCATGCTCGGAAAGGAGCGTTTCCTTAATCTGAGTATTGGGAGGAAAACGCTAGTTCCCACCAGCGGGCGGGAAATTCTCATACTATTTACTTCCTTCCTTAGGGCGGAAAGTAAAATTTAAAAAATAGAACTGAATTAGGTTACGTACATACAATCTTTGGTACAATTATAATAAAAGTATTTGGCTGAATGGCCAGTAAAAGGACTATAAAATCATTTTTTATTTTCCTTGCATTCGAAATGAAAAGTAGAGTAAAAGGAATCAAACCCTACTCGGACTATAGCAACCTCGTAGGGATTGATTCCTTTCCACCCTTATACCCAATCTACTATTGTTACTTCATTTATAAATGTTTTTTACATTGTCAGGCCAACAAAGTTGCGTCAGCTTCCGAGACACGTCAGGTTGAGGTGGGTGAGGTGGACTCCCCCAAAAGGAAACACAATAAGATCAAAACATCCAAGTATACGTTGCTTCTCTTCGTACCAAAGAATCTCAGTGAGCAGTTTCGGAGGATTGCCAATTTTTACTTTTTGATTGTTACACTCATCGCCATATTTATAGGTATGCGATAACTATTTAATATTGAAAAAAGAAATACTGTCAGTTTAAAATAAATAAATAAAAAAGCCTATATTTCTACCAGTTGATAGAAAATGTAAGTAATTTAATGTTTAAAGTTTTGTTAGTATGTAGTTAATTTTACAGTATTTATATATATATATATATATATATATATATATATATATATATATATTCTCTATCAATTATAAATATAGGGATCTATATTTATAATTACATAGATACAGTACTATAACATCACAGTACCATGGTGCTGTTGGTCATTAGCATAGTTTTCGCAAGATTCATTTCTAACCCTGCCAGATTACTGGCGTTATTTAAGGTCTCTACCATGCTCTGCACCCTCCTCCGATATCAGGACCAGGAGACCTATTTTTGAATTACGAATGCGATTTCGAAATCACCGCTGACTAAATAGTCAGCGGTGACTTTGAGGTCACGGATTCCTAAGCATCCAATTTTTGAAAGTCCATCGCAGAGCTGCCAACATAGATAAAGTACACACATAAATGTAACACTTCGGTTCCACGCAGAATGTAGCCGCTACCGGTTATTGCCGGCTATATATATATATATATATATATATATATATATAATATATATATATATATATATGTATATATATGCACATATGAGAGTAGACTAAATAGGTCTCCTGGTCGTCAGCGAAACGGAGGTGATTGAGGTGTCGATTTTCGATTTTTATGCCGCGTCTTTTCCAGTCAAGTTTATTTAGAGCTTATAAATAGGCGGCTTATGGGTCTATCTCTTTTGTTGCCTATATCTTTAGTATCACCTTTTTGGTATAACAAAATTATGTTAGATTCGGACCATTGGGTGGGTGTTTCACCAGTTTCCAGGACGTAATCAAATAATTTTGTCAAGGGAGTAACCAAGAATGGGGCAGCCGCATGTAGAGATTCGTTTGTTATGTTCATTGCATCTATGACTTCATTTTCATCTATTTGAATTTTATTTAAATTACTACCTGGTCTAGTGGTACTTTGTGATTTTATTGCTGGTTTCCATTGGTTCCTTAGCGCTGTATAACCTGTTGTAAAACGTTTGCTATGGAAATGACGTCTCTGCGATTGTTTTCGGTCATAGTACCTCGTTTCAGTCCCTCTATCCAAGGTTTGTGTGGGATGAGCTCTTTGTATGCCTTCTTCGTACTTCCAGTTTGGCTGAGGTGTTTTTCAATGTTATTATACCTATAATTTGTATAGTCCTTATTTACATATTTACTGACAAGCTTGTAGAACGCTGAGATTTCATTTTTAATTGTTCTGGTTTTATTTTTACTTTTTTGTACATATTGTCTTCTCTTCATGAGATGTAATGTTCGTTCTGACAATATTTTATGGTTTTTCTTCGAGTTCTCGTGCTGTTATACACGATCCCTGTATAGGATATTGCACCCTGATGCCGACTCAGCACTACGAAGCTCTCAGTCGCATTGCATCCGTGAGTCAGTTGCATCCCACATCCCAACAAGACCGGTCAGGCTGCCAAAGGGTCAAATTAGTAATATTCTTAATTATTTCAATTTGTGTAATCTATGAATTTTAATTCGTGTAATAAAACATTTCTTTTTTAAAACTTGATTTTGAGAACCCCGTACAACAATTGGTGGCAGCGTAAAGGGATCTCAAAGATCCTCGGTTCGTCTCCTGAATTCTAAAAGTGAAGGAAAAAATAATAAGAGACAGTCCAGTCGTGATCAAGTGAACCAGTGACGTCATAATACGTGAATAAGTGTGTATCCTGAAAGAAAATCTGCATCTTGAAAGAAAACCTCTGTATACTGAAAGAAAATCTGCATCCTGAAAGAAAACCTCTGTATCCTGAAAGAAAATATCTGCATCCTGAAAGAAAATCTCTGCATCCTGCTAGAGCCTGTCGAAACAAGGCAATAATTGCTCAAGCCCGCCAAACGTAGGCGCATCCTGCTCAAGCCTGCTGAATCTAGGCACACCTGCTGAAGCCCGTCAAACTTAGGCGCATCTTGCTGAAGCCGCTGAAGCAACAGATACCTGAAAGAAAAAACGACCCACGAAAACAACGCAACTCATATAAGCAGCACACCGGACCGGCACTTGAAGAAATATCAATCCTACCTGTATAAATATAAACATCTCATCTCTAGACAAAACATCCTCGCTCGACGATGTTTCTTATCGCGTCGTACTACGCCGTCAGCATCCTAAACCTGTGAGTCTTTGGTCATACACTATTGTAATATTCTTATATTAGCCAAGCGTGAACAGTTCCTGACGTCATATTGTTAATATTATAATTATTTTAAGTTAAGAACTTTTGTGACGTAATACTGTTTTAATTTTTATTATTGTTTTATTAGTTCATTTACAATATATCTTTTATTTTTCTTTTTACTGCAATTCAATTATTTAGCTATATACAAAATGTCGAAACCAAAAGAAGAATCTTCCTCAACTCTAACCGTAGACTTAAATGTCCTTATTAAATTTATTGGGAAATTCGATGGTGACAGAGAAAGATTAAACCCATTTTTAACAAACTGTCGAAATGCAATCGAGTTAGCGAACCACGCACAGCGCGACATTATTTTCAAATATATTCTTAGCCGATTAGAAGGCAGAGCGGAATCCGCCTGCTCCATAAAAGAATTCGACGATTGGCCTATGTTAGAAGAATTTTTAAAAACACATTTTGGCGAAAAGAAGCACTACACACATTTACTCTCCGATTTGCAGGAATGTAAACAAGGCCCTACAGAAACAGTAAACCAATTCTCTTTAAGAGTAGAAACTTGCTTAGCAAAACTATTAACAGAAATTAATATATCAATTCCGACCAAAAAGAAAGCCGAATTAAGTGGCCGTGTCGCTGCTATGGAGGACCTTGCCTTACACACCTTCACATTAGGTTTAAATAATAAATTATCTACTATTATTAGGTGCAGAAACCCAGAATCTTTAAACGAAGCCATTAACTTCGCAGTAGCTGAAGAGAAAATCTTAAATAATATGAAAAATCAATTTCAGCCTTCCACAACACGCGTTCACCAGAGTGAACGACCACGTTCTTCACAACCTAATTCACGTTTTCCTTTAAATTTCAGCTCTCGAAATCGCGCATTTCCAAGGCCAAATAACTTCAATAATAATAATAATTCACAAATTAACCCAATATGGCCTAAAAGAAATTCTTTTACACAGAATAATGAAAGATACCCTAATAATTCTAACAGGCAACAACCATTTTGTCGTTATTGTAAATCATCGGGTCACGTAATAGAACAATGCCAAAAACGAGAATTCAATAATCGCCGCTTCCAAGTTAACTTTTCTCAGCCTGAAGATGATGTTATTAACAATGACACTAATGAAAATATGCAAGAAAATTTTGAGTCCCATAATCAAACTAGTCAGAATTTAAACGCTTAAACGGTCCACGGAGGTGTCACGTGCAACCCGTCGACATAAAAGACACCCCATTAGCCAATAATTCACCAACGCAGGCCATACGACAGGGTAACCAGCCCCAAAAAGGAGGCCTTGCCACTCAAAATAATATTCCGCAGACCACACGACAGGGTAACCAGCCCCAAAAAGGAGGTCTTGCCACTCCAAATAATATCCCGCAGACCACACGACAGGGTAACCAGCCCCAAAAAGGAGGTCTTGCCACTCCAAATAATATCCCGCAGACCACACGACAGGGTAACCAGCCCCAAAAAGGAGGTCCTGCCATTACACAATACATGCATAAAAAAGAACAAATAATCGCAACTGAAAAGCAAATTTATGAAATCACTTCAATCCCTTTAAAAACATCATTACCACATATCGTTGTAGAAACACCTGTTTCTAACATACCGCTTACCTTACTAGTAGACTCAGGTTCCTCGGTTAGTCTTATAAAGAAATCATCCCTAGTCAAAAACTTAAAATTAACACCTGAAACCATAAAACTCAAAGGTATCGACCCTGTTGAAGACACAACCCCAACTTTGGGTCATTTTATGTTAAAACTATATGTATCCAGCACTAAATCCATATCTCAAAAGTTTCACGTTGTACAAAATATAAATCTTCCTTATGACGGAATAATAGGTAACGACTTGTTAAGCTCATTTGGTTGCAACATTGACTATACTAACGACATTCTTACAATAGGAAAACTCATAATAAAACTACATTTCTCAGATCCAACATACATAATTCCTCCCAGAACGGAAACCATTATTGAATGTTCTGTTTCAAATCCTGAAATTCAAGAAGGCGCGATAATTGACAAACATCTATCGCAAGACCTATTAATAGCAAACTGTTTAGTCAAAATTAAAGATAATAAAAGAGTAAATATATCAGTAGTGAATATCTCAGAACGTCCTGTAACCTTAAACTCAAATTTAAAATTGAAACTTCTTCCTATAGATTCTCTTAAATTAATAAACGCTAGTTTTACAAATAACTTAAACTATAAAAATGATTCCTTAAGCCGCACTCAAAAGGTACTAGACCAATTAAGAACGTCTCACCTTAATTCCGAAGAAACCGATGCGCTATACAGTGTCTGTTCCGATTATGCAGATATTTTCCACCTTCCAAATGATCAGTTAACCTACACCGATGCTATAAAACACGATATTAAAACCACATCAAACGAACCTATCCACTCGAAAACCTACAGATTCCCTGAAGTACATAAAACTGAAGTAAACAAACAAATAGATCAAATGTTAGAACAAGGTATTATAAAACCCTCAATTTCTCCGTGGTCGTCACCCATATGGGTGGTCCCAAAAAAAATCGACGCATCTGGCGAAAGAAAATGGCGTGTAGTCATAGACTATAGGAAACTCAACGATATTACAATCGGAGACACTTACCCCATCCCACAGATTACAGAAATATTAGATCAGCTCGGAAAGAGTAAATACTTCTCAACTCTCGATCTCGCGTCTGGTTTTCACCAAATATTAGTTAACGAGGAAGACGCACCCAAAACAGCCTTCAGTGTACCACAAGGACACTTCCAATTTACTCGGATGCCATTTGGTCTAAAAAATGCCCCTTCCACATTTCAGAGGCTCATGAATACAGCCCTTTCAGGCCTCCAAGGCATCAGATGTTTCGTGTATTTAGACGATATCGTGACGTACTCGTATGATCTATCCCATCACATTGAAAATCTATCCCACATATTTCAAAAACTTAGACAGTTCAACCTTAAGCTACAACCCGATAAGTGCGAATTTCTTCGCCGCGAAGTCGCTTATCTCGGTCACCTTATAACTGAAGAGGGTGTCAAACCAAATCCTAGTAAAATAAAGGCCGTATCCGATTTTCCAATCCCAAACACTCCGAAAGACATTAAATCCTTTCTCGGTCTAGTCTCTTATTACCGCAGATTTATTCCAGATTTCTCCAAATTAGCTAAACCACTTACTTCCCTCCTAAAAAAGGATATCCCATTTAAATGGGAGAATCAACAACAGTTAGCCTTTGACCTTCTAAAACATAAACTTACCTCAGCTCCTTTATTAAGTTATCCAGATTTTACTCAGCCTTTCATCCTAACTTGCGACGCTTCCAACTTCGCCATAGGTGCGGTTTTATCACAAGGAACCATTGGGAAGGATAAACCAATAGCATATGCGTCAAGAACCTTAAATAAAAATGAAAGTAATTATAGCACAACCGAAAAGGAACTCCTTGCTATTATATTCGGTTGCAAAACATTTCGTCCTTACCTGTATGGTCGCAAATTTCAAATAGTTACCGATCACCGGCCTCTCAGATGGCTTTTTAATCATAAAGACCCTAGCAGTAAACTCCAGAGATGGCGCCTCAAACTAGAAGAATACGAATATGAAATTGTCTATAGAAAGGGAAAATTAAATTCAGCTGCAGACGCTTTATCTCGACACCCTGTAAATCCAATATTCCCTGAAAACTCTGGAAATGAGCTTACAAACCTTAATCCCGTTGATCTTACTCCAAATCCTAACCAAACACCCGATGAATCTGCAAACCCTGAAAATGATAATGCTCTATTTAGTCCCATAACATTGGAAGACCTTAACCTTCAACTCCCATCTACTCCTGACTTTGAATTTAATGATTTACCTAACTTAGACTTCCTTGATACTAATGATATAAATCTATTCCCTGAATTCACTTCTAATGATAATCCAGGCTCCATTCAATCAACCGATGCTCAACCTCCAACTGAACGTTCAATTCCTTCTTCAACAAATCTTAATCCAATCCCTGAATCTGCGTCAAGTAATCAGAAACAGGATCCTACCATAAATCCTACTTCCACATATTCGCCTAACCTAAGTGATAATTACTCTAAATTTTGTAAATCTAATCCAAATACAATTTATGATACTCACATCATCGAACACAATGATAATCTACTGAAAACCACAAATAAAATCATTGTGGTCCCAACTTCTTTAGACCTAGATGAGTCCATACCTTATGTTCAGGATATCCTTTCAAATTCTTCAGACTCCGAATCATTTATCCAATCCGAAAAAACCCTACACTCCTTCAAGACTCTTGCCCATAATGACAAACTCTACTATTTCTTATTTACAAAAGTACATCACTTTGATGACTTAACCTACAGTGACATCTTTGAAACCCTTAAAAATTGCAGAGATCATTTAACTTCCAGTGATCAATCTGAAAACAAAATTAGTATTTCAGATTTTAAAAATCCCTTCGACAAACATTCATATTCCAAGATATACAATATACTAGTTTACTTATTCAATAATACTGGGATCGAAATTCATATATACAAAAACTCTATATACTACCCATCTCCAACTGAAATAAGTAAAATCATGAAAGAAAACCACGATATCCCTATCGCAGGTCATCTTGGTTCTAATCGAATGTATAATCGAATTCGTGAACAATATTTTTGGAAAAACATGCGCAGCGACATTGAAAATTATGTCAAACAATGTTCGTCTTGTCAAACTAACAAAGCTCTTCGTAAAATAAATAAAGCTCCCATGCAGATCACCAGTACTTCCACTGTTCCGTTTGAAAGATTGTCCCTGGATATTGTCGGCCCACTTCCAGAAGCTGGAACTGCTAAACTAAAATATATCCTTACCCTTCAAGATGACCTTACAAAATATTCAGCCGCATATCCTATTAGAACTACAACAGCCGAAGAAACTAGTGACTGTCTCATACACTTCATTTCTCAATTCGGTATTCCAAAAACCATATTAACAGATCAAGGTACCAATTTTACAGCTGAGCTATTCAAAGAAACCTGTAAATTCCTAAAAATCAAACAGTTGTGGTCATCTCCGTATCATCCACAAACCCAAGGCGCGCTTGAACGCAGCCATTCCACTTTAAAAGAATATCTCAAATCATATGTCTCTGAACCTCAAGATAACTGGCCAAAATACGTATACACTGCCATGCTTGCATATAACACTTCAATTCATTCAACCACAAACTTTTCCCCTTATGAACTTCTATTCGGTCATAAGCCTTATATCCCTAATTCTGTTTACGAATCTACATCTAATGTCACTTATTCTGATTATCTTCAAAGATTAAAACACCGTTTTCAATATACACGAAAAAAAGCTTTAGAACACATAAAAAAATCTAAAGAATCGTCTAAAGCTTACTATGATTCACACTCAAGACCTGTTCAATACCACGTAGGTGATTATGTCTTCCTCAAAAATCACCTCCGTCTTCGTAAAGCATTATCGCCAATCTGGAAAGGGCCTTACAAAGTCCTGAAAATAAATGGACGCAACACTCTCACCTTGCTTATTAATAGGCGACATGTAATTCATCACTATGATGAAATTAAACTTGCCAGACGCGGGAATGATTCGTGAAAAAGAAAACTAATTATACACTATATACAAATTATACACATTTTATACACTAAAATCGAAGAAATATACTTATTTACTTATCCTTTTCTTTTAATCATAATTAATATTATACATCTAATTAGTTTTATACATCAAATATTAATTTTAATTAGCTTTAGTAACCACAATTTTACTATACTTGTATTAAACCTACTACATTTATTTTCAGTTTCGTGACCGTATCAAACGGAAACTACATCCAACCAACCATACATAACCCTGGAATATATTTTGATTCAATTGGCTCGTTAAGAATAGTAGACAGTTATTTAAGTGTAGTTATACCAATAGATATTTCATTTATCAAGCCTCATATCGACAACTTGAACGGTGTGATAGGCAGCTCCCGATACTTGTGTAAACAAAGTGGCAACTTCGAAGAATTATATTGTCATAACATACTGCAACCTTTATCAGTCCGGTACCATGACATCATAAGAGACTTCGAGTCGATCTCGCATTTCATCGAATTCCGATCTAAGAGGTCAGCCTGGTTTAGTGGTATAGGTACTGTTTTTAAGCACTTATTCGGAACAATGAATGAAGACGATGCTATTAAATATACCAATGCTATTCATACTATAGAAGACGACCAGAGTCAATTATCAAAACTAGTTAAAGATAATATTTTAGTAACGACTTCCACTCTGTCTTCGTTTAAAAAACTTATAAATGACATTAGTAATAACGAAAATCAAATAAATACAGCTGTAGAGAATTTATCTACTCAGCTAACAAACTTAACTTTGACAACAAATCGCATAAATTTCGAAACAAAATTAAATCAAATAATGAATATGTTAGAAAGCCATTTACTAACCTTGTCTTTTAAATTGGAAGATATTATCAATGGAATTATGTTTAGCAAATCAAATGTTTTATATCCATCTATAATTACACCGAAACAACTGTTTTCTGAACTAGTGGAAAATTACCGATTTTTACCAAATTATAAACAGTTTCCTTTAAGTTTATCTCTTGACAATATGTATATGTTAATTAATATCTCTGAGTTAGCATGTTATTATAGTAATAATAAAATAGTTTTTATTTTAAATATACCCTTAGTGACTCCGAAAGAATATGACTTGTACCACTGTATACCATTTCCAGTTATGTTTCAAAACAATAGCTACTCAATTATTACACCATCCTCAAAATACTTAGGAATAACTAGAGATAAGACGTTTTATACTAAGTTATATGATTTAAATAGTTGTAAGATATTGCATAACATGTATTATGTATGTGACACATCCGAAGTTTTCTCTAGCTCTAATAATAAAATTTGTGAAACTGAAATCATGTCAAAAGCCTTGAGCTCTGTACCCGATCAGTGCGAAATTAGAACATTTCAAGGTTATGTTGAAATATGGCAAAGATTATATAATAATAAGTGGATCTATGTTATTTCGGAAAACTCCAAACTGTCAATAGATTGTACCAAATCAAAAAGCACTGAAATTAATATTATCGGTACTGGTATTCTAAGCCTGTATACAGATTGTGTAGCCTATTATAAAGATTTAGTATTAATTCCGAAATCTAGTAATAACATTGAACTTCAAACTATTTACTTCTCTCTCGATTTAGTTAACGATAGTCGCCTTAACATGTCTCTACAAAAGATAAAAAGTATTCCAAAATTAAATTTAAAAAACATTGATCTTGATTCAATTCCTTTAGAATATAATAAAGCAAATGATGATATAATGAAAAACTTAGATGAAATAATTGAAAAACCACATATAGTTAGATATGGCACACATTATTCTGTATTAGTTTTTATTTCATTATGTTTATGTATAAGTATAATAGCCTTTAAGTTCTATTTTACCTGTATACCCGGCAGCAGCCTTTTAAAATGTTTACGTAAGAACAAAAATAATAATGTTGCTCGCGAGGAAAACGAAGCTAACAACCCAGAAGATATCCCTATGCCCAGACTTAGAATCCATAATTAAATAAATAAATAAATATAAAACTGTAAGTATAATTATTGATATAAAATAATACCTATTGCTCTTTACAAATGAAATTTAATCTTCTTTCCCTAACTTCGAATTAACCCCGAAGTTAGTCTTTCTCGGGGGGCTGTTATACACGATCCCTGTATAGGATATTGCACCCTGATGCCGACTCAGCACTACGAAGCTCTCAGTCGCATTGCATCCGTGAGTCAGTTGCATCCCAAATCCCAACAAGACCGGTCAGGCTGCCAAAGGGTCAAATTAGTAATATTCTTAATTATTTCAATTTGTGTAATCTATGAATTTTAATTCGTGTAATAAAACATTTCTTTTTTAAAACTTGATTTTGAGAACCCCGTACAACAGTGCGTTCTGTATGCTTGTGGTGATGATTTTAATTAAGTTATCGTAATATTTTCGGACTGAGATTTTATTCTGATTGGCCAATATCAAGATATCACTTTTCGCTATGGCGGAACTTAAGCTTTCGTAGAATTTCATTTTCGTTTTTGCATTTCAATGTATCTTTGACCTCTTTCGTTTCTGTTGCCGTACCCGTTTGCTTTCATGATGAGATGTTCCTCTTTTTTGGGTGTCCCGATTTTCGCGTTTAGGTCACCTATCAGTATATAGTTTTTGTTTGCTAGTTGTATTGCCTTACTTACTGTTGTGTAAAAACTATCAGTTTCATCGTCACTTGCTGTTGATGTAGGGGCGTAAACCTGTATTATTGATAAGCTAGTACTTCCAAATTTCAGGTTTAACATTGCTACTCTCTCCGAAAATCCGATATAGCTTTGTATGTTATTTTTATATATGGTTTTTGTTATAAAACCCACGCCAGACCTACCGGGCGTGTGTCCCGTATAACACAAAATGAAGTTTTCATGTTCTTCGATTTTGTTTCCGACACGTCTTAATTCAGCTAGGCCTATTATGTCGTATTTAATTTCTTTGAGGGCTTCGTTTAACTCGAGCATGTGTTCGTACGATGAGAGTGATTTAATGTTATATGTCAATATGTACTGCTTTTTTCGTAAGTTTCTGAAGTTTATTTTTTCTTTTGGAGGGTTTTGGTCATGATCTTCCTCGGTGATCAGCCGGATTGGAAGATGATTTTTATGTTTTCTCTGTTTTTGTATATTATTGATACTAATGGCAGTGTTGGTGGCGCTGGGCGTGGACGGCGTTAATTGCTACATGTTTTCGTTTTTATTTCCTGACGGACCTGGAGACCTATTTCTGAATTACGTATGCGACTTCGAAATCACCGATATGTGACTCATAATCACCGAATTTCATTATTTAGGAATCCGTGACCTCTTGTATGTATATATATCTTGTTATGTTATTTACCGCATTTGATTTTCTAGTGTAACACCTACTGAAACAAATCAAATAAACACAATATGCTCTAAACTTGTCAACTATTCCTTATTTACTTGTATATAGACAGCCCTGTGTCACCTTATACGAGCATTGCGCCGTTGACGTTTATGGTTATGGTGACTGCTGTGAAGCAAGGCTACGAAGATTGGCTTCGGCATAAGGAGGACGACAGAGTAAATAACAAAATTGGTATGCATCATTTACACATATACTGACTATTAACTAAACATTTTTAAATGAGTAAGTTTAACAAGTTTTAGCCTTATTTGTGTATATATATAAATTTAATATATTCCACAGTGTGAAGAAAATTTGTAGGTTATATATATTTACAGTCTTGAATTATGAAAATACTTTTTTTTCATAGCTCTTTAAGTTATTTCGTTTCTCCTAATGTACATATGTAAAAGTCCTAGTCCTTCGCACGGCTGGACTGCATGCCACAGACAGGTGGAGTATATACTTTTCTAAGGTAGAACTACAACAATAGAATAATCCAGTACTGTTATATCTTTACAGTTGAAATAGTTCATAAGGGCGTTATCAAACAGGTGAAGAACTCGACAATCGCACCAGGCACGCTGGTCAGAGTACGCAGGGGCAAAGAAGTGCCAGCTGATTTAGTGCTACTATGTTCCGCCGATGAGAAAGGGAAATGTTTTATAACCACTGCCAATTTGGATGGAGAAACAAATCTCAAAACTTTGAGGGTACCTCCTCCCCTTGTAGGGTATACACCAGGTGATTATTTCGTCCAATTCTATTTACACAGACATATTGGGTAGTCTAAATAGTTGTGCTAAAAATACAAATGTTGTTTAATTTTCATTAATTTTAATCTGAAGACGACTGAAAAAAAGTTGATAGAGTATTTAATCGTAATTTAAAATAAATATGGAACTAAATAAATAATACATTATTAGAAGAAAAATTAATTAACGTAGTAAGTGTTAAATAATAAAATATCCCATGAAAACACAATTAAGATATTAAATATCTGAAATACAATAGATGTACATATAAATATTATTTTTAAAGTGTTGATTAGGTTTTGTATGGTAATTTTGAATGGTGTATGTGAATGATTTAAGATTATGGATTTATTAAAGAATGTCAATGTTACGATCGTTTTTTCAGGCCCTTTTATTTTAAACTGTTTTTCAAATCTTTGTCGAGTACAATATAAGTTAAATACGTTAGATGCGGACTAATAAGCATGAAATTGTGTTCAGATATTCTACCACAAGGGATGCGAATAGAGATACCGAATCCAATACCAGACTTGTACACTTTTTATGGCCGTTTGGATATCCCTGACTTGGATTCGATTGTTTTAAGTACTGATAATATTATGCTCAGAGGATCCAGAGTTAAAAATACAGAGTGGGCTATTGGATGTGCAATATACACCGGTAAGTACTAGTAAATAAAACTTTATCTTTATAACTTCGTAAGAATTAATGTCGCCTTTTTTAAGAACACGATTAAGGTATTTATGACCTTGTCTAGACTAAGACGTTACTGCTTTTAAAATATCTAAGAAGCACACGAAAGTAAATGCAATTTAGAATTAATTGATGAATAGAAATATTAGTCTACAAAAAATCTATATACCTCTAGAGATTTTTTTATTATTTTTTCATCGTACGAGAACTTGAATCAGAATTACACTTTCATCATAAATGAAAGGAAGTTACTGATATCACTAGTATACCAATGTTATGTAGTGTTTGACACGCTACAAATTTCGTAGAACGGTTTAAGCTTAATCTATATTCTATAAAATGCCTGTATACTATCACATAAATTCATTTACTTCCAAGCTCGGCACATTCTAAAAGGTTACGGGGTTACGTTGGTATTTTGTGTCAATATGACAACCCGCGTTGATTATAAGTAATAAAGTTTCATTTGTAATATCAAATCTAAACTTTAATTAATTTTTGTGACTTATTACAGTTTACTATTACTATACTTAGTGATGCTACATGTATTTTTATTTAAATTTGCCTTTGTTTACATATTCTTATTCAGTATACCTGTCCGACATTATATTTGTATTATCAACCAAATACCTCGTATTATTTATTAGACGTCTTCAAACCTTATACAACACACGACGACACTACTATTTTTAAAATATTATTTAATCGATAGTACCAACATAAATTAACTATTACTTATAAAATATCTATATGTGACTGTTGCAGGCGAAGAAACAAAATTAGCACTCAACTCCAAATACGCTGGTAACAAATTCTCGTCGTGTGAATTGGCCACGAATATGTTTTTACTATTCTTTATAATCCTACTAATAATTGAGATTGTTGGCTCATATGTGGCCAAATTTCTGATTGAAAGATATAATGGGGACCGTGATGTATATTTAGGCCCAGGATCATCTACTTCACTACGCGTTTCTGGTGTATTACAAGACATGTTCTCATTTTTGCTGCTTTATTACTATATCATACCGATGTCTCTGTATGTGACTATTGAACTTAACAAATTACTTGGTAGGTACATTTATAGTATAATTCGTAAATATTAAGTATAGAAAAGGAACATGTTTTAAAACGTTTTAAGTAAGGATAGTTATTGGTGGTACTCTAAAGTTCACGTTCACTGTGTTTGTAATGATGATTGCAGGCATAAATCTCATAGGAATCAAATGCAAGGTAGATGAATTAAGTCTGCTCGTTTTTAATTATATAAACAAAAAATAAATAAAAGATTTTTTTTTAAATAACTAAACAAATAACGTTTGATAAATTTTCCAATATATGCCGCTAACGATCTGTATTTAGCTTAATATATTTGACATTCCCCACAAGACTATAACGTAAATAAAATAATAGACTTAAATATAAAATTTTCATATACGTTATATAAGGAATTCAAGAATATTCTAGAATAAAATGTTATATTTTATATGTATTTGAAATGTTTAGCTTTATAATATCGCACTTAAGTATGTAACCAGCACGAACTTTTATGTCGGTCTTACTTATGATGATTTCAGTACTGCAAACGTAAATATCAACGTGGCATCAATCTCGATTAAAACTTAATAAAGTAAAAAAAATAGTGCTGATATTTAAACTGAGGTTCATTTCAATGTATATTATTTCTTTAGGTACGTACTTCTTTACATGGGATAAAGACCTCAGCTGTGAAGAAACTGGTAGGCCTGCGCTAGCTAACACTTCTGACCTAAACGAGGATCTGGGACAGATAGAGGTGCTTTTTTCAGATAAAACTGGGACTTTAACGAAAAACTTAATGGCATTTAAAAGCTGTTCAATAAAAGGGCATATTTATGAAGAGAGAGACTCAAAACTTTATGACACCGAAGGATTTGAAGATCCAGTGAATATCCAAAACGTAAGACAAAAGTAATAATAAAAAAAAATTGAGTTTCTGTTTATAACAAATATCTATCAACCTGATATATATAGCTTTAAACTATACTGTATTGCTTGACAAAATTGAACCTTGCTCAAGTTCTTTTTAATGTGGAACAAAACAATTGACTGTTTGATGTATGTTTACTAAAGACGCTATACGTCATAAGTAGAACAATATTTAAAATGTGTTTTTGTTACAGAACGATATCAGATTTTTTTTTACAATATTAGCACTATGTCACACTGTTCAGATCTCAAGTGAGGATATGAGAAAGCTTAGCGTTCGTTTATCGCAATCCGGAAACCCTCTCGACTTTTTAAAAATAAGAAAATTATTGAAGTCTGGCGCTTCAAATCAGAGTTCTTTAGTTAGAAATGGTACTGCGGGCACTGTGCTTAATGACGGTGGTGGTAATATTGAATATCAAGCAAGTAGCCCTGATGAAAAGGCTTTAGTTGAGGCAGCTGCCAGAGTTGGAGTTACATTTCTTGGTGAGGATGGAAATGACGTGCTGATAAAAATTGGAGATGATACGGAAATGTACGAACGGTTACAACTAATAGAATTCACATCGGAAAGAAAAAGAATGTCCGTAATAGTCAGGGATAAGAATGGAAAGGTAAGGCTACGGTAGTTAGTATATCTACTAATTCTTAAAATATAACAAAATTTAAAATATCCGCTTAAAATTATTTTAAAGATTTTTATTGTAAACAAAATTTCCAAAATTCGCGTTAATTTGTAATTTCGTTATTGACACCTTACTACAAGATTTTTTTTGTAATAAATTAGTTTTGAAGTCTCAGAATTGGGAAATAAGTAAAATAGTTTCATTGAATTATTCTCAGCTATATTTAATTTCTACGAGATACGCAATGCAAACAATACAATTATATTAATAATTTCATTTAAATTCCAATAGAAAGTCCACACTTTAACCGTATTAAATATGCATATTCGGCTTCATTTTTCTATAAGCACAATCAGAGATGTGAATTATTTGAAATACATATATTTCAAATGCAAATACAAAATGCAAAATACCCATTTTTATTTTATATTTGAAATACTTTTTTCTAAATGTATTTTGTATTTTATTTGAAATACTCTATATAAATATTTAGTATTTATAAAATACAAAATAGTTTCGTTGCATTTTTAATTAATTTTTACAATTTTTCATTCTTTAATCCATGATTTCCTTATTTATGAACGCACTGATCGTGATCGTAGTGTTGTCATTGTCATTTGTCAACTAGAACAATAATGCCAACATTTAGGCCCCATAGGCGGAACATGAAAGATGAACTCTTTGAACAAATACTAATTTTCAGTTCAATAAATAAAAGTGGTTATGCTTAACAATGTATTTTATTTTTAAAACCTATTTTAAAAATACGTATTTTGCATTTTGTATTTAAATACTTTTATTCAAAACTATTTTGTATTTCTATTTGAAATAGTGCTAGCAACTATGCATTTGCATTTTGTATTTAAATACTTTTACTAAACTATTTTTCACATCTCTGAGCACAATCAATATTATAAGTTTAACAAAGTGTTAATGGAGTATAGAGCATAGAAGCACTATTTCGTCATTTCAGTCGAAACACACTTACTACTAGACATAGGTTTTCCCCAAGTATCGGGACGCAGGTAGACCCTGCCTGCGCTGCTAGTGCTCAGTACATTGCTGGCATCGTTATCAATTCGTCCATCTTATGGGTGGCCTTCTAATTGTTTAACTCATATTATTACTTTTCTATTATAGATATGGTTATTTTGTAAAGGGGCTGAAAGTTCAATTTTCACCATTTGCAAGGATTCTCTGGAAATCGAGGAAACTAATACAAATGTTAATTTATTTGCTAATGAAGGTTTAAGGACACTAGCAATAGCTTATAGGGAAATACCTGAAGACGAATATTATAAAACATCAGAATGTGAGTTATTTTGTACACACCCTTACATAACTTTTGCAAAATTGGTAGTCATTTGGTAGTGCTGTAGAATAATCTTACATCCAAACCAAATTGTTTGAATGAGTTAATGATAGGTTGTTTGCTGGATGTAGATGTTACAAATACAATATTGAACCTTAAACTTCTAGGTCAATTGAATACATTGGTATTGAATATTACTCTAGATTTTTCTGTGAACTGCCTTGGTCTGAATGCAATCGTTAAAATGAAACATCAGTTCCATTTCGATGTATCTACCATCTTCCTCCTGCACTTTCAAATTTGAAATTATCAATCAAGAATCATTGAGTGGTTTTTAACCCTTAGGCATCCAACAGAACACTTCGTGGCTTGAAACTTCTCAGTTCCAAGTTGGGGCGTTCTACTCCTACAACGTAGACTTTGAGGCAGAGTTTAGTTAGTAGTCTAACGGTAATTGGCTACTGGGGTATCTTCAATGGGCTTTCGGCTCCTTTTAGAGGATTCTCTGCCTCGTGATGGTATCGCGCAGATGCTAAAAGAGACGTATTTTGAAATTACTAGAAAAGAATCTTCCCTTCGCATAAGAGAATAAATCATGTGCAAAAATATTGTTTAGGTACTGATCCCAATTTTATATATTTTTGAATCATTGAAACACAAAATTTTTGTGTTATCATATCATAGAAAGAGAGAGAGATTCACTCCATTACATAACAGCCAAACTAAATACCTATTTAGTAATAAAATACCAAATGCATAATAATATACCTATATTATTATGCATAAACATTGCTATACTTAATAACATAAGTGAATTTAATTATAATATTTTTTATTCTTTTGTAGCAATCAAGAGAATAGAAATAACGGATGCCGAATCCTTACAACAAGTAACACAGCAATACAGATCTTTGGAAAGAGAATTGACTCTTATTGGTGTCACTGCTGTAGAGGACTGTCTGCAAGACGACGTGGCTGACACGTTAGCTTCTCTAAGAAGGGCTGGGATCAAGATTTGGGTTCTCACCGGCGATAAGGTGTTTAATTCAAAGCAAGTTTTAAAATTAGATATTTTTATTTATGGTAAGGAAACTTTTAGCTTTTGCCTCACCTTATGGTAAAGACCATAACGTGAAATAGGGCAAAAAGCATGTCCGACTCACTCAGAAGCACAACGGTTGCGCTTTATTTGTAATTAATATTAATTTTTAATTATTATTTATACGTCTGGAGGTTTACCATATTGATAATAAATAATGTTGTGATGCTGTATAATCCGTGCTACTTACGTGAATATGTATGGTAAAAATATTTGGAAGATTAGATCAGAGAACAAACTCGATTGATGGTCATACAATTTTAGACAGAAAAAGGTTGCTAAGAGTAGCATCTCCTTCACTTCTTCAATACTTGGCTAACTAATAATAATAAGCAGTGGGTACGAGTAAAATGAATACTTATAGTAAAGGAAAAGTTTTAACTATAATTTAATACTAACTTTTCAGCAATATTCTATATAATACTACACTAAAACTATATGTAATATAATAGTTAAATACATAATGATACACATATATAAAATTATTGAATATTAATATCAAGCTTTATAAAATAGTTGGAGAAGGGTTCAAATGATGACTACAAACTGAATAATTAGACGCCAGTTTATTTTAAGCTCTTTAAATATGAAAATTGTTTAAAGTGTAAAAGAATTGGAAAGATTTCGATTATTACAAGTTGAAACTTACATTTAAAATGTATAGTGGCATATATAATGATTATAATAGGATAAAGTGTGATGAAACCCCTTAAATACCTCTTTATATATGACACCTCTTATGTCTTGCTTTGTTTACCACTTCCCACTAAAAAAAGGACCGTTCGTTAATGGACAGCTTGCTTGTAGTTCTCCCATCTTAATATTCCATAAAAAATGTATTGTGACAGCTATAAGGGCATAAAATCAGGCTATAATGATTATTAGTGATGCAACGGATCTCTGTTTCTGATTCCGCAAGTGCGGAAGTTCCGCGCGCTTTTCAACATTCGTTTCTGCTTCTGTTTCCGCAACTTTTATAACGGGGATTTAAACGGAAGTTTACAACCGACGGCTTTTATTTATGACGGATTACTTTTTATAAAATATAACTTGCCACTACTAAATTTTGACTTTTAATAAAATGTTCAGTTGCAATATTGTTTTCTATAGTACATTTCTTATATATCTATTTCTAATCTAGATTTGGTGTATTTGATACTTAATAAAGAATTATATTTGTAAATTTGTTTTTTTTTTCATGTTATTTACACTTCCATTTCCGTTTCTGCTAAAATTTACTTTTGACATCTGTTTCCGTTTCTGGTTCCGCTAAGACACTTCCGTTGCATCACTAATAATTATACGAGTATTACAATTCCTGACTAGAGACTTAAAACGTACTTCATACCATTCTCATTCTAAGTTTTTGCAGCTGAAAGTGTATTTCTTTATATTTGACATTAAATATAACATATTGAATTCATATATATTTTATTCAAAATTTATGTGTATTCATATTTCTGGTACTACGAGTATACAACGTATACGGTATACAACAAATTTCAGCAGAATCGAGACCCACTCGAATGGAATAGTTTACTTGTCTTTTTTCTTACTTATATTTCTATTTACACTTTTTAATAAAATGTGCATTCACATTCGCAAATTATTACTTTGATATTAACTACGTAGGACCGATCGGTATAGACATTTTTGGGATTGTCTAGTAGTTGGTGTCTCTTAGCTAAATTGATAAGGTTGATGATTTATTATTTATTAATTGTTTTTATTCTGTCATTTAGGAATGTTAGTTTACATACCTCTACTTACTGGTTTTCTGGCGGAGATTGCAGCTTTCGCAATAAAGTCGTGTTTTGTTTATATAGATGCTTATAATTATTTAGAACTAATATAAATATATAACATTGTAAATAAATAATTTAATATTTATTCAATTTTAAAGTAAACGATAATAAGGTCAAAGATGACAGAAAGCTTCATTTATACCCTCCACAACTGAGGAAATAATCAACTTAGGGTGAGCATCTTACGTCTAAAGTCGGAACACAATAATGTGTAATATTATTATTATGGCAAATTGTAATGTGTTGGTAAGATATTGATAACTATCTAGGTGAGCTTAGCTGCTTCTTCATTCAGCAAATCAAATGAAGAAGCTTTGTGCTCAGGGGAGCGAATCCCGGTCTCAAAAAAAGGTTATAATTTCACAGTTTTATATATATCTCCATTGTGGATATTAACCATAGAGGTAAAATGAAGCCTTCATTGGTTAACATCCATCCACTGTTGAGAGATTTCTCGCTGATCTTTTAAAATAAATATTCAGTTTGAGTCATTTCCTCAGGTAGAAACTGCCATAAATGTCGCTCAGTCTTCCGCGCACATTTCTGAAAACGATCGAAGGATGTTCTTGATAGGAGTTGAAGACGAAGAAGCCATTCAAGCTCACCTGGACGAATGTAAAAAAATATTGGCCGAAACAAGCTATAAAGATGTTACTTTGATAGTAGACGGAACGACTATGACTCAAGTATTGGACACTCCCTACGCGAGCGATTTCGTGCAAATATCGCTGCAGTGTCATGCTGTACTGTGCTGTAGATTGTCTCCCATACAGAAAGCCAAAGTAAGTACGAAGCTGATAACAAGAATATCTTCGTTTGATTTATTAATGTGGCTCTATCTATAAAGATAGTCACATTAAACTAATAAATTGTTCACCAAAAATTACTCTGCAACAACGCCAATATAATTAGTACTTTACTTTTTTATGTATTTATATTATTAATATACTATTAATACAGACACAATATAGACAATATTTATATTATTAATACAGCACCACGGCAGACTTTATGTGTTGAGTCAGTTGTTATGTAGCACGTACTAGCGGTACCCTACCATAATACATTTTCTGACTTTGAATTATAGCTAATCAAAAATTCAATGATCACATTCGATGAACACTATTAGTTTTCGAAATACATACAACGCTGGCGTTTTTTATGTATGTTTGCGTATGTTTTTTATGTTTGTTGTATATTATTTTTGTATATACATACATATATGTTGTATATAAATGTGTATAATTGTGTGGCACGCTCTACTGCCTGAACGGCTTGAACTTGTAGCTTAAGAGGTCCCGTAGGTTTGTGTTTACTGTGAGAGTGACACTACGTATATCAATTTAAAAAAGTACATATTATACAGAACGGTAGTTAGGTTTGTTAGTTTTTGAATTATCCTTTTTTATTTTCTTGACATTCCACTGTTCGATCATGATAAATCGTTAGCAAATTTACATATTGGAAAAAAATAAATTGGAAGAAACACACACAATTTGTTTGTATCGTATTGATTTAACACATTCTGTGCTCCCCACTCGGGTCCGAAAAATGTGTTTTTTTATTGAAATAATAATAACAATATACATTTATCCATATTTTCAAACATTTACATGTACTTAATCAAAATTCGCCTTAAAAAGTTTTGGTTCCCAGCTATTATTTTTTATTTATTTTGTAAGCAGTGAATGTGTTAACTAATATAATATTGTTTCATAGATAGTGAAACTTATAAAGGAGAGTCCCGAGCGACCCATGACAGCAGCGATAGGTGACGGCGCCAACGACATATCAATGATCCAAGAGGCTCATGTGGGGTTCGGCATTTTTGGACGAGAGGGCCACCAAGCTGCAAGGTCAAACTTCCATTTGAACAAAATCAAAATATCTTCAGTTATCTAATTTAAAAATGAATTGTCAAAAATCATTGCGTTAACCCGTGCGCTAAAAAGCTAAGAAGTTTTCTCATAATAACCCCAATAAACTCCTCCTATTTCTTGCTTGGCACAATGCCCGCAGAAATGGTAAATACACCCCATTCACTTGGGAGATAAAGTTTGAAAATAATGAAAATAATAAAAATTTACGGGTGGGGGTGGCTTTAGGCCTACTTCACAGGCACCTCCGCATACGGGTGGGGGAGGCACCGGGCCTATGGTACAGGCACCCTATGCAGCGGGCATAGGGCATATCCAAGCGGACGGATCCCGTGACGTCAGTGCGGAGCAGTATGCGTCTGCGGCCTCGTATGCAGCGAGAGCATGGGGTTTCTCACCACCACTCGCGGAACGGCCGCGATTAATGAACACGCCGCCGTCTTTCGGTCATCCGGTTGGTTTCCGGACACCGGATGCCAGTTGGCACCTGACTCGGGCACCATCAGGGCGCTCGAGACCCCCTACTTATAACCCCATGGCGCTGTCGGCAGCTCAGGTTTTTAATCGGGTGAACGTTTCATAGTGACGTTCAAAAATAGGTAGTCGCCGCCGCCTCGCCAAATGCAACCTTTTTAAATACTGTTTTGTTGTCTACCGTTGCGGTAAGGATTTGTGATATTAACGGTTTTTATGTTAGAGCACGGGCTCTAGCGGACACGGGTTCGCAAGGTTGCATGATAACGGTTAATTTGGCGAAACGGTTAGGCCTATACATATTTAATAATAATATTTCGGTTCGTGGCATAGGTGATGTGCTCGTGCCACATGTTTATGGTTGCTGTCAACCTTTAACATTGTTGGAGAATCGGTCTCTCAACCTGTTATTACAGTTACAGCACTGGTGTTGCATGATATTTTAGGAGAACATCCACTGTGGTGATTTACCTGAGGTGGCTTTACCTTCGGAAATTTTGAATTCGGCTTCTCACCTGTCTTTGGCTGAAAGAAAATTTTTAAATATTGGAAATATTGATTTGTTGCTTGGTACTGATGTACTTGGACAATTATTGTGCACCGGACGCACTATAAATTTAAATAATAAGGGCTTGGTTGCTATACCATCGCACTACGGATATATTATTATGGGCTCAGCATACGATATGATTTCTGATACGGTTTTTACGGGCGTTTCTCTTTCCGATTTAGTACAGTGTGTTTGGGAGATAGAAGAGGTACCCACGGTTTCTCGGAAGGACCCGCTCGACGAAGAATGTAAGCGTCATTTTGTCAAAAATGTTTATCGGTTACCGAACGGTCGTTTCGTTACTCGGTTGCCCTTTGTGAGCTTTTGCAAACCGCTAGGGCAGTCCTCACTGCTAAGAAACGTCTGCTTTCTATGAAACGTCGTATGAAGCGAGATATAGAGTTTCGCGACAAATACATTGAATTCATGCGGGAATATGAACACTTAGGTCACATGTCCCTGGCACGGAGGGACTACTCATCGGAGGAGCACTATTTCATACCACATTACGCGGTTTTTAAATCGGATAGCGGCAAGATACGGGTGGTGTTCGACGGGTCGGCCCCTTTTCCTCTAACGGTGTTCATTGAACCAAATCCTGCACTCGTGTGCTAAATCAATCCGTCCCGCTGCAGGCCTATCCACCATTCCTATTCAGGCATAACATCCCGTGATGTTTGCCGTTACAGTGTATACATGGCCGTGCCACTGTACAACTATTAACAAGATGATCCCCTAGACAAAAATAACAAAACTTGTGATTTTGCACAAAACGCCTCCACTGTTGAGGGGAATAATTTATAACATGTCGGCATTTAGATATAAAATGGAATATGTTGCCACAAAAGGTGCAACGAACCCGCTTGGATTGCAACCTATTATTAATAGCATGGTCCGATGTAGCCATACTTACCCTAGTACCACGAGTGGGTAATTTTTCCTAATTTATATAAATGATCTTCCATACTTTACTAGCGACTTGTATGATACAGTACTGTTTGCAGATGATACATCATTAATATTTAAGGTTGACAGACAGATGTAACATTGACTGATTTACCTCGAATACAATTTGTCGCTTGATTCGACATTTTTTCTAGGAAAACTAAATATTTATTTTTTTTGTTACCAAATGTTAGGACTGTAGGTATTATTTATTTTTACAATTGTATAATTGTGAAAATAAATAATGAAAGTTTCGAATTCATAGATAATACAAAATTCTTGGACATATATATATATATATATAAATTCAAACCAAGGGATTCTCTGAAGGACTAATTTAAAGAAATTAGTATATTGAATTTGACAGGTCAATTCATTTATATAACATTGATCTAAGTTGAATATAAAATGTAAAAATTTCATTCATTCATTAATTAAACTCGAGAAATAAACATTGCCACTTGCCATTTCAATGTACAAGCTTCTAATTGACGACTTTGTAAAAATACTGGGGAAAAAAAAAATTGATTAGTAGTAGATTTTTAGAAGCAAATGATTTTGAAATTATTCATCTGGCAATTGATTGTCGGCAGAGCAATAGAAGGATCTTTCCAACTTGATTCAAAGAAGATAAGGAGTTGACTAAAACTGCTTAAACGCACGACTTACGTATCAGAGTTCTTCCTACAAAAATTGCTTTCTGTTGCGGCAGTGTTCTGATTATGAATTATCAATAATTTTTCACTACATTTGGAATAGGAATATTTTAATTGCAGATAAGCATTCAATTCCAATGCTACCGGTTTCGTGGTATATAATACATGTCGGTACTAACAGTATTTGAGCTAAAGGCGAAGATGCTGATTTTTATAATACCCCATTTCCCCTCGAAAAAAAAGTTAATTCGTAGTACATTGTAGTTATAAAGTCAAAATATTTATTGCATACATTTGATTTTTTATCGAGATCCTTAATCGGATTAATTTATTTTCAGATCTGCCGACTTCGCTTTTACGAAATTCTCAATGCTAAAGAAAATAGTTTTAGTAATGGGACATTGGTATTATCAGAGATTAACTACTTTAATACATTACTTTTTTTACAAAAATTTAGTTTTAGGTAATATCATGGTGAGTGTTTTGTATTTTTACGTTATTGCAAAATCGACTCTTACTCTTAGAAATTATCTGTGGTTTTACTTTTCAGCTGTTCTTTCAAATACATTCAGCGTTTTCTACGCAATCAATATACGACTCGTTATTTCTAACGATATACAATTTGATACCGACATCGATACCGTGTTTAGTTTTATCGATAACGGAACAGAGGTGGTCGGCTAATACTTTATTCACGTAAGTTAAAATACTCAAGATATATAAGTATATTCCGCTGTTGAGAACTGATCTCTCCTTGATAAGCCTAAAAAGATAATCTTACATGTTAAGGACGTATTGCACGTTTAAAGTATAATGGCATATAATTTAACAATATATATATAACTTATTTACTGTAAACTACAATCATTTCGTCACCTTAGTTAATATAAAAAATATGTCTCACTAATCAACTACAAAAGTGGTTGTTAACTAGATCAAAATCATTTCTACGAATTAATTTTTAAATTCAAGATGCTGGTATAATTTTCTAAGTTTTAATATATTTCCAATTTATAGCCTTAGAGATAATAGATATGGTTTAAAGTTATGTTTGTATATAAGCCAGGCAGCACTCTAAAGCATTGTTGAGTTATAGAGTAGACTCTAGACTCGTAATGAACGCGATTAACGTGCTAAATGAACTGGGTAGAACAAACACAGTAAACCTAGTTTGGATACCAGGACATAAAGGTTTTATGGGTAACGAAAAAGCGGACTCGCTAGCAAGACTTGGATCGGAAACACCTCTGGTGGGACCAGAACCGTTTGTTGGAGTCACGCCCAAAATAGTGGGCTCATGCCTCAGAGCCCATACACAAGAAAAGCACCAGAAAGAATGGGCCAGTCATAAAGGAATGAAACATTCAAAACTGTTCATGGGCATGGACAGCTGGCTTAAGTTCGCACTGAGCTCAAGCAGACCTCAAACTCGCCTGGCACTAGGTGCCTTAACGGGCCACTGGGGTACAAGGGTCATGCTACATAAGATGGGTCACGCTAGGATCAAAATGTGCAGGGCCTGCAAGGTTGAAGAGGAGAGCATGGAGCACATATTGTGTCATTGCGATGCTCTGGCCTGCAGGAGACTAAGGCTAACGGGAATTGGTTACCCAAGACCGGAAGACTATAGGACCATATCGCCTAGGACCATCGTCAGACTCATGGTTTCGATAGATTGGACTAGTGACGAGGGCCACGCAAGCTAGATAGCACACCACTAACGACACATGGGGTAGCACAAAAGACCCAACAAGGGTCGAAGTGCGCAAGCTCCCGATGGGAGCAGCCCCGCTCATAAGATAAGATAAGATAAGATATGTTTGTATAAAATTTAGGAATCCAGCGTTATACCGCGACATCAGTAAGAATAAGCTGATGACGTGGCAGTATTTTGGCGCATGGAGTGCAGCAGCCACATACCACTCAGTCATCATTTACTTTTTCTTCTATGGCATATTCACTGGTACTTCTCTAAACTCCGACATGAAGTCCTCAGATTTATGGTAAGTAGTGGCATTCGAAATGATTTGTAGATATACATATCACTTAAAACATACAACGGATAACAACCACATCTTTTAGTTGTATTGTTAATAACTTTTGAAATTTTAAAATCTAATATCATTTTATTTTTTAATTGACAACTCTAAACTTTGGACTTCCTACAATTTATGCTCCATCATGTTTGTATGTTTATTCCACGTGCGTGATTACTTGTCGACCTAAAATATCTAATACTCTAACTCTAAATAATCACATTTTTAAAAATAATATTTATTATTCGTTGTTTAACATGTATGTATGTGTCAGAAAATCATTAAAATTATATATCCACAAACCAAGCTTTATATACTGAATACATTTTTGTCGTTGTAATTTAAAGGTCATTTGGCGCCGCACTATTCCACATTTCAGTGGTGGTCGTCTCGTTAAAGTTGTGGCTACAGACGCGGTACCACACGCTGCTGCTAGTGGGAACCATTGTGTGCTCCGTTCTTGTCAATGTTGTCATTAACATAGTCTACTCTATCTATTACCTGTGAGTATGTTTGTGATTTTTATTACTAAAACCCTCTATACTTATCTTCATTTTCCTCTTCAAAAATAATTTTACATATATACATACACTCACGCCTTTTTCCCATGGAGGTAGGCAGAGATTACGTCTTTCCACTTGCTACGGTCCTTACATATCTCTTTCGCTTCATCTACTTTCATAACATTCCTCATACATGCTCGACGATTACGGGTACTTCTGACCTGGCCTTTTTTGAGGACACTTTCGATTTGTTCGAAATATGTTCGCCTAGGTCTTCCTCGTCCCGTATCTCCACTCACTCCAGCTTCATAAATCATTTTGGTCAGTCTACTTTCATCCATCCGTTCCACATGCCCAAACCACCCAAGCATCCCTAACCTCACCAAAAATAATTTTATTTACAAATATTAATTGTTCACTAAAATAGGTAGTATAGGATATTGAAATATGAGTACTATCATGTTTAGTCTAAGAGGCACAGGACTGTTCAACACGCAAATGAAAAATAATAAATATAATTAATTACAAATCTGAATCAAAATGTGAAATATCTACCAGTTGCATATTTCAGGTGGGTGTGGATGACGAAATCCGGAACTATTAGAAATAGCGAAAAATATGATTGGATACAAAATTTATGTTATTCAAATACAAACTTTATTTAAAATGTTAACTACATTATTATTGAATAGGTATAATTAAATATTTAAGTGACTTATCACTTACGAAGTCTTGAAGATAATATATTAGTAGGTATATTGCTTTGCTAACAAAGAGCCTCTAAAGGCAGTAATATAAAAGCCTTTGCTGATCAGTTAATGGATTGGTGGACAACAGAATTGGGGTAAGAGAGAAGTCTCCCAGTTTTGAAGATTTGCGGCTAATCTGTTTAGTCAAAGTATTGGTTAGCTTAGATTATTCTGATGGTATTTAACGGTAGTTGTACTAATTTTAAATCGCTCCCGTGTATACATGGTATTAAGTAAGTAAGTATTTACTCAAAACGATTTTTGTCTTTAGGCAATACGATGGCGATGTTCTTGGAACATATGTTCGGCTCCTCAGATCGCTTCCATTCTGGCTAACCAACGTGCTTGTGGTCGTAGCCTCGCTGGCGCCAGATTTCTGTACGAGGTTGCTTACAGACAACTGGAAAAGACGGATATCATCATCTATCACGTTACAAAATATATTCGTAACTAACCTTTGAAGTAGATTTCTTCACATATAAGTGTATGTGAACACAACGAAAAAATATTATTAAAACGTGAATGTATGTACTTTTTAATAATTAATTTTAAGCATCAATGTATGCATGAGCTAAATATCTTCTTTGTGATATAATAGTAATTATAGGATATTTTCTGTTTGATGTGACATTGAATGCTAAATACTAGTCTTGGTTCTAAAATTACTGACTGACCTTTCACTATCGCTATAATGTATAATGCTGAGATGTAGTTAAAAACATCATTATCATTCACACTATTGGATCGTTTAGCAAATTTTTTTAGTCGGCACCACAAAACTGTGTCAATAAAAATATATACAATTGTGTGAAGTTAATGGCATAAGGGCTTTATTTTTAGTCTTGTTAAATTAAATCACACTGAATAAAGCCAAGCAACATTTAAGACACTTCATATGCGTAACGATTAGAAGCTTTTAGAATATTTCTAAGAAGCCGTTAGACGGAATAAATCTCAAATGTGATATCATCATTATAATGAAAAATTCTAATAAAATATATCATAATTAGCATATAATGTAAGTTGATAGTTAAGTATAATTTTAATTATACAAATTACTTATCAGTTAAGCTTTATTAATATAGGTACATCACTAAGTAGTAAAGTATTTAAAATAAGTAACATCCAGAATTAAACTCATAACTTATTTAAAATGCGTTAATAAATATGGTAGTTGATTACTAGCTGGATATTTTCTATTTTTGTTATGATCTATGTAATTGTTGTTTATTATTTTGTGCATTTAACTACATCTATTTATGTATGACATTTTAACATTAACGCCGTTTATTCGTTCCATAATTTTGTACCTACTTTATTGTATTATTGTTTGTAGGTAGGTAGTTAGTTATATATAAAAATTATTATATTTATAATGATAATATTATATACTTCAAACATCAGTCTTGCAGAATTTTGATGTTTTTATATCTAGTTACATAATTCCTAGTAGTGCTTTAAATAGGGCGCTGACAATGTGCGACTGGCACCTGTCAGCAGTTCGTTTTATTTACTATTTAAGTTCTTAATGGAATAACGTTTAGGTATGATTTATAAACGCCTAATGATAAGCGAGCGCTTTAGATAGGTAGGTAGCCTAATCTAATCGCAAATCGTCGTGAGTCTCGCAGCCGCAAAATCATTAGGTCACTTAAAAAAAATATATTATAAGTAGATACTTCGTCATTATGTCCTCCTCCTCCATATTACCTCTTTGTAACCTGATGATGATAATATATATATATATATATAATATATATTAATTACGAGTGGGTGAGGGCACTCGTAATGAAATCACACCTGTGACTAAGGAGGAAAAATAAGAAATATTGAAAATCGGTGATTATTAGTCACATCGGTGAGTTCTAAGTCGCATTCGTAATTCAAAAATAGGTCTCCTGGTGAATCGAGGCAGCTCGACCCATTAGACCTACCGACAAAACCTAGCCTTAGCCATAAGGGCCCTACGGTTTGAATGGATGATGATAAGCGCACATGCGTTTCTTATGACGGCTTTGGACATATTTGCGATATAAAATATTACTATTATTACTATTATATATAAAAATATTACTTAGATTACTTATGGCCATCTTGTATAGGTAGCATTATTTATTGTTAAAAATATTTAGTACATATTTTGAAAATGTTGTTATAAAATTCATAAATTTTCCACGTATCTCCAATAGAGAACTCTTTGTGGAATAAAACGCAATTGAGAAATCAAGGAAGAAAGAAATATGTTTGACAGTCGTTGGATTGAATTTATATAACGTTTAAAGGAACTTATTATTAGTCTTAAGCCCAATAGAAAAGAAGTGCTAATAAAATATTTAGAGCTAGGCAACTCAGAAATTATAGAAACTGTAATAGAAAGGCAGGATACCACCGTATCTTTTTTTTTAGAGTTAAATAAGTCTGCAAATTGCAATTACGGAGTGAATTTTTGAGATATTCTGAGATATAAATTTATAGTTGGATTTAAGTAACAAATAAAGAAAACTCAAAAATTACTCAGATAATAATAACAATCAACAAGACCACGTAAATCGCAACTTCTATGGAAAAGTAAATGAGATAAAAATTGTGAACAGAAGGAAAAGTACTGAAAATTGAAAATTAGGGAAAACCGTTAAGAGCATTGGTGTTGATTTTTGTTTTTGGTTGAATATACCTTACTTAATATGGACTTCTGGCATTATTCCACCAGTAATACCAACAAGTCCTCAGAATTTCTGAGCAGAACTACATATGGATAAATTGATGAAACAATGATCAGTGTTTGCCATTGGCATTACTTCTGTTCTTTATTATTTAATAGTATAAGAAATGCCAATGGTAATCGTCTAGATTTAGTATTTTATACTAAACCAGCCTTACTGGCATAAAAGCTTTAAGTGAGCTAGATAGAAAGAAAGAAATATATCTTTATTTGATAGAGAATGGTTACATTGGTTCATAATCTTCAAAGTTAGTTCATTCGAATATAAGCAATTATTATTTCTATATATGTCATTATGATTTCAATAAAATAAAATTAAACCACTTTAACAAAATAAACACTCAATGTCATAGCAATTACAATTAAATACATTTTAAGATAAATATACAAAATTAATATATACAGGCAATTATAAATTATATAAACAATATTAAGTAATGTAAACTCAAGATAAAATATAATGGCATAGTTCATCAAAAATTGAGTTAATCTTGTCTCGTTCCATCTTTCAATAAATATCATGCCTTAGAAAGAGAAATAAATATGATTAACTAAATCATGCAACATAACTTTATTAATATAGGCCTTATTGTTTATTTTAGGCTATTTTGATATGGATATTGCTGTAAGCTAATGAAAACTCTTGCCAGTTACACGGTACTTGATGGTAGTAGTGTTGTAGTTTGCCGTACCTATCACAATAGAACGACTTCTTACAATTGTTCAATGTTAACAATTGCCTATTATGTATGTTTTTATATGTTGCAATACTATTGTTAAGTATCTTGGGTCGTGAAAAAGGAGTACCAGTTTCAGTCGTAAAATCAGTTGCAAAAGATTTACATGTTTGTTATCAATATATGATAATAATAATATTTATGTAAAGTCAGAATAATATAATGCTTATTTCTTATCTTGGAGACTTATTTTTGAATTACGTATGCGACTTCGAAATCACTGCTGACTAAATAGTCAGCGATGACTTTGAGGTCACGGATTCCTAAACATCCAATTTTTGAAAGTCGAACGCAGAGCTGCCAACATAGATAAAGTACACACATATGAAAGGGTTCGGTTCCACGCTTCTGCGTGTAGTTTGTTGTTGGAAACAACCCACTCCTCCAACATCGGACGAACGGCTTCGATCGTCCGGTGGCCGGCAGCTGGGAAAGCGAGTACCTCGCCCCACCGGTGCAGAGCCTCCCTCTGCACCAGGGCACGGACTCCCTCCACTTCTGGTGGAGCGAGCCATTCCCCCCGCTCACGTACCGCGACCCGATGTTGATACACAGCTGCATGGATCTGTGAATCAACATCCCACGGCGTGTGGCCGGCTAAAACGCAGGCCGCGCCGTGGCTGACCGTGCGATAGGCTCGCACGACCTGGGTCACGATAACCCTCTGCGGACGTTGCAAGAGGGCCACTACGCAGGGGGAGAGGCACTCCGCCCACACCGGGGCTCCGTAGAGTGCCATCGACCGTATCACTCCGTGATACAGCCGACGGCACGCCGATTCTGGTCCTCCCACATTGGGGAGGACCCGTCCGAGTGCGGTTGCTGCGGCAATCAGCCGTGGAGCGAAGAGCTTAAAGTGCTCCTCGAAACTCCATCGGGAGTCTAGAACCAGTCGGTACTTGAGGTGTGCCTCGACCGGTATATAGACCCCCTCCACTCGGACACGGAGCCCCGGTGGGATCCTGCGACGGGATGCCTGGAACATGATGGCCCTCGTTTTGTCGAGAGCCACGTCCAGGCCCAGGAGGCGGATGCGTCGGACCACCAACGACGCGGCGACCGACGCACGGTGGACCACCTCCTCCCCGGTTTTGTCCCACGCCGCGACCAATGTGTCGTCGGCGAAGCAGACATATTAAAATATTTCAGTAATTATACTTGATAAAGATCAAATGTTACTGTTTTATATCGTCTAATTACCCTTAAGTACTAATTACGTTTAAAACATTTTAGACAATTACTGAAACTAAGAATAGAGTTTTATGTTGAATATAGTGACATTTTACCTAGTAGCCATTTTGTTTCCGTTGTGGCTTGTGTAGTATTACATATAGATACCTATAAATTACCTTATTTATAAAACTTGGAATAAATCATTATTTAAATACCTCGTATAGTTTTTGTTTACAATATATATATGTAAGAGACTAAATTATTGTATTGTATAGTCCAACGATTTTATTTAAAGCAAATTATTACATAAGATATGGTTGTATAGATCTGTTTTCCCCTTGCTTTTCCTTATCAAGAGAGTGTACAAATAAAATTCATGGAAAAGCGCGGGAAACGGCAAACGCGGCGGGTGTCTTTTTTCTTTGCTTTATTTTTTATCTTGCTAAATATAAATTAAAGGATCAAGTAGGTGGTAAATTGTAAATAACTCATTTTATTTTATATATTTATTGTGTTACATAGCCGAAGCTTGGTAAGTTCTTACATATATACATAAATTAGATGAACGTCCCAGACGATCCTGGGGGAACTGTCCCCCAGGCGTCTAATTTTATTATAGTTGAAGCTAGTAGTGACACATGTAATGCTTATAACAATAAAAGTTCTGATTGTTCAAATGTTGTTACAATCAGTAACAATTTTTCTGGCATGGACACTGAGGGGTCTATCCTCGACACTGATTCGGAGTGTAAATCTACAAAACGTAAAAGAACAACGACAAAAAGAATTTGCAAGCATTGCAATAAGAGAAAAAGAAAGCACAAATCTTCAAATAATAATGAATATGACTGTCTCTGTGATGTAGAATTTGAAAAATCACAGTTACCTATAAATATTGAATTAGTAGATTCACAGCCTAAATCAGTTAATGCTTCTACATCAGACTCGGCACAAAAAAATAGTAATAATAATCACACATTTGTTGGTCGTAATTTGTATAACAATTATGATGCTTCTCCGTTTATTATTCATGTGCAGAGGGAACAGACGGTATTAAATGAAAATATATCTATTCACCCTATTACATTTGGTCATTTCCTAAAGAAAAACGCGTTTAAAAATGTTATCAATGGTAGTGTTAAAAAAATTGGACGCAATCGATTATCTATTTCATTTTCTACTTACTTTGATGCTAATGCCTTCCTCAGTAACTCTATATTAAAACTAAATAAATATAAAGCATTCATTCCAACATCAAATATAACTAGAATGGGTGTTGTTCGTGGAGTTCCTATTGATTGGAGTGATGATGATATTTTAAGCAATATATCAGTTCCTATGGGTTGTGGAAATATTTTGAAAATTAGAAGGTTAAAAAGGAAAGCTACTGTAAATGGTCAGTCTGATTTTATACCTACTGAAACTGTGGTTCTCACATTTGATGGGCAAGTTTTACCCAAAAGGGTTTACATGTGTTATAACTCTCTTCCTGTCGACTTGTATATTTATCCAACAATACAATGCTTCAACTGCTGTAGGTATGGACACATCAAATCTCAATGCCGATCCACACCTAGGTGTTTTAAGTGTGGTCAGGGACATTCTGGTGATAATTGTGAAGTTGAAGAGGAAAGTATAATTTGTTGCCTTTGCTCAGGGTCACACTCTGCAACAAGTAAAAAATGCCCAGAATATACCAGACAACGAGCTATCAAAGATTCAATGGCTAAAAATTGTATAACCTATGCAGAAGCAGCTAAGTTACATCCAGCAGTATCTAAACTTTTCACTGAGGTACTTACATCCACCCAGGCTTCATCCCAATATAATAATATCACTCCAATTGATACTTCTCACAACGCCAAAGCTAATTTTAATAGTTCATATAGAAAAACAGTTTTCCAAAAACCAAAATCATTACCAAAATTTAGTAAAGGATATGATCAAAAAGTTCATTCAGATCTAACAAAAGATTATAACTTCACTCTGCCATCTGTGGGTACTGCAATCAATAAAAAGATTACAACTGACATTGAATTACATGAGCTTATCAGTACTATCATCAAATCATTATATGCCTCTAATGTTATCTCTCTACCGTCCAACGATGATATTTCTTTGAAGATTCGTAGTTTTAATAACAAAAATAATGGCCAAGTCAGTTCTCCAGTGGAACTGTCGGAGCATATTTAATAAAAAATCTGATTTATTTTATCTGATTAATAAATATGAACCATTTGTAGTATCACTTCAAGAAACCTGGCTAAAGCCAGTGCATAATTTTAAGGTAAGAGGATATTCTTGCCTAAGGGAGGATAGAACAGATGGTTATGGTGGTGTAGCTCTATTTGTTAAACATTCTGTTCTATCTTCTTATGTAAATATCCCTGTACATAGTAATGACTTTTCAATTATTGCATGTGTTGTTTGTAATATATGTTTTGTTTCTGTATATATTCCACATCCATCCTCATCTGTGTATAGTGACATAGAAAATATTATTGACAATCTACCTAAACCTATCTTTATCATGGGTGATTTTAATGGCCAACATGTCTCTTGGGGTAGTTCAAATTCTAACTATTATGGTGTTAGAATATTAGATATGTTGTACAATAAAAATCTCTGCTTATTAAATAATGGCACTCCTACTAGACGTACTAGTCCTACAGAAGGAAACAGTGTTACAGATTTAACAATATGTTCTCCAAATTTGGCAGCATCACTTATTTGGAACACTCTTGAATCTACTCATGGCAGTGACCATTTTCCAATTATTGTTGAATTCCCTAATGTAAAGGCGAAATCGACATGTCGACAATTTCGACTTAAGTACAAGCTGGATAATGCTGACTGGCTTAAATATTCGCAAGCAGTTCAAAATAAATGTAGTTCTCTTCCAACAGTACATAATAGTAATATAAATAGTTGTTCTAATGCTTTAATAAAAATTTTATATGACACTGCAAATGATATGTTTCCAGTTAGAAATAATAGTTCTTGTAAAATTCCGTCACCTCCTTGGTGGGATTCTGAGTGTACCGACATAATAAGACGACGAAAACGTGCTGAAATAAATTATAAATTACTATCTACTGAAGAAAATTTCAATATTCTGTCCGATCTCATTACAAGTTCCCGAAAACTTTTTAAACAGAAAAAATGGGAAAGTTGGAAATCATTTTGTTATTCCATATCCCCTGACACTCCCCCATCTGTCGTTTGGAGAAACATTCGTAGGTATAAATCTGTTTATAAAGAAACTGGTCCAACATTTATTCACCCTGAAATAGCTGATCAGTTTTTAGATATATTAGCACCCCCATTTGTTCCACAACAGTCACAGATTATAAATAGTACAGAACAACAAAGTGTTACTCAAAATACACAGCTTAAAAACTATAATCAGACAAATATATTGAGTACACCATTTACTTTAGTCGAAATAAAAGGAGTGCTGTCGTATGTCAAGGACTCTGCCCCTGGTCACGACGGTATCCCGTATTCATTCTTCTCACATTTGAGTGACGATTCATTAGAATATTACTTATCTATAATAAATGCCGTAATGTCGACTGGAAATGTCCCCGTCTCGTGGAGATTGCAGGAAGTGATTCCTATACTCAAGCCTAATAAACAGTCGTCCCATGCCGCATCATATCGTCCAATAATCCTCTCACCAGTTATTTCAAAATTAGCTGAACACCTTGTTAAAAATCGTCTTGAGTGGTTTATTGAAAGCCAAGGTATTCTATCTCCAAGTCAATTTGGTTTCAGAAAAGGAAAGAGTTGCATCGATAGTATAAGTATATTAACTACAGATATACGTCTAGCTTTCACCAGTAATCAGTCTCTTTTAGCAGTATTTTTAGATATTACAGCCGCCTATGATAATGTAGTGTTATCTATACTCAAAAATAAGATGCAAATGTTAAATATTCCAGATAAACTAGTAAATTTCATTACCAACATTTTATTGGAAAGGGAAATAACTTTGGCTTTGGAAAATGGGACTAAAAAACGTAGATTAATTTGGAAAGGTCTCCCTCAGGGCTCAGTTTTAAGCCCCATTTTATATAACATTTATACCCATGATTTGGAGTCTTCAGTTTTTAGGGAAAGCATAAAAATTCTTCAATATGCGGACGATTTACTTTTATACACATCTGGTTATTCTGTCGATAAGTTATCATTAGACATAAATTCATCACTTGATTCATTAAAATTATGGCTTACAGAAAATGGATTAAGTTTGTCTGTACCTAAGAGCTCAGCTGTTCTTTTTACTAGGATGCGAACTCTACCTCCCATATCCGTAGTATATAATTCCGTAAATATTCCAGTTGCAAAAGAAGCCAAATTTTTGGGTATAATTTTAGACTCAAAACTTACCGGCCTGCAACATTTTTATTATATCATATCAAAATGTGAACGAGCCTTAAATATTCTCAGATGTTTATCTGGTGTTTGGTGGGGTGCTCACCCTGCTTCACTAAAATTACTTTATAATGCCTTAGTCAGAAGTATTTTGGATTACGGTACATTTTGTTTAGAACCATGTAGTGCACTTGGCTTAGATAAATTAGATAAAATTCAATCTAAAGCTTTGCGCATTGTGTGCGGTGCAATGAAATCTAGTCCAATAAATGCACTTCAAGTAGAATGTGCTGAGCCACCCTTACGTCTTCGTCGTCAATATTTAAGTGATCGATTTCTGTTCCGTGCTCTCCAAATCTGTAGTCATCCACTTCACAATAATTTAAAATCACTATCTGAAAAGTTAATATCATCTTCATATTGGGCTAACAAAAACGTTCCATGCCTTGTAATAAGTTATCAGAAGTTCATTGCTTTACATGCTCCTACACATCAATCTCAGTATCTCCCTATTTTTAGTACCAGATTTGAATCCTTAGTAATATGCCCTAACATATTCTTTGATTACAATCTTAAAAGTGAAGGCAATGCCAATAGATATCTAAATTATTATCTAGATAGAGATTACTTCGATTGGCATTACATTTACAGTGATGCATCAAAACTCACTAATGAAGGTAACGTAGGAGTTGGCATATACCATCATCAGTACAAAATAGTCCAAAAAGTAAAGTTACCTAAAGAGTCTTCTGTCTTTACAGGAGAGTGTTTTGGACTTTTTAAAGCCCTTGAATATATAATTTTAATGAAATTAAAGAAAGCTGTGATTCTGTCAGATTCTAAAAGTGCACTAGAGGCATTGCAAAGATTTCCTTTTAAAAACAATAATTATCTTCCAATTATTATTGATTGCAGAAACCTATTGTATGAGTGTTTAGAGAAAGGCTTAAATGTAAACTTTTTATGGATTCCCAGTCATCAAGGTATTTATGGTAATGACCAAGCTGACAAATTAGCCAAAGATGCAATCCAATGCGGAGATATGTTTCCATATAAAAACTATAGTTTTGATCTTGTTGCCCTTCCTAAGTTTGATTTATACAAATCTTGGGAAGATCTTTGGAAAAAGATCAGCCAAGTGAAAGGTAAATATTTTGCATGTATACAACCGTCTGTGCCGTCTAAGCCATGGTTCTTCCATATAAGTCTTAATAAATTTGCCACGACCAATTTGATTCGTATGAGACTGGGTCACGTTTGCACACCCGCTCACTTAGCAAAACTCAATATTATTAATACAAATATTTGTGAGTGTGGGTCTGATGTTGGCGACTTGAATCATATATTTTTTGCATGTACCTTAAATGACACATCCACTTTCATTTCCAATCTGATAAATTTTCAAATTCCACTTCCTTCATCCATGAGCGTCTTACTTTCAATGAATAACTCATCTATTTATAATATTATATCTACTTTTTTATTTAATAATAGTATTAAATTATAAAATGTTATACCTACTGTCCTTGATCCTTAAAATCCGATAACCGATTCCACAACCAATCTTTCCGTTTCCCTACCTTTCACCCTCGTCCGTGGCTGATGCACAAGCCGTGCAAGCCAAAAATGAAGAAAAAAAAAAAAAAAAAAAAATAAAATTCATGTTGTACCTATATGTGTTCTGTGGTACCTATATATATTTTAAATGATTAGGAGATAAAGCAAAATTATCTTCTTGGAGGCGTGGTTGTGTTAGTATGGTATCAATTTTTAAACAACTCGTATTTAGCTACTAGTTATTTCATCAGTTATCTTAATAAACAAGGTTAGTTTTTGGTTACTACATTCATCATCTATAGTGTTCACAATAGGTATTTAAATAGTATTTAATCGGATTTGTGTATTTTATTACAGCTATTATATTTTCGCTTTCACAATGAATAAACTAAATGATAATTGGTTTTCTGAGTCGTGTACTATGTGGCCTGGTGCCACGTTTTCGTTTGAAGTGAAGGAAGTATTGCATGACGAACAATCTGAATATCAAAAAGTACAGGTTTTTAGCACTACAAGCCTTGGCAGAGTACTAGTTTTAGACGGCATAATACAATGTACAGAAAAAGATGAATTTTCATATCAGGTAATAATTACATAAAAAAATATAAATAATACCATGATCTATGTGAAATTTGTTTGCTTCGAACAGTGTGTACCAAAAGAGCATTAGAAAAGTGAAGGGTTATTTTTTTTTCCAAAAATTGTGGTAGTATGTCACTATAAAAAATTCACAATAATTAATGAAGATTATTTGGAAATATATCTATATTATATTCTTCATTGGTGTATAGTATTTTCTTGTATTGATGATATTTAGGAGATAATGCATTATCTGCAGTCATTAATATTAGTATGAGCAGGTGAGGGGAAAAGAATATTGACAAGTAGGAGCTCAAGTAAGGAAAACATTTTCCATCTAGGATATTAATTGTTTCCTTTAGGATATTAATTGCTTCCTGTTAATGTGATTTTACCAAATGTTTTAGTAGTTGAATGAAAAAGAGGTTTTGTGAGATTTGGGTGATATAAGTGAGACCTGTATTTTGTGAAGTGCCCTTACTGTGTTGATTTGTGTATTCAGGTGCAACTCATCATTTGTGAATTACCAGTAAGGTATCGTTTTAGTTTTGCTAATTAGAGAAAATTGTATTGTTGAAATAACATGTATCATCTCTCAACTGAATCCCATATGTTATATTGTGTAACAATTTTGGATTGTACACTGGAAGTTTGTTATCATTGAAAGATATATAGTTCTACTCATAAGCTACATTAGACTTTTCTATATTTATTATTTTCTATGTAGTCTCAAATAATACATAGATTATCAATAAAAAAGATGTTATAATGGGTGGAGCTGTAGTTAACCTACATTTGTTATTTTGAGTTATTTTTCTCAATCTTCACTTTCAGTGTATATGGTGTCATTTTGCAGCCAAATTTATTTTTTTTAATTCCTTTGTTGAAAAAAATCAAAACTGAAATTGGCCATGGATTCTATATAGAAATGCAATATTGTGAAAGTCATTAAATGACTGAATATTTATTTTTTTAATAAGGTGTGCTTCCATAAAAATAAGTTTTGGAATTAATTGAGGATGGTAGAAGCATCTCTCTTATTAATATTATTTTCACTGAACTAATAAATTTATTTTAATATTTCATTATTTATACCAAATTTTATATCTTTTGTTTTGTTAGGTAATGTAACAATTTTTTTATTTTTTAGGAAACAATTTCATTTTTACCACTTTGCTGTCATAAGAATCCAGAAAAAGTGCTTATTGTAGGAGGAGGTGATGGTGGTGTTGCAAGAGAAGTCTCCAAACATCCACAAGTTAAAGAAATTGTTCAGGTAAAATTATTATTATAAGTATATTTTACATTTCACGTTTGTTAACCAATCTGTACTCGGCCCCACTATATGATGACTCCAATTGCCAACATTTCATAATTTTTTTTTGCTTATTTTGATTATATTTTAATTTTATCTTAAAATATTACTTTCGTTGCACCAAAGTTTGTGTATTCACATGAGATCAAGAACTTGAGATGAAATTAAAATATTATAATAGTGATATCCACAAGGCTGCCTTTGTGTCCATGCATGTAAAATATGTACTTACTTTCATAATATTTCCTTAACATTCTATGTTAAATATTTGCAAAGTATGATTTAATTTTTTTGGTTTAAAGTTTTTAAATTTGAGTACATCATCATCTTAGCCTATCGCCGTTCACTGCTGGACCTCTTCAATCGATTTCCAGCACGACCAGTCCATTGCCACCTGCATCCAAGGAGACCCAGTGATTTTCACTAGGTTGTCGGTCCATCTAAATTAAATCTCAAACTATATTTTTTATATTCAATTTTATTATTTCTCCAGCCTCCGTTCAGCTATAGCTTTTGATATATCCTGATTTCACTATGGTTTTGGTTGAAACTGCGAAGCAGACCACCCATCACTACACTTTTACTAATGGGATGTATTTTTCCCGTGCCTCCTGGTACTGTAATAAAATACTGTAAAAAGTATTGTAATATACCTGTATGTTACCCTCATTAAGTATAACATCTACAAATTTAGCTTTGATAATTCACAGTAGCTCGTAGTCTGCTTTTCTAACATAATTTTTTTTTAATTTACTGGTTGACAAGAACTTAAATACAAATAAATAAATGAATGCTCGCAAGTGATCCATTGACAACATTCCATTCACAAAAAAGTGGTAGGTCTACTCTACACTTCCGCGGTAAGTTGCCCTATGTCACACAATATCTCCTATGATCACCATTGTTTAATTTGCCAGTGTTTAGGCAATGGACATAATGAGTCTCAGGTTATAGTCTGATATCGTCTATTATGGTCTCCATTATAATAACTCACTTATTTAACTAAAACTAAGGTTTATATACTAATATGGTACGTGCGTATTTCTAGCTTACTCAGCACCCTTGAGATGATTATCTCAAGGAATATTTAGTCTCAATACGTGCACGTTCTCATGACCGGCACAGTACTCCCCCCTTTTTTAAAAAAAGGAAAGGAAAAAAAATAGTACACAGGTAAACGAAAAAATATTAAACCTAAACTGAAAATTGACTTACATTATATATATTGCTGATCGTATAATAATGGTTGTTTCGCCTTGAAACGGAAATGCGCTGACGTTTGTTTTGATGCGTTGGTAGGTTGATTATACGTTCTTAACCTTGACACCCGCTGTGTGCTTGCTTATTTGACAACGTCTTAGAAAATTTATGTTAATCAGCATTTTTGAAGCGAACTACGGGTTTGACTGTCCTTCCTGATCTTGTAACAAACGTGTTTGAATAGCTGTGGCTGTTCTCAAAATTTGGCACGTTCTTAACTTCGTTGTTGATGAGAAAATTCTTGTTTTAATCTCAGTCTGGCGTATTCCTTGGCTCGTTATATGATAACCTAAGAAATTTATTTCGCTCTTGAGAAATTTGCATTTTTCAAGGTTAGGAGTTATTCCATTCTCCTGTAACCGTTTATAATCTCCACATGGTCCCCATTCACTATTCTTTTTCTTGACCATGTTTAAGGTTAGCTCATGGGGTATTTGATGAGCGGCGATTAATGCCTAGCTCAATCATACTTTGAAATTCTCTTCTGGAGGTAATGGTCAATTTGATCAGGGTTGCAGGCGTTGTCAGCTCAGTTACCCTGTCAATGAATTTCCGACCCGCTATTTCAACTAATTAGCATATTCTCCAAAAAATGTGCTCCAATAATTAGTTGCGTCATATCGGCGATGACGAAATTCTATATAAAATACCTTCGTAGTCTCAAGTTTCTTATAAATATTTGCTCCCGTGTCAATCAAAAATCTCTTACCACTTTTTCAGTCGGTAGTGAGGCGTTTGGACGGGTGAATAGCACGGATATTTATCATAGTGTGCGTTTCATTTAATTTCCCTTGAGTTAAATTTTTATTTCCAATCCCATGGTTCGATACATTTTTTTGTCTAGTTTCCGTATTTATCTTGATAGAATTATAGAAACAGTAGTGTTTTCTTTCCCCATTGCTTGCTCTTGAACTTGACTTCGATAGCAAGTGCTGATGATTATAATGAAGTTGAATGATGTGTCGATAGTCTCTGCGATTGCGCTGAATTGCACTTAGTTCTAATTGCATTTTTGCTAACTGTGCTAATATGCATGTAGTTGCGCCTTGGTCGGTTTGTTTATATTTTCGTTTACAGTTGATACCTTGGTAATATATGTATGTTTTGAATTGTTGTAGTTTTGTCAGCGATCTGGCTTGTCTTGTCGATATCCATGTTTTTGTGATAGATAAAACTGTGGTAACTGATGGTGATAAAAAAGGTTCGTCACCAATTTTTCCTTTTTCAAAAACTTGCATCTTACGTAAACGTTGTGATGACTTTTGATCGTGGAGGCAAGTGGTGGTGGTGGAGGTCACTAACTTATAGTTCTTCCTTAAGTTAATTGTAGAGTCCTTCCTGTTGTCAATTGTAGAGTAAGAGCCGTATTGTAGTTGAGAGTCCACTTTGCCATAGTTTTGTTTCCCCTCGGGTCCGTTGTTAAAGAGTTGGGTTACCATTTTGCCATGTCTTCTGTTCGTCGGTTTTTGTTGTTCACGTTTTTTTTTATCATGTCTTCTGTTTGTCGGGTCCATTGTTCCAGTCGGGGTCTGAAATGTCTTCTGTGCGTCGGGTCCTCTGGTCGGGTTTGCCATATCTTCTGTGCGGGGTCCTTGTATTCCGAGTCACCAATTTGCCATTATTTTCTTCGTGTTGCGTTTGTCGGGGTCACCAATTTGCCAGTGTTTAGGCAATGGACATAATGAGTCTCAGGTTATAGTCTGATATCGTCTATTATGGTCTTCATTATAATAACTCACTTATTTAACTAAAACTAAGGTTTATATACTAATATGGTACGTGCGTATTTCTAGCTTACTCAGCACCCTTGAGATGATTATCTCAAGGAATATTTAGTCTCAATACGTGCACGTTCTCATGACCGGCACATTTAACATAACATAGTTATATTCTAAAAAGCTTGCAGATAACAACTTGCCCCGAGTATTTATATAGGATGACCAAGACCGACTATGATGCATTTAGATCACCGCATATTATAGTTTTATTGTCAAAGAGCGCAAAATTTGTCATAATCTACAATTTGGTGCGGAATAGGTACTATAGGTTTCATATTTCATTTTAACGCTTTTCATTAATTCGATTCACAGAAATTCTATATTACAGTTAGATAAGTTAGCATATACGAGGGTCAAACTGAAAGTTCTTAGAAAATCAAAAACTGATAGTCATTAGCCAGTTATTAGTTTTATTATATCTTTTCAAAATATTGTCCATTCACGTCAATACAACGCTGCATGCGATGGAACCACTGGGAAAAGCATTTTGCCCACTCGTCCTTAGGGGTCTCTTCAATGGCATCGCGATACGCAGCCACCGCTTCTTCAGCATTCATAAACCGCTTTCCTTTAAGTTTTTCTTTAATTTTTGGAAATAAATAAAAATCACAAGGCGCGAGGTCGGGGCTATACGGCGGGTGACCCAGTAATTCAACGTTTGATGTCGCCAAATAGTCGATCGTTCGCTTGGCGGTGTGTGACGAGGCGTTGTCGTGGTGAAGGAGGATCCTACTGCGAGGTCGTTTCTCACGAACTTTTTCCAAGACAAGTGGCAAACAATTGGTAGTGTACCATTCTGCAGAAACTGTTTTTTGATCCTCTAACACAATTGTTGCGAAATGACCTATCCTTCCAAAGAACGAGGCCACCATTTTTTTTCCCGCACTTCGATCTCTCTTCACTTTAGTTGGCAACTCCTCGAAAGGAAACACCCACTGAGCAGATTGTCTTTTGGTTTCAGGATCATAACAGTAAATCCAGCTTTCGTCACCTGTTAGTATGTCGAACACAGCATTTGAGTCACCTCCGTTAAATCTTTCAATCATTTTACGGCACCAATCCACACGATGGAGTTTTTGAGCCTCAGTCAAATTATGAGGTATCCACCGGGCGCAAAGCTTCCCGACCGCTAAATGTTCGTGGAGGATTTTCTGCACTTGACTCATACCGATGCCTAAGCTTGTCCGAATCTGCTGATAGGTCACTCTTTTATCAGTCTCTATCATACGCCGCACAACACAGATGTTATCTTCAGTCGTCGCCGTAGAAGGCCGTCCCTCACGTAAAGCATCAGTGAGATTAGTGCGACCACGTTTAAACTCATTAAACCAGTTGTAAACAGTCGCACGAGATGGGGCTTCATCGTGAAAGGCCAATCGTAGTCTATCATAACTTTCTTGTTGACTTAAATGACATCGAAAGTCATAAAAAATCATTGCACGAAAATTTTCTCGTGTTAAATTCATGTTGACGTGACACAGGCAATTTTCAATTTGCCGCCAAATCGTAAAACAAATGACAAATGAATGAAATATATACTCAGTAATATTGGCAAAGAGTTCTATTTTCAAATTTTAGAATTACTTTTTTATTATATTGTTTATAAGTGGCCAGTTCTAAGAACTTTCAGTTTGACCCTCGTATTTGTTTGGCTGGAATCGATCCATGAACGAAATTTCATAAACCACTGTAATTATCATATCTGTCCGAGCGAAAGCAATTGTATCCTGATGGTCTCGCATTCGTTTATACCAGGTGTTTTGTAATTGTTCATTTGTATCAATCACTATTGCTTGGTCTTTAGCTGGAAACACTGGAACACTTGGAAACTGTTGCGTATGTTTGTTGCGACGGTAGGGTTGACATGATGATAAAAAAATGGTGTTGAACTCTGTAATCAGCGCCAGGAATCACTTTCCATTCACATTTACGAACAAATTTCACTTGTCGGTATCTCGGGGAACCGACTTCATTATCTACACAAAAATATCGCGAGTTAATTATAAGTGCACCTCAATACAATTCGCTTAATTTTTTATCTTAGTATTTAATACATACACAGGGCAAATGGGTGAAAATCATGCCAATGAAATAGTTATAAACTCTGATTTTTATAATGATACCAATATAATTCGTATTTCATTTATTTTTTTAGGTCGAAATTGATGAGAAAGTAATTGAAGTTTCAAAGAAATATCTGCCCTTTATGGCTGTAGGCTTTCAGAGCAAAAAGCTTACTCTTCACGTAGGAGATGGCTTTAAGTACTTGCAGGACCATCGGGAGGAGTTTGACGTCATCATCACTGACAGCAGCGACCCTATTGGACCAGCCGTTAGTCTTTTCGAAGAAAACTATTTCACGCTGATGAAACGATCACTTCGGCCTGGAGGGATAGTTTGCTCACAAGCTGGCACCATATGGAACGATCTTGGTCTAGTCACCAGCACATTGGACTATTGTAAAAAGCAATTTCCCGCAGCTTCGTACGCCTATGCTTCAGTTCCTACGTACCCATCGGGGCAGATTGGTTTTGTCCTCGGTTCACTTGACAAAGATATTATTTTCGATACACCGAAACTTGTATTCACACGAGATCAAGAAATCGAGATGAAATTAAGATATTATAACAGCGATATCCACAAGGCTGCCTTTGTGTTGCCCACGCATGTAAAATATTTACTTTCGTAATATTTGTTAAACATTCCATGTTAAATACTTGAAAAGTACGAATTTATTTTTTAAAGTAGCAATAATTTGAATACATATCAAACACTAATAGGTACAAAAATGAAATCTCAAAACATATTTTTTATATTCAATTTTATAAGTAGAAGTAGATGTACATATATTCAAATATTTTATACAATAATTATACAGACTTTTTATATCACTATATACAAAATGAACATATGATAAGTGTATTTGTTACATGTGCCTTTGGATTTAAGTATACATTCCTATAATTCCAATTCCTAAAATACCTATCTGTTATTTTTTATATTTCGTTAATTGTTATACCATGTTATATATTAATGTTAAGACTATGGCAATAAAAATATATTTTCTATTTTATAATTTTATTATTAATATTAAACATCTAATAAGAAACTAACCAAATATTCCTATTATTTTCTGCATAGGTAATAAACACTTGCAACAAATATAGCAGATGTCATGGTTAAGAAAGCGAGGACGTCTAATGACGCCAATTGAAATCGATTCAACCATCGTTCTTGCGAGGACATTTTCAATCCTTTGTACCGCGCCGTTTTTTCAATATAATATATAGCTGTGTCCATAGGGCTAATTATGTTGTCTTTATACATTTGGCTCAAACGACTTGCTTTTATCTGCATCCTGAAAATGTCAAACATCATTTTGTTATACACTAAGTGAATGTTAGTAGGATGGCCTCTGAAAGTTAGGCTAGGTTGCACTGGCATTCGATTTTTTATTTTTTTATCAATAGGTACTTTATTTATTTTATCATTTTAGTACATCGAAGAATCAAATTACAAAAGGCCGACTTTACAATATATCTAAATACGATAAAATACTAGGATCACTTACATAAATAGACATATATATATATATATATATATATATATAATATATATATATATAATATATATATATATATATATATATTTATTTATATATATATATAAATTGCTGTTGGTTAGTCTCGCTAAAACTCAAGAACCGGATTGGACCGATTTCAATAATGTTGTAATATTGAATTATTTCTGTAAATCTAGGGGTTTAAAAGGCGAATAAATATGAAAATGATGCTAATGTAATATTATGAAAATGGAGGTAATAGACCAGAAGAGGCCTTATAAATTCAGCTGATGGGTGTACGTTGCTGCTTTAATAGAAGTTTTAGGACCCTTAATAATTTGTTAAAATTAAATAAAATTGAACCTGCAACGACCCGACATATACAAAACATCTAAATGGTTTGATGTAGAAACAGGTTGGTTAAAAATATTTTGTACTTTATGTAAAAATAACTTCGGTTTTCTTGCTTGTGGTGATGCGAGGAGTAACACTGCTAAAGTATTGTTTAATTAATAAAGGTTTACTTCTATCATACATTTGTGAAACTAATAAATTAGTTTACTGGCTAAGAAATTGGTTTACCACCCTAACATTGAAAGTAGTTTGCAGATTATAGAGCTTATAAGGAATTGATTCACATGCAGTTCTGATCATTTCTATTTCCGCCTTTATCTTATTGTTATGCTATAAAACGACTGTCTTTATATTAGTTTGCATTTGATAGAACTAATTGTCAAAGTTGATTAAACCGTTTGCTTTTTTAATTCTACTAAAAATATGAATAAATTAAAATACAATCATATTATTAATGAAGTTGTAGACATCTCTACAACTCTAGTGTATATCTTTGTCATAGAGTAGAATTGATCGTGTCTTCTGAGGTCATTACGACCAAGGCTTAAGGCAGAGATCTCGTCTCAGCTCAAATTGAGCCCAACATAATATCTGCGGGGTATGCTGTATAAACTTTCCACCATTTTGTGAGGATTCTCTGTTTCACAGCTTCAGAGAGAAGAAAAATCGTGGAAGCACGTCGAAATTGTGGCGTTAAAATTCGGGCATTTTGGTGTACTTTTATTTACTCGTATACAACTATTTACTAATTAGCATCATAATAACCATTTGGTTTAAATGGAGAAAGTATGGTTTTTGTAATCTCCTAATAAATATCCTAGCGTAATCTAACAAAATCTTTTAGCATCCTACTTGGAAGTGATTTTGAAAGGTGGATGGACACGTATGTAATCATCGAAACGCTTCAGTCGCAGCATTGTTAAAAACGGTCGCTTGTATCTATTCTTGCGATCTAATCATATCGAAAGATTGTGATCAGATAATGATGATGCGATCTAATAATACATAAATACTTTGAATGGAAAAAAGAGATTCCTATTGAATCTATAGATATAATATATTATTCTAAAGAATCACTCTTAACTACAGCTGGTCACATATAAACACGTAAGTTTGACATAATAGGTAGGCTAGGTATGTGTATTCGTGTATTGCACACAAATATGCCTCTTCTACCGTTCCGTTCCAAATCTTTAGCGTAGGTATAATTTCCACACTACTTAAAACATGGAAAGTAAAATATGTGTAACGCAACCGAATAGTGAAACTAGCAGGGAATCGAGGACAGATAGTGGCTAGAGGATTTTCACAAGATGGTGTACTATCACCGCTCATATGGAATCTGGTAATAAATTAACTTATGGCACTACTCAAAAGGAAGTACTTCTATATTAACTGACAGGAACTACTTCTAGACATTACAACACTCACTATAGAGCCCGTGGCAGACACGGTCTGTGATTCCATCCAAGCGGCATTCAAGATACTGTAGGATCGGTGAATACACCATAGTTTGTCTCCTTCAAAAAGAGCGTTTGATGGTCCCTCATAAATGGAAAATAGGTACCACCTAAACTATTTGGTTACCATTCATTTAGCAATCAGAATATCACCGCTGCAAGCATAGCCCTTTGCCAATGCCGGAAAATGGTAGGTTCACATGATGACTTAGTTCAAAATTGATTGGACACTAGTATGGTGGCCAAAAACAAACCAATCGACTAATGCGAAGAATCGATATGTCCAACAAGAGTCATCGATGGCTGCTTGAGACTGGAAAAAAATAATTTAAAACTAATATCTTGAAAAAGAAAAAAAGAGGAGTAAGTTCAACATCGGTGTTTTGAGGCGCTACGTTGGGTGTTATCACTTATCGTCTAGGTATTTTAATTTTTACCAATATTTTAACAGTAGACATAAAAATAAAAATAAAAAACTGTATATTAACTTACTCATCGGAGACAATTTTTTTCAAAGCATTGCCAAATACGATTTCATTGATATCTCTCAAAGCAATAACTTCGGCTAGGCCTGCCTGTGCGGCGTGTGCGGCGTTTCCGAATTGGTCTCCCAGTATGGGTATGGCTAGTACAGGCACCCCTGCCATTATAGATTCGGTCAAACTCAGCAATCCTGCGTGAGTAATAAATCCGACACATTTTGGATGATCTGAAATTAATTTTTATTTTAGGCATTAAACTAATCTTATTTAGTCCATATTCGTAGTTGGCATCATTACTGTATAAAACCATGGTAACCTCCATATATAAAAATTTGCTGTACATTAAAATATTTAAAATAAAAATTATGAAACTAATGAAGATTAAACAACCATCAAGTATATATTTTAGTGTGTGTTTGTATAGTATTTTGTGTAAACTTCGACATATTTTAATTATTTATTTTAATGCCTAAAATAATTATTGTTTTAATATTTAAATGCCTAAAATAATTATTGTTTTAATATTTAAAACAATAATTATTTTAGGCATTAAAATAAATAATTAAAATATGTCTAAGTTTACACAAAATACTATACAAACACACACTAAAATATATACTTGATGGTTGTTTAATCTTCATTAGTTTCATAATTTTTATTTTAAATATTTTAATGTACAGCAAATTTTTATATATGGAGGTTACCATGGTTTTATACAGTAATGATGCCAACTACGAATGCCTTTACCTAAATATAAAATCTAAATATTATTCCATACAACAAATCATACAAAAAATCTATCATAAATTTATTTTATATTCAATCTTGATGGTTGAAAAGTTTATTATGTTTGCCTACACATATTGCAGTGTCCATACTGTCCATACGTATACACCAAGTTCTAAAGGTGTTAGTTACGGTATCATGATGCAAATCGTTAAATTGCGTAACTTATTTGAAAAATCTTTCAGATTGAAAGAATCATTGGTCTTTACTTTTAAATATATTAAGGTTCTTTATTTATTTGCAATAGGTTCTAATAGTACTTTTGTGCTCTTCACTTTTATAGCAAGTAGCAAACCATGCTGTCCTAGTTTAATAGACATAGCGATTGTTAGGTTATCACAGTAGAATCGTTAAATATAATATCAAATGAACTAGACAATAGTAATATAGGCAGATCTTGTGCCTGTACTGTCGATGAATGCAAATTAAATGCTCCGCTACAAAAGTCATTTAAAGTACTCACTCAGAATATTCGTAGCTTAAATCGCAATTTCAATGACTTTGAAATTTTGCTTCAAAAATTGGACCACGAATGCGAAGTTTTGGTACTAACAGAGTGTTGGTTAAGACATGTAACAAATCTGCCTACTATACATGGCTACAATCAGTATTGTAGCAATAATAATAATAAACAAAATGATGGAGTAGTGGTCTACATTAAAGACTCTATAAATTACCAAATTGAGGAGCATGATGTACTTGACTGCAATTGTGTAATAATTAAAATAGACACCTATAAAACGGCTATTGTTGCAATATATCGTTCACCTTCATACACTAATATCGATCGCTTTCTATCATCTCTAAATGTTTCCTTAAGTAAATTGTCTAGATTTCATAACATAGCGTTAGTTGGAGATATTAATATTGATATTGGTTCAGAATACTCCTGCGTATCTACAGATAATTACCTAAACCAAATGGCATACCATGGATTGTCTCTCATCATTTAATCACACGAGATGCAAGCGGGACTTGTATTGACCACGTGCTTCTCAAGACTAAGACTGCCTCTTCTACTTGGGTCTTACAAACATCAATCACTGACCATAAGTCTATACTTTTGTGCATGAGTGAAGCACAGACGTCTAGGAATCGATATGCTATAGAAAATATTGAAAGGATAGACTTGGAATCCATTCAGAATAACATTAGAAACGAGGATTGGAATAATTTACTTAATTACGAAAACCCTAATATCGCACTTACTCAGTTTGTTAATAAAGTAAAAATTATTATAAAAAATAATACTACCACTATAACCTTACCTAAAAAGAAAAGGATCATTAAGCCTTGGATAACTCCAGGGCTTCTTAGGTGCATTAAAAATAGAGACAAACTACATCTTAAAAAAAAATCTGATCCTGATAATATAACCCTAAAAATTACGTATACCCGATACAGAAACTTTTTTCGCAAAATATTAAGTAAAGTTAAAACAAATTATGAAAAAGAATTAATAAAAAAAGCCGGCAATAATAATAAAAAACTTTGGGACTCTATCAAACAAATCACAAACACATCTAAACTAAAAAAATATCCTAAAGAATTATTATCAATAGCCAATAACCCACAAGACTCGGTTAATCTAGTAAACCAATTTTTTGCTAACGTTGGTAAGAATTTAGCTGAAAAAATTCTAAATAGCTACACCTTGAATAGCAGAGCAGGCAATGAAAATGCGTTTCATAAATCCTTTGTTCTCGAGAGTACAGATAGCTGTGAGGTTGAGATGATAATCCGTTCGCTAAAATCTAACTGTGCTACTGGTCATGACCTGATATCCAGTAATATCTTAAAAGATAATGCTGAAACGATTGCACATCCGCTTGCGCGTATTTTTAATGCATGTTTTGAAAACGGTATTTTCCCAGACGATCTAAAGAAATCTCAGATTGTCCCAATACATAAATCTGGTGATAAAACACAGGTAAGTAATTACAGGCCTATATCTGTTTTACCTTCACTTTCAAAGGTTCTGGAGAGGCTTATGAATAAACGTTTGGTTAATTATCTAGAGAAGAACAACCTTTTATCTCACCTTCAATTTGGCTTTTGGCGAGGAAAGTCCACTAGTGACGCAGTGCATTGCCTGACGGATTTTCTCTCAAAGAATATGGACAAAGGTAATAAATGCCTATCAATTTTCATAGACCTAGCCAAGGCATTTGACACCGTTTGTATTTCTCGGCTCATAAGTAAACTAGAACTTTTAGGTATAAGGGACAAACAACTTAAACTTTTTATAGACTACTTAACTAACAGGCACCAACGTGTGAAAATAGGAGAGTATTATAGTGAGGATCATCAAATATATTGCGGTGTACCACAAGGTAGTATATTGGGCCCTACCTTATTTTTAATTTATATCAATGACCTTCTTCATATTAGTTCTTCTCAGGGAATGATTATCTCGTATGCGGACGATACTGTACTTACTTTCGCAGCAAAATCTTGGGAGGAAGTATTTGAAAGGGCCCAGAAAGGATTTAACAAGGTCCAAATATGGTTACGGAATAATTTACTTACACTAAATCCTGAAAAAACTAAATACATGACCTTTTCTATTCGCTCGTCAGTGCATCATAGTAGCTTAAAAATATCATTCCATTCGTGTAATGTTGACGATAATGTGCCATGCTTTTGTAACCACATGGAAAAAACTAGTAACATCAAATATCTAGGTATTGTTATTGACGAGAATTTAAATTTTAAAGCACAAGTAGATGCAGTGAGTAAAAGAATTAGAAAATTATTTTACGCTTTTAAGGCATTGCGGAATGTACTAGAACCTGCTATGCTGAAACAAGTATATTGTGCTCTCTGCCAGTCTTTACTTCAGTACTGCATATCGGTATGGGGAGGAGTTCATAAGACTACATTAAAAAGATTGGAGGTAACACAGAGAGCAATATTGAAGATCTGTACTTTTAAACCGCTCACGTTCCCAACTGTGCAGCTCTATCAATATTGTGAAGTTTTGACCATACGCCAGTTATTTATTTTATCCATAATCATTAAACAACACAAAACACTTGCATTCTGCGGGGTTGGAGTGCAAAAGAGACTTGGTAATGTTTGTGCTAGAACCTATCATCCTAAGACAGATTTCGTGAAAAAATTTAGTATATTTTTAGAATCGTTCCTATATAATAAGATCAATAGATTGCTTAACATATTTGAATTGAATCTACACAACTGTGTACTTAATGTAACTAATTGGTTGTTAACCAAATCGTACGACAAAACTGAAGAAATAATTTCTGTAATAAAATGAAAAATATATGTATGACTATTAATATTACTGTGTAAAAATTATAAACCATGACTATTACTGTATTTATATATATATATATATATATATATATATTCTATTTCATATTGTAACTAATTTAGATACAGCTTTAATAACTCTTAATATCATCCATACACCCTCTCTCACACACATCCACTCATACCTCATAACACTTAACAGAGAGGTCACTACACTACACACTCTTATATAGAATAAGTTTCATTAAATTATTTTCTGCTACCTTAATTTATACATTTGTGACGTGTTATATATGCTAAATTGCTAAGCACAGTATTCGAGGCTAGAGGCGCCAGAAACCGAAACACAGATCTATATCTAGTTCGGTAATGGATGCTGATAGTTATGAACGGCTATAGAACTATAATATATTATTTCTGAAATATGTTTATAATATGTCATAACTAGAATAAGAAAAATGTTTTTGCAAATAAAGATTATTATTATTATTATTATTAATCTTATTTAAGTGTTGTTTAAATCGAAATATAACTTAGTACAAGATATTTTGATAATACAGCGCACTATTCCTGGAAAAAGGAAGTAAGTGATTTTCACCTACTTTTCAGGAGCTTAAAAAAATGTCCTATATTTTTATAAAGAGAAAAAAAAAAGTTTCAAAGAGATAATCGCAGGTCAAAGTTGCCTTCAACTACACGTGTTATTTAATTTAGGAACAGATTGATGTACTTACTTCGAGATAATCTAAAAAAACACGGTTACTTCTTTATTCCACGAAACACATCGCATATTTGCAGGGGTAACTACAATAATTTTACTTTTTAGTTATGTATTTTGAAATATATGAATTCTCTTATATTTCATTTAATCTAGAATTGTAAGTATAATCACGTTGTTACTTAAATTAGAAATACACAATAGTCCTAGATTGTAAAATACAGGCACAAGTAATTATGTATATTTGCGTTATAAATTTTCTTGTAAATCTTCTTTTAAAATTTACGTAAACATAATTATGACTTTATCAGCGGGATAATTCTAAAACGAATAAATGTAAATATACATATATGCATACCTACCCCTATTTTATGCTTGAATTTTATGTTTTTTAAAGTCGCAAAATTTGCATTTATTCCTTCATTTTTGTAAATAGCATCACGAGATTTTGACAGAAGGTGTAAACCATGATGCTCGCTTTATTTACGTAATAAACATTTTCGACGCAAATTTAGTTACGACTTTTTTACACGGGTAGTGTGACATTCATCAGTTTTCTAAATTTTTTCTCAATAAATTTTGCTGTCTTGTGAATATTTTTGGATGCAGTACTTACCTACTTATACCTAGTAATTGTTTGCCACTTTTGATATGAGTAAATATATGTTTATTACATTATCGACTTATATATATACGGTATATAGGTATATATAGTAAAACTTTTAATGCAGTTATAATTAAAGTGATTAGTTAACAAAATCTCAAAGTTTAGTAAGTTTAAAATACTTCAATAACACCCAACAAATACTAAATTATTAACACAAAATTAAATCATGTCGTTGTTGTGTCAATAACATGTATTAACTGCGTATAGATTTGTCGTTTTAAAACCGTGAAAATTGCTAAAAAGTTGGCATAAAACTAAAGTGTTCGCCTAATTTTAAATATTTATATTTAAATAATTTATTTAAACTTTAAAAACTCATATGTTAACCTTTAATGCAAAAAGTTTGTACAACTATGGGGAAATACAATAATAACTTTATAATAACTTTGGCTTTAAATGTACAGCTTTCAATGCCGATCTTGTATTACTGAAACTCTATATGAAGTCGAAATGCAGTTATGCTGCTTTACCCAAAATATCCTCTTTGTTGATATCAAGTGCTTCAAGAAGTCTTGTAAATTAACTCAAAATGAAATAATATCACTTGTTTATCGCTTCGATGGCGATTGTATAGCTTCTATTACCGTCTGCAAAATTGCAATGCATTGGGTTATTCTCTGGTCTTCTTGTGGTAGGCGCTGTCTCTGTCGTCCTCCCTCCGCGGTGGAAGGTGGTCGATTTCACCACATGTATCTTGGGTGTTTATTTTTGTTTATTTCTTTTGACGTGAAACGTCTTTAAAATCGCGCCGAAACATACGGGTACCAGGTTTAAAAAGTGGACCGTAACGAAAAGGTCTATATCATCGTACCTTAATAATTAAAAAACTATTAGTCTTAGAAACAAAAATGTGGTGTGAATATTTCACTTATATAGTCAGCTCGCTGTTTTGACATTGAATTCGTGTAGGGGTCGAGCGGGGCGGCGGGGGAGGGATACCGCGTTAACTTTGCGAAACCGGCGCTCTCGCTTGTTTCTATTCAGTGTTACTCGTGACTCCGACTTTATAGCGCGGTGATTCTTTCGTGTGTTTGTTAAGTTTATTTAAACTGATTGATTTATCCAAAAATTAGTGTAATTTGGACAGTATTTATATTTAAAATAACCAAAAAGTGATCGTAAATATATAAACATTTGCTATGTCGGCCTCAGCTCGTGCAAGAGCCAGCCAGAAATATAAATCACGGCTATCATTAGAAAGAGGGGGCTATGGGCCACACACAGGTACCCCAATGTCCGGCGCCGAGCGAGCGAGATGGTTTCGGGAACGTCGCAAAGCCGCTGCTGAAAAAAGCGATTCGCTAACATAGACGTTTCACGTTAAAACCAACGGCCGTGTGCCCCGGCACAGCCTCACCCGATTTTTTGTGCAGTGTATTTGAAGCTGCTGTTATTTTTATTTTTCTTAGTTATATGCACATACAGAGTACCAAGGTGGACTTAATGCCATTAAGCATTTTCTGTCAGTCAATCTTAGGTTAGTTGAGAGTGTAATAAGATGAAGAAGTATGTAAGATGTACATCAGTCATACTACACACATACATACGTACACAGTATATTTTGAAATAATAATTGACATCTAAAATAAATAAATATCTTTATATAAGTATATAAATCTTCTGTACCTACCTACGTGTGTTAGTCATTGAACTCCTAAACGTCTGGACCGATTTGTATGAAATTTTTTGTGTGTATTCCAGGTGATTTGAGAATGGTTTAGATTCACGATACGGTCATCTAGATATTGTTTTTTTAGCAAAATTATTTATTTAAAAACATTTGAGACAACATGACATTTGACAGGACAACGTCTGTCGGGTCAGCTATATATATATAGTTTATATATAATTATTCCAAAATGAAGCTTTCTGTACATAGCTTTATAAATAAACAATAAAGATGATATATATACATAATTGCATATATAGAGAAATAAGGGAACTGGCTAAATAGTATAGGTATGTATTATCTCTTGTTGTTCTCATCTTGTGAACGATGACACTACAGACAATAGTTTTAAGTGCTTTGATTAGTACCAGTTGGTACTCTAAGCACACTTTTATTAAATTTAATTTAAAGGGTCTTTAAGCGTTGGATATATATCCCCGCGCACGCCTTATAAAGGGCCGTATCTTATAAAGACGCGTGATATAAGCTTTAATATTCTTAAAATCATATATGTAGATATTTAATACATATGTAGATATTTCATTTGCTTAATTTCCGCTACTCGTTTGGATTTTTGTAATATCCTTATTGTTGTAATTTGGTACTTCTTTCATGTACTTTAAACATCTTTACATGTACAATCAATAAGCGTGGAATCAATAGAACGATTCAAAATTGTAAATTACTTACTCAACAAATCATACTGTGGCAGCCAGTTCATTTGATATACATTCCGCGGCAAGTCCCTTAGAACGTTATCTTCCCATTTCCATATAACAATTTGCTGTATTCCAGCAAAAACTGTCAGAATTGCTTTGAGCCTATTAGCTGGTAGTGTATGACCTTTGATAAGAGAGCCAAAGCTAAACAATATGAATCCATGTTTAGCTTTATCTACTATTTTCTGCAAAACCTGTAAGATAGTTAATTAGAATTTCAAAAAGTATAAGCGTATATTCAAACTTATAATAGTTTAGAAATATAGATGTATATAATAGTTAACAAAATAATTTTGAGAGGCGGGAAGTATAATAAAGTTAATAGTAGGTATAATTAACTATATAATATAATTAACGGGAAGTATATCCCGTCTACTAAAAGCTCTCCGACGCCTGTGATCGTCATCGATAGTCACTAGATTCTCTAGATGACCCTGACTCTCCCCATAGATCCGTAAGGTTAAGTTTCGAAAAGGCTTTTCTTGTGTACACTAAAGACTCAATCCGAAATGAATTTCGTTTATTTCTCTACTTTCGAGCTTACATGGTCTCGTTCATAACTATCAAAGGTTTGATGTCTTCTCCAGTCTTAAATCTATACATATCCTCCAGTACGGCCGTGAATAATTTCAGAAGTATCCGTCTCGAATTCCTGTCTTGATGGTGGGCTGATAAAAGGGCATTTTCATATAGTGACTGCGACACTTGCATGTATCTCTAGTACACGTGGCATTACTGGACAGAATGAAGTGCGGCCCAGGTCTGGACAGAATTCTCATATTCCACAAACGTTAAGCAGGTGAAACTCTACGGTCTTCTATATAAACTGTAACAGCGCAAGTATCCAATACACAACCTTTACCAGAAATATACGTCAGGCACCCTGACCCTGTTATAAATATGTTCGAAGAAATGTGTTCAGGTCGAAAGTTCACTTCAACGCGACGTGTAGTTAACATGACTAATTGACCAGACCATAAACTAAGTCATTAGTAGATCACTCCCGCAACAATATAAAACATGCAATTTTAATAATACGTTAAAGATTAATGTTGACTTGCTTTTAATGTTTAGTAACGCTTTCATGTTTATCATAGTAACAGATCAGCGATTAACAAAGGTTTTGATTTCGGTGCTATTTGACATGACAATCAAATCATTTAAATCAAATAATTAACAATTTGATTATATATTTTGATGTTGATGACAAATGATACTGAAACATAGTGTTGACAAGCCCACTACAAAGTGGAATGCCGATTTGATGAAGACAGGAAAGCATTAAAGGTTAAGTAGCACGGTGTGAAAGTCCCTCAGGGGTGATCTACGATCTGCAGCAGGCATCACTTGGTTGAAATGACAACTGCTAAACAAAAAAAAATATATATAAATGTAAATAAACATTTACCGGTGTTAAAGGTTTTATAATGCGTTTGTGCAAATGTATGCCGCCCACTTCGATGATGGATGGTGGAAACACTCTTACTCCGTTAAGGACGTGATGTGTGTTTACTAAAACTACACTAGTATTTTTTGCAACATCTTCTATTGGCGGTAACGTTCTGCCAAATTTTCTCTCCAACAATTTCTGTTCTTCCCAACGTATAACAATTTCATACCATATATTGTAAAATAGAAGTATGAGTGTGTTTTCAACTCTCTGCAAGAATGTCATTTGATCTGTAAACGGCAATGTCATTCCAGGAACATAGGCCGGGTTATCAGGGGCCCCCACTCGATGGTATGAGAATGGTAACAACGCACTAGACGATAGTCCTATGGATGGCAAATCGTAATTGTGAATAAGGCCAAGCATACAGTCACTGTTGAAATGCTCGACTAATATCAGATCATAATCACCCTCGGCATTCAGAAATTCGATAAAGACATCGGAGTCCAACAGTTTTTCGCATAGTTTCAGATTTGATTCAGCTAATTTTGTTACCACTGGTATGTGTTCCAAATATCTTGCGAAGCCCATGTAAGAATAGTCAAAGCTGTCAATGTTGATAACCTCGACATTGAGCGGAGCTAGCCCGACTAGGCTCACGTCGCGCCTGTTTGGATGACGCTTTTGCAATGGGAAGAACGAAACGACCGTAAGTTTATGTCCACGATTTGCTAACTCATCTAATACCGGCGCGAATACATCGTAATGACTTTTGCCGGGATAAGGCAAAAAACATAATATTTTGTAACAGAAACAATGATTCATGTTCAAATATAAGAAAAATAATAGTAAATGATGATGAAACATTGTTTAAAAAATTCACACTGTACTAATAAGAACTGCGGACGTGTTCTGTCGAGGACATCTACTACAAAACTACGCATAACTAATGAAATTATATCAGTGACATGAACCGTTGATTAACCTTTTAGTAAATCAACAAGCAGATTAGATATTTAGTAGTAAAAAGTTTGCCAATAGGTATAATTAGTACCAACTTTATTGATAAATTAATATACAGGGCGTCCCACAGCCATGCCACACGGAGGGAAAGTATATTAAATATTGAACGTAGAATATTTTACTAAAAGAAGACATCATTTTATTTTTAATAATAAGTAGAACTGCATTCACAGATTTTTTAAAAATCGCCTACTTCGACCGGGAATCGAACCCGCCAAATGTGATAGAAAAATTACTTGTATTTTATAATAGCGTTTGAAAGGGCTACTCATAAGCATTATTTTTTCCTAAATAACCTAGCATATATAGATAATCCGTAAAATAAGTTGCATAAAAAATAGTTTGCAATTACGAGTATATGCTTATTTGCGAAACCCTCGGTGCACTAGTCTATAAGTTTACAATAATGTCTTAAACCTACAACATTATCAATAGCAACGGCAATGGACACATTTTGTGTTTAAACTTGTTACTCTGATGTAAAATCTATTACATATGTCAAAAGTAATCAATAAAGTGAATGCGTATTATTGCTCAAAATAGCTAGTGTGCGAGTAAACAATAAGGAAAAAAGATTCAATCACTGATTAAGTTATTAATCTCCGATATTTTTAAAGCAGGTTGTAGCAATTACTCTGTAACATAGACTGGTCTCGAAATAAAGTAACAACGTTAAGCAATTATGAAAGATTATTACATAACAGTATGGCATCAGTATTAGTAACATTCTGGTTTTCAATCGTTTTTAAGAATGGAATAATGGTATAAGCTTTATTTAACATTTACACCTAGATATACGATATTTATGGTTGCATGGAAGTTTTTGTACCTAAGGCTATCCGATACTTCTTTAAAAGGTAGTGACAGAATATTCTTCAAATTATCTAACATCATTTTTATAGCAAATGTATGGATGTTTATGTCACTTCCGACTTCGTCAATGAATGATTGTGAAGAAAATTAATCAGTTATTTTTATTTGTTTAAAGATGATAACCAAAACCCATTTTTATGGAGGTCTTATGCTGTAATGACATTTTTATTCCACCCTTAAAAACTTTCATTCAAGTTATTCAAATGCTTAAAGTCACAAAAAGAAATAAGATACTATTAGTTTAGCGCGAAGTTCTTTGTCTGATCAGTATTTTCCCTTTTGATAATTCTCTATGGTCATTTAAATATTGGTAAGTGCTCTTATATCTTCACAAATGAATGATGTGAAGCAATCGAATTTATAATGTTTATTTATAACTTAACTGTTCAAGGTTTTGGTTGCAACAGCTTGGCGATGACATATGGCAGCTGTTTTATTAGACTAGTACCTAATAAATTTACTCTTGGCACCAATCATGACTAATGGCTTCATAACTACAAACACAGGGCCGTCTTAAGTCTATTTTGCGCTGGGGTGCGGGACTAAGCCTGCGCCTTCGCTTTTTTTACACTGCAGCGTAGCACGCGACCGAAGACACACTGCAGTATGAAAGGAGTCCTAGTCAACCAAGAAAACACAATACACGTACTTTTGATAATTTATTTATTTTATTATTCTAAAATCTAAAATTAAGTTTAAAACTTCTATTACTAAATATCTATTTATTACATATATAAAAGAGTTTGTTTGATGTATATATACATATACATCAAACAAACTCTTTTTTTTTGCTTTTGCAAATCGTATTTCTCATTTAATTTCGAGACAGCAGTGTAAAGTTTTGGGCTACGTAAATATGATCATATTTCTCACTATCACGCCAAGCTGAAATGGCCTCTGGTCCGGGAGCGCCGAAATATCCACATTTTGACCACTTTATTTAAAATCTTAAAATACCCTAATTCCCCACAATACCTTCGATCTCGGTTTCATATGCTGCCTCCCTCCTCACGTTCTCTACGCCCATGCTATTCGGACACAATTGAATTGCCTAAGTGCAACACAGACTTCCTGCTCAACTCATTTAGCTTTCGTGCTGCCCAAATGTGGAACCATCTGCCTTCTATAGTTCAACAGAGCCAGTCCATTCATGTATTTAAACGTAACCTGAAGCAACATTTTCAGGCGCTAGTTGGCAACTCGTCATAAATGTCACATTGTCATCATCATCTTACGTATATATTTATTTATAGCATTACATGTATATATATATATATATATATGTGTGTATATATATATATATATATTTATTTATTGTATTGTATGTATATTCATGGTATATATATGTTTGTCTTATGAATAATTTTGTTTAACAGTTTTGGTTGCTTTGACGTTACTCATTATAAGTAGCATTCCTTAGACACTCACAGGTTGGTTGGAAGAAATCTCTAATAGAGATAAGTCCACCTTTGCGAACCACATTTTTTAACTTTTTTTTTCTTTGTAACTAATTATGGCAATAAAGTATATATATATATATATATATATAAAGTAGAAAAAAATGAAAACATACTTTAAATTTGTTGGTTGGGTCTAAATTGGGCTTATAGTATTCGTATCGGGGCTTAGGTGCGTTGCGAGCGCAGTGATAAGCCAGAATATCAAACAATACTATATATTTCATGCGAGCTACAAAATTCGGTATTTAAGTATACGGCGCGATAGCATGAACGAGCGCGGGTGTTCTTCGTCGCGTCGGAAATCGCACTCCTGAGTGGCGTCGCCGGAGTTGGCTCGCGTCCCCCCGCGTGCCGCCCTCCGCTGTCTTGGCCCGCGCTGGTCTTGACGGAGAGGGGGATGTGTTGCCACACCACCCCCCGCGCAGATTTAGGGATTCTGAAAAAAAATCAGTAAATTTTACACGACAGCCCGAACGAGTGTAACGAGCGTTGTCTTTCTGGACATGACTATGAGTCATTTCCTGTCTGTTCTCTACCAGGACGTACCCTGGCTTAACTCTGTCAATAGAAACTGTGACAGGTCCTCTGTTAGTGTGTATGGTAATGGTCTTGTCTGATCTGCTTATGACCTTATGTGGACCAGTGTAAGGAGCTTCTAGAGCACCTCTCAGAGCGTCTTTACGTAAAAACACATGCGATGATGATTCCAGGTCCTCGTGAACAAACACCTTGGCCATCGAATGCCGTGATGCCTCTTGTGGTCTCAGGAGTGACATGCTTTTTCTGAGCTGTGTCACGAAGTCCGACTGTTGCAATGTGTTTGTGTGAGATTTTTGAAAGAACTCACCAGGTATCCGTAAAGGCTCACCATACACTAGCTCCGCCACCGAGCACTGCAGGTCCTCCTTCCAGGCTGATCGTACGCCGAGAAGAACTGAAGGTAGGATGTCAGTCCACCTCTGCTCGCCGTGGGCCATTATCGCAGCTTTTAGGGTGCGGTGAAACCTCTCGACCATTCCATTGGCTGCTGGATGATAGGCGGTAGTGTGGCGTAGCTGGGCTCCACAGAGATCTGCAAGAACTTTGTGAATTGACGGCCCCTGTCAGGTGTCAATGTTTGTGGACAGCCAAAACGTGAAATCCAAATTTCGTAAAAAGCTCTTGCCACGGTTTCAGCAGTGATGTCATGCAACGGCTGTACTTCTGGCCATCTCGTGTATCTGTCGATCGCTGTGAGACAGTATCTGTAGTCACGTGACGGTGGTAGTGGGCCAACCAAATCAATGTGTACGTGACTAAATCTGGACTGTGGTAGTGGAAAGGTGCCTATAGGTGAAGTAGTATGGCGATGTACCTTTGACCTTTGGCAAGCTTCGCACGTTTGAGTCCATGCACGACAGTCTTTCCTAGCTGAGGGCCATATGAATCTGCTAGTTACCAGCTTTGTAGTGGTTTTCACGCCTGGATGACTCATGGCGTGGAGCGAATTGAAAATCTGACGACGCAACTCCTTTGTGACGAAAGGACGTGGCCTCGACAGCGTGACGTCGCAATATAAATTCAACTTAGTACCTGGAATTGCTGTCGGTTTCAGTACCTGATATGGCCTTGATACTGATATGATTGCAGGTCTTGACAATTCCAGTTGTAGCCAAAGTTGTAACGCTGTCCAGTAAACGTCTGTTCTTGCAGTCTACCAATAACCCGTAGTGTGCTATGAAGTCCGCTCCGATGATCGGCTTGTCCACGCTTGCAACCACGAAATTCCAACTGAAGTCTCGTCTCAAACCTAAGTCCAAGTGCAAGGTCATGGTACCGTAGGTGTTGATGATACTGCCGTTTGCAGCGCTTAAGCTATATTTCGAAGGCGTCCTATGTTGGCGCAGGAATCTTCGTGGGAGCACGCATAAATCTGATCCGGTGTCTATCAGAAACTGTATCTTTGTCTTTCGATCTGTTACAAAAAGGCGACTGGCGGAATTTTGACAGTCGTTCGTCGCGCCTACGAACTGCCTTTGTGGTTTTCCGACTTGTATTTGCAAGGAGGCGTGCACTTCCTAGCTCCCTCTCCGAAGGTATTATGGTACCAGCATACGCCCGGCATCTTACTTCGGCTGCGCCCACGTGGTCGAAACCGGTCCCGGGACCGACCACGTTGTCGATCAATTTGCGCCACGTGGTTTGCTATTTCCGTCCGGATGCGTGCCGTGACTATTTCGTCAATTCGCTTTAACAGACTTGCATCGCAGTTTGTGTTGTTGCCGGTACTTGCTATTTGCTGAACACGTGCCGGGGTAACCTCACAAATTCTGTCTGCGAGTTCCGCGACAGCCTCGAGGGTATCCGAGGTTTGCGACATGATTATCGCCTGTACATGTGGAGGCAACCGACTCGACCACAGGCTGCGCACGAATTCGTCCGTAACACTTCCTGCCGCAAGTGTTTGCAGATGTCGCAAAAATTGAGATGGCTTTCTGTCGCCTAGTTCTTCATGCGATAATAACTGTGAAATTTGATGCTGTCTCGAAATCGATAATCTCTTTATCAATTCAGCCTTAAGTTTCTCATATTTGTTGGTTGTCGGTGGGCTTCTGACTATGTCTTTTACCTCTTTTATATACTGCTGATCGAGCTGGGACACGATGTAATAGAATTTCGTTGTATCATCCTTAATTGCAGAAATATTAAACTGTGCTTCGGCTTGCACAAACCATACTTCCACCTCGGCGCCTACCGACGACGGGCGGATCGACTCAGCGGCGCTGCCCGACGCGTCTACATAAAGAATCAAAATCAGAAGGTTGCGTGTTCAAATCACGTCGGGGTCACCACTATAGTATTCGTATCGGGGCTTAGGTGCGTTGCGAGCGCAGTGATAAGCCAGAATATCAAACAATACTATATACCTATTTCATGCGAGCTACAAAATTCGGTATTTAAGTATACGGCGCGACAGCATGCACGAGCGCGGGTGTGCTTCGTCGCGTCGGAAATCGCACTCCTGAGCATACTAATCTGTGCTCCTGAGTGGCGTCGCCGCGCCGGAGCACAGATCGCGTGCCGCCCTCCGCGGTGGCCCACGCTGGTCTTGACGGAGAGGGGGATGTGTTGCCACAGGCTCATCTGCAGCCTCGTATTAAAAATGTATTTTTCTGGGACGTGAACGAGCATTTTCTTTAGTCTGTCTCGCATTCTAATTCTTCAGCAATTAATTTTGCATCAGATAACAACTCTTCAAACGCGCTATCAGTGCGGTATTTCTCCAAATCTTTTTTAACCAGATTAATCATTTAGGCAGCTTCAGAAATAAAAACTTCCGATTTTTGTAATGTTTGATTACAATATTAATCTTTAGTAAAATATTGTACCATATAACTACTGAACATATTAATATACAAGACTTTAATTTGGCAAATAATGAACTCGCTATGTTTTTGTGTAACTGTCATTCGTGTTATTTGTAAAAATAAAGTATAATGCATCGTAAATTTTATCCATGTTAAAACGGAGTGCTCTAAGAGCATCAAATCTACTTTCCTAGCGCGTATTTCAAAGAGGTTTTAATGTTAAAGTAGGTATCTGTTTCATAATTACTTCCCAGCGTGATGTGGATGCTGAAAAAAAAGCATAGATTTCTTGGTACAATACAGAAAAAGAGATCATTTTGCTCAAGTGTGGGCGACCGGGCGAATATGTCAAAGGGCGCAATTACTCGCCTATGACAGACGCACAGGGGACGAATTTTTGAAACAATAGAAAACCAATTCGCATTCGAAATCGTGAAATTCGTACCTATACGAATTCACTATTTCTGAATTTTCATTTCGTGCGTTGTGCAACGAGTGGTTCAACCCACTCGTTTTTGTACAAGTAGAATATTCAACGCTGAAGTGACGTTGACAGTGATAAATTTACTCTGGTTAATGTAAAGCTTGTAAATAGGTACATAATAATAAGTAAATATTGTTTGAGTAGGTACAAATCTTTTAATTTTTATTATTGTGATTTTTAATTTTTCTGTGTAAAACGGAATTTAATTAGGAATTTGTTTTTAATGACAACTCTGATTTAATTCGAGTGATTCAAAAATCTATAAAATTGTAAGCAGTAGAAAATAATTTTGCGCAAGATTTTTATTCCTATTCAAATTCCAAATTCACGTCTAATGATTCAAAAATACGTCTCCAGGTGCCGCGCAGCGCGCCTTTTTTTTCTTGTTTTCCTGAGGAAAATGCATTAAATTGCATACCCCGGCTGTGGCGAGCCAGCGGTTACGTGGGACTCTCCTCCCCAGAAGGGGGTGGCCTACCCACTAAAAACCTCAGGGATGGCCTTCCTCAGGCATGTAGGGAGCCCCCGGGAACGCGAAGCGCCTTCCGGGAACCACAGCCTCCGCTCCCCTGCCTACAGGGGAGCCCTCTTCGGGGGAGGCTAAACTACCTCCCCCGACGACGCCCCCCGGCCACGGACCCTGCCTTATATTTCCTGCTTAGTTACCGATGATCAATTTTTCTTACTGTCCCAAAAAACTTCTCATCCAAATTTTAAAATCTCTTTATTGATGTAAAATAACCGTGTTATGGTCCCTTTAATAAGTGGAAAAAAGAAAAATAATAATTAATAGTTTTTATTATTCAAATTTGTATATTTTTCGTCCAATTGAATATCAAAGTTATTTTTATGTACATGGTAACAAAATAAAAATATATTTAAGTTTTTGATGTATAAATATCGATTTCTTGATCTTTCTTTGGGACAATAAATAGTAATCTGATAGTATAATTTTAGTAAAACTGTTCCAAACGTAGATATTAGCAACTAAAATGCACTTTCTTTACAAAATTAATAGTAACAAAATAAGAACCTTCAATCTTCCCTCTTTCAGTTTTTTAATCATTTTTCCGTACAATCATTAAAAACGCTAATATTTCTTATTAAAAAGAAATGCTCATAAGCTTCTTGGCGGAGATTGAAAATATCAAAACTGCGTGAAACAGTACCAGTTCCGATTAATGAAATCAACGAAAACAGACTTTTAATTCTATGTTTGTGTTTATGGATCGTAACGTTTGTACTTTGGTAAAGGTTCAATTTCGATTCGGATGAAACGCTTAGTGCGATACCAATTTATGTCCCAACCAAATCGCAGTCGAAACGAATGCGAAACGTTACCAAAACCAAACCTAAACCGTTGTAATTAGTGCGATTGGCCCCCTGTTCTCGTATATCGCAAAGAACTTTAAATAATCTTACCCGTACGCCTATAATTATTATAGCACTATTATCGTACAGAAATAACGGCTGCTGGTGCGGAAATTGGCGTTTAGTATATTTGTACTGTAACATGTAGGTACAGTAAGAAAGTGGCGGTAGAATCGCGAAAGCGCAACCCGCCACGCGCTCGGTATGGGCTCAGAGGACACCGGGGGTTTTACTGGGTAGGCCGGTCTCTCAGACCGGAGAGCTCTCGTCAATAAAGCCAGTAGGGTCAATAGGACCAAAGGTTAGGCTGAATTTAGTCGGTAGGTCTGTGTAGTCGAGCCGTCTCGACAGTACCAGGAGTCCGACATAATCAACGCATCCCTGCTTGCCTGTTGCGTTGGTATCCATGATGGATTCTCAGCCTCCTCTCCTGAGGGGAAAAAAAAAACCGGAGAGCCCCACACACGGCCGCGTCTTGCCAGCGCGGTGTCACGGTGCATAAGGAGCATTTCCCCCGAAAAAAAGGTGCAGTAAGAAAAATACGCAATTGTTGATAACTTTCCAACAAATTAAAAAAATGTGATGTTTAACATTATTTGATACATTTTATTAATAACTTATTTTTATGTAAAATAAAACTATATATGAATACAACTAGCTAAAATTATAATTTAATTAGTCATAAGGAGGTAATACTAAACAGCAATCATAATGTATACAATAGTCATTTTTCTGATCGAGTACTTTTTTCTTTTGCCCTCATAGCGGAACCTTCTTTTTCTGCTTCCTGGATTGCAGAGAAAACAGCACCGGCTTCAACTTTTTTCAAAATTTTTTTATCGTGGAAGGTGTGAGTGTGCGCCGAAATTCTAAAATTAAAAAGAAAATGCTGTTCATAAGAAATAAACTGTTCTTAACCAATTTGTCAAAATGTAAAATTTTGTTTCTACAGAGTAGGAAATCAGAAGCTGGCCTCAGATAGCTTTTTTTTGGAGGGGCCTACGTAGAAGCCGCAGATGGCTATATTTAGCTTTACCTGGAGTGTATTTGCGGAAAATGCAAGAATTGAGGATTCTGCGCCTTGCCCGCTAACGAACCCGGCATCATTCCGGGTCGTTAGGAATGGAGCAATAAAATATGACGCAAATTGAGCGCGCGTCTACTGGCTCCGACGCTCAAGATTGCCGTGTTGTGGATGGTGATGACATACACATCTCGTCAGACATGTCTGACGAGGTATATGTAGCCCAGGACTTCACGCTCGCCAACGATCTGAAGCTGGCCTCAGATAAACAACAAAAACAAGTTTGATCAAGTTGACATATCTTTAAAAGTTATAGTTTCATTGTGTTGTTTATTATAGTAAAAATATTTGGCAATAAAAATTAAACCAGAGCATTGTTATCATTTAAGAAATCATTAAAAGTATAATAAACCTATTTTCACAAAAGCTATGCATTTCTTCATAAAAGAGCCGCTAGTTTTTTTAGCAGCCTATTACGTCGGAATGGCAAGCATATTATTAATTTTACAGGAGGGGAAATCATTATCAAAATTATTATAATTTGTATGAACATACATTTACATAAATGTATTGACTGGTTAAGGTCAATATACTAATTTCTTTAAATAAATCTTTCAGTGATTTCCTTGGTTTTAATTATTATTATTAATTATTTATGTATAGCGCGAACTGTTCTTTTTTTGTAGTATAAAAGTACTTTCTATATTCCCAATAATAATAGTGAAAATAACTAAATTAAATGAATTGCGGTTTAACAATTTCATTATTTAACTATATCTACAGTCCTTATATTTGGTAACCATATTTTTTAATTTAGTTAGAATTATGCAATATATTATTCATAGTGTTAAAGTTTGTTAAGTGTACTATTCACAATATCAATGTTTTTACCTTTAGGTTGACAGAACCTTAATTATTAATGAATCTGCAAACAGTACTGTATCACTCTAGTTGTTAGTGAAGTATGGAAAGTTAGTTATATAAATCAGGAAAAGGAATGGTACTAATAGTAATCCCTGGAGTATTCCTATAATTACAGATGCAACAGCAAATTTAATGTTATTAATAACAGATTTCTGAACCCTATTCGATAAATAAGACTCAGTAATGCTTGCTGGTTACTTAACATACCTTTGAACAACAATATCATTTTTTGTTATAACATAAGCTGGACATTTGATATTATTGACATAATCAACGCAGCGCCACTGTCGAGTGTTGTTGCGGTTTGTGTATTTGAGATAATAGACAAATCTATTAAGAATCATCTGAAGTGAGCCTTGATTTGAAACTGTATATTGCATTATTTTTACATCTGGAAAAATAAACGACAGCATTAGAAAACATTTCACAAGACTGAAGCCTAGAAAATTTTGCACAATACATTGGAAGGTTAAGTCTCTATGTATAAACTTATAATGTTTTGCTAATGACATCTTTGACTGTACTATTTGTATAAGGCTGATTGTCATGGCATTAAAAAGAACAATTGTATTATTAACAAAATGTTCTTTGTTTTCTGGGTTAGTTATTTGAGTGTTGAGGTGAATTCTTCCCTGAAGTGTTATTAAATAGAGCGCAAGCGAAAACAAGAGTAGTCGTGTACACAAAACGTAATCAGTAATCACGAATTAGAAAATCGCTAGGCCAGAGTAAATAAGGCGCAGGCGGAAACTAAAATAGGACACCTCAAGTCACAACAATAGTCTTAGATAGATGAGCTCATCAGGGGATATTCTGTTACCTTGGTTCAGAGTCATACACAGATAAAAAGGTTTTCTCTGAGCAAGAAAAACAGTTTTCTTGCCATATTACGTTACTTTAAGGAAAATTATCTTAATACAAATAATGTTTATTTATTTTTAGATAATGGTAGTCTAAAAACAAAAAATATATTTTCTTGATGCAATTTTTAAAATCAAGAATAAATATTTTCAATAAAGAATAAGAAATATTAATCTAAGAAATTAAAGTGTTTTTGCTTTAAGCAGTGAAATACTTATCTCAACATGAAAGTTTGTTTATCATAACGATACGATTCATTCAATGAAGAAAATATCATCTTGGAATGATATCTTGCGCAAATAAAAAAATAAACTCTTGAAGTAATGACATCTAATCTTTTTTAGAGTAACAACTTGCGTTGTTACAAAATGTTCTAGTACATTGTTTCAACTAAATAAAATATTTTAAGAAGTTGCGAATATTTTGATTCAATAACTAGTTATCTTTATATTACCAATATTTTTCTTGAGTTCGTAACATTGTGTTAAACGGCGCCCGCGTTAGCCCGCGTAAATTGCCTCTCTTCGTTCATTTATGGTGCGGATGTCAGAGTAATACAGTGAGTCAGTGATTTACAAGTATACTTATTGATTGTGCAGTGAATAAAATACAATAAAAGTGCAGAAGCCGGTGGAGTGTCGTATTTTCAATAAGTGTATGTTTGTAGTCGAATTCTTTCTAATGATTTTTAATATGTGCGTAGAGTGAGTGTGCTCACGTGCGCCCCATGTTGAAATTTATTTGTTTTTTGTTTTCCATTATATTCTTTTTATTTTTTGTTTTTCATTTTAGAGTATAATGCAATATCTGTTGTCATCTTGCGGCGGCAGTGGTTGTGTTGGGAAGTGCGAGAAAATGAATAAAACAAATAACCTAGCTACTTTTCTCGAGGCCAATAATATTCCTCCCGAAGTAATTGCAGTTTTTGTGTGTAAGTACCCATTGACTTTACTGGAAAGGCAACAGCCTGGTGGCCAATAGGTCAGTCTTGGATTAGTGTAGTCCCAGCCCATGCAAACATCCATCAAATTATAGCCATATCAAGTTTTTTGTGTTCTGTTATAAAATTATCGGATTCATTAAATTATAATTTCTATTTTATAGCAAATGGCATAACAACAGAGTTATTCTATAAACTCGTTCCAGAGTACCTCAGAGAACTCTGCCCTCATCTTGGAACCAGGATAAAATTATTGGAAATTATCACAGCTCATGTAAATATAATCTATTAGCATTTTCTATATTGGTGGCGATAGCGCTCAGCATGTACCCAACATCACTGTAGCTAGAAATAGGCAATGTTTATTCTTCGTGTATACAGTGGGATGTATATTAAGTCACACTTACAATGATATGTTTAAAAATATATTCCTCAATAGTTTTAAATCTGGCCGACCAAGACCATCATATGAAATAATTATTAAGAGTGATGAGGGAGACTATACCAGAGTTGTCTGCTTGAGTACATCCGTCTTACATGCACATATGGTAGTAAGATATGGTACTGTGACTTTCCATCTTATGTCACATATTGGCAACGTACACTGTGGTTTTTGTAATGGTTGCATTATTGCTGCAAAACTCACAAGAACCACATGTATTAAAGGCGACTGTGGCCACTTACCATCAGGTGGGCAGTCTGCTTGTTTATCAATACATAAAGTAAAAAAACTGCATAATCCATATTTTTTATGCTTTCAGGCACTTGCGGCATTACTCGAATTAAAAAATGGAAAAATATGATTAGTAAAGTTGATTGTGTGTGATTATGTAAATCAGGCACCTTGAGACGCGCGAATAAGACAAGTGAGGCTACTATTTCTGTCAGGTTATATTTTTTTTAAATACTTATAAAAGTTATGTACCTACACTTATCTTATTTACATATCTTATTATTTAAGATTTTTTTGTATGAGGTTTTTAGGAAGATTGTGATGTATGAGGTACACTCTGTACTATAGTTTTGTGATTGTTAATTTTGTGTACGTAAATATATTTTTATACGAATCACGTCTCTTTTTATTTTTAAACTCTGTTGGTTCTTTATATGTCTTTAACATTCCTTTCCGATAACGCCTTCTTTTGGGATAATTTGGAGTTCCTGTATGAACTTCCCGATACAAGAAAGGTTATTCTTTATTTAAGTTAGCACGCATTAAAATTTAAAATATTACTTATTGGTCTAAGGATACAAGTTTCTCATATTAAAAGTAACCTTTGAAACAAGTAAAATTAGTGTTCCAGATAGATTTTTTATTATCGACATGAAAATTTGTTTACTTAAACTAAGCATATATTATTTCTAGTGAAGTGATTTCTTGTTTATTTTCACATTTGAAACAAGAAAAATTAGTTTTCAAGCTAGATTTGCTATTATTGAAAGAAAAGCTTGTTTATTTAAATTAAGAATATATTATCTCTAGTGAAATGATTTCTTTTCTGTATTGAAATCAATAATTTATTGAAATAAAAAACATTCGAAGCTTGCATCAAGAGAATTATTAACTTACATTAAGAAGTTTAACAATTCTTGATTGAAGATGTATTATCTTAAATCAATCGAGAATTGTTTTAATTCAAGATTATTTCAAATCTCAATTTAAGATTTTTTTGTTTCAAAACTAAGAAAATATTAGTTTCAATATATATGAGACAACCATAATCTTGGTTTAATGCAATTTGCTTTTATGTAAGATAATTTCACTTATTCGGAGAAAACCGTTTTTTCTGTGTAGGAGGAGACCCAAAGACCCAATGTAAGAACACTCTCTTCAACTGAAACTAATACTGCAGTGTCCGGTGCCGACTCAAAAATTTTATGGATATAATTTTATCGATATAAAATATAGAAAAGTAATATCGATACCTTACGATATATCGTTTGAAAATATCGATTTTTTTATACGAGGGCTGCTACTTAAGTATCCGGAATCTGGGATTTCAACATTTTTAAACGCAATATATGACCTCCATGGTAAAATTCGTTCTTTTTTTGAAATACTGGCCGCTATTTTTTTTCCCTTATGTGCTAGTGTTTTGTTTCTGATGAGTTTAAAATGTCATATCGCTAAAATGATGGAACTCACACGTGAAAATATTCGTGCTATGATTTATTACGATTTTCGACGTGGTTTAACGCAACAACAGTGCGTAGATCAATTAACTTCAACTTTTGGTGTTGATGCTCCATCAAAAACCACTGTGTATCACTGGTTTAGTGAGTTCAATCGTGGACGGACTAAGCTCACGGACGAAGTTAAGGAAGGTCGCCCGAAATCAGTCGTTGTGCCACAAAACATTGAGGCTGTACGGAAATTAATTATGCAAGACCGTCATGTTACGTATCGCGAGCTACTCTGGGCATATGTAGGACAAGCATTAATAAAATACTACATGAACATTTGTTCGTGAAAACAATTTGTTTGCGTTGGATACCGCACAACTTAACTCAGCAACAAATAGAAGCTCGCGTCGAATGGTGCAAGAATATGTTAAAAAAATTTAACGGAGGTGACTCAAAATCTGTTTATAACATATACCCAGGTGATGAATCTTGGATCTATGCGTACGATCCCGAAACTAAGCTACAATCTACAGTTTGGATGTTTCAAAATGAGCCGAACCCTACGAAAGTGACTCGTGCAAAAAGCACTTTAAAGCAAATGGTGGCCTGCTTTTCTGGTATTAATGGTCATGTGGCTACAATACCACTGGAGAATCGTAAAACGGTCAATTCGGAGTGGTACACAACCATTTGTTTGCCGGAAGTATTTGAAGAAATACGTAAAAACAACAAGCGACGCAGAATCATTCTACACCATGACAATGCTAGCTGTCACACATCACGCGAAACAAATACATTTTTGGAGGGTCAAAAAATAAATTGATGGGTCATCCACCGTATAGCCCAGACTTGGCACCTAATGATTTCTATTTATTCCCAAATGTAAAGAATAAATTACGTAGTTAACGATTTTCGACCCATGAAGATGCCGTCGACGCGTAACAAAAATAGCCATTAAGAAATATCAAATAGATGTACAGTCGAATTCGTTTATAATGACATCGAAAGGAATTGACAACCACCTCATAATAAGCAGATGTCATACAAAGCATTTTGTAAAAAAAAGTTATTGATGTAAATATGTATGTAGTTAAGTATTTTTATAGTGGAACATAGTAACTACATATATATGCAATATACATACCTACATATTAAATTAAAACAAAAAATGCACGTAATAAGTACATACATTATACACATACATATGTATTTTTTCATTATAAGTTTGTATGTACTATATAAGACAAAATTTATCCCCGATCTGTAATTAATAGACATCCAAACATCTACAAAAACATTTGTGTGAATCTATGTTAGAGGAAGTGTTTAAATTTAATTAGTGTCTAAATACTTACTTTTAGTGTCAATTGTTTTGAAATTGCTGGTCTTATTGTGATCTTCCATATCTTCCTCCATACTATTATATTTATTCGATTCATTAATAGATTCATCAACAATTGCGTCATCCACTAGCTCCTCATCATAGGTGTTTTCAACTATTACACTTATTGGTTCCGCCATTAATCTGTAATATTTATTAATTTTGAGAAAAGTAGTATAGTTTTCATTTTATCATTTTCAATTATATCTAGCGAAATTTTTATTGTTGATTGTGGTAATAGATTTATCATTGTGATAAAGAAAAATGTTAAGAATTAAGCATGTATATTTTGTACTACTTACATTCCATTATCGAAATCTAAATCTGATTGACTAGCCTCAATTTTTTCTTCATTTGAAACTTCCAGGTAATTAATATTTTCCATAGTTTCATCTAAGTCTACAGCATGCGTATTCTTGTATGCCTGTGGTTTTACCAAGTTTTGATGAAATTTCTGAAAGAAACATACTATTATACTTACTTACATACTATAAGAACAATAAATGTTTAATTCTACAGAATTTCTACAGAATAGAAGAATGATGTTGAACATAGCCTTTTTGGTGACTTAACATCAAGCATGTCGTTGTCAGTACCTTATAAGTACCCCAGAGGTTGCATACATAAATTATTCTGTGTTCCGATGGCCAGGACCAATCTCGGCTTACAGTCGTCATTGGTGAGAATTTATTCTGATTATAATTTATTATCTCGAAAAATTCCCGATCTTGATGTCTTAGGTGACGGAGTCGTCGGTTATATGAATATTTTGCTGGTGTTATGTAAGATGCCTGTTCGTGAGTAGTACAGTTATTGGATTGTAAATTGTGAGTAGTTATTGCAAATGTTATGTACGCTTTTATTGTGATGCATATCAGAACATTTTGTATATATATAAGTTACTTTTTTGTACTTTTAATATGTATCTAGTAGCAGTACTGTAGATACATAAATAATTCATTGAACAGATGATTGTGTTGCTGTGTAAGCATAGTGATACTTTTTAGTGTCTGTGACTTATATAATGCATATGCATATACAACTAAATATAATGCATATTTAAAAATATAGTTAATTTATAAAATAATTTGTATTTAAATCAAAAAATCAGTCAATCTTAAATTTTTACTACCTGTCTTGCAAAATGTATGCTTTTAAATATATAAAGAAACAGGTCAGATGTAACTTGCCTTTTCAAGCACATTTTTGCTACCACCACCACACATATGGGGCATATGGAGTATAATTACAGCCATTAAATTAAATACTATATAATTTAGGAATTGCTGGCCAAGTACATATGACAGTACATCACTCAGTTCCTCTATTAGCACTTGAGAATAATTGTGAATCAATACTAATAGTAATTTCAGAATTCATCTGCCATATGCTAATGCACAATGTAAATGGATAAAAAGGCTAGGCAGACACTACATACCATGTCAGTTAATTTAGTGTATCTGTAAGATACTATTTTATAAGCACAGAGCAAGATAGTCATGAGTACAATGTCAATCATCAAAATGTAAAAAAATCATTGACAAAGATATTTAGAGTAATTTAAATTGTTGGAATAATTATTTTTCAAAAGTCTGGTAAGATAGTTATTAATAAAAATAAGAAAGAATATGTAGGTACAGTTACAATTTTTGATCCGATATCCATTTCCTGAAGGTGCCCTTTAAACTCACCAAGCCATGAATTAAGTTGTCATTACTTAAATTTTAGTAGTTAATACTTTATATTAGTAGGAATTTAATTAACATACCATATCTTCTAAGCCTTTAATGTGTAATTCTTTTCCAGCTTCAATAAATTCATTTAAGTTTTCAACAGCAACTATCACTTCTCCAGTGTAAATATACTCTAATATTGAAGACAATGTTGTATATGATATTTTCTGAAAAAAAGTTAAAAATAATATATTTGTATGTGCTTCCCATAGTTATCGGTCATTGGTCAGTTCATCAAATTGAAATGAGTATATCAGTTTCATAGGGACTTTCAAACCACCCAATATCTATTATTAAAAAGTCTTTAAAAAGATATTGACAACCAAAATTATCTATCTATAGGATTGTCTTCCAACTTGCCTCTTGTGATTATTAAATACTGTTTTTGAAATAGTAGTAAATGACTTACTATACTATAAATTTTTTATTTTCGGATTCTAATAAAAATGTTATGAAATAATAGGTAGTTAATTTAATTATAGCACACTTACATTAAGAAATATAACAGGATGAGAGCAATCCGCGGATTTAATGAGATTTCTGATATATGGACTTGTTAATGCAATGATCACTTGATGCACTTTCACAAAATGACCATCTGCAGCCAAAGTCATATCTACAAAGTCACCATTCTGTAAAAGTTAAGCTCGTTTAAGTTTTGTGATTGGTATATAATTTAATAACAATAAAGGTCTGCATTCAGGGCAACGTTAACATAATTATGTAGATTAATATAATGTTTACTGCATTTAGACCAAAATAAATAATAAACCTTTCAAAAAATTAATAATTACCTGTTGGAGAGAACTCAAACCATTGCAAATATTTTTCTTATATTCATCCCACGTTAATGAAAACTGTGCATTCGTCATTTTTATTTACTAAAACCACAAAATAACTATCTTATTACCATTTAGGTGACTTGTTATCACCCTAAAATAAATAGGTATCAAATGATGTTGTCAAAGAGTAAGGATGTTGTTGTCGTCAATTTTCGTCCATAGCACAGACTAAGTAGTAGATACTACGTATCAGACTGCAACCTCCCTATATTGTTTTAACTTGTTCTCTAATTGGTCTGTGTTTTATACTGCGTAAACTTCTGAGAATACATGACAGTTTCTTTGAAAAAAAAGGCGGGAAACGTTGAAATAGGCGGGCGTGTTTCTTACTGTTGAATTTTTATTTTTAATTTATTGTTAACTTTTAAGAAGGTTGAGTAGTGTAAATTTATTTATTTAGTATAGTTATTTGTATATATTTTCATCACACTTGGTAAGTAGAATTTAATTTTATAAAAATGAACGATCCCCCAGACCCTGGGGGATCTGTTCTCAGTACAGACCAATTTCTGTCTCCTCAAGTTGCATATAATGTGACACTTATGAGTCATGAAGAGTCCAGCGTTGATACAGACCAAACAGTCAGCACAATTATGGATTGGTCAGCTTCAACAAATAGAAAAAGGAGTAAATGTTCCAAAATATGTAAAAATTGTAACAAGAAAAAAAGGAAACACAAAATGGCGGGAAAAAGTGATGGGTGCCTTTGCACAGAGTCTGAGGATATTATTATTAAAAAAAGCAATAATTCTATTACTAGTGATAAGCAATGTGCACCCAGTACTTTACCATCGTCTGAGTCAGGTGCTTTGGCTCAGTCTCAGCCCGACACAGCTCCATTAATAGGTCGAAAATTTTATGATACACATGATTTACCACCTTATGTTATTCATGTTCAACGGGAACAAACAGCTTTAAATGATCCTACCACACTTCACCCAGTACAGTTTGGATACTTTCTTAAAAAACACAGTTTTCATTCTATTGTAGATGGCAGTGTAAAAAAAATAGGCAGAAATCGAATTGTTTTATCATTTAATAAACTTGAGGCTGCAAATAATTTTATTAAAGATAAAAGATTACAGGATAATAATTATAAAGCATTTGTTCCCACATTCAATATTACGAGAATTGGTTTAGTGCGTGGAGTTCCTAATGATTGGACTCCCGAGGAAATAATTGAAAAAATGACACTCCCTGTTGGTTGTGGCAAAATAATAAAAATAAGGCGAATTAACCACAAAACTTTTATTGATAATATTGCTACATGGAAACCAACACAGTCAGTAGTTATTACATTTGATGGCCAATTTCTTCCTCCACGTGTATTTTTATGCTACAATTCTTTACCCGTGGAACGTTATATTTATCCCACAGTTCAATGTTACAATTGCTGTCGATTTGGGCACACTAAATTGCAATGTAGATCGAAGCCTCGTTGCTTTAAGTGTGGTGGCGACCACTCAGGAGATACATGTTCAGTTGAAGATGAAAATTCACAATGTTGTAATTGCAGTGGTTCCCATTTTGCGACAAATCATATTTGCCCTGAATATGAACGTCAAAAACGTATTAAAATTACTATGGCTACAGACAATATTTCATACTTTGAAGCAGTAAAATTACATCCATCTGTAAATAAATCATACTCTGAGGTGTTACTGTCACAACCACTGAAATCATCTCAAAATTTAAATTCCACACCTATACTCCCAAATCACAATCATACCTTACCAAACAACTATTCATATAAAAAAACTACCATTCAAAAACCTAAACAATTTGTACCCAATATATATAATCAAGGGTACAATCAGGCAGCTCATTCTGCCCTGATTAAAGATTATGATATGCCTACTAACAGTGGTAATGGTACAGTTCTTAATCAGAACTTTAGTAGTAGTGATCAAAGTTTTAATATTATAGATATAATTGTACCACTGATAAAATTTTTAACACAAATTACTAATACTATACCGTCCAACGTTGCTCCTTTATTAGATATTATTAATAAATTTAACATTCCACATGGCCCAGTTGGCCAAAGTAGTTCAATGGAACTGCCGGAGCATAACTAATAAGAAACATGATCTTATTTACTTAATAAAGACATATAATCCATATATAATTGCTCTCTCTGAAACCTGGTTAAAGCCAGGATTTAATTTTAAAATACCTAGTTATTTTTCTTTAAGACAAGATAGAGCAGATGGCCATGGAGGTGTAGCTCTATTGATTAAGAATTCATATCAATATAAGACTTTGACTTTACCTGCACAATGTGTGGGATACTCTGCTATTGCAGCAATTATAAATAATATTTGTTTTGTATCAATTTATATACCTCATCCATCTTTAGCTATACTTAATGATATTGATAATCTATTCTCTCAGCTCCCCAAACCGTGTATGATTCTTGGCGACTTTAATACCCATCACCAATCCTGGGGCAGTTCAATAAATCACAGTTATGGTGAACACTTGCTAGACATATTGGATAGAAACAATTTATGTCTTCTTAATACTGGTCTACCAACCCGTCTTACAAGTCCCACTGAATGTATTAGTGCTGTAGACCTTTCAATATGTTCACCAAGCCTTGCATCCTCTTTGCTTTGGAATCCCCTTAACTCTTCTTTAGGAAGTGATCATTACCCAATAATAATAACATTTCCATTTGTTTCTAAAAAATGTCGTACAAGAAAATCAACTCATAAATATAACCTTCAGGGTGCAGATTGGAATATTTTTAGAAACAAATTGGAAGACAAAATATCTACCTTACCTAAATTGGAAAATGGTAATGAAGGTCATTGTTCAGAAGAACTAGCTAAGTGTATGATTGAAGTCGCTGATAAAATTTTCCCCACAAAAAAATTATGTAAGAATCTCGTTCCTTCCCCACCATGGTGGGATAAGGATTGTACTTTGGAAATAGCTCGTAGGAAGAAGGCAGAACGAGAATATCGTGGAAATATGACAACTGAAAACTTTAATGTTTTATTACATATTACAAAAGAAGTAAAAAAAAATCTTAAAAAAAAGAAAGCCGATGCATGGAAAAAATTTTGTGCATCGGTTTCTCCTCAAACACACTCATCAATTGTTTGGAATAACATACGTAGATTTCGTTCAGCCTTTGTTCAACCAACTGCCCCTAATTTATCTGTAGATCTAGCTGAACAATTCATAAGTAAATTGGTTCCCATATCAGTTAAGGAACACATCATGCTTTCCTCGTATAATGTAAATAATTCTGGTTTAAATTCTCCATTTTCAATGCAAGAGCTGAAAGGGATCCTATCTAATGTTACTGATTCAGCACCAGGTAAAGACAACATCCCATATTCTTTTATTACAAATCTTGGCGATAGAATGTTAACTTATTATTTACAAATTATCAATTCTGTAATGCTGACGGGTAATATTCCTACGTCATGGAGACAACAAATAGTGTTGCCAATACTAAAACCTAATAAATCGCCTGCGGATGTCGCATCGTATCGTCCGATTATTCTCTCGATAGTTTTAGTGAAAATAGCTGAACACTTAGTTAAAAATCGGTTAGAGTGGTTTTTGGAGAGCAGAAGTCTTCTATCGAATACTCAGTATGGATTTAGACGGAACAGGTGCACCACAGACTGTCTAGCACTTTTAATATCGGACATTCGAACAGCTTTCTCTGACAATAAAGCAGTTGGAGCTACCTTTCTGGACATTACATCAGCATATGATAATGTGAACTTATCAATGTTACAAGCTAAATTGACTTCTTTAGATATCCCTATAATGTTATCGAATTTTATAATAAATTTATTTTCTGAAAGGTTCATAACAATATCAGCAGAAGAAACAACAATTGAAAGAACGATAAACAAAGGCTTGCCTCAAGGATCCGTTCTTAGTCCATTACTTTACAATTTATTTACCCATGACCTTGAGAATTCTTTAGAAGATTCCTGCTCTCTTATACAATATGCTGATGATGTTGTATTATATTTCAGCGATCATTGTGTTACTAATATTTGTAATAATTTAAACCATTCGTTGGAATTGCTCAAAAGATGGCTAGACAATAATGGCTTGGAACTATCTAGTTCCAAATCTGTCTCAGTATTGTTTTCAAGGAAAAGAATTCAGCCTGATCTTAATGTATATTATGGTAATGATTGCCTTCCACAGAAACAGGAAGCTAAATATTTAGGCGTCATTTTAGATGCAAAACTCACTGGATCCTCTCATTGTGAGTACATATCATCAAAATGTGAACAAAATATTAATGTTCTGAGGTGTCTTGCTGGTGTCTGGTGGGGTAGTCATCCATGCTCCTTAAGGCTATTATACATTGCTTTAGTAAGAAGCGTTTTAGATTATGGAACCTTTTTGTTGGAGCCAGGCAATGCCAACGCCTTTCGAAAGTTGGATGGAATTCAGTCAAAGGCCTTAAGAATTGTTAGTGGTGCTATGAAATCAAGCCCTATAATTGCATTACAGGTCGAATGTAATGACCCTCCTTTAAGCCTCCGCCGACAATATTTAGCCAATAGATTCTTTTATAAAACAATTCAACTTAAAAATAATGCAATAATAGAACAATTAAATATTCTGTCTGAAAAAGTTGAGACATCTAATTACTGGTCCCATAAAGCTCATCCTCCATTAATAAAATCTTTAAGAAATTTTAAAAAAGAAAATATGCCGACTCATCAATTTCATTTAGATCCCATTTATAATACCGATTATGGCTCTTTAACAATAATTCCTAATATTATTTATAACCTTCAGATAGAAGATAAGGCAAATGCAAATATTTATTTTAATTACATTATTAATGATACTTGGAATCAATGGCACAAAATATACACAGATGCTTCAAAGACAGATTCACAAGATGTTGGTGTAGGCATATTTCATAGCAATTACAAAATTCAGCAGAAAATACGCCTACCTTCACAGACTTCAGTATTTACTGGAGAATGTCTTGGTGTATATAAAGCTGTGGAATATATAAAAATAGCAAAATTAAAAAAGACTATTATTTTTACCGACGCTTTAAGTGTACTTTATGCTTTAGCCAAATTCCCTTTCAAATCCAAAAATTATCCTTTAATCCTTAAAACGCGCGAATTGCTGTATTTATGTCAAATACAAGGATGTAAAGTTTCATTTGCCTGGGTACCGAGTCACTGCGGTATCACTGGCAATGAATTTGCAGATTACCTTGCCAAAGATGCAGTGAAGTGTGGTGATCTTTATTACTACAAAAACTTTTCTTATGATTTAATAAATTTATCTAAAACAGAACTCCAAAGTTCCTGGAGAAAGTTATGGATGGAAGGTGATAAATCAAAGGCCAAGTACTATCGTGAAATACAACCAACCATATTTACTAAACCTTGGTTCTCTAAATTAAGGTTCAGTAAATTAGTCACAACAACTTTAATTAGAATGCGTCTGGGACATACTTGCACACCTGATCGTTTAGCAAAGTACGGAATAATAGACGAGCCTACATGTGAATGTGGTGAGGCTGAGGCTGACATAAATCACATTTTTTTCTCTTGTCCTAAATTCGACAGAACATTATTCCTAGATTCATTGGTTGAAGCGAAAATTCCTTTTCCTACTTCTGTCCCTGTCCTGCTACATAATATTAACCCAAATATTTATTTATTGTTATCTAAATTTATTATGAAAAATGATATTAAAATTTAATAATTCTAATTGAATATACTATATTAACTTATATTAAGTCGTCTTTAAAAACAAATATATTATCTATATATTTAATTTACTTAAATATTTACCTACTCACCTGTTGTCCTTTTCCAAATTCTGTTTCCTAAACTCCTTTATTTCCGTACTCGTAATTCGTTTCCTACCTTTAACACTATTATCGTCTTAAATTACAAACCAACAATCGATGAATCCTGATCGATGTTTCTGCAAACAAGCTCGTATATGGCTAATGGCAACTTCAGCCGTCATGCCAAAATAAAAGAAGAAGAAGACAGTTTCTTTTTTAATTCTTTGTAATAGCCTGGCTACATGGAAATTGGCCAATACTTTTTTTTAGCAGTAGGGGCCAGTTAGTTTTTATACTAGTTTATTGATAATTACAATTTTCAGGAATTTTGTAAATAAAAAACATATTCATTTAAAAAGTGCTTTATTTTTCAGTTTTTTATTATATTTTTCTAATGCGAGTGCTTGAAAATTAGACAAACCTTTACTCACTAATCTGGTATTATCCACACCCTTTAAAATTTTATTTAAGATATTGCACCAGTTATTTATTCCGAATCTTATTACAATCTCAGTAAAATATTCTGCAACTAACGTCCGATGCTCGGCACATTCTACTAGACTAAGTGAATACTTGGACACAATATTATCATAAATAGATTTTCTCAAATTCATGCTATGAGCATTGTGTTCCAAGTATTCATTTGTTGTTGACAAAATTTCTCCAAATTGCCTAACAACCTGTTCAGTTGGGTAGCTCAATTTTTCTTTCTTTTTAGCATCTTTAAATTCACGGTGGCTGATCCATTTATGTATAGTTTGATCAGCCGTAGTAGTTAATTCTCTTTTGCACACATGACATTTAACCTTTTCTATTATTTTCTTAACTACCCAACCGGCTGTGTAGGCTCTAGAGTGCGTGTTTAGGCGCTCTCTCCGAGCGTGTTCGAGAGTTGTCAGAATATTCCTTTCTGTGTTAGGTTGAACCGACGGAACTGAACTTGTTATAGTAATTTCTTCATTAAAAAGAGATTGCAAATTAAGAAGCTGCTGTCCATAGATTACCCAAAGTTGACTTGACAGGCGAAGGTAAATCAGTGTGACCAGATTAAATTTTACGAAAATACTGAGGCACCTCAAAAAATACTGGAAATATACTGACTATTTAGGACAGATATACCAATAAAAATACTGATTTTCTTAACTAAGTCAATAAAAACAACGTTTTTTTTCCTCAGGAGAGGAGGCTGATAATCCTCATGGATACCACCGCAACTGCAAGTAGAGATGCGGTGATTATGTTGGACTCCTGGTGAATCGAGGTGGCTCGACCCAATTGACCTATCGACTAAACTCAGCCCAGCCTTCGCCATAAGGGCCCTACGGTTTGAATGGAGAGGTTTGCCGCACCCTCAGGAGAGGGCACGACAGTGCTGCCCTCCGAAGAGGACATATGCGTGAAGGAACCAAAGTGGGGAGACAAAGTGGCTCCGGCCTGTGAAATGATGGGGCCTACTCGTAACTTTGCAGCAAGCTGCGAAGTATGGACTAATTAAGAGATGGCGGCGCAGATGCCGCCTCTCGTAAGGCTTGAAGAGCCAGCGTTAATGAGTCGGGAGTAGAGATGGGATTCTACCCGGGTATTTACCCGAATCGGGTATTTTGCGGGTATTTTCCCATTTTATATACCCAAACGGGTATTTACCCGGGTATTTTTTTTTTTTTTACTTTTCCTTATAACATTATGCAGTAGAATCGTATAAAATGGGCACTATATGTAATACAAATATTATAGCTCCGCTATATATTGTTTTTGGATATGTTCAAAAAGGAAAAATGTATCCTAGTGCTACCGGATTACAGAGCGAGAGAAGGTTTGTGGTGCAAATCATTTGTTTGGAAAAATATCAAATCTATAAATCCGATTGTTTGGTGGAAAGGCATCTGTTCATCAAAACTGCAAAGTAAAGTAGCAGTGCGAATACTGACTGCACCATGCACATCAGCTGCTACAGAACGCTCTTTTAGTACCCATGGCCATATCCATAGTAATCGCAGAAACCGGCTGTCCACAGAAAGAGCTGCAAAAATACCATTTATTTCCTACAACTGGAATTTGCTACATAAACATGAAGAAGAAAGTGAAGAGGACGAAGATAACTTTTTCCTGTCTCCAGCTTGTTTAACTACTAGTTCAACTTTGAATGTACCTTTAACCTCCCAAAATGTTACAAAAATAGAATTTTTAGACGTTAATACCGCGATATATGAAAGCGATTCAGATAGTGACTAACATGTTTAATGGATTAAAAAACACTTTATTGATTAAAGCATCTTTTTTAACTAGTAATTAATGTTGTTTATTGTTTTTATTTTTATGTTGTATATCATCTTACATGATTTTTCTCTTTTAAATAATAATAAACGTTGATTGTTGTATTTTTGATGTTATATTTTATCTATAATATACTCGGCGGGAAAAAATCGTAACATGTTATCATTTTAATATAAAAATAATTAATTCATCGCCTCATTAAAAAAATATAGTCAGATCATTCCAATCATTTCTACACTGACGGGTAGTTTAAATTCTTGTCTATAACTGACATATTTTTTTAATTATTTGTATTCATTCTTCGTTTCTTTAAACATGTAAAAAAAACAAAATACTATTATGGTTCAATATACCGATAAATGGAGAACGAACGAACATTTCATTTTTCTTTTTTGAGTTAATAGTAAGATTAGGTTGTTTGTAGTATTACTATATTAAAAATTAGCGCTATTAATATATTCATTATTGTTAAAATTATTTTGGAAGTGGATAGACTACTTATGGTGTGCTCGTGTTTCGACTTTATTGCTGTAGAGTGTATATTTTTTGATAGTTTAACTAAATAATACTGTGAAATATATGCCAATTGCCGAAATTCAACCTTAAAAATTGAAAACAACAAAAATTGATTTGAAAGTATAGAAATAAATGTAAGTTTGGTTAGTATAATTACGAAAATTGCTTAAAAGTCGTTTTTACCCAGCATTCGGTTATTTTCCCGATAAATACCGGGTATTTACCCGAAGTGGGTATTTACCCAGGAATTTTCCCACGGGTAAATACCCGCCGCCCATCTCTAGTCGGGAGGGTCAGAAAGGACGTCTCTGAGTCGATGATGTTCTGTATAGCGCGGATTGACTGCGGTACGCGGGTGTAGTTACACGCCTGCCTTACTAACGGATTGGAGTGTCCTTCAGCAGTGGTGAAGAACCGCTTAGAGCACTCCAGGAAGTGTTCGTGTACGGTTGTGATTTCGAAATCGCGATGGATATCGCAGTTCCGAACGTCGTCGAAAAACAACGAAAATCGCGTTCTATTTATATGATGACAAAAATATCTCCTATTTTGGGGAAATTCCGGAATTATGGAAATTGCATACCTACATTGAAACGAATTTCAATGTATGCAATTTGGAAATTACGCTCTATCTAATGGTGCAAACCGCATTAGAACCTGTCTAGCAGTTGTAAAGTTTTAGGCGAACATAGGCTCTGCAACTCTGAGGAGGGCACCTACCGATTGACTCAGATACTCACCGAGCACGGCTGCTTCGGTGAGTATCTGTGTCGAATAGGACGGGAGGGATCGACACATTGCCACCACTGCGCATCCGACCTTGATTCGGCCCAGCACACGCTGGCGGAGTGCCCCGCGTGGGCCTCCGAGCGCCGAGTCTTGGTCGCAGAGATTGGGCGAGATCTGTCTCCGCCGGCATTGATTGCGGCAATGCTGGCGGACGAGGGAGGTTGGAGGGCTGTGGCCTCCTTCTGTGAAGCAGTGATGCTCCAGAAGGAGGCCGCCGAGCGGGGTCGGGAGATGGCCGATCCCGCTCGAAGAAGGCGGCGCCGGGCTCGGTAGCACAGCTGCGGCGCCGCCGCGGGTCGCCGGCGGGCGCGAGGAAGTCGCGACTGCTACGGCGACCGGGATGGACCACGCCCCTTCCGTGGCCGGGGGGCGTCGTCGGTGGAGGGGACCGGGGGAGGTGGTAGCCTCCCCCGAGGAGGGCTCCCCTCTACTAGAGAGGGGAGCGGAGGCTGGGGGTTCCCGGAAGTGGCTTTGTGTTCCCGGGGGCTCCCTACATGCCTGAGGAAGGCCATCCCTGAGGTTTTTAGTGGGTAGGCCTCCCCCTTCTGGGGAGGAGAGCCCCACATAATCGCCGGCTCGCCACAGCCGGGGTATGCAATTTAATGCATTTTCCTCAGGGAAACAAAAAAGAAGGCTCTGCAACTCTGATTTATACTACGTTTTGATAGATAATTGTATAGACAGTATTACAATACTACAACGCCGGCGACGGCAGTCTTTCTTGTCATATCTGTAACTTACTTATCTTTGCTCATAGATGACATGTATAAACTAAATCCGGGAAAGTCCCCACTGTTCGCTTACCGAGGAAAGTCGGGTGAGCAACCAAAAGTAGAAAGTGTATACTTTAAAACGCTGTTTTTCTACTCACTAGCATAGAAAAGAGAAGAAAATATCATATTACTTGAGTTAAAACTAGACAGGATTCGGTATGTTGTTTATTTTATAACAGAGATTGTAGGGTATACAATTGATTTTTGATTGTTATTTTATGTGTGTAGTTATAAGTTAATATTTATTTGTTATATGGGGGTTTTTGAAATGTTAACTGGGTAGGGTAATTTGTAAAATTTTCAAATTTTCTGTTATATAGCAGTACATTAGACTGGGGAGAGGAGTCTCGAATCATCTACCGACTGTGCTTTAAGTGTGTCTCGTACAAATTCATTTGCCTTTACTTGCGGGAATATCTCATTTCATCAGCCACATCCGTTACAATTGTTGGTCCATCGAGCTCGGATCATGATGAGAACACCTGGACCGGGAGTGAAGACGCGAAAGCAACTTCGAGACTTCGAAAGTGCATCGGCACAATTGGAGTCGACGCCATTAGCAGACGACCCGCCTCGTGATGTGAAAAGCAACATCATGATAAAGAAGACCTCCGTACCATCAGTAAGATCTTCGGCGTCATCCATTGCCAAAAGGAAGCAGCTTGAATTGGCTGCAGCGGAAGCTCGAGCCAAAATTGAGCTGGAACTCATCAGCAAGAGGCTTGAGGCGGACTTGGCAGCAGTGGACGCGGAAGACGCTACGGACAATGACGAGGCAACTCAAGCAAGCAGAAGTGTTGCAAAGGTGGAACAATGGCTCGACGATTCGAGCACAAAGGGCAAGGTTCAGCCAGTACCAGCTCACAATACGCAGCAGGTGGCTTCTTCCGATGTCAATCCCATGGTGAGTGACCTGGCGCACGCATTGGAGGGTCTATTGAGACAAAAGGCGCCGCAACATCACCACGAGGAACGTTTGCTGACTCGGTTAGCGACACCTAGAGAGCTACCCACATTTGATGGAGATTGTTTTGAGTGGCTTCATTTTAAGTGCGCTTATGAAGAATCTACCAAGCTATGCAACTTCTCAGAGTCGGAAAACTTATGGAGGTTACGCAGAGCACTGAGAGGAAGAGCAAAAGAGGCTGTCACAGACCTGCTAATTGGTAACACGCCGCCTAGCACTGTAATGGAAACGCTACAGCTTTTATTTGGCCGTCCTGACATCATCATGCAGAACGTTATGCAACAATTGAAAAAGCTGCCAGCCCTGCCTTCGCACTATCAAGGTGAGCTAATACAATTTTCAGTAAAAATTAACAATTGTGTGGCCACAGTGCAGGCATTGCAACAGAGCGATTATTTACGCAGTATTGAACTTACGAGTTTAATTGTATCTAAGTTGCCTAGTACTTTGTTTTCAAAGTGGACAGAGTACGCATATACAAATTCACAAGGCTGTGACAGGCCAAAACTTGAACTGTTGGCATTATTTTTAAAGCGCGAAACGCAAATGCTTTGTACCGTCGGATTACCCCAGCATGTACCTGAGCAACGGCGAAATGAAAAAGCGCGCCACTACAATGTGTGTACAGCTACAGCGACAAGTACGCATGATAGGTGCATATTTTGTAAAAAAACTACTCATTTGTTGACCGACTGCAGGCTATTTCGACGCTCACTTCATAAAGACAAATGGAAATTCGTCAAAGCAAACCGATTGTGTTTTTGTTGTTTGGTTGCTCGGCACGACAACAAAACATGCACAGCGCCAACATGCGATGCTGAAGGTTGCGGCATGAGACATCATCGCCTGCTACACTGGACGACGGGAATCACGCCGCTGAGGCGCGCCGCCGCCGCCGCCGCCGCCAGCAGCGCCGCGACCGACGAGCGGCCGGGGCCAAACGACGCAGCGTCAACAGTCGCACACGTATCGGCGCGAGAAACAGGTACCGCGTTATTAAAAGTAGTGCGGGTGAAATTGTGTGGGCCCAAAGGTCAAGTGATCACGCACGCGTTATTAGACGACGCGGCGTCTGTGTCCCTAATAAGTGCAGACTTGGTGGATTATTTAGGCCTAAAAAGTGAACAATCTAGCCCAACAAAGTTCATCGATGCATTCGGCATAGAAGTGTATCATTCTGACGCCCCTATTGTTCGTGCAAAAATAAGTGCCTGCGATAGTGACATTACTAATGACATTAAGTTTCGTAAATGTAATTTAAATTTGCCTGCTCAGGATTTGTCTATTATAAAAAGATTGGAGTGTAAACACCTTCTTAATATTAAAAATAAAGTATGTAATTGTCGTATTGTGCCACAATTGTTGATAGGTGAGGATAATTATCACCTAATTGCGCCGATCGAGATTTTACATGGAGGTAGAAATGACCCGTACGCTTCACGTTGTCACCTGGGATGGTGTATACATGGCTATTGTGGTCGCACTCACTCTCAAGTAAGTAGACATGTTTTTCATTTATCACATACTAACTGCTCAACTTGTGCCACAAATGATTTCATTTCACTAAACAACATTGTAAAGCAAAGTTTCGAGTTTGAGTCCATCGGAATTTCGACTTTAACTCGTGAGAATAAGGGTCACTTACGCGCGACGCAAGTTCTTGACGAAACGTCGAGACTTATCGATGGTCAGTGGGAGGTAGGCTTACCATTTAGGGAAGATAATTTTATTTTACCCGATTCTTACCCGTCAGTATTGTCACGCTTACAGGTGCTTTTGAAAAAAATGGAAAAGGATCCGGAGTACAAGAAAAGATATAACCAAGAAATGCAAAAATTGTTCGATGAGGGTTACGCTCGAGTTTTATCCAAGGAGGAGTTGTCGAGTAAGCAGGCTTGGTATTTGCCACATTTTGGAGTACAGAACCCGAATAAACCAAATAAATTGCGACTTGTCTTCGATGCAGCCGCAAGGGTAAGTGATATTTCACTTAATGATTTGTTGCTTACTGGACCTGATTTATACAACTCATTGTTTGGAATAATGTTACAATTTCGTGAAGGCAAAATCGCCTTTATGGGCGATATTAAAGATATGTTTTTAAGAATTAAAATACGTCATGAAGACCAAAAATACTTAAGATTTTTATGGTATGATGGTGAGAAAGTCAATACTTGTTGCATGCAGAATTTAATATTCGGCGCAACATGTTCGCCTTTTGTGGCACAGTATATTAAAAATAAAAATGCTCTTAGCTATGAGTCATACTGTGACGACATTAGAATCTGTCCCGAGGCCGTAAGTGTGATTTTGAATAATCATTATATGGATGATTGTTTGTATACAACTGAGTGTGAAAGTAAGGCTATTGAGCTCATTAAAAATATTAGAGAAATTCATAAAAAAGGTGGTTTTGAAATACGTAACTGGGCTAGTAATAGCAAACCGGTTTTAGCCAGTTTACCGTCCGACGCACTCGCACAGAGCGCACTATTGTTTAAGGACGGAGCAACGAATATAACTGAGCGCACTTTAGGTTTGATGTGGTATCCAGTTGACGATACGTTTGGCTTTCAAGTTAATTTAAATCGTATTCCGAGTGAAATTTTAAACGGAACTGAACCACCTACTAAGGCTCAATTGCTTAGTATTATTATGTCAGTGTATGATATTCACGGTTTTTTATCGCCGTTTATAATAAAAAGTAAAATCATTTTGCAAAATGTTCATAGAAGTGGTGTCGATTGGAGATGCCGCATCCATTCATCGGATCATGCGGATTTTAAAACATGGCTCGATGAACTTAAGCAGCTTGAGTGTTTACGCATACCGCGCTATTATTTAAATGCTTCGGCGTGGACACCGTGCTACCCCGATTCACCAACTGATAACGGAAACAATATAGTACGCACTGAGATGCACATTTGTTGTGACGCGTCGATAAAAGCGTACGCTGCTGTTATTTATTTTCGTTTTGTTTCTTCAAATGGTAACGTATATGTTTGTTTTGTAAGTAGTAAGTGTCGTGTCACTCCTTTACGTCCCGTATCAGTTCCGAGGCTTGAACTACAAGCAGCCTTGATTGCTGCACGCTTGGCGAGGACGGTGCAAAGCGAACACAAACGAATTAAAATAGAGAATCGATATTTTTGGACAGATTCGCACACTGTACTGCAATGGATTCGCAGTGACCCTAGGACGTTTAAGCCATACGTCGCTCATAGGTTAGGTGAAATAGATGAACTAACAAACATTGATGAGTGGCGTTACATCCCCTCAAGCTTGAATATAGCCGATATAGCTACTAAACCCTTATCTTCCCCGCTTAAATATGATCATATGTGGTTTCAGGGACCCGAGTTTTTACGGCAAGCCGAGACTTTGTGGCCAAAAGACACGGTCAAGGTCAAGGTCACCGACGAGGCCAGCTGCGAGCAGAGAGTGGTACATTTGGTGTCGGTGATCAGTGTTGACGAAGGAAAATGCTTGCCAGATGAAAATAGATTTTCGTCCTGGGTGAAAATCGTACGTACCACTGCACGAGTATTATTTTTTATAAGAAAATGTCAGCGTAAAGCAGTTGAAATGAATGTTGACTTGCTTACTGTAGCAGAGCACTTGCTGATAAAGAAATGTCAAGCTCATACATTCAGTAATGAAATTTATTGCCTAAAGAATAAGCAAGCACTGCCATCAGATAGCCGATTGCGTACCTTAACACCTTATCTTGATGACTCGGGAATATTAAGAGTAGGTGGTCGAATAGACAAGGCCATGGGTGTCAGTACTACCACCACACGACCGGTGATATTAGATGGTAAGCACCGCCTTGTAAGATTGTTGGTTGACCATTACCATCGAAAGGCGATGCATGGTGCTAATGAATTTGTTGTCAATGAACTAAGGCAACAGTACTGGATCGTCCAGTTACGACCTACTGTTCGCGGAGTTGCCGCACAGTGCTTGCTCTGTAGATATCGCCGCGCTAAACCACAGCCACAGAGAATGGCGGACTTACCTGATGCACGGCTGCAGCACCATCGCCGTCCGTTTTCATACACTGGTGTGGATTTTTTCGGCCCTATGGAAATTACAGTAGGCCGACGCCGTGAAAAAAGGTACGGAATGTTATTTACTTGTCTAACTATTCGAGCGGTACATATCGAAATCACTGAGAGCCTCACAGCTGACTCTGCCATTATGGCTCTTCAGCGCATGATCGCGCGAAGAGGCGCACCTATAGTTATTTATTCAGACAATGGCACGAATCTCCGCGGTGCTGATGCTGAACTGAAGCGGAGCATCCATGACATGAATATTGCTAAGATAGCAGAAGATGGAATTTCCCGTGGGATAACCTGGAGATTTATACCACCAGGAGCGCCCGAGATGGGTGGAGCATGGGAGCGAATGATACGAACAGTCAAACGTGCTTTAAAAACTGTTTTAAAAGAACGTGCTCCCCACCAAGAGACATTGGACACACTTATGAAAGAGGTGGAAGCATTGGTAAATAGTCGTCCTATTACCCATGTGTCTACTGACCCATTTTACCCTGAAGCGCTCACACCTAATCATTTTTTGATAGGCACGTCGTCGAATGGTCCAGCTGTGGGGAAGTACTCCGATGCCGATCTTTGTTTGCGTAGCAGATGGCGCATGGCGCAGCGGCTTACAGATTTGTTTTGGCAGCGCTGGCTTAAGGAGTACCTACCTACGCTCCTACCGCGCCAAAAATGGACTGATGAGGTAAGCTCATTAAAGGTAGGTGATTATGTTGTCATTTGTGAGCACAATGTTGAGCGTGGGTCTTGGCGTCACGGAGTGGTGACTGCGGCCCACAGTGGCAGTGATGGTCGCGTACGGGTTGTAGATGTGCGCACGCGCACCGGTTCGCTAAGGCGTCCTGTTACACGTGTAGCATTATTGTCCTCTGCCCCCACTGGTTGAGTGTTGACTAGTCAACACTGAGGGGTGGAATTGTAGGGTATACAATTGATTTTTGATTGTTATTTTATGTGTGTAGTTATAAGTTAATATTTATTTGTTATATGGGGGTTTTTGAAATGTTAACTGGGTAGGGTAATTTGTAAAATTTTCAAATTTTCTGTTATATAGCAGTACATTAGACTGGGGAGAGGAGTCTCGAATCATCTACCGACTGTGCTTTAAGTGTGTCTCGTACAAATTCATTTGCCTTTACTTGCGGGAATATCTCATTTCATCAGCCACATCCGTTACAGAGATAATAAAACTATTTAAGAAGACTGACTGAAAAATCAACACATCAACTTCAGACTGTTGTCAATATGTTTTCTAAACAAAACACAGATAACATTTGCACAATTATGACATGTTTACGAGTGGGTGAGGGCACTCGTCATGAAATTACATCCATGACTAAGGTAGTCACATATGTGATATTCAAAAATAAGAATTATTGAAAATCGGTGATTATTAGTCACATCGGTGATTTCTAAGTCGCACACGTAATTCAAAAATAGGTCTCCCGGTGTGCTAACTTATATCTGAAACTAATAAAAATTAAATATAGACTTGTCAAGTTCAATTTGGTATTCTGTAAAAAGACTGTCTCTAAATTTATAATTGACATAGTTACTTAGTTATTCATATTTTCTCCAAAATTATAAAAATGTCTCACAGCTACGGAAGATTTCCCGACTGTTATAGAAAAGAAATAGGTACTAATAAATAAATAATATTAATATACTTAAGTGTGCTGTGATTGAATAGACTTGCGTCTTTGCTAATTTTAATTGAAAATCCACCTTTGTTACTCAATAAGAGGTAAATTCAGAAATGCAACGATTGCCAAGATCATAAATGCATTGAATTGCATACCCCGGCTGCGGAGAGCCGGCGGTTATGTGGGACTCTCCTCCACAGAAGGGGGAGGCTTATCGACTAAAAACCTCAGCAATGGCCTTCCTCATACATGTAGCATGTAAGGAGCCCCCGGGAACGATGACGACTTTCGGGAACCCCCAGCCTCCGCTCCCATTTTTTTTTGTTCCCCCGAGGAATGCATTAAATTGCATACCCCGGCTGTGGCAAACCGGTGGTTATGTGGGGCTCTCCTCCCCAGCAGGGGGAGGCCTACCCACTAAAAACCTCAGGGATGGCCTTCCTCAAACATGTAGGGAGCTCGCGGGAACGCCAAGCGACTTCCGGGAACCCCCAGCCTTTGCTCCCCTGCCCATACACGGGAGCCCTCCTCGGGGGAGGCTACAATACCTCCCCCGATCTTCTCCACCGACGACGCTCCCCGGCCACGGGAGGGGCGTGGTCCCTCCCAAGCAGTGCCTGATTAACCCTTAGGGTAATTAGGCTGCAGCCTAGGGCGCGAGAATCGGGGGTCGGACAATTAATTTTGAAATTTAAAAAAAAACGCGTTAAACAAACCCTGACTTGACTCAAATCGGTTCTTTTTAGGCTGACCTTAACATACCTGGCGGGGGCGCGTTCTTACATATAGGGCGGTCAGAAGTCGTGATCAGTGGCTGGTCCCGGTTCACCGTATCCGAGGGCGCGACTACCTCGCGCCCGCCGGCGACCCGCGGCCACGCCGTAGCCGTGCTACAGAGCTCGTCGCCGCCTCCTTCGAGCGGGATCGGCCATCTTCCGACCCCGCTCGGCGGCATCCTTTTGGAGTATGACTGCTTCACAGAAGGAGGCCACAGCCCTCCCACCTCTCTCGTCCGCCAGCATTGCTGCAATCAATGCCAGCGGAGACAGATCTCACCCGATCTCTGCGACCAAGACTCGGCGCTCGGAGGCCGAGTCGAAGTCGGATGCGCAGTGGTGGCATCGTGTTGATCCCTCCCGTCCTATTCGACATAGATACTCATCGAAGCAGCCGTGCCCGGTGAAAATCTGCGTCAAAGCACTGTACAACCTATTCTCACACTTGCCGATTATACTCAAATATGTCATAAAAATTGAAGTAACGTTACAAACACTGAGCTTTGTGGTGCTTAGTATAAAATCATGTATTATTTTATTTCGAAATATGACAAGGAACTTACATACGTAATTACATAGTATTAATGTTGCACAAGTCATATTTATAGCTTCATTGCCTATTCTAGAGACTCTTCGAATTTTGGCTTTGGTCGTTGCATAAGAACGGCACCGAGTGCATAAGCGCTGGCATCGGTGCGTAGGATAAAAAGTTCTTCAGTCTGGTTGCCTTAGGACAGGGCTTATACCCAATTTCTGCTTTAGATTTTCAAAGGCGGAATCTTTTACCATAAGGGGAGATAACTCCCCATTTCCAGGGTTTATTTTTCTATCGGTAAGTTTGTGCTAGTTAATAGGAGAAATAATTCTGCATAATCTCATATAATCCTATAATACCTACATGTCATATAACCATATATATGCCATGTAGGTATATAGACATGGTTTGCTATTTAGGAATAGCAAGCCCTTTCTTTAGCAAAAACTCACTTATCTCTATTTCGAAAAAGGCTTTAAAAACTTACGCAGAAGACTAGTCTGTGTATATGGTGTGAGCCCTACCACTATTACAATAATATCGAAGTTGCGTTACAACACGGTAAATTTCTTTTTTTCAGCTATAGGCAAAAAACATTTTAGCACTCGTGGAGGTTCATCGCAGAACTAGTTGTTTTGATTTCCTCGTAATATAATGGATAATAATCTACAGAAGATAATCGATATTTATTTTATGCAAATTCAAGTAGGTACTATGGCGCTCTTCGGCGCTCCGGGATCGTAGGGGATACGTAACTATTACAAGAAAAGCAATATACTTCAGATATTTTATATATTCAGAGACAAAAGCTAATACATGTTTATTCGCAGGCCGTCCGCCCTCGGAATAAACTTTCTATTGTCTTCCTTTTGCTATGTCAAATCTAACACATTCTTTCTTTAAAACTATGACATACATAAATCATAAACAAACAAATACTGGAGGCGAGGACACTTCCATCAATAGACTTCAAATAAAGATCGCAGGTTATGTATTCTCCAAACTTGTCAGCTAAAGTTTTCGATATAACAGACACTGACGCTCCTGTGTCTAATGAAGCGCAAATTTTTATATAAGGAACGAATTCACGTTTTGGAGGTTCTTAGTGTGATGGCGATTGAACAGTCCCTCCAATTACGTCAACCGCCTCCTCTCGTTTGGGTGATACGTTCCTCGTGCCTCCTTTGCCGATCGGTTGTCCTCGGGGTCTAAAATCATAACGGGGAGTAATTGGGTTGAGATTGAACAGATTTCGCAACAGATTGGTTTGTTGCGTTCGTATGATTAAGTCGACCACACTCGTGATCGATCATTCCCGTATCCCCCTTGCGTGGCTGATGGCCTGCATGTTGAAGAAACCCCAACATTAAAATTTATTGGGAGTTTCGCCTGCGTAGCGTAATCTCCACAACTATTACCAAGCACAGTTTTTATTTGTTTGAGCGCCTCCTTCAGCTGCATTTTCGTCTCGTAGACCTGTGGAGCTAATTTATTTTTTAGACGATACTTACAATTAGATAAATAATGTTGTATGAAACACCGATCATTAATCGCCGACCCCGCTTTCATGGCCAAACCTTCCAATGCATAAAAGAAAGTTAACGCATCCTCATTGTGAGTTTGTCTTCGCGTAAAAAAAAGTGCTAGTGGCTAGTGGGTCCGTTGCAGTACCAAACTCCTCCACAAATTTTGTCTGCAAATCCGCAAACGACCCTGTGTCTGCCAAGATACAATTATAAAATAAAAGTGCCGGGCCTTCCAAATACGCTCCCAGCGCGAATTTCCTCGTCGCCTCATCGAACCTATTAACGGCAGCGACGATCTGAAATTGTCTAAAGAAATCCTCAACATAACGCTTTATTCCGTCGTAGCGTTCTGATGCCGTCGTTTCCAAGTAGCCTCGTCTTCTATGCAATATTCTTCTCCTAGTTCATATACTTCAATATTACAATACCCGGCGCCTCACCCATGTGGCGCCCTTCGGCGCTCCGGGATCGTAGGGGATACGTAGCTATTACAAGAAAAGCAATGTACTTCAGATATTTTATATATTCAGAGACAAAAGCTAATACATGTTTATTCGCAGGACGTCCGCCCTCGGAATAAACTTTCTATCGTCTTCCTTTTGCTATGTCAAATCTAACACATTCTTTCTTTAAAACTATGACATAGGTACATAAACCATAAACAAACAAATACAGGAGGCGAACCACTAAGTTCGTCACAGTACCATGATTACATTCTTAATAAAATTTATGCCGGGCAGATGTTTTGTTAAACTATTGTAAGCTTATACATTGTTTCGCTCCAGTATCTAACAACACAGTTCCTAAAATCTCTATTATAAATGTAGATCTCACTCACCAATTGACCAAATTATCATTCACGGACACTGAATGAAAACTTAAAACAGTCAACGGCGTGATACGTTTTTTTTTGCACGTACTATAGGTTGATCTAATCACTTCGAGGGCACCGCATACAAAACATGACACAGGAGGGCGCACCTCGAATGACATTGAGGCAAGTTCATACATAATAACATCTGTAGTTTTCTCTACATCCTTTCTATTTAATAACTTTTTATCATTTTCTTTTGTAAGTCCATAAAATTATTTCTGTTTCCTAATACTAGGTGAAAGTCTGTTACTGTTACCGATGTGGGCATTTGGGTAAGCGATGACTGGTGGGCCAAGAGGGGTCAACACGTTTGAGATTAATTTCCTGAACGAAATGCCGACGTCGCGCCCTTCCTCTAATAGATCTTCGGCAGCTCGTACTAACTCGAGCAAATGGCTGAACGAATATTTATGGCAAGACTAACCACATACGTGAAACAATTATAGTAAATTTTGTCTTATTATTATTGTGTTTATTGTATTTGTATGGATAGGTCATCCATGTTTTGGTCTAAGATACTACCTGTTTTTCGAGGTATATTTATTATTAGGTTATGGGCCCAATAGCGTTGTCATTAAGAAGAATAAAGGCAATTTTTTTTTTCCTCAGGAGAGGAGGCTGAGAATTCATCATGGATACCAACGCAACAGGCAAGCAGGATGCGTTGATTATGTCAGACTCCTGGTGAATCGAGGCGGCTCGACCCACCAGACCTACCGACTAAACTCAGCCTAAGCCTTTGGTCCTAATGACCCTACTGGCTTTATTGACGAGGGCCGCACCTCAGGAGAGGTACGGTTAGCACTGCCCCATGGGGAGGGCATAAGCGCTAGAAGTAGGCACGGTTCACCAAAGTGGGACCGGCCAGTATTGACGGGAACCTACACGTGGCTAAGCAGAAGGCTGCCGAATAAGGGGAGACAAAGGTGGCGACGGCTCAGACGCCGCCGCTTGCAGGTCTAGAAGGTCCTGCGTTAAAGGCTAGTCGTGAGAGAGGGATCACCGGGATCATCACTGAAGACACTATTAGTTTAGGGATAAACTAATAGTGTCTTCAGTGACGTTACTTTATTCATAATCTACTGAACACCATTGCGTGCACAGATTTCGCGACTATAGCCATCTAATCACATTATCAAATATGTTGATTGAATTGATAATTGTCATTTTTCACAAACAAGTAACTGTTTGAAATTTACGAAATATCACATTTCTTTTACTAATTTTAACTCGTTCGCTTTTTGATAATGGAAATTCAATATTTCAGCACTTGACAGATGTACCGGCGATTTCGTCCGCGTAGAATTTAACAAAAAAGTGAATTAGATATTTTTTTGCATTTTTATTTTTTACTAGACAGTTTTTGGATATTGCAACATTACTTTATCTTTCTGAATTAAATGTTACTTTTTATTACACCAGCTACCCCAATAAAAGCCCTGTCAAATTTGGTCCAGCCATTTCAGAGATTAGCCTGAACGAATAAACTGACAGACGATACTAACAATTTTATTTATATTTATAGATTATATACATATATTAGACATTTACTATTTATCATTTTCCTCGTTTCTACATGTTAAAACAAGGCTTGTTTACTAATCTTTAAGCTGTTATTTTCTTCTAACCCCTTGTTTATTGGATTTGAAATCCTAAAATTACTTACATTTACCATTCACTCTAAAATATGTAATCATAGTTTTAAAAACGTAAAGCAATTGTGCAGTTTTTCCTAAAAAAAAAAACAGGTTATATTTTATGCCCGTTGTTATATGATTACGTTGTTGATTTTTAATGTAATGTCAAATGTGACCAAATAGATTTATTATAGATGTGGTTTAATAATTGAATAAATATTTGGAAACCAGGTCCTAAACCAGTGGTTTCAACCACTAGACCATTGAAAGCTAACAAAAATTACAAAACAGTTACTATTTTATAGTTGATGATCTAATTATGCGTGAATGGATTAATAAAAGGCTTTGAAAGTTATATTATACCTTTATTTTATACTAACACCTTTCTGAGTCAATGTATTGTCTTCATATGTCTCGAGAACATCGGCTAAATGTTCATTGTCTCTTGGTTTTTTGAATTGTCGTCGCTTCTGTGTAATCTTCTTTCTTTTAGGTACAATAGGTTTTCTAGGGCCATGATCTTGCATAGATTTAATGCCTTGTTTTTCAAGATATTCCTCAATTTTAGCGTCATCCATAGCATCTACTGCGGTAGCCCGCCATAACTTTACAAATTCTTCATCCACCTGGAATTCGTACAAATAATGAAAGCGTCGATAATAAAAGCGAAGATGTATATAGAATTCTTTATTATATATTTTTTTCTTTTTTATTTTAAATTCTCTCAATCCTGCTGGCTTGCCACCTCAAGAACTAAAATGAAAAATAGGTACGCCTGTTATGCTTTTAAGAAATTTAAGCCCTACCAATATGTGTAATGGTACACATATTGACAATTGATAAAATATTTAAGAGATAATGTGATTGTAGCAACTATCATTACGGGCCCCGCGGCCGGTCAGCTCACACATGTTCCGCGCATCCCGATGATACCAACTGATTTGCCCATATCTTTTGAAAGGTTACAGTTCCCTTTAAAAATATCCTTTACCCTAACAATGAATAAATCCCAGGGACAAACTTTTTCCATAGTTGGTGATTTCCTTAAAGGGAAGAGTGCTTTTCTCACGGGCAATTGTATGTGGCACTTTCTCGAGTAGGATCTCCTGAAAATCAATACGTTTTGTTGCCACTTACAAATACCACGACACCTAGAGTGCTTACAGTATAGCGGTGTCTCCTAAGGGATTAGTTACCAGAATCATTGGAGGACGTGTCGTTAGCTACTGGTCGAAGACTACTTAGTATTACAAATTTAGACTTTAGACGCAAGTTAGACTTAGAGATCTGATTGTTCAGCCGACATCGGGCATCTTCTAAAGTTTGTTGATTCATTACACGCAGGTTTCCTATCACATTAAGTGTTGGCTCGTATATGTAGCTTCTCTTTCTAGTATGGTGGGGTCTTAAATACGTTATACCACTGTAATGACAGTTTTCAGGATCCTGTCACATCATTACCATTATCTACATCCATGCAGTCCTCCAGACAATTGAAACTATTATGTAACTCGAGCTAAAACATATTGGGTTTTTAAATTTGGTTGATTTCTGGACAGACAGTAGACTTCATAAAGTAATACCATACGATTTAAGTTTAATGTACCTCTTACCAAACGGTGATCATAGTCATTCAGTTAATTGATTATTGAGGCATCATTGAATTAACTAGGCATATCATGACATCCGGAATTTTCCAGATATAATAATATCATCACCTAGTTACTTTCTTTCCATGTATTCGGCTAGCATTTCAACACAGTAGCTGCAGACTTTATTTTCAAATTGCCTCATTTTCCAAGTCATTGCCCCGTTTGCCCAGCCTTGCATCGAGTGAGTTACGGAAACATGTATTACATAAATTATATTACAGGTATATAATATATATATATATATATATATATATATATATATTATATATATATATATATATATATATTTCTATGACATGAAATGTGCATAAAATGCAGAAATTTATTTTATCTATCAATATAAATCTCGTTACCTGGACCCGTGATCCGTTGGGGGATACACATGTTCGCATTACCCTAGGTAAATAAAGAGCCAAATGCAAACTTTTAGCTGTGTTTAGTCTTTGAGGCAATAATTAATATATACCTTGAGGCCTTGTGATATTAAGAGACTGATTGAAATAGTTGATTTAATGTACTAATACCCAAGTATGAATCACTTTGAGAGTATTAAAGTCTATCAATTAATATCATTAATTGACTATACCTACATCTAGTGTGGCAGTCTTGTCGTTGTAGAACAATATTTTTTTCTTATCGGTAGGTCTGGTTATATACAATATTTCCTGGGCTAAATGTTTCAGTGCACGTTCACAGTGTGGTAAAGATTCCTGGACATCTTCTAATAATATTCCGCCAAGTCCTCTTAAATCATGTTGTTTCAATAACCTTATAAAAGAATTAAGATGTATAGATGCATTATAGGTATATAATGATAATACTAATTATAATAATAAACAGTAAAATATTGTTATTTTGTTACCTTAACAAAGATTTTCTATCTTTAATTTTATAAACAGGTTTGAATGTATATTTTCCATCTGGAGTGTATTCTATTTTTGGGTTGTTCTGTAAAGCTTCCGTTTGGAGCCACTAAAATATTAGTTAAAACATAAAATTAGATAAACTTGAGAATTAGAGAAATTACCCTAAAGGGAGTGGAAACTAAGGTGAATAGGCTCACAAACTCTTGAATCGATTTTTGGGAAAACTTATATAGGGATAGTTTGAGACTGAGGCCATAGTGACATTTTTACCACGGAAAAGAAGAAATATTATACCTGCGGAAATTACTCACAAAAAATATGAAAATCCGATATAACGCGTACGAAAGCAAGTTAAGTCATAAAAATAAAGCACATGCATTCTTATTATTTAAGTAATCATTAACTTAGCAGTAGCCTATTTTCGTATGTCCTTTTGATATATCTGTAGATGTATTACAAATACACTAGCATTTTGCTATTATATTTTATTGATGAATTTTGACATTTGTAACAAATAAATACTTATAAATATATTAAAAATGTTCATAAATACTTGCTAATGTTTAGTCTACAAATTTGTTGAAGCTCTACATCATTGTTGCACTTACATATGCCACAACTGTTAGAAATATGGCTCTCAACTTTAGCTAGTGCAAAGACACGACAGTGGGGATGTGGCAGTTAGTATTAAATTAGTTTGCACGTGAACTAGATTTTACTCAAAATTTAGCTTTTCACACGGTGGTCTTATACAATAAATATTTACCTGCTTAACTTTATTGCCAACATCTAATTGGTTTGTCTCATCAAGTACTTCATCTAGTGTTAGAGGATGATCATCTCCTTCCTGGTGCCTTGTTCTCATATGTCTAACTATTTTTGCTAGCACACCAAAACGGTATGCAGAACTACCTGTCATTGTTTTATAGCTGAAAATGTAATTTTCAGCTCAATTATTATTAAAATAAACATAATTATTAAAGATTTTAAAAATTTAATAATGGTATCTTAAATTTTCTATTAATATGTATTATTACTTTCTATTATTATTAATACTGGATTAAATTATAAAAAGGAAAAGATTTTTTGACGTGAAAAGTCTTTAAAATCGCGCCGAAAGATACGGGTAGCAGGTTTAAAAAGTGGACCGTAACGAAAAGGTCTATATCATCGTACCTTAATAATTAAAAAACTATTAGTCTTAGAAACAAAAATGTGGTGTGAATGAAATACTTATATAGTCAGCTCGCTGTTGTGACATTGAGTTTTTTATTAAAATACTTAAAACACCGTCAATCTTGTTTTTATCTCAATCTTTTACTTTATAAGCGATTCCCTAACATAGACGTTTCACGTTGAAACCAACGGACGTGTGCCCCGGCACAGCCCCACCCAGATTTTTTACTTTTTAATGTCTTCTTTAGCATTAAAACTCACTTTGTAGCATCTAATTTCGGTCCGGAACTAGAAGAACTTGCTGATTTGGTCTTCTTCTTGATATCATCTTTAAATGACGACTCATCTCTTCGTTTTTTTTCAATACTGAAATTAAAATAATTTTATTTACTATAGTTGGGATTCTGTATTGAGTTGATTGTTGGCTCTTGGTGGAACTTATTATACATGTTGAATAAAACACTTGTACTGTTCCACTAATTTTAATTATTGTCGACCTGACCGGTTTCGCTTTACAGCATTTTCAAAGGTTAAAGCAAACACAGCTGTTCGTGTTTACGCTTCTATCTAAAAATTTTTTGATAGAAAAAATTTTAGATAGAAGCGTAAACACGAACAGCTGTGTTTGCTTTAACCTTTGAAAATGCTGTAAAGCGAAACCGGTCAGGTCGACAATAATTAAAATTAGTGGAACAGTACAAGTGTTTTATTCAACATGTATAGTTGGGATTGACATTCATTTCTAAGGTCTTGCATGTTTCATAGCATACAACGACATACAACAATTGCTTGATGTATTCTAAATTTTTTCGACTTTCTGGCTGCGCCTTTTTTACGAGTTATATCAAATTTAAATGAACAGATATGTTTTACCGCGGTGAAAATATGTAATCTTATGTTCTTCCTTGAGTCTCGAATCATCCCCATACCAAAATTGCCTTTAAAAATTACGTACATTTCTATATTTTTTAAATAAAGTATCAAAAAGTAGCCTATTGCTTTCTCAGGCTCTAGACTCTGTTTACCAAAGTTAATATAAATCTCTTCAGTAGTTTTAGCGTGAAAGCGCGACAGAGTTATTTTCGCATTAATAATATTAGTGAGAATTTAAATTTTCAAAGCATTTTTTTTAATAGTCAGAATAGGGAATTTATTCAATCTTAACCACATAATCATACAAATAGATTTTTACACAAAAATCTCAAAAGGAAAAACAATAAAATTAAATTTAAACTGAACTGCTGTTTAATTTAGTTTACTTTTTTATATTTAATAGTTCAGTTTAATTTTTTATAAACACTAGTATTCTTTATACCTATATATAATTGCTCAGTATATAATTTTAGGCTACATAATGTGTGCATGTCTGGTGGATTCTCTAGATATTTTTGACCCAAATCTGAGGGATAGCAGAAGTATGACTGGCGCATTACTGACCTAATTTAATAAAATAAATCTATAATTTGCAAAAATGTTTGGTTGTACAAAAACTATTATAGTTTTCAATCTAAACTATAACAGTTCTTAAAACCAAATCAAAGAGCAATCAAATCAATCACAGAGTTGGCTATAGCCTGCCAATTTAACAAGAATCATTATCAGTTCCGATATAGTATCCGATCAGTTCAATAAAGAATATTTATTGTATCTCTAGTCACACAATTTGTGTTCAAACTGGGCACCAGTTTCCAATCAGTTTTTATTTTTTATAGGAGCAGCAAACAAGCAAACGGATCACCTGATGGTAAGCGATAACCGCTGCCTATAGACACCCGCAACACCAGAGAAGTCACAGATGCTTTGCCGGCCTTTTAAAAGGGTATAAATGGAATAAAGGGGCATAAGGGAGGTTGGGCCTCCGGGACCCTCACTAACTCGGCGAAAGGGCTATTTTACGCCGGTTTTCTATGAGGCCGTGGCATCACATCGGTTAAGCCGGCCCCATTTCATGCCGAAGCATGGCTCTCCCACGGTAAAAGTATAACTGTTACCAAAAAATGTAATATTCTGTGATGATATTGGTAAAGATAATATGGGATGCTTGTCTGACTAGCTGCTCTTATATATGTTATTGTATGCCCTGCTCTAATTTTCAAAATATAGCATCTAAAATATATACCTAATTAAAATATATATTTTTTAAATTCCTTATACTCAAACCATAAGCTTTGTATTATGGGGTCAGAGGAATATGGATAAACAACCAGAATTAAGCATACAAATGCTACCACTCACAAACATGTACTACCACTGGGATCTGAACCCGGAACTAAACAGATAGCTACACCCAGAAACCACTCAGCTACGGAGGTTGTCTATAATATAATTATGTGTTTAACTAGCTGTATCTGTGACTTCGACCACTTGGAAATTAACAAGCTAATTACTTTAGATTTTTTTGGTTTATGCATTTTTTTCATGTGCTATTTGCGTGATCTAGTTGCAGTATTGGACTTGGACATTTTAATATCACATTTATTTTTCTCAAGTAGTCAAAACACACTTTACTCCTTATTACATCAGCTTCCTGCTAATGAAAGCCCTGTCAAATTCCGTCCAGCCATTTCAGAGATTAGCTGGAACAAACAAGAGACAGACAGACAACACTTCCATTTTAAGATAATAATTAAATGATAATTATAGAAAATAGGAGGAATTTAATTCAATAAATTTGTAGTAAAATGTTTTATTTGTTAAATACAATGCAATTGACATCTTTCTTATGATAAGGAAGTACACTTCCTTATCATAAGAAATTGATTCAACAGAAGATTAAATTAAGTTATAAATTTAGAGAATTCATTTCAAGGACTACTTATGTTGTCAATAATAGGATGGCATTTTTGTTCAAAATTTAATAACTACTTACCTAAATAACACACCAATACAAAAATAATATTATCTTTAAGAGTTATAAAAAACAATCTTATATTAACTTTATAGGTAACTATTTGAATTATCTAAAAAGATTGCATTTCCATTTTGCATACTGAATTCAATGTTACCTATATGTAAAATACTATAATAGAAAAACAAAGTACATATCGCACTAATAATACTATAGTGTATCAACTCAAAACGTCGTACTTGACATAATACTATAAACACACACAAAAATTGATTCCTCACGCATGATCAAGACCATCGTTCGATTAGGGCAAAAACAGAATAAGGATAAATTAAAAAACCTATGTGACAGTTATTCAATTTGCAACTATTACATGAAGTGAGTAATAAGTTTTTTGGTGATTCTGAAAAATGTGCGATTTTGAGTTGATACACTATTGTATTATTAGTGCGATATGTAGTAATAGCAAAAGTGTAGTATATAATGTATACACAAGCATACTCTTGATTATTGAGGGAACAGTTTCTTTTACATCAGCAGGCAAGTAATGTTTCATTACAGATGTATCAATCTTGATGATTGTTTTGTTACTGTTTCTACTCATGCAACTATTGGGTAAGTTAAGCATTATCATCTTATAGGTACATTACATTTATCATTGTAAGTGATCTAATCAGTTTATATTGCCTCATTGAATAATCTCAAATGCAGAAAAAAGAAATATTACCTATAACTTATATCAATATCAACCCATTCAGGTGGAAACTAATTGATTCTATATAATTAATTAGTATAAGTATTATTTTAATATGTTATATTAAAAATTTGTAGTAGGTAATCTACAGTAAATATTTAATGAGGTCAATGTGGAAGTAGCTATGTGTTAGAGTGGGAGAAAGTACAAATAGCTGCAACCAAATAAAGCCAGTAAACTGGAGCCCGGATTAAGATGAAGTTGCGTACCTAGGCGTTGCAAGTGCCTTTTTTTTAAATGCTTCTCTTTCCCGCAATAAGGCTGGATCCATTGCAGTAAGTATTTTTTAAATTTCGTTATTTTATTCTCTTATTAAATGGATCAATACCTACAATTCTTTTCTTGCTTATATTTTATTATTTGACATATAAGTATAACATTTGATTTTTTTGTTTTTTTTATTTCTCCCTGACATAGGGAAGGCAAAGGGATCTAAGCCCATACAGCCTTGATTTTGTTTTATTCTCCCATTCCAGGAAGGCAAAGGGTACCAAGCCCATACAGCCATTTCTTTAGTTTTGCATATTCTTTGTCAAATCGAGATCAAGGCCGGAGCCAATTCTTTTCTTTTTCCATTTTTAGTATATTTTCTCGCAATCAACATTTTTGCGCATATCAAACGCTCTCCCTCATGAACGAATAACACTCGTCGAATCTCTTCTTAGTTTAATGCTGCCTTCATCATCAATCTTTACGTGCTTCATATTTGTCATCACAGATTAGTATACTTTTGTCATGTTATACTAATCTGTGGTCATGTTCCAGTCAGCATTTGTTGTTATTGTCAATTTCGACCATAGGGACAGGCGAAAGTACTAAGCTACACTGCCAAATCTAATATCTATTTACATTTACATATTAAATTTCATTCAGTGCTAGGCAGAGCCAAATCTTTTATTTTCTTATAAGTAAAGGCTTTAAGCCAAATCTTCAGTTTCTAGTCAAATATTTTAGTTTTAGTTGATATGCATTTGATTACTTTTGCTTTTTTAATTCTTTATTTTTTTTATTTTGTTTTTAAGGCTAAGGTCTTGGGACTATGCTGCCTTGTCATTAGTACTTAGTTTTTTATTTCACACTATTCTTCATGAATTTCTTTATATTTTTATTAAAGAAAAGCAAGGGGATCTAACCTATACAGTATTTGTTTCTTTTTTACTTTGTTGCTAAACGACCGATATTTTGCTTCTTTCTCGCTGCTTATATAAAAATGTGTTTAATTTTAGTGCATAAATGGAATCAGAGTTTATGATTGATGTTGCTTGATTAGATGGTGAAAACTACTGCAAAATTCTCAACGGCGTACTTGCAAATTTCAAATATACACAATTTTTAAATAACTGAATGATAATAACAACTTGTCGGATTGAAAGTATGTCGAAGAGACCATTTTTTTCATTTTGCCTTACTATCGATTTTCTGTCTTATATTCTAATAAATATTACATGAAGTTATGTTATCTTAAGAACGGCTGAACTAAATGAAATTTGTTGGATCTATCAAGAAATACGAAAAAAATGATTGTAATAAAAAAAAGTCCTGTGACATCGGCATAGCTTTAATACGAGAAAATATTCGTGTTATGACTTCATGACATTCCTTGTCATATATATACTTAATTCAATAAGAAAGTTAATATAGATTATGAATGACCTTTAACGTTGAAGCCCCATCTCGTGCCACTACTTAGTACAATATTTTAATATGATTACCCGGCATTTTATTTTTATTACAATGACATTGGATATTCCAATAATTATTTAATTTTATTTATTCTAATTTAAACAGTACGTTTAAAAATATTGTTGTTTAAACGTGGTCGCACTAATCTGACAGTTTGCGCGAGGGACAGCCTTCTATTCTACGGAGACTAAACTATACTAAGACTATAATCTATAAAAGCTAGCTTGATCTCTGTGACATATGTCAAATAGACATTCCTAGAGTTGTAAGGATAAAAAAAATCGATAAGAATTATCGATGTTTCTTACTATTATTGATGGTAATGTACAGAGGTATGGTAATGGAGTAGGTACATTGATTTTATGTGCTTGCATATCATATTCATAATATGGACATGTCATTTTATCCACAATGTGCGGGAAGTACTGGAAAAAGTTCCGGGATTGGACTTATGGAATAAAATAAATTAAAAAACATACAGATAGGCTAACAAAATCGTTTATTATATAAATGATTGATTGAATTTAATGAACAATTATTTTTAATTAAAATAAACAAAATCTAAAAGAATTTTTTTTTAATCCTTATCGGATTCAATTTCCATATTTTGGCTTTAATCGTTAATACAATTAAAATAAATCATCATAATTTTTTCAATATTTTCTAATTTAATAGTATTTGTTTTGACGGATATTATATATATATATATTTGGATATTAGATATCCATTTAGATTTATGTGGAAAATGATCGTTCAACATCAGTAGACTATTCTCTGATTGTGTCTAAATTCGGATTTCGTTCCATGACATATTCTAATTTATTTTTAATATTGTCACTGTTGCACTCGTTAATGGTAGCTCTCACTTGGTCAAATATTAAAAGTGAATCAACTATGGATAATTTTTGATTTTTGTAACTCTTTTAGAACTTCTTGAATAATACGGTAATGTTCTTCGATATATTTTAATTCCTACTGTAAATTTGGTTTTTCTAAAATATTTTTTTTCATTGGGAATGGCTATTGAATCAGTACTATTGAAGTTGTTTAGAACATTTTAATTTTTTCGAAGTGTTGAGCGAAAATGCTGATTCCAACCAAGTACCCCATCTTGTAATTACTGGTTGCGGAGGCAGTGGTAGGTCAGGATATTTTTCTTTTAAACTCTTTACTCTATTCGGGGCTTTTAGAAATATTTTTTAAACTTTTGATACTAAAATATCGACATCCTTATATTCTGATCTTATCTTCTCTGATATACGATGAAGAGCATGCGCCAAACATTTTACATGTTTCATTTCTGGTAAATATTCTTTTAATTTTCGCCCTGTAGACAGCATGTACGCTACACTCAGTGCAGAGCAATAAGACACTGTCAACTTTTGATTCAAGAGTCTTGCCATACATTTTCTAGACATTGCAATACAAATTGCGCTATTGTTTGACCATTTACTACCGTTAACATTTTACAAGCAATCAAATAAGGCCGGCTTGAATTATTTTTAGAATGCAGTGGCTATTAAGAAGTGGACTATATATCTACCTAAAAAAATCTCTGGACTCATCCAATGATATCCATAGTTTCTCATTTTTATTATTTTCATAAATAGTATTGATTTTTTTATTTACCTAAAGTGAAATAACTTATAAGTAGAGATACAATTTAAAAACAAATCGATGTCCGTAGATACTAGCCAAATTCGTCGTTTTAAGAAGGTGCCAGAAATCAGTAAACAAGCCAGGGTGATTATTATTTACACAACACTGGAATTTCACAAATTAGGAGCGCACTCTACGAACCGAGGTAAGCGAGTGAGATACCTGGAACACAGCTGTTAGAGCTGGTCAATTCCAACATAAATGTGTGGGTAGGCTTATTGAATGACCAGTTGATCGGGCCTATTGTTTTACCGGATAGTTTAACCGGAGAGAGATTTTTGGAGTTTTTACAAAAATTTTTTGGAAGAGGCTCCGCTGGTGTTCAGGCAGCGTCGGCAGCAGCGGCCTTTTATTTCCAAATGGACGGAGCGCCGGCACATTACTCCCGAAATGTGAGAGCATACATTCATGCTAATTACTCGCCATGGATCGGACGTGGCGGCACGATCGCCTGGCCGCCTCGTTCACCAGACTTGACTCCTCTGGACTTCTTTCTTTGGGGAACATTAAAACAGAAAGTTTATCGGGAAGTTCCAAACACCAGAGAGCAGCTCCTTCAGAGGATTATGGCTACAGCTGAAGAGATACGGAACGACAGAGATATGATATTAAGAGCCACTCAACAAGTTGGATTGAGAGCAATCGCATGCCTTCAAAATAATGGCGGTCACTTCGAACAAATTTTGTAAAAAAATAGGTTTGAATAAATTTTCGTGCTCTCTTTTTCTTTGTTTTTATTTCAAATAATGTGTAGTTTAATGGCTTACTTACACCTTTTAATCGTAAAAGTACCTCTCTCTCTCACACACAATAGAAATATTACCTTCTTATGAATAGGGCTTTTTTTGTCAATTTTGACTTGTTTTGTTAGACCCGTTTCTTAACTATTTGCCTGTTTAGCGGTACTTATTTTAGGTATATTTACAAGCTCAACTCATTGCCAATAAATTAAAACAAAAAAAATGATATGTCAAGGGCCCGGAATTTTAGGTAGAGCCTAATAACTAAAAAAAAATAGATAATTTTACCCAGTTTTCCGTCTAAATCAAAGGATTTTGTTTATTATTGTAAATAATTTCTTAACAAATTTATTATTAGGAAGCCTGAAAGTAGCGCCAGTGGTAAAAAACGTGAGAGGAAGTAGATTAGCATGGTTTGGACATGTGATGCGGAGGGATGAAAGTCATGTCACAAAACGAATGTTGAATATGAAAGTGGAGGGATACATGGGCAGAGGAAGGCCGAATAAAAGATGGATCGATTGTGTGAAGAATGATATAAGAATGAAAGGAGTAAGCATAGAAATGACGGCTGATAGAGAGGAATGGAAGAAAAAGATCTACTGCGCCGACCCGAGATAATGGGAAATGGGCAAGAGGATGATGAATTTCTTAACAAATTTATTGTTAAATGCTAGCACAGCTCATTAACTTTGAAATAAGGCCACTTTTGTGTATGTAGACCAAATAAAATCGTAAAACACCAAGATTTAATAAACTCCTTAAAATACGAGAAATAAAATTTTAAAATAGCTCTCATTCATAGGGGTGAGGGATGCGACCCCCATTTGTATAGGTTTTTGTCGATAAAACTTAACATACAACACGTTGGTAAAATATCGGAAGTCCGATCCCTAACACACTGTATATATTAGCTACGTCACCTTTAAAATGTATAGTATTATTTCGATTTACAATACACAAAACACTCAATAAGTTTCTTTTCATATTAGGGACATAAAATACATTCGCAATATCAATAATATTTAACTTACCTCCTGCATGGCAATACATTCTGACATTGCCTATCTTCTCCGATGTTAAGCAAAAACCATCACCTACTTTTATATTTACTAGTTTTTTTAATATGTTACAATCATTAATGTTGGCGATGGCGAATTTTTAATAAAACCATATTTTTATGATAATCTTCATTATATTATATTTAGTCATTAAAAACAGTAAAACAAAAACCCTCTTATTTCAAACACATTCTGTCTATCAATCCTAAGTCATAGAGTAGTATTAAATCCTATATATAATAAAAGTAAGATTGGACATTGACTCAACACTCTCCCTCAATGTTCAATCTTTCATTAAGTATTAGATAATCCCATACAGTTAACAAATTTTCGCAATTGAATTTTAGACAAAGGCTTTGTTAGAACATCTGCTATTTGATCTTTTGTTGACACATAATTAACTTTAATTACTCCCTCTTCAATCTTTTGTTTAACAAAATTATATTTTACTTCAATATGCTTTAATCTTTTCTGATCTGGATTCCTAACTGTTTTAATAGTACTAGTATTATCTTCAAATATTATTACATTATTTATTTTAACATTTAAATCTAACAAGATTTTGATAAGCCAACACGCTTCCATTGCTGATTCACAAAAAGATATTAACTCGGCTTCTGTCGTGCTTAAAGCAACTGTTGATTGCTTTTTAGACCTCCAAATAATTACATTATTATATAATTTAAATAAATATCCAGATGTAGATTTTCTATCACGTATGTCTCTAGCAAAATCTGCATCTGCATAACCTACTACCAAAGATTCTGATATACAATCATATTTCTTATAAATCAATGAATAATTAATAGTTTGTTTAATGTAACGCAATACTCTTTTTAAAGCCTTAAGTAATTTCTCACAAGGCTGAGATTGAAATCTACTAAGATAACATACAGCAGTGGCAATATCTGGTCTCGACCCAATCATTGCATACATTAAAGAACCAACTAATGACCTACACTTATATTCCAAATTAAAATCGATTTCACTACTATCAATATTCAATAAAAAATTCTCATCCATCGGTGTGTCACAGCCCTTACACTCTTGCATACCATACTTTTGTAAAACATTCATTAAATATTTATTCTGATTAATATGAATTTCCTCTGATACCTTGTTGATAGAAATACCTAAATATACCAACTTTTCACTACCCAAATCCTTCATCTTAAATTTTTCACATAGAAACCTTTTAACATTATCAATTTGTTGTTTTTCACTCCCTAATATGAGCAAATCGTCAACGTACAAAAGCAAATATAATTCCCCTTTTATGTATAAGCAGTAATCATTTTGCGATCTTTCAAAACCGTATTCCTTCATAGTTTCATGGAATGTTTGATACCAGTATTTCGGAGATTTTTTCAAACCGTATAGTGATTTAGTTAATTTTAATACATGACCTTCTGGTACTTCAACTCCTTCTGGTGGTTTAAGATAAACATCTTCTTCGATATTACCATATAAAAAAGCTCCCTTCACGTCCATTTGACATAACTGTAAATTTTTCTGTGCAGCAATAGACAACAATATTCTTAAGGTCTGAAGTTTCAATACCGGTGAATAAATGTCTTCTAATTTTTCTTTTTGTTGGAACCCACGCACTACTAGCCTCGCTTTACATATTTTTTCCTGTCCTACTTCTTTTCTGGTGAAAATCCATTTACAATCAATTAATTTTTCATTTTTCGGCTTTGGTACAATTTTCCAAGTCTTTCTTTCTTTCAAAACATTCAATTCCTCCAATACAGCCTTTTCCCACTGTCTTTTGTTTTTTCTTTCCTTTATGTCTTCATAATTCAATGGTACGTCTCCATAACTCATTAATAGTGCATATAATGCTTCATCGTCTTCATCAAAACTTATCTCATAATCGTCTTGCCATTTCGGTCTATTTATAATTCTCTTTTCTCTTGTTCTCTTTTGACTTTCTTCTTTACTTTCTTGATCACTAGCCGTATTACCAACTGTTTCTATCTGACTTTCTTCCAGCTCTAGGTCTTGATTTTCAATTTCGATTTCTTCTGTCGTTTTCGTATCATCTCTAATCTGTGGATGTTTAAAATTTACTACGTCTTGTTCATTATTAGTATTTTCATCAAATTTTACATTTCTGCTTATTATTATGTTATTTGTTTCAGCATCATAGAGTTTGTATCCCGAATTAGCATATTCAATAAAAATCATTTTCTTGCTTGAGTTATCTAGTTTTTGACGAAGCTCTTTAGGCACATGATTATATGCAGTGCATCCAAAGACACGCATATTTGACACATCTGGTTTCAACCATACCAAATTTCTGCTGGTGTTTGATTCTTGCCTGATGTTGGACTTCTGTTTGTAACATAAGTCGAAAATAATATGGCATGTCCCCAGAACTGTTTTCCTAATTTTGCATCAATTAAAATCGTTTTTGCCTTTTCTATTAGTGTCCTGTTAAACCTTTCGGCTACTCCATTCATTTGTGGGTTGTAAGGTACCGTGTACTGTATCTGTATTCCTTTTTCTGCACAAAAATTTTGATACTCTCTTGAAATATATTCTCTACCATTATCTGACCTTATTTTCGTTATATTTGTATTAAATTGATTAGTAACTTGATTATGAAATAATTTAAATTTATCAAAAACTTCACTTTTATTAGAAATTAAATATACCATAACAAAATGCGAAAAATCATCAATGAACGTAACGAAATATTTATAGCCTTCTTCAGTTGAAAGGTTAATTGGTCCGCTTACGTCCGTGTGAATGAGTTCAAGTAATCTCGTTGCCCTGCGACCTGGACGATTGTATGGCAGTTTAACCATTTTCCCTAATATACATGGCTCACATAACTTGTCATTATCTCTACAATTCTTTAAATCCTCTAAACCTATTACCATTTGTTTACGTGAAAGTAATGTCAAATTCCTATACCCAAGATGACCGAATCGTTTATGCCAAAGCTGTATGACGTGACTGTCAGAATTGGTTAAATTACATTGAGCATTTCGAAGTTTCATTTTGATTGTATATAAGGACCCTTCAGTATTACCTATCATAGTCAACTGATCATATTTATATATTCTTACCTTACCATTACAAAATTCAACTCTATAGCCATTGTTTTCAATCTTAAAAACTGATAACAAATTTTTCCGTAATTCTGGCACATAATAGACATTTTTAATTGTACAGTCATAAAATCTTTTACCAACATAACATCTAGCTTTAATATTTCCTACTCCTATTGCCATTAAACTTACTCCATTTTTTGCCGCAGCTATAGCTTTAGGTTTACTCAAGTTAACATATTCCGAAAAATAATCTTTATTATTGGTTAAATGATCCGAGGAACCGGAATCTACACACCATACCATATTATCTACTATTACATCATTCTCATTATACCTGTCTAAAGTACCTGTTGCAAATGCATTGTCTTCCGATGAACTATTGGCCGCAAAAGAATAATTATCTCTCCCTGAATTATAACCTCCTTGCCCTCTGTTCCAGCTTTGACGTCCTCTCCAATTTCCGCTTCTGATATATCCATGACCTCGTCCAATCGACTGTCCCTTTTGTCCATAACCGGATCCATGTTGTTGTTGTTGTCTTTGGTAACTTCTTCCTAGTCCTGAGTTTTGTCCATGTCCATGAATTGGTACTTGATAATCTCGCCTTACTCTTGAATAATTTTGTCCATGCCCGCTTGTTTTACATTGTCATTGCTTGTGCCCTTGTTTTCCACACGTGAAACATAAAAATGTGCTATTATTAAAATTTTCTACCTTTGCGTATTTACTGTTCTTACGTTTCTCTTCCTCTCCCAATAATCTATCTTTTACAGTGTCTAATGTGATATTTTGCATAGATTCTATTGTTGTCACTACAATATCATATGTTTCTGGCATTGAAAGCAATATTACATTAATTTTCTCTTCTTCAGAAAGTGGACTGCCTGCGTCTCGTAATTGGTTAAAAATCTTGGACAAACTGACAAAATGTTGCGCAAGCGGAATTTCTTCTTTAAATTTTAAATTATTAAGTTCACGTCTCAAAAACAACTTACTGCGAGTACTTTTTTTCATAAATTGATCTTCCAGTTTCTTCATTATACCATAATATGCCGTTTTCTCATCTTGTATGTAGTCAATATGACATCAGCCACCGCGTTTATAATTATGCTCTGAGCCCGTGCTTCGGATTTTTTATTATCCACCAAACTTGCAAAACTCTCATTCTCAATCGCTTGCAAACATTCATTTTCTCTTAATATGCTGCTTATTCTATACTTCCATATCGAGAAATCTTCTCCGGCAAATGGTTTTACTTTTACCTCGGTTGCCATAGTCACCAATATACTTATTTACAGTTTCAATCCAAAATATATTTATTCAAATTTGCATAACCATTAAACACGCCGGAACCACGATTGAACCACGCTCTGCTACCACTGTTGGCGATGGCGAATTTTTAATAAAACCATATTTTTATGATAATCTTCATTATATTATATTTAGTCATTAAAAACAGTAAAACAAAAACCCTCTTATTTCAAACACATTCTGTCTATCAATCCTAAGTCATAGAGTAGTATTAAATCCTATATATAATAAAAGTAAGATTGGACATGGACTCAACAATTAAAGTAATTCTCATTATTTATTATGTGATCGCTACAGCCGCTGTTCAACAACCAATTTATATCTGTTTTTGTTTCACTTGCTCCGATATTCATAGCCTCTACTTCCACATTAAATCCAAATATATCACTCGTACTACTGGAATTCACGCTTCTACTGTTATATCCTCTATGTCCTCTGTATGTTCCTGTACGCCCACCACCACATCTGCATCCTCTAATAATAATAATGTCCAAAGCGATTGCATTCAAAGCAATTATTATTTCTAAACCTATCTTGGTGTACATTAGATCGTGAACTAAATGTCTGTCCTTGATGTTCATTTTGCTTCCTTTTTATTTCAAGTAAGAGTTTCGATTTTACATATTCGACTGTTTGTTCTTTTTTGGGCTTTGCATCAACAATATTAACAATATGAGTAAAACTTTCAGGTAATGCTAACAGTAAATAGTTTAGTCTATCTTCTTCAGAAACCATTTCTCCGGCATTTTTTAATTCGTCAATATGTTTTTCAAATATATGCAAAAATTCCATGAGATCGTCGCCATCTTTAAATTTGGTTTCGAGAACTTTTAGTAAATATATCTCGTCAAATTTCTTAATCATCTCAAACGCAGTATTTCCATTCATAATTATGTCAAGCTGAGTATTATTTACACTATTTAATATTATATTTCTAGATTTCCAATCAACTTTACTCCATTCATCATCTTTCATGTTAATTGGCCTCAAATTATTATTTATTGCTTCTTTGCAATCTTTCATTTGTAGAAATAACATTAATCTAAATTTCCATTTTTCATAATTACTACCATCAAATATTTGCACGCCAATTTCATTTAGTTTCATATCCATTTTTACGTACCTGCTTAGTAAAATATCTTCTTCGTATTTTAATGTTACATTTTTTCAAATAATTTCATTTTATTTAACCACGCTCTGCTACCATATAAAGGAAGTGGATCAAAGAAATAGATATTCATCAGCAACATATATTATATTTAAATAGAATAACATTTCCAAGATATCAATTACATTTTTATAATCAATAAAACATATTTCAAAGTAAAGATGACAGAACATATTATCATGTCAATAGCTATCATAAATCCTCAACCTCATTGTAAACCAAACATCTATTACTTAAGAAGGTTTTATATGAAATCATATATTCAACAGAATTATTGTATTTATTATAGAAAAATAATGTAAAAATATAGGATTTCTAATATTTTAAATTATTAAAGATAATTTTCAATAATAAACGCGTCATCTTGATTAGTCTTGTGAAAATATCCATCATTCTTATCAGTAACTATGTTAGGGCTTTAAATAAGCACGCGGGCTAGTGCTGTTGACTGTGCGGTTTGCTCGACCTTTGAATTTATGCTTTAACGTATACTGGTTGTATCACGATGTTTTCCTTTACAATAGGAGCGTCAGACAAGTATACTTATACATCCATTCTTAATATACTTATGTCTCTTTCCCATAAAAGTAGACAAAGACTACAGTTTTCCACTTTTTACGATCTTAATCATTCGTCATTTGTGCACGACGCTAGGACACTTAACTGTGGCTGGGATTGAGAAAGATCCCGAACGACGAGGGGTTGGTCAAAGAAGAATTGAAACGCCAATCTGTTCGGTTCACTCTGCCAGGTAGGTCTTCAAGAGCCTTCTGTGGTACTTCCGGCAGTCGTCCGCTTCGATATATGTTCTACGTCGTAATCCGCGCCGGGAAGGAGGAGACGCGATATTTATTTTCGGTTTCGGACACCATTTTGTCGCGCCAGAATGTCTGATTTTCGTCCCCCTTCATAATGTATCATAATGATGATGTATCATAAAAAAGCGCCTGTTTAACCCTTTTGAGGTAATTTTTTTTTGTTTTTTTTTTTTTTGCGGGTATGCAAACCTGTAATCATCTTTATTTTAAAACCTTTATATTTTAATTTAATTAAATATTTAAACTACATAAATTTATAGTGCAAATAACTTATAAATGTTCTGATAATTATCCTACATCAGCTGCAACATTTTCTCTGTTCATATTATCACAACTTTGAAAATGGAAGTGACACAACTCAACAATAAAATAGATAGCTTAGTTTCTTCATTTTCTACAAGAATGGGTAACTTTGAACGTAATCTGAAGCTACAGGGAGCAGCATCAACAAATCCCCCTCAAACAGTCAAGGCTCTTGCGGCAGAATATGTAAGTTTCAAGTCTTTTGTTCTTGATGCTATTACCTTAATAAAAGATCAGATAGATTTGTTGAGTCATAGCTATGATCGCTTGGAGTCAGTGTCTGAGGTGAGAGATGAAAATTTGCTTTCCAAGCTTACATCACTTTTGTAAAATCAAATGAAACTGACCACTATTGGTGAGATTGATGTTGAGATCTGCCACCGTCTGGGTGAATTTAAAAAGGATAGATCTCGCCCGGTCTTGGTTCGATTTACAACTTTGAGAAATCGAATGGCTGTATGGAACAGTAAAGTAAAACTAAAAGGATCTCAGGTCGCTGTAAAAGAGTTTCTGACAAAACCAAGACAGGAGGTGTTTACTACAGCCCGAAAGCACTTTGGTATGAAGAACTGCTGGACTATGGACGGCGTTATTAACATCATGCTACCGGATGGCAAGCGCAAGAAGCTTACTACAATGACTGAATTGTGTGAACTTCAATCTCAGAATCCTTCAACCCAACATAATATTAAGTAGGTAGATGACTGGCACTTCTTGATATTATTGGGCAATGCACAATCTTTCTATTAACACATTAGTTAGAACTAGGACACTTGTACACGTTATCTAAATTATCCAAGTAGAATAATCTTAATATGTTTTCATTATTGAATTTATAGTCGTAATTATTGTGTTTCATGTTTGTTTATAATAAATTCATAAATTGTTATGTTATCTGCGCAGATGAGTATGGTTATCTGACATTAGACATTTCCTTTTTTTTTCATTTCGTCTAATGTAATGTATGCAGCGGTATTGAAGTCTGTGCAGTCATGTTATTTGTGAGTTTGAGTATTTAATTGTTATGGTTGCTTTTATTGTGTATTTTTCGAATAGTATGTTATCAACATTACAGAAAGTGTTGTTTCCCTTTCAGTCAGCTGTAATGAATGGATATTTTGATAGAAAGTTGTTAGTTATTATAAGATATTTTTTTTTTCTCCTTTTCATTTGTATTCATAATATACATTTATATTATATATTTTGGAATATATATATATACATATATATATATATACATATATATATATATATATACTAGCTGTTGCCCGCGACTTCGTCTGCGTAAATTTCGAGTTGAATGTTATTGATACACAAAAAGCAAAACAAAATCCGAAATCAACACAGAAGAAATTATTAAATTAATTAAAGCAAAATTCACAGAAAATTTCCTATTCGATTCTCAGCGCAAAGATCATGAAAAGATACGAAGGAGATTTTCGCCTTATGTCGAAACACATTCCTTTATTAGGCTTTATTTGAAAAAACTACAATAGCGCGTTGTAGAAATTGATTAAATGAAACAGCGCCATCTAGTGATTTATGAAAAAAATATTTGAAAAAACTACAATAGCGCGTTGTAGAAATTGATTAAATGAAACAGCGCCATCTAGTGATTTATGAAAAAACTAACATGCGTAATGAAACTGATTTACACTTAAATATTTTTTCTGTTCTATTATATGTATAGATTACTTTAAATAATCCAAAAAATGAACACCTACAAATGATAATTTGTTAGTTTATTCTATGGAATTAACACTGAAACTTAATTAGAAAGCAATAATACATCAAAAGAGCGTTATGAACTTGGCAATTACACCAATTAAACCCTAAACGCAAAGCAAAACAAAAGCCTAAAACACAGCAAAAGTCCGTCTTGAAATAAACTCAACCAGTAACACCAAATCCTAAACACAAAGCAAAACAAAAACCGAAATCAACACAGAAGAAGTTATTAAATTAATTAAAGCAAAATTCACAGAAAATTTCCTATTCGATTCTCAGCGCAAAGATCATGAAAAGATACGAAGGAGAGTTTCGCCTTATGTCGAAACACATTCCTTTATTAGGCTTTATATGAAAAAACTACAATAGCGCGTTGTAGAAATTGATTAAATGAAACAGCGCCATCTAGTGATTTATGAAAAAACTAACATGCGTAATGAAACTGATTTACACTTAAATATTTTTTCTGTTCTATTATATGTATAGATTAAGCGTGAAGAGGTAATAAACAAACAAACTTTCGCATTTATCATATTATTTTGTTATGTATGTATTGTATCATGATGATGAATTGTCTTTAGATTTTAAATTTCCCATGTAACTTATGTAAGAATGGTGTACATTATAATTCGCAATATTATCATGCCTTGAGTTCATTAAAATGACGATAACTTTTTTTTTAATGAACCGATTTTGATGAAACAAAGTTTAGATATTATTCTGAGTTAAAACAAAGCAAATAGTGAAAGTTTCAAGCAAATCGGTTCAGTACTTTCGGAGATAAACGTGAACATACATACAGACAGACAGACAGACAAAAAATTCCAAAAATTTTTTTTTGCTTTCTAATAATCTATTTAAGTGCCCCTCTATCCATTTCAGTCAAAAATACTAAATGTACAGACAAAATATTTTTACTGTCTTATTATATGTATAGATATATAGCTATATTTATATATATATAGTTTAATTATAATAAATATTTCATAATGGTAAATGATTCTTTCTCTGACTCTAGTAAATATGAGAGTGCTCTTAGCGATTTACTCGTATCATTCACTTCTTTAAATGATTCTGCAGAAATACCTCTAAATAGACGATTGCAGCGTATCATGAAATGTAATGGGTTTAAGGTTGTACATATCAACGCCCAGAGCTTAATGTCTCATTATGCGGATCTTCTTACTGTCTTTAATGATGAGACTGTGGATAGTATATTGGTTTCAGAGTCTTGGCTAAAGCCATCTGTCCCAACGACACTATGTTTCATTCCGGGGTACAGATTGATGCGTAATGATAGGACAGGATGTGGTGCGGGCGGTGTCTGTGTTTATGTCCGCTCTAACATTCCTTGCTCAGTTGTAGCTAAATCTACATGTAGTGTACCTTACACCCCATCACTAGAATACTTATTGGTTGAGATAACATTGTATCACACAAAGCTCCTTTTGGGTGTTCGGTTGCCTCAGATGCCACACATTTCTTTCCTAATTGTAAGCCTTCCCTAATTGATTTGGCCATCGTCGCCAATAAAAATCTAGTTTTATGCCACGGACAAACTAGCTCACCGTTCTCTTTTCACGATCTCATTTATTTATCATATAAACTACGGTACAATAAGCGTAAAAGCCGAACCCTTCTGCATCGAAATTTCCGTGATATTGACGTTCCTCTTTTGCGGCAGGACGCTGTCAACCTGGATTGGTCGGGATTATACGCAAGTAACTCGGTTGATGATAAAGTGTCAATTTTTACTGAACGAGTGTATGGGCTTTTTGAAGTTCATGCCCCCTTGCGCCCAGTACGTGTGAAACATATGCCAGCCCCGTGGCTCACAGTGCAGATTAGGAGCTTAATGGCCAAACGAGATAAAGCCAAATCAAAATACAGGAGAAATAGGACAGACGGCAATCTACTTGCGTATAAAAAACTACGCAACATTTGTAACAGATCATGCAGGGATGCCAGGAGGCGTTACATACACGGGTCTTTGAAAGATGCTTCTCCTGGAGAAACATGGCGATTTATGGGGAGGATTGGTGTGGGCAAGACATTAGATGAGCCTTATACATCGAACCTTGATTTGGATGCAATCAATACACACTTTTCCACCCCTCCAGTCAGGTTAGATGACAACACAAAAGCTTCTACCATTACTTCCCTTATTGCCTCCTTACCTGCTGATGCTGAACCATTTCAATTTCTTCCCATGACAGAGGCGGAGGTTAATAAGGATATTAGGGCTATCAGAACAGGAGCTGTAGGTACTGATTCCCTGAGTCGTGAGATGCTTCTTCCTATTCTGGATATTGTGATTCCCGTTATAACGCACATTTTGAACTGCTGACGTCGAAATTGTTCCCAAAAGCTTGGAAATCGGCGTATATTATTGCCATCCCAAAAACGGTAAACCCTGCGTTATTTTCTGAATACCGTCTCATTTGTATTCTCCCTATCCTCTCCAAAGTCTTGGAAACAGCTGTTCATCGCCAATTATTTGCACATCTTGCAAGAAATGATATCCTAAGCCCTTTCCAATCAGGTTTTCGTCCGGGTCATGGTACGGTGAGTACATTAATGAATGTTACTGAAGATATTCGCCATGCAATGGACAACAAGAAACTAACCCTTATCATATTATTTGATTTTAGCAGCGCGTTCAACTGTTGATTTTGATGTCCTTCTTAATGTTCTCCGGACAGCAAACATTTCCGATTCAGTGATCCCATGGTTTAACTCCTATCTACGAGACCGTATCCAATGTGTCAGAACGGAGGAAGTATCTTCTGGTTGGTGTACCCTGACTGCGGGTGTGCCCCAAGGAGGTGTACTGTGTCCTCTGTTGTTTTCTTTGTTTATTAACCAAATCACCAAGGTTATCAATTGCTCATTTCATTTATATGCCGATGATCTACAATTATACACACATTTCAATGTTGCAAATGCATCTTTTGCAATAGAGGCTATAAATAATAATATCAATGCGGTTCGAGATTGGGCAAAATGTTTTGGACTTTTAGTTAACCCTGCAAAGTCACAAGCAATTGTTATTGGCAGTCAACGACTTAGGGGTAGTCTTTCTCAACCATTGCCTCCAGTCTGCTATGATGGTGTTGTGATTCCCTATACAGATAAAGTACGAAATCTTGGTCTCATTATGGATAGTAATATATCATGGTCTGCTCATATCAATGATGTGAGTAGACGTATTCATTATACTTATCATTCACTTCGCCGTCTGCAGTTCTTTCTTCCCTACCAGACTAAGATCACACACATGCTTTCACAGACCTTAATATTGCCTATCTTGGACTATACTGACGTTTGTTTCATCGATGCTACCGAAGAACTACTCAATAAGCTTGAGCGATTACAAAATTTGGGGATCAGATTCATATTCGGTCTTCGCAAATATGATCACGTATCTGAATATCGGTCAAAACTTAAATGGCTTCCGATTCGACAGAGACGTGACTTTCATGTCCTCACTTTCCTTTAAAAAATCCTTAACAATCCTAAGTATCCCAATTACCTTCGTTCCCGATTCCACTGTCTCCCTCAGCCTTTATACCCTAAACGGGCATGCGTTAATAGAGCACTTAAGCAGCCTTGGTCCAACACGCATTACCTTAAGAATTCGTTTACGGTGTCAGCAACGAGGCTCTGGAACCAATTGCCCGCAAGCATTCGCGACAGTTCATCCGTGGATGTTTTCAAGAGAGCACTTAAGGATCACTTGCTTTCAACTCTCCAATAATCATAATGTGTTAGTATGTATGTATATATTTATTTATTAAAAGCATATATAGTACTGTTGTTGTGTGTTCATTGTTTTGTAAGTAAAATATTTTTAAATTATAATATATATGTATAGTAATATATTATTAAATAAAAGTTGCACATTGGGCTTTCCCGCACATTTCTTTCAGGACGTCCGTTCTGGTTGGCTGGAAGAGATCTCTATTAGAGATAAGTCCACCATTGTACATATTCTTTTCTATATATTATACATTACCTATGTTAACTGTGCAATAAAGTATTATATATATATTTTTTTTTATCTATCACTGCTTACTATATTGTTATATCGTTTATAGAACTAGAGTTATTCTCAATTATCCCGGTTCTATGACCCTACCGCGAGGCTGCGTGCGCGTCTGGCTACCGAATTGTCTATTTTAGCTTCCACGAATTATCAATGGACTTAACTATTTTTAACATATACATTGACATTAACCTTATATATTATGCCCTATGTCTACGAAACCTAATCTATTTCTCTTTACTTATTTCTTATACTATTTTATAATATTAAAAAGTTTGCGTACGTACTACTAGCTCTCCGAATTTTTCTTTATTTACCTTAATTTCATAAGTTCTCCAGATAAAAGTTGGTTCAAAGTGTGCAGTGCTACCCAAATAAGAACTACAATTGTTATCTCCAAGTAAGATTTAACTTTTAATGCACTTCAACAACAAAACATCTCGGTGATTATTGAATACAATTTTTAGTCCCACCGCCGAGATACAACTTTTAGTCTCACCGCCACTTTATCATCAATCTGAAACTTCAACTTCGATTTTGACAGCTTTCTAACTTGTCAATTTGAATTTGACGACTCGCCATAGACAAGTCTGTGTTGCCACTTCAAAATATTTTCCCCATTATTGGGTAATTGTAGACTTGTGTGTATTTTGGAGTAAGGTTGTGTGATTTGACAGCTACTCAATGAAATTTGCTTGCTGCAGTTCAACTAAGGAGGCTGCTGCGTTGGTTTGCACCAAATGCAATAAAAACTATCATCTACAATGCTTGTATCCTACCGAGAAGAAAAAGACGGTCACGCCTGAGCTTAAACAGTCTTGGATATGTCCGGAGTGTTCCCTGGGTCAACCTCGACAACGCACGGGTGATAATACCCCTATCCGTGATAATCCCCGTAGTCAGCCTCCGGCGGATGATGATGCGAGTAATATTACGCACCGAGTCAAAACTAAACAGGTTGTAAAGTCCGACAATGACGCACCTGTTACAAACGGCACTTTGAGACACATGCTGGATTCTTTTAAAAAAGATGTTACGGGTATCATCGCAAATGCAGTAGCCAATGCCGTCTCCGTTAAGTTCGACCTTATAACCAAACAAATTGCTGACTTCAGCAGCTCTCTATCTTTTTTGAGTGAACAGTATGAAACTTATAAAAAGCGGCAGGAGGAAGACTTCAACATTTTAATGAATTTGCAAGATGAAAATGCGAAGCTGAAATCTACTGTGACTGATCTTTCCTTGCGGCTAAACTTAGCGGAGCAGCACCAACGTGAGAATAACGTTGAAATCCCAGTATATTATTATACTCTTTGGTTGAAATTCACGGCATACCAGAACATCGTACGGAAAATCTAACCAACTGCATCAATCATCTAGCCAAAACCGTCGGCGCTGCCATTATTGAAGAGGACATTATGCAGGTTGCAAGAGTCTCTAAATTAGATAGAGATAGTAAGCACCCACGTATTGTTATTGCTAAGCTGCGCAATTCTCGCCAGCGAGACGTTCTACTGGCAGCTGTCCACAATTTCAACAAGAAAAATCCTGAGAAGAAGTTGGCCTCGCATCATCTGGGCTTGGCCGGGGAAAACACGCCTGTTTATGTTTCTGAGCACTTAACCCCCACGAACAAGTACATACATGCGGCAGCTAGGAAGAAGGCGAAAGATATGAAATACAAATTTGTATGGGTGCGAAATGGTAGGGTTTTTGTGAGGAAAAACGAATCCAGCCCAGCCATTCTCATTCGTAACTTGGACAGCGTTAATCTTATTACATAGCTTTATTGGACAAGTCTAATTTTCGTGAACTTTTGTAACCCATTCAGTTTTTTTTTTTATATATATATATAACATGCTTGAAATATATTATCAAAATGTCCGTGGCTTAAAAACCAAAACAGAATCTTTATCTTTGAATATTTTGCAATGCTCATATGATGTCCTAGTTATGACTGAGACCTGGTTGAATTCAAATATTTATAATAGTGAGCTTATCGATGATCGGTATATAGTCTATCGTAGAGATCGTGTAATGAACCAGCTTAAAAATAATAGCAGGACAAAGCTAGATGGAGGTGGTGTTTTAATAGCAGTGTCTCGAAAGTATCAGTCTCAGAGGGTGTCACAATTGGAAAGTGTTTGTGAGGATCTATGGGTAACAATAAGCGTTGAATCTAAGAAAATAGCAATTTGTGGGGTTTATTTGCCTTCTCCGCCTAGTTTTGTCACGTTAAATGAATTTTTAGATAACACAAACAACATTCTAGAAATTGTCGATAACGTTATCATACTAGGTGATTTTAATCAAGGTAATATTCTGTGGAATCAAAGCGCTGATAACAACAACTACATGGTTCCTTCCACTTATAATACGAATATGGAGTGTGCACTGGTAGATTTTTTATTTTCAAATAACCTTTTTCAATACAATCACATACTCAATGGAAATGGTAAGATCTTGGATCTAGTATTAAGTAACATTCCCAATTGCACAGTGACATCTCCTCCAGACTTGTTAACCAAACTAGACCCTCATCATCCGAATGTCCTGTTATCTGTTAATTTTGTAACTAGTCTTTCGCTTAACGCCAAACATGAAATAAAAAAATACAATTATTTTAAAGCAGATTATGACGAAATCGTAGGGGAATTGAAAAATGTTGATTGGGATTTTAAGTTTTCTGAATGCAGTGGTTGTGAGGAAATGGTTAATGCTTTTTACGGAATTCTCAAAGAAGTAATAGGAAATTTCGTGCCCAGACATAAAGTTACAAAATCTAATTATCCCGTCTGGTTTAAACCAGCTCTGATCAAAATGCTCAGGGAAAAAGAAAAACTAAGGCGCAAGTTCAAGAAATACAGAAATCCTCGAGATCAGATTGAGTACGAAATTTTACGTATTAGGTTTAATTCTTTATCTAACACATGTTACCGCGAATATAAACACAAAATAGAGCAGGCAGTTAGAACCAACAGTAAAAGTTTTTTCCAATACATAAATCGAAAACGCGATAACAATGTCTCCCTTCCGGCTACTATGCACCTTGATGGTATCTCAGCTGAAAACGGACTAGATATTGCCAATCTCTTCGCATCTCAATTTTCGTCAGTGTATTCGGCTGAATATATCGACCCTGAGTTCACTTCACTAGCTCATCATCACGTATTAGGTGGGAACATTAGTTTCACGGAAAAAGAGGTCTTAGACAAACTCAAGAATTTGGATCCCGGAAAAGGTGCGGGCCCAGATCAGATTCCTTCCGTATTCTTCAAGCGCGCATCATCTGTGCTGGCTCGGCCACTAATGTTGATATACAATACTTCTTTAGCAGATGGTTGTTTTCCCGTGTTTTGGAGAAGGTGCAGAATCGTACCAGTGTTTAAAAAGGGGGACAAGGCAGATATTAAAAATTATAGGCCTATCGCTATTTTGTCGTGTCCATCCAAGGTCTTCGAAGCTTTACTGTACCCTATTGTTAGCCTTCACTTTGAATGCTTTATTACTCGTGAACAGCACGGATTTAGGAAGGGTTTATCAGTTCAAACAAATTTGGCCAATTTTGTCTCTAAACTGGCATCTGAAATAGACAGAGGTCGTCAGATTGATACGGTCTACACCGATTTTAGTAGTGCTTTTGATCGGGTAAATCATTTACGGTTAATACATAAGTTAGAAGCTTATGGAGTGCACGGTTCTCTTCTTGCTTGGTTCAAATCCTATCTGGTTGATAGGTTGCAGTCGGTTGTAGTCAAGGGTTTTGAATCTGATACGTATATCGCTCAATCAGGCGTACCACAGGGTTCCCATCTTGGGCCATTGTTGTTTTTAGTGTACATTAATGACATAACATCTTGTATCAAACACTGTGACTATGCACTATTCGCAGATGATCTTAAAATATATAGAACTGTTGATTCTGGCCATGATGTGGATTGTATCCAGCAAGATCTAGATGCTATAGAGAAATGGTGTAAATCCAATAGTATGACCCTAAACGCTAAAAAATGTTCCTTTATACGTTATACAAGACGATTGAACACTGTTCAATCTTCATATCTCATAAGTGGCGAGAGACTGCGTGAGGTTGACGAAATTAGAGACCTTGGCGTGATACTTGATAGGAAGTTAAAGTTCACTTCACATATAAATGCGGTCGTTAAAAAGGCATCGCAAATGCAGGGGTTTATAAAGAGGAATTCAAAGTCTTTTGAAGCCCATACAAAGCTTGCTTTGTTTCACTCGTTAGTTCGGAGTCAACTAGAATATTCCTCGGTAGTTTGGAATCCGTCGTACGCTAACCACTCTCAGCGTATTGAATCTATTCAAAGAAGCTTCACCAGACATTTAGCTTATATTTCTCCTGGTATTTCTCATAGGGCGCCTTACCAGCAGCGACTCGATCATTTTAATATGATCTCTTTACATAACCGACGAAAAATGCTTGATTTGACGTTTCTCCATAAATGTATTAACGCATCTTTAATATCCGAAAATATTATCAGTCAAATCTCACTAGCAGTTCCATACAATGCCCCCAGGAAGCCTATCACAAAGACTTTTTCGGTTCCCTCGTCCCGCACAAACATCATCGCGCATTCACCTTTGCCTCGCATCACTGCTTTATACAACCAGTTAAATGCAATAGCTCCTGATATAGATATATTTTCCGATTCCCTGATTAAATTTAAATTGAATATTGCCCAATCATTTTTTTAGCGGTTCATTTATTTAATTTATTTTTTTTTTCTCTCATTTAGGTACCTATGTTTAATAATAAAACGTAAAACGTAAATTTTTATTACTGTGAATGCCGTGTTAACCTATAATTGGCATATATGTAAGATTAAGGCCTTTAATGTATTGTTTTTATTGTTGTTTTTATGTATATGCTGTTGGTTATCCTTATCAATAAATAAATAAATAAATAAATAAAAGATAATTATTCTCTATTCCTATTTGTATCACTATTTTTATTACAAATTTCTATCCCGAACAAAAAATACATTGGTAAATGGCAGGATCAACGCCGAATCTCTGGATAAAAATAAACTAGTTAAACTAGATGATGTCAGGAATTAGTGATAACATTGCAAGCCGCTGACTTTAAACAGTGCAACCCTGATAATGGCAATTAGGCACAAGCCTATTTGTATATATAAAAAAATAACATAGGTACATATATGTTCAACATTGGACGTTTGTTGATTGAGACGATGACGGCACCATAAAATGTTCGAAGCAATTTTTGGTTTATGACCACAGCCAATATAGGTGCCAATAATTTTTATTTTATATACACTAAAAAAACACTATTAGCTTGATTTCAAAACAGATTTCCAAAACAAAACTGTGTGATTAATTCGTAGTAAGTGGTGGTAACTAGCTATGCAGGAACATGTTTGACAACGTGTATAGCTTGCGGAGTGGACAATATTCATAAGAATCGTCTGTTCTTCCGTTCGGGTTGTTGTCATTGCCGACGCCTCCGTTGCCTCGAGTGGCTGCGTACTCGGTGAGTCATTAATAGTAGCAAAATTAATTTCACGATAGTAAACGATACTTAGTAATTACCTAATATCGAATAAAAAACTAGTTATACTGAAATCTTAAAATCACTCAGCTTATAGTCTTCTGAGCATCTTTACGGTTCATAAGCAAAACATAATTCTAATTCAATTTTTTGTTTTCATTATTTTACTTCTCGTTACAATTAGCATATACACATAAGGCGTTTTGGATTAAAAGAAATAAAGTACCTAATTCTATATGGGGTAGGCACTGCTAACTGCTAAGTTTTGTTACATCAAGAAATAAAAAAGAAAATACTAACCATAAAATTCAATAACTTATGAGATTGGCAAATTGCCATGGAAAAGCTGGTATTTTATAATTCCTTTTTGAGTTACGCTATTTCCAGTGATACTACATCATCATGGAACATCATTTGGAACTGTTGTGTCTGTACTGAGGTCAACCTTAAACTACATACCTATAGAAAGCGTGGCGACTTTTTAAATAATTCAAAAAGAAATTTATTTTCATCTATAAATCATATTAATAAATTTGTTTGATAATTACAATCTGTTGATATCGTGTCAGATATAAATTAAAATATTTCTGTGACCTAATATTTAATGATCTATCATTAACAAAATGTACCATTATTAATAATAGTAGCAGTACGTTTTAATAATGACTTAAGTAACGGCTTCGTCTAATTGTAAGTATTATATTTTAATATGATATAATATTCCCAGGACGACAAATCTATGTAGATTTTTATATTTTAGATTTGATTACAATAATATAATTGTGTAAGCAATTTATTAGTTAAAATTATTGTCCAACAGTTTTAGTTACAGTTTTAGTACAGTTTTAGTTTTAGTTTTACGTACAGTTTTAGTAACAGTTTTAGTAACAGTTTTAGTAACAGTTTATTTATCTTAAATCTATTCAATAACTAGAATATCTATTCAATAAGTAGAAATTGACGATATATATGATTAAATTGAAATTAAACAAATTTTTAACCTACCTATATTTTAATTTACGAGCACAGCTAGTATATAATAATAATAGCTATATCCACGGCTTCGCTCGCGTGGAAACGTTTCCCCTTGGAGGTAGAATTTAAAAAAGGACAATTTTGTTTCGAAATAATTTGAATACCATAGAAAAGGTTATAGTGAGTCAATCTTAATAGATAGACATACGCTGACGTGGACTGTTTTTAGATTTTGTAAAGAGGAATAGTTCCACCATAGACAGTTTTTCATACTTTTTAGAAGCAAATTAAAAAAGATTGGAAGAAATAGAAAGAAGAACACTTCCGACAACATATTGCAAATGAATCGTCATTATATTTGAACATGGTTTGATTACCATTCGCTAATGCAAAAATATACCTATATTATTATACTTATCAGCGTATTCTATGGACCATGATTTTGTAATTACTAGTGAAATTTAACAATAGATTGTTTAACTAACAAATTCAATTATTATTTTTAAAGCATATTTAAGATCGTATAGGTATACCTATTTATGAAATATTCTTTTAATTTCATCCAGCAAGGAATAAAAGTTTTATTAGAACGAAATTATTTTAAAGTCGTTAATGTTACCTATGCACCTTAATTATTTAATTGAATTGAATCAGAACGGCCATATACACCTATTCATCGAGCAGGTGAGTTTGTCGCGAGTCCTGTCAAGTGTGATTAGGAACTGTTTTTACATATATTTGTTCCACTCGTAACACAATATTGAGACATGAATTAACTTGTATATTTGTGCTATAATAATATATAGGTCTAAATAGTCAGACTTCGAAGGTAAGTCTTATTGGAGATTAGATAGTTGCTATTGTGTTTGTAAAAAAAATCACATTCGATTGCAGCAGACGTAATTTATTAAATAAAATTGGCACTAGATCTCTTAAAATATAGCATTATTTTAAAATTGTTGCGCCATTGCTTATTAAAAAATAGTTTCCTACATATTTAATTGAAATATAAGAAAGTTTTTCTACGTGTATCATTAACTCTACATATATTGTACTAGCTGTGCCAGCGACTTCGTCCGCGCTAAATAATATTTTGAGCATCATATTTATTTTTGCAAACAACCACCTCAGCTGTTACCCGATCTTGACAACGTGACATATCCAAATTTGATCACCATGAAAACGATTCTAGTGAGTTAAAATTAAAAGATAGACATATATCTAATGTCGCGGACATTTCTTTTAGATGATTTTAAGAGGAATAATTCTATCATACATATTTTTTTGTATCTAGAACCGTTTTTTCGCAGCGCACACAACGGAAGCCCTCAAAGATGAATAATTTTCACCGTTTTTTCCACATTTTCCATTATTTCTTCGCTCCTATTAGTCGCAGCGTGATGTTATGTAGCCTAAAGCCTTCCTCGATTAATGGGCTATTCAATAAAAAAATAATTTTTCAATTCGAACCAGGAGTTCCAGAGATTAGCGCGTTCAAACAAACAAACAAACTCTTCAGCTTTATAAATTAGTATAGATTGTTAGTAATACGAAGAATTTGGCGCCAAAGTTATAAACAAATATTGATAATAATTAAATAAAAATGTTTTATTAAAATCATTAATATGATAATAAGCTATGACTAGCTACCACTGCTGGATCAACATATATCCAGCAGTCCTATTACTCTTTCAATGATCATCACACTGCTCGGTTCTGCGCTACTAGTGTCCAATGCCTTTCTGCAATCTTCACAGGTAAGATTGCACCAAACACAAGGTGTGTGGGGCCGTAGACCAATACTATGTTTCTGGTAAATGCCTGCTATTCGAGACCTTAATGGCCATCATTCCTGCAAGCGACGATGTGCTTTGACCACTGCCACCCAAGGCAATTCTTCGGGTCATGTGGGTCATCATGGTTCTATCGGTTAAAGCCCGGTATTTGAAAAATATTATTATGTCATAAAATTAGCTCATATGGACTTATATAATACTCTAGGTACTCATTATTTATTAAAATTATGATAATATAGTGATTACACAATGTAATTTTTTAAAATCTCAATATCATAAGTTTTAATCGCAGGCATTACATTAAATGATGTTATTCACGTTCGGTCAATTTGGGAGAAAATGTGATAATCTCACAGTAGGTATATAAATTTGTAATCAGTGATAACATTGATTAAACACATCGATTTCGTAATCGAATGTTATTTTTCATGTTCATTCAAGTATCTGACAGTTTGAAGCGAGTTGAATTACATAGTTGCCATTCGAGGTGTTAACACAATATTATGAAATTTAAGTTTTTAATATATTTTCATATGGAGACTTCCATTGGGCAACTAAGACATTGAGGCCGACTCTTCATTTAAAATTATCTAACTAGAGCATAATACTCGCATAGTATATGAAATGGTGCGTCGTCTTCCTCGGCATAAAATTAACTACTAGGGAATTAGTCCTGGTAACCATAGATTTCCTCAAATTTCTGGTGATATGGAAATTAAAGGCAGCAACATCTTTATGATGATTTGACAAAATCATAATGGATCACTTGTGATGTCAATATAGATAATGGCCTGGAATACTATGAAAGTCATAGTCTATCTAAACCAGGGGTCACCAATTAGTTTCGCTCGGGGTCCATTTTAACAAATGAAATGACATTCGCGGTCCACACATTAACAAAAAAAATTGAATACTTAAAGGTAATAATGGAAATTACAAAGATATTATTATTTACATATCAATGACAAAAGTGTCATTTTTTATTGTGGATTATCTGTGTGAAGTTTGGAGTGGAATTGGTGCAAACTATTGACTTTAAATCCAGAAGATGTTCATCAGTAAATCGAGATCGAAATGTATTCTTAATGAAGTTCATCTACGAAAATGCTGCTTTGCATATATATGTTGACACAAACAAAGTGAGAAGTTTCAAAGCAAATTTTGGTAGTTCTGGATATTTATTACCACACACAAATTTTATTCAGAACTCTTCACTAGACACTTCAGCATGTTTGTGTTTTAAAGCTGTGTTTTACTAAACAACACTAAAATTACTTCGGGGTATATATTTTTTCGGTCCGCATACAATGGTTGTCTGTATGCGGACCGCGGCCGGCCATTTGGTGACCCCTGATCTAGACCCTGCGTGTTATCTCCGAAGACGCCTGGGTTTGACGAGTCGTTTCTGGAATCATCAATGATTATTGTTATTAACTAAATGATTATATTTTAAAATTTTAATACATAAAGAAAAAAAGAGATATGTATATACTCGTATACTAAGTAATTAGTATTGGTTGTGTGATAGTATCTTTGACATGCATACCTATATGTTATTCTAAAAACCACCGCTCTCTCTGGCTAATATGGCGTCCTCACTTGAGGAGCGTTCGTTTTCCTTACGAGCCATGTGGTTATTAGAACTAAGGCTTTCGGGTAAGTTTGGTCGATAAGTAAGGCACATCGATCGAGCCGCCTCGATCGTTCTGAAGTCCAACATAATAGCCGCGACCCTGGTTGCAGTGGCACCCTTGACGATTCTCAGCCTCTTCACTCCTAAGGGAAAAACATCTCTGGTTCGACATAATGATAATAACAATGTATTTTTATTTCTTCCTTTGATTTTTCGAGAGTTACTCCTTAAGGTATAATTAAGCATTTCAGTACCTAGGCAGTTTTAGTTTCGATTAAATTTGTCATCTTCGTAGGTTTGTCTGTATTTGTCTTTGTCATAGCATTCCTGAAGGGTTTAGAAATATGTTTATTTCATTTATCCATATTAGGAACCGTAAAAATGAAAATAATACTGAAACGTAATGCCACTAAAGTACGGTGCACTAGCAGTGATACGAAAGGTCATTCACTTAAAAAGCGACTGTGACGTTGACAATCTATATTTATCTCTTTCTATCTTGTATATTTTTCGTATTGTTTCGTTTTCCTGCCAAAAACATAACAGGATCAAGACCGGGCTGCCAACCTTTTGTTATTTTTGTTGTTTATATAATTGATGCTGTTTTGTTGATTATTGTTTTTTATTAAGACTGGTCAATGGAGCCACAACCAAGTGACGGCATAGCGAATATATATATATATATATATATATATATATATATATATATATATATATATATATTATATATATATATATATATATATATAATTTATATATATATTACAGGGTAAACTTATTGCCATACTTTTGTATTAATTTTGTAAACATGTTCAGGAAATCAATAAGATTATTATTATCGTCACCACCTTTCACCTATTTAATATTTTTGTTACTTTCAGGTAAAATGGGGGTTCAAAGTGTTACGGTGTCCATTTTAAGTTTGCTACTGTTACAGTGGTAAGTTTTCTTATATATTCAGTGATAGATGCTTTTCAAAATCATCATCATCAGCGTACCTACTGCATTATTGCAAGACATGTGGGTATTTTCTTATCTGATCAGTGGTGGAACTAATTACGCGTTTGAAGTTGCTTTTAAGAACTAATTGTCGATATATACTTATGAAGTATGTAAGGACTACCTATAATTGAAGGAATCCTACAGTTAATAAGTGATAATTATTGTTTTTTTCTGTACAACTAACTTTGATATTTATATTACAGTAAATTCAAACAAGGCATAGCCACTCATGTAAGCATACAATCAAAGAAGTATTATGTCATAGTTCCTGAAAATCGAATAAAATATACACTATATTTTGTTACGTCAATATTCTATTACACGACATATAAAAACAAATTTTACAATAATATTAATACTTAGTCTTAACATATTTTTTTATTGTCATCATTATCATAGTTCATATACGCCTCTACCGAAGGGCACGAGCCTACCCTATCTATATTGGGACTAGATGATGACGGCTATCCTTCAGCTCTGTTGAAGTTCGATACATTCGTTTTCAACTAAGCATAGATGTATTTTGATACACACGTGCTGATGTTTTAATTTTTTGACACTGATGTTTTACATTTTCACAAAGTAACTAGGCCCGTTCATTTATTTATAGTTCTATACTAAACAATTACTTAAGTCGAGTAATGTCCAGGTTATCTATATCAGCCCACTCAAATTAAATGTCACAAAAATATTTGAGAATTAATTGGTACGAAAATGAGAAAATATAATGAAGATTCATATAAGAATCATAGATTCCAAATTGAAAAGTAATCTTTGTTAATTATTATTTGTTAGAGTATTTATGGCAAGGCTAAGTACATTCACATTTCCTAGCGCTCGATGTGTCCATTAAAATATTATATATGATTAAGAAAAGATTATTTCGTGGTAAACATAACAACTTTGTCATTTTTTAAGAGAATAGCGCTATCAGTCAGAGTAACATTCTAATACTTTGTTTTCAGAAAGCCTAAATTTATGTCAAGCTTATAATTAAAAAAAGAATGTGCATGTTGATCATCTTCGAAAATGAAGCGAGTTTTTTTCAAATATCATCAAATTATTACATATTCACAACACTTTACAGAATTTTGTCAAGGAGAACAACATATCCAAAAATCAACTGATTCTGCCAAATACTACGATTTTGTAATACAGACTTCAGAGCCCCCTAGCTGGAAAATGAGTCGTTGACTTTTTTTGCGACGATTATATTTTTTGCTCAGCTCGACCAGGAGAACAACATATCCAAAATTTTGACCTGGGTCCCGAAAACCGCTTGGCCATATAAACCATCGATATTATATGTACTACGTCAATGATATAAACAGTATCATCTAATAAAATTTTGAAAAAGTTGGTCAGATAGGTTCATTTAATTTTTAATCAGAAACGATTTACTACGAATTGAATTTATTTTTGGCTTTGGAAAAAAATAGAACAACTGCACTGACTCGCTATCTTTCTGGGTTTAAGTGAGGCGTTTCATATGATGCCCAACGTACTAATACTAGGTAAACTAAAGAAATATGGTGTCAGTGTGCTTGTTTTGTCGTGGTTTGAAAAGCTACATGAATAACAGTATACATATATAATAAAAATTTGTACTAACCACCAAATCTGAAACTAAGCTAAATAAGTACCTAAATTCCAAGCCACATACGTGTTAGTAAAGTTGGGATACCACAAGGTAGTATATTGGCCCCTTCTGTTTTTATACATACATATACTCACGCCTCGTTCCCAAGAGTTTTCTACTATCGAAACATACTTCCCTAGCTTGCTCGACTTTAGTTAACTCTTTCGCTTGTCGGTTATGGGTACTATTGACCTGATTTTCCTTCAGCATATCATCTATTTGGTCCAAGTATGTTCGTCCAGGTCGTCTGCCCCATTCATATTTGGAATGACAATTTCTTTTGTCAGTCGCCTTTCGTCCATCCTTTCTACGCGTCCAAACTGTCTAAGCATCCCTTTCATCAGTCAGTCTCATACATAACCGACAAGATATGTATGAGACTGACTGATGCCTTTTTCGCCAAGATTTGGCTGACAATGAGGTCATTCACTTTGTTTACCGCCATAACTCTTCTTTCAATTCTCTTTTTATAGTGTATATAAATGACGTCTCACAAGCAACAATCCAACATGCATATTAGGACGTAGGTTTTTACTAAATAATAATATTATTTTCTTTAGTGCGTCGTCTGACGTACTCTGGCGGTGGGCGTGCAATGATGGCAAGTGCCAAAAAGAACGAAGCAATCCACATAGCACCGAACCAGCGCTCAGCCTCCAAGCTTGTAAGATGTTTTGTAATGAATATGGTAAGGAGCCTTTCTTGTAATCTGTTTTATTTATGAAAGCCTAACATCGATTTAATTAAGTTCTTATTATTTCTTAAAATAATTGGATATCTTGATGGTGCAACTTAAAATATCTGAAATTTATAGATAAGAATAAATAATTTATTTATTATGAATACAGAGATGAATACAGCACTAATCAGATGTTTTAGAATTAGGTATTTTATACAAACTTAATGTATGAACCATCCAGACAAAACATAAAAAATATGGTATATCGAATGTATCTTTGTCCATGTGTATGTTTGTGTAATACTAAACTAAAAGAAATATAGATGTCCAAAGAGTAGACACTAGTAACTATTTTATTGTTATTACTTGATGCAATTGCAATAATAACTTCGACTTTAACTTTGAACAATAGTTTTAAATTGAGTTTCATTTACAGGTTTGCTTTGGCCAAAACCCACTGGAGATGTAGACCTCGGCAACTTTTTATCAAAAGTAAATTTAAATAACATAAATGTCAAACTCTTCAATCGGGGAAAATCGGATGATCTTATGAATGCAGCTGCACAGGTTCGTTAACATATAACATTCTTTATAAATTTATTAAAAATATTTAATTACCTGTATACTAATAATGATATATATACGATATAAATAAAATTGTCACATATGAAAAACGTCTTTTAACTTATTAGTTACTAGCTTTCTGCCCACGGCTTCGCCCGCGTGGATTTCGGGATTGGGTCTATAGAGGGTTAAGGGTTATAGCTTTTGCCCACGGCTACATATGCGCGGAAGTCGGTATATGGCGCGAAGGTTTTATCGCGCTTCCCGTGGGACTCCCGTTTTTCCGAGATAAAAAATACCGCAAAACCTTGCTCAAGAATCACTCTATTTATTGATGAATACCGCATGAAAATACGTTCAGTAGTTTTTGAGCGAAGCCTTTATTGCGCATCCCGTGGGATGTTTTCCGGGATAAAAAGTACCCTATTATTTAATCCGGACTTTTATCTTTACGTCTGCAAAATTTCAAAGCAATCGGTTCAGTAGTTACGGCGTGAAAGCGGAACAAACAAACAAACAAACTCACTTTCCGATTTATAATATTAGTAAGGATTATTTGGTAAAAATTAAACATAACTAATTACTTACCTGTAGAGTTTCTTTATTCAAGTTTGTTACAATTATTTTGTGGTATGTCATATTATCTATGTAGTGGTATATCTTATATATTGCATAGAAATATATGTATTGACAATTTAATATTTTTCCTGGAATCGAGTGCGCATAATTAAGTAAATATTAATTATTTTGCTTCTGCAGCCGACATTTTTAATACAATTTAATTAAAAATATATTCAAATACTATTAAACATATTCGATACTGATAGAAATTTTTTTGCAGAGGTTCAAAGATATGGTAGGAATGTCTATTCCGAAGGGCGTGGCGTTGAAACTAACGGGAAAATCTTTGGATGTGCATATCGTAAACACCAATCCAGAATTAAGAGGTAAATTCTTATGATATTGTTTTAAATATTTTAATTAAAAATAGACTGTAAATGCACTTAAAATATTATTATATATAAAATTATGAACTAAAAACTCAAGCAGCAAGTGCTTGAGTTTTTAGTTCATAATTTTAAATGCAAATATTATTGGCAAATTTTGCTATACAAGATCGGAGTTCCAAAGGCTGTGTCGAATATGTTATTCTCTTATGTCTATATATTATTCTGTTCTGATATTTATATTTATAAACATTGGTGTCAATTCTGTTGACACAGACTAATCTAACCAAGACTAAATTTTGGTTTGTTACTTTAAAACGATGATTGAACGAACTGACGACTTGATGAGATTAAAACTAGTTTGGTAATTCAACTTAAAAAAAATCCCTTTAATATATTATAGCTTACGTCAAATCACAACTAAAGTCCGATAATTTTAATTGCATTCTAATTTGATGCTGACTAAAGGTAGTTAACATGGAAAATTCCATTTTAGTTGCATAGTATAATGTGGGAGGATATTACTACTAACACCAATTGCATTTAGTGCTTAAGTGAGATATGTCAAACTCCAGCTCCTAATTTGTGATACCAACAGACACCAAATATAATCAATTTAGCGGCATAGGTAGTAGAGTTCTAGTTCACATCAGTCACAGTCAGTCTTCTAGTTCACATGGCTCAGTACTTCAGTAGTCCATTTGAGTCACCTTATCGCTTACTTCATTTATGTCACTTCATTTGTATAGTCCAATTACTCCATCTGTATCGTAGTTCTTTTAAGTAGTTATTGACTGCGTAACTAAACAAATGTATGATACATAATGCAGGTGTAATTAAAAGTTACTAAAAACTATTGAAATGTTTACACTATTTTTCAGATATTACATACGAATTTAGATTACTATACGCCACACTCGTATATATTATGCACATGCAGACTAGAACTTAAGCAAAGAATATGAAATTATTCATAAACAAATTATTCCTTAAACTAATTATTCAAGTAAAACTAAACATAATGTTTGCGCCATAAAACATGAAATTGTGTGCGGGCAGACACCGACCGGCCGGTGATTCTAGTTCTTGTATTCCACAAACAAATCACAGCCGAACTGGTACTTTTAACCAATAGAATCGAATAGATTATTAGATGACGTGATATTCTAGCGTTCGGTTTGGATAAGCGGTATGGTTCGGTTCATTTTGTTTGTGGAATTGACCCATAGGATGCCAAGCCAATCAACTGTCTCGCTCTCGCACGCTATGTTTGTAATCTATCCGTTCGCTTTACTCTCCTTCAGTGAAAGAAGTGTTTAGGGAATTAAATGAAGTACTGAGCTAGTTGGGACCAGAATGAATGAGTGAAGGAGATATAATTGCGAAGTGGACTAGTCCAATTGAAGCATTCATTCACGAACGACTCAACTCTAATAGGTAGCACTAACTACTTTTAATTAAGATTTTAGTTTTGTTTCTTGTACTAAAGAATTAAGTAGCAGCACTGTAATTTTATCTGCAATGAATTGCAGAATATGTATTAATACGTTCAACCTATTTGTTTTCCTAGAGCAAATTTATCAGTTTCCGCTTGCATCAACGTGGGTAGTAATTTATATGACGCAAAATGTGATTAAAAACATCTATTATCTTGAAAAGTGTACTGTGTGTACATTCAAATATTTAAATAAATACTTATAAAAAATCTGTGCAAAACAGGATACCGAAAATAATATTATGTCAAATATAAACATTAAACTTTTTACATAATAAATATATTAAATAAATTATTTATGTTAAGAGTAAACTCAATTGTTCCATAGCAGTGCTATAAGATCGTTTGGTTAGTCATTTCTTAATTACATCACTATAATAAAGTGTAATAGTTACTAATATTTTATAAGTTGATTCTGACATTTAGGCACCCATCCAAAAATAATAAGGTACCTAACTTATTAAACGAATAATCTTGAACGTGCATAGATAGCAAAGGATATAAAATATAATACGATCGATGGTGACCATCGCATGTTGCTTAGCTGTCCTTTTTAGTAGCCATCTTTTATTAAATATATCCTAAAATTTTATTTAGTAAATAGATAAATTTTTATTTAGTAAACAAATAAATTTTTAGTCAAAAAATATTAATAATTTTTAACCTACAAATCTATGAATCTGTCCCCGGGAGATAAAGCATAGGTTTAACACCATTTTAGCATCATAAATTTTAGCGTTCCAGAGAAATAGAAAAGAAAAAATAAAATTTTATGTCAATTATCGACATGATTTATTTTTCGATAACAATTTACTTATTGGTAAAATTTCACCTGCATTTTAATTGGTCGCATTTATATATTCAGTCCGGTTGCCTGGATAAATATATTTATAGAATACGTATACACGTACTCTCTACGTAACTATATGTTAATAAATGTAATAAAAACATTTTTTGTTACTTTAAAAAAATATTTTGGATAGCATGTGTCGAATATACGTGCATAAAGTACAACGAAATTAGTATTTACGTTCTTTCGAGTAATACCTCCAAGTATAAATTTGATAAGGCACATTTCCGTCGAGCGTTAAATTATAAATCTAAACACAAAATACTGAAGTAAATCTACCATCTCAAACAATTAATTCTATCTGTTAATGTTATACAATTGATAACAAAGTTGATAGATTACTGCATTTGGTAGCAATGTATCATCAATCATATATGATTTTGTGTAGGTCGTGCATAACCTACATCGCAGGAGTTACTAATTTTCATAATTTGTAATTTCTTTGCAGAATTTTCACTGGATATAGACGAGGGCTATGATCTGAGTATTGCACCCAAGAATCCTGATGTGAAATTGGCATCAGATCTAAACGCTACTATTATAGCAAAATCCTTCTTCGGACTACGGAATGGGCTGGAGACTCTTGCTCAATTATTTATATACGATGAAATTCGGGATCATCTGCTAGTAGGTTCCATTATAATTAGCGTTCGACAAGTACTGTTTTCACTCTCAGAATTTTTCCAAAATTGTTATATTTTTTAAAGGTTCGGTGAGTATAGTGAATATTCAAGTGTACATTCTATTATATTTGTAATTAACATCCATCCTGTGCAACTAGTTTTTTGAAGATTGCATACAAATAAGGGGTCATCCATAAATTACGTCACACGAATTTCTTGATTTTTTTGCCCCTCCCCCCGTCCTTGTCACAGTTAGTCACATTTGTGAGACTCCCCCCCCCTAGTGTGACGTCACAAATTTTGAAAATATAGAAATTATTGAATGATAAAAGCGGTTTCGAAATCAGTTTTATTTTAATTTTTAACAAAACAAAACGATTACTTATATTAAATAAGTATATGGTCATTTCATGATTTTCTTATTATATTTTTCAAATTCACCTACTATAATCAATTAGAAAAATAGTACGTTTCGGCAGTACCCCTATTAATAGATAGAAGAAGACACTATTCCTTTATTTATTTATGAGAGTATACAGACTTTACAATAAAAGTTAATATTTACAGCACTTTTCATACTAATAGTAATAATTTAAAGCTTATTTGATTTAATAGATTTTGTAATGTGACGTTACGAAATTTAAAATCCCTCCCACCCCCTTGTCACACAATGTCCCACTTCGTCAACCCCCTCCCTCCCCCTAACCGTGTGACGTAATTTATGGATGGCCCCTAAGAAGAATAATACTTATACAAATATTTGAAGGAGATAAGCATAGAACAATAAATGTTTCATTGAAATCAAATAATGACACAGGAAGGTTATAAGATACGGATTTGGGTCAGACTCGACAGACATACCTACATTAGTATCTGCTGCAGGCATCTATCCTTCACAATATTTTCATTATGGGGTAATTATCCACATAGGTAGGCATCTATCCTCAAAATAAATGTTTCACAAAAAGCTAATTTCTTTAATTAATAGATAAAAAATAATAATATAATTCAACGTAGACATTAAAAGAAAATATATATATCCATATAAAATTAGGAGGCTATTTCAAAAAGCAGGGCATCTATCCCGGTTTTACCCTGACGCCTTATTTTAATATACTTAACGTCTTCTAGAAAGAAAGTACTTTGAATTACGAAGTAAATACCTAATCTATTAGCTAAATACCATTTATTACAAACTAGCTTTTGCCCGCGACTTCGTCCGCGTGGAATAGTGACTTCCGGCAGATTTTTGGTTTTTCCCACATAGTTCCCGTTCTTGCGGGATTTTCGGAATGGTCGAGTTTCCGCAGAATTTTTAGTATTATTATGTTGATACAACTTAAACAAATTATTTCGACCAAATTTGGTACCATAAAAACGGTCATTGTGACTAAACCTTAAAAGATAGACATATGCCGTCGCGGACTTTTTTTAGATCATGTATAGAGGAATAATTCTTTCATACATATTTTTTGTGTATCTTGAACCGTTTTCGCAGCGCACGCAAAGAAAGCCTTCAAAAATGAATAATTTTCCCCGTTTTTTACACATTTACCGCTCTGTCTTTGCTCCTATTGGTCATAGCGTAATGTTATTTAGCCTATAGCCTTCCTCGATAAATGGACTATCCAACAAAAAAAGAATTATTCAAATCGCACCAGTAGTTTCGGAGATTAGCGCGTTCAAACAAACAAACAAACTCTTCAGCTTTATTATATTACTAGCTTTTGCCCGCGACTTCGTCCGCGTGGAATAGTGACTTCCGGCAGATTTTTGGTTAACCAACAACATATTTATATTTATATTTGAATAAAGATTAATATTATTATGTTGATACAACTTAAACAAATTATTTCGACCAAATTTGGTACCATAAAAACGGTCATTGTGACTAAACCTTAAAAGATAGACATATGCCGTCGCGGACTTTTTTTAGATCATGTATAGAGGAATAATTCTTTCATACATATTTTTTGTGTATCTTGAACCGTTTTCGCAGCGCACGCAAAGAAAGCCTTCAAAAATGAATAATTTTCCCCGTTTTTTACACATTTACCGCTCTGTCTTTGCTCCTATTGGTCATAGCGTAATGTTATTTAGCCTATAGCCTTCCTCGATAAATGGACTATCCAACAAAAAAAGAATTATTCAAATCGCACCAGTAGTTTCGGAGATTAGCGCGTTCAAACAAACAAACAAACAAACAAACTCTTCAGCTTTATTATATTAGTATAGATTACATTCAAAAGCATTATTCTTTTATTGTTCAAAAGCAATTCTGCATTAAGTATATAATAGATAGATTTTTACAAACACACTGGTAAAACTTCTGGGGGTGAAGTTTTCACAAATTTTTATGAATTCGGCAAGTATTTGAAAAACTAATTAATCTTGTTTAATTATGGAATAACTAAAAGGAATTTTAACTGAGTATATAATAAATTATGTAACATATCTACACTAATTCAATGGCGAGTTGTTATCTATACCCAAAATTATATTCAGTTCTTAATTTGTTTTGTAGTGCATGATATTTGGTATTTTATTTTCGTTTGAGTATTAATCTTATAGTTATACATATTTGTAAGAGAGATTTAACAATATGAAAGTTAAAACTATTCACCGGAAAAACTATTTTTCAGATTTTAACGGATATGATTCTATGTAAAATACAGTTATGTTTTTTTTTAAATAAACGAATGTTTCCTTTGAGCAGATTCTACTAACTACCAGTATTAAAAATAATGTAGGTATCTTCTACAATAATATTAATTATACATGGAAAAAAGCATATTAAGTTATCGAAATGTGCCAAATTCCTTTAATTGAGTTTTAATTCAATATCGATAAATTAAAAAGGTATCACATCTGTACTACTTTGATGTGCTGTCTCTGTACCAACGAAAGTGTTGTCTTTCATGTTAATCTGATTAATAATGTCAATGTACTGTGCTACCCATATTTACTAACGATTGTTTTTATGATGTTCAAGTATGATATGTTTAACGCTTGCAGTATACGAGATCTACATTATATTCTTAAAGTCAATGTCTCATTGTGAACTGGTGTTATGCAAATATTTGAACATAATAAAGAGTCAACGACCGTAACCGGTTATTGAGAAAACACCACACTTCTCAACACAAAGAAGAGTTTCAATTTTTTTTGTTGGAGTATTACATATGTTTCTTTGTAAGGCAATCAACCATTTACATAGCTAACTCATGCTAGAAGACTATAGTTTTGCAATTGTAGCATGAGTTAGCATTTTATCGTTAAATGAGATAACTTATTTGTCTCTTTTATTGCCATATATCACTTATAATACTCGAACTATATAATACCACGGTATCACGATGTCATGGCCATCTCAAATAATTAATTTTAGGTTAAGAAGTAACAAAGAAATGCAGAAGTTTTAAAAATTTTAAGTCATAGAAAAATATTTAATTAATAAGACAGCTGCTGCTTCTTCATTTCGATATCACGTACAATGACTAACCGCTTCCAAGTTATGTGTTGTCCCAGCTACGCAAAATAGAGCTCAATATATTATTGCATAAACTAATAACATGGATTCCTTTATTTTCTATGAAACTTTTCTATATTACAATTTTACAAAGGGTTAATTGTATATGTATTGTATAATGACTAAAGTCAAATCAATAACAAGCCATGATGTTTATAGCATTATTGGCGACTTTACTTATAAATTCGGCTTTTTCATTTTAATTGCTATATTAAAACTTTTAAAATACTGCAATAAAATTAGTTTCTCTAAAGTACAGACCAAAAAATTATGTGACATATTGTATGTTTTTTGACGTTGTGTATCTTTAGGTAGGTACCAATGCCATAAGTGAAACTAAATATCTAATTATTGTTTATTGCTAGTGTATAAAAATGTAAATGACTTATATCATTACCTAAATATATGTAAGATATAATCATTAAATAAATAAGTAATGAAAATAGCATTTGACATTAAACTCTAAAAAATTACTCTAAAACTCTATAAAATTAAACACTAAAAAGTTAGGAACAAAATGATCTCAATAGCTTGTCGTATACCGCTTTGGACAGTCGAGCCAATTTTTGTTTTTCTTTTTCTATTATTTGTATGCATCGTATTTATAATTATACCAAGAAATAATATACTAATTTCTTATGTTTTAATTAATGTTTTTTTTCAATAATGATATACTAACTCATGTTTTTATATTTGTAGATTGTCCGTGATGTAAAGATCACTGATAAACCAGTGTACCCATACAGAGGACTTCTTCTAGATACAGCCAGAAACTATTATACTGTTGAATCAATTAAGAATACCATAGGTGGGTATGCATCATTATATAAATTTCATAAACTGAATAGTAACTACATACGTTTAGATAAACTTATGAAGGTAGTTAGTAGGTTGGTTATTTTTTTTATGCTTGTTTGAAAGCTTTAGTATGACGTCTACCTGAACAGACGTACCTATATTTTAATTAGTCGTTATAATGATAGAGAGATACCATACCTCGTTATGTTTCATATTATGACTGCAGTCAAACGGGTTGTAATATGTTTTCCGAAACGAATGACGATAAAGTTACAGTGGACGTAAATTAGATTAAGCGCTTTTCAAAAAACGACTATGATTACATGAAATCGATTTGTATATTATCTTCAGATGCGATGGCGTCGGTAAAGCTTAATACATTTCACTGGCATATAACTGACAGCCAGAGCTTTCCGTTCGAGTCTAAACGGAGACCACAACTTACCAAACTTGGCACATTAACCCCGCAAAAGGTAACATATTATTTATTATCGAGATAACAATTCACAACTCTAAAATTTTAAAATATTTTTTATTATAATAATATAAATAAAAAAAATATAATTATAAAACGAATATTATAAAAATATCTATTTAGTATATAATATTTTATTACGCCGTACTGTCAACTTTAATGGCAGAAAATTACAATGACGAGAAAATTGTTGGATATTGAGTTAGATATTTAGCGTCTATTAATAGTATAGTTGAGGTAAAAGTTTTGGTTTTAATCTGTGATAATAATTTTCGAATTTCAGGTTTATACCAAAGAAATTATAACAGACATAGTGAACTACGGCCTGGAGCGTGGTGTGCGTGTGCTTCCTGAGTTCGATGCGCCTGCGCACGTTGGCGAGGGCTGGCAGGACACTGATTTGACAGTTTGTTTCAAGGTGATTATGAATACTACATATATATTCACTTAATCACCTCTTCCTTTTTGACGTGAAACGTTTTTAAAATCGCGTCGATACATACTGGTACCAGGTTTAAAAAGTGGACCGTAACGAAAAGGTCTATATCATCGTACCTCAATAATTAAAAAACTAATAGTCTTAGAAACAAAAATGTGGTGTGAATATTTCACTTATATAGTCAGCTCGCTGTTGTGACATTGAGTTTTTTATGTTTATTTCAATCTTTTACTTTAAAAGCGATACCGTAACATAGACGTTTCACGTTAAAACCAACGGCCGTGTGCCCCGGCACAGCCCCACCCGATTTTTTCATTGCGAACGAATAAATATAAAATTGGTTACTTGTGAAAAAAAAAACAACTGTCTGAATCATATCAAAATGTAAGCGAAGCTAAAGATTTATTAGTAATATGTCATAGTAATATGTCAATTTAAATTTTCGTTAATTCGCCCTAAATGTCCCGTGTAATAAGCTACTCTAAAGTTAAATGTGATTGATAACTAAATGGTACGATTTGTTCGATTTACAATTTTAGTAAACTTCCCAATGATTTTGGAAATTATTCATCAGTACCAATTGATATTGATATATGTTCACTTCTCATGATCTAAAATCAATATAGTTCTACGGAGAAGGAATAAAGTTAGCGCTTTATAGTCCCTAGAATGCCCTAGATAGTCAAATATAATAGGGTTTTTTAATTTACTTTTAGTGACTAAAATAAGTTCAAGTACGAAATAAAAATACTTATATATTATATATTTGGACAATCTAAATAAATAAACCAATAGTTTCGTGCAGATCTGAAATTATTTAAAATATACGATTTTTATTTGAGTTTTTACAATAAAGGATAGATATCCATTATATTAATATTTATTGTTTTCTTCATTTCGAAAATGTTAAAGTGTAGTTGTAATTCTATACTGATTCGACGATGACGGACGAAGAGGCGATTTTAGCACAAGTTTTTTAAAATCACATGAGATTCTTTCAATCATTACATTCGCGAATCGTTGCGTACCCAGTGTATACCGACAGCTCACCTTTCATCCGTGTATATGAAGTTTGAATACTGATTGCGACAACGAATTAAATCTTTTTAATCAACAAATTAAGAATTAACCACTAAACTAAAAGTCAGATTAACAGCAACAGAGAGTAATAGAACAAGGGTTATACCACTTCGGGGATATAAATAGATGGGTCTTTTTAAAATCTCGTGATAAAATGTACTAACACTAAGTACTGTAAAACATTAATTCCTATAAAAATAGTTTTACTATTGACATTTAATATTGACTGTAATGGATTAGAAATTTTTGACAACAATTTGCTGAATTATTAATGTTTTAAAGTCAATCTCTGGAAAGTATATTACTATCATTAAAAAAATATCCATATTTAGACACATATTTATTATATTTTATGTGTTGTTGCATTATTCTGTATTATAATAATCACGATTTTTTAGGCTGAACCATGGCGAAATTACTGTGTTGAACCCCCCTGTGGACAATTAAATCCAACGAAAGATGAGCTATACGATTATTTAGAAGATATTTATACAGATATGGCGGGTAAGTGTAATCCAAAATATTTTTACAACTTAGTAACTATACTATTTAACACAATTTATTTGATGCGTCCCCATCATATTTGTGTCACTCCACATAACCTACGGCCAGCAACATGTTAAACTCTAAATTTGCACTAAGAAAATAATGCCGTTATAACGAGGGACACAAGGGCGGTCTTATGGTAGATAGGTAAGTCTGCCATGTTTACTATGTCTGATGTATATCTACCTATTCCATCACTTAAAAGCTCAACCCGGGTCACCGTATCCGCGGGCGCGAGGTAGTCGCGCCCGCGCCGTCGGCGGCGCCGCAGCCGTGCTACCGAGCCCGGCGCCGCCTCCTTCGAGCGGGATCTTCCGACCCCGCTCGGCGGCATCATTCTGGAGCATCACTGCTTCACAGAAGGAGGCCACAGCCCACCAACCTCTCTCGTCCGCCAGCATTGCCGTAATCAATGCCGGTGGAGACAGATCTCGCCCGATCTCTGCAACCAAGACTCGGCACTCGGAGGCCCACGCGGGGCCCTCCGCCAGCGTGTGCTGGGCCGAGTCGAGGTCGGATGAGCAGTGGTGACATCGTGTCGATCCTTCCCGTCCTATTCGACACAGATACTCACCGAAGCAGCCGTACCCGGTGAGAATCTGAGTCAATCGGTAGGTGACCTCCTCCTTCCCGTGGAGCCAAGCTTCGAAGTGCTGGAGTATGGCACCGACGGCCCGCTGGCACGCGCAGATCCGTAATTCGAGCTGCGCACGCCAGGCCGCCACAATCCGTCGGTGCCACTCCCGCCTAGGCACTTCGTGCACGGGTTCCGGGGCGTTCCCCCATCGCTCCCCTGGTCGACACGCCGCGTACATGTCGGCCAGGATGTCGAATGGGGGGGAGCGTCGCAGAACTGTCGCCGCCTCGTACGAAGATGGTACGGTAGCTTCGTACGATCCGTATGGCCATTATCCGCTGCAGGCTCTGCAGCGGGGGGACCTCGCCCAGTCTCGCGACCACACGGGGGACCCCATACATGGCCACGGATCGCACGACGCTCTCGTACAGGCGGCGAACTCCATCCCTCGGTCCCCCGAGATTGGGCAGCAGGCGATGCAACGCGCCCGCCACTCTTTTGGCTCGGGGGACCAACCGCACGGAGTGCTCCTGGAAGCTCCAGCGGCTTTCCAGGGTGAGGCTCAGGTACTTGATGTACGGCCCCACCGCGACCACCGCGTCACCCACCCGGATCCGGCAGCTGGATACGTATTCTTAGCTATACTTATTTCTAACAATAACATACGTAGTTCACTACTACTAGGAAAGTATTCTTTCTCGTGAACATCGCCTTCGGACACAACTTCTGATTAAAAAGTATCATAACTAAAGTTAAAATTGGAAATGTAATTTCAATCATAATTGAACTGAATTCAATATACGGCTCTGTTCTGTTTTAATTAATTTCAGAGGTATTCATCACTACGGACATGTTCCACATGGGTGGTGATGAAGTTAGTGAAAGATGTTGGAACTCATCTGAGTCTATTCAGAATTTCATGGTTCAAAATCGGTGGGATCTTGACTCAAGTAGCTTTCTTAAGCTTTGGAACTACTTTCAAAAGAAAGCTGAAGAGAGAGCTTATAAGGTTGGTATCAGTTCTTAAGAGGTTAGGAGAGAATCTACTTTTATGCTAATACGTTTCTTAACACGCCTTATATTTTCAGGCATTCGGCAGAAAGCTTCCGCTCATTTTATGGACTAGCACACTTACAAACTTTAATCATATTCAGAACTATTTGAAAAAGGAAGATTATTTCATTCAAGTTAGTTATCTGTATAATATAAAATACAACTGCTTTTTAATAATTTTGATATCGTCAAATAACTATTTGTGTAGCGGGTTTATGATTTGAATCGACTTTATTTTAATAAGAGACTACCTCATAGCTAATGTTTTGCAGGTATGGACCACAGGTCAGGACCCTCAGATTAAGGGACTCCTTGAAAAGGGCTACAAACTCATCATATCCAATTATGATGCTCTTTATTTGGACTGTGGATTTGGAGCTTGGATTGGAGCTGGTAGGATAATATCTTTTATATTTTTAGTAATAAACCATTATGTATAATATTTTTGCAGCGTAACAATACCTAAATGGAAAGTGTTCACGTTAAATAGGTGATAAGTGGAAAGGCATTCAACCACTTATCACCTTTATTATTTATGTAGTGTTAGATAAACCATTTATATGGTACAGTACAATTGTTGAACAAGTTGGTTAACAATTAAAGTAAATGTTTATCGCAGATCAATTTGATAACTAAAAAACGATACAAATACAAATTTTCACATTAGGCTACCGGGTAACGACCGGTTTCAGAAAGTCTGATCACTGATCAGCATCAAAATTAACAAAGAAGTCCTCTGGATATAAATAATTTAAACTCACATTTTTAACACTAGATTTGGCAACCAAAGTTTTTTTTACTGAAGTCTCGGATAAGGGCGTTCAGAGAAGTGTCCTCTCCATATCCACAAAAGTCTTGTAGTTAATAAAGTTCTTATAGTTATCTCACACATTGTAAACTTTTTGTTATCTCGCAATGTTTTTCCAGCAAGCTGAAAAAAGCTTATATTTTTCCACTTACAAAAGTTTCAAATCCCGCATTCTCATCTCATCTTATCTCATCTCTCGTTATCCCAATATTATCAAGATTCTTGAGTCGGTTGCTTCTTCCTCGATTCCAATAATTTTTTCTGTCCCTTCCAGTCTGGATTTCGAGCGTCCCACAGCAAAGTGTTTATCTGTTATCACTTCTTCCTTCCACCTTTACGTTGATCTACAACTGTACAGGCACTTCAAATTACAAACGATTTAGAGGGTATTTGTGCCTAAAATGTCGATCTGTCTTTAATATGCAATAGGCTATTTTCATGTTATAACATAAAAATGTGAAATATTTTTATTTATATAGTTTTTGTACTGAGCAATGCAAAAATTATATTACGTCATTAGTACTAAAACAAAGTATGTTTGTAAGCAACGCATCAAGATGAAAGGAGATTGCCCATTCCAGTACTTTTTGTAGAAACATTGTGTCTCAATGATTTTCTTACAAAAAATAAAACAATAATATTTAAAGTATTTTGTCTTCTCTGCTTATTTAACATTCCTTTTGGGAATAATTTTCTGAAATAAATCAGTAATAAACTTCCGTTTTACAGCAAATTGACATAATCTGCCATGTTTATAGGGTTGGGCCAAATTATAGAAATCAATCAAATCAAAAAAGAAATCTTATAGAAGAATATTGTTTTTGAGATAAGAATATTGTTTTTGTTAAAACTTACAAAAAGTTTGTTTTAGTTACTTACATAAGATTTTTATATATTTTTGTTAATCACTAATTAGTAGTTAAATGACAGGAAAATATTTTTCGTTTTTTTTCCTTTATAGAAATAGTTAAATACAATTAAAATTAAAATATCAACATATAATTTAACTACTGCAAGAATATTCTTTATAGTAATTAGTTAATTTTCTTGTTCTTGAAAATATTGTGAATTTAAATTAATTTATAATCAAAATACAATCATGAGCCTATGTCATGCACATAAAGCACCATGATGTTAATTTGATTTTTTTTTTAGAAGACTACTGTATAATTACATAGTTTTATTAAAAATAAATATAAATATTTTTGAAAATTAAAATTCAGACCAAAAATACATAAATAAATTATTCGATTTCAAAAAATAATTTCCTTTTTACTTTAGTTAGTATAACTCTTCCAATACATTATAAACAAATAATATAAAAAATGAAAGAATTAAAACAGATAAAAATATCATTTGTCTGTTATTTTTATTTACCATTAATCCGAAGGTGGAGAATAAATTGGCAGAAATAAAAAAAAGCATTAACTCTTCCATCTTGTTAACTCGAGTTCAACCCGAGTTATGTGAATTTTAACTCGCGTGAAATCGAGTTTTGTTTTTCCGTGTTGGCACATCACTACTATCTTTGGCGTTTGATAACTTTGACATTTCTTTATTTTAGTACAATTGACGTCACAGACATGGCGGTCGGCGTTTTGACGTCTTTATTTTACGATAATATTTTGATCTTTTTTTCTGCTTGCAGGATAAATATTTTGCGAAAATAAAAATAACACTTGACTATCGCATGTAAACGAGCATTTTAAAAAAAAATTAGAAAAAATTGTAGAATAGCCTATTGGGCTAAATCATTTGGATTTGTTATTAATACCAGTAAATCACAAGCCAACATTTTGGGAAGTAGCAGGTTGAGAGTTAATTTACATATGGCATCGAATATTCCTAGACGTTAAAAATCTACGTCTCATAATGGACATGTCACAAGTTGCACACATCAATGAAATTACTATAAGGTCGTTAAAGAAGTCTTTCAACAAATTAGAACGTCTGTATAATCTCCGTTTTTCTTTGGTGTTTGCAAGTATGATCACATCTCCCAATTTCGAACGCAACCGCAAAATAGCTTACTAAAATACCACCAGCCTGTGTCTTGCCTTAACCGTCCGGACAGAGGAACGGTGGAAGTGTAATGATGTTATAATGTCGACGGCGTCTCGATCGCTGCTGCAGACACACCTCTCTACGCCTTTAGTCGTTTACATTAATGTTGCTCCCTTATATTGCGAATATTGGTGCGACCAATATTCGTCTACTTCTTTGGGGGGTTCTTTTACAGAGCAGCGAGTCACCACCTGCTATATTTAAAACAATTAGGGGGCTTTGAGACAGTGATCGGAGTTTCTTCCATAGTTCCGTTTTCATTAGCACCTACATCATAATATAACACACAAACCTTTGACCTGTAATGATAATACTCGTAGTTTCTGTGCATCTAACTGGGAATAGTCATTAGTTGCATTTCTCAGTTTGTAGATAGAGATTAGACCCAGCTGGCACATTTTAGGCACTCTCATTAAATTCAGCTAAAATGGATCTTATATCTCTGCGCACGTCTATAGCTTAGAGCAGTTTTTTACAAGCTGCAGGAACGTGGTATTATCTAATTCAACATCTTTGTGGTCACCTTTTTTTTTTGTTTCTCTGAGGAAAATGCATTGAATTTCATACCCCGGCTGTGGCGAGCCGGCGGTTATGTGGGGCACTACTCCCCAGAAGGCGGAGGCTTTCCCACAAAAAACCTCAGGGATGGCCTTCCTCAGGCATATAGGGAGCCCCCGGGAACGCGAAGCGACTTCCGGGAACCCCCAGTCTCCGCTCCCCTGCCTACAGGAGAGCCCTCCTCGGGGGAGGCTATACTACCTCCCCTGATCTCCTCGGGGCGAAGGGGCGTGGTCAATCCCGGGTCGCCGTATCCGCGGGCGCGACTTCCTCGTGCCCGTCGGTGACTCGCAGAGGCGCCGCAGCTGTGCTACCGAGCCCGGCGCCGCCTTCTTCGAGCGGGATCGGCCATCTCCCGACCCCGCTCGGCGGCCTCCTTCTGGAGCATCACTGCTTCACAGAAGGAGGCCACAGCCCTCCAGCCAATTACATAAATTGGTGTTTTTTAATTTTTTATCAAAACAATGCTTTTGGTGGCATTGTCAAAGTAGGCAATATTATTTGATGTAATTTTGCTTGCATCTTGCTTTTTCATGATTTCATATCAAGCTTGGAGATTTTTTAATTTGGATAGAATGATGTCTAGTATTGACCATGAGGGTTCATGTATAATGGGTGTATTAGGTATGAATTTCTCCAAATCCATATTTGAAATAAACTTTATTCATCGCGTCATAGAAATTTTCTTTATTTTCTTTGTCATTCTAAATTGATAAAAATTTCAGGGTCGACCCTAATCTTGCCACCACAATGAACAATTACATATCTTTTGCCTTATGTAGACACACATTTGGATACAGATGAGCCAAGTTCTTTTTACTTTGCCAATATTTTGCATGATTGAGCGAAATTTGTACCTATATAACTGTTTACGCCGTACTGAGACAACTTTGCTCAAGATCCCTTACTAGGCGCACAATTTGTCAAGAATGAACAGTTTAAACAGGGTTAAACTATTGTAAAGATTGAAGTAAAGTTAATAATCAAGTACTGATTTTCATTCCAATCTTCGTACAATCATCGGCTTGGTACAATAACTCTTCTTAATATGTTTAAAATTTTATATGCCAAGTTGGTCGTTAACTATATCAGTGGCTCCATAAGAATTGTAACTTGATGAGGTGTAGAAAATGCAATTGAAGTCTGACCTTCTCTTCGTATTTTCATTACAGAAGATCGGGATATACCTAAAAAACGTTTTACTTGAATAATTAGTTACAAATCAGCTAATTAACATTAAACTTACTATATTATGTGCCTACCAGTCTTGTTGACAACAACGTCTATAATGTTATTAAGAGAAATAGAGTCCAATCCTTATAACGTTTTTTCTGGCAAATACTTTAATATAGAGTAAATAACTTTTCTTAAATGGCTTAATTCAAATAACTTTTAATTTCTGGACAACATGGACAATTGACACCACATTTTGACACACGACAAGACTGATTTAATACTTATTTTACTGGTCGCGCTTTACTGCATAACTTTGTTGCGCCAGTTTATTAGTCATAATCTAAATATGTAGCTATATTTACTTATTTATTTATTTCAGGCAATAACTGGTGTTCTCCTTATACTGGTTGGCAAAAAGTATATGATAATAGCCCTGCAGTTATGGCCTCAAAATATAAGGATCAAATATTGGGTAAGTAAGACAGAGATGAATACCTATTCAACTCGGTAGATATATAAGTATTATGACAGAGAAAACCATAGCTAATAGTCAGCGGCTTTGATTGAAGTTCCTTTAAAGTATATACAAACTTAGTTTTCTGTTTTTCACGTTAACGTCTAATTCAGTTGATTGTCGATCATTCGATAGCCAGGATGGTTGTAGATTAATAACATTTAAGCACATTTACAAGTTGCGATGCCAGCGTGGAGAAGCAATGTGATTTTACAATTTATAGAAATATACCGATACTTATAGATGATACTTATAGGAATGTACCTACAATATGTCATATAATGTATGGAGGGCTAATAAATGCGTACAAATTAAAATCTATTTTATTATTGTTGTCTAATCATCAGTATGTCATGCTAGTATTCTAAATCAAACTTACCTACTTGAATTACTGCTTGAGTACAGGTAGAAAGGAATACTGCTATTTAGCCCACATAGCACCACTTTAACTGTGCTCAAGCAAAGATTTGAGCTTTAGTTTGATTTTCGAATATGACCCTACAGGCTGTGTGTGACGTTATGAGTATGTAAATCCTAATGGCTAAACGGATTGCAATGAAATTTTGAATCTTTCCATCCGTAGTTTCAGCTTATGCTATTTAATAAATATTAATAAACCCATTTAATAATAAATAATCCAACTTTCGCAAACTAAATAAAGGTTTCACCTACCTTAGATCGTTGAAAACAATGAACAGACTCGAATTTTCATTATTTTTCATAATTGTGAATTAGACATTTAAAAAAGTACCTATACGAAAAAATGCGGTTTTTACGTTTTGATGTTCGAATAGAAAGGGCGGAACGTTTGCAGACAGATAAATTTGCCATAATTTCTGAAGTGTGGAATAAATTTATTCAGAATAGTATTTCTTGTTACAAGCCCGGTGTAAACCTCACAGCTGGTGGACAGCGGTTTTCCACAAAAGTTCGGTGCAGATTTTTACAGTTTATGGCGAACAAACCCGACAAGTTTGGCATAAAATTTTGGCTTTGTAATGGTTTCCCATACTTAGGAAAAGATGATACTCGACCACAAAATCAAAGTTTAGGCGAGAATGTTGTATTACGGCTCCATACTTAATACCGGTTGAAACATTACAACTGATAATTTTTTCACAAGTGTAAGTTTGATTAACGTACGTCAATATAGTAGGTACTAATAGTCAGCTTTGTGCGTAATATATGTATTTTTATTTTAGATTTATTACTTAAAATTAAATATATGTATGTCACTTGGTTGCTTTCTTAATTATACAATGTATAAATTACAAATATCAAAGCATAACATATAAATAAAACATGAAAACACATAAATACGTCATTTAACCGCTTGTGGTCTTTCTAGGTTGTTCAAAATTTCGGTCTTTCTAGTGTTAATAAACATTCCCAACGTAGTTCGTTACCTCGACGATATTTTTATAAAAGGGTCTAATGAAGAGGAAGTCCTAAAAACCTTGCATTTAGTTCTAGAAAGGCTTTCAAATGATAATATTGTATTAAACTTAAGTAAATGTGTACGTATTTTTTGCAGAGTGTTGAATATTTAGGTTACAGAATTGATAGTGTGGGCATACATCCAACAAACGATAAGTTGAGGCAATTCATAATGCTCCCCCTCCTGAAAATGTAACACAATTAAATAAGGCTTTAATTGTGTTGGGGTTAATAAATTTTTATTGCTATTTTTTACCTAATTTATCCACTTTTTTAACAACTTTTACATAGATTGTTAAAAAAAGATGTTTCATATAATTGGGATTCTGAGTGTGACACAACTTTTAAAGAAAGTAAAATGTTATTGTTAAATAATTAGTTATTGACACATTATGATCCTACAAAACCAATTATTGCAGCATGTGATGCATCTTCATATGGAGTTGGGGCAGTTCTGAGCCATATTGTAGATGGTGAACAAAGACCTGTAGCCCTAGACAAAAAGCACGCGCGTCTTTTCTATTCTATTTCTACTATTATATCTATAGTATCTACTGGAAATGTCAGTTCCATACATTTTTATGTTATCTATTATAGAAAACGCAAATAGAAAGGCATTTTGTCTAGGGGGGCTGTTTTGTTTGCATCGACAACCTTAACTAGTTCACAACAAAAGTACTCTCAAAGAGAAAGGGAAGCATACCTATGCTATTATTTTCGCTATAAAAAATCATAAATATTTATACGGAGTCAATTTTATTTTAGAAACAGACCACAAATCTTTGCAAATTATTTTTGGAGCAAATTAAAGTCTTCCTATTGTGGCAGCAGCCAGAATTCAAAAATGGGCTGTTATATTGTCGGCTTACAGATATGCAATAAAATATAAAAAAGGTTCTTTACTAGGACATACGGATGCCTTATCCAGATTACCATTGTCATTGCAAAATATAAATAGTTTCAGTATTGATAGTAAATTACCTTTACATTCACAAGATATAGCAGAAAATACCTTAAATGATCCTGTTTTGTGTAAAGTGTTAGATTATACCATGAGAGGCTAGCCCCAATATAACACCCCATCGGAATTTAAGCCATATTTCCAAAAAAGGTCTTTGATTACTATTGAAGATGGTTGATGTACGGCCTTTGAGTTATTATACCAACATCCTTACGTTCAAACATTTTAAAATTATTACATGAATCACATACTGGTATGGTTAGAACTAAACTTGTTGTAAGGAGTACATGTTATTGGCCAGGAATAGATCAAGATGTTGAGAATTTAATTAATCAGTGTGTTTTATGCCAGTCCACTAGAAATATGTCACATGATAGGGACCTTCAGCCATGGCCAAGAGCACCCCATAATTGGTATAGACTTCATGTAGATTTCTTTTTAAAAAATGGAATCACTTTTTTATTAATTGTAGATAGTTGTAGTAAATGGTTGGATGTATATCATGGATAAGGGTACTTGTGCAGTAAAAACAATAGATAAACTTAGGATTTCGCTTGCAATTTTTGGATTACCAGTAGTTTTAGTGTCGGACAATGGGTCACCTTTTAATTCAAAAGACTTAATTTGGTCTGTCACACTAATGGAATTAAGCATATATTTTCTCCACCCACCCATTCATCACCCACAATCTATCATGGGCAAGCGGAAAGAGCTGTTCAAACTGTAAAAAGTGGATTGTCTAAACAATTATTTGATTTACCAAACAAGTTAGGTTTGTCAATTAATAGTAAGTTAGACAACTTTTTATTTAATTATAGAAATAATCCATCAACAGTAACGAATAAATCACCTGCAGAAATGATGTTCAAAATTAAACCTAGAACAATTATTGACCTGATCAAACCAAACTCTAGTGTAGGTACCACATGTTTCAAAGAGTTTACCAAAATCAACATAAAACATAGTTCAAAACTTTCATTATTTTGAAGAAGGTCAAAAAGTATCGGTAAAAAAATTTAAAAGCAATACAGTTAAATGGATTCCAGGCTGTATTGTAAAACAATATGGTAAAGTTACTTATTTGGTACAATTAGAAAGAGGCATTAAAACTATACATGTGGGAAATATAAGGAAGAGGACAGTTTTGGATACAGTTATACAAAATCAGGATATTGTTAATAAGCTACCGCTCACACGCAATAATACCGAGTTGAATAGTGAAAGGCAATCAGAATCAGTAATTGAAAATGACAATTTAGAAGAATCAAGAACACTACCGGATGAACCTACACAGTTGAGGAGGATTAAAAGAATAATTAGACCACCAGATAGATTAGATCTTTAAGTTTATTTCTTTAGGTTATTAGAATGTAGGGGCTTATATTATTTAAGACCGATTTGCATTACAAATATATTGTTCTTTTAAGGGGGAAGTACTGTTGTATATCGTGTAAGCGTGCCCTAATGGAAAATTGTATGGGAGCCTTGTGCCCTGTAGTATGCGCTAAGAAATAAGTTCCTTCTTAATCGATGTTTTTCCCGCTATGAAGATTTTGTCGACACATTGTTTTCTAAAAACTAAACTTGTTATCTCTTAAAAATAATAAAATGTTAACTCAACTTGAAATCTGAGTATAAGTTATTGGTACATAAAACCGAGTTGGGTTAAATTTATTTAGTTGGTTTTTGTATGTACATATTTATCTAGGTGCTAGTTAATAGTTCAGTATTTCTTTGTACTTTGGGGTAGAACAATATGATATAAACATCAAATTTAAAATACATTTCTTACTAAATTAATTTTATAATGAATGTGAGCTGAAAATTTTGTAGCTCGCCTACTTAATTAGTTTTAAAGCATACAATTTGCATTACAAAGCATTATCTTTTCGGAATTGTCATGTTTTAAGTACTCAATATCTTTATTATACATAAATGTATAAATTTATAAATAATGTTTTTAATATATGAAATGCGCCTTGAATATAAGTAATATTATTGTACAAACGGAAACGGCAGCTATGAACTGGCCTGGAAAACTTGTTAATTTGTCACTCAGAAAATCTTATTATGATCTGAAATATATTGGTGTCGTTGATGATGTTTTACTGACTTTTTTCAAAAGGCGGAGAGGCGGCTCTATGGTCAGAACAGTCGGACTCGTCGACGATTGACAGTCGCTTATGGCCTCGCGCGGCTGCTTTGGCTGAACGACTTTGGGCCGAGCCTACCACCACTTGGCTCGACGCGGAACAAAGGATGCTGCATATCAGGTGTTTATTTTAATTTTCAATACACTTACACAAGAACTTACGTAATATGACTTTAAAAAGTTTTTTTCAGCTGTCAAGTGATGGGCTACTGTGCGAGTTCGATTTTCGCACAGGATAAATATTTTATATGACCTGCAGAAATTTATTCCGGTTTGAGCATACGTAGTTATGAGATTCTAGGTTTACTACTAATACTAGTATGAGGCGATTTCGGTGTACAACTTTGTTTAGTCCTGTAGCAATTGTGAAAGAGGAAAGATGTCATTCATCGCTCAGATTCATGCATTGCATGCATTTTCTGTATAATCTGTTTCAATTACTAAAATTTTGAGAAATATCAAAAGATAAATAAGTAAGTATGTAGGTACATGCATATGCGTGATCTAAATATGTGAGCGCGAAATATATTATATTAAACGATCAACACTAACTTTACCACTAAAATAGAAACATACCGGCTTAACAGATAACTGAAAATCTCTTATGTAAAATTTATTTACATATGAAAATTTATTTTCTCATCCAATTACCGTGCTTGGCTTATGGATATTATGTAATTTTTGATTACTGATTATAACAAAGTTGACGGGAGTGATGATATGATAATAAAAGTAATAACTATGATTTAATTTATTTTCAGAGAGAGATTGGTTCGCATGGGTATACAAGCCGACTCCATCCAACCTGAATGGTGCTATCAAAACGAAGGCTCGTGTTATTAGCAACCTAAGAAGACTACTTATAAATAAAAAAAACAATGTAACTAAATTTATAGAAGCATTCTTTTTAACATTCTGTTTTATATATTGCTATTATTTTATTAGTAGAATTAAAATTTCATATGTCACAAAGAAGAAATTGGGCATTTTAGGGCTGACTATAATTTGGTCCTATAACATTGCACATGGACTTCACGATCAGTAACATTTGGACATTATGCAGTGGGCGTAAATAAACAGTTTTATTAACTGCTTACCCAATACTGAATAAAAATGTAACACTGATTAGAATAGTTCTGTTGATATACATGAATTGATTTAAGTAGGTATAATGGATGCCACGTCAAGCATTACATTTTCGATACGAATACCAGTTATTTGATTTGGCTGGCAGGAAGTCGTACAGGGGAATGCGCTTAGTCTTTTGTAGCGGACAGCCATCGCTGCAAGGTTGTAGCTATTACCCAATAGAGTCACTAGAGAGTTTCAGCCGTATAGAGATGAAACATTACAGACTATGTAGACTGTAAAGTTTCCGACGCTCCTGTCGACTTATTAGTATTGGGGGTAATTACAAAAACCGTCGCTGTTATAAGCACTATAAGAGGGTTACGTAGATAAATTTGTGTAGCTTGATATGTCGTCCATTCCATATATAATCGACATTTTCAAATTTTATATACATTAGATCTTTAAAATGTACATATGTTGTCAATTTTACTTAATAAATATAACATTATTATTTGATTTTATGTATATTCCACGCAAGTTTTTATCTTTTGATACTTTTACCCTAACCTTAGTCCGTTAAAGGTTTATAAACTCACAATCACAGACTGGCTTGAATGAGGGCTTTTATGAGTCCGAGATTAAATAATTAGACTGCAGCAGGACAGAATTTTAACAGACACTCGATATATTTGACATTAATTGACGTTTTATAGATGTTGGTAGCATTGGACATTGCTTATTAATCAAATGATAAAGTTGACACTGTGATAGATATATGGTGTTATCCTATTACACTATTTATATTTAATTTTTGATCCGTATCTATCTATTATCGTGTCTACTACACAGTCTACCAAACTATATAGTGCCTGCCGTCTTACACTCTCAAATTATATTTTGAATGTTTTCCTTAATGTTAAAGCTAATTACGGAGATATCTCAACAGTGCAGGAGACGTATTTTGAATCATTAGACGTGAATTTGGAATTCGAATACGAATACAAATCGTGCGCAAAATTATTTTCTACAGCTTACAACTTTATAGATATTTGAATCACTCGAATTCAGTGTTGTCATTAAAAACAAATTCTTAATTAGATTTCGTTTCACACAGAAAAATTAAAAATCACAACAACATAAATTAAAATATATGTACTCAAACAATATTTACTTATATTATATAGATTAAAGTAGATTATACTGTTATATGGCCAAGTGGTTTTCGGGACCAAGGTCAAAATTTTGAATATGTTGTTCTCCTGGTCGAGCTGAGCAAAAAATGTAATCGTCGCAAAAAAGTCTGGAATTATACATACGACGAAACAAACACAACTACACACTTATGATATAAATAAGTAAAACGTATGTTTCCGTGACTGGTGCTTTATTTCGAGTAAATTTCAAAAGTACACTTCAAATATAAACAGTTTGACATATATTCATATATAGAGCTTTTATTGAAAAAAGGTCTTACCTTAACACAGCCCCCTCAATAAAAGCTTGTATAAAAGAATCACATTACTTAAGCCTTAAGACATAACCTATCTATAAATTTCTTAAATAGCACAGCTCCTAAAGGCTTTGTACATACATCGGCAATTTGGTCAGATGACCTGACATATTCTAATTTGATCACATTCATTTTAATTTTCTCACGTATAAAGTGATAATGTATGTCTACATGTTTCAGCCTACCGTGTTTCCACTCATTATTACAAACTGAAATTGCAGACTTGTTGTCTTCATAAAGAATTACATTTGGAATATTTATATATAAATGCAAACATATGAAACGCAACCATAAGGCCTCACTAGTAGCTAAACTTAGAGCTAAATATTCGGCTTCAGTACTAGATTTAGCCACGCAAGTTTGTTTTTTTGATATCCATGATACAGGACAACCAAACAGGAAAAATACATAGCCAGATGTCGACTTGCGATCAATTAAATCTCCCGCCCAATCGGCATCTACATAGCCACATAGACAATCATTCTGACAATTATATGTCAGTTTATATTTTATTGTGCCTTTCACGTACCTAAATATTCTTTTGATTGCATCCCATAATTTGTAACTAGCACATGACTGATATCTACTAACAATATTAATTGCAACGCATAAGTCTGGTCGTGTACACAACATTACATAAGTAAGACAACCAATAGCTTGTCTACACTTATTTTCTATTTGTTCGTTTTCAGAACGCTCTCGAATCAAAACTTTATGATCAAAATTATTTTCTAGTGGTGTACACACAGCATTACATTCATACATATCAAACTTTTTGAGAACATTTTCAAGATATTTACATTGATCAAGAGTGATGCAGTCCTTATTCTTATTAAACACAATGCCTAAATAATGATGAACGATTCCTAAATCACGCATCTTAAAATTATTTCCTAGAGTGTTTTTAAACTCAACAACTTTATACTCCGGCTTTCCAAATAAAAGAAGATCATCAACAAAAATTATTAGAAATATCAAATAATCATCAGAATTTTTAACATAGAGACAAGAATCATACTCGCAGTTTTTAAAATCTAATTTCAACATGAATTCATGAAATTTCATATTCCAACACTTTGGAGCACACTTCAAGCCATAGAGTGATTTTTGTAATTTACAGACTTTATTATGTTCTACTTCAAAACCTTTTGGTAAAGACATGTAAATATCTTCTTGAACTTCACCATTCAGAAAAGCATTACACACATCCATTTGATGAATATTGACATCGTATTTCAAACTTACTGCCAAAAATATTCTAATAGTAGTGAGACGAGCAACAGGACTATAAATCTCTTTAAAGATCATATCTTTTTGCAAAAAACCTCGAGCTACCAATCTCGCCTTATATGTTTTGACATTCCCATACTCATCCCTCTTTATCTTAAACACCCATTTACTATTAATTATTTCCTTGTCTTTAGGTTTATCTACAACTACCCAAGTATTGTTTGCCTCAAGTGCATTAATTTCAGCTCTCATTGCCTCAAGCCACTCGCTAGCCTGTTCACAAGAAATGGCTTCATTGTATGTGCGAGGTTCGATGAGATCCTCTTCTCCAAAATAGCATTCATAATCGTTTAAGTAATACGGCCTATTAGTTCTAGATCTTAACCTATTAGACCAAACACTAGGTTCTGAGGGTGGTGTTACGTCATCATTACCTGTTTCGATTTGAATGTCAGAGCTTTCCTGCACATTATTTAAGGAATCACACACCTGTTCATTCGATGCAGCATTTGGAATGTGACTATTAGTTACTGAGTCATTATCATCACACTCATCATTACTAACATCATAACTATCAGTTGTCAGCGGAACTTCGTTCATCTTATACGCCGATTCATCAATAGAACTGTTATCTGTTATTGATTTATTTTTGCATTTCTTTGAATGCAAACATTTATTATTTGTAAACGAAACATGTAAATTTTTCAAAAAACTTCTGACATGCTCAATGTTTTGATGTGCAAAACATTTATGCCAATCTGTCAAAGAAAGTATGACATGACATTCATTGCGGTCAAAGTTTTTGTTTGTAGGTTTTATCAAAAGTTTAAATAGATTACCACTTCTTTCGGCTAAAACGCATACATTGTTATCGCTATCTAAAATTTTACTGTAGTTTTTACACGACTTAAGGAAAAATCCTTTATCTAAAACTTTACTTATGGAGAATAAATTTACCTTAAGTTCTGGAACAAACAATACATTCGACAATACGGTCTTTATAAAAACATCACCGTTCCATACCTCAAGTTCGACAGTACCACAACCTTGAACACTTAGTTCAGCACCGTTGCCGATTTTGACTCCCCGACATTGAGTTGCTTCCATGGCTGTAAACAGACTACGGTCCCAACACATGTGGTCACTGGCGCCGCTATCTACAATCCAGTCTTCTAGAGTACCAGCCACAAAAGCATTTGCAATATTATTTAAGTGTACTTTTGAAATTTACTCGAATCAATATAATCACCGTGACACTTGATTGCAGTGGTAGCCAAGAGGGTCTCAGCCACTTCTCTCCTGAGGGGAAAAACCGACAGAGACAGTAGTCGGTTACGATACAGAGAATAAATATCGAAGCTACAAGAGCGAGCTACGAAATGATTAGTCGGTGTTATTGTTGTATTGGTATTAGTTAGTGTTGGTTATTTGTTAATAAAGTAGATTAACTAAAAAGTGTATTTTATGGTAGAAACCCGAATCTTATTTACTGAAGAGAAACAGCTTGTAACAATATCGAGGTCGTTATAGATGACCAAATTATAATAAATACAGGGGATTCTACAGACGGTGATGACGAAGATGCCGACCTTGAAATATTGATTTCGGCTAGTAATGATGAATAAGTTCCATCTTAATAAACATATGTAATTTTACCTAATTACATTTAAAATTTCAATTCGTTTCCGTCAATACGATTTTAATTTGTACATAATAGTAAATGAAGTACAACATCGTGGAGTATCGACAATAACGATACCTCGCTATTTATTATACGAGTAGTACTTAATTATTGTCGTTTGTCAATTGGGACTTATTAATTAGAATAAAGTTTAGGATATAATCGAGTCCCGATTTACTAAGCGTTTCTCTAGCCAAATGTCACATTGACGTGTGTTTTAGGACCTGAGCAATATAATCATCATCATCATCATTATATTATAAGGCTGTATATACCGATTAGCTTTAATATACGACTTTTTGACAATATGTAGAACTCTAAACATCCCGCATACTCAACGTGAAATATTGTTCAACCAAAACCATTTAGTCATCACTGGAGCAATTGAAAACATGAATTAAATAGGTTTAACATTGGATCATAGAATACTGAAGACAAAGCTGTATGGTCTTTACGTACTCTTTGTGTTCTCTTTAAAAGGAATGAAAAAAAGTTAGAATAAAAAATTGTCTGTATGGGCATCATTCCCTTTGCCTTCCCAGAATGGGAAAATTTACAAAAAAAAAAATAGATTAAAAAATTGCTTGTTTATTGGATACTATTTATATTTGTGATAATTTACTTGATTTGTGTGTAAACAAAATAGTTTTGTGCAAAAATGAATTGTTGTCAAAATATGTCTATGCCTAGTTGCGTGTGGTTTGAGAGCGGAGAAAAACAAAATATCATCGCTTCCATATTTGCTGGGTTATTGGTTTGTACTCCTATGATTCATTCTTATAATCGAATGTTATTGTATATTATTAAATAATATCTTTGATTCATTGCATGTTGGTGTTTTCAGTTTTTTACAGGTTGGTGGTTTATAATTGATGCAGAGGTGAAATATGACAACAGCATTAAAGCTGCTCATGTGTGTGGTGTGATGGCGACTATTTCTCTCATAATGATAAATTCAGTTTCAAACGCACAGGTTAGTCCTCTAAATCTTAGTGGCGTCCTTGGTATGTTTTTAATCTTTTTAATGATTACTAGACCTTTACCTAAAATAGACATGTCAGTTCTTACAGACCCTATATTTTTATGTACATATTATATCTTATTATAGTTGAAATAATTTAATTAATTGGAACACTTTGACCGAGGAGATTGATTGTAATATTTTATGAATTGAACAAATCATAAAATAATTTTAATTTAAGGTAAATCATTCATAAAGAACTAAAATTTACAATATAAAGTTTAAATAGTGGAATGCAACATATAACATATTGCAGTTAAAATTTCTGTATGACATTTTTTTTTTATTTCTGTAATTCTCCTAAAATAGTTACAACCTATTGTTTTTGTTATGTAAATGGAGATTATATATATTATATATAACTTTACTTCCATCCAAATTACTTGATACAATAAGTTTGTGTGTTATATGTTATTAAATGTATGTATTTGATATGCTAGAACTTACAATAAAACAGTTTTGAATTATTCCAATTTAACTACTAACAATTTAGGCACCCCCCATTCCTAGTCTAACCCCATTTTCTATTGAAAAGACTACATCAAATGTTTCTAGTTCAATTCGACATGCACTTTCTGAGTATATATTTTGTAATGTATGAATATAATTAATAATGGTCGTTATTTCAATAACAGATAATATAATGAATTATTTTCCCGTAATGAATTACACATTATTTAACAACGGCTTATACTGTTATCCAGCTGTTGCTGTTGACAAAATTATCGCCTAGTCGCATTGCTGTTGTTACCACTTGCGTGTGTGCGGCACGAAGCGAGCGAGTACCACTGTGCTACAAGCTACAAGTATGAGCGAGAGAAAGCAAACCGTTGTGTAGGTGTAGGTGCTCACTCTGTTGCCTGACTGCTTATTCTTATAATATTAACCTTTCTCACAAGGAAATAAAGTTCCTATTTGTTTATTTCTTATAGTAATTTTACTAATCCCAAATTTACAATTTTGTACCTTCGCTCGTATGACAATTAGATTCATTTTGATTTCCAGTGTGATTTGAAATAACAATTAGGTAAACTGTTGCTGGCTTGCTGGTGCCTAAGCTGTTGTCATTTTTTTAGTCACACATTATTTGTTGTAGTGCGATCGCGCGTATGCAAATTAAATTATTTGTTGCAATAAGTAAATAATGTAAACATTGAATGTAAATAATGTAAATATTAAATGTAAATAACAAATTATGTACAGATCAATGAACTTTTAAATACGCCAGAAAATTATATTGATTAGGTAATTAGTTTAAATTAATTAAATTACTTACAAGCACACGCAACCCCTGACGAGCATTATACTGGCGACACATTCTAACTAAGGGATTATAATAAGAGATGTTGTTCACGAAAAACCAGAGTGAGAATAATTTAAATTTACGAGCACAGTGGTAAGTGTTTAAACTTAATTGGGATAGAAGATATGGTGAATCAATTTGGGAGTGTATGTTTTTATATAGAAGTCTTAAATCTTGCTACCTTCTACGACAGCCAAGTGCAACCAAATCGAACCTAGCCAGCAAATCTTCGTAAAAATGTGCAGAACGTTGAAGATTAATCCCGAAAGAAAGCAACCTTAAAATCGTTTTTGTATGTGTTCAATTTTATCGCTATGTACCTGATAAAAAGTTGACCAAATTGTATCATTGTATTCCAAAACACTGCGTACCAAAGCACAGTAAAGCGTTACATAAGATGACACCTTCTTGAAATGCTTTATAACTCTAGAAATAAAACCTTACCTTAGTTGCCTTCGCAATGCCTTTGCAAATTTTCTATGAAATGTTGGTAAAGACATGAATTTTGCCAGAAATATTTGATTTGTTTATTACTTTGATTACTTCAATAAAATACTTTTGAATAATTCGAACAATCTTCAAAACATTTAAGTCAACTTAGTACCATCACTAACGTGTGTATACATTTTATCACTGAGGAAATGCTGCAGATAATTGAGCGATATTATGTTCTTAAGCTTGTGCATCTTAGTAAGTACTTTATATGTAATCTGTACACTTCTGTGACCAGAAATGCGTTGAGGTACAAGTTACAATTAGTTTTAAGTCCTACATCTTTACATATAAAATAACAAAGTCTAAAGATCTTTTTTAGTCCAAAAGAACGAGATTGCTCGGAAGCATTATAAAAGAGACAATAGATTTACATTTATTTAAAGTGAGGTAATTATTGTTAATATATGTTTTGAGAATACAATACTTTGTATTAAGCAAATGAGAATGAGATCAACAAATGAGAATATTTAAAAAATTGTTAAAGGTACGTGGCGAAACTTACACTGGAGGGTGTATGGGCCCACGTGGCGCTCGACTGTGGCTATTTCTGGGATTCGTTATTGGGTTTGGATCATTGATATCTGCGTGTTGGATACTCTTTGCCAACTATGTAAATGATAGTAAGTATGAATTTAGATAGAATTGATAATTATACCATTATATGAATTGCCTAAAAATACCAAAGTAGATGATACTGTTTATATGGCCAAGTGATTTTCGGGACCCAGGTCAAAATTTTGGATATGTTGTTCTCCTGGTTGAGCTGAGCAAGAAATGTAATGGTCGCAAAAAAAGTTAACGACTCATTTTCCCGCTAGGGGGCTCTGAAGTCTGTATTAGAAAATCGTGGTTTTCGGCAGAATTAGCAGATTTTTGGATATGTTGTTTTCCTTGACGAGCTGATTCAGAATATTAGTTGTAAACTTTTTCTAAAAGTCGTCAAGAAGAACAACATCGTCAACATCCCGAAAACCATATAAAGAACGAAAACCAGTATCATCTACTTTGATGAGGTACGTATCGTATGTTAGTGATTAACAGTAAACAAACTGAAACTAAATTAAACAAGTGCGTGTCGGACTCACGCACAAAGGGTTCCGTACCATTGATTTATGAAATTAAAGGAAGCAGCTTACGTATTAAAAAAACTACTTACTAGATTTCGTGTTGTTTTTAGATTTTTCATTTTCTTTTTAGAAGTTAGAGGGTCCATCCGTATGTCACAGCCATTTTGGGGGGGGGGACGGGACCAACTTTTTTCCACTTTGGAAGCGTCTGTCACGTAAACGCTTCGGTTTAGAAAAAAATATTTTAGAAACCTCGATATCATTTTTGATACCCCACACGTATACATATGTTTGATGAAAAAAATATTTTTGAGTTTCAGTTCTAAGTATGGCGAGCCCCCAATATTTATTATTTTTGTATCAAAATCTTAATGCGGTTCACAGAATACATCTACCTACCAAGTTTCAACAGTATAGTTTAAAAAAAAATGGCTGTGACATACGGATGGACAGACGAACAGACAGACATGACGAATCTATAAGGGTTCCGTTTTTTGCCATTTGGCTACGGAACCCTAAAAAGACAAATATAAATAATTGTTGCTGTCTAGAAATGTATTATTACCATGTCATTGAGATTGATATTGTTATTTGTTTTACATATGAGTTATTTCATATTTTTTGGTTATATAGTATTGCCAGCTCTAAGTATAACCGTAGAACACAGATAAACACCAGAAAACTAGTAACTTTACAAATAAATATAAAAGGGTTCATAACTTCATTCTTCTTATAATTTGATAACTCCATTATATTTGAAACCAAACTATATACCGGGTGGAAATTTGTAATGCCACCTGGAGGGGAAGTACTCTTAATACTGTAGATAGAAAGTTTTACTTAAAGGAAACATTCCTTTATTTTTGAAAAGAAATAAAACTGCATTCAAAGATTTTTGAAAATTCACTTGCCCCACCCGGTAATCGAACCGACTAAAATCTGCAAAAGTGAAACTTTTGCAGATTTTAGTCGGTAATGCTTCGAAGTATGTCAAAATATTTAGATCAAAAGGCCTTCGGAAATGCTTCGAAGTATGTCAAAATATTTAGATCAAAATCGAAGTTGTTCTGTTGAAAAGTTTGCCGTCGCTTTTTGTAACTACCCGTATTCTTTAAATTATCTACCATTCTTTTCAGTACAAACCGAGTTGGTGCCTGTCGGTCTGGATATCTCTCTCCATACCACCGCAGAGCACGATTCACATCTTTGTTATTTAAAAAATAAGCTTCCAATAAATCAAATTGTTCTTGATAAGCCATTTTTACCATGGCAAATGTTAAATGATTTGTAAAAACAATCTTATTATTACGTGAATAACAAATGAAAATCTATTTTCAAATGTAACATAACATTCCATATTTAAACTACGTCACACACGCAGTTATATCGCATAAGAAAGGAGTCTGCATTACAAGATCGCATAAGAAAGGAGTCTGCATTACAAGAACGTACAAATTACTATGAAACAAATGAAATCAATGAAATCTTAAATTATTAATTCTTTGAATTAAGTTTTCATTGTTTTCCTTTCATTTAATTTATGAAGTTTGTTAGAGAGATTTGATCCTTATAATTGACCCTACCGATCGGTGCAATAAAAATACAGGTGAAACTTTTGCAGATTTTAGTCGGTTCGATTACCGGGTGGGGCAAGTGAATTTTCAAAAATCTTTGAATGCAGTTTTATTTCTTTTCAAAAATAAAGGAATGTTTCCTCTAAGTAAAACTTTCTATCTACAGTATTAAGAGTAATTCCCCTCCAGGTGGCATTACACATTTCCACCCTGTAGGTATATGTCGATGTGAACATGCTCAGGGGTCTAACTCAAACTAAGTGTTTTGAATTTATATTTTTTTTATAATAAGAATAAAGATAACTTTATTCTAGTCAGCACATAATTTTATCCGACTCATACTTATTTCGAGCACTGCATCACTAGTGCTTATTAAAATTTATTAAAAAAGTTGCTAAATTTACTATAATGGATTTTATCTAAAATGTAATATTTAGTAAGATGTCTTTTTTCAACATGTAGGAGCGAGCATCTTATGAAAAATAGGTTGACTAAAATTAATATCTTATTTAAATAAAGCATCAATAACATCAATAAGATAAATATATTTGATCTTGTTATTTTATTTCCAAGATGATATATAAGAGTATTATTATGACTTAAGTGTCTATACGTCTCCTTTTCCGACTCCGGTGGATCAGATTAAAAGGAAATAAGAGTAAATTGCTTAAAAACGGTCAGTAGTATATCTACCTACCAGGAAAGTTCTATTTTCCTGTCATTCTGTATGTGTAATTTATCACTCTTTCGTCATATAGTGGCAGTTGTTATTATTACACACAGCAAATTTTTCTGTCGAATTTAAATTATGTCTGAAATGATAATATTGATATACATATGTATGTATATAGTATTACATGACTGAAAGGGATGACCGTGTCTTATATGTAACTGAGAATTGCGTTTTTATACAACATTTTAATTCATTGGTAATATTGTTTCAGAAGACTCTAAGTCGACCTGGCCTGGCGTGTGCTTATTTTTGCAGAATGCACTGATATTCGCTGGTTCTCTTCTGTTCAAATTTGGACGTACTGAAGATTTATGGGGTTGAATTTAAGTAGTTGTTCTCTATGACGATTGGCATAGGCTACAGGCACATACACAATTTATTTGTCATTATATATATTTTACATTTATATTTCATAGTCTATTAACTCCGCCCGAACAACGTATTATTTGTTGTTATTATGTAATGTGTTTTGTTAATTTTAGTGACTGTGTAATAGAAAGAGAAAATTGCTGTTTATTGTCAAGCAATTTTTTATGTCTTTCGTGCATGATACAGATGAGTACTCTTAATTTGGGATCCATCTAGTGTGATTTTTAGTAGGTCATATTCAGTTACCATTTCAGATGGCAAATGTAAAGTTGTAAGGATTTTTTGCTTAACAAAATTTATATGTAACAAGGGGCAATTCTTTGTTACCCCTTCTTACATCGTTTCCATATGATGATACAAACGCACGCTATATTATTACAGAAATGATATTTATTACAAGATTGTTCATTACAAGATATATATTTATTACAACTATGCAGTGTATTGTTCTTTTTCCTTTCAAATATAATTGGACTTACTTAGGTAGTTCATCTTTTTGTGACAGTGAAAATGTTAATTTTAACAGGAAATTGTAAGAAACTTCTACAAGTATTATTTTTTCATTTGGTCACAATTGAACTGCATGGTTACACTCACGTGTCTGTACATATTTAGACTTACACATTATTATTGTTTAGTATTTTATTAGTCTGTAAGTTATATTGTCGCAATATAATAATATACCGCAATATTTGCTAGTAGGAAATATCCATTCCATAAGGGAAGATAAACAATAGAATATGATGGTAACATTGTGTGTGTATCTACACCCACACTTTATTACGGGAGATATATTATTTATTGGACTAACGTAGAGATGTCTTTGAGCGAGCTCTACGCGATATATGTAAACAAAGATTAGCGGAGATACCGGTTTAAAATAATACACGAATATTACCATAGATAAAACTTTGTAATTTATCAGGAGGCCATTCTCTAATTTACGGTGTCTGACGGTGTGAAAAGTCTGACCATTATCTAATGTGGCTCGCTTTATGACTCTATTTGGTAACGATGGTTATCCTTGCTGTCGTCTGTCTGTTTGAAATCCACGCGGATCGTTTGCGTGTAAGACTGGACGACTAACTTCTCTTCTCGGTAATTAAAATATTCAGCAGCTCCTTTTTTCTCCGTGAGCCTTTTTACGATTAGGTTTTTTGACAATTTAACCAACCGTTTCATATAATTATTTTTGGTGACTTGTATTTTTAACGTACCCGTTATTTGTATAGAAACAAATAAAAATCACTGTCACAACCTCATACATAATAATGTATAATATATTGCATGCATGATAGATTAATAATCAGTTACAAAATTTGCATATTTTGTTTTGGTTATTAACCTAGGTAGAAATAAAACATAGGTAGCAATAAAGAATTTTATTACTTTGATAAACAATAAATAACTTTCTCATTACCATGTCTTTGTTATTATTAATATTCCTTTGACGAATCTATTTAATTTAACTTAGCACAGCAAGAGGGCAACTAGTGCACACAGTTGATGATGTCTAGCTTTTTTTAAAAACGCAACCACTAGTAACCGTAAACCGTAACCGCTACGAAGACAATATTCTTAAGAATGATTACCACTACGAACACTGTGTTAATGATTCTATGGCGCGTTAATAGCCGCTCTCGCCATCTACACATGTTCTTCCTCCACGGCCGTTGGGTAGGCAGAGCTGTGTGCTTTCACAGTTACCGTTTCTATACTGACACACACTGCTCATGACCAGGCATCCTTCTGGCGCAACTGATACTCCATAAAGTCTTCTAGATGCAGTTGATACAGGCACCTGACCCATCTGGTGCGTGTCTGTGTCCACATACTGTATCTTTAACCTGTAGTAATAAGATGTTTAGCCTATTAGAACTGTAGCCATGACTTCTGAAGCAATTTAATGTTTAATTCTTCATATAAGATATGTAAATATACAGGGTGGAAAAAAAAGATAGGCCCTGGAGGGGAAGTACCTTAAATCTATAAGACAGCTCAATTTACTGAAAGGAAACATTCCTTTATTTTTAAAAAGAAACATAACTGAATTCACCGAATTTTCAAAAAGCTTAACTGAACCGGAAATCGAACCAACTATAAAATCAAAAAATTTGCCATTTTATTTTACGAATGCATGCAGTCGATGTCAACATAATTTCATAGGGTCATAAAAATAAAAAAAAAACATGAAATCTAACATTTATTTTATTCCCAATTCAAATCAAATCTTTATTTTTGTTATTGTTGCTCGCGATTCTATTGAAATTTAAAAAAGAAAGTTTGAAAATGGAACGTTAATTAATTTGCGGTGTAGCATTTTAAGGCAATTTTGAAATTAGAACGAACGTCTTAGTAATTTTTATTGATTTTGTTTTGTATTGCCGCCATTTCGTTATAAGTATTTTGTTTTAATAATTATTAAAATAATGGAGTATCAGGAGCGATTCGAGCTAATTGAAGCATACATTTTAAACAACAAGAATTACAATTTAGCCCTTCAGTGGTATGGTGAAAGGTATCCGTATAGACAAATACCGTCGAGAAAGGTTTTGTCGCGAATGGTGAAAAACTTAGTAAATGTCGGAGTTTTTGAAAAATACAAACAAAACATAAACAGAAGGCCACAAGAACATCGTAATCTGAACTTTTCTGATATGGAACTCAATATTATGACGTTTTTTGAGTGTTACCCGAAAGCGTTTAGCAGAGAAGCCGCTCAAGAGGTAGGCACTAGCCACACTAAAGTATTTTATGTTTTAAAAAAGTACAAATACAAATGTTTTCGTGATGGACGATTGGTGCTGAAACTACATCCCGGGGACCGTCAAAGAAGGTTAGAGTTCTGTCTAAATGTACAGGCAGAAATAGCTCGGAACCCCAACTTCTTAAAAAGCAATATATGGTCTAATGAAACAAACTTCAGTAATAATGGAATGTGTAACAGGCGTAACAATCATTATTGGTCCCGTGAAAATCCATTCCGTGTTCGCGAAACAAACAATCAGTTCCGATTTTCATTTAATGTTTGGTGCGGAATCAGAAGAAACATGGTTGTGTTGGTGCATATCTATGAAGGACATTTGACTACAGCCAAATACATTGAAATCTTAGAGCTTCTGCGACATCAATTAATATACCAGAAGAGGAAAGAAACAATATCATATTTCAACAAGACGGCGCGCCTGCTCATGATAGTAGAATTTCCACCTTATTGAAAATTTCAATGTCTGGATTGGTACTAACGGGACGATTCGATGCCCTGCAAGAAGTCCAGATCTTACGCCGCTAGACTATTTTTTTTGGGGCCATGTAAAAAATGTTATTTACAAAAAGTCTTTATTACATTATTTAGAAAATGTAATTAATAGCATACACCACAACACTTTGCAGAAGGCCACACAAAATGAACTGCAACGAAGACTAAATTTATGTATCCGAAACCAGGGGTCTCATTTCGAACAATTTATTAATTAAATTATTAGCCTATTGCTAGATATTTTTCTTGCATATTAGTTTTATGTGTATTTCAATTCTAAAAGAAGCGAAAGTAAAAGTAAAATAAATGTTAGATTTCATAAGGTTTTTTATTTCTAATATCCTATGTGTCTTAGAGAAAAATTATCTTTAACATTGACTGCATCAATTAGTCGAATAAAATGGCAAAGGTATTTTTTTTAGTTGTTTCGATACCCGGTACGGGTAGGCTTTTCGAAAAAATCTGTGAATGTAATTATATTTCTTTTTATAAAGAAATGTTTAAAGAAATAAATTAATATATTATAAATTTCTAATAAAGGAATGTTTCGTTTCAGTAAATTGAGCTGTTTTATAGATTTAAGGTACTTTCCCTCCAGCGCCCATCTTTTTTTTCCACATTTGATATATATATATATATCAAATATATATAATGATTTATCTAATTATAATAAATTGCGGCGTCGCCGCGGGTCGCCGGCGGGCGCGAGGGAATCGCGCCAGCGGATACGGCGACCCACGCCCCTTCCGGTGGCCGGGGGGCGTCGTCGGTGGAGGAGACCGGGGGAGGTAGTGTAGCCTCCCCCGAGGAGGGCTCCCCTGTATCGGCAGGGGAGCGGCGGCTGGGGGTTCCGGAAGTCGCTTGGCGTTCCTGGGGCTCCCAACATGCCTGAGGAAGGCCATCCCTGAGGTTTTTAGTGGATAGGCCTCCCCCTTCTCGTGAGGAGAGCCCCACATAACCGCCGGCTCGCCACAGCCGGGGTATGCAATTTAATGAAATGTGTTATCCAATGCGTGTACACGATGTCGGCTATCGCCTCTGCGGTTATGTTGTCGGTAGGTATTGCTTCGGGCCATTTGGTTACTCGGTCGATCATGGTAACTAGATAGCGATATCCTTGTCGTGTTACAGGTAGGGATCCATCCAACTATGTCGATGTGTACCTACATGTTGAAATCTTTCAGTTGGCGGAAATCTTGCTATATCGGATAATGTGTGTCGTTGTATCTTTCTTTTCTGGCAGTTTGTAAAATTTTTTGTTCAATCCCCGATGTCGGCATTCATATCAATGCCATCAGGCCAAAAGTATTTTTGCGTCATCAACTTGCGACTTGTGCGAGTGCTTGGATGACTTATGTTGTGTATGCTTCTGAATACTTCTTGGCGGTGTTGCTCGGGGATGTATGGTCGTACTAGGCGAAGGCGGGCACACGCAAGCGCGTTGTTGCCTGCCTAGTGACCCTGCCGTGAGGCTGCGTGCGCGTCCGGCTAAGCGCGCACGTCGTGGTGAAATCTCTCTGTCTGGGGGACTGTCCAGGGGTTCTCGGACAGTCCCTCCTTTGGCGGTGGCTCGACCAGCTCTTGGTCCAGCCGGCCCCGGGACACATGGCGGTCGAATCGCGAAAGCGCACCCCGCTGTGTGCCCCGTATGGGCCTAGAGAACACGGGGGAATTTTAGTGGGTAGGCCGGTCCTCTATGACCGGAGAGCCCCACACACGGCCGCGCCTTGCCAGCGCGGTGTCATGGTGCATAAGGTCGCATTCCCCCCCCCCCCCCAAAAAAAAAGGTATGTGATTTGTAGATGTTTCGCAATACAGTTGAATATCCGTGTTAGGTTGGGTTATTTTCTTCATTCGTAGATTTTTTTGTTGCATCAAGGTTTCGATTGTGGAGTGCTTTGCTTGTGATATGGCTATTTCGGTGTAGTTTACTGTCGTTGGGCAAAATATTGTTTCTATGCGATTGAGTGCGTCGGCGACGATATTTTGTTTACCACTCACGTGACGAATATCGGTTGTGAAACCACTTTGTATTTAACTACATATTTATTAATTCAATGTTAATTTCCATACAAGGTGCCTACAAGCTTAACATTCTTAGGAAGATATAGACAAGATAAATCACCCATCACAGATGACCAAAACCACAGGTTATAATGTAAATAACAGATTACAATAATTCCTCCCTGACTAAACAAAATTTAAATTTGTAACTAGAAACAGCACCATTTCCTCCTCAGAACAATTTGGGAAATTTTCAACATTTACAGTTATTACCTAGCCCTAATGGCCTTTTAACTATTTATATAACTGAGTAATTTTTTTTAAATTTAATTTATTTATGCAGATGTACACAGATGTGAACTTTTTATTGCACCTATACGATGTATTACGTCATATCATTAATGTAATTTTTATGCAATATACGCTAGTGTGTAATTTAATTTTCACGGTCACAATAAGAAAATAAGTAAAAAAGAAAATGTTATAGGTACTTACGTCTTCCAGTCACTCCAATAAAATTTGTTTTTGTTGATTGCTAAACCGAACGGATATGAACAATTGGTTGCTATAGTATCTTTTTCTAAAGTGTCAATGTTAATGCACTTGACGCTGTGTAATCCAGCATCGGCGTAGCAGAGGCGATCACGAGTCCAGTCAATGGCCAAAGAGTTTGGCAGTGCTACATCCGCACTATCTAGCAAAACTCCTCGCTGTGAACCATCCATATTGGCCCATTCAATTTTTGGTCCTAATCGGTTCCAGTCCGACCAAAAGATTTTTCTGGAATGATTGAATGGGTGGATTTATTTGTCATATTATATAAGTTATCCTTGAACATTTGAATCAAATGTAATAAATAGGTTTTCTTAGAGAAAAAGTTTCCCTATCCTTTTATCCTGACCTGCATTCACAGTGAATGCCGAACTGCGTTTTGACGCAACTTGCATTCATAACAATGTCTCAATCCTATCTAAGTATATTTAACATAAAGTTATGTTCTTGTTGTAAGTGCCTAGTTTGTTTAAGGGGTATGTAAAAAGTGACAATTGTATAATAAGTTATCCTTATTGGTAATAATAACTCTAACAAAAACGTTATTGAAGCATTGTATTATTGTCAAATGTTTGGTGTAACCTTAAAATATGGCCAGTTATGTAGAATATTATATTAGAATAGACGTCGACAAACAATTGTTTAATTGGTTTGGTAAATGTAAATTATGACAATCGTGAAAATTATGATCAAATTATTAGAAATGGAATATTCCCAGACTAGATAAATTTAGAACTAAATATGGCTTCTTAGTTTCTTTTAAGATTTACTATAAAAATACATACCCTCTCTGAGGATGGACTACAATGCCTCTAGGATTCGAAATTCCCGTACCAGAAAATAAAATTTTTCTTATTTTTGTGTCAATATTGGCCACTTCAATCGTATATTTCTTAGAGTCTGTCCAAAATACGTTTCTGCTCGCCCAGTCTACTGATAAGCCTTCCGGTGACTTGACATCTACGTAATTAAAAATTGTAAATTAAAATTGTATATCATATCTATTGAAAGACAAACTTTAACATTTATACTTAAAACTTACCTATGGACAAAAATTGTTCAAACGCAGTACCATCATAAGCTGCACGTTTAATAGCGTTCCCACTTACATCTCCCCAGTAAATTCTTCCTGCTAAACAATCTACATCAATCCCCACAGCTATCTGATTTATAGCACTGTTGAATGGAGTTGCAAATTCTCTGGGACTTCTTATAAATGGTACTCTATATACTGAAGCACCATCACTGGCTACAAGGAAATTACCAGCTTTTTGAGGGTTAAGTTCACAGTAGCTACCATTACCATTATAACCTGTATTACATTCACAAACATAACCATCGCTTCGTTTAAGACACGATGCATGAGGGTCACACAAATATGGATCGGTTTTGCAATTGACTTCTAGTGTACAAGAATAACCGTCACCAGTAAAACCTTCTCTACAAACGCACTGATATGTGTTTTCGTATGGCGTACAAACTGCGTCCGCACTGCAATCGTTGTTTATGTAACAGTTATGCCCTTGTTGAATACATTGTAGTATACCGTCACCTTCATAACCCGGATCACATTGGCAGTAACTAACTTGCTCAGTGCTGTCATAAAGGCATGAAGCATGTTCAAGACAAACTGCACCATTACATAATTGACCATCGTGTATACACGCATCGTTTTCATCTTTTATATATCCATCTATGCATTGACATACGTATTCATTGTTGGTAGGATCTGGTCTGCATTCTGCATTATACTCACAATCTGAATTATTTGTGCAACTGAAGTTAGGACGACATACATAACCGTCACCATGGTAGCCAGAATCGCAGATACACATGACATCGCCAGCGGCAGTATCAATACAATGAGCATTTGAGCCACAATTACAAACTGATCCAGTTCGCTCTATACACTCATACGCATCTCCTTCATAACCTTCAGGGCAAACACAATGTCCAAATTGTTCTGTAGAAAATATACACAAAGCATTCGGAGGGCAGTCAGTGTCTGTGTAACATTGAACTGAAAAAAAAAAAATGATTTCATTAGCGAAAAATTTGAATTATGTTATGATTGCGGAAAAAGATATAAATATTTTATCTTACTTGAAGAATCATTATTTTCAGTATTTGTTTCTGTCTTGGACTCCCGTTCTGGTTGTATTGTCGTAACATATTCAAATCGACACAACTCATTATTTCTTTCATCCCTATAGTTATAATATCCTGGTGGGCAAATGCAACCATAATTATCACATTGAGGTAAAACAAATGTGTAGTTGTATTCTGCTTCAACTGTGGTTACTTCTGTGTGTGTCGTTACTAGTATGGATTCTGTTTGTTTTTCTGTGACATATTCATTTATTTGCATACACTGAAAGCCGTTACCCGTATAACCAGGATGACATTGACAATAGTAAATATTAGTAACTTCACTTAAGAGACATGTAGCATAACGGTCGCAATAGTTACAAGTATGCGTATCTTGTGTTTTAACACAGTCTTGACCATAGGTAGTGTAACCTGGTTCACACACACATGTCGGCGTATTTCGATCCTTCATAACACATTGGGCATTTTGACCGCAGAAGTCACTTGTACATTGCGGAATACGTTGGCAATTAATTCCGTTTCCTTCGAAACCATCCCGACATTTACACTGGAATCCACCTTCGTGGTTATAGCATTCGGCATTGTTGTCACAATTGTGCGTGCCAACGATGCACTCATTAATATCTACACACATCAAAGATCCGTCAATGTAGGTGCTCGTAAAGCCTGTTTTACAAACACACGAAAACGAACTACCTTCTACGATACAACTACTATGTGGACCACATGTGTTACGACCTTCTTTACATGGGTCTTCCTGTCCCAGTAAAAAAATTTTATTACTAGATCCGTATCTAACTATATTATCTCGGGGTTCGAATCCTAAATAATTCTTTGATATTTTCAGTGTTGATGGGGCATTGTCTTCATCTGATGGTGGTGCATAGCGACAAGCAGGATTATATGTAAATGTTTGACTTACAACTTGGTCGTATTTTTGCCCTGTTACTTTGTTAATAAATTGACGCATTGATTCTGAACGCACAACGCCTGGTTCAACGACTGTTAGATGTTCCTCATATTCAAATATATCCAATTTCACTCCAGTTTCTATAAATGGTATTGTTCCGCGAATATCAGTATCCAATGTGATTTGGTCAAATATATCATGTCCTAAGTATTCTTGATTTATCATGATTCTATCTTTTGTCGATGGAAAATATATGTCAGCAGTATGATTGAATAATGCACCTGTTAATTCGTAACCATTATTAGCAGTACCAAAAGGTTTCGCAAAAAGCCACCCAATTACACCACCGAGTACATTTAGTAATTGTAAGCTACCCCCTAAATTTTGGGGGGCTAAAGATAATGCGGTGTATGATCTACCGTCAGCCACAACTACATATGCTTGAATGTCGACATCATTTAAGTTTATAGTATTAATAACACCGTTAACTTTACCATGAACTCTCAGGGGTACGTCGTTTTTAATACAAGACTTGCCGTTGCCGTAAAATCCTTCGTTACATTTACAACAAATTCCTGCTTGGTAATCCACGCATCGGGCTTGAATATGACAGACACTGAGACCACTTTGGGCACAAGTCTTTGATTCTTCTTCAACTTCCACTTCATTTTGATTATATTGATCTGGAACTGCGACGTTGCCATCATACGAAATATTTCCGACTCGGAATACATATTTTCCTGGCTCATGTGTATTAGACCATCTGTAACAATATGTAAAAATTATTTAAATATATATTGCATATATAAAATTAATTCAAATAGGATGTGTTTTATCTGATTTTAATTTTATTAAGTTTTTATTTTATTTTGTGTAGATATTACTATTATATAATAAAAACTAATACATAAGTCAGGGAATCGTATTCTAAAGTCAAAACACAAACTAAACTCTGCTTGAATCTCATTGTGTAATACGGAGCTTATCTGTTTATTAAGTTTTATTTTAAATAAAGAAGAAACTGGATAACTGTACTTAAAGTGTTGAAGCTAGATGTACCAAATTGGATAAATGAGTTTCTTGGATTATTATGATAACTAATCGATTGTAGCATAGAGTTTGCAGATTGTACATGTGAAATACTTACCAAATACATGTATATATTTATTTATTTATTTTACGCTGCACTTATTAGTTGAGCTCAAAAAATTTACAGTTCAGCCAGGTTAAAATGAGCATTAAAATACACTATAATAAAGTTGTATATGGCGCTGATAAAAAAATATGTTTTGCGTCTGTTAGCTTTATACATTAATTTGTGATGTTATTCGCAGGGTTTTAGTCAGTAACTTACAAGTAAACGTATAGACTATATGATAATTTTCATAGTGGATTGTAGATACACACATAATAATAGATAAACATTTAAACAGACAGCGAAAAAATATAAAGAAGGTACATACGTGACAATATTTCGAATTTGATGATTGCCTGAACCTCGGAGTGTAAACACACGTCCATCTTCAGCAATAAAACCAGCTTGCGCTTTGGCTTCTGGCAGACTAGTTAGTTGAGCTTCCCGTTGTATCCACTGTATTTGTCTTTCAGGATATAATAGTTCAACGAATGATTCCGTCCCATTGCTTATTATTGCGACTTGGAAGCTATTTTTGCGATCATTATTATGTGAACTTTTATAGGTAACATCGAACCATGTAGTTATGAATACACTCTTTGGTTTGAAATCGTAATATTCGTGAAAATTATTTTGTACAGTTTCTTCAGCCTTACGCAAGACATACGTATCTTTTTTTTCCTCTCTGTAGTATACTACGCCAGTATCGGAAGTATCGATATTTGAGTAGAAAGCAGCTATTGATGGGTATGGCAATGGGAACTCAGTATTCAGAAACGTAGGGATGTCGGCTCGGAATGACAACACTCCAAAATTATTGATCTGCAAAAAAATTAAAAATGATTTTGTATTTTTATTTAAATCAACTGCATTATGAATGCGTTATTTGAATTGTTAGGGGCTCTTACTTATAATCCTGATATAAGTAAGTTAGGTAGATTTCTCTCAGAATATGTTGCTCAAAGCAAAAATAATGCCCAGGACCAAGAGTTCTGAGTATTCTGTTATTTTCTTTCTATGAGAAAATAATCAGTGAAAAATTGGTGATGTACATTCGACTTTTTCGTATTTATACTTCAATTGATAATTCAAAAATAAATAAATACACAAACATCAAGTAAATAGAACTAAATGCGGCATAAAATCGCATCTTACAGTTATTCGCAATCATTGAATACCGAGCAGGTACAGACGGATTACTAACTTACATCTCATCTTCTATGTACATATTATTATGAAATAAATCCAAATAAAGAATTTAAAGTTTTTTTTTATTGTGTTATATTGTTTTAGGGTTATAAATTTATTTTCATGCTGGAAAACAGAATCATCTTGAACATCACCAATAATAATTGGCAGTCGGTGATTATGCAAAGACCTAGAATTAAACTCCCCCCTTATCAACTAAACTCTATGTGGGAGAGGTTATATTTACCTTTTAGGTTAGGTTTAAATGGAGTTGCAGCAATTCAGGGACCTGAGTAATTCCAGCCGTATCTGATGGGATGCTAACTCATGCATTACCTAAGAACAAATCAGGAACTAGGGGTGTGTGATGGCGCAGATGCCATGACTAACAGGATTTGAAAATCCTGCTTTAGGCCATTGCGGTGTCTGTTAGAGAAAGCGTCTTTGTCGGGAAAGGGGTAGAAAATGCCTTATTGTTAGGTTATTATGTATACGCTACAATATGTCTTTTTGTATAATATGTAATGAGTCGTGAGTATAAAAGATAATTTGGTTAAAACATTAGGAAAATAAATAAAATGTGAAGTTCACGATAAACAATTTTTTTGCCGTAAATTAGCACACATATGTAAATTTTTGTAAACTGACGTCCATTTATAAAAGTTTCATGGTTATTATTAATGACGATTGCTTATAAATGTTATATTTATTTGATTTTTCTAATGAATTTCGCTATCGCCACTGTGGTACGTTAATGTACGTTACATATATTATTGCCTTTGTCATTATTCAATTATGGTAATCTGAAACATTTCGACCAAACTTACAGATTTGGCGAATTTCCATTTTTTAAATACCTCTTTACAAGCACTTTGGCGTCAAATACAATATAATTCTACATTTGATTGTATATTTTGGGAGACATCACGAGAAGAAATTGGGAAGGTAAACTTTCTCTGCTCTTTTTCAATCGTACATCTTGAAAAATAACAGAAGTACTTGATTTAGATTTTTTAAAACCATGTAAAACTACTTACGAAGTAATAATAAGTATTGCGAGTTTAATTATTAGTTTTTTAGAGTTTAGTTATTGCATTTTTCTGTGAAAATATCGATTTGGACATGCTTAATAGTGATTTTAGTCTTATACTTAGCATATAATTGTATAACACCACAAAAGGATTTCTAAAACAATTACAAACATTTTGAAAACTGGGAGGTATGTACTTACATATGTGGTAGAGTCAACAAATACTTCTACCTAACATGAACTAAACGAAGATTACTGTTATTTCAGAATAGATACATCTATACGAAGTTTGAAATATTCTGACGCAACAATCATAATATCTAAATCATAATTAATAGTTTCTCTGAAATTACTATTTTATTTTAACATAGTAATAGTCCCAAGGAAATCGCTGCTGTGAACACAACAATAAATATACAAATAATTTTTTATTGATATATGAGAAATTATCGAGTTTATACTAACTACTAATATTTTCAATATTTATTTCCTCATAAAATGACGTATATCAATGATAATGTCAAAATATCGATTAATTTAATAAGAATTTCAAATATTTGTTGGCGACACTTGACTTATTGTAATGAAAACTTTTTTAAAGACTTCGTATTTATCATGTAGTTCTCGAGCTAAGTTGCTTAAAGAACAGATAAGCTCGACAGAAAGATCAAAATGTCATCGCCATTTCTGCGTAGAAGTCAGTGACCGCGTTTATCCGTACACCCACGTGCGTTTCCGTCCGTCTGTTATGCACCAAATGCACTATCTCGACCTATCTCCATTGTTTGGATACCAAATCTAAACATGCCTTATGGATTTTAAATCATATTTATAAGTCTCAATATTTTGTAGATGTGTTTTATTTGTCCAGAATATGTAGGAAATTGGAACATTTCCATTATTTTCTATGATACATTTCCACATAGTTTTTCGTATGGTATATTTTAATAAACAAGTAGACTGTCCATATGTTGGGAAATATTCAGTATTTTATAACACCTGCCGTTAGTTTCAAAGTAAATCTGCAAACTCCGCAACATCCACAGTATACATTGCTATCATGTGACAAATGTGTTGTAAAGACACAATAGCCAATAATTTCACTGCATATCTTGCCCTTCACGTCGGAACACAGCAATGCCAAGATTGCTATAAGAAATAGGTGAGAAAGAAGAAATAGGTCAACCTCCGGTAAAAACGATTGAATGAATATATTTATTTCTTAGAAGTCCTGTACCTCTCAGTACCATGTCATAGTAGCCTTGACCGACTTGAAATAGTAGAGTAAATAACAACAGAACAAAATGATATTTTGTGGTATGAGCAGAGTATTTTACATCCAGATTCTTGAATAGAATCTTGAACTTAATGAAAGATTTTCACGTAGGATTCTGAACTAAATTAGGGTTTCAAAGACAATGTAAAAATAAATTTGTGACTGAGAGATACTTTTCATCTCTATTTACGTGAAAACCTAACCAACAAACATTTTTTGACGATATTTTTGCTGTTAACAAAAAACCTAAAGTAATTTGTTACTTTATGTTAGGCATTTTAACACCATAAACTATTAGAATTTAAGTTTAATATTTTTTGGTGTCAAAATATCACTCGCATTGCCATTTGAACTAATATTTTGCTTAATTTACACAAAGAAACAAATATGAAAGTTTGTCGTAATTGAGTGACAGAAAAAAGAAAAGTGAACGTTTTGCAACCTGGAGATGTTTTTCACAACGCATCACAGGCGCAGTTTAATATTTTGAAAAAATACATCTATATGTACGGCGAAAAATGATAGTACTAATAAAAAATCGTCTTATTTAACTACAGTGGTACCATACGAAACTATGTGTTATTTGTATGGCGATTTGATTTTAATTACTTGCACAAGAATTTTCTCGAGTAAATAACTAGAAAGCTTACAATATATACGAGTTACCAAATTACCATAATTCACACATGGATAATTACACAAATGCTCCATTTGTGTAATTATCCATGTGTCTGTTATTCTCAATTTGCTCCAAAACTGCTGAACTGATTTAAATGTACTTTAGCTTAATTTGATAATTAGTATTATGTACATATATATATATATATATATATATATATATAATATATATATATATATATATATATATATACATATATATACACGCTAAATAACGGATTTTCCAAAAGCAAAGATATATTTACCTATGTTCTTCTATCCTGGATGTCAAACTATCCTTATCTTAACTGACTGACACTTAACTGTGAGCTTTGAACTAAAACTTTTATCACTTATTTTCACAGGGTAATATTTTTGCAAACTTAGAATGTCGTATTTATATATATCTAAGCAAAAGCAAAAAAATAAGATTCCAACTTGTTTGAAAATATCGCATTTTCTATACAAACTTTCATTCTCTATTTCGACCTTTTGCAGCCAATTTACAGCATTAAGAAGTAGCTTATGTCCTTTCACAGATTTTAGAATATCTGTGTACCAAATCTCATTTAAATTTAGCATGAAAGCGTAGCACATAGACAGACAGACAAAGTTACTTTCGCATATCATTAGTGGGGATGAAGACCAATTCCATCTATGTAATTATAAACGACACTCTTATTAATATTTCGTTTAGTCTAAACTGTTTTTGTAGTGGCGTTCTCTTGTATATGAATGTAAATATTCTTGCAGTTATTTTTTTGATCTGAAGGCTTTTTTCTTTCTTTATATTTAAACAGATCTACACAACGAAACTCAACGTAGAATGTTAGGATTTCACATCCGCTGTGTTGGATTTGAAAATATGTAGTTGTTATCAGAATTAGCATCTGCTACGACAAACTATGGAAATGAAACCTAGGGTGATTTTTAGACTTCTTCCCCCATTAATGTCTTTTTGGGGTATTTACTCATTTATCGATTCTTCTTCGAGGACTCATGTGAGGTTTTGGACAAAATATTGTAATCTTGTTTCCATTACCAAACTTGGTCAGTGAGGGAAAGGAAACGAGGGAATTTTAATTTCCTTACTTAATGGAACCATTTTTTTTTTTTTGTTTCCCTGAGGAAAATGCATTAAATTGCATACCCCGGCTGTGGCGAGCCGGGGTTATGTGGGGCTCTCCTCCCCAGAAGGGGGAGGCCTACCCACTAAAAACCTCAGGGATGGCCTTCCTCAGGCATGTAGGGAGCCCCCGGGAACAGAAAGCTTCTTCCGGGAACCCCCAGCCTCCGCTCCCCCGTCGACACAGGGGAGCCCTCCTCGGGGGAGGCTTACTACCTCCCCCGGTCTCCTCCACCGACGACGCCCCCCGGTCACGGAAGGGGCGTGGTCCATCCCGGGTCGCCGTAGCAGTCGCGACTTACTCGCGCCCGCCGGCGACCCGCGGCGGCGCCGCATACTTAATGGAACCTTAGGTCAAATCTAGGTTATGGCGGTAGAATCGTGAAAGCGCACCCCGCCATGTGTCCCACATGGGCCTAGAGAACACTGGGGGGTTTTAGTGGGTAGGCCGGTCCTCTCAGACCGGAGAGCCCCACACACGGCCGCGCCTAGCCAGCGCGGTGTCAAGGTGCATAATGCATTTCCCTCCCAAAAAAAAAAGAAGTAAAATCTAGGTAAAAAGGAACTTGTTTACCAAATTGGGAATGTTTTAACTACGGTTTGAGTTGTGTGTTCATATGTCAGTAGGGTAATCACGCGGTTTCTCTACTTATGGTATTATTCGTCACATCTACGCTTGCCTTCGTAATCAATAATAGAATCCTTTTTCTTCTTGAATTGAATCTTATTCTTACATCTTATGTCACAAGTTGGCAACGTACACTGTGGTTCTTATGAGGTTTGCAGATTTGCTGCGAATCTCGTGGGAACCACATGTACTATAGGCGACTGTTACCACTTACCATCAGGTGGGCAGCCTGCTTGTTTGTCAACTTAAGCAATAAAAAAAAAAAAAAATCCTCGATTTTCAGCTTCGTTTTTATGCTTCTAATTTGAAAATGACGGACGTACCAGCTTTTAACCTCTTTTTATACTCTTTCATTATTACAGGTCATATCTGTTCCCACCAAAGGGTAAGATTCTACCCTATGTTGGGGCGATTAAACCTTAGTCATACAGGCTTCAGCAAGATTCAGTAGGAATTGAGCGAATTCATATACATACACTTTTGAATGATATTTTCCTTTATTGAAGGAAGATTTAGATAAATGAACACATGAAATTCGAAAAACACATTGGTTCATGTCAAGGTCGACCCTGTGTCTCTCGCATAGAACCTATAACAACAATGTCGAAGACATAACACAACCGATGATCCGTTCATCTTAACTTCGACTCAATTTCAATTCATGAAGGGTTGAATTTTCCGAAAACATTTATTAACAGATGTTTATATTAACTATTTCAATTCATGAAAGATTTAGCACTAACTGTAAACGTAGCTAGGTTCACAATAGATCTCGGAAGGGATCGACACATTGTCACCACTGCGCATCCGACCTCGACTCGGCCCAGCACACGCTGGCGGAGTGCCCCGCGTGGGCCTCCGAGCGCCGAGTCTTGGTCGCAGAGATCGGGCGAGATCTGTCTCCGCCGGCATTGATTGCGGCAATGCTGGCGGACGAGGGAGGTTGGAGGGCTGTGGCCTCCTTCTGTGAAGCAGTAATGCTCCAGAAGGAGGCCGCCGAGCGGGGTCGGGAGATGGCCGATCCCGCTCGAAGGAGGCGGCGCCGGGCTCGGTAGCACAGCTGCGGCGCCGCCGCGGGTCGCCGGCGGGCGCGAGGAAGTCGCGACCGCTACGGCGACCCGGGATGGACCACGCCCCTTCCGTGGCCGGGCGGCGTCGTCGGTGGAGGGGACCGGGGGAGGTGGTAGCTTCCCCCGAGGAGGGCTCCCCTCTAGAGAGGGGAGCGGAGGCTGGGGGTTCCCGGAAGTGGCCTTTGTGTTCCCGGGGGCTCCCTACATGCCTGAGGAAGGCCATCCCTGAGGTTTTTAGTGGGTAGGCCTCCCCCTTCTGGGGAGGAGAGCCCCACATAACCGCCGGCTCGCCACAGCCGGGGTATGCAATTTAATGCATTTTCCTCAGGGAAACAAAAAAAAAAAAAAAGGATCAGGTACTAAAAAAGCTACTGAAAGTATATCCTCCTCCAAAAGAAGGGACAGAAGAAAAATGTGCATATTACTTCCGGATATCGTATACTCGTACGGGCTAACACCAAATATAAAGGTATAAGCAAGCTCCCACAATACTTCATCTCGGACCTGCGTACACTTTCGATGCCGGTGTTTGAAAACGATCGTCTTCGACTTAAATTCGACTGGATCATCATTACGGTCAGGATATTTCCTGCGAAGAAACTTGTTAAATATCGTATTGATGAACCTGATGTAGTTGCGTGTGTTCAGTGAATGTCACTCCCTTCGATGAGAACCTCGTGAAAGAAAAATAAGAAAATGAAGTTTTTAAACCTGGCACACGATATTATTGATATGTGCCGAATGACGACTGAGATCATACCAGTCGTAGTCTCAATTTGTTGTAAAATGTTATTACTCTAAATATTTATACATTTTTAAGCGTAACATAAAATATCCTACTGCTACTACATCTAATCAAAATTTATGCTATAATATTAGGGGCGTAAAATTATTGAGGATGCTCAGGGTAATTATCAGTATTACTTATGTTAATTTAAAAACATGATATGGAGATAGTTTGATAAGATATAGTTTTCGATGCATTGTGGAAAAGGTTCTTTTTATATAGGTGTTCTGCACGGAAAAAGTAAATTTTATAAAAAGAAAATAATAATAACATAGTCTTTATTTAGGGGTACGTTAATGTTAATAGTGTATTTTGGGTTCGTCATACGAAAATTTTAACTCGTAACTGTTGTATTATTCTATTGTTATGTAAATTAACCTATTGTTATTTAATTTAATTGTTCCATATCATACCTTTCCGCTAACATTAATTGTCAATTCGAGATACAATATGCAAAATGTGGATATTTTTTTAAACTTCCTCACTTAAAAACAAGATGTCAAACAGTGATTTAGTAAAAGAGGTTGCTATAAAGTAATTATATACCGACACTTGCAAACTCAAATCTAGATTGAAATAGGTTTTATTCTACATTGGTCTTTACATACACTTATATACGTCAAAACAAAATTTATGTACAAAAGAATACAAAACTTGATACATGCATACGAATAACGAAAAAATACTCTACATCAGTTTGGAAATTGGCAGACCTTCTTGCAAAGAACAGGCAAAAAACTCTGAAGGGTCTTTTTTATATCTCTTCTTGTCAATCGTCATTTCCAAGACGAATAGCATACTACTACGTATTATGAAAGTATTTAGGTATTCGTTTTCAAATTTTCTTTGCCTTAACAATAACTTGTTTGTTTTGTATGTGAACATAATCGTACAATAATTTTCTCAAACAGGAACATCGATGTTTCCATTCAATTTGTTTAAAACTTAACGGAGCAATCAGAGTTTATCTTCTTTTGTTTTCTTTTTAAAGAAATATTTAATGTCTATTAAGGTATGTAGTTGGCTGTATAAACAAACATATCATATCAAGGATTTTATGTAGTAAGCTCGTGATATTTGTAGCATTTCGGTCATAGGTCATTATTCCGATTAAAGAAATACCCAATCGATCCTATTTGTTTAATATTAATTATATCTTAATATATTTATCGAATAACCTTAAAAATGATCCTTACGCAATATAAATTATTTAAAAGCATAACCATTATACTAGACTAAAATGGCTAATAAGAAATAGTGCTAAATTATATCATTGGTATTGTATGAAAATATTAATTCCCGTTATTCACCTTATGTATAAATTCTATCACATAATCCTAATAATAGACAGTAACTTCTTCTGTAATATTTTCTGTTTTATATCAGAAGATATTTTATCGTAATTTCAAAGATTAGTTCACAGTTAGAGTTGTTCAGTTTCGATCTATGAGTTTTAGTTACAAGAAAATACTTGTACTAATTGGTTACAGACATATTAACTAAAAGTATTTTAAGTGTAGATTTGAAATGTAACGCCCTATGAAACATATTTTATTATGTTTTATATGTCGTTGTATCATACTATATCAATTCGTTTATCATACTATTTCTACATATATTATCCAATTATGTTATACCAATCAGTAAAATATTAACAACTTGCCTGGTTATGTATAACGCATATAATATATAATTATTATTTGATATATTCAAAGTAATAAAAAACACTTGCAATTAAATGACGGTGTTAATAATGCAATTTCAAAATAGTGTACTAATTTAATGCGATTAGCTTGCCATAAAATAAAGGGATGTGTAGAAACGTCACACATCTCATGATTATATTTTATTATTCCTTTAAAAAACTTACAAATATAGATTCGTATATTTCTCCGTAGAACACGATTGGTACTTCTAAACGTAACTCTGGTGATGTCACCGAGTCCCCTCGGGGCAGCCGCTGGTCCAACCCATGCCCGTAAGGGTAAAATTGGTCCCGGGTCAGCGCGCTTGCGCACGCGATTAGCGCTACCACTCCAGCGCACGTCCACATAGCGGTGTGATCACGACACTACTGAACCATTAAATTTTACCCACAAAACATTAAGCCCGGAAATAAACCAACAGCCCTAAGCATTTGTTTATATGTTGTTCTTTCGTAACTATTTTTCTGTTATTGAAGAAGTATTAGGTATCGCTTAAATATAGGTTAATGATGCAGGCATGGTATTTAAAGTGAGAATCCAATAGTTGCAGGTATTTTAGAATTACAAAGTTTATATAGATAATAATAATTTAGAAATAATTTTAATGTAAGTGAATAATGTAGATCCTAATGTTGAAACAAATATTCCTTTAAATTGTAACATAACTGATGTTGAATTCTAGATCAAAGTTTACCTTTTTGCCTTAGTTAAATGATTATTGCTCAGTAGGAAGATGATACACAAGGAGAGATCTAAATTGCAAGAATATTTCTAACTGCTTAAACTAATTATAAAATTTAAACCTATTTTATTAAATTAAGTTATTATTTTACTTATTATAGGTGTACTTAGCAGATATGTATGCATACTTCTGCCACTGGCTACACATTAGTCACAAGTTTATCTTTTGTTTGTACAAAACTATCGTTACATATTCTAAGTATGTATACAAGGTTATGCCGAATAAAATTATATACTTCACTCATTTGTTTGATACTAAAATAAATAAAAACAGACGGAATTTAACCTATATAATTGAACCCGAATCGTGATTTTTGACTTATATATTTTATGATTTTATAAAAAAATCAAAGGTTAAGATTGTTTTGAACTTTTCATCTGATTTAAGTGTTTTATCGCTTAAATATATTTAATTGATGAATTCAGAGCGACTGCCAACCAATTGTTGACGAACGTTACGAGGATAAATGTTTGATTTGAAGTAAAAACCCCATGAGATCAATGTAAGTTTATCTATGATAAATTCGACAGTGGCAAAAAGACAACTATGTTTGACATATTGTTGGGTGACTAGACGTAGTTGCATAATTACGTTCTTGAAACAAAGCAGCACTAAAAAGTATGGTGTTTCGATGATACCTGAGTCCACCAAAATATCGCCGAGTTCACACAAATGTTTGCCACATTTTTTTTCAATACAGTGTTACTCAAGGATTAAAACAGCAAACTCAGAGCAACAAAACAGTTTGTGTCTTAAAGTATCAGTTAGCTTGGTGTCACGAATGGCCAAATCTAGCATCTAGCTTGGTACCACGGCAACGTCACCCGACATTCTTTTGCTAGAACACTTAGCGTCACTAGTACTCCCTTACTCGCCATATTGCTAGTTTATTGGCGATTTCAAAACAAAGGTGCGATAGTTGTCCATAACTACGAAATTTCGAAAGTACCCAATGCAAAATTGTAAAATGACATTCTTATTTTACTGATTATGCCGGATCGATAATTGTATATGAGCACACTTATTCCTTGGGAAAAATATAGTAATAGTGAAAGACAAACTTTAAAATGTTTAAGCGTCTAATTTCATTTGGCATGACCCTCGTAACAAGGACACGTAATCTTCATTTACTCACAAACTATTTTGAAACATTTGTTAATTATGTTAAACAATTAATTACGTAATGAATGATTTAGTTATTAATAAACATTGTCTGAATATCGTTATCGGTAAACAACAAACATAACTGTTTTCTTGTAATTAGGAAATAAAATAAATTGGTATCGGAAAGCAATGGTACAGTGGAATCATCTTTATGTTTAAATTATTTGACCTGCTTTAATTTAATTTTAATTAAGATGGCTTAACGCTTTACCCAATATAAAAATTATGCTGATAGTAAAAGGGTCTAAAACCCAGCTTGTAAAATCAACATGGTAGCATATAAGTATTATCCTGTTTCTCGGTCGGTTATATAAGTGATATCTTTTTGACGACCTCCATAGTCGAGTGGATAATACACCGGTTTCAAGGTGTCGCCATCTCTGAGGTCCCGGGTTCGAATCCCGGTGGGGGCAGATGTTTGTGTGATGAATGCGAGCATTTGTACCTTAGTCATGGTTGTTGATATATATTTCAATAAAAATTATTTATATTCGTAAGTATTTCTATCCGTTACCCTAGATCCCATTGCACAAGCCTTTATAGAGCTTAGTTTGGGCTAGGCTAATTGGTGTAAGTGTAACAAATATTTATTTATTATTTATTTTGGACATTTACATTCGTGCGGTTCATTGCCTTAGGTTTTCAAGGAAGTCTAATACATAGATTGCAAAACCATTCAGATAAACTTTCCGAGAGTCATCATAACTATGAGAGTAAGTAAGGATTTTAATATTTCTCAATTCAGTATACAATAGTTGACGAAATAATTAATTAATCTTAAGCAAATGTTTACAGTTAGGTATTACTGTGAGTTTACATGTTGAAAATTTAACTATCCCTTTTTGTGTTGGCAATATATATGTCTACGTCGTATATAAAAGAAATCTTTCATTTTTCATTCTCATCACCTAAGTCTATTAGTATAATGATCGTTATAGCAAATATGTAAATACATATTTGCTTGTGAAATGAAAAGATCAATGTTAATAATATTGATACTGTTTTAGTACAGTGAAGAGTATAAACAGCTGCCGTACAGAAAGTATCATATTTAGTAGAATCTAGTGAAGTGGTATGGAAGAACAATTTAAGGAGTGTTTATTTGGGTTCTTTCTAACCTAATCATGTAGGTTTGGCAGCGCCATCCGCATGACGTTATATAATGCTATGATAAGTATTGACAAACGGCATTAACTCAACGGCAAAAATTGACCTCATCGTATCTGCGTTAGCGACACTACAGAGGTTTATGATCATATACTTACACTTTGTTGCTGTTTCTAATGATATTTCTGGGGTTATATAGCTAGTCTTTGAGCGACAAAGCTGCTAGTTCTAAGATGTACAGTTGTTTGCATAATTTATTTGTTAATTATTCTGTATACTATTTTGTTTTGTATTATAAACTCATTAATAATGAAATAATGTGCACAGTAAAGAAGTATTTTTTCTATTTTGATGTGCTCGTAATGCTCAAACCTGCTTACTTGCTAAAGAAGGATTTCTAGCTACATATTGGCTATAATAGTCTGATTCCGTCGCCCTTGTTGGTGTCTATGGGCCGCAAAATTGGCGATTGTGGTAAGATATTGTGTATCTGCCTTAGTAGTAGTCGCATAGACTGCCTTGCTTAGATATAAGTAGATATAACCCGTAATTTAGGCTTTTATTACAGAAGGAAGTTTCTCCAATAACCAGATATAAAATACTTACTTACTTGTATATGTTTTATATCTGGTTGCTGAACCAACTAATAAATTGTTACTAAATTGTATTCATCCATTTCCTGCGCGATTCTGGGGACGTTCAACTTTTCGGGAGCACGCGAGTACGGTTTGGCAAGTTGCCCTGAATGACACGATAACAGAACTAATTCCAGGATTCCTTAGCCGTTGCATTGCTTCAATTATGAACGGTCTTTCAAGAGACATTCTTTCGTTTATAGTTACGGCAGTATTAGAATGATAAAGTCAGTTTTTCCACCTTGACGATATTAATCGCTACGCAAAATGTGTAAACCTAAATTATAGCACTAAGTAAATGTACTTTAGCAAATATTTTTGTAATTAAATAAAGAAATGTATATTTTATAGCCAAGGTCATAAATATGAATCATACTCTTAAATAACGTAACATAACATAAGCCTTTATTTTCATAAACATATACATTATTACAAATAATTACAAGAATGTGAGTTTTCACTAGTGTGTGCTTGCTAGTTCTAGGGCCGTGGCTCCTCTTAGGTATTGGCCACGCGAAAATAAGAGCTTGCGAGAATGAGGCTTGAGGTTACGCCTACGGCTTGAGTATCAGTCCGAAATTGCTGTGATCAAGGTTAGCTGTAGAGGTTGCAGTACTAAAAGTTATCGGAGATGAGGTAGGTGTAAAACAGGGCTTAATAAATACAGAAGGTAATGATAATTTCAGTAAGTATCGTATCGAAAATCACCGATAACTGCGAGAGCACATATTTGTCTGAATCGAACTCAGCATCATCTCGCGAGAAATTGAACTCTTGAGCTAAAATTCTGCGGCGCCGGGCTTTGTAGCACAGCTGCGGCGCCGCGCGGGTTGCCGTATGCGAGGAAGTCGCGCCTCACTCGCGCTCGCGAGAGGGCTCCCCTGTATGGGTAGGGGAGCGGAGGCTGGGGGTTTTCGGAAGTCGCTTGGCGTTCCCGGGGGCTCCCTACATGCCTGGGAAGGCCATCCCTGAGGTTTTTAGTGGGTAAGCCTCCCCCTTCTGGGGAGGAGAGCCCCACATAACCGCCGGCTCGTCACAGCTGGGGTATGCAATTTAATGCATTTTCCTCAGGGGAACAAAAAAAATGCCTAAAATTCTACAAAAAATAATTTAATTTAACATTTTCATCTTAATAATAAATCTATGTCTATGTTGTAAACAATGCCATGACGTGTCATTTTGTGATGCTTTCGAGTTAATGTAAATCGAAGGCAAGTGGGATTTTATAAAAAGATATTTAAAGTTGTTTATCGTTGCCTTTTGAAAAAGTAACACAGTTCAAATTGTGCAATAGAAATCAACATAAATGTTAAGTAAAATATTGTAAAATACATACATGAGCAAAATCGCGAATGAGCGAATGATTCACATCAAAAGAGGGACTGAATTGAAAAACTACTAAGTCTCATCTCTAGAATTAAGATTGAGCCTGACATAATAATTTAAATAAGTGCTGGTAAAATATACTTAATTAAAATATACTTAATAAATAAAGGATAATATTCCGCACATGCAAAATTTACTAATTTAATCACAAGAAATATAATCAAAATGGTGGTGTATTGAACTATGTGAAGAAATCTATTAAAACATTTTAACCAGATTTTCCTGATACTAATTGCTTGCTCAAATTACAAAAACCCTAATTACACAGTCATTCTCACTATATATATTCCTCATTGTTAAATTAAGTTCAAGTTCAATAAACCCAAAACATTTAAAGTCTCTATTCTCATTGAGAACATTATAATTGCAGGCAATATCAACAGTGTGGACTTTCGGGAATGACTATATAACCTTTTTAGCTAGTTATCAACTGTAGTCAGCCCATAGTCCTAATACTAGAAAATCTACCTAATTAGATTATTTTGTGGTAAAATGAAATAAATGTTATACTGTATTTGCAATACAGTGTTATTGTGGATCATGATATCATCCTTTTATATTAAAAAAAAAAATAAAAAAAATTATTTAAATTTATTTAAATTTAGATTACGTTTTTTTTGCTATTAATCCTGACATTGCTGCGAATTGTCTAATTAATATTCGAGTGCAGGTACAGCTTTTTAACCTCAAAACGGTGAAAGTCTTCTTATGTTCAAGAATATTAAAGCTTTGGATTAGGGCCGGCGTACTAAGGTGTATGAGAAATCGGTATTGTATGCATAGAAGAGTAAAAGAGTGTCACATACAAACTATATTATTGTAATAATTGGAATTATTGTAACAGTATGTTAAAAAAAACTAAAATTGAGTGTCAATAACAATAGCTAATTCAGGCAGACTCTAATAAAAAAAGCTACGGGAAACTATGCGCAGTAATATAGGGTTCGATAAGCTCAAAGATTTGACCTTCTGACGTGTGCAAATTCATCTTCTGAATTACCTAGTTGAACAAATTAATTAGTATTTCGTAAATATTGCTAAAGATTTTGCAAAGAAGAACCTGTCGATAGCAAATACCTAAATGATTAAATATATTAATTATTCCAACACAGTCCCTTTTTTTTGCTCCTGGAATCTGATAAGAAGTAAGTTAAACAAATCATTAGTTTCTTGAAGAACAGCAGAGTTTGTGGCATTGGTGGTATTTCTTCAAATTTTGTGAAACGGTGTATAAAACTACTAGACCCGACTGTTACCCATATTTGATGATTGCACCTTTTCACTTGCCCCACCCCAAATATTTTCATATATATATTCAATATTTAATATTTCTCTACCGTATTTATAGTACTAATAGACTTATATTACCATAATAAGCTTTGAAGCTTCATTATTGTTTCAGTATGCAATCTGCAAAGCAAATAATCATACATAACGTGGTCTGCGTTTCAACAGCGACACACTGGCAACTGTGGCGTAGTCGTACGTGCAACATTTATCAATCATATGAATAAACAATGAAATTTCAGCTTCGCTTTCACATCTACTCAGATCGAGATCAATCATTACTTAACATATCTATTTTATATCTAAAGTATGATCCCTAAACAGCTTGAATAACTCCGACAGTTAACTACAAAGGCAAATTGTCGCTAAACAAATAATAAACTATTATTAAGCGAAGGTTCTATCTGACAGTTTGTTACATCAGTTCTTTAAGTGGCTATTTACTTGCTTATTTAATATATCCCGTTTTACTTATCCTATAGTTTTATTAACAATTATACACAAGTTTTATTTCTACATCAAGAATACTATACGAGTATTATTCGTGGGTTCGGAATATGTATGTTGACAGTGATGACATATAGAATTGAAACTTGGCCACTCACAATTGGCCTAATAAGGAGGGCTAAAGTCATCCAAAGGGCAATAGAGAGGACGATAATTGGAGTTTCTCTGCGTGATAGTGTCATCTGATACTATTACGCACGTTGATATTTATCAGAAATGATGAATTCCACAGAAGAATTAGTTAGCGACATAGCTCCAAGAACTAATGGAGCATTATGTAGAGCTAATAGCATATCGCACACCGCAAATGGATTAATAATATATATAAATATATGTATGTATGTGTACATTTTTTCCTTTAATTTCTAATCTCTCAGATTTTTTTACTTACTGTACTTCGTGTATTTTTTAAATGTATTTTTTATATGTGTGTGTTTCAATATATATATTTCATTCTTTCATTTATTCATAATATATATTAGATATACTCTTAAATACCGTTTTACTTTTTCTCTCAGGAGTGAGGGAAATGAAATATTGTTTAAGTTGTATTACATCCCTTATATGAATAACATAGTAAATATGTACGTACTAACATTTTGACATGATAAAGAAATCATAAATTAAATACATCATATTATGAGCGACTTAAAAAAATACTATTCAAAGACAGTGAAAACAATGTTTAAAAAAATATGGCTCGTTACTAGGCGCTGTATCGCAAACAATTGCAATTTTTAACTAAAAGCTTTCATTATGGACGCGGCGATATTATTTATCGTCCCAACTTTTGGCCGTCGCAAGATTAATTGTCGGTAGTTTTCGGCGTGCGGCGTCTCCGGCTCATGAAAGATTTCCCGGTTCCGGTTGCTGCGGCAGCGATAGCTTTTATGAACGATAGGTGGCAACAGCTTACCGTAGGTACCCTTGTTTATTTTTTTATTTTCTTTTGACGTTCATCGTTAGTACCACGTGAGTGAATGTACATCCAACCTTTAGAAAGATATTATTCCTGGGGTGGACACATTGTTGCCATGATCTGATGAAAGAGTTCTCGGAAATCGTTTATTTGTTTTTCGAGTCTAATCTTCACGTTTTATAGACACCCATGAATTTAATAATGTTCTAAAGTTTTTTACTAAGGTTATATAATTTTATATATTTTTATATTACTAGGCTTAAAAGGCTTTAAAGGTAAGAATTAAATAATTAATTAATTTTTGCATATTCCTGGTACGAGTATTAGTTATATAGATTAGTTGTCATTAGTCATGTAATCATAGTCGGCGTCATAGATGGGACAAAAAATCTACTTCATTTATTTTTTTATTTTCTTTTGACGTTCATCGTTAGTACCACGTGAGTGAATGTATATCCAACCTTTAGAAAGATATTATTCCTGGGGTGGACACATTGTTGCCATGATCTGATGAAAGAATTCTCGGAAATCGTTTATTTGATTTTCGAGTCTAATCTTCACGTTTTATAGACACCCATGAATTTAATAATGTTCTAAAGTTTTTTACTAAGGTTATATAATTTTATATATTTTTATATTACTAGGCTTAAAAGGCTTTAAAGGTAAGAATTAAATAATTAATTAATTTTTGCATATTCCTGGTACGAGTATTAGTTATATAGATTAGTTGTCATTAGTCATGTAATCATAGTCGGCGTCATAGATGGGACAGAAAATCTACTTCATAACTCCAATTATTAATTGGAGTCAGGATTCTATAGGAAAGTGCTGTTTGTTGTGTTACTTGTACATAGATATTCGATCAATAAACTGATTCTAAGCATGACTAAAATTTAAATGTACATATAATAAACTAAAAAATATTGGAACGAAACTAGAAAAATATTTGAAATTACAAATGTTAGATTTATTGTTTTTATATTTTTGGGTCAATGTTAATAACTTATTATTTTTGCGTTATTACGAATTATATTTCGGTTAACTACTTTGATAAAGGAGATTTGATCATGCATGACGATGCTATTTTCACAGGAATGTTTACTTTCTACGCTTAATTGCTAGAATAACTGTTTAATAGTTTTATAAAATGTTATTGTTTTACCCAGGAGAAAGCTAAAAGTGCATTTCATATTGCATTTCATATACCTGTGTCATGTAAATTAATGTAAATTAGGAGAATGACCTTCCTAATGATTTTGCCAAATATCAAGACATTTACTTTTAACTATCGATAGTATCTCAGTAAAGAAAGTTGTATAATCTATAGAAACGCCTTGCATTAGTCTCTCTAGCCAGTCCACCTGCATCTTCGTTTCATTAATTACAGGGATATTTTACAATTTTCAAGTATGAGTTTACAAATTGTGACAGTATGCTCTAAGCTATCGGTGTACCTCAACTATTCGAGGTGCATCAAGTTAGGTGTTGAAGTGCATTTTTAGTATCTCTTAGAATTACAAACTTGCCAATTGTAGTGTGCAATTAAATTATATAAAACAGGTTCTGCAAAGGCACAGCAGTACATAGTAGGTGATTTAGATTTAAATCTTAATTTCGTTAAACTGTTGGTTTATGGGTCATAGATGACCAGCCCTGTACAAGGATCACCTGTAGAAAAGTCATATGAATGTGAATAATAGCGTTCAATGTAATTATAAGAATGAGAGAGGGTCGGGAGATGGCCGATCCCGCTCGAAGGAGGCGGCGCCGGGCTACATGCCTGAGGAAGGCCATCCCTGAGGTTTGTAGTGGGTAGGCCTCCCCCTTCTGGGGAGGAGAGTCCCACACAACCGCCGGCTCGCCGCAGCCGGGGTATGAATTTAATGCATTTTCCTCAGGAGAAAAAACAAAAAGATAGGAGAGCAGAGTTACTACAAATGATTTGGGTTTTAACGTCTAAAATTAGTGAGATGAATTACTGAAGCTGACCAAATCAATACCTTAAAGACATTGAGCACCTTAGAAGTTTTATCTTTTAACCGATTAATTTGCAATCTAACAACCTAAGTGTTAAATATTTAAGATTGTCAGTTTATTCTAAGGTCGTTCCATTAATTTCAAGTTTGATTGATTCCTTAAATGTGAACTAAGAATACTTCACAACTAGTAGAGTAATAACGTAGAGTGGTGACAAATATGTTTAAGGCAATTTGCAAACTCTACTACTCGTATTTTCTATTTCACTACTTGATGTGTATAGAGCAAAATCGTCCGCATATTGAGCTACAAAAATGCCATCTATTGATTTGCATATAGTCATGATAGGACGTAAAGCTATATTTGCTAATGGTTTAATCCCGGGCTTAGGTATAACAACCATAGTAATATTTTGTCTGTGCTGGTACAAATTCCAGAGACTTGAATTTTCAGTGTCCAAATATAAGTTCCAAAAAGATTGCATTGACCATTGACAATAGTTTTTATATAGTTATTTTTTGTGGAGGCACTTATGTTGAAGCCGCAGGCTATATTCAGCTGTACCGTGAGTGTATTTGTGAAATGTGCACAAACTGAAGGATCTGCACTTTACTAAGGCTCCGGTGTCGTTCCTGTGTCGTTAGGGTTGGGATAAAGAGAGTCGACGCAAATTGCGTCTGCGCGTCTACTGGCTCGGACGCTCAAGATCGCTGTGTACGGTATATGTTTGTTGGGATATATGTGGCCCAGTTCGTCGCGCTCGCTGACAAGCGTGGTGTGAGGGTGAATATACAATAGTCACTATAAAAGGCATCAACGATGTTCAGGAAATTTGTAGCGCTTTTCGTTACAGAAGTTAAAAAACAACCATGCTTATATCGGAGCTATAAGATAGAAATTTGTTTAAAACACCTTTAGCTATTATACGATTATAGTCACTGACATAGAATCACTGGTGCATTAAACTGCACATTTCTTCAAATGCAATGGCAATATATAAAATATATGATAACGTAATAACATTTTGACGTTGTTCTGAAGAATCAAACATTATAGGAATACGAGTATTTAAATAAGAATATTAATGTTGTAGTTGGGGTACCGTAATAAAATAAATATAAATTTATGATTTGTGAGCGTTACGTGGACTTCTGTAGAAGTATTTAAAAAAAGTACGAGATTTCATATGCTTACGCTTCTGGGTCTTTCAACTTGTGATAACATTTTAAGGTCAGACGTTGAACTGACGAAATTGACCGATATGAATATGATTCTTATCCGTGTTCGTGTACAAATGATCCAATACAAGGTCAAAGACATAGTTGATAAAATAGATACAAAGTCGGAACGTGATTATATGACTAGAAGTAATGTCAATTTTTATAAATGATTTATCGATTTAGGGCCTATTGTCAAGGTAACAATTGCGATATTAGTTCTTGTTATGTTAGAACGAAATGCAGAAACTAGAAGCATTATTGTACTTTGAGGTTCTACATTGAAGTTTCAGTGAATTATCAATTTTGTAATTAATAATCATATTTTGATTTTAATTTATAAGTAGAAATATTTTATATTACAATAAATGTTATGAAATGGCAATGTCTGAAAACATGTTAAAATTTAAATTCTAAATGCATTTGACGAATTAAGATAAGGTAAATATAATGTTTAAATATTTTCAAACAATAGTGTCAGAAAGACAAAAACTAAAACAGATACCAGTTAAAAGTGTAAGTGTGCTGTCTTGCGAAAGGGCCAATTTTCAGTAGGTTCGTGATTTTATCTTAAAAGTGCATACAATTCGTACTAAATCGATTTATCACAATAGACGAGTTGTCGTATAATATAATAAACTATAAAATGAATTAATCTTAAGACTGGGTTTCATATTTTAAGTGATACATAACATCATCTAATCAGTTATTGGCTTTGAATAATAAAAAACTAACATCGAGAAAGAGTGTCGGCGGGGTTGTGCCTTAGTCGATCTCGGTTCGCTTTACATGATTTTCGTTTTTCGAATTTTATATGCATATATTTTGTCTGACATTCTTACGGCGAAGGAAAACATGGTGGTACATTCTGTGAAGAAATTTAAAAACCTGTCGTTTTGTAAATACGGGCTTTAGGATTGAATTTTAAAATCAAACTTAAGCTCAAATCGCTGTTAGTCACACAAATATTCGTGACAGTCATTTATTGGTAAAGTTCAGATTGGGTCTCACCTTATTCGACACATTTGCAATCTAACATCAATAGCAACTTAAAAGTGTCTTTTTTAATTTTTATATTTAATAAAATTTTAATTTTAAATAATTATCGCAAAGCGTATGCGAAACATACGTATATGGCAAATTTGTGTTCATTCTTAACTACATAACACATGTCTTACATATGTTATAAATGTAATATACACATAGAACACGATAAAAAGACTTATAGTAAATAAAAAATTAAGTAATGCAAATAACAATATTTGAATTAAGAGGACAACGTCTTACAGATTTTTTATAGATAGTGTCCTTACATTGGTATTAGTTAGCTGCTCAAAATCGTAAAGACCCGCCTTACTTGGAATAGATACTACCAATACTTAATCTAGCCTCCATATTCTCATTTACTTATAAGATTTACACATTATTTGATGGATTATTGAATATTAGGTATAGAACCGAAATCTAGCTACTCACAATGGCCTAATAAGGACGCTCAAAGTCACGTAAACGACAATATGCTCGGAGTTTCTCTGCGTGATCGTATCAGATTTGATGAGATCCGGAGAAGAACCAAGGTCACTGACATAGCCCGAAGAATTGCGAATTTAAAGTGGTAGTTAGCAGAGCATATTACTTGCAGGACGGACAGAAAGGTTCTCGAGTTGCATGGTATATGCCCGATTGCGCAGCGCTGGCAGGCCTCCCACAAAATGATTAGATGACTTGGTTAAGATCGCGTTGGATGCTAGTAACGCAGAACCGATGTGGAGTTCCTGGGGGAGGCATTTATCTAGCAGTGGACGTCTATCGTTTGTATTGATGAATGATGACAGAATATTCAGGTTTATATGTAATAAGAAACAAAAAATTTGTTACAACAACAAAGCTATTATTCAGTCGAAGTCTACATTGTCCTGCATACCAGCTTTTTATTGCACCAATCAGCTTTGATTTTTATTGCAGCTTTTTATCGGCCTCAATTTCAATGGTCAACGGTACATGTTAAAGTATGCATTATTTTGAAAAATGTATGTTGAGCTGGAAAATTCACGATATCATTTATTTATAAGATAAACACAATATCAATCACCACTTACAGCTCTTGTTATCATTATATTTTTTCAACTCGGGTACTCTCTGATCTGGAGACCTATTTTTGAATTACGAATGCGATTTCGAAATCATTGACTTTGAGGTCACGGATTCCTAAACATCCAATTTTTGAAAGTCGATCGCAGAGCTGCCAACATAGATAAAGTACACACATAAACGTAAGAGTTCGGTTCCACGCAGAATGTAGCTGCTGCCGGTTATTGCCGGCTTAACCATTATAGTTTATATATATATGCTACATTCATATATATATATATAGACTGAAAAATCAACACATCAACTTCAGACTCTTGTCAATATGTTCTCGAAACAAAATACTGGTAACATTTCCATAAGTATGACTTGATTACGAGTGGGTGAGGGCACTCGTAATGAAATCACATCCGTGACTAAGGTAGTCACATCAGTGATATTAAAAAATACGAATTATTGAAAATCGGTGATTATTAGTCACATCGGTGATTTCGAAGTCGCATTCGTAATTCAAAAATAGGCCTCCATGGTCTATTAATGCATGTAAGAGTCAATTATTAACTCACACAACTTATCGCTGCATCTAGGCTGAAAGTATTTAATTTTTAAATATTAGTTATAAGGTTTAATCATAGAAATTTCTATATTATATAAAACATCAAACAACAAATCATGTTTCAATAAAACAGTATAAATTTTCATGATGGTAATATTTTACTTTATTTGACCGTAGCAATAATTCATAAAAATTCGCCATTTTTGTGAATTAAACAAGTTTATCGAGGTCATCGTTGATAACAATTTATCTATAGATGACTGAAGAATGTGAAAAAATATCCCTGTTCTAAAATTCTTTATATAGATAAATATATCTTTTAATTTTGTATTTTTTTTTATTTTCGAGATAGCTTAAAGGCTCAAGGACACTACTGGTGACTGTAGAGCTGCCAGCTTTCTCTTTCAACGTATTAGTATTACCATACAACGGGGAAATGCTGCCAGCATCTTTGAAAGCATTGCGGTTGCTATACTTTCATTTTTGTATTAGCTTGGTATTCTTTTATTTAAGATTAGTTTTATTTATTTTTAAATGTAGATTTTGAGTACTGTTATCATGTATGTAAATATTATGTTTTTTAATAAACTTATAATTAATTGATTTTACACTTGTTTCTATAATAAGTAATAAAAATTGTGTATCAATTTTGATCGGGATAGAATGTAATATTTGTTAGGAATAGAATATTGTTCGGAATAGAATATAATATATGTTAGGGATAGAACATTGTTCGGAATAGAATGTAATATAAAAAAATTGGTTTTTCGTGATTTTCACAAAAACGGTTACCTTTATCGTAAATTATCCCTAACAAAAATTGTAGATCATAAAATTTTCTATAAAAGAGATAGCAATACTTTTATCCTAAGAACCACCATTTCTAAGATACAACGATTCAAAAACTTATAAAACTTAGTACACTACCTCAGAGGTGGTGTGGAAATGTGTGTTTTATGACGTTTTTGTGAAAATCACGGTAACTCATTTTTTTGACCTTTGACCTTGAATAAAAAAAAACCATACACCGGAATAATTCGGAATTTTTCAATGTTGTTTTTAATTATGTTTTGAACATCATTTTGAGTATTTTCAGCTGGATGGTAATTTATGTCACTTAGAATGTCTAGATTGACCGAACTGAGTATATACCCTATAAAATACATTTATAAATATTTATTAACAAATAGAAATTAATAGTATAAAAATACTTTATCAAAAACATTTGTCAGAAGTGGGATTCGAACCCACGCCCTCAGAGAGGACCAGAACGCCCGTACCTGCATTTCGCAGGCAAGTTACCTTGAGTCTGGCGCCTTAGACCGCTCGGCCATCCTGACAAGTGAGAATAATCGCGAATTTGTGCACTCGTTTTGTTGTACAGTTCGTAAATTATTAATATATGTAATATTTTTAAATTATCGAAAAAATGGTTCTTACGTTATTAAAAGCATTAATTTATTTTTGGAAATAATATTTTAGAAAGAAAACACATTATTAATAATTAAAGAACTCCAAATTTAAAAATGATATACAATTTAGTTATAGCGATCACTTGTCAGGATGGCCGAGCGGTCTAAGGCGCCAGACTCAAGGAAACTTGCCTGCGGAAAGCAGGTACGGGCGTTCTGGTCCTCTCTGAGGGCGTGGGTTCGAATCCCACTTCTGACAGATTTTTTTTAAATAATGTTATTTTCTATTTGTTGATAACAACATAGTATCTTGATTTTGTAATTTTATAGTGTACGTTCTTTACTTATATGTTTTCTTACTAATTTGTATGCGATTTGACCTTGTTCTAAACAATTGCATAAAAGTAACTTCTTATGAAAATAGATAAATAAATTTACAAAATTTTACACATTGTAACAAAGCCTAAACGATATCGGCTCCATTTATACTCCACCTATAACAATAACCTAAAGGGTCAAGAAATCATAGCGTAAGGATTAGGCAGACTAATACTGTTTACTGGTTTAAATTAGAATTTTTTTTTTGCGCAAAGTAAAGAAAGAGTATATAAGCTGGGATATTTTCCATTGGCCATATATATTATGGACATATATGGATATCAAAAAATCTTTTACAACTTATTACCTCTTACTATATATTAAAATTATTTCAAATATAACATAAAGGAGAAATATACACAGGTGAAGCATGTATAAATATTAAGTAATTAATGATGTTTGATGTTTTTTAATATTTCTTACACTCACATTATCCTAGCGGCTAGGCCCTAGCCCAAAGGCAGCACTGTAAGATTTGTGTTATGGGATCTAGGGCGACGGATAGACATAAATATATTACAAAGGATATTGTTTTTTGCTGATTCCGCGCAGTTGCGCGGAATCTGCGGAACTGCGCGGGATCAGCAAAAAAAGCAAAAAACAATATCCTTTGTAATACAATGGACTTCCGCAAAATAACAACTGCACAATTTCTTAATGTTACTGTAAGTCGAGCGTGTTGACCGAGACGGACTGCACCGCACCCTTTCCTGAGGAGCGGTGGATTTTACTTCTAGCCGCAGGGTCATTTAGGACCACTAGTTTAGAGTGAGTTTGGCCGGTTGGTTACATCGGTCAAGCCGCCTCGATCGGTCTGGAGTCCTACATAACCACCGTGACACTTGGTTGCGGTGGTAGCCGTGAGGGCTCAGCCTCTCCTCCCTTGAGGGAAAAAAATCCGACGGGGCATGTATTCGATTAAGACATGGGGAATAGACATTGAAGCTGCAAGAGCTTCGCGATTAATTAGTGTTGGTCACTGATAATTATGTAAATTATTTGAAAGAATAATTTATGGTGGAAAGGGCATTTTATTTACTGTAAAGAACCACAGCTCGTAACATTAATTTTGAGTATGTGTATGACAACTCGCGATCGGCTACTGCGGTCGTAACTCACTAGGAAATTGCGGGCGGAACGTTATCACTTAACACATGGTACATTGCTTTTTATAGTAGGCTCAAACATTCACAAAGAGGCAATATTAAGTTGGTTGTAAAAAATTGCAATTTAAATCGTTTGTAAAGACACAATGAAATTTAATAAAAACGGCACTTTTTCTGTAAGAAAATATTTCCTGATATACACTTTCCATCATTAAACCTACACATTAAAACACCAACATTAGACATACATATTTGAGGAACAACTGAAGAAAAAACAATACGCAGAGCTTCACCTGATCAGTGATAAGTCATGCGTGCACTCGGATTAGATTTTTGTACAATAACTGTTAAGGTTGATTGATTTATAGTATGAATTATAAACAGTGTATTATGTTAAAAGCACTACACTCCTTAAATATATTGAAAAATATAACTAATTTAATAAATGTTAACGGCAACACCTGCAAAGCATTTTCATTTAACGACTCTCGTATATATATTATTGAAACATTCTTTTACATTACCTTTCCTACATTGTTTGTACTCATTATATGTATAGAATTTTCATATTAACCTGTTACACTCTAAGGTATATTATTGTTTCCTTGTTTGGGTGTTTCGTATTTTTTGCACTCAGCTTTTGGTCTTGTTTATTTAGGACCGGTCTTGATCAATTTCTTTGGGCATGGCCAGCGCTTAATAGAAAATACTACAATACTTTCACGCGTTTGTTTGTACATAAAATATAACTGTCCAATCTCTAAAAGACGCAAAATATGTAGTTGAGATGCAATTATGGATAGTACGCTTATAGTGAATGAGCCCCTTTTGGCCTTCAGGACTGTGTCTTTATTTAAGCTGTACGTGGGCTGCCTTTTAAATTGTAGCGTTTGCCAACTTCCCGCAATTATAAAAAATACAGATTTTCTATCGTTTTGAATTTAGAATTCGAAAACAAAAGATTGTTTTTAGATCGACCGAATAGTTTTATTGTATCGTCTATTCAAAGGTAGCAAATAAGTTAGCAAAATTTTCCATTTTGCTGTTTAGGGATATTTGCAAAGAGAGAAGTTTTCAATAGGATTATCGCGGTGCCAGTGCTTTGAGGAGATCACTTCTGTGTTTAGTGATGCAGCAATGGTGCTAAGACATGGGTCTTAGAACTATAGAACGCTGGTATTTGGAATTTCAATGTGGGCAGTCTAGCCTCCGTGACAAGCCACGTGAAGGTCATAAAAAACCGCAAGAGAATATCGAAGCGGCAGCTAATCCTCGAAGTTCGTCATGCTACATACCGTGACATAGAGGCATCAGTGGGCATTCCAGGGACCACTGTCCAAAAAATCCTATACGAAGAACTTAGCGTACGAAAGTTGATCTCCCGTTGGATACCATATTTGTTTAGCGACGACCAAAGGCAGTCCGTGTTAGTTGGTGTCGCAAAACTCTACAGCTATTCAATCGAGGAGAGTCAAAGTATGTTTATGATATGGTTAGCGGTGATGAGTCTTGCATATATGGTTATGATCCAGATTCTAAGCAGCAGTCTACTGTCTGGGTCTTCCAGGATGAGTCAAAACCGATCGAGGTCATATGCTCACGGAGCACTTCAAAAAGAAATGTTTGTCTCCTTTGTGGCAAAAGGTGGTCACGTCACCACTATTGTTCTAGATGATTGCAAGACAGTTAACACTGATTGGTATATCACTGTTTGTATGCCAAAAGTCATCACCGATATCGAAAAAACATTCTAAGACGTCTTATGATAATGCACCATGACAATGCAAGGTCGTACACCGCTCGCCAAACATCGATGTTTTTGAGCACCCAAAATGTCGAAATTCTAGACATTCCGCCTTACAGCCCTGAATAAAGCCCTAAAGATTTTACGTTCCTCAAAGTAAAGCAGTCTTTGTGGTGAACGTTATAGCTTAGCCGAAGAAGCTGTTGATGCATACAAATTGGCAATTTGGACTACCCCCACTTTGACGTAGAATAATGTTTTAATAACTACATACTAGTTATTTACGCATGCAAAAATGTGTAAATAAATATTGCGGAGAATTCTTTGAAGAACAATAGATGGTAATAATTTATTAGATTATCTATATTTATTACAAACGAAACAACTTAAAGGGCAGCCCTCGAAGAAGTACGATGAGATCTCTAGGTATCACGACCATTTAGAGCTGACGGTAGCATATGCATAGCAGGACTTTTGTTTTATAAGCTTGGCTGCTGCTGTCCGACATCAAGCAGGTTGACAATAGAACCCTCTGCTTTATAACGTTGATGCAGAAACAGTTAATTACCTAAGAAGTGTTTTCATTAATCGACGAGAACAATACCATAGTTTCGCAGCAGATATACATCTATCTACCGACGACCTCCATAGTCGAGTGGATAATACACCGGTTTTAAGGTGTCGCCATCTCTGAGGTCCCGGGTTCGAATCCCGGTGGGGGCAGATGTTTGTGTGATGAATGCGAGCATTTGTACCTCAGTCATGGTTGTTGATATATATTTCAATAAAAATTATTTATATATGTATAATATATGTATGTCTATCCGTTACCCTAGATCCCATAGCACAAGCTTTATATAGCTTAGTTTGGGCTAGGCTAATTGGTGTAAGTGTAACAAATATTTATTTATTTATTTACCCACAACAATGTGACTAGCTGTTTGAATTGAAGACCTGGTTACATGTATAGGACTTACCTACTGCATGGATCAGTTTTCAAGTATCTGTACCATATTACGTTTTTATTAATGTTCTACTATCTTTTTTCACTAATTGATAATTGTGGATTGGATAACAAAAAATAGTTAACAGTATTTATTATTTTGTTTTCGTATTACTGTCAGTAAAATCCTACATTTGATACCCATGGCATAGAAGTCTTTATTACTCGGTTTTATAAAATGACATAACTAATCAACGCTTAATGCACAGGCTTCATGTACGTCTTAGTTATTTTCTGGAGAAACACAGCCTCCCGTAATCCAGGATGTTAGCCCTTCCCGTGAGACGGATTAAAATACTAAGACGTACTTAATTGAAAAGGTCCTTTGAATTGTAACATCAAGTTTCATTGGGAGTCTTCTTTACCTTGGCCAAGGGTCCTCTTAAAGCGGCCATAATGATTATAACGATGACTACCGCTTACAGGCCAAAGGGCACCTTTGTCGGTTGTTTGGTTTAGAGTTGTAAGAATGTGTATGAAACAGGTCTACATGTATTATATCTATTTTACGTGTGTAACATTTTTTGTAGGTTACTATTCATTGGAGATCTGAGGCGTATTGCAGATAGCAGGACGGGCCGCACTTATTTGTCCTATGGCGGTGAAATTGGCAGGCTCTGTCGGCAGCGCCATCTGCAAAGCGCCTAATAGGAAAAACAATGACTAAAACTGCAATATAGTTTATTAATTGATTGAGATAATCAAATTATTCATTGGGTATAGATACCTCGATGCCATGTCAACTCAGGTAAAACAATAACAATATTCCACACATAATCCTAAAATGTATGTACATAATGTAACGCTTCAGAGTTTACATGTTGATTTGAGATGGTTCCTATGTTGCGCATAGGCTTGTATTCTTTTTTTTTTTTTTTTTTTTTTTTTTTTTTTTTTTTTTTTTTTTTTGTTTCCCTGAGGAAAATGCATTAAATTGCATACCCCGGCTGTGGCGAGCCGGGGTTATGTGGGGCTCTCCTCCCCAGAAGGGGAGGCCTACCCACTAAAAACCTCAGGGATGGCCTTCCTCAGGCATGTAGGGAGCCCCTGGGAACAGAAAGCTTCTTCCGGGAACCCCCAGCCTCCGCTCCCCGTCGACACAGGGGAGCCCTCCTCGGGGCAGGCTTACTACCTCCCCCGGTCTCCTCCACCGACGACGCCCCCCGGCCACGGAAGGGGCGTGGTCCATCCCGGGTCGCCGTAGCAGTCGCGACTTACTCGCGCCCGCCGGCGACCCGCGGCGGCGCCGCAGCTGTGCTACCGAGCCCGGCGCCGCCTTCTTCGAGCGGGATCGGCCATCTCCCGACCCCGCTCGGCGGCCTCCTTCTGGAGCATCACTGCCTCACAGAAGGAGGCCACAGCCCTCCAACCTCCCTCGTCCGCCAGCATTGCCGCAATCAATGCTGGCGGAGACAGATCTCGCCCGATCTCTGCGACCAAGACTCGGCGCTCGGAGGCCCACGCGGGGCACTCCGCCAGCGTATGCTGGGCCGAGTCGAGGTCGGATGCGCAGTGGTGACAATGTGTCGATCCCTCCCGTCCTATTCGACACAGATACTCACCGAAGCAGCCGTGCCCGGTGAGTATCTGAGTCAATCGGTAGGTGACCTCCTCCTTCCCGTGGAGCCAAGCTTCGAGGTGCGGGAGTACGGCACCGACGGCCCGCTGGCGCGCGCAGATCCGTAATTCGAGCTGCGCACGCCAGGCCGCCACAATCCGTCGGTGCCACTCCCGCTTAGGCACTTCGTGCGTGGGTTCCAGGGCGCTCCCCCCATCGCCCCCCCGGTCGACACGCCGCGACGCATACGTCGCCGCGTACATGTCGGCCAGGATGTCGAATGGGGGGGAGCGTCCCAGAACCGTCGCCGCCTCGTACGAGATTGTACGGTAGCCTCGCACGATCCGTATGGCCATTATCCGCTGCAGGCTCCGTAGCAGAGCTCTGCAGCGGGGGGACCTCGCGCAGTCTTGCGACCACACGGGAGCCCCATACATGGCCACGGATCGCACGACGCCCTCGTACAGGCGGCGAACTCCATCCATCGGTCCACCGAGATTGGGCAGCAGGCGATGCAATGCGCCGTCCACCCTTTTGGCTCGGGGGACCAACCGCACGAAATGCTCCTCGAAGCTCCAGCGGCGGTCCAGGGTGAGGCCCAGGTACTTGATGTACGGCCCCACAGGGACCACCGCGTCACCCACCCGGATCCGGCAGCTGGGTGGTTCCCGGCGCCTCGGAAGGCCGTGGAACCATAGCGCCTCGGTTTTGTGAGGCGCTTTTCTAAACCCAGCCTGCGGATCGCCCGCACGACACATGCCACCCCAAGCTCGGCAAGCGTAAGCACCGGCCCGAAGTCGGCGCCAGTCGTAACGACGAGAGTGTCGTCAGCGTAGCAGACGACACTCACGCCGTCAGGAAGGCTGGTGCGAAGGACCGCGTCGTATGCGAGGTTCCATAGCAGGGGTCCCAACACCGACCCCTGCGGAACGCCGCATTCGACCCTCCTCGACGTTTCCATCCCGTCCCGTCCCATCACGCTGATCGTCCTGTCGCGCAGATAGTCCCCGACCACGGCCCGCAGGTAGGGAGGCAGCTCGTGGTATACGAGCGCCTCCCTAATGGCCTGCCAGGGGAGGGTGCCGAAGGCGTTGACGATGTCTAACGACACCGCCAACGCCACCCCCCCTGATCGGACTGCGGACTCCGACAGGGAACGAACACGCTGGACGGCGTCCAGCGTTGATCGTCCCCGCCGGAATCCAAATTGGCAGTCCGATAGGTCGGGACCCGCGCGCGACAGGTGCTCGCTGATACGAGCGGAGATAACCCTTTCGAAGAGTTTCCCCGCCTCGTTCAGCAAGCAGATCGGACGGAACGAAGACGGAACGTCGCCGGTCCTTCCCTCCTTCCTGAGGAGCACCAGCCTGGCCGACTTCCAGTCGACGGGGAACACGCCCTCACGGAGACAGCTCGTGAAGAGCTGCCTCACCGTGCTCCCCAACGCCCTGAGCGCCAGCGCTAGCACCTTTCCCGGGACCCCATCTGGTCCCGGGGCAGCGCTGCGCGCAGAGAGCCGCGAAACGGCCCCGGCGAGGCTTGTATTCTAAAATTAAACTTCAACTCAAATCTCTGCTTGAGTACAGAGATGGTGTCATTGAGCCCACATAATGTCATTGTTTTCTCCCAAGAGTCTCATTCTGTAATATAGGCCGTAACAGGAACCGTTTTCGTTTTTCAAAATGTAAAGCCGGATGTGTTACTGACTGTACATCCAATGTGAAAAACGTGACCGATGAATAATAAATACACGGAATTAAAACACATTATTCATAATGGAATTGCTTAACATAAGAGTCAATATAAAACTCTATCAATTCTTAATTAGAATGACACAGAAGGGCTAAGAAACTGGTGACATTTAAAAGTGACAGATAGATTATTGGTTCCTGTATATTATTATAGTGAGAGAATAGAACATTTCTATTATCACAATAGCTGCAATAATATTTCCCTAACATCTATATAGGTATATTAAAATAATGTGCAAAATAACTTCATCTCAGATTAATTTAACTTAACTTGATTGTAATTGAGTTAGGGATGTCTGTACAGCGCGTTTCTCAAGAAGTTTGTTGTTGACATGAATAATTTCTAAGTATGTAATACCTTCATGAGTACTTTGCATAACAATGAAGTTACCACTGAAACTGAAGTCTTATTTACATTTCAATTTATGATGTAACAATTTAACAATAACATACATATCAATTATTCAAGTCGATGATAAATCAAGCTACTCTAACGACTGATGTTTTTTTTAATTCATAACATTTAATAATGGGATTAAAGGAACATTGTAAATCACTGATTATTTTAACCTTGTTGAGATATTTAAGATCTGGCGGTTGCATCTCTTCAAGTAATAGCAAGATTAAAAGAGTTCAGATATTTTTTATATATAATTTGATTTGATAAAATTACAAAATTAGCATTTATCATTTTTAGTTTCATCTCCTCGTTCCAGAATCCCACTGATGCTACAGTGCACTGATGCAAATAGTTGGACTAACCTTTTCAATTTACGTATGAAAGGTGAAGGCGACATAGCTCCAGGCGAATGGAAATTAACCCGACCTCATGAAATGACTAAAACCTTAAACATGCTCCATCCTGCTTCCACGTTCTATCATAATACACTCACAGAGCGAGATGGTCCTATTAAAATTCCACGCAATAGGAAAATGGGTGGATTTGTGAGTAATTGAAAATACCTCTGTATTGAGTGGCGCGGCCGAGGTTGGTGTGATAGCGATGGTGTATTTAAGGTCTTTTGTATGAATTTAATCAGAGTTCCTCATCTGGGAAGCAGCTTCAATTAATTGAGTATCGGGAAATGGTCTGAATTTTACGAAGAATTTATATATTGAGCTATTTCCACAATGTTTGTGAAGTAAATGAAATGGGAGTTTTTAATAACATACAATTGCTTGCTTCGATGAAACCGGTATATATATCGAATTGATTAAAATTTGAAGTGAATATATTATTTAAAAGATGGAATGACTTAAAGTAAGGTTTATTAACAAATAAACGTGTTGGTAATAATGAAAAGATATATCTGAAACAATTTAGATTGGAAAATAATAACCTAATATACCGATATTAGGTTAAAAAAAAACAGTAGTAATGACAGACAATTAACTGGTTTATTATAGTAAAATCCTCATATTGAGTATTTTAGTATTATTGCGTGCGTTGCTTAAATACTATCCTATTATAATCAGCTTTTCCAACTCAAGCTATGACTTTAACGACATACGCAGTTTTGAGAGTAGAAATTCACACTTGGTAATGTCCGTTATAACCCTTTTGGTGAATTAAATCGCAAAGTATATAAGGTTCGGTGTTATAAAATGCAAATAGAAAAGGTGCGATTTTCAGATAGTAGGGTTGCCACATACTACTTTTAGGGTAATTTATGATTTAAAATATTTTGTAGTTATAAAAGATTCATAAAAGAAAACCATTTACTAGAAATGTATTTGCAAATGTTTATATGCAAATTATGCCTTAGACAAATAAATAGCAATAATAAAAAAATAAGCCCTATAGACATATAAATAATTATGATCAACATTATTACCACAGAGAGACACCCACTACTGAACAAAAACCTTCTTTAAGAATCTCCAGGCTGGTCAGGATTGCGCTGCTAGCATGGGTTTCAACAATCTTCATCAAATCGTCGATTTACCTTATGGGAGGCTTTCCAATGCTACGTTTCTCGGCATATGCTTGTCATATGGTCTATGACCGTTCCCCTTCTACGCCCGTAAATCTGGTGAGCAATGTGCTTTGCCTACTGCCACTTACAGTTCGCATTTTTTGTCGGTATCTTTGTTTGGTAGATGGGCCACGCATACGCCGCTAAACTGACTGAACGTTGGCCAGCCAAGTTGGATTTTAGCACCTGTTTAGTTGCAAATTTTGTACCAGGTATATTAGTCCACAACTTCATACCTTTAGAAGAGTAGATTTTACACGGGAATTCGTTATAAGTTTTGTTTTATTCGTGTTCATTCTAAGGCCCTTTTGGTTGAAAGCTGAAGTCACATGTGTATCAAAAAATTTAAAACAAAATATCATGTAACCTTTTACAAAAAGGTATATTATTATACTTTTTCTTAAAACCCCTGCGTATAAAAATCCTGGCTCCTGGTCAAAACTCCTGATGTTTGTATTTTAGTTCCTAATTGTATCTTGTGTACAATAAATTTGCGACAGTAATTTTTGTAAACATATAGGCCAATATTACTTAACTCAATAATAATAAATAATGCAGTTCCGATAAATGACGTTCGATTAAAAATTTGTTGTTTTTATGATTTAAGCTAAGAGTGATCTCCGTGATCAGAAACTTAACTGTAAAGGTTAGCTATTGATGAGTGCTTCGGCGTGTATTTTTATATGGTAACAAACTAGAAAATAGATTACTCGCTGTATCAAATATCATACACTTCTGCAGCAATACCACAAAACACGTATTAGATTTCTGATTGAAATAAGACATGACAATAATAATAGACAGAAAAAGTATGAATATTATTAAATTATAAATACCACAATGTATGTATAGGTACATATTTGTAGCTGCTAGCCCTGTCAGATTTCAACTGCCCTTCCCCGAAGGGCACATTGATAATTATTACACGGTGCGGGCTTGAGGCCCGTCTTGAGCTAAGGGCTCCGCAGGGACGACCCGATGAGGATTATGCTTGTATTAATTAATGCTGGAGGTAGTCTCGACGTGACTTCGATACTTATTTGTTTTGATGTAGCGACGAGACGAGGTGAGAAATAAAAAACATGAGTTCCGTAGTTTAGAAAAGTTATATGGTCTGTGTCCGTATATATAAAAGAAAAAACTAAATACCAGTGAAACTATGAAATATGTATATACATATTGGTAGTTTTCATTATCTTGCATAAACTTCAAAAATCTATTAATTTTTGAAACAATATAAAATTGTCGATATAGTGATAATCATAATCATTAAACTTATAATTTGGTTTCTCCTAATTTGTAAAATATAGGTCGCAAAAATAGATAGGTAGGTAAAATATAAGCATTTAATTTATGACGTCAAACAAACAGGTTGCGGATTCTAATGTAACGAAGAATGTTCTGGCGAGCGGAGCTGTTTCTACAAAATCATTGAGCGCCGCGCCGTTACGTTACACGGGTCGCACGCGCCGTACTTGTACAATCTTTATAATAAGTGAAACGAGTGAACGAGCGCCTTATCTATGAATTTTAATATTGATACAGAAAGAGTTATTTTGGAAGTTCACCGTATTAGAACTACGTTTTATATATGTTTCGAGTTTTGGCGTAAAAGGCGTAGGGAAGTGACGACCCCATCGCCCGCTGGTGGGGCATTTAATGCCCCTTGACTGCCATAAATGCCCCATCAGTGCAGTCAGTCTCTCTCAGGGCAGCTTGTGGCGAGCTGTCGGTGAGTTGCGTCACCGAGGGTACCGATGTGCTTCAGGGGGGTGTATGCCACCCGCCTCTGTCTTGCCTTAACCAGCCGGACAGAGTGGAGTCGCAAGAGCAAATGCTCGAAGGGTGGAAGTGTAATAATGTCATAACGCCGACGGCGTCTCGATCGCTGTCGCAGACACACCTCTCTACACCCTTAGCCGTTCACACCAATGTTGCTCTCTTCGCACCAATATTGGTCTGCTTTTTTGGAGGGCCCATTTAGTGAGCGGCGAGTCACCACCTGCCATATTTAAATCAATTAGGAGGCTTTGAGTAGGCAGGTGACTGGAGTCTCTTCCATAGCCCGGCTTTCATTACCACCTAAATCGAAATGCAATAGGCCACAAACGTTTTGACCACTAATGACAATAGTTTCTGTGCATCTAACTAGGTATAGTCTTTGGCTGCATTTTTCATGGTGCAGATAGAGATTAGACCCAGTTGGTACACTCCACGCACACTTTCATTAAATTTGCTTAAATGGCCTCTACGCGTTGGATCTGTATCCCCGCGCAAGCCTTATAAAGGACCGTGTCTTATAAAGATACGTGATTTAAGCTACATAATAATAATAAATTTAAATAATAATAATAATTTTAATATATCAATAAATAATCCACAATTATCACCCGCACCGCCGCACCCGCGACGGGTACCCGCTTAACGCAACGAACGCCCTTAGTCTCGATGTTAGAATCTCAATGCAGAGTGGGATCTCTCACAAGAAAACAAACTTTAACAAAAATGTGACATATTTGGTTCTTAGATAATTCATAATCTTGAGATCGGATTAAATGCTAAAGGCATAAGTCCGCGATATCTTCTTGAAATTTACTATGTAGTTCCACTCTCTTCATATCGAATGTGTCGCGTATTTTAAAGAAAACAAACATATAGTATGTTTCGCACGAATTGGTAACTGATATTTTGGACTAAGCATCTCGTATATTTGCAAAAAATTGACGAAAGTTTATTTAATTACGTAATTATGCTTATGCTTAGTTTGATATCTTCGATATATCTTCTATCCGCGATATCTTTTTGAAATTTACTATGTAGATGTTTGATAGTGACTGGACTATGTAGATGAGAGGAGGAGTTATTCATATATTATGTCTGCAATAATGAGTAGCAACACTTCTTTATAAGTATATAAGAGTATTAATCTAAGAGCTTCTTAATTAAACTACTAAGGTCAATCAGCCTTTACTCTTCTACAATAACTTTATTTTTTCATAAATTAATTTTCAAAATATCTATTAAGACATAAATTATAGAACACAATTAACATTTTTAAATATTTCACATGATCTAATTCAAACAGTTAATAATCAAATAGTAATCATATATTGTTCAATAATGATAAGGCTTTGCAAAACCTTGCGACTTTCTTCTTCTCCTTCTTTCTTCCCTTACCGCCTTTGACATTTTATATACATGTAATAAGTTCCAAGTCCTTGTTGATATGTATAAAAGTGCATGTTTGCATGCTATAGTAAATCTGAAATATATTATTAATATATAGTAGTGGCATCGCGAGATATGCGAGTTGAAATTTTTTTAACATCCATGTCATAATCTTTTGTCAGTCATGATTATTGGCATTTCTATAAGACTATAAGAATTTCTATAAGAATATATGAATCTCCTTGAACAATTTTTAAAAAGAGAGTGAGGAGTCCCGTTTACAAAAAAGTTTCAGGAAAATAATAGATGATATAGCTTCTAGCGTAATTATGAACCGCCGTATCCACTTTCTGTAATATTGTAATTATTAAAGTTCATTTTATATCTTCTTAATAGTGAACTCCTTTCAGCAAACCGACACTCTCTATGGTGCAGAATTACTCCAACTTCAGTCGATCAGGGAAATTTATGAAAGATAGTTATTATTATTATTTCCGCTTCCTCACAAATTTCACAATATAATTTGAAAAAGCTGAGGTTTTATTGTTGTTAAAAGGGAAATGGTGCTTATTTTATTGATTGATAATCTGTAACAAAAGTATATTTAACCTATAGTAATCTATCTACGCTAAATAAGTACATATAATGCAGCTTTGGTATTTTAAATTTTAAATCATACATTACATACATTAGGATTTTCGTTACTGATGTTGATTAAAATTAAGCCTTTCCATTGTTATTCCATACAAGTATATTACAATATAATAAGTATCTAACTTAATGAAATATAATATTGCTATTGGAAGATTTTGAAAATATCGTGTAAAAAATTATTTAGAATGTATTTTTTATTTAATAATAAAAAATACTCTTGATATTCATGATAATCCTTTATTTTGTGTTTTCTATTTTATTTACTTTGTAAAGCATAGCATTAACACACACACACAGCCACATACATATCTCACAACTGTTGATTTGAGGACCGATAACAATTACCTACATTAAATTTTTTTCATAAATGTTGTGTAAATAAAAACGCAGATCCTTGTTTTTGCTTTTCCTATATTACGGAAATCCTATATTCATTATTATTATATTATATATTATATTATTATGGTAATATTGTGGAAGTATGTAATTGGAGTATAGATAGTTTATATGTCTATTGTTAAAAAATATTGTATTTGTTCTGTTTAATTTCGACACGTTTAGCGCAGTGGTCGAGTAATCGGCTTTGACGCAACTGGTCGTGGGTTCAATTCCCGCATGGGACAGATACTTTGTATGACTTACAAAAATTTGTTCCGGTCTGGGTGTTTGTGCATGTGAGATTTCTATGTGTGACTGCACCCACGACACAGGATAAAAATCCTGGTGTGGGGCGATGTTTAAAAAAAAAAGTAAATAGGTAAATATGTTAGCCTTATAATACGCAATAAAGTTGAGCAAAACTTATAGCGAGTGATAAGTATGGCGATTAACATAAACAAAGATTGAAAGTGTTTATATGTATATAATACGGGCTTATTTCAACATGGATCTAGAAGTTTCATTATTGGTTATAAGTACGTTACGAAATATCAAATCTGAATAAAACTAATGTCAACAGTTTACATCTAGAAGCTTGTACATTCCTTTTGCACATATATTGGAATACTTCTCGTGTATTGTCATTGACTGAATTATTAAGAGCGCTACTAAAATATCACAGCTAATTAATATGATTTAGCACGACAAATTCATTGTTTTCTTCGCTTCTTTGATGATTTGTTATAATTTATTTAAATACTCTGTTGTGTGTGTGTAAGCGTGCGTGTGATTGTAGTTTATTAAGTATGATTGTATTAAATAAATGTTATGAAATTGTAAATGACGATTGATAAAAGGGAATTTTGAGTTTCTTACTTCTTGTTTGATTAAGACCTTGGCCCTCTGAACTATTGGCCCTCACATAGTTAGGATTTCAATAACGAACACTGTCAAGATCATGAAATAAGAAACTATTTACTCTCTCACTTCATGGTTTAATAGTGCAAGTCGTAAGCTTACGATGTTTATTTCGCTAGCAAATAAGTATTAGAAATAATTCGTAATGTAGAATAATTCCAGCCGTTAGTATTCGATATGTTCTAAAGAAACGAAACGATACATACTATTACTTTTGGCTATAGGCCTTAGCTACATATCTAATCTTAATATGAAAATGAAGTACTTTTGTAAGTTTTGACCATTTAATTTTATAAGCCTCGTTAAATTTCATTACGAGGACTAAACTGCCAACAATAGTGACATTTTTAGAAAAGACAAGAAGTTACTTTATCATTTTTTGATATTACTGTTATTGAAAATGATTTTCATGCAGTTTTGTATTCCATTTGTTTATTTATTGAGAATGTTCATAATTATTTTATGTCTGTAGGCAACAGAGCAGGCATAGTAGCAACAATTATATATACGTAAAGGTTGCTTATGAAAACTATACACGACAACTCATTTCATTCGATTTAATAATTACCAAGCCTAATACAATATGGCTTATTCCGTTATTAATAGCGTATACCATTTACAGCCGATAGAGTTTGATGAGGATACGAGTGAACTCCGTACTTAATGATACGGTTTTATGTCACCCTATAAAGTGTGGATTGCGGGCGAAATGTAACGGTCATCCGTCATCATTAAACCTTGACCATTTCTAAAATTTCAACGTAACCATTACCTCGAGACTAAACTCTAATACAAGTCTTTAAAGTCCAAAGCTGGTTAAGATAGAAATTGCAGAATTTACTAACATTATAGTTGTAACTTTTCTTAACAGTTGGTATAAGACATAAGCGATATTTGCCATTAAACATCACAAAGGTTAAAGGTTAAAGTATAAACTGATCAATATATATATAATTTATTTCATATATTGATATATGGATGACGTTAGGCAAACGGATTGATACATTTACTAAGTATAATATAATACAAAATTGTTGAGAAAATGTCAATAAAGCAATATTTAAGCTGCTAATTTAAACATTTAATATTTACAGCTGATGGATAAGGGTCTAGAGAAATTTGCTTTCAAACTCGCAAGTGTAACTTTGTGAAGTCAACTCATCACTGGGTCAGCATGGTGGACTAAGGCCTAATAACTTTACTTTGTTAGAGCAGGTACTGTTTGGGTGACGATACTGATGACAGAACTGTTTTATATATTTTATAAAACGAGATTTCTGAGAGTTCACAAATCGTTCGTGATACATGCACCCTATGACCTTTCCCTGGGACTACAACCAACCGTCAAAAAGTAACCGTGTATACTAGGCATTATAGGACAATAATAAACAACGTTCACGCATAAGAATCTAAAAACAAATGTTTGAATAAATATGTTAACTCCAAAAATATGACATAAATTGAAAATTATTGTTGTAAATTGACATTTAAAGTTAACACTTACCATCATGTAAGGTGTCTTCCAAATTCAGTTTCAATGAAAATCAATGCGTTTTTATGATAATATAATATTTTATCATTTCTACAAATGCTTGTACCACAGTCAAGTGTTGGCGGTCATTAAGCTGGTCACCCGACTCGGTGGACGATATCAAACTGTTTTATTGCGCTGAGCCATGATTTAATGAAATCTTTAATATTGAAGATAAGGGCGCCCCGCTACGCTCCTCGTAAATTGCCCCAGGACAATATTCTGCGACTCTAATAGACTTGAAATAATAAGCCTCTTGGTCTCTTTTTTATTTCTCCAGCTCTTATTTCTCATTTTTGATAATAAAGTTAACCATATTTATTTCATATTAACACACTATAGGCCGTAAAAGAAAGAAAAAGAGTTTGACAAATTAATTGAGATTTAAAAATATTATGGGCAGAATATTACTTGTTTACCAAGTTACGTTGTAACTTTCTACAGATGAAAAATAAACCACATCAATATGAAGGTAAATATAAACATAATATAAACGTCTATAAAATCTAAGTCTCGGGCACTCTTTTCAGAACTATTGAGACCATACATATATTCCATCCTCATACGGGCAAACATACACCACGGACCGCTCTCGTACCATCTGGAGAATTTTTTTAGAGGTTATAGTTCCGTTGCCTCCTGTTTGCACAGTATCGAAACTGAGCCGACTCCTGATTGCCACCACTATGGTAGCACCATAGCCACCGTAGCGTGGACCCCGCGCAGCACACTTTGAAAGTGTGCCCTGCCTCTGCCTCGCAACACCGCTAACTAAGCCGCTGTCATCAGCAATTATCACTCTCTACAGAGCATGGTTCAAGCAATTATGGAGAATGTGACGCGGTGAAACCCTTCTGAGAGTATGTAATAACGTAGGAAAAGTCATCACAGAAAACCAGGGAGTAAGATCCGTAGCAGTTTTTCCTATTGACGGCAACTAGTAGAGCTCAGACTTAGAAAAGTCGGGCCCTACATTACACAGGTTACCCGATACTTGGCAGGTATAGGACGATCCCCTTGATACCTCGGGGAATTGCCGACCTCCCCATTCGAGGGAGGCAAGAAGGGCTCGTCCTAGGGAAGAAAATACTGACGAGGTGGTGGATGTGTTTGCAAGAATTCCCATAACTTTATCCAGTGACGCCGTATACAGCAGGACACGGCCGTCACGGACATGTTCATACCAATCAATCAATCAATTTATTTATTTATTTAAATATGGTACATAAGATGTTGACATATAAAACACAACGCCTATTTTATATATGACGTGTAAATATTATTACAACTATTTTTTGTGTACCAATATCTACCCTCTGATTATAGGTATACTTAGTATACTTTTACGCAAAACTAGCGGGAGTTGAGGGTCAAGCGGGTACATTTCGAATTCTCGTGTATTTCGAAACCTACAAACGATGAACGATGATTCAAACGATGTCAGGTCGTATCGTCATCAGCTTGAATTTTAACGCTGACTGAAAACTATCATTTAATCCAAAAACATTGAAGCATTACTCTGCTTAAATCGATTACTAATTCCATATGTCAAAGCTGTGAAAGATTAAATCAAAACTTTAGTAACGATGTGTTATTAATTAGATAGTAACATCATTTGAACTAATGTGACATGCTATCGCATGTATGCATGTAAATAAATACATAAATTTTCGCAATATGTGTAAATATAACTTAGTAGTTGATTGATTTCAGTAGAATTTGACAGTATTTACGTTTTCTTTGGATTGTTTGATTGTTTCTTGGTCCTATATATCTTGTACTCGTATTCGTTAGTATGTATTGACATACTAACAATATAATACTGTAGTGAAACCCACAATCTCAGCCTGTCTGAGATAGTTAAGTTCATGTCGATCCCTACCATTGGGATTCTGACGCCGATGGTTTCATATGAGATACCCATGTCATGAGCGTTGAGAGGATTTTTATTTGTAATTTCGTCAATATATTTAATTACCAAATAAAGTTTATGTAGGAATGTAATGTTATGAAAATATTGGATTATTAAATTCAATAGAAATTATTTAAAATAAGTTTATTTGTCTGAATAGATCTTAATTAATATATTATTTCTAATTAAATTATAAATCTTAATGGCCCAAAGGTAACAGATGTTATAATATGACCTTTGAATTATGTATGTCGGTGCAAATAATTTTTATTTATTCCACTGGCACCAGTGTACTGTAAAACTTATTAACAATAAAATATACTGTAAAAAATATTAACTTGTAGTACATACTTGTGTACATTTCTATATTAGCAGTCAAGAAATATGTTATTAAGAGAAATATATAGTTACACGCTCTTCTATTAGATAAGTTTTTGAATATTATGTTTTTAATAACATACTGCTAAAACAATTATAGCACTATTTATTTTTAAGTAGCTGTGTCATAACGCAATCCCAGTTTTTTAGCTGACGTGTATATTGTCAGCATGCAGTATTCAGTGGTTATTTATATTTCTTAATTTTCATAATTAAATATACTTAATTAAATAAACATGCAGCCTGTCCATCAGATAGTAAGGGATTTTGGTAATTCGCTAAAAATCTGCAACTTACAAAAACCACAGTGGACGTTGCCAATATGTGACAAAAGCTGTAAAGTCACAATACCCAGTTACCCAGTAATGTCACAGTCTATCTTGCCCTTCACACCAAAACAACATTGCGGACATTACAATACTCACACTTTATTTATGAATGGTAACAGATATATTCCACTTATTATATTTCAAGTCCTAGATAGAATAATTAGTGCAAATTTACAAGGTAATTTATTTCGTTAAATATAAGCATAACAATTGTACCACACAAATATTATGCAAGCCGTATATCTATTAGCATCCCTTACTCTCAAGGGTTGAACCACGGCCAAATGTCGCTGTACCTGTATCGGGTTACAGTCCACTTTAAGGGGACCCTAGTGACCACACAATGGAGCTCAGCTATTCAGTAACTATTGTTTTGTTTCTGTAGGTCCAGTAGCAATGGAAGATAGTGCATAAATCACAAAGTATAAGAGTGTTATGATTTATGAACAAGCAGTTGTTATTCACCGTCAGAATTTGGGTGATCATTCAGTTGTGGTCAAATAGTGTTGTAACTATTAAATTAAAGTAATCTATATTTTATGAATATATAATTACTTTCATTTAATAATTTATATATATATATATATATATATATATATATATATATATATATATATATATATATATATATATATTATATATATATATATATATAAACAAACCTACTTTAATGGTTTTATTGAAACAGTATGCAAAGACGCTCACTACATAAAATTATAAACTGAGCAATAATGGCGCCATTCCCAGTTTCTTCTTCAGTATGACATGTAATTTTAAGATAACTATTTCTATACCCATACTTTTGAAAAATATGTGTCCAGCTTATACATGGAAAGTGAAAATTTAGTATTTTAAAAATTTGGAGCATGTAATGACGTGTTTATATTATTTTCGTAGAATATTGTCAATGGTTTGCATCCATAAAGGCAAAGAAAAAACACTGGGGTTTTAGCGGATAGACACTCTTGATAGGAGAGCTCCATACACGCCCGTCGCCTAGCCTACGGACGGCTAACGTGCGATATCACGTATTTACCTTCGAAAAAATAAATGATATTATTAATAGTCTGAATAGTATCGAATAGAATCGTAATTCCAAACGATACCAGTGTTGGTGTCGAGTGCAGAGAATGACTAAGTGTAACTTAAATTTGTGAACAACTAATGTAATTTGAGCAAATCTATCAAATTATGCATTACTACTTACTGAATAAAATAATGAGGTAATGAGAATTTTTTCAAGAATTTTAAGTCCATTCATAAAATGAAAAGTCTATGTCGCTCGTGAATCGGTTTAAATTCTGCAATGGCACGGTACTACTCATATGTCTATATTAAGCATCGCAGACCGTAATGTTAAATATAGAACGTCGCGTCAGGATCGATTCACTTTGCTCGCAGGGAGTTGCCGCTCTTGTGCTAATGAAAATATTGCTCTTTTAATTTATGGTCGTCATCACATACCAATTAATTGAAATGAAACCAAATATTCCAAAATATGACGTATGAAATATGCAGGGAAATGTTATGGATTTTGAAACATTTGCTGAATCCATGACAGAAAGGAGAATATAAAGACTCACAGTCACACGTAATCTACTCATTAACTTGTTAGTTCTAAATTTTCTTTTTTTTTATCTACAACTTTCTTTTTGATGTACATTTTTTTACGCATGCAGCGATGTGTATTCTTCTTTTTCGAGCTCCCGATTTAGAAGTAATGTCACATAGTGATTCTTGCTTCTGAACTCTTTCTACGTGTGGTTTCGCCGATCTATCTAACTATGCAAGCAAAAGAACAGTGTGCAATTCTTTTAAAATAAACATTTGTGCCCTAATATTATCTTCCGCGTGGCTGGTTAGAGATATGTAACCTAAATACTTTTACGACGACTATAAAATTTGCGCTATCAACATGGTGGAGTAAAATGAAATTATTGCCCAACGGTGGAAACATACGAGTATATGTAATGTATAGGACCAAATCTACCACCTCTATCCACGTCCCTACACGAAAATATTATGGTTACACAGGCTGATATTGCTGGAATATAACAATTTTTCTATGGCGTGTATTTCAAAATTTGTGTTATTTGTTCTGTGTTCCGTAATACTCGTATCGTTCTCCCTTATTATGTCAATTCATGAAGGAAGCTTGCAACCAGATGGAGCGCATTATATTAGGTATTTATTTGCACTGAGGTACTGAGTATATTTTTTTTTGGGTCGGCGGTATTCCCTCTACGAGCTCAATGGATACCACACAACGTAAACCTACCTATGGTGTGGCTGCCCGGTATATTTATACATAACTATTACTATATATCATATTTACTATATATAAAAATGTAGAACTTTTAGTATATGACTGAAACCCAGTTCTGTACTTGTTTCAGGTCCAGCATCCGATAGGAAGTCGCAAACTAACAATAAAGTTAAATATTCAGAGCGCTTCTGTTCCGTCGCGCTGTAGTAACTGAGAGCGGCGTGACAGTCGTCAGAATGTCAATTATTACTCGCTCCGTTGGTACGAAAACCTTTACCGGTAATATAACCCCACGTTCTGTTATGCATTACGAAAATATTCATCTTGCTGTTTTCAAGTAAAAATGATGTATCTATTAATCTTTAACTAAGAAAACATGTTAAGGCATTGTTGTTGTTGTTGCTATTGGAAATTAAAACAGATTAATTAAAATTTTGAATTCTTTTTTATTTATTATGTATTCTTAATATATTTATAATTAGCACGAGCTTCGGTTGTCGTTGGTTACCTTGATTTGATTGGGACCTTTGATCCTACGTTATAAATTGATAGGTATTAATTTATTAGTCGGTATTTAAAATTTGGGAAGCTTTCAAAATCGGTGTTATTATTATCTTATAGTGGGTTGTAGCCCTCAACAAGCAAGAGGTCTAACTAGTATTGGTGTACAGTTGTTTTGTAAATGGTAAAGGTTCCTCAATTTACAAATTGATTCCGTCGTTAAGTTGTAAAAATTGACGATCTTTTGAACCTAAATCAACAACAAAATTTAGCTTAATTCATTTGTATAATAAGAGACAAGAACTACACCTTTATTTAAATATCTTAGTAGATATTTAAATTAAAGGTGTACTTATTGACTAATTACATAATAAAGTTATTATGTATATTGATATCAAAACTTAATGATGACTGGAATGTTAGGGATGATTAATCACAAAAATAGACATATGGTCTCGATTTGTTGCCTCCATACTAGAGCGACTACAATCTGTGATTGATAGGAATGCATTGAATAAATTTTATCATTTTTATAACTGTTCATTTCTTTTAAAAATCTTTATATCAGCACAAAATATCTGAATAGTTTTATAAGGTTTTAGATTATTATTAAATTTTTCTTTCTAATATATTCTATTTATTTTATTCTATTTATTTTTCTAATATATTTCTAACAAAATCAGGCTTATAAATCCTAAATTATATTAATATATTATATTATATTATTCTTTTATTTAATATCCTATAACTTTATTTGTAACTATATTTTGTTTCGCTTGAAATGTAACGTTAGTACAACAGATATCCCAGTGGAGGAAAATGTCGTGAACTGATAGTGAAAGTGTCTTGAACGTGACGATCCTATTTTTACCCCGACTTTATATGGAGAGATCTCATGACATGGTGCAGGATATCGTGGAATACTAGCCCAGACGCATTTCTACTCAATGCAGTGTCTTTTTGAATTATTTTTTCATAATTTTTTTACAATTTCTTACACTGACACCAATCAACCTAGCTTAGCAATTAAAAGTAAGCAATGTAAAGCTTGCATGTCTGGTATCTATGGTACCGGATAGACATACATATAATTCTATAAAAGAATATAAAATATTTTTGATAGAAATCCATGACCTAGATACAAATGCATTCTCCACACAATCATCTATATCCCCTGAGATTGGAACTTAATTACACTTTCAACGCGGTGTATTAAGCACACAGTTATTAAGCTCATCGCCTAAAAGTTGATGAAAGAAGAAAATTTATAAGTTAGGTACATTTATTAGAAGTCATAGCTATGTGTAAAGGACATCACTGGAAAATTTTGTGAAAAAACTGTAAGTCTATCTATGGCGGGCCACAATGGTGCTTGAAACACCCTCTATCAAAAAGTCGAACGTGACGATGAAGGGGCAAATTAGATTTGTTAGTGGAACTGCGCGATCACTGTAACTTTTAAAGGTATACATAAATTTCGGAAGCATATTTTCCAGAACTTTTGTTAATAAATATAAAAATAACTATATTTACATAGTTTTAATTCTTATTCGATATAAATGATGAATGTTTTTCTTTATTTTTGACAAAAAATTAAATTAAAGTTGATTACTAAACTATATTTTGTAGTTCTAAATCCTTTGCATTTATATTTATTACTGTTTTTTATAGTATCATCATATTATTAAAAGCAGTACGGGGGGTTTATATGTTTAAATAACTACTGATCTTATGATAGTTTAACATTACGAGAAAATATCCGTTTCCCAATGGGAAATCCGATATATACAAGCGAAGCCGTAAACTAAACGCTAATTAGTTAATATCTTATTATAAAAGTTATAGTAATTACATCGTGCTTATTTAGAATAGAGTTGACATGGTTTGTGCTAATTTCAATCAGAAGCGCCACAGATTAAATACAAAATGCCTATATAAAACAAAAGCTAAAGATATTTCAACCCCTATATTAAGACAGTTCAATTTAGGTGCAGCACTTACACTCCCATGGGTTTTACGGCACGGTGCAATCATGAGCTTTAGTTCCGAGAATTCCAGTAATAATAATATAGTTTCCTTATTGCAATTCTTAAGTTATAAGATGTAGGTTATTACATACCTCGTCGCTCCCTAATTCAATCCCTTGGGTATGAGTCATTCTATCTCTATCGACTATTATGCTAGTGATCAATGAAGGTACTAATTACTTATATAAATACAGGTAAAGACCTAAAATTAATGTAACAGGCAGTTCATTTATCTTAAAATATTTAAAAATAGATAAATAGCGTATTGCTATAAACAATATTTAATATAAATACATAACTCAAGTGCAGGGAACAAAATCGTTTAGATGTTACTATAACAATACTGATGTAATAAATATGGTGGGTATATTAATAAAAATAGCACATACTTTGTGATTAGTAAAATTAATTTCAACAGTATTTAATCCCAGCTGCGAGCATATTTTTAATAATTTTTTGCTGTTCTCCATTAAATGCGCGCACACCACGTGTCCCTGGTACCCGAAGGATTCAACCCACTGCAGTTGTAAACAAATCAACATAACCGGCAGTTATCGCTCCTGCGATAACCTACCTTCCAAACTCGAAAATCATTGATATTTTATGTAGAAATCAACCCATGCTTACCAGCAAAATTCTCACATATGGGCTGAACAACATCATATTATTCGCAAAGCTAAGATTATTTACGCATTGCTTATCTAGCTAACAACCAAGACAGGTGCTTCTGAGGAAGTCTAGTCTAACTCCTGTAGAAGAATGTTTATATATAAGTTAAAAGTATTTGTGAAGTTAGCTAATATTTTATAGTTAACTATACATATATCTGTATTATAGTTATATCTATAGCAAGAAGCTAGCAAGTTGACAGCTGCCGCAGGTACATCAGTATTTTCATCAATTTATCTTGTCTACGAATATTGGACACGGACGAAAGCACGACGCACATCAAGAAAGCACGCGTAGATGTTTGTTTTTGTTTAAATAATACTGCACAGTTTGTTCAAAGGTAAAAACCGTAAGAAAAAGGAAAAAGAAATGAATACTTTAATGAACAAAAATACATATACAAATAATAAATAAAAATGTTTAAGTTGTAAGCAAAAACTATGTTATGTGAAAGTATATATGTAGAAATAATGTCGGTGAAATTGGAATGTTGGTGTTTATTATACAATATTCATTACGTAGCTGATATATTTTTGGTAAGATCCTTTTTAAAACGTGATCGATGTTGAGCCTTATTTAACTGCTTGTTTTCAATATTTCCAACCTTCAGAAAATATATAAGTTTATATTAAATCTTGAAGTAGCTCTTGGTTTTAATAAATATACGAGAAAATTTTATGGTACAACTTTATCAGTTCAATCACTAATTAAAGGCTATCTGAACTTTAATATCGGCACCGCGTCGCTCGTCCTCTCTTTGAGTAAATCAGTAAGTTTATCTTTGGCAGAGGCTTTTCACAACAAACTTAACTTTTGATTAAATCTGTTTAGTAGTACAACTCATAGGTATAAGTTTATATTTTATACGTGGTTCCGGTGAGATTGGTAGACCCCACAACAGTGTTACCACTGTGATTAAGGCTCGACGCAAATGCGCCATCAACCACAGCGACTGGCTTTATCATACATATTAATGAAAATTGCCGCATACGCTAATCCTTATAGCGATAGAAATGAAGGTAAGAGGAGGAGGAGGAGCCTGGTGAGAGATAATATTAATAATTATTTATTAACGATATCGAGAATAAAACAATAATAAATAACGTATAATAATTTCGAGAACAAACAAAGAGTCTCCGCGATAGTTTCAACAGAGAAATTGAAAAGCACAAGAAGCGTAGGTCTCGATGATCAGGCTGGCAAAAATATGTATGTTTTAATCAACAGTCTTTTTAAAACGTATTAATGATCTAAGACCTGCAATAATTGATGAAAGTGCCGAAAATGATACAAATCTAGAGCAACAACAACCAGAAAAAAATGCTTAAGAAAACTGTTCTATAAGAAGAACAACGAAAATAAATATTGATATATCAGGAAACAAAATATTGAAACAACTATGAGATTATGTGAAAATAAAATACAAATCCTGAACATGTCCAGACAAAGACTTCTTGATGTCAGTTTTGCCGAATATTAGAAAAAATCAATATGATTTTGCCAAGATGAAAATTGATTATAAAGGTGAAATGTTACAGTTGATGAAGAAGTACAAAGTAAGCGCTTATGTATATTCCAGCTTCTTCCTGCGATTGTCACTAAATCGTCGGTTTACTTTGTGGAAGGTCTTCCAACGCTGTATTTACCGGTAAATACCTGCCATTCAAGGACCTTTCCACCCCGATACCCGTTAGTTCTGGGAAAGATGTGCTCTACAAAACTGCCACTTAAAGTCCGCAATTCATGTAAATTAATCACCTATAACCTATCAGCATAGATGTTATGACGCCCAAATAAGTTTAAGCAATTATAGATAATAATTTACATTTAAAGTATGTACATATCATTTATGCAAAATAGTATTTTTGATAAAATATGTATTTAAACATCATCATCATCCTCTTGCCCAGTTCCCATTACCTGGGGTCGGCGCAGTAGATCTTTTTCTTCCATCCCTCTCTATCAGTCGTCATTTCCATGCTTACTCCTTTCATTCTCATATCATTCTTCACACAATCGATCCATCTTTTATTCTTTTTAAAATATGTATTTAAACAATGTGTCATAATAATACATCCTATTGCAACTCTAAATAAATGACAACCATTTTACGCAACCTTAAAGTGCCTATCTTCTCGTTAAAGTTTTACGATATAAAAGGGATGTTATATTTTTGTCTGTGGCTGGGATCGTCCGCCTGAGCCGCCCTGACTGACACTTTAATGGAGTCAGAACAATTTATTCAGTTGCCCGTCGCATTTCGATGGTGTACTCGCAAGAAGCATAAGAAGAATCAAATAATGCGCTAAATATATTTGATGTGTCCTATCTTGAGATTAGTGAATTTTTAAGTAAGAATGTAAAAAATATGTACAGTATCTCGATTATATCAGATTTATCAGTATTTTCGACATGCAAGTAATGCGCCTTAATCGAAGCTATTAACTATTTCTGTTCATAAATCAAGTGAAATATGGTGGAAAGTTGCCACCAACCATTACTAATGTCAGAAAGCATTGGAGTAATACTATATTGTATTATATAATAAAAAAATGTAATACATACATATGTCATTAAATTTGAACCTGTTAATCATGTTCATTATTACAGCTCATATGAACATGAATAAAAATACAGTCTGTATAGGTAAGGTTGAAGTACTAAAATAGCTTTTATTACCTAGGGAATAAAGGCGGTCTCGAGGAAAACATATATATTCTGACTTGCAGCCGTATATATATGAAATTGGATCAAACGAAAAATACAATTGTACATAACAGGATTTACTCCAAGCATACCGATTCGTGCCGAGACCATAGCGCCATAGACACTTCTCTATGGCGCTATAACGTAACGTATTTAGTTACATTTACTTAAATGTTTGATAGAGACATGTATGCATGAAAATCATTAAGTACTAATAATAAATTTTGTATATCTATATAAATATATATATAAATATATATCTATATAAATATAATAATAATATTATATACCTTCTCTATTGCAAACGGGACGCAAGCTCTTTTCGGGAACCGTCGATAAAGATAACCTTGGTTTGAAAAGGGTAAAGGTATTTGGTTCGATGCTGTCAATTGACCGTTTTCTAGTCATTGCTCACAGTTCACACTGTGTCTGCATCTTAAATAGAGGCCGTTTAGCTTTCCGAACGCCGTCTAGCTTTAAGCTTAAATACTTATAATAGGAATAACACGTATGCAAATGGTGGTTCATAGTGTCACACTTATTATTACTTTTAAGTAGTTAAACACTATATAAATCAAATCTGCCACATATTTTTTGAATTAGATATGTATAAAGTTACATATATTTATAGGAAGATATAAATATTATCTATGTACGAGTATTATTCCCACAACGGATTAAAAGGAGTCGAATTGTAGAGCAATGACTCATCCAAAATAAGTTACGTGCCAACATGCAATAAAAAGTAAAATAAAATTATTCTTCGATGTTATTCAGGTTTTGTAGCAAGTAAACTAGCGACGTAGCAGAAAAGCTGCTACGAGCCGCAGCACCGGTAACATCATATATATACAATAATGTATGCTTGCTTGTCACCTCGCTAGATACATTTTTAATTTCTTTATGACTTGTGGCGCCCCTAATTTGTGCTTGTCTTTTTGCGTAAAATTTTCCGTAAGATTTCAGTTTCACGGAAAATGGCACTTATTTATCATAATTTTATTTACCTACATTACTTTTTATCAAACTTATTTATTAATGGAAAACATACAGCTACATAAATTTACAAAAATACGAGTAGTAAAATCATGACAAGTTATTAACACCTACATATAATCCGGTCATAAATACTGTTACGTCGCACTTGTCATATTTCAACTATTAATTATTTTTAGATCAGAATGAATTTATTAAAAACTTCTTACTATAGCATCGAATGGCCATTTCACTTAAAATTATCATTACGAATTTTATTTACATAATTATATTACATACAAAGCACATCATACAAATTTTCGACTACAATTAAAGCAGTATTTGCCAAACATAGAGTGTGATATGAAACACTATAATATGTATCTCCATTATTTAGGTTACAAATATTCACACGTTTTTATTTAGAACGCATTTTATTTTATTACATAGTAACAATATTATATTGATTGTCGAATATAAATTTACTCCTATTACCTCCGGCCACCTGTTTTGGCACAGTCGTGGGAAAAACATGTTAAACAAATTATGTATATGCTGTAGCTTATTGCTCAGATGTTGTTTTTTTCTTTTTGTATAGTTATTCTATCGTATTTTTATAATGTGTCTCGTGTCTGTGTTAAATGGTAAATAATAAAATTATTTATGTAAACCAAAAATAAAAGAGGTCCTAAAACACTCCCTTTCATTGAACCATATATTACACGTCTTTCAGTTTATATGTACGTAGTATATCTTTTTTACTATAATCAAAGTCTGATAATTTCTAGGTATTTATTTAAATCCTCATATAAATAATTTTCAATTATGTTGAAAAAAAAAGATAGTTTAGCGATTGGGTTATAAAATTATTTGATTTTTCCTTTTCAAATAGAGGTCGTATAATTGATAATTTTAAATCATTTGAAAGAAAGAAAGAGATATTTATTTGGCCATTCTTGTACAATATGATTCTTATAATAATATACTAAAAAAAACATCGAAGTTTGGCCAAAAAGGCCCCTACCTCAGCTAATGCTTTTACTGCTATACGCAGCAAAAGCGCTGGTTTTCAGGTAGGACCGTTGGATATATTCTATTTATATACAGAGATTTAGTACATGAATTAAGTGGTGGCAAATATCATTAACAAAAATAACTTGCAAATATGTATTTTTGTTAGATAGCATGTTCCCGGGGGCTCCCTACATACCTGAGGAAGGCCATCCCTGAGGTTTTTAGTGGGTAGGCCTCCTCTTCTGGGGAGGAGAGCCCCACATAATCGCCGGCTCGCCACAGCCGGGGTATGCAATTTAATGCATTTTCCTCAGGGGAACAAAAAAAAAAAAAAAAGTAAGTGCTGCGCAACTCACGTTAATGCTAAGTCACGGAATAGTATTATTAGATAATATGACGCTGTACGTACAGTACGTAGTAGATCCAAACGAGGGCAGTTTAAAAAGGGACGGATTACGAGTCCGTGGAGTAGACAAATATAATAAAAAAAAAAAGATTTTTTTTAACATGCTTATAATATAGTTGCTATTTGTTGTGGAACACAAGATACCATGAACATAGATTGACGCTAGCTTCGTATATTGACATCAAAACATTCACGTAGTAACATTTACGCCAGATCCAATAATAAGGTAGAGTTTGGCAATATTAGAGGTACTACGATCAGTTCTTATTTACTTTTAGTATCTTGGTTTATTTTATTGTATTTTGCTTATTATGCCACGTGGACTTACACTTTAGTTTCAATTTATTTTTTTATTATTATTTTTTGGATACAACGACGATATACAAAATGTATAATATGTAATCCCTTTACTGAGCTTCGGCAGTTTCGTGTCATATGGCCCACCCCACTATCGAATTTCACTCTACTACGTGATCCAAGTGGCTATTTTTAAGATAGTTTACGTGTCTGGATTGTTTTATATGCCCTTAACTCGAAGTGGCCGAGATACGGTTTCATGTTATTAATAGGATTATATTACAGTCTCTACCTGTTAGTATATGTCCTGAATTGTTATTTTATTTACCCCATCGTTTTTACCTTGTTAACATTTTATTGATTAAAGTACATCACAAGTATTTTTCGTGCATTATTTAGCCGTTAATGGCCGTTAATTTATATAAATAACGTTTGGGTTTGAATTCGTTTTGTTTAATTTCTATATATCATACCACATCCGATCATTAATGGTAGCTAAATCTATCGTTTGTCTATCTTTTTATGTAAGAATGAACTGACAGAAATTAAAATTTTAATTAAAATAAATAGAAATCACATCCGAAAATGATGTGGAAACTGAATTAGGCCGTAAATGTAGCGCACTACTTGTTATACGTGCTACGGCTGTACCACTGCGCCCCGCGTCTTTTCCTTAGGAGTGTTCGCTCTCACCTGAACCACGAGGTTATTAGGTCCAAGACTTTGGTCGGTAAGTGTCATTGATTGGTCTGGAGTTCGACACCATCACTGTGACACTTGTTTGCAGTAGTATCCATGAGCATTTTCAGCCTCTCCACTTTTGAGGAAAAAAAACAAGGGATTCGAGAGAGAAATTCCAGATATTCACAAACACAAGCAGCAAAGTATGGTTTAATGTAACGAAATAACAATAAAGTATATTAATATTATTCTAACCATCATTCTTTATTTTTTGTTATATGAAATAATTGTCGTATTTTTGAATGGTTATGTCAATATTTGTGGATATCATTTTTCTCGTAATTGAACTGTTCCATGACTTAACTGAAATGCAAGCACGTATATCCATACGTACATTTAATAATTTATGACTTTAACGTCAAATAATCATTATTAAACAAAATTATTTGCTTTTTTTTACCACATTCATGTATATTGAAATTGTTAGAAATTACTATTTGTACAGTTGAGACAGGTGAATTTATTTATGTAAAAATTTACTTATAATGCAGTTTTCAGTATACAAAAATAGCTATAGCGGAAACTATATGAAATGGAAATGATATAATATGTTTCGAAGAATGTTAATGGACGCAAAGCTAGAGAAAGGTCCGCAGTCGGTACGACAGTGCAAGATAAGGGAGATGGTTCGATAGGCCTCTGAAGGGTCCAGATGACGAGGGTCACCATTATGTTGGCAAATTTTACAGTTTAAATACTTTATTAAATCAAATTTTAAGACAAAGGCCGACCTATAGACTATTTCTAGTATAGATCCACTTCACCAACAGGTTCGACTTAAAATATTTTTTTGTTTCCAAAATTTTCCAGCGGTCAATTTCGACAGTAAGTGACCAATATCCCTACGACGATGATTCTGGTGGTGGTGGTGCGTGGAATATATGGATGGTAAAGCGCGTGTGATATATTACTATCGGCGTTGCAAGTGTCGGTACCAAATAGTGGTAATACTCTGTAAATGTTAATGTTTTGTTTTTACTGAGAGAGAGATTTTAAAATTCATAACTCATCATCATTCGAAATAATACATTAATATTATTATAAAAGTTGGTTACGTGGTGCGTTTTCCATTGAATAGTAGAACAGCTTTTAACCGGGTTTTCAAGTCAGTCTCAGTAACAGTGCAACCGAATGGATCAGTATTTGGTGGTGATTGCTGAGGACTGTAGATAGAAATCGCTATTTTTATTTATGTGGGTTGACAAAACTTGTGTTGAAATAAAGTTGTGTATTAAATTGAGACTTCTTTAAAGAAAGTCTCAGATTGGACTTAATCTGGTCCAATTTAACCCCACTAAGACACAAGTTTGCGCGTTCACCGCAAAAAATCTACCGTATATCGCATCACCTCGATTTGAAAGCTCTCCTTTAACTGCCTCAGCCAGTATTGGAATTCTCGGTGTCGACATATCGAGCGAAGTACAGTTCCGCGGACGCCTAGAGAAGCTTGGTGTGCTCAATAGATCGAGGCGGTATTTCACACCGGCCCACCGAATGCAGCTCTATAAGGCGCAAGTTCGGCAACATATGGAATACTGTTCTCATCTTTGGGCAGGGGCTCTCCAGTACCAGCTTCTCCCTCTGGAACGCATCCAACTGAGAGCGTCCCGAATCGTCAACTGCCCGGATATTACATGTCAGCCGGACTCCTTGGCGCTGCGTAGAGATGTAGCTTCGCTATGTATCCTCTATCGCATATATTACGGGGAGTGCTCCGAGGAATTGTTCGGATTAATTCCTGCTGCAAGTTTTCGTCGCCGTTCTACGCGACACAACATTCATCTTCATCACCTAGACGCTTGGCAGTCCACCACAGTGCCTTTTTCCAGGAATTTTCTGCCACGCACTACTAAACTGTGGAATGAATTGTCACCTGCAGTATTTCCGAGCCGATGCGATATCGAAACCTTCAAAAAAAGAGCACATTCCCATTTAAAAGGCCGGCAACGCATCTGTGCCTCCTCTGGTGTTGCGGGTGTCCATGGGCAACGGTTATCGCTTACCATCAGGTGATCCGTTTGCTCATTTGCTGCTCTATCCTATAAAAAAAAATGTCATGTTAATGTTAGGTCCTTACATATGAAATTAACGTTTTGTCGTACTGACGACTTTGGTCAATATGAAATATCTCTTCTTTGGTTAAGAAAAAATCTGGTACATTTGAGTTTTGTAAACAGTCATTTATTTGTTTTCAAAAAAACATCAACTCCGATGCGGGAATCAGAGTTTATTAATTCTCGCCCCCATGGATATTTAGTAAAGGGATCAATGAACTACCTATGAGATGGCAAAAGTGTATACATAACAACGGTGCATATTTTGATTAATTAAAAAAATATATATAAAAAAAGTTTTTTTTAATATTCCTCCTTTATAAAACGTCAATTTCATATAATATATGAAATTGACGTTATAAGGACCTAATACTTACAGAAAGATATGAATAGGAACAAGTTCCCACAGATTCTTAAAATACATATTGTGTCATGGTTTGGGAACCAGGAAACTTATAACAAAAAGCAATTACAATTAGTCAGGTTTATTTTTTAAGTCTTTGTGTGGTTAATAACTTTGAAGTTTTGATTCAGAAAATCCTTACAACAGCACGAAACGTGGTCGCCTTACCCAAAGCAAGCGTTTGCCTTTCTTTCCCATTTGACGCGGGCACCTCGAACCTATTTTAAAAAGATATAAACCCACTTGGGGCACCCGGAACGCTTCAGTTTCTCGGTCTACAGCTGTTATCCGAACACTCCAGTATTTATTATAACGGCTCTTCGCTGTTACTCCGTTTTTATATTCGTTTTAGATATCAGGGTTTGGTATTTTAAATAAATTTTATGAAATAATTAGACACGGAACCAGCATGTGATATATATTGATATTCATGGATCACGATCTATGTGATCGAGTGGTGTCTACGTCGATTTCAAAGTGCCGTCATATTTCAGATTCCGTGTTCGAGTCCCGGTTCAATTGTATTACTAAAAATATATATAAATATTTAAATGTTGGGTTATAAAACGGTAAGTTATTAAGTAGAATACGGGTACTTGGTAGGTAATAAGATTACAGAACGATGTGATAGCTTTAGAGAGGTTCACTTACAAAATAGATAAGACTTAGTTCTACAGCATGTGCAGCCAAAAAATTTCACAGTTTACTGATGTTAACTTTTCTTTAGTTCATTTGTTCATAAATTATTACACTTAACACATTAACCATTATTTTCTGTTAATATTAATGGTATATGTATGTTTGTTCATGAAATATAATATTATATATTTATGTATAATATTCTATAAAAAAGTTGCCGAGTATGCGGCATTAGCTAAATCCCTTCTTCTACAAAGATCCAAGTGTTTAGTAATCAAAATCAGAGATCAGAGAAAATAAGTAAATAAACTTTTTTATAAATAATTTCCCGGCGTATACCTTTTTATTTGCTTGAGGGGAAATGCTATACACAGAATATAAAAACAAAGTTATCAAGATTCGTATATGCTCTTCGCGAAATAAAGAAGTGCACAGACCTGAACACTGCTATCACTACTTACTATGCTTATGCTTACTCGTGGCTGAACTACGGCGTAATTCTTTGGGGAAATAGTGTCAAAGCATCTGATATCCTCACTATGCAAAAGAAACTGATACGTGTGCTCGTAAACATACAACAAACGGACAGCTGTAAACCCCAATTTAGACGATTAAATATATTAACCTTACCCTGCTTGTATATCTATGAAATTTGTAAATTCGTAAAGAGATACGCAAACTTTTTCACTCAGAGGCAAGATGTACAAAATAAGTATACATTGCGGTATAGGACAATGCTGTCCCTTCCTTCATCACAATTAAAATTGCATTCGAGCAGTCCCTTCGTAATGTGTATCAAAATATTCAATAGGCTTCCTACACACATTAGAAATATGTCAGAGGAAAAAATATACTTAAAACAAATAAAAACTTTACTGATTCAAAAGTGCTATTATTCGGTACAGGAATATATGTGCGACCAAAATCTATAAAAACTTAAACAATGACATAGTAAATTGATTGAAAACTATATATAAAATGCACAAAAATACTTAAATACATATAAAATTTAATTGAAATAATATATGATTTATAATCGTAAATTCCACAAAATAATTAATAAAAATGAATATAACAATGATACTTAATTTAATAATAATCTAATTAATCATATGACAGATAGCTAAATAATAATATAGAGATAATACATAAGAAGAGTGTTTAGACTTACGATCATTTGACATAGTAATATTCAGTTATGGTTTTCTTTATTTTTAATAAAAATGATAAGTCATCCTCTCTCCTACATTTGCTGTGCCCGACAGGGTCCATAATGTACAGAATATTTATAACACCTATGATTACCATTGTGGAAAGCAAAATAAATGAAATGAAATGAAATGAAATGCTTCTTATGCACCATGACGCCGCGCTGGCATGGTGCGGCCGTGTGTGGGGTTCTCCGGTCTGAGAGGACCAGTCTACCCACTAACTCCCGGTGTTCTCTGGACCCATGCGGGGCACATGGCAGGATCCGCTTTGCTACTCCACTGCCATGCGCCCCGCCCCGGAGTATACCTAGGATAGGGCTATTTCGCCCACAGTCAATTTTATGTGGCGTGCTCCCCTGTATCTCACACAGAAAAAAAATTTGTATCTACATACAGTAAAAAATTTTGGTTATAAGTGCGTTAGATAATTATTCAATAACCATGCATTAAAAGGTCTGCCTTAAATGAATACCACAGGCTTCATTAATTTATCAGATACTTGGCAAAGCAGCATCATGATTTTAAACATCTTAGTATGCATGTTCTTTTCAAACAGCTTTTTTTTTTAGATAAACTCTTGGTCATTTTGTGGATGATGAATATATCGCCTTTGAAGTACCTACCTACTTATTTACTACCTTATTTGTTAATTTCTACTACATTTGCAAAAGCTATATCTACATATTGTTAGATTTGTACTATTAAGAATATTTTGACGAGATTTTGCGGATTTTAAAGAACGAGATCAACTTTGACCAGTTTTATTAATTCAAAGTGTTTAAAACTCTACTGGGTAATTTATCTACTACATCGTCAGTGTTGACTAAGTCTGTCCTTGAATGAAGTATATACATACCTTTTACTGTTGTCACTATAGTGCACAAGATACTTTTACTAAAGGTCATATAAAGTCACGCTTTCTTTTCTTCGCTTCTTCTTTATTTTGCCAAAAACAACCTAATAGTTTTGGCGTTTGCCAAAATGTATACAACTTTTATATATCCGTTAACAAATCACAGTAATAAGTTTCCTGAGCTATTCTGATAGCTCGATAATCTTTTTATCGAACATGGAACTTTCAGCCAAGAAAATAATCTAAGTATATATTTCTTGCCCACACACACACACACACACACACACACACACACACACACACACACACACACACACACACACATACATACACACACACAGCCACACATACTTTTTCGTTTTCGTGTGAGGTCATTAAAAAAGAGTAAATTAACGAACGGCGTGAGCGGCGATCATGCGATATTTTTCAAATAACATACATTTTTCAACTTGTAATATCTTTCGAATGGGATGTCCAAATCAGACAACTCAAACAGTTATATAATGGCATTGAAGCAGACTTAAGTATTAAGTTATTTATTTTGATTAATTTCAAAGTATAAACAAAAGAACTTAAATAATGTTCAAATCAGTCAAGTAATTTCGGAGCCTATTCAATGTAAACAACCAAACAAAAAAAACAATCAAATCTTTCTTTGATGATATTTTTTAGGTTTTCTACCCTCTAGGAGAAATCAGAGTCCACGCAGACGAAGTCGCGGGCGTAAATATGTAAAGTATATGCCTTAAAACATTAGATATCGAATAAAATTATTGTTTTTTGACATATCAACATAATTTTGTAAATTCTTTGGACAAAAGGGCTATCTCCATTATCATACTATCAATTTTAGTTTAAATTTACTGTAAAAAACTGTCATTTTTTATTATTTATTAGATAAAATTTGCAAGAGGCAGTGGCAGTAATTTGCTTTATAGTGTTTTTTGATTTTGAATTTTATCAAAAAATCTCAACTAATCCTTACTAATATTACAAATGTGAAAGTAACTCTGTCTATCTGCTTGTCTGTTACATTTTCAAAAAACAAAACTGTTGAATTAATTTTGACTTTATTTTGTATGTAGATAGTTTGAGCCTCGGGAAAGGGTTTTGATTTATTTTACCAGGGTAAAATATTTCTTTCTTGTGGTAAACTCTAATAAAAACAACTAAGCCAATTTTGATGTATTTAAATTTGGGGATAATTTGAAACCCGAAAGTTGGATATAACGCGGTAAAAACCGCGGGTGGTAAAGCTAGTATCACTATACATATTTCATCGCTACGCACCAAAAAATTACTAACACTAAGTAAAGAAATCAAGTTTCTTGAAGATTCTTATTTTGACGCAATAAATTGACAGATAATGTAGATCCGAAGCGTGATGGGATCTTTTGAATTTCCAATTCATTACTTTCTCACTGTGTATCTTGCAATATATAATAAACATGTAAAGTAATATAATACACATCTATAGTTTATCACAAAGAAAAGAACTTTAAAAAATCCAGTATCTGAATCTTATCAAGCGAATAAGTTAACATGCATTTAAAGACATCTAAATGTGTAATAATATAAATCCAAACTATGAAGAGAATTAAACTGGAACCATAGGAGAAAGCATCCTTAATTATTTTTCTTAACTTGAAATGATAAGATAATTTTTATTCGTTTTTTTTTTGTCATTAATATATTATTAGTACCAAATATAACACTTTTATTTCAGCATAGACAAGCTAGCGGCAAGAAAGTACTTATTCAAATAGCGTTTGAAATAGTGCTTATAATTTTTGATTAAAAAATTATATTCAATGTACTTTCACTGCACACAAAACATTCTGATATACAAATGATTTGCTATTATGAACTTTATTCATTATAACAAATAGACACAGATAGACAAATAAACAAAAATAAGTTACTTATACATAACTGGTGCCCTCAGAGCTGTGAATAAATCAATCAGTGTTTTACTTTCATACGGAATGAAATAAACTTATTTTAATAAAGATTTAAAATTAAGTGACAGCTAACTGCTGTAGTTTGGCAATTGCGAGAGATACCGATTTTTATCACTTTTATCCATGATTCTTTTTTATGCAAATCTTTAAGGCAATATGGCATGTAATCTGCATTTATACCACTCCAATAAAGTCAATGCGTGGTCCAAGTAAGTCATGCCTTCTACTGGATAATAGAGTTGCCCAGATGATTTGTCGGATCGATCCCTATTTTCGGAAATTGGATTTGTAGATCGAACCGATAACCAGTGGAGTGGGTAGGTAAATGTAAAGTTCACGGGGTTTCGGTCATCGTTGATATGCGTTTTGCGATCTGATGCATATCTTTTGTCAACTTTTTTCAGAGAAAGTTGATTGGATTTAATTTACATTTGTTTTTTTGCAGAACGTTCAAAAATGTCATATTTTGAGCATAATTTAAACCGTAACAACACTGTTAGTGGTATTGTTTTTTCGCTAGTTTTCTCACACTTACTGTGACAGTTATTATATAATGAAATCCTAGATGTTATGTCGAGTGAACACACGAACTCCCAAATTGTGTGCATTATTTAGTGAAATGTTATCTAAAGTGCCCCTCTAAGGACTCATATCGCCACCGCCGCGAGCGAGGTCTGCCTTCTAGCGAGTACCGACTCTGCAGGGTAGGCACTCGCGCAGTTGTTTGGTAAAATGGTAGTTCTCATATTTACGGTATTGGTATTCCAAAATATGTAATGTTATAAATTATAGTAACAATTAAAAGAATTATATTATATTATAACATTTCTATTTTATTAAATCTGGTTATGTTAATGCCACAGATAAAATTAAGAATATTATTATCATTATTTTTATTTACATAATAAACATTATTATCTAAACTATGGCTAATTTAAATGAGCTTAGGATTTATAAAAAAAAATGTAAGTCACTTTTATGAAACACGCCTAGTAATATCCTTTATAATAGTATATACAAAGAAATGTAGATCTCGGATAGTATATGTATAACAATGATATAGTATTAGAATAGAAAAAAGCGTATATAGTATTCCTAATACTTTACTATTTAATAAAAAAAACTAATTTATGCAATAGAACACCTTAAAAGAAGTTAGTGTAGGATTTATCTTATTAGGCCAACTTGTAAATGCATAATCAAAAAGGGCACCACGTTTACATTGATTAATAAAAGTCTATTGTGCAAATGTAGGTAATAGCAATTTCCTATTAACTCTCAACTGATATAGCTACTTATTCCCCAATTCCTACCAAAGAAATAAGAAACTATTAAAATAATAGAGGGCAGTTTGGGTTCCAGTCACGTGCAAAAGTAATTTTAAAGGGAATCTGGGTCCCTATAGGGAGGTGCAGCTAAAGTATATTACTATAGATTTCATTCTGGCAACAGATGGCTTATTGTTTTGTGTTTGTAGCTCTGATTCGATAAAACTTTTTGATGGAGGTTTAAGAAATCGTAAAATGAAGGCAATGTTTGTATTGTTAGAATTTTAATTCATGTCCACCTAACCTAAATATACATAAATTAGTTAAAGTTTATGAAATAAACTATATATATAGTACATAAATAATTGGCTATAGCCAATTAGTTATATACTATCAAACTGGTTTAATCTAAAGTAATTATTCATAGCTAAGACAGAGCAACATCTATATATATATATATATATATATATATATATTATATATATATATATATATATATATATATATATATATATATATATATATGATATATATATATGATATGATATATATATATGATATCAAGTGACATAACAGTAAATCTATTACTCATTCGAAAAAAGGTGAAATAACAAACAAGTTTAAGTAGTGAAACAAGAAACAGGGTTAAATACAACATTTATCAGCAACAAACATGCAACAAAGGTTTTGGTTTGATTAACGGACTGGACTAACTAAATAAGTATTCATATAAATAATTATACATAAATAATAATAATAAACTTACGCATCCGCAATGTACACGAATTAGGTATGATACAGTAGCAACTATATTACATAAATGCGTGCCCGGACGAAAGTACTAATATTATATAGTAATAATTTGGCATGTCAGGTTATTAATATGCATTAAATTTCTTATGGTATATTACGAAAATGGTGAAACAGCATCGGTCTTTCACAAATTTAATTTTTATCTTGCTTCCGCGGCATTTTCTCGAATAAAAAATAATTAAACATTAACCGCCGTTGATATAACTTTTAACTTCGAAAAGGGAAAACGTATACCTCACTCCTTGGGGCAGCGTAAAGTTGACTTTTGTTTCTGTTTAATTACACCCTGGCGGCGGCAGGGGGCGTGCTAAGTTAAAAAGTTAATTAGCTTTAATTTTAATTGCGGGGGAGGGGACGGAACTATTTGGGCAATGGCGGATCTTAAGCATTTTGTCAAAAACCGTTGTAAGTATTGTTAACCTGTAAGTCAAAATAAAATCTGACATTGAACTTTGTACATCTATAGATAGATATCTAAACAAAATAGTTATCCTAGGTTATTTTCGGATTTTTGTCGACTTTAATGTGACATTATAAAGAGAAAGATTTTCATGATTATAAATGTATTATTTAGGAGCAGTAAACAAATTGTTTGCTCTAATGTGTTATTATCTCTATCTCTAAAATAAATATATCGATTAACCCAGTCGGGTTAATCGATATATTTTCGGTAGTTGGAGATAAGTTGCAGATTCACCATTCTTTCTTTATCCTTTTCCACATATGTATTAAATAAGAGTACCTCTTTTTTACTTACATTTGTAAGGATCCAACTGGCAGAGATTGTACCAGAATATATAAAATCTATTATAAAAATTACCACAGGCTCCTATTCCCTCGCGTTTTTCTTAATTTCTTTTTTGCAATTAAATAATAAAGTAAATAGCATTGTACTGTTGATTAATTATAATACTTATTTGAAAAAGTTTTCCTCTTTTTTTGTTACCTACTACGAGATTTTATATATCATAAATCTGCCGTTCAGGCGTTCTTTCATTGCTACTCGTGCGACTATCAAACGCGCATAGTTTAAGCTGTCGTAGTTTTTTTTGTCTTCCATTATTTTTAACTGTTAAAAATTTAATTGTGCTGCTATTTAATTTCGTATTTTCTTTTATCTTTTATTAAATCGTTTTCAAGTTCTGGCGTGATCTAGAAATATTATAGAGAAAGTAATTTTTAACTCCATACATAAAAACACGGGTGTTATAAGCTTCACGTGTCTGTGGGTTTGTAAGTCTATGTGATTTGAGCTTTTAAATGCATTGACTAATTATTATACGATTTTGTTGGGTTTGAAAGTTGTCTTTATATATATATATAATGAAGGACGTTATTATTTAGGTAATTTCTGATGAATTTGATTCTATAATACATTTATTATATATTCTTAGATTCTACATACATTTTTTTTAAAGCACTTCAAAGTATAATAGTGTTTCTATAAAACATTTTTAATGTACAATATCTTCATAACGGTTAAGTTTCAGACACCATACTATAGAATCAAATTCATCAGAAATGACTTAAATAATAACGTCCTTCAATATTCAGTACGACTTTCCCTCTAACCCTGTATACATATATGTTTTATTCTGTTTTTGTAAGATAAGAAGTAATATATATATATACATACACACACACACATATATATATATATATATATATATAACTCCATTTTATAAAACTTATAATTAAAAGGTATTAAGCATACCTTCAAGATGTATGACGAGTTAGCTAAATCTCTGGTGGTGATAAAAGCAATTTGAATTTCAATGTGAGACGCAGTCGCGGCGCAGGCGGAGCGGTAGTACGATATATTACAAGCGCCAGCTTTTTTAGAAAAGTGAAGTAGCATCTACACAATGTGATTGTGGAGGTTTTATTCTTCTGAATATTGAGTAGGCCAGGAAACACTTTACATCCGTCTTATTCTTATTAAGCTTAAGACATAGGCGATAGCGTTGGAGTAAGACTAAAAATAAGCGATATACATATCTGTCTCCCGATTCTTATATTTATTGTGACTTTGAAATTAGATACGTATGTATATGACCTAATAATATAAGGAATAATAAATTTAGGCTTAAGTTTATGATCTTCTTTTTCGACGCCTTTTACAATATTCACCGTTATTGTAATACAATTATCAGATTTTTTTTTAATATCTGTTACATACAGCATATTACAATATATTGTTATGATCAGACTTTCCTTTTTAAAAATTGAAAGTTGGGATAACTTTCTTTCGTACATACGTCGACGCGTCAGATTGTACATGCTAACTTTGAAACAGCCTTCATGTCGTACGTGTTTTTTTTTATAGTGTAAATATAAAGCTGACTATACACACGGCTGCAAGTCATACTATATATGTTGGCCTTGAGGCCATAACTATTCCTTACGTAATAAATACTGTTTTATTATTCTCTATACGTGCTGCCCACTAATATACCATGAAAATAATAGCATACTTATATTATCGTACCTAACATTATAACTAGTATATATTTGTGCAGTGAGTACAAGTGAATAGTTAGTACATACGCTGTCCTTTTAATTTTTAGCGAGTACGTGTAGAATTTATGCTGCACTTGTAACTACGTTAAAATAATAACCGATTCAGGATACATAAATAATTTGTGGTCAAAGTATTTCACTTCCAAAGTATCTCCTTTTAACGTTCCCCAATGGATATGAAGGTCCTTTCTGTATGTTACGCTTCAGTAAAATTCAGACGTCATTCAGACGACGTTCAGACGTCTGGTAAAATTATAACTGATATTGAAATATATAATTTCTTTTATTTTCGTATTTAATGTCATAATACTATGTTAATCTTTTTATGTTTATAATTCAGCAATACCTGTTTCTTATAACACAATAGTTAAAATATGGTCTTATAAATGGTTGATTAATTTGTACTAACATATGTTTAACATGTTTCACATGCCCAAGCAAGATATATTTGGTCGTAATCAACAATTTCAGTACTCGTTATGTTTCTGTTAATTATAGAACAGGTCATTTATCCATTATGATAATATGCAAATGCATTATGATAAATTTCTGATTTCGCGTCTCGCTGTTGTTCCTTCCTTTCACCATACCCCACGAGGGAGGCACCAGATGCCGCATGGGTGACAATAAATTTTATCGCCTCTCTGTGCGTATTCCGCACTACAAAACCGTAAGCTCGGATTTGATACATAAACGAACCCATATATTTTAAGTAAACGCTTACTGTCGTGATCTATATGTAAATAAGTTTTAGTATATATACTTAACTACATATCTATTTAAATAATCATATTGAATGATAATTCTAATAGTGGCATGTTAGATACATAGTGAATCTTTCTGTGGTGAGTTACTAACAGCTAAAGCTTGGTAGCATTATCATTAGCTGGGCTAGTACGTTCAAAGGAAGAAATTCCTATTATTTAAATGAAATGACACGCGGAGATAACTATAATCTTTCGGCAATACGTTTTCATTCAAATTTCATCTAATGCCGAATGTAATAAAGAAGGTAAAAAGTGTTTCAATTAAATTTTAAGTACTTGCAAAAATTATTGTATAACTTAACGCAGCTAATCTAAATGCCAAAGTCGAAAGTGTAAAGTGCATATTATAACCGAATGTAAAAAAGTTATGTAAATTCGAGAATTTTTATTAATTTTCCATACTTATATAATATTTAATAATATATTAATAATATTTTAACTCACATATATTAGTATTATTTTTAGAATTCAATAGAACTTACTGCAAAGAGGTGAAAAGAATCTTCAGAATTTTCATAACTTGCGGCATATCGACATTTTTCCCTTACAGTAATCAGGTCCTTAACATTGGCTGAACATGTGTTTAGTCAGCTGTAATGTAACTTATTATTTTCGTCAGTTTGTAAAGAGTAACTTCAAATTCATAGGTTTTATGTTACCTAATGGTCTTCTGATTTAGATATTAGTCAACAATAATCCCCAAGGATGTGAGATGTCAAATGCAATGTCGGTATAAATTTGTTTATGAGTTTTAAAATTAATTATAATTATCTTACTTAAATTATTTGTTTATTTGCCTCAATCTCGTAGAGTCCCCGTGGCGTTTGTTGATTGTGGCGGGGAAATTAAAATAGAATACCCATTCACCCATTCTTTCTGGCGTAAAAGCCGACTAACAGGAGACTCTCACTTCACATTCCAGTTGAGGTGCTCCATACGGTTACCGCTTAAATTATCACACATTACCAGAGTAATTTAGTATGTGACCCCGGATTTCCCGAGCTACTACTGATCGACTGTCCTCCAATACCGAGTCTGTAGTATCCATCCACCCATATTTCCTCCTCAGAGATCAACATCAACAAATCCTTCAATTTACTCTTACCCTGAGCCTATCCATTTTCACTTGTATTCTTCCACCAATCTACGTTTGTCGTGCATTAGATACAAAGCTAGAGGCGTGTTTTATTAGCATGCACTTAGGAACTTAGGATAGAGATGGGTAACTCCTGAAAATGGTTAACGTTACTTAAGCATGCGAGGCCCTGCCTGGGTAGGCAGATATTGCAGATATTTCCATTACTAATCGTGGAAACGTAATGAGTAAAAATTGCTACTCTAAAAATGGCAGCGATTTGGTTTGCTGCCCATTACGTGCCCTGCCCATTAAGAATTGCATGAATTCATTCCGCCTGCACCCTTGCACCATCGGACGACGAGACGCGGCCAAGGATTCCATCCGTATGTGGTCGACATTCCACCTCTTCGTACCTCTCGGTTCGCTTCGTCCTTTATTATGCGAACCGCCAAGGAATGGAATTCTCTACCTGGGTCTTTGTTCCCCTAAACCTATAATATAGGGATTTTCAAGGCAAGAGTAAATAGGCACTATTTGAGTTTGCGTGTTCCACCTTAGGCAATATCTTCACTTTACATCAGGTGAGATCGTAGTCAAACGCACTCAACTTCGGAGTAAAAAAAAAGTCTCAGTACCCACGGGGGCTCACAATCTAATTTTCTACGTTGAATTTTCGAGGAGCGATAGGAGACAAAATACATGAGGTATGTGAGAAGAAGAAAGAAATAACACTTGATGTTTTGTGCCTGACAAAGGCAAAACAGAAAGGTAGTGAACTTACATAGTGAGCGAATTGGTCGGTGTCCCGAGGGATAACATAGGCTGTCAGGGAGTTATGGTGCAGGTACTGACCGGACACGGGTGCTTCGGTCACTACCTGCACAAGGTCGCACGTCGGGAGACAACGCCGCGGTGTCATCACTGCGGCGCTCCCGACGACACGTCCGAGCACACACTGACAGTGTGCTCGGCGTGGGAAGAGCAGCGCAGCGAGCTCATCGCTGCGCTGGGAAGCGGCGACCTCTCGCTGCCGAGCGTGGTCGTGGCCATGCTCCGCGGCGAGGCGGAATGGGAAGCTGTCGCCTCCTTCTGCGAGAGCGTTATCTCGCAGAAGGAGGCCGCGGAGAGGGAGCGGGAGGAGGACGTCGAAGCCGCTCCCCTCCGCCGCAGACGGATTGGTAGGCGAAGGCGGGCACACACAAGCGCGGTGTTGCCCGTCTAAAGACCCTACCGGGAGGCAGCGTGCGCGCCTGGCTAAGCGCGCACGCCAAGGTGTGGGTCTCTCTGTCTGGGGGACTGTCCAGGGGTTCTCGGACAGTCCCTCCATTGACGGTGGCTTGACCATTCTGCTGGTCGAGCCGGCCCCGGGACACATGGCGGTCGAATCGCGAAAGCGCACCCCGCCATGTGCCCTGCATGGGCCCGGAGAACCTGGGGGGTTTTTAGTGGGTAGGCCGGCACTCTGCCGGAGAGCTCCACACACGGCCGCGCCTAGAAAGCGCGGCGTCAAGGTGAATAAGGAGCATTTTCCCCCCTAAAAAAAAAACAAAAAAAAAAGGCTGTCAGGGAGTTAGGTTACTACTTTTCGAAAGAAAGAATGAATTAGTAACTGAGGAAGACTTAGTAGAATATATGAACTCATAAATCTTAAGACCTAGACTGAAGGTTGGATCTATTCGTCTGTTGGTTGCAGGCGTATATGCTCTTATAAATTCAGGGTCAAACAAATCCATAAGGTCTAAGAGTGAAAGAGAGAAATTTCGGAGTCTGTTAGGGGTATTTTGAATGAATGCACGCAAAAGGAAAATATTGTTATGTTAGGAGGTTTACAGATGGGTAGGAGCAAAAAAAGATGATTATGAAAGTGTGTTAGGAATGTATGGAATAGATAAGGTGAATGCTAATGGGCTGAATTATATTTCTTTTCATTAGAATTCTTCTAAATTTCAATTGGGTACTAATAATAACCTTTTTGGTGACGATGGTTTCGAAAACTTTAAATTATTTTTTGGTATGTGGGATTAACACTAACAACAGGATAATGTTCATCACATAATTAACTACTCCGTAATCGTTAAAACCTTGTGTATCGGAATATTTAATGCAAATCTTTAACACATTAAAATATTGCATGTATACCAATATCTTTTCGATATTTATCTACTTATAAAAATTGTTATGTTTGTTTATGTTCTGGCAGCCATACGGTGAAAAGGATGTTTATACTTTTGGTCTCGCTCGTTGTACGTGTCGAGCTCTACATTGTCGAGCGGCCTGTACGCCCTTGTCAAATAGTTTTATTTTCACATATACTTTTGGTAAATAGACGACACTGGCTTAACGGTTAATGGATAAAAGTAAATATCACGTAACTTAACAAATTTGTTGTTAAAATACAATTTAGTACATTAATTAACGTCAATTTTGGTTTTTAAGGGATTAATATGTTTATGTCCAGCTATTTTAACATGCTCTCTCATGCTTCTTTTTAAGCCTAATATCATAATGGGTAAACCGACTACAAAATAATTTTCATGCATGGACTTTATTTTTAACACAAGAACAAAGGACGAAACTTATAATTCTAGCACTATTACTATATTTAACACTAAAACTGAAACATTTATGAATAGCAAAAAACAGTTCTTGCCTACTACATCTAATTTCTTTCATTAACTCTACTTTGTCTCTTTCGTTGTGTCCACACTCCATTAAAATGTGAAATGAATCTTCTTTAACGTTTGTACAAGTATCACAGTACGGATTATTATTATTATTATTGTCGCTCATATCACATGTCTTTATAAGACACTATCCTATATAAGGCGTGCGCGGGGATATAGATCCAAAGCGTAGAGGCCATTTATGCGAATTTTAATGAAAATACTTTCATTAAAATTGCGTGGAGTGTACCAACTGGGTCTAATCTCTATCTGCACCATAAAAATTCAGCTAAAGACTATACTCAGTTAGATGCACAGAAACTACAGTAGTCAAAAAATACTACACCAACTCGGTAATGTAGGAGGACAATCCTACGCCTTTTATGGAGAGGCAAGAAACAGTGTGACTTATTTTTTGTAACTTTTTATTAGACTAAATAAAATGACTTTATACTTCGTATCTGCTGTTAAACGAATTTAGAATACGCGTTTTTATACGTTCTTAATAATATCTTCCGAATTTTAATCTCGACCGCACGAAACCGTCGCCATCGCATCATTAGCTGCTCATAAATTTTAACGAACACATCCTGCAAACGCGCTTAAGCTGATTTACCATTTGGTTTATCTACCTACCTAATGTATGAAGCCACCTCCAAAAACCGCCTACGTAAATTTTATGAAAGATATTCTAAAATTTTTATTGAAGACAATAAGGTTGGTGTCATAAAACTGGATGATGAGTTTGGAGCGAAATAACGAAGTCGTCGGATAACGACCGTAAAATTTTCGTCGTAAAGGTTCCGCTTTCTCCCTAGCCAGTATAGGGTTATCGTTTGCGATCATTGCCTGTATGTGATTTTAGGGTTGCACCTGTCTTAGCGGTTCACCTTATATGATTTTTAAAGTTTGAAACATCAGTGTGAATAAAATATTGTGAAGTTATAGTATTTGATTCGCTTTTTGTCTTCATAAGTATATGTGTATTCAATGTTTTTGACATATATGTAAATAATGATAACTGTCAGAGGCCGAACAAAATCTGACCTGGAATTGCATCATAATTCAGAAGATGTCTAAGTTTGGTTTAAAAATTAAAAACTTTTATGCATCGTAGGTATAAAAATACCTACGATGCATAAAAGTTCTTAGCGACGACAAAATGATAAAAGACACAGCAACGCCGGGTTTTCACTACGTATGTACGCGACATATCCGTACATATCCTTTAAAATTTCTATTTGTGAACAAAAATGATGAAGCATCGAGAAACAACGTTTTAACTCACTCACTATTGTCATGTGATTAAATTAAATTGCACCAATTGGCCGAACTTGAGCGGCATACAAAATAACATTCATGACATTCTTTTTTGTTTCTTTAGTACGAAATATTTTTTGATTTACAAATAATTGAACACAAATAATACTTTGTCTAATTGCCCAGTTTCGACACACTAGTGCGATACCCACTTCTTTTTTGCATATAATATCATCGATGGGTACCAAGATATTGCCAGGACAATAACAATAACATTGCAAATAAACTCCAAACTATTGGGTATATACTTATTTTGCCGACACGTTATAGCTATAGCCGACTGTTTTAAATATATTATGAAGGAAAATTTGCATTTAATAAATATTCCCATATGAAAGGTCGGCCTAATGTAATAGAATATTGTACTGCAGAATATTGCATACTCGTACATCCCAACCATTCTACGTGACTGAAATTATATCAAACTTTTTAACCTTGTTAATTTCCATAATGATCATATTATTTGATATTAATAATTTAAGAAATTTCTAAACAATTCTGTTCTGATTCTGTTCATCAATACAAATTATAAATTATTCAATGGTCATCATGACCAGTGGTTGAACATACACTTTAATTTTGTGAAATCTGAAATATAACATTGGCGCTTTTAGTTTTTCTAAACAGTGATAGTAGAACAGTTCTACTATCACTGTGTAATACAGTTACTGTATTACACATCTCATTTACCCACAGGTTACTATCCATATCTCTGTTATAAAATATTTCAGTCCCATCTACCGCCATTTACATATACTACGTAGAATATTAATGTCAATCGCCGCGCCAAACACATTTTAAACAACGACAAATACATTATTTTACTTAATATACATTTTGATCACAAAGCCTAAGTGGAGGAAGTTACGTATTGTAAAATGGCTGGATAATTGTGCCTTGTTACTGGCTTATTGCAACCTTTAACTAGTTAGTGTAGTTAGTAATAAGTCCATTGTCCGTTAGTTATTTACAGTGTCGGCCGGTCATAACTCAGGCGGCGATCGATGCGTCGGTCGGCTACCGGACTAATGGCCCGAAAATGTCCTGCCAAATCTGAACGGCTGGCTAGTCAGTGTCGATTTTTCACATTCGTAGTTATTTTTAAGAAGTTTAAAATTTATCCATGTTATTCATAAAGTGCCCAAAACCTAATTTGCAAGGTGTTTTACCCTTGAAAATGATTTAATCATTATCATTTTTCATATGACAGAAGGAATAAGATATATTTTCGCCTGTTTATATGACTAACATAGTTCCTGAGCATAAATATGAAAACGTACTAAATGTAAAATACATTACTTAACAACTGCAATGAAACTAACTATTCATAGGTTTAATTGACATATTCTCCAGATGTCATTTATATTGTTTATTGCAAGTTTGGTACAATCTTTTCTTTTTGATTATTCTAAATTTATTGATTGATAACATACTTATTTTAAAAAAGATCTATTGTATAAGATGTTCTATAATAATTTTTGTATCAATATTATATTAGATTCTCACGCCAAAAAAATTAAGCGATGGGTAGAATTAGACTTTTAATAGGTTGCATTCAAATGATAATAAAAAAGTGCGTCTTTTGAAGGGAAGCATCATTTATTGTAGCAAAACTCGATTACGTACGATGAAATATCTAAAACAGATCCTGTATGTCAACTTAACGTTCAATTTTCACCCCTGTGAAAAGTCACAGGTGAATTTGCGACACGTACCACTAATTCCGTTTGATCCCTTGATCCGAATAAATTGTCGTCAGGCGCTCTAGGCCTACGACGTATCCCAACGATTGTGGAGAGTTTCGTCAAGAAGCGATTGAGATAGCTTATCGAGTTGAATCGGACGATTGAAGTAGAATAAGAACGACACGCCTGTTCCGATTGTGCGGCGTTGCGTAGTTACGCTGCGTTGCTATGTTGGTGTAGGCATTTCGTATCTTACTTCTTTCTTGGCAACCTTTGTATCGTTTCATAAATTTAATTAAAAATAACCTTTTATGTTGTTTTTTAAAATGTACATGTAGCTTTTAAAGTAACATTTAAGGAGTTATGTTAATATTATTTGAAACATTTTACATGACTTTTGTGTGTATGTATAGCTTTATATAGCGAATTTGATTATCGGTCCAGACCATTGGACCATAATCAAATTCGCTCTCGATAATGTTTTTTTTTTATTGATTTATGAAACCATTGTTACCATTGTGTAATAATGGTTCATAAATAAAAAAAAAGTAGGACTTGAATCTGCTAGATAAAATTGTATTTCAATTTGTGAATTTCGACCTACTTAAGATTATGTTAATATGTTACACACATTATTATTACACTAAAATGTAATGAGAAAAGCAAGTAGATTGTTCATATTTATAAGAGCTAGGTAAGAGGCACAAATTTAGATTAAATTACAAGACCGAACTCTTTATTTTGCACCTTTCAGTATACATTACTTAAGACAATACTTATATTATGTATTGTTATATAGCTGTTATAAATGTATGTAATAGTTTTTATAGAGACGGTTTCCACCTCGTCTAACCGTGATTAATATGATGATTCTCATAAGAGCACCTGATTCATCCAATGGAATATGTACTCTTAAGTCTTTCCAGATCATAGATAAGCTCGATGTTTAAAAGCAAGGTAAAGTTCTGCATTTTTTATTTTTGGTATTTGAAGTACCGTTGTATTTATATTTCACAATAATTTGCTTTAATTTAAAGTCATGGTGGGCGCAAATAATTCATTTTATATGCATTTCTTATATTACCTGTATTTTATGATCGTGGTTTTTTTTAGTTGACCAATAATAGTATTCGGAGGCACATAATATAGATTTTCTAACTGACATATTCTATTAATTTTAATGAAATATATTTTTCAGAATATACTTAACGGAGGATTTGATATATTTCTTATTCAAATGAATCATTCCTGGATATTTTTCCTAAGATTGCAGGATTTTTAGTACATTCTACTTTGCAGCTTAGATTAGAAATCGCGTTGTTTTCTCTTTAATGTGCATATATGTTTTGGATCACTATCTATAGTTGTATACATCTATAGTATCTCACACAGGAGATGGTCTATAGCTTAGAGTATACCACACATAGTACTCAGTGTAGGTAAAAAAGTATTAATAATAGAAATGTTTTTTTTTTATTAGGAGCGCAGCGTATTCCATAAGGTTATACAAACTCTGGTATCTAGTTTCTTTAACACAGTGTATGGAAGTTGACGGAAATTATGATAAAAAAAGACAATTTGGGGCATGGCTTATTTTGCTTAGAAATCATTTTCTGATTTTAACTCTTTTCTTAATATCACTCATAATTATAATGTTTTTTAAAAGTACTCCTATCATTTGAACATATTATATATATGCTATTCTTACTTAGTATTTCTGTAATAAAAAAGGTTAAAATTTCGTCTCTTAAACACACGGAAAGTGTCACTTGTTGTTACTCTTTAAAATTTCCTAGATGTGACTCAACGCATAGAAACAATGTCAAAACAAATGTATTTTTCGTTTCCTGCACCATTATTATTTCCACAGTTTTCTGTGCGTATCACGTATCCGGTCTCATATATAACACTATGAAGACAAACGTTAACAATGCAAGTTTGCTTTATAACGTATAGTTATTACAATAAGGATCATTTTTCCATATCTATGTTATGCTATCGGTTCGATTCTACATTATGTCTTCTCATCACGTTCTGGTTCGACTACCAACTGGGCCCTGTATTATTTTTATCCGTATTTTGTTCTTATTGTGGTGGCTTTGTACGACAGTGTTGGCGTTATTAAATGTCTCATGTTCATTTAGGGGAGATAACTAACATGTTTATCAAAGTCAATTATATATATTTAATTATTTGTGTCTCTTGTGCCCATTTGCGTAGGTAACATGGAAAATGAACTGTACATTTTTGTAGCTGCCTCAATACTAGTCTATTCTAGAAATTAAACTTTAAAGTGTAAACTAATCATAGTCATTATATTAATGTACTATTGTATAATTAATATTTATACTGCCGCATTTGATATATAGACAAAGAATATTATGTATAAATATATTCTTACTTTACTTTAATTACACCTAATTAAATTATGTAGTGATTATCACTACCCACTGGTAGTAATAATCACTACATAATTATTCCAATAGTCGGATCAATCCAACAAATTACAGTTCTTAAAAGACTTTCGAATGTGATTCAAATAAAAGACGATAGTGGTATGATATAATACGATATAATTTAGCAACCTACATTGTTTTTAAAGAATTTGAATCATTTGTTTATAGATGTTGATAGTAGGCCCCTGAAGAAACTCAAAGGTAATGTGACAATCCGCATAGTCCATCGGGCTGAATAGGACCTACAAATTCCTAAACTTAATTAGGATAAGCTCCTTCTACCTGTTAGGAACGTATATATCGATGATAACAATGACAATTTACACTATCACTTAAATCAACAAAGACAACATAACATTATTCTATGTATAGTAGTAGTACCATGTGAAATCAAGAAATGACTGAATGAAGTCATCTAAAATTAGCGAGAGAGATAACTTACTTATATGAAAAATTATTAAATATATAAAATGGATAAAATTACTAATAGGCTATGTGATATCGTGGTACTTTCAAAATATATTTATCATGGTCCTAATTATTGTCAAGTATTCATATTTTGATAATAATGCTTTATAAGTTTCGTAAAGTAAGTAAGATTGGTGTTAACCAACTAAAACTTTTATATCGCATTCACTTTCCTTAGCATTTTCTAACGACGTTAAATATAAAAAGAAATCTTTTTAGCACTCGATAAGCGTTATGGGCTAAGCAGCTGCCACTTTAACAAATTATTGGGAGATTTTCGGGAAAAAAGTTGTCACCCCACGAAAAGAGGGTAAACGTCGTATTTGATAGCTTGATTTTGGAGGGGCGTACGGAGAATGTTAAATTACAAGAGAAATGAAAGATAATAGGAGCCCCTGCTCTTAACGGCAAAAAGTTCCTACTTTACATGGAAAGGCAAGAGGGAAAAAGTTTATATCCCAAAAGATTTAACGTTTCAACCCTAAATGCAATGGAAAATTGCAGACTTCATTCTTTATTTATTCATGATTTTAGGTATACAGTGGTTTCAGTTTGTTTTTATATTAAGATTCGTTTTAATCTTTTAAGGATTTTTTGGTAGGTGTGGCTTAGGCAACTTAGTATGTGAATTTGACTGACAATGACTGACAATGACTATGTGAATTTATAAAAAACCTAGCAACCACGGCTATGCCAATATTACTATTTTTGTTCGGGACTCTTTTATGTGTAATGTTTTTCTATGACTTTTTGACTGTACAACTTCTGTCAATGTCTGAAATAAATAAATCCATCATCTTGAAAATACCCAATATTTTATTTCAAGAATTTAATAATAACCGATTAAGTAAATTCACGGTTTTATCCTCATCAATTTTAACTCTTAGAGATTAGCGCAATCAATCAACTTCTCAGTTTTTTATTATTAGTATATATATATATATATATATATATATATATATATATATATATATAAGCTACTTACATTTTCATGAAATTTTTTCTCTAGTTGAATTTTTATCTTCAACTAGAGATTATTCATTTTTTTGTTGATCCATATACGTTACGTATAGTTGAAACAGATAAATATTAAATGTGCGGCATAAGTAGGTATATCGATAGGTTTCCTAGGAAAGTCCATACGAAGTGACACTCATCCAGAGATACATATTTTGTAACGTCGAAAGTCGGTAGTGGGGTAGCCATTTGCTCCTTGACAGCGTAAAGTAGCTTCCTTGAGCTGGGACATTCTACGACTCATCCACTCTAGTCATAGTATAACTAAATTAAGGTTTGATATTTTCTGTAGCTATTGCGAACCATAGTTGATAAATTGAAAAATGACGATATCTATGCTATAACATACTTATTATTTGTGTTTTAAAATCCCCACAAATACTATAGTTTTCGGTTACAGTTTGGCTCTAGTTCTGCAATAGGTCCGACCAATATATGAAATGGCACCGACTTTTCTATACAAGCATAAATACATTTACTAATGAAAGTTTAACATTCATAATTATATTGACTACCTGTTATTACATTTCTCTGTCCAGATCCTGTAGAAAACAGGCATATAAATATATGCCACTAATTTGATGTAGGCGCTAAGGTGAAGTGAATATACAAAGTCGGTTCAACCTGCTACCTACTACCACACCTACTGTCACAGTTGTTATTAACTCTCACAACGAGAGAGAGAGAGGAAAGAAAAGGGAAATACATTTATTTAATTTTAACAATTTATTACGAACTAATAAATACGAACGTATAGTAAAATTTTGGATAAATATTTTCATAATATTAATTAATAGTACAATAACAAAACATTGACAATACCCCAAAAGCGATAAACAGCTTTACTAACATTTCGTAAAGCCATAATGATTGCAATAAATTGTATGATCTATTTACAAACAAAAGACCGATAAAAATACGGTGTACATTTTAGTTACAATATCAAAATATTAAAGCTATGCAAATGTTACACATGGCCAATGAGACAACAGTCTTACATCTATAAACAAGGATACTTCGATAACATATAAAATTGTTTCAATCTCTTTCGAAGTCATAGTATTTTATTAGGTGTTTATTATTTAATACGACTTATTAAAACATTATAATTGTTAAAAATTTCGAAAAGAGATTAAAATGACTTCAACACTAGTGCAACAATTTAGATAGGTACTATTTATAGAAAATATAGTGCTTATTTATCGCGATATGGCGTAGACAGTTTCGGGAAGACGGAGGAAGACTCTATATCTTATTTTAAGTAATCTATTTCTTGTGAAGGTTCTTTTAGTACAAAAAATACTGTAATACTACAGCGCGTTATAAAGTTGAAAGATTACATTTTATTTTAGTAAGTATAAAAGTACAAAATGAGCAAGACAATAGATTTAACAAAAATTAGAGGATTTCGTTGTGGTAACTGTATTTACATTCTTAGTAAAGTTTCACTAGTTAATTATGCAAATGTTACGGTAAAAAAATTGTTAAGAGCACAAGAAACAAGAAGCTTTTGTTTTGTTTATAAAAATACAGGTAACCTCAGGATCATTATGAAGCTATATAAATACGAGTATATCTAGAGTACAAAAACAGTCTCCAGATTAAATTCGGTAACGTAGCTTATTATTGATAGTTAATTTTACAAATAGTTTGCATTTGTATATTTAAAATTAGAAGTCACTTATTTCTGGATCCGTATCAGCGTATTTACAAGTGAATGGATTTCGTAACCACGAGCAAAACGAACGATCGCTATGTTGTTTGTATTTAGCAGTTGTGTGTTTTTTTGCATGTGCACGAGCGACTGCCGCACGTCTTGTTGGATAGGAGTCTAAAGAAGAGGCATCAGAGTCTCTTGGCACGGAATCATATCCTGATTCTGCTCGTCGAGATGTTGCTGCTGGACTGTGTTTTCCAGTTCTTGGTGTAGATTCATGGCCACTGTCGTAACCGTCAGGTTTTGAACCAGCGACTACACGTGCTATACTTTTATCACCCTTTTCACATTTTTCTAAACGCGGTTCAGTTATTACAACTGAAGGTGTAACTTCTAGGTGTAAATTGGACTTTAACTCTCGAAATGTATTCAATGATGGGGCACCGCTTCCTGGGAATCTTCTTTCTTCGCGCAAATTAGGATCTGAGGCACCGTCTGGGTGTCTTAATGAAGCTATTCGGGAATCAGTTATATCATTCCCTCTATATCTTTCAAATGGGCCGAAGCTTTCGTTATGAGTTATGTCTATATCTTGATATGCACTACACTCGCCAACTGCACTTCCTGGCCTTGACATGGATCTCCTACAACTATCACATATTTTATCACTAGGTCTATATGCTGGCTCACTGTAAACAGAACCATCACCATGATATTCTTCCGTATCTCGAACATTTGAAAGTGATAAAGACTGTAATTGTGGTGCCATTGTTCTAGCATCCGGTAAGTCATTATTACCTAAAATTTGTCTAGAGCTATATAGTTCTGCAAGGTTTATTATTTCATCAAGTCTAGACCTAGAGGATCGTAAGCTTTGATGAGTATTAAAATCTCCTAATGGTTCACAGCTAAAATTTTCTATAAAAAATCCCATAGTTTGTCTAAGATACGCTTCATTTCTTATTTGTCTCTCTACTTCACTATATAGCGATAAAGTATCAGTAAAAGTAGATGCTACAGTTAAGTTTTCTTGACTTAGTATTCTAAGCGGGTGATCCTCACTTTCTTCTAGATCTATTTCAGGTAAAGGATTTTCTGATAGTCCCATACAAAAAGCAATATCCTCTTCTGTTACTTGTAGACAACTGTCTTGCATAGGTACAGGTTCTAAGGGTTCTTCGACTTCAATAATTTCTAGTATTTCATCATCGTCTTGTACAGGACCCTTACTCATTCCATGAGAATCAATGTCTCTGCTATGGTTTGATACAAGTTCGTCATCCATTCTTAACCTTTCTTTGTACTTGACATCTAAGCTTTCAACGGATACTTCTCGACTGCTTAAACTAGTAGGCTGTATAATAGGCAATGCTGGAGGAATTTCTGCAGATTCTTCACTGTCTTCGTCTTCTTCTATATCTGCCTTAGCAGAAGGTTTAGCATTGTTTCTTTTTGTAATTAGATAATGATCATTTACAACTAGTCCGACATTTTCTTCTTCTATTGCTATTCCCTTAGAGCTTGATTTAAGGCCAGTCCTAATTGTGGATTCCTCAACATTAATACGTCTTACTGTTTCTCTAATAATTGGTTCAATTCTAACAGATTCAGGTGGCTCTAACAATCTTTGAGTAGGATCTTTATGGATTTTATGGCTCGGTGAATTATGCCTTGACCTATGAATTTGCGATGTTTGATTTTCTACCCATTTTCGAATCATGTTTTTTTTGTGACTATCCATATATCCATAGCCAATGTTTTCATTACCTTGTGTATTTAATACGCCGATATGTAAAGGTATGGAGCTAGATGAAGCTACGGGTGGATCTACCTGAGAAATGTGCTTAGGCTCCTGCATCGGTCCATCAATCCAAGTTTCACGTTTTTTACATTGTGTTTCCTTGATAATATGTCGTGCCTCTACTAATTTTGATTTTGAAATTCTCGGTCCATCAATCCATTGCTCATCGCTATTTTTACCATCTTCGGGAAATTGTTTTTGGGACCCTTTTTTTATCGTAGTGCCCTTAGACGTAGAATGAGCTGGTGATGCTTTTGGCGAATGAGTTGTAGGGACAGTAGCAGTTTTCAAAGGTGAAGATTTAGGTGATAAGTGTATTTTATGTACAGGACTTTTTTCTTCAACAACTTTCGATAGTGATGATTTATGGCGCTGATCAGCTGCAGATCCTCTTAACGCTTTACTAAGCACACATCTATTATCGCCTGAGTTTATGTGTGGTATATAAACAGGAGGATGTTCACCGTCTGTAGCATCATCAAGTGGACCTACATAGATGACAGTATCGGCAGATAAGTCACTACTAGAAGGATCTGGTTCACTACTGCTTGGTTTCGATGCATCCTCACCAGAACTCCCACCCGACCCTGCGTTATTGTTAGATGAAAACTTCATTTTTCGTCGTCTTAATCTATGTATTCTGGATGCTAGCTGCAAGGTAGTTAAAGTGTCAGAGTAATTCTGCACATTTGGCGAAACGTGCACTATCATGGAGGTGTGACATGTAAGTGAACCAAGGCATTCCTTTAAAACGTGTGTAAGATTATGATCCCTGTATGGTAAATGTCTTTGGCCATTGAAAATGGCTAGTAAAATATTTCCTAAGCCTGATAGTGGAATTCCTCCATTCGTTTTCCCACGTTCAGAATTTCCTAGATCGATTAGATGAAGGCGGCTCCGCCCACCAGCAACTGAAAATAAACAGGAAAAAATAAATTGAAACTGTATATTATAATAGTTTATTATTTGCCTAGTGAATAGGTGTCACGAATTAGGTTATGTAACGTTTGTTTATATAATAAAAATAATGACAATAAGAAAGCATTATAATTCGTCAGTATGTCATAAATCTACGATTTCAATATAAATACGTTAACATCATATAAAATTAGTAAATTAATTTATCACATTAGAGATAAAATGTGGATTGAATTATATTAATAGAATGAAAACAATACACTAATAAAAAATTCTTACCTGCTCCTTTACCACCCACACTATACTGGTATATGTGCAATGTATACAGTAAGTGACTATCTTTTCCTTCCTCTCTAGCACCTCTAGTTGCTAACGCTGCATCTAAATAAAAAGCAGCCTGTTCAGCGCTGTGCACACGCAATTCTGCTTGGTTTTGTAAATGGGTTCCAAAGAGTGGATCATCTCGGAGATATACGCCAGGTGATTGCTCTGAATCTGCAACAACAATTTAAGATTTTGTAATATTTGTGGTTGAAGCTATCGGGAGTTGATAGGGAGCTTCGAGAATCTCGCTTCCATACATATTACATACGTCCATTCATCGGTTTTATGGTCACTTCTTATTGGGTAAGTTCGCCGATTTGTTACAGATTTTTTGATGTAGTATACGTAAAATTATGATAAATGGTAAATAAAAATGGTGACGCATTATATAAGTATGGTATTGACTTATTATTTAAAATATTAATATAGGTATAAACTGTAATTAACTTATATATTAGCTGAGGGGAATTCTTACTAATATTATAAAACGGAAAATGAGTTTGTTTGTTACGCTTTCATGACGTAACTACTAAACCGATTCCTTTGAAATTTTGCAGACGTAAAGATAAAAGTCCGGATTAAATAATAGGGTACTTTTTATCCCGGAAAAATCGACAGATCCCACGGGATGAGCAATAAAGGCTTCGCTCAAAAACTACTGCACAGTTTTCATGCGGTGTTCATCAATAGATAGAGTGATTCTTGAGCAAGGTCTTGCGGTATTTTTTACCTCGGAAAAACGGATAGTCCCACGGGAAGCGCAATAAAACTTTCGCGCCATAAACCGACTTTCACGCATATGTAGCCGTGGGCAAAAGCTATGGCCCTTAACCCTCTATAGACCCAATCTCGAAATCCACGCGAGCGAAGCCGCGGGCAGAAAGCTAGTAGTGAATAAAATGATGACATTGATACCATACAGTAAATTGGTTCTATTAGAAATTAGAATCCTTTTAAAATTTTAGACATTTAATAATTATAAAAATTATTATATATTTAAAGTTTTAAAACATAATTTACTTAATAACTTACCATTCTGATATGGTGCTAATAAATCTCTGATTTGGTTCGTATTGGTGCACAGTTCCACAGCGGAGATCCTGACAGAAAAACGAGTACCGCATTTGTGCCGCTGCTCAGCTATGCCTCGGAATAACCATGAAATAGCGCATGGTATAGCACCCAATGAACTCGTAGTATCCGGCTGCCCCAACATAGTATAGGATTTACCTGGACAAAATAAATATAACTTTGACGGTCAAAAACTATTTGGATTCACTGTCCATATAAGGCATATATATATATATTTTATTGCACAGTTAGACATAGGTAATATAAAATGTATAAGAAATAATATTTACAATGGTGGACTTATCTCTAATAGAGATCTCTTCCAGCCAACCAAAACGGATGTCCTGAAAGAAGTGTGCGGGAAAGCTTTATGTGCAACTTTTATTTAATAATACGAGTATATTACTATATATATTATAATTTAATAATATTTTACTTATAAAAAAATGAATACATAATAACAGTACTATATATGCTTTTAATAAATAAATATATACATATATACATACTAACACGTTATGGTTAATGATTGACATGATGGCATATAAGGTTAAGTAAAATTAAGGCGAAGTATACATATATGTATATAGCGCGCGAAGGGACTTGTTAGATTCGAGTACGGTGACACAGAACTAGGGGTTCACCGGTTTACCACTGTGATATTGTGGTGAAGGTGGCGAATTTCGTGAGACGGTGGTATAGAATCAATAAGGGGCATGAGAAACAGGCAGAATAAAAAGGGCCACGTCCCGAATAAAAGGAGATAAGGAAAATAAAGTTAGCGGTAACAGTGGCTACACGGACGCTGATTGGGAGTAAGGATGTCCAGTCCAGTCCAGTCCAGAATCCCGTGGATCACAAAATGTCGCACTTCAGAATAAAATATTTGCATTATTTGTAGGTATACTTCAATTTGGTAGCTTTAAATTTTTATTTAAAAATATAGTATTACTCAAGAAATTTGTAGAATAAATTGTAGTCTGCAGTTACGTAAAGGTGTAACGATATAATATAACTTAATGAACATTTATATTCGATTTTCAAAGTATCAAATTTATCTTTTAATCAAAACTAATATTATGGCTATCTATGTCAATTGTCTTGGGCTCACTAAGCGCTTAGTAATTATATAACAAATATGCTACTAAAAAGTCATTACTGGGATAAAATTCCAGCAGCCGGGAACTATTATTGGGAATAATCGAGTTTTTCTAGATTAATGGGTTGCATCTGTTAGTACTTATTGAATCATTGACTTAATGAACTACACACTTCTGACTTATAAATGTAATTTGATTCAATTCAATACTCTCTGAAGAATGTATCAATATATAAAAAGGTTCCAAATAAATCTTTATAGTACTCAACTCAAACTCTAAATTACCATACTCGCAGTTCACCCTTTAACAATATATGATCATGGCAAGTTGTGGTGTTGACTTGTTAAAACTACAAATGGTGTATTTTCATGGGGTTGTAATCCCGTTTGCAGACAAGTTTACAAATTTGGGCTTGATAATTGATAAAAATTTGACATGGTCGAAGCATATCAATGAAGTGAGCCGTGGCATGCATTTCTCTTATCATTCTCTCAAACGTCTTCAGTACTTTCTGCCTTTAGAGACCAGAGTTACATTTGCTCAATCTCTACTACTCCCCACCCTTGACTACGTTGACGTTTGTTATCTAGATGCAACCGAAGACCTTTTAAATAAGTTAGGGCGACTTCAGAACTTGGCAATCAGATTTATTTATTGTACACGTAAATTCGAAAAAATCTCTGAATATCGCTCTCGTCTAAAGTGGCTGCCCATCAGATATCGACGAGATATGCATATCCTATGTCTTGTTTTTAAGATTCTCAATACCCCTACATTTCCTCAATACTTACGCTGTAGATTTGACTTACTGCCACCTTCTATTACCCGGCCTCAGCGCGCCTGTGTGTCATACCTTATTTTAAATATATCTCTTTCGAACTCCAAATTCTACTCCGCTTCTTTACTGTTCGTGCTGCTAGATTGTGGAATGAGCTACCAGTCAGTGTTCAAGATTGTCTATCCATTGCTTCTTTTAAGCGCAATCTAAAGGAACACTATGTTGTGTATCAAATTAATTCATCATATCTATTTTAATAATGTATGTATAGTATAAATATGACGCTTCTATTATTTATATTTTGAAAAACAATTGTATATAAATACTGTGACTCAGCAAATTTTTCTTTTAAAATTTCACAAAATCATCTAGGCTGGAGGAAATCTCTCTAACGGATAAGTCAGCCTTTGGACCAATTAACTTGATATATGCTATTTCTTTTTATTTTAATGTATCTTTGTTTTATTGTGTACAATAAAGAGTTTATATATTCTATAAAAATAATTCTTGTATTCTATTTTCTTAGAAGATTGAAGATTACGCTCATTTACACATAATAATTTTAGCTCATCCATAAAATAGCGCTCGGTGGATACACATCAGCCACGCGCTTTTGTGTTAAGCTTGGCTTTAGCAGGATTTGGTTGGGAGCTGCCTCAAAGTTTCATTCCTAAGGTTTTCATTCAATTTACATTTAAATGCGTCATCTTTGCGGTAGGGTAAGTTCATTATAATTTAGTTAATATATTAAAATAAGCAGAATAACGTATTAAAATCTAAACTCATGCAAACATAATATATAAGTAACGAAACGTCTTGTTTTTAAGATTCTATTTTATATTTTTATATGAAACAGTGACTTATAAGGTATGATATTTTTTATTTGATAATACACATAATGGACAAGCAGGTGACAGTAGTACGAGTAGAAAAAGAGGATACCATTTAAATCCTATTAATATTATAAACGCTAAAATTTGTAACTACTGAACGCATTTTTGTGTAATATGGTATGAAGATGGTTGGTGGCACCAGGAAGGACATAAGATAACTTAACCGCGCAAAAAAATCTTTTCTATAGGATAATATTTATTATATAACACGGATGAAGTTACGAGTGCATTACATAAAGCTGATGGTCTCCTACATTATTATTTTTTTAATTTCAGACGTTCAGGAGTCCTATTTATTATGAAACAAACGTAATGAACATATAGTATTGAGGACATGAAGAAAAACAATAAAATCAATACCGCTGTGGCACATCCTTATTAATTTTGAAAATGTCTTTTATTTGCAAAATTTATCTTCTGAGCTCCCAAAATTTATTACTTCATAAACCGTATATGCTATCGTACTTCTAAAAGAACTAAATTATAATCGACACTTCTATCCTAATAAGTCTAAAAACTAACCACTAAAGAAGTGACTGAAATTCTAGACTACCGCCATTTTCAGGAGGAAAATTTGCATTCGAATGGAAAGAGTGCAAGCACTTAATTGAAAGTTTGATAAATAGGAAGGGACCTGGCTTTTAAACACCAAGAAGCCCTGGAGCTTTGCATTTTCATTAACGAGTGCAACTATGCTGGTAATGAGTGAGGTTACTATCTAGATTTGTTAATAAAGGGATATACTCTTTGTTTGCTACATATAACTGCATGTGTAGTAGCAGTACTATAGAGTTCGTCTCCGCAACAGTGTATTAAAAGATAAGACCAAAATAACGATTATAATAGATTTAGAGAGTAACTGTGGTGCTTGTTTGTCAAAATGCTATTCCATTAGTTTTATTTTTGTCAACAATAGTAACTATTGCACTAGTTTTATATTTGATTAAATTATAACTATTAAAGACACTAGACTATTATATTACTTTCATAAAATTTTATAAATGCTCATATTAGTAAGTTGGTGTTTCGCTTTTTCCGGGATTTGTGCTAGGTACAAAAAAAATCAGCAAAAATCAGAAGCAGCTTCTGTTTTATAAGTAAATACTAAACAGTTACCAAGTCCTGCGTGTCCAAAGCAAAATAGGCAGCCGTCGGTTCCATTGATGACCGCGTGGATTACATCCGTTAACGCGCTTGCACATATTTCAGTCTGAAAAAGACAGATCCTGTTAGATACACAAATACTTTTGAACAATAATTTTATCTAGCCAATAAAGATCAGATAGCAGACGATATAGCAGAACATAAAATCTTAAAATTATTTTCTTTGTGGCATATCCAAAATCCGATCGAGTACTTAATAAAGAATTAGCAATACAATATATATATATATATTATATATATATACATACATATATATATATATATATATAATATAGTATACATATTGAATAAGTACAAGATGATAGGACTTACTTCTAAATCATATTCATAAATATGTAATAAAATGTTGATTATATACAACGTACAATGTATTGAATTGACAAAAAGGTATGTATTTATTAAAAGAATAAAAATAATAAACATCGTTAAGAAAGAAAAAAATACTAAGTTGAAGCAGCTTTTACGTAACGTACGTATACTTTTCAAATATAATTCTGCACGATTTGGTGTTTACGACGCAAATTCGCCGGCTGCGTTTTCTTTTGGTGAGTCCCAGATAATTAAACAGACTTAGGCGAGATGCCGAGATTACACAAGGTAGGGTGGATGCGAAAATTGAATTAAACAGGACAAATGCCATCATCATGACGATATAATATGACCCAACAAATTAAAATTATTAATAATAATTGACGGATCTATTTTAGCTATAACAGTACCAACATATATATATATATTCCGTTTCTTACCACTAGCTATATATATATATATATAGCTAGTGGTAAGAAACGGAAAGGTTCTAGAATGACAGACATATGCTGGAAAACACAGCATTGCCAGGTCTAAAATGGACGGATAGAGACGGTCATAAGATGCGCAGATAATTTTGTGATGATCGTAGAAAGATGCTGGATACTACCAGCGCAGGATCACTCCGTTGGAGATCCTTGGAGGAGGTTTATGTATAGTCTATTGACAGAAATTATAATGATGATGAGTAGCAAAATATATAGCTTTATAAATTAGCTTGGGTCCCATTATTTGCATCGTGATTAAAAATGAAAAAGTACACGTATTACTGTTACTTGCATAGAGTTTATTGGTGGAAAAAAATCTTATTATCTAGTGGGTACATGTTTATTGATCCAATTGAACGATCTAGTTTTATGACGTAAATAACAATAATTCAAATAAAATACCGAATATTATTGTGAGGGTAAACAATGAAATTAAATATTGTTAAATTACATGTACTGTCTGTGGCCTATTTTATCTAATGGTGATGGTTCGCCCAGTCTGGTTGCTAATCTCGGTAAGCCCGATCGAAAGCCTGTCGCTGCATCGATGTTGGCCAGACGGCTATGATCCGACATCGGTTTAAAATACGCGGCAGAATTATTATGCAAGTGTCACGTAATAGTATTGATAAAAGATGGGGATATGCTATTAGACGTAACAATAATAACGGTCGTATAAACTTTTTTTAATATTAAGAATCCGTATTAATATTATACATTATAGATCTAATATTTTATATCTATGGATAAATATTAATACAGCTTAAATGTTTTAGTTTAAAAAAAAAATGTATATTAATTAATATTTGAGGTACATATAAATTAGAAATTATATAGACTTTCGATGCTTGTCTAAGACCTAAAAAACCTAAAACTTTCGAAGTTAACTGACTACAAAATGACAACAAATGACACCGCTAGTCTGCTATTAACACAAAAAGACTCTCAACAACTCACTCTAGATAGCTGTAGACGCAATTGAGCTTCATTTAATTAATTTCTCATATGCTGATGTAGAGCATGATGAAGATACTTGTATCAAAAAATTAATTATTCAGTTTAAAATAATGTGTATAATAAATAGAATTTTGATCGTGATATTAGGTTGAAATTGATATGTAGAACTAGACACTTTGCAGATTTTTCTATTTCCATACTAAATTTCTTATTTATATTACGATTTTCTTAATATTTAGTAACCAAGAAATATTTTTTTTAATTTAGACACGCAAGTTGATATATATATATGTACATATATACATACTAATTAATAGCAATAATTTATGTCGAAAAAGTTGTTTTTAGACAGTAAAATCCCTACGAAAATAGGCTATTTCCGAGACACACATTTTCAGTTTTAAAAAATTAATTATCATTGTCAAAAGTAATAGAAAACAAAAAAACATATTTTTTTATAGCTTTAGAATTTAAAAAGTTAAGTTATATGTACGAACAAAAAATAAATTTAAATAAGGTTTTAAGATATGTATTAGAATGACATTTGAATTATGCAAGTTTCTACATTAATCTCACTCTGCATTGTTTCTACAAAGGCTAAGGTACTGTCTAGTCGTATCTAACCGACGACGTTTCCACTTCACTTGTTGACATTGTCTCAAGACGTCCTTCCTTTATAATAACAGATATTACACGAACGTCCAGACAAGTTTTAAGCACGTTAGACTCTTGTCTACCCATTTCCGTTAAGCATTGTCTTAATATCCATATTCAACGGCATTATTCTCGCAAATCATTGAACAGTATTAAATGTTAAATTTGTGAATATTTTATTACTTTATTCTTTGGCAGTCAACTAATACAGTGAATTTTTCAGGAGACAAAAATAAACTTTAAGTCAGGCTTGCTGTCAATAATAAAAAAGATGGACTGAACTGACTGAATGATAATGTTAATGAAAAATTTTAGCTTAGTGGTGTTTGCAAGACCGTAATTATAGCAGAAAAGTTATTGGCTTTATCCTAAATTTTATTCAAAATTAAAATAATAATCGCCTGATTCAGAAACTCTTTACTACCTACAGATTGCGTTGATGCTTCTAAAATGCTACCTACCTTAGTACATTAGGTACCTACCTTAGTACACCTACTCATATTATTTTAATTAGTTGCAATCTTAATTTCTAGTTACTAATTATGATCGACATCCAATAAATCATATAATTATTACTTTTCTTTAATCAATTCAATGAAAACTCTTTTTTTTAATATAAAATATGATTAATTTTCACTAGAGTTTTTAAAGGATCGGCAACGCGTTCGTGGTGTTGTAGGCTCCCATAGGCTACAATGACTGCTTACCATCAAGCAGACCGTAAGCCTTTTTGCCACCATAATGGTATGAAGAACTTTTAGATCTTTATACCACTATAGTATTATTATACTCTATATAATATTTGCAGACATCGTTACATACACACTCGAACTAGATTGCGTACACTCATCAATATCTAATATCAAATCTGATTACAGATATACCAACTGCAATGCAATTACAATACGTGTACATTAAACCCTAGATCTGTAATATATGGCCAACTGTGTAGTAGATAAAGAGGATTACATCGTATTAATGGGATTGTTGAATGCTCACATCGCATCCGGACCAATTTACGCCACATAACTTCATAATGCGGAATTAGGCACTGTAAATGCTCTCATCTTGATTTGTAATTAAAGCACGGCATAATAGGGAACTTACTTTACAATGATAAAGAGTATGCACATTCATTGCAATAAATCTGGATCAAGTAGCTATAAAACAGTTGTTTTTATTATATCTTTTTTGCACAGCATTGAAAAAGTGTAGGTACTAATAGCGGACATAATGCCATGGCCATTCTCTCCCAAGCAACCAATAAGTCTTGCACAAAATTGTAAAGGCAGTGCAAATGTGAACACAGCAATAACTATATTTACGGTATGAACTGCATTACAACTGCATTATTCACTTTTTAATTTGTAAGCCAATGAGAGAAAATTGCTACACGTCTCGGTACCCGTGGGGGCGAAAAGTGATTCAACGTAATAAAGTAGCTACTTGTGAAATGAAGTAGCTACTTTATTACGTTGAATATTCGAGTAGCTATAGATAATAAAATAGATTCGGTATGTGAAATGATGAAAGAAAGGAGAATTTAAGTTTTGAGCCTACACAAGACAAAACGGTAAGGTAGTAATAATAGACCGAATCCATTGACATTACACATTATATTGGTCGAGAGCCCGAGTATTAACAGAGGCTGTCAGGGGTTCTTACATTCCGAAAGTATGAACGAATGTGTAACTAAAGTGCTTTACTGGATGGAGTTAAAAAGAATGGTCACGAAATTATGTTAACTATGCACAGAATAGATAAGATGAATGATATGGGAGAAGTATGCTATAGATTATCTTGCAGTGGAATTTTAATATGTTATGTTTAAGCATAAGATCCACATATATCTCTACACAAGAGAAGGAGTTTTGCAGAGCGTGACGATCGTGCTCTTCAGATGTCAAAAAAATGAAATGGCAAAAATCGAAAAGGCATACTTATGTGGTTTAAACACGTAGAAAGGATGGACGAAAAAACGACTGATGTATGAAATTAAATCAAATACGATTAGGCAATTTGATAAGGTACGAACTTATTTGGGCCAAATAGAAGATGTTTTGTAAAAAAAAAGGGTCAGGTTACTACCCTTAAGCGACATGTGTGCAGGAAGTATTATTGAAAGTCGGGGAAATATAGGTTCCAAGGTTCATTATTGGATCAAAAAATACTATCTCTGTCCACACCCAAGAGAAACAAACGTAAGTGTAATGTATATGAAACAGAATTTATACACTAGTAATAACTAGATAGCGATATCCAACAAATACAATGGCATTGTACAAAGTTCATATAAAAAACTACGTTGTCGATATCGTATTAAAATAGTGTCAATATTTCAATGTTGTTACAAGCAAACATCCAAACATTAAAATGTTTATAGTACGATGAAAGAACGGCTCCTGTTTTCTTGGAAATATATTCGACACGGGAATTTCAGGAAAATGCAGCAAATATCAAAGCTTAAAAATGCTCGAGCTTATGTCGGTAAATTTTTTGAATGAATGGAATATTTCTGTTGTATGTTTAACATATACTATAAATAGTACCTAGATATGTTAAATCTATGGGAACATGGAAACTGACTAATTTACACATGTTAGAAGGTGCGAAGTCGTATTCGAAGGAGTCGACAAAGGGTACTGCTACTATATAACTGAGAAGTATTTGGGCAGAAGAATTAAGCTCAACCTGTATTACAGGAGGACATTATAAAAATTGGCGAAATATGTTTTTTTTTATTACACCACTACCTAGTTCCTTCGTGGAGAAGTATCTTGATTATTTGTATATGGATTAATCTTAAAAAAGAACATGGTATTTCATCTTAACAATAGCGACGATAAAAAGTACTTTACCTAGATTCCTCAATAATCAAGAAACTGGCTATATTGCATCTCATTTTTAGGACAGAACAAATAATAAAACGTTTCACGCAAGAAAGTTTTACATAAAAAATATATTACTCATTTTTTTTTTGACATTAGGAAATATACCTGGGAGTCGTCTTGAGAAAATATTGCGTCGAATGCGAACATCTTAGGCGCAGCTACGCCAACTCTTCGATCTTCGGGTGCACTCGCCGCTGGCGGCACGTTTTCACACAGGCTCACTTGCTTTTTGCGTTTATCCAGTGAGAATGTTTGTGTGCCGCTCGTAAATGGACCTTCGCCGGGAGCACCAACTCGGAGCATCACTTTAACCTATAACAAGAAAGGGTTAGATTATAAGTATTAAATTAAATTTGAGTATAATGTAAAAAACATGTTACATGAAAAAATACTACTCTGGCTTATAAGAGTAATACTTATGTTAAGAATACAGTTGAAATATATTTTTATAAAATTATTTATAACTAATAATAATAATTTGGTTTACTTATTTCTTATTTCTGTATATAATATGTTCTCTTTTTTACGACTGCAAAACGATGTCTTTCCTATTAGAAACGGTCTGTATAATTTAAATAATAATAATAAAATTTTGAGTTACTTAATAAATAAACAATTGATTATAATGAACAATCGTTTCACATATGAAATGTATATTTGGCGATATAAATGATTACGATACCTTTGATATTCATCAAAGTGACTTATTCTACGAAATGGGGTCTTTTATTACCCATTTACCTAGAAAGCCACAAAGGAAAATAACATTTCAACTTTAAAATGGTGATAAATAATATAAATTCTCCATAAAATTGTACATATCTTTTTGATCAGCCAGTAAGTGATTTATTTTTATATTAAAGGATTTTGCCATTTAATAAAGTTACATTACACTTAATAATAAGTTGTAAATTTAAGTTAAATTGTACCTTTAATGGATACAATAGCAAACTTCCGTAACCGCAGACCAGACCAGTCCGTAAAAATTTAAAGTTGAATTAACCCGGCGTGAATGAGGTGAGAAATTGTTACACCAGCTATGAGGTGGGAATGATATACCCAAAATTTTGATGTAAAATTGTTGATACTATGATTATGTAATTAGCATTAATGCTTAAGATATATTAATAATAGTAACTATTCAACAAGATTAGTAAATAAATTTTTTATTGAAATAACAAAATATCTAAATTATTTTCGAAAAATACAAATTTAGGCAATTAATTTCTTTTGCCATAAAAATCTAACAAAATTCCATCTTTGGTAAATCAATATAACAATAGTGTCTTCTAATTATTATAAATAAAAAAGGAACTGAAATGTCTTGTGAGATCATGTAATAGAGCACCAAAATTACACCTACAAATCAACACAATTCCGTACCCGAGCCGCGTGTACGCATGTGTATTTGCCGTCGCCGCCGGTGCAACACTAAACTCGATACTGTACCTCACCCCTTGCATCTTTACCTCCAGGTACTGAAACACCAGGACTTGCATGGCAACAGTAACATTAAAATATCTGCGTTTAGAAACTTTTCGGGTATGACATACCCAACCTCACTCACGCCGGGTTAACAGTCCTATAGTATTTTTTGGTTACAATTGTGGAGAGAGTGACAATAAAATATCGTATACCAAGAAATATAGCATAAAATCAATTATTTACAAACTGTTATTCTGTTGGACTTACCAAATCTTTGCTTATCGAGCCAAATCCGAGTAACGGCTTTCAATTGAAACTACGCTCTACACAAATATTAGGGAATTAACAATGGGTTAGCACAACAAGTTGACTGAGAACATTGCTAAATGGTTTCCTTAGCGGTTCGTACTCAACAGGATTATTTATTATACATATAGTAATTTGAAATGGGTAGGTCCATTTCTAATTACATTGATTAATTTTAGGTCTTATATATAAATATTATATAAGGAATGGAAGAAAAAGATCTACTGCGCCGACCCCAGATAATGGGAAATGGGCAAGAGGATGATGATATATAAATATTATATACGTAATAATAATATGATTTTACGTTTTTTTTTGCTGTTAAAGGTAGAGGAGTTAGTGGTCATCTTGAAGTGTACATTATGATGACATTGCAGTAAAATATATTTAAGTAGTCACATCGGAATACCTTAAAATATTAAAGTATTTACTTTACGCTTCTTGGAACGTGGGCCGGTAAAATATCTACATAAATTATCACCAAAGTTCAAAGTCTACGTTAAAATGAAATAAAAGCTATTATGGGTTAGAAAATTTTAAGAAATATGTCGATAGGATATAAGTGAATTCGAATTTGCAACATCAATATTTAAAAACATAAGTATAAATAATCGAAAATCGAGAGTATCCCTCACTGAATCACTATCACACATAAACTGAATCACATATTCGTGAATTAAGTAGCACCCTTGCTATAAAAATATTATTTTGTTCAATTATTAGTAGTTTTAGATTAATTCCATTTCCACGAATATTACATTTAGCTCTATCTCGTATATGTCGTTCGCTAATCAACCGACATATGTGAAGCTCAGTCATTGTTCGAATATATTTATTTATGAGGTGATTAATCGATATATAAGTAATATCGGTGCCTCTAAGGTAAAATATAAATAAAACTAGGTAGGTGACAAATAGTATATTATATATATATTCTTAGACAGATTAAAAGGCGAGGTACAACTCCTCGATCAGCCAGTAATGTATACTGAATGAACATTTTACAACATCTCATTCTTGATATTACCATACTGTAACCCTGAACTACGAAATATTCACTAAGGTTAAGCTAACGAAATGTATCTTGCCTGACAAACTTTTAGCTTTACTTGTTTGGTGTGTTCATACGTTATTTATTAGTCAAGTACTGTGAGAACGTTACTGAATCACGATCTGAGTAATTAGTTGAATTAATCACATCTCTATAAAATTTGAATTTGTAACACCACAGCTAAGCTTGACAGGATGTTGTACTTGTATGTACGACTCCGAGATGGTATGATAATGAAAGTGTATTTATTACTTATAATGCCAGAAGAGGGTTATGTTTTTCTAGAGTAAGAATGTACTAGTAAATTTGACTGGTATGCTATATCCCTGAAATACCAGATAGCCTAAGCTTGAGAGGTATTGTTAGATTTATATTTAGTGTGAGAGCGACACTTAAATTACCTTTTTTACTTTTTAGAGTATGTGTATGCATAGGCTTGGCTTGATGTGACAAAATTGTTATCTCTTCGTCAGTGAAACTGGTAATATTATAACAATTAACCTTAAAATCCACCATAAAAAAATAATATAAAAAAAGAAAACAGTGCATAATTGAAAATGATTGAAGGTAGTCTCGGAGGTATCTTTCAAAAGTGTAAAATTTTATGTTTTCAAAAAACTTTTCTCATGGGAGATGCTATCATATTCAGATTGTTATACTATTGACTATCTACTGTTTTAGGCAAGAACTATGTTATCTCCAACAGCTTTTCTAGCAATTCTAGTATGTTATTAGCGAACAGGTTTATAGGCAAAAACAGTGGCACCGCCGCGCTATATAACTTAAATCATAAACGTATAGTACCAGCTAGAAGGATACTATAGGTAGTACAGTCAAACAATGATGCTGCCCGGTGCTGGCGACTATTACCACTATTTCCACATATGTGCTTTAAATAAAGAAAAGATGGCGGCAAAAGCTGCCAATTTTAGGTTAAGATTAAGATTGCTAAAAACTGTGTACAAAAAAAACGTACATCGGTGCATTGAAAGCCTACCACAAAAAATGTATAAAGAATTTTCCGGTGGAATATATTACCTTGCTACTGATCTCCTTCTTTCATTTTATATCACTGTATATAATTGGTCGCTTAATGAGTAAACATAATCTACTCTAGCTGTATTATTAGTACCGCGGACGTGATCAGCCTGGTTAATTGTTGGTTTTGAAATTCCATTATATTATTAGCGGATTAGAGATATGTTTAGTATATGTGAAATTTACCGTGGTCTGAATTATTCATGTAGTTATGGTGTAGTTATATGTACCAAGTTATAGTTCTCAGTGATAAGCCACTGCATTACATAATAAATAACCACATTGATTGAGAAATAATTTGTGATATTTTAATACGAGAATTTGTTATGCCCTCCTGATGCAAGCGCCCATTGGTCACGATGACTCCCATTTAACTATTCGGTAAGCCTTTTTGTCACCATAGTGGTAGAAACAAAAAAAATAGAATCATTAATTATTCGGCATAAATATTTTTTTTCCATATAAAGCTATCCACCACTCTCACTATTCGCTTACAGTCTCTTTCTTATTTATAACAAAAAATATTTAATTTTTCGTAATGTTTCGTAAGGTCCAGAAAAATATCTCACTGACATAAAGAAAATACTCCTCAGAAATGAAGGAAAACATCGTGAAACAATTTGAATACATAAAAAGTGTATGTGAAGGTAACCAATCCGCACTAGGCCAGCATAAATGATTAAAGCCTTAATATAGAATAGGCTCATTCGCTTCGATGGAGACATATGAGCAGCGATAATGACCTAAAGATAAGCGTATTACAAATACTATAGAATCTTGGAATTAAGTTTCATTTGTTTTAATATTTTGTTCATGCGTCGTATAGGACGAACGACTCTTTATGACTGTGATCTGTATATTTTTTCCTGTAGGAAATTATCATTCCAACGGCAAGAGAGAATACAGTTAAAAATTGAATTCGCAAATCTTTTCCATTTATAACTATCTACAGATTATTTTTTAGACAGTAAACAAATATTTATTAACAAATTTTGACACCACGATATCGTATTTCAGTGAGACTGGGTGGGCTAAGGCGGGTTGTCAAAAACGCTTTTAAAATTCAATTAGGGCCGGATTTGGAATCAATGGAGCGTTTGATTCGCATTCGGAGTCGACGGATAAGTCGCTAAGCTGGCAGAGTGACGGCACGCGCGGTGCCGGCGATATGCGCGTCAACGACATTGTTTATGTTTTGGATTACGTTATTGGATTGCTGACATCCTGTGCAAAATAATGGTGACATGACAGAAATCCGTTGAAAATAATGGCACTTCTTTTTTACCTAAGCACACAGTGTTTATGGACTAGTTTAAGACTAGACAAACGACAACTGCAAAAGATACTTATTCACTTGACAGAGTCTGCCCAATAATTCTTTAATACAATTAAAGTCAAATTCACAATTGACATATACCGGGTGTCTCATTCAAATCGGTCAGTATGGGAAAGTCTGAAACTATAAGACATACGAAGATCTGTTCTGAGGAACCATGTCATCGATTTAATAACAAGAAAAACTGCATTCATACATTTTAAAAATCATCTGTACTCCGTTCGGGAATCGAACCCGATTGTTTTGAAAAAAAAACCTACACTATTTCTATTTAGATATCGATTGTGTAGGTCTTAAGCAGTAAATGTCTCTATGAAACATTATGTCTAAAATGAATAAAATGCATTGTTGCCAAGAGACATTGCCATTTTTGCCCTACCAAATGGCCCGCAAGGTCGCCCGATTTAACGCCTCTGGACTATTTCTTGTGGGGATACGTTAAGGATGAAGTATACAAAACAAGTTATGATACCGTTGAAGACCTAAAAGTTGCCATAGAGACAATTTTAACGCAAATTCACCACATGAAGATACAAAATGCAATCATAAGATCGTTAACTAAAACGTGTTGAATATTGTATTGAAAAAGGCGGCGGTCACTTCGAGCACCTACTAAAATAAAATAAAATATGTGAAAACAATGCATTTTATTCATTTTAGACATCATTTTTCATAGAGACATTTACTGCTTAAGACCTACACAATCGATATCTAAATAGAAATAGTGTAGGTATTTTTTTTTCAAAACAATCGGGTTCGACTCCCGAACGGAGTACAGATGATTTTTAAAATGTATGAATGCAGTTTTTCTTGTTATTAAAATCGATGACATGGTTCCTCAGAACAGATCTTCGTATGTCTTATAGTTTCAGACTTTCCCATACTGACCGATTTGAATGAGACACCCTGTATAGTAAACACAGAGACAGAGGATACTAGGAGATTAATATCACCGGATATCGGATACTTGGAGATCAGGTAGCATTATGTGTTAAATTAGATTACCATATTAATAAAGAAATATATGTAGTGTCTAAAATATAAAAAAGTGAATAAGCCTTAGCTATAATCATAGTAAGTAGTATTAGGCTGACATAATTACTAGTTGCCTAAGCTGATAAGGACTTAGTCAACCACGTTGGCACATTGACTAGGACTGGTTGACTTTATAAAAACCTTTGTGTTTTTATGAAGTTTTTACAGTGTCGGTCACCCTTAGTGTTACAAATGTGTATAGGCTATGCTAACCGCAAAACCTTTTATACGACACATCGACTAGTATTGTTTCTATATCTACTCTATGCTTATGTTAAATTATTTTAATGGATTTATCGAAACAGTTAACGCTTAGGGTTAGTTTTAACTATAGGCCGCAATCCACATACGAATTGTTTATAAAGAATTATTTTGTTTTAATATTAAGCTATCACATTAATCTATCTAAAGTCACGTTTGTAACTGTTGTAAATTAAAATGTTCACTAAGCTCAATTCAACTTAATGCCACACACACACTGAATGATTCTACCTTTTTTTAACTGGTCATACTCTAAAGTTATTTAAAATGACAACGTTAAAGAGTGTTTACATAGTGCGCTTTATTATTATTAACCTTTTCCGGCATATTTCACATCAGTAACTAGGTTGTCGCTCTTTATTGAAATAATAAAATATAGAAAGCAAAAAATTTTGCCACTATAATTTATAACATATTTAATGCTAGTCAAACAATATGCTAGTATTCTATATCTGTATAAGGATGTGTTTTATTTAATTTAATTAAGTGTTAAAACATAATTATCTATTTTTACTTTCTATAAAAAAAAACACTTATGGGCAAATTTAGAGAAACGCAAAAAAATGTGTGTATAAAACAAAAAATCATGGACATTTCGTTATATATTTTTTTGTAATTTAGATTCGATATATAAAGATCAAATGGCAAAAAATTAACAAAATAAAGAAAAAAAGAAACAAATTTACAGATTTGAATAATTTTGTACTTAAAGTTTTATTAATTTTTTTTTATAATGCTTGTGAAAGCCTGTAACGTGGGCTATAATCAGAACTCAGTGTTGCCTCCTCTAGCTCTTCGCACTGCTTCAAGTCTCCTTGGCATACTCCTGATTAAGTTATCAATAAAATCTTGAGAGATTGCATTCCATTCTTCTTGTAACGCGTTTTTAATCTCTCTCAAATTAGCGGGGAGATGATTTCTTTTCAAAATTTGCCGTCCGAGCTTATCTCATATATGCTCTATAGGATTTAAGTCGTGTGAGCACGCTGGCCACTCCATAGCATTGATTTCAACGTCTCGAAAGTAGTCGACAACCACAGCTGCAGTATGGAGGCGTGCATTATCATGCATAAAAACAAATTCATCTCCTATGAAAGGGGCATAGGGCACTACAATTTCTTTTAAAATCTCACTTACATATTTTGCCGCTGTTAGTGACCCATTCTCGATGACACGGAGTTCTGTTCGTGCCCCCATACAAATACCTCCCCATACTATAATTGACTCTCCACCATATGCCTCTTTTCACTGTGCGTACTGTGTTGCTCTGTGTGTACCTCTCTCTTGGGCGTCTCCACACTTTAATCCTTCTACCATCTGGCTTCAGGCAAAATCTGGACTCATCTGTAAATAAAACTTGACTCCAAGTTTCGTCATACCAATTTTCGTAATTGCGAGCAAAATTAACTCTAGCTACTCGATGACATAAATTTAATCCGGCTGATTTAATTCTTTGGTTTTTGTGCTTATTGTAACTTCTCGAACTTCTTGCAGAGTAGTCCTTACCTCGGAAGAAGTTAAGGTCCGGTTTCTAAGCACACTGCTAACGATGAACCGGTCATCTTTGGCCGCAGTTTTTCGTTTACGCCACTGTCCTGCGAGTCTCGTAAACTGTCCAGTTTGCCGATACCTCTAGACAACTCGGTATATCATAGATTTTGATACTCGTAAAATTTGAGCCACATTTTCGTAGGTGTGCCCAGTTTCAATTAGAGTAACGGCCCTAGCAACTTGAGTGGCTTTTAGATCTGGCATTGTCAGTTTATTTGTAGTATTAATTCACACTTAACACAATATAACAAGGTTGTTGTGGTAAAAGTAAAAAAAAAAACCTAAATTAAAACTCATAATCAAAAGATGAGATTTTTATGCAGTATGAAAAAACACAATATTACGCAATAACAATAATACGCAATAATAAAACAAAAGAAATTCGAAATAAAAAACATACTGATATTATCTTTTTTTTTCCTAGGATTTATTTCCTAGGATTTTTTTACTAGGATTTTTTTGTGGCCAGTACGTACAATTACAACAGGAGAATTTAAATCTTTTTTTTGCGTTCCTCTAAATTGGCCAATGAGTTTAATTTAGAATCTTAAAAAAATAAGCAAAACGAACACATTTTAAGCTTTCTTACTTTAAATTTAATATTCTTTATTATAGCAAGTATATAGACAGGGATGAGACACATTTTTTAACAATCAGTTGCCAGTTTTATAATTTGAAATAGAGATATAGGAAATTGTATAGAGAATCGAACTATTACCGATATTAAATTTTGTATCTTTTTTTCTAAAATTGGTTTAATAAAGAAAGTACTATCTTAAAGATAGATAGTAACCCATCTTTTACGCGTCCCATCGATGTATACAATATTACGGCAAGCAAGGCTTCCTGATTGAGTGCCGTGTTGTCGCTTTTTAAAGAGAAAGATAAGATGTGTTCCGTATTTTTTGTGAAAAGTACCTTGCGTTTTACGAGTTTTCTTCACAGCTATGATGGGTGTTTACAGTTTATGTTCAAGTAAACGTTTCGCTGATTTTATTTCGGTTCGTGCCTATGCATTTGATTTTTTCACTTTTGTACGTGGCAATAGTTTTGAATATTTTATACAAAAAATATTTTTATTATAAATAATATATAATTTTACATGAATGTACATATTGAATATTTTAAAAGTATAAAAATAGCAAAACTATTATCAACTATTTATCTTCCAATTAATTACTTTGAAAAGTATATTTATAGAGAAATAGGTAAATCTTTCTTATAATAAGTAATAAATATCTATTCACTCTTCTTCTATTTAAATCGTGGATGAGTAAGTACTCGAACAATGCAAGGTGAATGACATCTAACAAGAAAATTAATATCTATGAACGTGAGTCGATACAAGAATAAAGGAAGATCTCAAAGACGATGAATTGTGCATAAAAGTTCATATGTGTATTGCTGGTCTGGATGAGAGGGTGCTGACAGATGAGTAAATTAAGACGTATGAAGTAGTCAGAACTTTTTCATACAGTATAATATGTTTTTTAATATTTATTATCATATGTTTGTCTGACAATATAATATTAGGGTGCATATATGTAGTGACTGCTGCTATAAAGATTCCGACGTCCTCCGTAGTCGAGTGGTTGGTATACCGGATTCAAAGTGTCATCATCTCTGAGGTCCCGGGTCCGAGTCCCGGCGGGGGCAGACGTTCGCGTGATGAATGCGAGCATTTGTACCTTAGTCATGGTTGTTATAATATATTTCTACCAAATTTATTTATATATGTATGTCTATCCGTTACCCTAGATCTCATAACACAAGCCTTACAGCGTTTACTTTGGGCTAGGCTAATTGGTTTAAGTGTAAGAAATATATATTTTTATATTTTTTTTAATGATAAAAATGCAAAAGTTGCAATTTAGAACATCATACGACTATTTAATGCTTGATTCATAAAAATGTTTTACATAAATCGGAACGAGCAAAGATTCTACAAAGTTAGCAGAAGTCAGAAGAAGGAAAATATCGCGACTAACAAATTAGCGTTCTAATATGCCATCAGCGTCTATCCCATTGAACACTGAGCCTAATTCTTTCAACAAAGTTTGAAGGAATTTCTCGGCTTTACACATCGAAGGCAGCGAGTGCTTTCAACGTTTCATTACACCAGTTTAATTTTATGCATGGGCGCACGCGCGGGCCTTTTGGCGTAAAACTGTGACAGTATATCGTTTGGGGAGGTGAGTCGACGATATTGCTCCTTAAAATTTATCTTAAAACTTGAGAATTACCTGTCCATTTATTAACTTCATACCTGCTTATGTTGTGTTTGCTAAGCCTATAAATCAGTAATATATATTAATTTATATAATTAGATACTTATGATCTTGTTGATTATTGGCATACCAAATTAAAATCGTTGTATGTGTTATAATCAAATGTTAAATCCAAATAGAAATATTTTATTGCGTGTTAAATATGGTATGCTATATGATGCTTAAAATTACTATGTACAATAGTAATTTTAAGGTATTGATCAAATACCTCCTATCTTTTTATAATAAAAACGACCAAATTGTATGCAAGTTTCGAAGATAAATTGTTGTGTCTATTTATTGTATACGGATTGAGTAACAAAAATTTTCCCGTACATCTTAATTAAAGTACCTATAAGTTACCCCATTAAAATTCCCAAGTAAAGTCTATTTAAAGTGCTCAATATAGTTGTGATACAATTAGAATACGGCAGAACTAATTATTTTTAGAAATTCAAAATAAGTAAATATGTATATCATATCGGTTGCAAATACTACATATCTTAACTGCTACGATGAATGCATGATCGTCGCCCGCGGTCCAATTCGGCGAAATTTAAATCCAACCCCAAAACGAACATTGTCGAAAATATCCGAGGGCCACCGAAAATGAACAGTTTGCTCGCGGCGATGCCGCAAATATATGAACGCGGGAACTTATTTCCCCTTCCGATATTGTAATATGCCTGATTGTGGGAGAGATAATATCTGCTGTTAAACTTCAATTATTGTAGCTTTATTTTCCGACGTCGTGTGTACATTTATGACCTTATATTTTTAGCTGATAATTCTATGTTATCGATCATATTTTTTTTCGTGAGCAGAATTAACATATATGTTTGATCTGCTTTATTTGACTAGAGTTAAAATTGAAAAATGTTATAATTATATGACTTCTGTTATTCAATTCTAGCCGTTAGAGTGCTAAGCAGCAATTTTGCGCTGCGGCGATTTGTATCGAAAAGTGCGAAGCACTTTTTTTTCTGTATAACCCAAAAATAATTATTAAAATTGATTATTATTTGTCTAAATGAGAGTGTTTTATTTGACACCATAATTTTTTCCTTTAGAGTAATCAAAATATGCATAGCATTTTCCAATAGATTTTTACAAAAAATGCTTAGCACTCAAACGGTTAATTATTAATTTTATATTTAGGTTTGACGTTTTCGGTATTATTTTTAATGTCGTATTCTCTACATAAAACTTTTATTTTTTGAGGGTGTTAGACCCTCGGCTACAATATTATCACATATTTACATCACCATATAATTTCACCCAAAAAATCTGAGATGTCGCTGAGATAATTTAAATCCCTATCATGGAAGCAATGAGTTTCTGCGTTGTTTACGACAGCGGCGGAAAAAAATGGCCACCGTTCGTTCCATTTCGTTTGTTGACAACGAGATTTGTTTTTTCCATCTTGTTTCTTATTCTCCGACAAAGATCTGTGACATCACTACAATGGCACCGCTCCCTCCCATACCTAATTTATATAGTACATACCTGATTATATTTTCAGGAAATGGAAGTTACAGTTTCATAATTATAAGGTTTAGATTAAGGATATTATTGTAACATTAATAGTATTTTACTATTGTAAAATTTATAGTATTTTACCCTAAATTCACAATATCACTAAGAATATTGGAGAGTTTTTGAATACGAGGAGACGGTACGGATTGTATCATATTATTAGATTTTATTGTATGTAGGCTTTTCAATACATGATTTCTATCTATCCAAAAATTTGTGAATAATGTAGATGCGTTTATATATTTTTACATATATTTCAATATTTAAAAATATTTTACTGTTTTAATATTTTTAACACATACAATTGTCAAGCACACCATGCAACGATTATATTTATGTTATTTTGATTTAGCTTGTTCTTATATAACAGTTAGAATAGTGTTCCGGAATCGACTCTATCGATTATGAATTATATTCTGATCGAAATGAATTAACAGTAATATGATGGTTATAGTTTTGTCCTTACATCCCGACATACTATCAGCAAGAAATCATTTTTTTGCAAACATGTATGAATAAATATGCTATTTGGTACCTTACACGCAAAAACAATTAGACGAAATGACTAAATATTATCATAGATTGTTAAATGAAGTGTAAGAGAGATAATATAAAAACCACCCGATATAAAGTTTATGGGGAATAGAAAGTCAGTGTCGAAACCAACAACGTTATACGGATTTTTACGACTGCGAAACAATCCATGAAACCATCAAAAACACCATAAAATTCCCCAAAGATAAACAGTGACAGTTATTATAAACGACTGCAGGTTCGCACCAGGGAGTTTAGGATTAAGAGTGCTGTTATATGAATTATGCATGTTCCAACACTGTGTCGTTATGTGGCATGGGTTAAGTGACTTCCACGGTAACAATGGCGTCACTGTTTGTTGATCTTCATATGAAGGTTCAATCTTCAGTGTAAGTATGAAAAAACAAATATGAAGAGGTCAGGTTTAATTCAATACACTTATAAGAGGGCATTCAAATTTATTATTTATTTTACTAAACTTTCAAAAACTAAACAAGTATCAATAAAAGCTAATATTTAAAGATTCTTATGTAGTATTTATTCCAAAATTATACATTAATATTTCAATATTTCCCGATAAAATTATCAAATGAACACTAAAATGAGTGACGCTTAAATAAACTTTCAGTTTTCAATAGGTAAGTATTATTTTTATATATTAGACTACAGATACTTGACTTTATATTAAATTACTGCTGCCTCAACTTATGCAGTATTAATAAAAGAAAACTTATTGGAATTTTATTGTTAAAACGATTACGATATCCGTATAATGCAAAGTGTCTATGTTGTGCGTAAGGTATATAAGATTAATAAAAATGTTTTCATACTTACCATAGAGTTAGTTAATAATCTCGTGTTGTAAATGGTTTTACGTGACGTTGTATAAATTTACGAAGAAATATTCAAGTACAAAGCCACATCATGGAGAAATAACCACTCCAACTCGCTGTAAGTACATAATCCTCTGAAAGCTGAACAAGCCCTATTAACGTTTGGTTTATATTAAATCAAAGCATACGTTCCCCCCACCCATGTGCCCTCCAATGAATTATGCAAATCGTCTTCGGTGGTTAACATCGTAATATTGTAAGCGACACTTTCGCCCCTATACTTACCGGGGGAATAATGTAAAGAAGCTAGATCCGACTCGTGCGATACAAGGACCAATTTATAATATTCAAGCAGCTTTTAAATATCGAAGACTTGACTACAGGTATTAATAATTCCGCAGTCACAGTAATAGATAATATATATGCGACATTATAATCGTATCAAGTTATATTTATACTCGTAATAGCATGCAGAACATGATTAAGTATTTAAAATGTATACCTGCCCAGATAGAAATTACTAGCTAGAGTTCATATTAATAACTGAGTAATGACGATTAAGAGTAGTCTATTTTAGTTATTTTATTAGTGTCTTAAAAACTATTTTTCGGAACACATAAAAGTAATTCTTGGTATCTATAATTTAAGGCTCAGTATGGCAATCTGCATAATTTTGCTTAAGGTAAGTACTATATTTACATTAGTAAGTTAATAAATTTAAGAGAATCAACTTTTCTCAAATTTACTAGCTTATAACTTTTTAGGGATGCTTAGATGGTTCGGAAATGTAGAAAGAATGAACGAAGGAAGATTAACGAATGAGATACACAATCGGTGCAGGTCGACCTAGGCGGACATATCTCGATCAAATCGAAGATGTCCTAAAGAAAGGCCGGGTCAAGAGTACTCGCAACCGACGAACATGCATGAAGACGCTCATGAAAGTGGATGAAGCAAGAGAAGTGTGCCAGGATCGTAGCAAGTGGAGAGAGGTGGTCTCTGCCTACTCCATAGGGAACAAGGCGTAACATATATGTATGTATGTATATCTTTTATGTTTAAATCTACTACAATACTTTACATGTTTTCAAATTCCTCAATTATATACAAGAAATAAAAATTAAACTACCGTTGCAAAGACCAACGCTTCCATAAAACTAATGGTTCGTTTACAATAAACTTTCCCAATGTGTTAATGACCTTTTCACAAATATATGAAAATGTATATTTAAAATCACATTATAAAATATATGTACAACAAAGGTTGATAATTAATAAAATAAAACAATGTTCGTGCTTAATTTTTATAGTTGATTATAATTTAATGGTACTCACAACAACGCTTCATGCTTTATAATTATTCTGAGACAGCTCTTGACGCTTGCAATACTGGCGAGTTTCTTATTGTTAATGTAAAACTTAATCTGTTGCGGATTTTACAACTATTATTTTAGCGAAAATATAAAAGAAGACAATTATATAATAATACAATGGAAGTTAGTTAGACGTTAAAGTTTCAACTGTGGACATACAAATGATTGTCACATAATATATATATATCTTGTATTAATTTATGTGTTGTTAAATAAGTTTGAAAAGGAAGATAAAACATACATCTTCAAAGTATTTTATCTCTTCTCGATAGGCTCTCCCAATTTCAACCCCAATTCCTAACAGATTTAGTAATTTCATTCTTTGTACGCATGCACTGTTTTTAATTTATTGTGATATCAATAATTGCCTGTAGCGTTCTATTTTGAATAAAGATTATATATATTTAGATAATGACCGTGTGTTTATGTGCGTATAGTTTGTAAGTATTTCATATTTAATTTATAATCTTTATCTGCGCTAAGTACTTCATATATATATATATATATATATATATATATATATATATATATATATATATAATATATATAATGTTTTATCGCAGTATGTTCGCTGCTTGTAACCTGTTTAAGTATAATAGACATTAAAAACAAAAATATTTTGAGTAGTAAATCGACTTGTGAAATTTGATTATCCCATCTAATAATTGCCATATACAAACTGGGCGTTCACCCCGTCTTGTGGTAGAGATGTTATCTGAGGCATAAATTCTTGACGCCGTCGGCTGAACACAGGTGAAAATTATCAAAGGGGAGCGTCAGATTTTAACCAAACATCGGCAGAACCTTCTGGGTATCGTCTGCTTGCTCCACTTGATGTATGTTTGTGTTAAATGCGGATTGTTTTGCACGATCAAACTTATAGTAACTATTTTTAATACAACGAATTAAACACACAGCATATCTTTTTTTAAACAATTTACATTATAACACTCGCTATTTAAAATTGACAGTTACACTTACTTAATGACATTGTACATAATACTGCAATGTACGCTCAGGCTTAGTATAAAAAATATGTCGTGTTACTAAAACAAACAGTAGGTTAGTATAAAATCAAACCTCCGAGCTCAGTGTCGCCCTGACGCGCACTCAACAAACAGGCACAATCTTTCAGCGAGGAAAACTTTTAAAAACTTTAAAAAGGTTAGTTGCCGAACGGAAAGTGCGGAGGGAATCACGCCAAACTCCCTATTACCTACATCTCGAGCGAAATCTGTTTAAAGTTGTAGAGCGATCGTTAAAATTGCAAGTGTTCGTCGAGATGGTCAAAGTTGTAAATTTAAATCACTAAGTCTACTAAGTTAGTGCAACTTCGTGCAACTTACTGCAAATTGGATTACGTCGGTGGTTGGTTTGACACGTCTTAGTGATGGCTTATTGGGTCTGGAGTACTGCTTCATAATTACAGTATTCTTTAAGTTTTACGAATTTTTTATTTCACATGATAATCCAGAAATTTCCACGAGAAATTTTAAATAATAAATAGTTGAAATATATTGAACTGGAATTTTGTTTTAAATCTTTCCATGTTTGATGATACTTTGTATGTGTTATACACTTGCGTGAACATCTTATTGTTAATTCACAATAAATAGTATTTTTTTAATATTGTATTATATGTATATATTCATTTCTTTCAGCTGGACATTGGTTGACAGATGCCTTACGAAGGATCATCTCATCATTTCAACACTGATCGTTCTTGTTCTTTCTTCGCCTTCCAATACTATAAGTCAACTAAAATCAAAATAATATTTATTCCCCCGTAATCTATATATGGCACGAATGACTCTTTTCTGTAATAGGAAAATACTCTCAACAATAATTACTAATCCCCATAGTAAACAACCCATATGATATAATCTATAAAAATAACTGAATTATATTGTATCGGTTCGGTATAATTATCGTTCTTACATTACTTTTAAATCGTAGTATAAATATTTTGTACCACCATCCACTACAATAGGTTCGCCATATTAAAAACTTCTGAAACAGACCTAGAGTTCTTCAGTATATAAAGTAAGACACTTACTGATATTGCAACGGTCAGATAAGTCTCTTTTAATAGTATCAGTTGTAAAGGTATGTTGCAAACGTTGAAAATATTTTTGTAATCTAAAAAATTTGCGATTCCTGTCAACTATATTCGTGCAATATACATTTGTAAATTAATTTTATTTTTATAAAACATGTCCAAACATGGAAAGATATCTCTCGATAAATTTTCACATGAGATATGAATCATATGTTAGACGCATTAATTTGCTAAGTTGTTCCTTGCAGCGTTTTGATAAAGTTTCTAGTCCCCGAATCCGTAGCAAATTGAGCGTGATAACTTATTGGACTTGCAACTTTATGTCACATATATTAATAACCATTAAGTTAAGTAAAGTCTCATCAATTCCACGGGACTCTTTAGCTGTCGAATACAATTCGCTGTCAATAGTTTATATCACCATTACAATAAAATTAATTTAACTCAATATTTTTTTATGATTTTAAGTATATTTTAACAGCTCCGCAGAGCCATTTTGAATTCAATCTGTTTTAGGCTAAGAAGTACCCTACAAGAGTACTATTTGTAGATGTTTTGCAGAATTCAAGTGCGGTTGTGTCAATCACCGTAATTAAATTTGTGAAAATCGCCCGTGCACCGGTGTGAAGAACAAAAACATTGATATTGTGCGCCGTTTAATCGGAATAGATAGGTATATAACCTACCATGAGATCTATCTTAAGACATAGGCATGAATCAAATATAGGTGATCAATGATCATACTGAAACATTTGAGTGTGAAAATACTGTTAAAATAATTCTCGATGGATCCCTCATAATTTGACTAATGCTCAATAAACGGACCGCATCACGTCTACGAAGGGTCTTCCAATTTTGTGGGACATGTGAAAATAACGCTAAATACCGTTTAATCTTGCACCACGATATAAAAGTTTCTACATGAACAGACAGGCAAATGAGTTTTTGAAAGCGAAAAACTTACAACTCATGAGTCATCTAACTTATAGTTTTGACTGTTTAACTTTTGTCTGTTCCGAGAAATTAAGAACGAATTACGCGATTTTTATCACCACAATAGTCTATAAAAGAATACGAAAAATATGTGTCATGGTTATGTCACCGTCACCAGCGTCGATGGAGGAGTGGCACAAAGTTTCAAAATTTGGTTCAATCATATAAAAAAGTCCCAAACGAAGAATTCAAACATTTTTGAGGAAACATAACTTTTTTCATTGATTTCGAACGCCCTACGTAATCGACAAACTAATACTGATTTGATTGAATCTACATGTACTATATAGGTGACTGTGACCATCAGTGGTGTATACCATCACATAGGAAATCTGATAATTAGATTTTAAATATGATTTTTAATACTTGTAATACTAATAATTTATTGAAACTTATTAGGTAGACAAAAAATAATAAGTATATCTCTTTTTTCTTATCTCTTGTATTGTTTCGATTGTTACATACAGTATTGAATTCAAAAAGTCACGAGTCACGAGCTATTCTAATTAAACAAAGTTTTCGCTACTCACGCACCTGTCACAGTCCGCGGCTCGCAGTCAAACGGCAACTTTGAGAGCGATTACGTGACTAAGCGTCGACGCAAAGCACTTCTCGCTGCAAATTAAACAACTTTGATTTTCTACGTTCACAAGGCTCTGTTAATAGTTGACCATGAAGGGGAATCAAGGTTTTTATTTATGAGGAAGATTAAGACCAAAAATTTACAAGAATGAGATTTATTTTAGTACTCTTAGAGCTAGTGTGAGGCTAGCTATTGCAATCAATATTTTTATACCACAAAGCAGAACGAATGAATAAATAGAGAACTTTGCCAAATCAACTGGGAAGATAAACTATCACCTGGTACAGTTGAAGGCACCGTAGCTTGCTTTTATACTATACTGTATAATACATTTCAACAGTTTATGCCTTGTATTAACATTGATACCCAGTTTGGTTGGTTGGGACGATTATTTTTACAATTCGCGAAAAATAAAAATATTGCAATCGGTGGAAACGTTCCAAAAACCCTTTAGATAACATTTCTATTTTGCGTTACCTCAACTTGTAAATATATAATATAGTCTTTCAAATAACCTGCAGATTATTCTGCAGGTTATTAGGTATAAGGACGAGAGAGGGGTTTTTAGCTATTATCAAACCGAGGTATCAGCCAGGGTGACTGAAGTAATATATATAGCGCTATAGCTTTCTCAATGAGATAGCCATTCAGTTTGCTTTTTAATCGAACACTTACTGAAGGTGTTTTTCTTATGTGATGGAAAATGCTGATATTGTACGCATACACTAACTGCTTTGAAAAAATATGTATGATGAACAATGCCCAGGAGATTAACAACATCTAATCTAGGATTGCTTATTAGTGATTGAAAGAAAGCTATGGGTGTTCATTCTCATTGATGTATGAATGTCAAAATAAGAAACTAATCTATATAAAATAGAATTAAATTATTTATTCAAATTTAAGAATTATTTTTAGTTGTAGTGTGAATTTATTTTAGTTATGGACACATTATATTATACCTGTACCAAAGGTACCATGTAAGCCTACGATAAACACGCATGGACATATATTATATATGGTATATTTTTTCTTTTTTTTTGTTCTGGTCTAAATTTCATATGTTGTTTACATAGTTTTTGCCTGTTGTTTATATATATATATATATATATATATATATGTATATATATATAATTGTAATAATAATTGTAGTAATTGACTTATGTACAGAGATATTTTACGTAATTGTAAAACATATGATATATGTTGTGGAAATTGTGTTCATAATATATAAATTAATAACTTCGGCCTCCGTTCTGAATGTATATTGAAAATAAATATAAAAATCTGTATTAATATGAATTATTCAACTTTTCAAAAACGAATTGAAACGAAAACTTTTGACAATAGGTCCGGACCATTGTTAGTTTAGGAGAGTTATTTCATAACTCCGTATATTATACGACTTTCAAAAAAGTGATGGTCTCGTGAAAGGAAGTTTGGGGATGGATTACGCCAAGTAACTTATATACTCGTATAAGCACGGACAATGAGATAGAATTCCTATGTAATAAAGTTTCATGCAAGAATCATGGACAGTCTCCAGTACGTCAAGGTAAATAGTTAAACAAGGAAAACAGCTTTTATTACATAGGGAAATAGCGGTGTTCTGAAGATCGACATAGGTAATTTAACTTGTAACCGTATATACCTATATGACTTAATGTAGGTAACTATAAGAATTAATATAAATTTTTATTTGAAAATTGATGTGTGAGATTCTATTGTCATGTTGATTTCCGTGTGTATTCAAGTCTACACATATCATATTAGTGCAGTAGTTATCCAGCTTTAAGAACATTTAAATTACACAACGCTATTACCGGATAGTAAACAGACGGAGATAGTAAACATAGTAAGTTGAACCTAATTGTAAAACACATACCACTCCAAAAATTTCCTAGTTTTACTACGAAACGGGCTACTAATTTAGCAAAACTTATTTAGCGGACAATAAAAGGACCTATAAAAGTGAAAGTCAGTAAAACAAAAGCTATCAAATTCGTCATTAAGTCGACCACACACGGTGCTGGCATAAAAGCGCCCTTACACCCAGCAGATTTATTGCAGGCTGCGCCTAAAAACTTGTGTCGTTATTAAGTTGTCTCATATGTCGCCCACAACGGCAGCGTTGACGCAGCTCTTTCGCGATACGGTAAGGACGTCACGTCAAGTGCAATCGACAACATAAGTGCGTTAACACAAAACTTATTATATAGGAGTGAGATTATCACTAATTTTACCTTAAGAGCTTAAGTAAATTATTCCAAAAAAGTGGTATACTTTTATTTTATAATATGTCAGTAAAACTATTAATACAATTATTGAATCGGTGTCGGTGACCCGTTTTTTATTTTGTTTAGAGGGGTAATGCACCTTATGCACCGTAACACCGCGCTGGCTAGGCGCGGCCATGTGTGGGGCTCTCCGATCTGACAGGATCGGCCTACCCACTAAAACCCCCCTGAGTTCTCTAGGCCCATGAAGGGGTGCGCTTTCGTAAAGTAAAGTATTAATTCTTTTATCTAAATCTGTAGTTTTCGAATCAGCGAAATTCATCTACCTATCTATAATCAGCCACACGTCAAGTTTAATATACATATAATGAAAACTGTCGCTATTACGAACGACATAAAAACTGTCAAAGTCAATATTGATAATCTGACGTATCACTGAGTGTACATCTGATGCTCTAACGGAAAAGGAAAATATCGTGAGAAAACCTGCATATACGTTTAGGCAGCACTAAGTGTGCGGTACTCGGTCGGGATGTAGATGAAGTGTTGATATAACTTGACATAATATTTTATGTATTGAGAATTTGGTTACTGAATGAATTAGAAGATTTCTTATGCAAATAGATACTTAATGCTTAATATAGTGAACGTTATCGCGTTACGTTTAAATCTTAACCAAATGTGTAGCAATCTATTGTAATCAATACATTGTAATCGTTAACCGTCAGAATTTTTTTGTATATCAGTCTCATCAGTGTAAAAGTACCATGCAGACACAATTTTTCGACCTCAAAATTCAATTTGCTTAAAATTATAAAAATGTGATTACTTTATGTTGATAACTGTACTGGTAGTATAACAAGCAACAATCATTTACGAACGGAGGACTGTTTACAACTGTTGTTAGCAACATCAAGGTACCATGACCAATAGGATGGGGGATAAAGAAATATCACACAGAAATTACTAAAGTTTTCACTGTGAATTACAACATACATACTTCTCGCTGGCGACTTTAATGTAAAACCCTTTGGCGTATACTCTCGACGCTCCCCCATTAGCAATAAACAGAACTATCTTCTGTGTAAACTTGTATTATGGTCTGTATTTACTACTACCACGAGTCAATAAGCATGAAATTAATTAATAAAATATTTTTTATCTTATGTATATACGATATATTATTATTGATATATATTATAATTTAAAAAGTTTGAAATTAAAATATTTTTCAAAAATGTACACCAATAACACATATACTTACCACAATATAATTTCTACTAGTCGCTACTATAGTTAAACACATTCACTTTTTTATAATAAAATATTCATCATCATCATTATATCAGCCAATAGACGCCCACCACTGGATATAGGCCTCCCTCAAAGATTTCCACTTCGGTCGGTTCGGGGCTCTTCCAGCGATCTTGACCAATTTATCTGTCCATCTTTTGGGAGGTCTACCAACGCTGTAATTTTCGGCGACCGCCACTCATGTGAGCATATGCTTTGCCTACTGTCACTTAAGGTTTGTAAATTATCAGGCTATGTCGGTGATCTTAGATTTCCTGCGGATTTCATCGTTTCTGTTACAATCATGCAGAGAAACTTGAGTGTAGCCCGCTCTATTACATTTTGGGCGAGTAGAAACCACCTTATAAGGCCCATTATGACCATTGACAATGAGCGTTTTAAATACTGACGTATCGATGTGACAGATGGACGTCAGCACCGGCAACACGCACGGATCTAAGAGTTTGAGACCTTGTATAAGATAGACTGATAATATGCCGCGTAATTTCACAAACGCAGCCCAGCCGATTTGGGTGGGTCTGTTAATTGGCTTCTTTCTGTAAGTTGGACCTGCCTAGTTCCAGACAAACATATTCGTTAACAATTCTAGTGTAGAGCCTCCAACCTTACAAGATCGGTTGCTACATGGAAATTCGATATGATTTTCGTCTTGACTATGCTCATTTTAAAACACACTTGATGGCAAACTCTACTAAGGTCCTCGAGCAATGTGTTTAAGATATTGATGGTTTCAGCCATCACTATGATATTATTAGTAAGACGGTATTGAGGCTCAGTCCCCTCCAATCCAAAGCTTAAATACATCCTCGAGCATATATGTAAATAGTTTCGGCAATATCACATCGCCCTGTTTCTTTCCTTAGTATAGTATCGGTCTTAAGTTCTGATCTTAAAAGTGGATATTATAGCGTTTTCGTATAGTAACACTTAGGATGTATTGATATTCTATTTGGCACCTCTAGAAATACAAAGGAACGGCCCAGATCTCGATGGAATCGAAGGTTTTCTTATAGTTCACAAATGCAAAGCATACAGTGGCAGCAGTTAAGCTCGTCGGTCTTCTATATAAATTGCGTCATTAAATATTTGGTCAATAGTACTATAATCTCTATGAAATCCGGTTTTTTCGAAAGGTTCAAAGTTGTCAAATCTGCGCGCGAAAGATTTCGTAATAATTCTCGAGAACAACTTATAAACATGACTCAGGAGTGTGATGGATCTGTAGATCTTGAGCTATCCCCCTTTCCAAAATTAGTGCCACCACGCCGCTACACTATGCTTAAGAGTTGTGCCTTCGAGTATGATGGAGTTGAGGAGCTTCTGGCTGTTAGTTTACCTGCCTTTACAAGTTTGGCTATAATTCCATCATCACCCGGTGCCTTGTTGTTTTTTAACTGTTTGACAGTCACAGTAATCTCATAGAAGCTGATGGTCCAGGATGTCTTCAGTGTAATGTAGGGTTAATTTGGCTTTTGGGGTTAAGGCCAGAATATCAATTGGTCACAAAGTCGCGTCAAGCTGTTTAAAGAAGCATTCCATCTCGGCTATACCTCTGTCTTCATCTTTGTCAGTAGACTCCGTACATGTAACAGACCTCTTGCAACTTTGTTGTGTGCTATGGTTTCTTTAATAATTTGGCAATATGGCGATTCAGAGATTTGGAGTTGTATTGATTGAGTTGACGACGAGCGTCTACAAGGTAAATATTAGTTTCTAAATTATACTGTAAGCGGTTCTATGCTTGTACTGTTTTGTGACAAAAAACTTTGTTTTTCACTTTACCACGATAAATTTACATACTTATATGATTTTTTGTGTAAATAAATAGAGTTCATTCTTTTTCACTCGTTTCAACGATATGATATTGAGAGTGAAATTTTAGCATCTAAAATATAAAAATATTATCTTCAGACGTAGTTAACAACTTACTAGCACCAAAATATCGTGAAAATAAATTTATTGTTCTTATTTGTTTTCTTGAAGATAGACATGAAAAGAAAAGAAGAATGGCCAAAATGGCCGCAAAATTATTATGCCTCTGGCAACGTACTTTCAACCCCTTACTAAATCACAATTTAAAATAGCGCACTCGCCACAAAGTACTATTTTTTATTGTATAATATTATTGTATTGTAGTGTAATTGTATAATATTACAGTAGAATCAATTATATTATTGAAGGTAAAAAATATTTCAGAAAGGTATACCAATATAATGTATATACAGTTATGACTCAAAAAAGAGGAGCTTGTGAGATTGTAAGTCGTTTGTAAGTCGTTATTAATAGATCAGAATCTGCTAGCTCGCCTATAACTATGGGGGTTCCCCAGGGATCAATATTGGGTCCTCTACTGTTTCTAATATATATAAATGACCTTCCTTACTACATTACAGAATCGTGTGAGACAGTATTGTTTGCAGATGATACTTCTTTACTATTCAAAGTTGATAGACAAAAGGAATGTTATGACGATGTAAATAGTGCTCTCTCGAGAGTTCTGTATTGGTTCACAACTAATAATTTGTCTTTAAATTCTAAGAAAACAAAATGTATCAAATTCTCTTTGCCCAATGTAAGGCAGGTTGATACTAGTTTAAATATGAATGGTGATGTCATTGACTTGGTAAATAATACTAAATTCTTAGGCATTACGTTAGATTCACGACTACAGTGGGATCCACATATTGAAACTTTGGCAATCAAACTTAGTTCAGCGGCGTACGCAGTAAAAAAGATTAGACTTTTAACTAATGTTGAAACGGCAAGAATTGTTTATTTCAGCTACTTTCATAGTGTTATGTCCTATGGACTGCTGCTATGGGGATCAGCGGCTAACATTGAAAGTATTTTCCTTTTACAAAAAAGAGCGATTCGTGCTATTTACTGTTTACGGGCTAGAGAATCCCTAAAAGAATTGTTCAAAGAAATTAATATTTTAACTTTAGCTAGTCAATATATATATGATAATTTAGTTTTTGTATATAGAAACTATAATAAATTCAATAAAAACAGTGATCTACATAATGTGAATACTAGAAACAAAAATAAACTTGCCGTTCCAATGTTCAGACTCCATAAAACTAGCTGTTCGTTCTTGGGGAAATGTATATCTATGTTTAACAAGCTTCCGCAAAGTGTCATTGATTTACCTTTATATAAATTTAAAATCCATATCAAAAATACACTCATGAGTAAAGGTTATTATAAAGTAAGTGACTATCTAAATGATCACAGTATTTGGGAATAGGGACACTATTCATAGAGCCATGTTTGGTAACATTATTTATAATATTGTATTATTTTATATGTGTATGTAAACATACATACGACTGTAATCGTATTAGGTATGATTGTATCTTATACTATATTGTATTTTTATATTATATTATTATAATTATTAACATTGAAAAGAGGAGATAAAAAATAGACCTTCAGAGTTTCTTGCCTGTTCTTCTCGAGAAGGCTCTCCCAATTTCCGAACAGGTGTCGAGTCAATATATTTTTTCTTTTTTTTTTCCTTATTCGTACGTACGGACAAGGTTTTTGTTTTTTTTTTATTATTATTTAAGCTTTTATTTTTTTTGTTTTGTTTGTTGACGTCAATAAGTGCCTGTAAAGGTCTATGTTGAATAAATATTATTTTGATTTTGATTTTGATTTTGATTGGTTTTATAATTAGAGTAAACAAATTTTGAGACTATAGTATAACTAAAAACTGTATTGTAAAATGAAAATGTAAATTATAACAACAGTTTTATATCACTTAAATTAAAAGAGATATGAAGTTAGATGTATGCACAAACATGACGATTTTATAGTTAAATACTTATTACTTAACTATATTTTAATACTATCACTAACTAAATGATGATGGTCAATATGTTGATCTTAGTGTTTCAGACCCGTATTACAGAACCCGACTCATATTCAAATATTAGCTTGACTATAGTTAGAAAGGGATGGTGCTATTGAGCCCACATAGCGCCATCATTTTCAAACTGTACACAAACAGAGATATGATTTGAGTCTCATACGGGTTTAATATCGCATAATGAATCAGTTTTAATCATATTTTAGTTCTATTATTAATTAAGTATATTGTTACTTTAGAAAACAGTAACTCGAAATGACTTTATTATTTTTATATACATTAACAAATATATTATTAATTTTAACATGTCTAACGTGAAAGTTTTAAATCCGCTTTGTAAGCGTCTAAGGAGAAAAGAGATAAAAATAATTTTCCAGTAAGAAATCCAATAACTAGCTCGCCATTAAAACCAGGCAAATTAATAAAACAAAAAGTTGTATAGCAAATTAATAGTTCTGCGGAAGTGTGAAGTCTAACCGCAAAGTTCAGTGCTCTCTCCCTAGGGCAGATACGCTTATTAAAGCGCTGAACAGTAAATTTAAATAAAGGATAGTTATGGAGTTTCCGTGTCCACCAGTGTACGCGACTAATAGGTGATAATATACATGGTGCACTTTTGTTTGCTTCGTTTAACACTACGTACTTTTTCAATTTGTATTGATTCTATGTATTACAATTTTATTATGTAGAAGCGATACACATTGTAGTGTTTAATAAATTTTCCGTTTTTAAATTAGTTTAAATGAGCAAGCAGAAGAATGAGAAGCCTTTATATTAAATATATTGTAAAATTTGTGGGAAAAAAGTGAGAAATTGTCATCGAGGATAGCTTCTCTGTTATGATTACGAAATACGCGTAACGCGCGAATACGCGTGGTATTCGTAATATATGAACATGTCATAATAGTCAATGATGGATATATTATTAGAAGAGTAATCAATATATAGACAATGTATAAAAGTGCTGAGGCGTTATGTTAAAGACGACGAAGAGTAGGACTAGTGTGAATTAATTTTACATCTAAAACTTTATCAATGTGCTGACGATGTTTTTTTGTATTATTAGGTAAATAGATAAGCAGTGCAACGAAAAGAAACGAAAATAAGATGTTACACCGTCACCTTACTCTTAATCATCCAAACAAGCGCAACATTAAATTCATATGGCTGAACGCAGGTTAAAGCATGAAGTTTATCGAAAAAATAAAGCAATTACAGATATTTTGCAGACGCGTGTTCCTGTACACTTACCTTTATCTTCGTTGAGCTACGACAGTTTTGCGTTTAAAAATATTGTATATCACACAATATATACGATTATTGTAATGCTTATTACCTGAACGCCGTTGACTCCAAACTATTTATTGGGTTAATTGAATTAATAGTCAGCTGTCACGCAAACCTCCATTCCTTCGAAAGGACATTCGCCCGTAAATAAGCAGTAATGGCTATTGTATCCGTTATTGTGTAGCACCCGATACACCTCACTTCTCGATGTTCATGTGACTGTGTTAATACGAGTATTACCGTGTCAAAGATACTGTCGCTTCTATGTAGTATTATTATTATTGGCGGTGATTGTGGCGATGTTAAATAATTTAATTAGGTAATAATATGTTACTTTAGTAATTGTAAATCTGTGGCACTCTCTATGGACAAATTGTTCGTCACGTTTACTAAATTAATCTTGACGTGATAATTTAATTGCAGTACTTATACCAAGTCTTTGTACTATATTAATCGAACAATCATTGTCAGATTAAAACAAAATATTATTTTAGTTAAACAATTAAAGAAGAAGTTGTGTTAATATTTAAAGTATTTTCCCACCAAATTGGAGTAGCTAGGCGTATGTCATAATAGAACCCTTTCCCAGGGTTACGCGTGAAGTTCTCAATGGATGTGTCTTGACAGAGGATAACTGTAAGTACTACTCAAAGGTGGAGGACGACACGTCGCAGTACGGTCTTAAAGTAGACTACTCTGGTCGCCCAGTTACACGCTTTAGACAGAGTACTGCGGCGTGGAAGGTATGTGAGAAACGACCGCTCTAGTATCCCTAAATAAGTAGCATGGAAGAAAGAAGAAAGCAAAGTAACATTGTTGAAAACAGGCTTCTACACATTCTGAGTCCGGAAGGACATACTACCAAGATTACCTTGGACATCCCCATATGAAACACATAAGCAGTTGGCACGTGCAAGATAATTAAATGTGTCTAGGCACATAAAATAGCAGAAGAGAAAAATTGATATAAATCTGCAAGGAAAGTAACATAACAATTTGTGATCTGTAGTTTTAGTAACTAAATAGAATATTTAACTACAGGAAAATGCCCGGAGATGTCTGAAAAATATGAATTAGACTATATAATAGGAAATTTGAACACGACACACAATCTATTTATGAGTAAAATGAATTACTGAAAAGTTACACACGTAAAAATAATAACAAATAAAACATATAACAATAGGTTGTATAATGGTTACAAAAATATTGATAATGTTATGTTAATATTAAAAGTTAATGATAAATATTCAAAGTATAAGAAAACTTGTGATATAGAGTTAAATAGTAAAGAAGGTAAGATTTAAAAATATTACAGACATTTTAAGATTTACAGGAACCAGGGAAAGAAATGAGTTGAGTTTAGAGATAATTGATATTGTGATTAAGAGAAGTTCAAAAAATAAAAATGATAATAATAGTATTAAGTAATATAAAACAGTTACAAATAAAATTCACACAAAATGTAGAAAAAGCACATAAAAAATATAGAAGAGTGCATACTTATTGATTATTAAATAAGGATATTAGTTATTTCCTCTAATATTTAACATCTTAATAGAGACTACCATAACAGATATAATAAAACAAGTAAAGTAATAAGTATAATAAATAGAAATAACATAATCAGCATAAGATATACAGATGATATAATGGTAGTGCCTGAAAATAAAAAAGACTTCTATTAAATAATATGCACACAACTTTTCAATAAATAAATGACATACTCGTATTTCAAAATACCAAAAGATTACTTTGCATTAGAAATCATGAGAAACTTTTTAACGAAATTATTAAAAAGAAAATCCTAAAAAGAGACATAAAAAAAAGATAAAGGGAAGGAAAAGAAAAGAAAGGTCAAGAAGTTTCTACATGAAGTAAATCAAAGAAAAGGTTAACGTCTCGTCTTACCAAGAAGTCAAACAGTTACGGGATCGGGGCAAGGGATAGAAAGAAGTGTAGAGGAGGCTACACCGACAAGAGTATGGTGCTTAAATTATATATGAGGCGCAATAAGGAAAATCTAAGGCGAGGGTCACAAAAAATAATGTATATGCTATAAATATATATGATATATAAAGATATATAGATAAGAAAATATAGATCAATCACTAAAATAAACGAGGTTACTAATTAGCTGAAACAGACATAGTTTCGTACTACCAAATAGCTATTATTAATGTGAAAACCTGATTGCTATTTCATACGTTATACTTTTTCGTTTATCTCTAGGCCTATCAGTCTGTTTATTTTCTTTGTTTAATACGTTTTTATTTTCCCTACTTTCTTTTTATCGCCAAATTATTATAAAGCAAAATAATTTCAAAAATAATGCTATTTTATTGAATCAACGATAAAACTTAAACGCTATTTTAGTTCCGTTAATATCCACCAATTTTGCAATGCACATGAGCCTGTAGAATGACTATATTATTATCTTAGTAAGATAAATAAAGATCCCATTGCAATACAAAGCGCGGCCGCGACAGCAAAACGATTTGTGAAAATTGCGAATAACTGAACCATGCGAAAGCTTTGTATGTATAGCGATGTCACTTAGCCGACTCGCACAAGAACAAAACGTCCGGTCGAGCGTTTGCTCCCTCGTTAGCTTCGTGTTCGGCGCTCGTAAGCGGCAAAAGCGCTTTTTATCACAACGCATTGATTTAAAAGCTGAATTGCGATGGCCCACAAATTCACGTACTGGTCCTTATTATAGCGTCATATTGGTTGGAGTCTAAGTCATAGGTAATTTATCAGCGGTATCCCATATAGGTCCACTTCGACAGGTTCGAGCCTATCCTTCTTTGAACCTTCCAATATAAGATAATAAATTTACGCACCGGAGAATTAAATCGGCATGTAGGACTTACCGAGCGTGAAATACGCATCAAAAGTTTATTCTACCGTCCTTAGCTTGTTGTCTGCCATTCCGCGGTTTGCCGTACCATTCTTTGAGAAATTCACGGAACGTCTATATCACCAAAACTACGAGTACTACACTATCGGCCGCAATACCGGGCCTTTGTCATCGCATTTCTGTTACACGACGGATTGCACCAATATTTGCTTATACTACTACCGAGGTGAATGCGTTACAATCTTAATTCTCATGATAAAAAATCATATATAAATATATAGACGTAAATAAAACAGAAGATAACGAAACTTTATTCATCAGTAGTAATATCGAAGCTTATTTTCTAGAAATTTTACAGTATTTTATTTTGGCATAAGATACCAAAGTCCGTATTTATTGATTTTAAAAGTTTATAACATATATCTTTAGAATTGAGAAATATACCTACCGCTTAGCGTACTTGTTTGGACCACACCAATAACCTTCTATAGGCCGCAGCGAGCCCACGGGACCCCAGACTAATTAATTTCGTGGACATTTGCGGCAGTAATAAGCTTATCAAACGTAGATTTGAGCAGACAATGGGCTCGATTTAATGTGAATGAATATGAAAGCAATTTTCAGCCTAATAAGGGCCACTCTTTGCCATTTATGTGGACCAGAGAAACACAATAAAGACATCTTTACAATCCAATGTTAGGTATAAAGAGATTACTTTCATTTCCTAGTTTAATAATTTTGACAAATTATAACCATAACATAGTTTGGCATAATCTATAATAATTAATATGATCGTCCCCGGGCCCTTAGAAGAGAGACTATATAAATATATCTAAATAGTACTATAATTACTATTAATATAGCATATGACAATTGTAACGATAATATTAAAATTTAGTGCATTGATTAAAGCGTCATCACGGCATATTGAAAACGCGGGTTCGAGTACTGCCCAAGTCGACAATATTGTTCGTAATTAATAATAATCAAACCTCATATCACAAAAACAAATTTGTAAACATGTATTATTCTCAATTAATTTTCAAGAAATCAACAGATTATTAAGTTGGATATTAATACGTATTCATTAACAGTAAATATAACCTTTTTTTATAAAGTAAAAGGTGAATAATGCAGATGACATTTTCTATTGGGAGGTACTCGCAGACTAAATTGGTAAAAATGTCAACCAGCATGTTGAAGAGGATACGAATTTACTAACATAAGAGAAAAGAAGTCCGATATCTTATTTAAAATTCTGAACTGTGGTAACACAAATATATTAAATGAAAATCTATGTAAAATTTAATATGTAAAAAAAAAAACATAAAATTTCTGTAAACAATAGAAATTAAACTTCGTTTAGGTTCCCTGAAACGGGTAGTACTTATAACAATAATAATGGTTGCATTGCCTTTCTTAATACGAGACTTTGTTTACAAAATTCGAACTTACTAAATTTAATACCTCACTTGGGCGCTGTGTAATATTCCGAAAGAGCTGATGTCCTGTTGGTCCAACCCCACGGCTCCAACACGTAGCCCTATATTAGATTTGTGTATTTGTGTCGCTAGAGGATTTCAGCGATAGCCGAGGCTGATCTTACGCATTATTGCTGAGGTTGTGGAATATCATCGCTGAAGTATCAGCGCAAGAATAGATTCCCAGACATTTTTAGTCCATTGAAATCGAAATATAACATTAACTGTAAAAACAATAATTTTCATTTTCAATATATAAAATTAGATAATTTATAAAAGCAGTATACCTACTACTGAATATTGTTACACTCTAAAGACGGGTATACTAGTGGGTTGTGGTAATAATGTAATTTTAGACATTGAGACATTTAATTTAAAATATTTATTTAGAATATAGTTGTAATAGTAAAGAATAATATATATAAATATATTGTGAAAGTTTGATTTGGCAATGAGCCAATAAGTAGATTTAGTCCGAAATGCGAAATTCTTATATAGTCATTTTTAGTCTGGAATCGAAGTTTGCAGTTGGTCCGTCTTCCTCTCTATAACTTGTTCTGCAACTCATATATTTCTGCTAGGACAGAAATATATGAGTTGCAGAACAATGTTCGTTAAAATTATGACAGAATTGAAATAATTTTTAGCTATTGGTAAATATTGTAAACTCCTGTTTACACTGTCTAATCCTAACAAAGAAACACTAACAAAAATAGATATAAATGAGTTTCTAGAACCTACATAAAACAATAACCTATGAGCCCCGAAGGACGTGTCGGACAGGTCACGGCTCGTTGTTTACATTCAGTTGCAGTTAGGAAAGCAGTCGTAGCTAGCGTTTTAGCTTGCATTAGTTCTGTGTGAGTTAACTAGGGTATACGCTCATAAACAGGAATGTTATAATATAGGTAACCAAATTAGGCTACATCAAAGAATATTGCAATTAAGATGAAGTTTTAGGTGTTTGCTAAATAGAGGCGGCATATATTGAGGAATGTAAAGAGAACAGAAAATATTAGGTTAAGAATCCGTACTAATATTTGTATATTGGTCCTACTTTACTTATTTGTTATATTAATCAGATACATAACAAAAACCTACATCTAACAATATAACAAAATAGAATAGTAAACATATTGCATTGGTCATCACTACTAGGTACTAATGTTACTACACTGCACATTTAAAAAGTCATTGTCGAGACCATAGCGCAAGTGATGCACACAGTTTACAATTTATTATATCTTATTAATCACCATCAAATGAAACCATGTAGTCGACTATCTATGTGACAATATTTTCTTTACAACAAGTAAGTTTAGTGTTTAGCCGCTATGTTTCTGTTAACAAAACACGTTAGAAAGTCCTCTGCAGTACGTTGCAATATTCAAACAAGGGACACTATTAGCTGTTTGTAGGCAACTGTACTGCGCTGGACGGGCGCCAAGAGCAGATAATTTGATAAAAACGACTCTCTGTACAGCTCCTAAAGTTAGTCTTTATCTGGCCTTTTAATATCTAAAGCTCTAGGGTATTGCTTTGAATATATAAGTAGCTAGTATGAGTAATCATAATCCAGTAAGTTGTATATTTGTTCGAGAGTAGCATCTAAAATATGGTAAATTTTTCCATTACTTCCTTGCTATTAAAAGTACATTTGGATAATAAACAAAATAATTCAACTGATGGGGAGTTAAATATGTTTAATCTAGTTCTACAATTCCTTCTCATTTTGATATTATGTACATATACTCACACTTTTTTCCATGCGGGTAGGTAGAGATTATATTTTTCACTTGTACGATTCAAACATACACATTCATGATAGTATCATGTATGCTCCCTAGTTACTATAATCTCTTGAGGATACTCTTGAGCTGTCTTTCTTTTCAAAATATTACCTCTTTGATCCAAATATATACATCTAGGTCATCCGCTATTAAGTGACCTATCAATTATATTTATTTTATAAATTTTTCACTACATCTTCTTTCACATGCTAATTCCTCTTATCACACTTTTTTATTGCAATTTATAGTTAATCCAGGCTTGCTTTTATTCTTCTTCTGTCGCACTCAGCATTTATTTCCATATTAAGCGTAAGGACTAGCATGTCTCCATGCACTATCTGCCAATAAAGACTTTTATAGCTTCACTATGTTGCCTGCCATTGCGTTTCTTTCAATATTAGAATTATACTTTTCATCTCTTGCAAAGTTAGATCCAGATATATAAATTCTTTCACTTGCTCCAAACATGGTTCCGATCATAACCCTTAAATTTTAAGACCTTTTTGTCTCTTTCATTTTGTTTTTGTATAATATAAAACCTGTCTTGTATATTACACTGCTGGAATGAATAGATACTTAAATGAAAATGTGGTTTTAAGAATGTTTTTTATGTGACGGATTATGAAAACAATCGTGCGTAAATTCCTATGTTGATCATATTTTTTATTATAGAAAGGTAAAAATTGTGTTCTTCAAATTTTTTGGTGAAAAGTTTTATGGGGATAGTTAGACTTCCAGAGAAGTACATAGGAGAGATTTTACTACAAGAAAATACGTTTTTGCTATACCCATCTGCGTGGTGAAGTTTGTCGGAGGTCTGTCTCCAGAAATGGGTGTCTTTCTGCTGAAATGATTACGGGTAAACTGACATAACGCTGGTAAAGCTGCGGTTAGAAATCTATTATATTATATAATTATGTTAGACATTACGACTTATCATCACTTACTATTACTAGACTTGAACCTTAACTATATAGTACGTAAAGAAGTAAACTTACGACCAACAGAGAATATGAATAATTCAATAATAATTATTAATGAGATTTATGGAGTGATATATATTCATAAACAAAACCCTAGCCTAATATTTGATTGCATAAATCAGATTCTTGATAATAATTGAATTCAGAGGTAAGTTTTAACAATCTCAACTATACAACCCCACTCAAAGGGAATTTATTTAATGGAACTGTGAATTAAAACAATAGAAGTAAGTAAAAGGAAAGCAAGTTAACGCGTTAATCCTCTCGTGTACCAACCAGCAGGAAAACAACAGGGCTTAAATAAAATTTATAATTAGTTGGGCACAAACTTCTTTGTGAATTTTTATCGCAAAGCCAAAGAATTTGTTCTGCATGAACAAATAGTTATTCATTAAATTTCACTGTTAAATTTCAGTTAAGCTGTGGTTAAAAATGGAAGAGCGGTTGCTTCTGGATGTTAATACGTAAAAAATTACTTTCACTTAACTAAGTAAAAGATGAAATGTTCGATTGGGACAAATTATGATTGGTGGCTGAATGTTTAAGGCAGGTCAAAACGGTTTATTGAAGACTCGGGCTCTTTTCATTTAAATTTGTATGTACCTATATGTAGATTTGATGCAAAAAGGATGGGGTAGCTCTTGAATGGATTAACCGATTTTGATTTTGTTTTCTTTCTATTTAAAAGGTGAATTAGGAGTGTTTTTAGCTTTAATTTTTGGAAAAATCTCGATCCAAAATGGCCGCCACAACAAAATATTATTTCGTCATTTGTATATTTTGTCAGAATTTCCTTAATATAGGTATCAAATAAAAGGGTATCATCATTACAACTACACTATATACATATGTTCCCACCGAGAGGCCCAAGCCTACCCCACCTTATTAGTCATCCATGCTGGCCTAGGCCCATATATATTACTACGTTAAATAAAGAAAAAAATGAATATACGTTCTGCCAAATGTAGTTTCTTTGACAGATCATGTTACTTTTACCTACACAAGGTATTATATATCTAATACCAATGTTATGGTGAGTGAAATTCCGTACAATAGGTACTTAAATGAAAAAAAGTTAAATTATGAACTTAAGTTTAATTGCTTAAAATTTAATAATACAATTTTCGTAGACATGGACTATAGTAGAGTGTTACCTAACCGTCGTTTTTTTGCTAGAAATATAATAAGTAATGTCCTCAAGAATATTTTACATGTTACCTACAAGAACAATTTTAAACTTTATTCTGAACAAAAGAATTCACAACTTGTACTCACTAAAGATAAAGAAACTCAAACAGAAGTAATATATTCAGAGAATGAAATTAATACAACTCCTTCAGGAGAATCTAATGAAATTAATATAACTTCTTCCGGAGATGGAAACAATAAAAGAGTTGATGACACAATTTTTTTTCGTGTATAATAAGATTACAATAATGCATCAGAATATTAATGGGCTTATTTCAAAAAAAGATTTGCTAAGTGTATTTCTAGATAATTTAAATGATAAACAAAAATACATAGATGTGGTGTGTATAACGGAACATAACATGTTACGAGATGATGTCGACTTAGTTAATGTGCCAAATTTCAGACTTGCTTCATTTATCTGTAGGACAAATCGTCGAGGTGGATCATGTATTCTTATAAGAAACAACTACGAATATGAAGTTTTAAATGACATCGTTAATATTTCTATACCAAATTACATCGAATGTTCTGCAATTGAATTGAAGCAACATAAACTTATTGTTATTTGTATATATAGACCTCCACATACACGTAAAGAATATTTTGACATATTTTTTGATAAGCTTACTGAAATCCTCAACAGTGTATGTTTCAGGGTCAATTTTAAAGTAGTGATTTGTGGTGACTTCAATATAAATTTTTTAAACCCTTGTAGAAATTTGACAACTTTCAAAGATATACTCGCGGAGTTTAATTTAAAACACGCAATTAAGCAGGTGACTAGACCGAGTAGTGGTACGTTACTTGACAATATTTTACATAATATTCGTGGTGCCGTTAGCGAAATTACAGAAGCAGCCTTATCAGACCACACAGCACAAATCATTAAAGTACCAGTATCAACAAGTACAACACGAAAATATTGGTACAAATTCAAGAGGGATCTTTGTATGGAAAATAGGAAAAGATTCATAAATTATCTAAAAGTTATTTCTTTTGGTCATGTTCTTGAAGAACTGGATCCAAACATAGCCTTTAATAGATTCCATGATTTATTTAAATTACTGTATGACCTGTGCTTTCCTGTCAAAAAAAAATAAAATAAAAACTGAAAATAAGCCGAAATGGATATCTAAAGGTATCAAATTGTGTTCAAAGAAAAAAAGGGAGCTCTTATGGAAATTTCGTTGCAAACCTAATAAAGTGAACAAGAATCTTTTCAAAAATTACAGCACCATATACAATAAAATAATTAAATTAACTCAAAAATCTCAAAATAATAATCATATTTATAATGCAAAAAATAAAACTAGGGCAACATGGAACATAATAAACGGACAAAAACACAATTTACCTAAACAAAACATAAGTAGTATTAAATATAAAGAAAGCATTAGTACTGACCCCCAAGATATAGCTAATCTATTTAACGACTTTTTTATTGACGTAGCAAAAGCTGATATTAATAACTCCCATATGAAGTATAAATTAAATAATAATAATTGTAATTCCATATTTTTGACTCCCACTATACCCCAAGATATTATAAATGTTATTAATTCTTTGAAAAATTGTAATAGTGTTGGCTGGGATGATATCTCAACTGTGGTGATAAAAGATGTTGCTAGTATAATTGCGAATATTTTGTCCCAATTAATCAATGAATGCATAGCAGAAGGTGTATTTCCAGATAATTTAAAGAAAACAATTGTGTTGCCTCTATTCAAAAAGGGTGACAAACAACAATTGAAAAATTATAGACCGATTGCACTTCTATCAATATTCACAAAGATATTTGAAAAAGTCTTATATAATAAATTGTATGAATTTTGTGAAACTAACAATGTATTTACTAATAGTCAGTATGGATTTAGGAGGAATATGTCTATAAATAAAGCCCTGTATAATTTTTTATTTGAAGTATACAACAGTATGGACAAGAAAAAAAAAGTAGTAGCCTTGTATATGGACATGTCAAAGGCGTTTGACTGTGTTAACCATGACATTCTTCTTGGTAAACTGTACAGTTATGGTTTTAGAGGTAAGGCCCAAGACATGATGAAATCATATTTAAATAATAGAATACAAACCGCACACATAAATAGAATAAATATGCCTTCATGTACGGAAAAAACGTATTTATCCAGCTCAAAAATAATAACAAATGGCGTTCCACAAGGAAGCGTATTAGGTCCATTACTTTTTAATTTATATATTAATGACTTTCCTGGATGTATAAAACAAAAGATGACACTGTTTGCAGATGACAGCACAGTATTATATACTAGTAATGAAATTCAAGAAATTGAAGAACAAGTAAACTCTTCTCTTGCTCGACTAATAAAATGGCTTCTAGATAACAATTTAAAAATCAACATGGACAAAACCATATTTATGACCTTTAGACATAGGCAGGCTACAGCACCAAATGACATTGATATTAATTATTTGGGACATAAGATTAAAGAAGTTGACTCAACAAAATTTTTAGGATTAACAATTGACAACAATTTGACATGGAATAATCACACTGACATTATAATTAAAAAAGTTCGTAGTTTTTCTTATACACTATCAAAATTAAGGCATGTAACTAGTATGACTACATTATTGATGGCATATCATGGTCATGTCTCTTCAACCCTTCGCTATGGAATTATTTTCTGGGGATATTCGACTGGAAAAAATGATGTATTTATAGCGCAAAAAAAATGCATAAGAGCTATGTGTAAAATAAAACAAACAGAATCATGTAGTCCACGATTTAAGCAATTGCGTGTTTTGACTTTTCCGTGTATATATATTTACGAATTAGCTAAATTTACGAAGGAAAATATTAACTTATTTACACTATATCCAGAGGGAAATAGGAGACAAGGATTAATACGGTGTAATTTGGTAAGTCAGACGCATCATTTTCGAGCATCTGTCTTCTGTATGGCACCCACTATTTTTAATAAGCTTCCCTCTTATATAAGAGGAAAGGAAAATGTAACCGAATTCTCACATGCCTTAAAGGAATTTTTAATTGACAAATGCTACTATAGTATAGGTGATTTTTTGAAAGATAAATTGTAATTTTGTAATGTTTTTAACTGACACTGTAAATTTTAAAATAGTCATCTTTTTGTATTGCTATAACTAATTATTATTGGACATCTACTACACCTCAATTTGACATTTTTAATCATTTTAAATAAGTATAATTTATTATTTGGGATATTAATAATCAACTTTTTGACATTGAGAGTGTATTAATGAATTAAAATTTTGACATAATTTTTGTAATGCATGCGATGATAATAATTAACATGATTTTAGAGAACATTTGATATACTTGTAATAAAAATTTGTATACCCAATGGGTCGGATATAGCGGTCACTAAATCTTTATAACATTTTTGTAATACCTATATTCACAAATAAATATTCATTTCATTTCATTTCATTTCATTTCAAGATCAAGTTAATGTTACATCAGCTGGATACAGTAAATTGTAAGTTACTAAGGGCATTGGCAAAGGCGAGTAATAAACATCATTACGCTATCTAGTAGTGCACACAAAAGCACTGGGTAATTTGATAAAAAAAACCGAGTTATTTCTGCTCGCTGGCTGTTGGAAACATACAGGAAGTCATAGGCACTATGATTTCTGAAAAACGCATCTAAGATCCGAGTGTATTACCGTTTTCAATTTAACCGCATTATAAATTACTAAAGTCATAAACTATGGTCATGTACTGAAATTTAAACGACAAATTAGTGTATTAGTGTGAATTTTCACAGCTGAGAAATATTTGCACTAAAATACTCCCACGATAACAATCTTAATAAAATTAGATAAAATAATTGAAAGATATTCCAAATATCAATTAATACCAAATACAAATTATACAACGCTAAAACTTATGATTAATTTGGGAAATTTATATCTAACGGTGTACAGTTCACATGTTATAAGTTTAATAAGTCATATAAGGTATATCTTTGAAATAATTACTTACTTGTTTTAAATAACATTATTGTTAAATAATTAAATGTCCCAAATGACTTTTATTGGAACACTTTACCTTTTACTTACCGTTTGGATAAAAATTATAAAAATCTTATTATCTTATAGATTTCATCGGTATAAAACTAGAACTGCATTAGATCACAATTAATCATCACAATAATTAATAATATCTTCTAAAGTACTATTTGGCTAAATATTGATAGTATTTATTGTGAGTAAAATTTTTTGCTTGTTAATCCTGAAAAAATAATTATTTATGAAAATTAAGTCTATCAAACAGTATAATTTATTTTATAAAAAAAGTTGTCAAAACAGGCATTAATAGTTAATAGTAAATGTATATTCAGGAGTGTTTAGTGCTCGTGAGTTACATTATTAATAAAAAAATGTAATAATGTATAGATTCAGAAACGGATTTCATTTTCTTCTATATTTATGAAAGTTTCAATATTTCTCGTTCCACTTTTCTGACAAAAGATTATTTCTCGCTATCGCTAGAAAAATCTATTATACCTACAAAAGTTTTATACAATGTTTTCTTTAAAAACAACTACGTCATGTATACTTATTAACACTTACACACATATGTATGTACTAACTTTTATTTGTACATGAGCAGCCATTTTATGTGGCATAATTGCTTCATTATATATACAGCCATTATGTAAAAATACCGGCATAAAAATTATTGAGACATTTGTGTGAAAAGATAAGTGATTATTTGATAAGTGTCTTGTTTTTAAAATGGTGTACGGAACCCTAACAACATAGCATTAATATTGAACAGGTCATTAATAAAAATTTCATTACTTATTAGTTTCATTACTTATTTCATTACTTATTAACTAGCATTGAAATATTTTATTTAGAACTGTCTTTTCTACTGATTAACTAATTTTTTTTAGTAGTTGGAAGTAAATTAATGATGATCTCCTTTTTGTTGATGATGACTTTAAATAAAATGTATGAAGTTTCGATCTATACTTCTTTTTTATTTAATTGTTTAAAACACTACCCACATGCTATAGGTTACAATGATTACATATTTACACACATATTTTATAAATACGGAGTTATTTCTAAGTGGAATATCTTCCGGGAAACTCAAGTAGTACTGTAACAAGGTAAAATTGCAATCATGTTCATTCAAAAGAAAGCTCATTTTGTCAAGGAAATCGTAAATAGACATTGTTAATGTTTGTTTTCGTGTCTCAAAAGGAAGTCGTGTTATTTCTTTTAACGAGTTCCCATTGTCAACATTTGACCACTATTTGCATTACCTAAAACTAATAATGTGGTAAAAAAAAGCAGAACTTATATGACATTTTGCTACATTTTGTAGATCACATTAACACAATATACAGTTTATTACTACATATTTTACTTATGACTATACTAAAAATAATTAGATTCATTTTATGCAAATAATCTATATATTTTTTTTAAATTAACGAAAATCGAATTGTTCTATAAATCCGTGCTGGTACAAAAATTATCCCGTGTACTCTCAACTGTTTTTATAAAATCTAGCTCACCTAACGGGGGAGTTTATTGAGTTTTAACTAAATTATGAGTTCTCGCTGCCGGCCGTGAGAGAGTATACTCTTCTTTTATGCAATCATTCACACAGTGCCAAGCCAGACACTTTAATAGTTATTTCGTAACGAGCTTGTTATATATATTTATTCAGATGGTTTTGAAGATTTTTAATGGTAAGATCTATAAGAGCAAGAATCTTTTTTATATTCTAACGAATGAAATGAACCTTCTCCCTTTTTAAGTTAATTAATATGGTGTTACATAACTTTTAATATATCCTTTAGTGCTTACATTGTATTATGGTTTTATTATTTCCATGCGATAAACAAAGTTGTGTGTTAAAACAAAAAGGACACGCAATAAAAGCGAATATTCGGCCATGTTCATTGTCCCTGGGGAATGCCGTGGGAGGGTTCATAGAATTCTGGAATAAATAAAAGGACTTACACATCCCTGACCTCTTTACCATTATATAGGCCATATTTGACATCCAGATGGAAGCAGAACAATGATAAGTTTGTTTCTACCCGCAGTTCAATATTTAAAAACCAGGCACCATAGTAAAATAATATATAGGCAGCTTCATTATTAGCGACTAAAATAAAGATGTTTTATTTATAAGATGTTAATATTATAATGACTGTCTTACATTTATGGTGTTTCTTATATTCTTTTCAATGTACAGCCAATATGTAAATATTGGGCATTTATTACAATATTATTACAATCATTAGATGCATTACTATTGCATCATCACGATGCACTTGCATCACAGTGTTCAAAAATAAACTTAAAAATCATCTACTATAGATTTTATCTTAGTATTATTATATTTATGAAATTTATTGATAATGTACACCTCGTTTCGCATTTAAGTATTTTTCTGACTTCTCTGGGTTCTTAGGCTTGACTGCAATAGATCTGATTAAGGCTAAGCAGAAAGTTTAGTACACAATAAAGCTTAATTATTTATTATATTATTACCTATTTAATATATAATAAGTCATATTTATAGTATTTTTGTTGAGAAATATATGAACAAATTATGTAACAGTTTTCTAGATTACTTGAATTGTTGCAATATGATAATAGTATAGTTAATATAAAAATTAAAAATGATCGATAATAGTGTTATTCTTTTAGAGTTACACATTTAGATTTAAAGGTTGTACGAAACTATAAAAGAACAGTTTCCGAATGTTACGAGCTTGAAATGTATATATTACTTTGCTCATATACATCAAAGAAAAAGAACAGGTCTGTAGTGTATCAATAATAGAACCCGCTATCTACTGTATAAATCTTCTATACTTATCAGTATATCTTTGCGGTCCAAGACATACGATATTGTCACTTCTCCCACACATTAAGTTTCACACGTGTGTTAATATGTACATGGTTGTGTAGAGGAATTTCTGCAAGTACTAAATTAATACTTATTCTCACTAGTCTATTATTTTCATTAGTTTATAAAGTAGATTTCCCAATCCGGGCACAATCAAAATGATTTACGTAACAAGCATTTCAGTAACTTTAATAAAAATAAAGCTTTAGTGACATTGTACATCGTACCTATATTTGTTCAATCTTGGTTTGAGTAGTGGATATTGTTCTACTAGAGTAGATTACGGGCGAAAGCGTTAATGAAAAATAATGTACATGAAAGCGTAACAAACATCCATACTTACAAACTTTCGCATTTATAATATTAGTAGGGATTGAATAACATGGTCGCATCTTTTGTTGCAATTCTGCTAAGATTTGTGTAGTAAGTTACTAAGCTGTAGTAAGTTCATCAAAAGAGTATCAAAATGGATTTTCAGTTTTTATTTAGAAGTTTCAAATATGTTAAGATAGTCAATAATTTATCTAAATCTAGTCATTATATTTTTATTGATACATTTTTTCAATGACTTATCATTTAAAATTCATTAATGTTTTCATCCATTAGGCTATTAAAAGTAAAGAATATTCATATAATAAAATCTTAATGTCATAAGCAAAATAGAAATCAAGTCTAGTAGTAAAATATCGCCCTGGTTTTAATTTCTGTAATAATGAGCTACATACAATTTAACACCGTACCTCTCTAGTCAATCGTTTCTGACGTAGACCAGACGCGAATAAAAAGGGTCCAATAATCAATAAGAAGTTTAATCCCGCGGGCAGGGGCCGTCGATCTCATTGGACGGTACAAATTGACAGGGAACAGCGAGGGAGGATGGTGAGTTTCGCTCTGGACACTAGTTGCGATTGACACGGAACTGCTAAAGTTCGCCGCGTCATTTGGCACGTGCACAGGGAAACTTTAGTACATTGCGCACTGGCCGAAAGTAGCAGGTGTGACGGTTGAATTGCTCAACGCTCGTAAATTGTCCCGAATGTAGTTCCACTTCTTTTCTGTTATGTCACTAAGTTTGCGAGTTTTGCTCTTAGAACATAATAAAATGAATTTTAATATTTTTTAAGAACCAAATTTTAATACATATTTGCTTTTAAGGAAAAGATGTTTATTAAATTTGTACTTGTAAGTCTGTCGAAACAGGAAATAAGCTGAGAGCTAGAAATCTTAGATTAGATTTAAAAATGTATGTTTATGTAAGATTTATTAAATTATAATATTATTCTGCTTGGAAAGTATCAAACATATCATACAGTAACATCGACAAGCCATTTTACTGTATAAAATTATAAATTAATCGAATAGCAAGTGACTGTCTGCGTTCTTGGGATGGTTTCAAAAAACACTTTCTTTAATCGGTTTCCGCTGGTTTCGCTCGGATAAACATTTCCATTTATATAAAATAATAATATCAAATTCTCATGGGAAATTGAAGAAGCTGCGAGCAGAGAGCTTGTTCTTAAGAAAAGAAAGACACATAACACTGCGTTACAAATAAAAAAAAATTGATACTCAAAATTTTTTTGCTTTGAAATGTCATGATTTTTTATTTATACGTATCGCTTAATAAACATACATACAAATTTTCTTACTATCACGCCTCATTTTTTTTCCGAAAAAAAGTGCCAGATTATTTTAGAAAATAAAACGTCAACACATCTTTCAAAGAAATCTTATAAAATCAAACAAATTTTTTTTAAATTAATGAAGTCTAATTTTATCATTTAAGTAAAAAAAGTCAACAAAAATATTATGTATGAAATGTTTATAAAAAATATCGTGAAACTTCATCTTTTTCTTTTGTGCTTTGAATGATCTTCTCGTTTCAACTATCAACCTTGAAATCGTTCTTCAAGCTTCTTTACATCCCGGTGAAACCTCTCACCCTGCTCCTGACCTGACTGACCGTACCAAGATTAGATGGAAAAAATGAAAAATGAGAGTGAAGAAAGTGAATTTTTAATGACATTCTGCAACCCAACTTTTCGTATGCGTTTAACATGTCGGTTACTAGCTGTTCCGCATTTTCGACTCTGTGGTTCCCTAAAACCCCTTTTATACCTGCTTTCAGTGACAACCAGGCATCAAGTTCTGTATTAGTAAGCTTTTTGTCAAAATTTGGGTCTTTCATCAAAGTACGTATTTGTGGTCCCTGTGGTAATATTCCTTTCCTTTCCTTTGAGTTTGGCATCACTTAACTTTGAAAATACTGTCTTCAAATATAAAAAGCCTCTTTATTCATAACCTTCACAAAATTTTTCATCAAACCAAGTGTTATGTAGAGTGATGGTAAAATGACATTTTTAGTATCTATCAATGGTACATGTTTCACATTAGATTTTCCGCTTACAAACTTTGACCTTTCTGGCGATATTTTTGTAATTTTGTGTTTTTCTGTGGCTCTGCTGTCCCACATACAAAGAAAACAACAGTATTCAGTAAATCCACCCTGTAATCCGAGCAATATAGATATAACTTTGAGATCAGCGCATACTTTCTTACTGTTGATGATATCGAATAAAAAATATTGGGTCGTTGCATAAATCTTTGCAATATTGCGGAACAATTTATTTACGACTACTAAGTTGTGCAAACTAACAGGTTTATACATGAATCAATTAGTACAATACATCAAAAACGGTAACGGTTTTTTACGCTTGAAGTGATAGAAAATGATAATTGACATGTACCTCGAAAACTAGACGTGATGGATGCCACATATGTTTGGAACATTTAAAGTATGACTCATTACCTATTCATTCCAGCTAACAGTTAAGAGGGTATCAAAATCGTGTAACCCAGTGCAATTAGTTGACAATCAGTATAGTTATATCCTGTATACTTTTTACTTACAAGTACTTACAGGTACTGTTTTTACTTAAATATTTCCACTGTCATAAGTAATAAATATTTTCACTGTCCATAATATTACATAAAATAATACTTTTGCCCCAGGGCGTGTCGATTAAATTTGAACAGAAAAAATGAGCAGCATTTTTTCATAGCCAATACATTGTTTATTGGCCGTCAAAACAAAAACAAGGTTATCTTCTTCTATTGGAATCAAATTGAACAGTCCACTAAGCACAGAGGGCTCGTCCAAAGGGCCACCGGACCCTCGAGACCCAGCGAACAGCATTACGGCTAATAACGCGGGAGATTGTTTTGACATACGATATAGGATTTACTGACACGTTTGTGCCTTTCAGATATTAAGAAAAATATCTTACTTTACGAAATGCGTATGCTGACTACCTTTAATTTATTGATATGCGATAGTTATAAGCAAGGTAATTAATAATTTCTAAATAAAATCGCAATGTATATGGGTAAATGTTTCGATCATTTCGCTACATTTTACTTGCGCTAGGCAATATCAGCACCAGCTAGCTAGGAGATTATAACCTACTTGTTACCTTGACCATGGAACTATTATTAAATTTATTCAAATAATTATTATTTATATTCATTACAATAAATTCTTTGTTTTCCCAAAACGTTCTAGATTTCTCGACTTTGTTCAGCTGAGTACAATAGTAAGTGGAATTATAAATATTGTAATTTTAGAACTTATAAGGATTTGAACGATTTTTAACAAACAAATTAAATTGGATCTTGTGAAGTACCTATAATTACTGTGTTTCAAAAATTCTCCGTAAATAACAAATTAAGGCTGCTGTTAAATTATTAACAAATAAGAAGACAAATAAGAATCAAATAGTGTTTCTTTAGCCACTCGTCATCGGTCACCTTTATTTCATAGCAATACATTGTACGATTTGGAATTATTCGACCAATACATACAATACAACCGAAATAATACCTTATTTTTTGACTTCGGTAACCATATTTTTGATCTTAGGATATTTTTGGAGATAAATATCAGTAGCTAGGCAAGTGCAGGTAGAGAAATCGCTCACATCCTTTAAACAAAGTGAATTTATATTGTACCGCAATATTATCACATTCTTTTGCAGTCTCCGCCTGGTAATTGAAATTGACTATGAATAAATGGTACTCGGAAAGCAACCTTATCATAAAGAGTTAGGGTCGTTTATCACTCATTTCAGTTTCTATTTCTAGACAATTCCTTACGCGTTTTCAGTCGGCGTCCAGGGATTCGGCTGTGACTCCCGCAGTGCGACTTGTTAGACGCTGTCTTATGACATTAGTGGTATGTCAGCCGGCACGTTTTTGAACCGCCCAAAGATGCTGTTTAAGACCAGCATTTATATGTGATTAGCCTCGTAATAGTTTTATGCATGTCATTATGATGTCCTTAACTGTAGTAGAGAAGTCATAATCCTGTACTGTAAATAATGCAGGGGTAGAATTTTTGAAACAATAGAAAACCAATTTGCATTCGAAATCGTGAGATTCGTATACGAATTACCGAATTCACTATTTCTGAACTTTCATTTCGTGCGTTGTGCAACGAGTGGTTCAACCACTCGTTTTTGATTTCTACTAGTAGAATATCTAACGCTGAAGTGACATTGACAGTGATCCGTTTCATTTGTGGGTCATCGCCGGTTGTTTGTTTTTGTTGTTATGATTTTGAATTTTTCTGCGTGAAACGGAATTTAATTAAGAATTTGTTTTTTATGACAGGCCAGTAAAGCATCTCAAAAAAATGTTTTTAATGACGACACTGAATTCGAGTGATTCAAAAATCTATAAAATTGTAAGCAAAATAATTTCGAGTACGATTTGTATTCGTATTCGAATTCCAAATTCACGTGTAATGATTCAAAAATACGTCTCCAGCTTACTTGCAAATTATAACTAATTTATTTTTCCTAATAAATTCGTTAAATAACACAGTAATAAACCTCTAAATAACTAACTAAATAAATTCATTAAATAATTATATTGTAAATTGTAATACCGGTTGCTTACAACTTCATAAAGAAATAAAAATTGTAAATTTGGAAAAACCTTTTATTAAAATATCTTCACACCAATTTCATGGCTAAATTCTTATTTATCACGACAAATGTAAATTTCGCAATGGTAATATTAACTTCAGTTCATAGTTGCAATCTATTCAGCTAGCTGTGCTTAACTAGTGTTATTTAGAAAAATTTTTGAAAATTACACTTCGTTGAAGTTTTTTTTTTGTCCTGGATACATATAAATATACTTTTAATAAAAGAAATTTGCATAATGAGAAGAAAATAATTCGAATATTTAAAAGCAATAATTTTTTTATTATTAATTTTCATGACTTTTTGTCTTTCCGTAGTCACACGTTGGTTAATTTTTTTTTCATTATTGGTTAGCTACATCTTATCGATTTTTATAAATTTTTAAATAAATTCAACCCCTAATTTTGTAATAGGAAACAATAATATTATGAATAAAAATTTACAATACTTTTCTGCTGATAAGAGGAGGTTAAAATGAAATAGGAATTTTATATTTATATAAAATATTTAATATAAGATTATATTTTATATAAACAAATATAATATATAAAAAAAAGTTACACTGCGTAAATTGTTTGTTACCGAATTGCTAACAAATCAATTTTATATATAAATGATTTATACTTGTGTGAATAATAAATATAGTAATATATTTACTACTTAATTTTATAACAAATTTATATCCAGATAGTTCAAATGAACACTTATATAAACCCTTACCAAGGTATATCATTCAATTTTTTTTAATGTGTGATGATAAGTCATAGAATAAGGTTGTTAATTGTATTGTACTGGAAACGGCAGGATATAGGATATTTCTTTCACATACGTATTGAAAATCGTAAAATAAGTATTTTTGAGCAAAAAATGCTTTCTTTATTTACATACAAAATATTCCTGTGCAAATGAAGGCCAAACGCAGAAAATTCTAAGTATTGGGATGTATCGAAAGTTGTATGTAACTTTTGTATGAAATATAGCTTATATTTATTCTTATTTTAAAATGAAAGCGGAGGAAGCAAGAGAAGTGTGCCAGGATCGTAGCAAGTGGAGAGAGGTGGTCTCTGCCTACCCTATTGGGAATAAGGCGTGACATATATGTATGTATGTATTTGAAAATTTATAAAAATATAATATTATGAAATTCAAATAGAACCAAATTAATTTTCAAATCCATTTTTTCATTATATTGTTACTGCTCGAGATACTTGCAGTACTAATATTGAAATTTACATATATGCGAGTATTTTTGTAATATTGTATTTACTATTTCATTATTCCAAAATCGCGATGTTTATCATAATGTTATGACTCTATATTGACTAATTAATTGAATGTCGTTTAAAAATCTTTAACTGACCGTTTGGTTTAATGACTGACTAGACATCTCTGCTGTTTAATGATTGTTTCTTACAATGTTTGTACTTTAGTAAAATGATTTTTTCTTGTTTAACCACCATTACAATATCATATACAGCCAGATTCCAAAGACAATAGCTACGAGTATATACAAGCTCACACGTTTCAATGAAATGGTCGGTATAAATTCTATAGTTTAATGGCGTTCTATTGTCTGTCCGGTGAGCTAACTTGATTAGTGCTGACTTGTAATAAGCTGTCTGGCCGCAACGTGTTCTGGATACAAAACCAGATAAAGCAGATAGCCCTTTACCTATTTATAGCCATATTTTGGATTTCGTCAATAGTTTAGTTATGTTATACCTATTTATCTTTATATATATACTGTTGAATATAAAAATAGGTCCACTCCCTAATTTTATAATTAAGCTTTTAGAGTGTATGTGTCTTGATGTATTAGGGTATATATGGATGATGTATCAAGGTATTTTCACACATGTGTGAATGACACTTGTGACGACCATGACACACATTGACATGTGACACTTTAAATGATATCGATTCTTATATTCTTTTAAATAATATATATAAAACGCTTAGATAAGGTAGTGTACAGTAGAGATAAGTCAAGATTGCCTACGATACATGAAGCGCAAGGACTAAGATATGAACACGTGGTGTGCTAAGAGGAGCCAAAGGAAAAACCCGGTTTTTAAAAGTTGTGGCCATATGTCGGCATACAGTGTCCAGCACCTATTTCTATATTCTATAAAACTCGAAAGAACATGACGCCATTAGATCTCATTATATTTTCCAACATGGCGACAGAACAAAGTAATCAATAAAATATTGAACGTAATATTATTATTTTTTTTGTATTTTTTTATCATATCAGTTTAAATTCAGTTTCATTGTTATCCGTTAGCCGAAGGTTAGTAAACTAGTACTTCCTTTTTTATAATATTATTTATTGTTAATGACAATATCCAAATATTATATTACTTAGTAGGTTTACTGATTTAATTTATAGTTATAGTATATTTTAATATTCCAGAATTTAAATAAAGTTATAAATTGTAAATCATAGTTCGAATACACTTATTTGTTATTTTAATGATTGAGTTTGGATATATTCGTGGTACAACTCACCAGATTAAAATTAAACGGGGAATTATTTGTTCAGTAAATCATTTTCTTTCAAGCGAAAATGAAACGCTTCAAGCGAGAGTGATTTAAAAGTTAACAGTTGCTGCTAATTGGTTCCTGTAATGAGACAGCTGACGATCTGCGCTAACGAGTCTCCTAACAGGCCCTTCACTTATCCGAATCACTATCTCCTCAGGGAAGTGACTTCTTTTGGTCGAGTCACGATTGCTATTAATTAAAAACTTCTTTAGGTACTAATCAGGGTATAGGAGTACCTATACCTATAAGTAGTAACTCATTATCAAACATTTGTAGTATAGTACGTTTTGCCTCAAGCTAGACTATTTGGCTCTTACAGCGTTTGAAATAACGTCAATTTTCATGGAGCAGATGTAAAGCCAAATGTGTGTACACTTCGGAGAATCGTATAAAAATCAAAAGATGAGTCGTGAGGAGGTTTATAGAAAACTATAAAGAGGGTTACTTGTACGGGTATGATCAATGAATTAAACATATGAAAAAGATAAAAATAACGATTTCTTTTTAATTTAGAAATTAGATCAGACATGTTTCTAAAGACGACTATTTGAATTATTCTTGTGTTTTTTAATTATTGCATCAATTTCACAGCCAGCCTTGTATATAGTTTTTGAAATTATAAAGAATGAGATGAAATTATTTAATGCTTACTAGGAATCTCATAGAATATATTACATAAATTTACACAATGGTTAAGGTGATTTAAATTATAATATTTATACAAGTAAACTCTTTGAAATATTGCCATTTACGGCAAAAGAAATACAAGTACAATAAAAAATATGTACATTGGTTGTAGTACTTTGACATTCGGAATACCAAAATAGCACACACACACGACTAGAGCGAGAAAGAGTGAATCGAACAGACAACAATTTTGCACACATAACATATTTACATTCTTGTATTACTATACTATTGTTCAAAAGTACCTTTCCAACTCCGGTCGTTTCTTTAACGCCGAGTCTCCGTAGCAGCGCCGGCGGCGGAGGCGGCAGCGCCCGATGCAGGGCAGCGCTAAATCCGCCCGCCGACGACGCTTCGTCATCGCGTCGACGTCTCTCGCGATGAGGAGAACCACCGGAGCATTTCACTGTTGACGTCCTAAGACAAATAAATTGTCATATCAAATCAAAAGAATCATTAATCAACACAGTGCTTCACAGGTACTCACTGACTCGACTGAAAATAATTTAAAAAATAAGAGAGTACAAACGAGCTATTTAAGTACACCCTTACGCTAGAACGTATGCACAAATAAAATTGGGAGAGCCTTCAAGAGATATAAAATAAGCAAGATGCTTTGAATGCCTATAGGTATTTTAGTAATTATAATGTAATCTGACATAATTTACGAACATATAAAAATGTAAATTAGAAGAGAACTTCCGAATAAAAAGTTAGAGCCAACGTCTATTACAATATGAGTGTTCTGTTACTCTTACACATTTTCTTCTCCACCACCAGAATCACCTCTTTCTGTATCCTACCCTTGATATATCCGTCATGGGAATGAATCTCTTAAGATACTGATAAAGACTTTTTATTTATTTTTGAAATAAATATTTATTACACTTACACCAATTATCTAGCCCAAACTAAGCTCTGTAAGGCTTGTGCTATGGGATCTAGGGTAACGGATAGACATACATATATTATACATATATAAATAATTTTTATTGAAATATATATCAACAACCATGACTAAGATACAAAATGCTCGCATTCATAACACAAATATCTGCCCCAACCGGGATTCGAACCCGGACCTCAGAGATGGCGACACCTTGAAACCGGTGTACTATCCACTCGACTATGGAGGTTTTCTTTTATCGATTATCAATTCATTTGCATACACAACCACATGGCGGTTATTTCGTATGCTAAGTCCAGATATTTGCTGACTTTGACCTTTTCAGCTTTCAGGAAGTTCTTGTCATAAGGGATAGTGATATGGACGAGCATTGTACGATTTTGGAATCCGTCGATCATGATGATATCAGGTTTAATGCAAACAATAATCTTGTCCGTGATAATAGAGCGATCCCGCTGAGTTGCTGTAGCAACTACACTTCTGTGGAATCTACAGTCATATAACTCTACAACAGCTTGGCATTTTGATGCTAACAACTTCGTCCATATATAAGGAGAAAATAACCTAGACCTAAATACATCTGCATAATGCTGAGAGTACTAGACAAAACCATAAGGAGCTCTAAAACTATCACCCCAGAAAATGCCTCTTTCTATTTTGATAAAGTCTTGCTGACCAGGGGGACTGCAGCCAACACATGGTAGCAAAGGGCTGTGCTCTACTGCCACATACATTACTTAAAGGATTTTAGAGTTTTATTGATTTTCTACAGCTCTAAAATAATATCTAGCCATGTATGCGGCATTGAATCATAGAACTTCTTATAGTCAATACACGCAGCAGAGATCCTCTGTTCTGCCGAACTTGTCGGTTAATGGCCGTGTCTGTATAGAATCTATAAGCTCTAATATATCACGGAATCAAGCTTCCATCCATTCCGAGTTAGAACTAAAATAATATTGGACACAATATATATCACAATGGATGTTTACACTAAAGACATACAAGAATTTTAATTTTATACATTATATAGATACATTTTCGTGGTTAAAATGCAGTAAGGAACTTGTAGATCGTAGGCAAGCACGTAATGGGTCTATTGATTTTAGAATCCGTAGTACTTCCAGGCTTGTAAAGCAAGAAGGTAAGGTACCTTACCGATAGTCATAAAAGTGGGAAGGTAACCGTGCGCGTAATCGCGTTCCTGTTTGACCACATGTATCTAATCACCGTCCACGTGGTCGATAGGTAGTGATCAGATGCCGCGCCAAAAGTTAGTCATGGTATTGACATCGCCATCGACTACTCGGTGGGTGACGAGTTTCATGTGTTATATATCCTACAAAGTCATTGACCTTGCAATAGCATTTTTTAAGGTAGTGGTTTTAATTGGAGAATTTAAATTAACTTCCTAATTAGTGTTGATAGTAGCTAGGTATGTTGTGAATGTATGGGAATACACATTATAAAATCCTTAACGCTAAATTAAAAGAGAGCAAGAATTTTAATTTTATTGCTACGAAGGTATAGTAAATAGGCAGAGTAAGCGACGGTAAAATCGACTGTAATTAAATTTGACTAAAAACGTTTAGTCAAAGTTAACTTACCGATGTAATATTTTTATTTGGTTTAAGTTTAGGCGGGGTTCGTTTTTATAAATGATTTTTTAAAATGATTTAATAATTTTTGAGTAAAATTAAGTTCCTCGCAGCAAAAGAGATTTTTGTAGATAATTGAAAAGGGCTAAAACATTAATATTGTTGACCGGTCGTTCCGTGGAACAGAAAGGAGTCGAACACGAAATAAATGAGCACTACGTGATGTCTCCCCTGACCTTTTTACATTTTTCAAAATCTCACTTCGCGTCAATCCAAGACGGGTGTTCTAAGGGGAATTCCATACTTAAATTTATTTCCAACAAGATATTGTTTATACGTTTTAATATATTAAGTAATAGCCGGTAAGCATGGTCGAGTAGGATTAATCTATTGACAATTGTTTGCTAGTTAATCTACCTATCTACGGTAAATCTATCAATACTCTAGTAGAGTATATATCATCATCGTAGGCCACCTCTCCAACGAAGGACACGGGCATACCCTAAATATATTAAGGATTAAGATCTTAGTCAACCAGTGCGGATTGGTTGACTGTTTACACCTTTGAATTTCATTGCAAGTGTATGCAGGTTGGCTGACAATGTTGTCCTTCACCGTATGAGTGACAGATAAATATATATATGAAATTTGAATAACACATTGGACATGACAGGATCGACCATAGTGTTGAGACCACAGCACCACCGACGCTGCTGTAGAATGGATAACCCAAACAAATGTTTAAATTCGTCTTTATTTTCTTGTTTGTCATTGTCATTTTTTATTAGTAAAATAGAGATGAGTCAAATACTTTCTAGTTAAACCCTCTCCGGTTTAGTTTAAATATATTTTAATAGTTTTGGCAATATAACGGTCACTGTGAAATATATGTACATCATCAACTCTGCCTCACTCTCCAATTTTGTCACGGATGATTTTGTAGCATTTTTGTAATAATTTCTGCATTGTTGACTATTTTAAGAAGAGTGCCATTGCACTGTGCTATGTTGTTAGTATGAGTGATTTGTTAAGAACAAATCAGTCCGATGGAGAGCATCTGAAGTTGGCAACATTGTTGTCGTTAAAATAATAATGTTTGTTTTACTAATGTTTTATTATAATAGAAAATACTATTTCAAATAAACATGTGGGGGTAACCGATGTTTACCATGTATCAATTCCGTTATGTATCAGAAACATGACTTCAAAAAGCGATTGCAAAATTTCAACTGATCGAATAAACATACAGACAAGAAAGCAAGTTGATGATGGAAATGTAGTAAAAACCAATTCTTACTGGTGTGTTGAATGATACTTGTTGATGCCTCTGATGCTCACAGATTGGATATAAAGTTTTTCTTTTTTCAGTTTGGAATAAGAATTCTTTAATTTATTCTGTAAGTCATGTATGTAAGTATTCAAATAAATATTCATATTGTATTAATATCAAGAACTAACTGCGGAAAATAGTTTTCAATGCAGGCTATTCGTCATTTAAGCAGGTTTGCATGCAAATCCGCAGTCCGTCATACGGAATCCGCTGTCGAATGTCTTCGGCCGACCTAAGCCGGGTGATGGATCGCGCTTACGTGACGTCTCACGACACAGCGCGTACTTTATTTTAATGCCTGTGACGGCACGTTACGGTTCTGGAGGCTTGAAATTGAAAATTCCCGGCAAGACGCATTCCTGTTGAAACGTTCGTCACATTGCATAATTATCGCGGTTCTCGAAAAGTTTATTACGCTAGTTTTTGTGACTCGATCTGGGTTTGATATGTATAATTTACGTGTCGAATAGTAATTCAACTGAAAATAGGATAGGTGACTACTATGACTGAATATGGCCGTTTTTATACTATAATTATCTAATTTGGGCCAGTTATATTTTATGAAAGTACCTATGTTAAATTTTTGTTTAATATCTTATTAAATTTGTTTTTTGATTTCCAAAAAATGTACAATAAACATTTATTGGAACATTTCATTAGAATAATTTAAAAATTATTTTTAAATTGTTAAATTATTCTAATGAAATGAATACATTTCTAGCTTTCTCACATTAAATGTAACATTTTTTAATATATATATATAAACAAACGCGTTCAACTGCAAAAATTATAACGAATATTGCTGGCTTCCTTATATTGAGCTTTATGAATTATGTTTCAGCAGCCACAGCTGTATTTTTTATATTACATAGAAATGATAACATCCAATAAGCAACCTAGTGCCGTCTATGATATAAACTTACTTTTGCTTGCTTATTCATACTAATATTATAAATGCGAAAGTAACTCTGTCTCTCTGTCTGTTCCGCTTTCATGCCAAAACTACTGAACCGATTTAAATGAAATTTGGTACACAGATAGTCTAGAGCCCGAGAAAGGACACAAGCTACTTTTTTATACAAAAAAGGTTGTAAATGGTTGTAAAAGGTTGGAAGGAGGGATAATAGGTTGTATGAAAATATTGTTAAAACCACTGAACTGATTTAATTGAAATTTGGTACACAGATAGTCTAGAGGCTGAGAAAGGACAGAGGCTACTTTTTCATTCAAAAAAGGTTGTAGAGGGTTGTAAAAGGTTGAAAGAAGGGATGCTAGGTTGTATGGAAATATTGTTAAAACTACTGAACCGATTTAAATGAAATTTGGTACACAGATAGTCTAAAGCCCGAAAAAAGGACATAAGCTACTTTTTGTATACAAAATAGGTTGTAGAGGGTTGTAAAAGGTTGAAAGAAGGGATGCTAGGTTGTATGGAAATATTGTTAAAACTACTGAACCGATTTAAATGAAATTTGGTACACAGATAGTCTAGAGGCTGAGACAAGACAGAGGCTACCTTTTAAAGCAGAAAAGGGCTGTAAAGGGTTGAAAGGAGGGGGTGAAAGGTTGTATGGCAGTATTGTAAAAACCACTGAACCGATTCAAATAAAATTTTATACACAGATAGACTAGAGTTGGTACGTCGGTTAGTCGGACGGACTACGTTTGGTATATATGGGGTAACCACCCCGTATATACCAATCGTAAAACCCGAGGACCCAAGGAAGGAAATAAGATAATTTTACCGACGGAAAACATATCCTTCCTGTGGGAAATTCGAATATAACGCGGGCGAAGCCGCGGGCAGAAAGCTAGTGGATGATATGTGTTGAGCAGCGTAGGTGGCGTTGTGGTCTCCGCACTGGTTTTCTAATAAGAAGGCCTGCGATCAGTCAAAACATGTACCAAGTTTGTTTTCGTTTTTAATATGTACATTCAATTGATGTTTCTACTGTGAAGAAAAACATTGTGACAGAACATACGTACACCTGCAATAAAAAGGAAAGAGTATGTGATGTTAACCAATCTATACTGGGCTAACGTAGATGATCGTATGGGTAGGATGGCTGCTCTCGGTGGGGATGGATGTGATATATGGTGATAGTTTCGGTAATAAACTTTGTTCATTGTCTGTTGTGTGTTGTACTGTTGTGTAAAACTTGTTGTAATATGACTACCGTCAAGGTGATGAGGGTGAACTAGCGGCAGGGATCATTCCAAACAATTCCTCGAAATACTTCACGTAACATATCAGTCAGAGAATGTATGACAAGGTTATATCACTACGCAGCAACAAGAGGTTAAGCCGATATTAGATATCTGAACAAGCGACGAATCTAGTCGCTTTCCGATGAATGCGGTCCAGAGGGAGAAATTGGTACTGGGTAGTGTTGCCCAAATGCAAGAACAAGACGAGACTAGACAGTCTTGGTCTTGCGCCAATACACCTAGTCTTGGTCTTGCGTTCCCAGTCTTGGTTTTGGTCTTGGTTTTGCAGCAAGAGTCTTGCAAGTCTTGCATTTATCTATTAGACTATTGCTTTTTATTAAAGCTTACTTTAGATCTTAGAAAAAACGTATTAGAATTGGAACATTGTGAGCTTGAATTAACATAGCCATAGTAAAGGCCAATCAGATTAACAAATGTCTATAGATTTGATAAGAAATTCGAAATATGAACTGCACATGGTTATCAAATGAGCTATATACGTCGTTTTCCATGGGAGTAACTGTTTCTTAATAAACATTTACGCTTTATAAGCTTACATGTGCTAAAACATGTAAAAAACAAATTAACTCTTAAAATTCGAAAATCAAAGTTCATGTCGTACCGTCTCGTTCGCCTATATATTAAACAGTATTAGCGTTAGTGGGACGGCACGACACGAAATTAGAATTTTGCATGAGTATACCTAGGCCCTGTGGCGGCAATCAAATAGTGTCAAATGTTATGATTTCGGCGCGGCGGCAACGATTGTTTTATATGATTTCAATAGAAGCCGCCAGCGCATGTATCATCACCATGTACTTCCGAAAACCGGCAAATTTCTTTGAGAAGTCACTACAAAACCTTTGATGCCGCATTATCAAAGTGCCGATGGTTAAAACAAAACTATGCATGCACTCTGTTTGATTTTAATAGATATTTTTTTATTCGCTATGTATGTTTATGGTATTGATCGTAATGGCATAGGTCCAGTTTTTCATATTTTTTTATACAGTTTTTTGCATCTCTTAAGCGTACCTATACCGAACTGTTATACCTAACTACTCTGTGAAATAGCGCTAAGTCCTAGCTGCAAGACGCAAGAGTCTTGCCGGATTAGTCTTGTTCTTGTTTAAGTCTTACACGGTTAGTCTTGGTCTTGGTCTTGCTAAAAATACGCGGTCTTGTTCTTGGTTTTGGTTTTGCAAAGGTGCAAGAACAAGATCAAGACTGCAAGACCAAGACTGAATTTGGGCAACACTAATACTGGGGAGCCGCTACCAATTCCATATGTGCCCGAACCTCTGACGAACCTTAGTTTATTGAAACAGTTTCATAGTTTTTGAAAAAAGATGCAAGAATAGTATTAATTTATAAATATTTATAAATGTAGACTATTGATAAATGTCTGTAAAGAGATTGGTACTTGAATAAAAAAATAGCTCTCAGAATAATAGTCTATCTTTAGTGCCACCTATTATGTTGCAACTCGGTAAGAAGGTTGGTAGCGTGTGAAGCTCGCGTGCTGCCCATACTTTATTGCTGGAACTATTAACATTCTTCTAAGGGAATGTTTAGATAAGTCTGCACCGCTGATATCGCGTTTTCGCTAGAAATCGGTTAATGGAAACTCAATAAAAAGTTTTGCGGTACAATATTTCGTTAGGGGGATTCAGATAGAATGATGATTATGCAGATTTATTCAAATAGATTTGAGGTTAGTTATTGTTTTTAGTACTTGAATGGGCTTCTAGTGAAAGTGTTTATTTAGTTTAATATTATTGTAGATATTACATACATTTTCTTTTACTCCTAACCGTTACCAAACATCTGTTTTTTTATTGTAATATAATATTGAGCGTGAGTGAAGTCAAAACAAGGGTTTTGTATTTAATCGAGAAAATTTTACAATATAAGTGAAAAAAAATGTATGACAGATATTATATTTTCGGTATATTTTTTTTTTATTTATATATACGTATGATGTATGATAGAATTAATTTATTAACTTATACCACACTAGCGGCCCGTCCCGGCTTCGCACGGGTAGACATAAATAGGTACAGATATTTAAGTTGTAAGCATACTAGGTAATTAAAACGACATAAAAATGTGACGAACGACATCGAAATATTCAACGTTGTTTGCGTCCATTGCGTAAGGAGCCGATTGCGCAAATGAGTCTTTTTTTTCCCTCAGGAGAGAGAGGCTGAGAGTCGTCACGAAGAGCAAGAAACGTACCCAGGATACCTCCGCAACGGCAAGTGTCACGGAGGTTATGTTGGTCGGAGCGGTCCGATCGCGTGACCTACCATTTCATTTTATTATTTTATTTTTTTATATTTTTTTGGGGCTCTCCTTCTCCCAGAAGGGAGAGGCCTACCCACTAAAAACCTCAGGGATGGCCTTCCTCAGGCATGTAGGAAGCCCCCGGGAACGAGAAGCGACTTTGGGGAATCCCCAGCCTCCGCTCCCCTGCGATACTCGCGCCCGCTGGCGACCCGCAGCGCCGCAGCCGTGCTACCGAGCTCGGTGCCGCTTCCTTCGAGCGGGATCGGCCATCTCCCGACCCCGCTCGGCGGAATTTCTAAAGATTTCTATAGTAATCTAGTACTAAATATAGTCTATGTTACTCAGTGATAATGTAGCTTTCTATTGAAAAAAGAATTATTAAAATCGGTCTAGTACTTTTTGAGTTTATTTGTTACATACAAAAATACAAATATTTTCTCTTTATAATATTAGTGTTTTGTCCTTGTTTATCACAAATCGCAAAAGAATGAAATGTAAAAGGGATGATAAAGAATAACTTCAAACTAATTCAAAGATTATATTATATTCAATATATGAATATAAGGAACATCTCAATATTCATCCTTAAGGAATTTACTCAGAATAAACTAATGTCATCGTATACATTGGAGACAGAAATCTTGCTGTTTCAAAGGATGTCCAGGCTCGTATGATTTCACGGATCGCTAGTTACATTGAAAACAATCTACAAAGGTCGTTCTTCGATATTTGATAGGTTACTCCTCGGAGCGTAAATGTTTTTGACTACCATGTTTTATTATACTGGGTAGGGCAGAGAAGACGAACGTTTTTTAAGAAATTACATTATATATTTATCGAAAGAAAATTTATCACAGTATTGAGTTCGTAATGAAATAGTATTTTATTAAATCACGTGTTGAAAACTTTTGACATGTGGCGTTCGTCTGAGTGATTCATTTCTGAAGACACCCCTCTGCCCCAACCTGTATTAACTAAACAAAAATACCTGCCTGAAAATACTACTGATTGTTTTGTATGTTTATAGTATATTCCGTACCTGAACTTAGAATTCATACATTTAAATCTACTTATAGTTTGTAACCAAAGCTGGACCCTTTATGAGAAAGGAATACCTGATATATTATCAACAACAAGATCTTATGGAACGTAACGCAAACTTCGCATGATATTTGTCCGATTGACCAATTAATAAGTGCGACAACCGTAAACCGTTTAAGCGGTTCTTTTGTAGATTTTCCTTCATTACACTTTAATGGTGGTAAATGGCCGCAACCGTTTTATTTAAGTTCGTGATGTGAATTATGCGATGTGGCGTAACAAAGTTGGGGGGTGCTCGCGGCAAACAAACAAAAAGGGACATAATGTATGTATAATATATTCAACAGAACTTGATGAAGATTTGTGATAGGTTTGCTGATTTTGAAGGCATGTAATAATGTTCAATGTTTGTTTCTCTTTCAGTAATGTTTGTTATATTATGCCATTGCATTATATTATTAAATGCACACAAAGACTAATTAATTATGCGATGCTCATTTATTTCATTAGTAAAAATGATAACTTATGATATCAATAGGGATGTATATGAGCTGTACTGTATTGAAGCTCGAACCTATTCTCATTAAATGATGCTTTTTAGTTCTTAATCATAATTCCGGACAACACATTTCTTCTTAATATATTCGATTTCTTGTTAATATATTGATCACATTTAAGTAATATCAAGAAATAAATTTTTTAACATATGATTAATCATCTATTTTCCGTTGCTGACAGCTCACGTCTATTGATTGCCTGTTAGTAGGTATGTTGAGCTTTATCCTTTATTATATGTTATAACAATAAACAAAAAATAACAAAATAGCTAATTAATCAATATGATGGTATTTTCTTATAAAACAAACCATTTCCCGCCCACTTAAGTAATGGTGTAAGGTGCTGCCAATCTATCCTCATAGATACTAAAATGTCCAATATGCCGAGGCAAATTTTATTTTGAAGAATATATTAAGAATCCTTTTGATTTTTTAAGACAATTAAATGATGCGTCTCAGTTTCATTGTTAAATCTATACATATAATAAGACAGTAAAAATATTTTGTCTGTACATTTAGTATTTTTGACTGAAATGGATAGAGGGGCACTTAAATAGATTATTAGAAAGGAAAAAAAATTTTTTGGAATTTTTTGTCTGTCTGTATGTATGTTCACGTTTATCTCCGAAAGTACTGAACCGATTTGCTTGAAACTTTCACTATTTGCTTTGTTTTAACTCAGAATAATATCTAAACTTTGTTTCATCAAAATCGGTTAATTAAAAAAAAAGTTATCGTCATTTTAATGAACTCAAGGCATGATAATCTATACATATAATAAGACAGTAAAAATATTTTGTCTGTACATTTAGTATTTTTGACTGAAATGGATAGAGGGGCACTTAAATAGATTATTAGAAAGCAAAAAAAATTTTTTGGAATTTTTTGTCTGTCTGTCTGTCTGTCTGTATGTTTGTTCACGTTTATCTCCGAAAGTACTGAACCGATTTGCTTGAAACTTTCACTATTTGCTTTGTTTTAACTCAGAATAATATCTAAACTTTGTTTCATCAAAATCGGTTCTTTAAAAAAATAGTTATCGTCATTTTAATGAACTCAAGGCATGATAATATTGCGAATTATAATGTACACCATTCTTACATAAGTTACATGGGAAATTTAAAATCTAAAGACAATTCATCATCATGATACAATACATACATAAGATAACGTCTTTATCCCCTGCGGGGTAGACAGAGCCACAGGTTATAAGACCCCAAAGGCCACGTTTAGCATGTTCGTGGGCAGTGAGATGGAACAGGGAACCAAAATACGATGAAACGAAACCAGTTTTTATCAAAATAATATGATAAATGCGAAAGTTTGTTTGTTTATTACCTCTTCACGCTTAATCTATACATATAATAGAACAGAAAAAATATTTAAGTGTAAATCAGTTTCATTACGCATGTTAGTTACTGTTTCATTTAATCAATTTCTACAACGCGCTATTGTAGTTTTTTCAAATAAAGCCTAATAAAGGAATGTGTTTCGACATAAGGCGAAAATCTCCTTCGTATCTTTTCATGATCTTTGCGCTGAGAATCGAATAGGAAATTGCTTTAATTGCACTTGCTTTAACTGTGAATTTTGCTTTAGTTAATTTAATAATTTCTTCTGTGTTGATTTCGGATTTTGTTTTGCTTTGTGTTTAGGATTTGGTGTTACTGGTTGAGTTTATTTCAAGACGGACTTTTGCTGTGTTTTAGGCTTTTGTTTTGCTTTGCGTTTAGGGTTTAATTGGTGTAATTGCCAACTTCATAACGCTCTTTTGATGTATTATTGCTTTCTAATTAAGTTTCAGTGTTAATTCCATAGAATAAACTAACAAATTATCACTTGTAGGTGTTCATTTTTTGGATTATTTAAAGTAATCTATACATATAATAGAACAGAAAAAATATTTAAGTGTAAATCAGTTTCATTACGCATGTTAGTTTTTTCATAAATCACTAGATGGCGCTGTTTCATTTAATCAATTTCTACAACGCGCTATTGTAGTTTTTTCAAATATTTTTTTCATAAATCACTAGATGGCGCTGTTTCATTTAATCAATTTCTACAACGCGCTATTGTAGTTTTTTCAAATAAAGCCTAATAAAGGAATGTGTTTCGACATAAGGCGAAAATCTCCTTCGTACCTTTTCATGATCTTTGCGCTGAGAATCGAATAGGAAAAAGGAAAAACGAATAATGTGGTATATAAACAAATTCTTTGAGTTTACTTTACCTCAAGGAATTGCTTTATACCAAAAATATATTAATCGGTAAAATCGTATATTAATATGATTTGTGTATCAATAACATTCAACTCGAAATTTACGCAGACGAAGTCGCGGGCAACAGCTAGTATATTAATAAAACATTGTATTAAAATAAAAACTTACGTTTCAAACGTAGAAATGATACATATGAAAACACATAAAACAAATGTTATCAGGGTTACGCCTCGACTAATGAAATCTTTGGTGAGATTAGACGGTGCGAACGTCGTCGTTAGTATGCAGATTTTAAACGTGGGCATATAAACACAAATGATACTGACCGCTGTGCTCGGCCAGCATGAACACTAAAACACAATGTGATGAAGCGGTCGAAAGCTCTGAACTGCCAAAATTTGAATAAGACCTGATGTGTTTTGATAGTTCAGTTTGATTTACGGCTTTATCATATCGCCTAAATGATGTAGAGACAACAAAATATTAGCCTAGTACCGAAAATTGTCAAAAAAAAGAAATTTAGTATACATCAGCTACCATAAATAGTGAAGATTTCAATTGTAGCATTAGCATAAGCATTTTCACTACTATTACTTACAATTTGCACATTACATTGCTTTATTTCAAGTGGATGTCACATTTGCTAACAATTGACCAATAGTACAAAGTACCACCACGGTTCTGACAACGAAGCGTTCTAAGAAACAAAAATATTTCGGTTAGGTTAAAAGATCTACATTTTGAATCACACGTGGAATGAGCATAAATTTAGACTTGTTGAATGAATTGCTCTTCCAACATATTTTCCAGATTCGTGAGCCTTCGTGATAATTAGTTTTTTACAAGTCTAAAAAGTTCTCTATTTGAAGAAATTTGATTTGGATGATAGTTTTGGTATAAATGGACACTTATTATAAGGGCAAAGATAAAATCTACTATAAAAATGCAATGGAACAGTCATAAAAGTATTGAAGCGACTGTACTGGAATTTGAGGAAGCAATTTCGATGATAAAAAATAATTGGATCTATAAACCTTTGACTTAATATTTAGTTCAAAGAACTTATTGAACTAAGTATTATATATTGTACTTAGCAGTCGAAAGTATATCATGATTTCAGCTTTCACTCCATTCTCAAGGATCCTCACACGGAAAAGACAAAGTGAAGGGATTCATTGAAAAATTTAAAATTGGTTCATATTCGGAGCATAAGGACATGCTACCGACCGCTTTTACCATTTAAGCGGAAATCGAACTGAATTTGAACAAAGCAAAATTATTATCCACCTCGATAAGAGTACATTCCGATCGACTTTCCCGACCCACTATTTCACAAACTATACATTTCATTTTGTTAACAGAATATTTAAATATTGCGTCGAAAAACTTTTAACGCGCCGGGGGAAAGTTTTGAATTCAAAAAGGTTCACTTCTACACCTTTTATTATGGCTAGACGATTTTTTTTACAGATACTCTATGTGGCAAGCAGCCAGGAACCGCTAAATGTAATAACATCTCTCCGAATGTTGCGTGAAATACGATACTCGACCTTAATACTGAGCACCAGTAAGTGTTTTTCATTGCACAATTGAAGAATTTAAAGCCCAATAACTAGCATAGCTTGGTGAACTAATGGCAGTAAATTTAAAGGATGGCATTTAATAGAACTATTCCATAATGGCGAATTAACACTATCTATGGTCAAGGTTGGTGATATTTATGTTCTCGTCAGTATGTTTCATGATAGTTGTTTTTTTCTTATTTTTCTTATATTTTGTTTATAGTGTTATTAAGATATTTGAAAATAAATTAAGAAAAAAACCAAACGCAGGTGATATTGATGTTTGATATTATAACGGTTTAAAAAGTCAAAGTATGCATAGGTAGCTTAATACAAATTTATGAGGCTCAAATTCAGCTACATATGGAATACTGTTCTTACTTTGGGCAGGACCTTCTCAGTACTAATTTCTTCCTTTGAATACCTTTCAGCGGAGAACGATTCGATTAGTTGACTGCCCACTGCGTAATGTCTATTTATCTATTTAGGAAATCTATTTCTTAAATATTCCTTATCAATAGGGAATTAATCTCTTTTTTGAAAAGAATCTTAATTTGATCCTTGCGTGTCAATAAACCATATACTAAAAATATAAAAATTTTATACACTCGTTAAGTACTATAAAAATTGCATCAAAATTTATTATTTTCAAATTTCGCGCGTAATTAGACGGAGGCGCCGCACGAGTTGTTACTCTGTAGCGATGACGTCAATACGGCATGTAAATAATAAACAAAGCTCTATGTTTGATGCTATGTATTATTATATTCATAATTTAAAAATGAGTTATTATCTTTTATATATAAACAACTAATAAAGGAGTAATAATAAAATAGTAATACTGACATCGATGTTTTAATACTCCGTAACTCGGCAGAACAAAAGTCGGTATTTGCAGCAAAGAATTTTTTTATTGTTTTGCTGCTTTATACGTACTATGATTCATCATTATGAATCATAGTACGTATAAAGCAGCAAAACAATAAAAAAATTCTTTGCTGCAATGTCATTACATTGACACGCATAAGTTTACAGTACCTTATGACGTCACGACATGGCGGCCTGTGTTTCGCTCTTGTTTTACGTACAGATTAAAAAAGTGAATACTTTGAAACTAATTTTTATATTATTTTTGTTACTTTATGTACTTAAACAAGATGGCGCCGACTATTTAATGCATAAGCTACCATATTTATATGCTTTTAGATCTTTTCTAATTTCACACATACAGTAACACTGAAAAATGAACTTGTGTAATATATGATTATGTTCATAAACCACTTTTACAAAAAAATGAAAATTTTTGAGCCGATTTTATTATATCCATTTGCACGTGTATATAATTAACGTCATATATCAACGTTCACCATAGAAAACAGCTAATACTTTTTTTTAGGTTTTCGCGCTAAAGTCGATATTTTGGAATAAATAAGTTATTAATGCTTTAGCTTTTCTATTGACATATAACGTCATGATATACTTTCGATATACTACGATTCGTTCAACAATGTATTGGTTGGAGCATATTTACAAAAGTACCTGATTTCAACATGCAGCCATATAATGTTTCCGCTGTTAAGGTAAAACCGCCTATAAAACAGTATATTAATAAAAGAGCTTCATCCCTTTGTGTACAAAACTCTTCATTAGAGAGATCATAGCATTGTTGCGTGCGGGAGTTGTTCCTTTCAGGGACGAATCCGTTTTTTTTACATACAGCTGATATGCCAAAACACAAGCTTTAGCGGATTACATAACGTTTTGATATCTGCTTTATTAATTTGAAGAAGAAGAACTTCATCTTACCTTTTATTTTTTTGGTATTCTTCTTATTCTTTGTTATTATTTTATTTTTTCGCTGTGCTCATTTTCATAATATAATTTGAATTTTTTTATTGGGAACTTAAAATTATTTTATGGAAATGAAATACTTTCAGTAGCAAATTTATATACTATGCGTATAAAAAATTGAATAATGTTTAAAATATATTTCCAACTTTCTAGAAGAAATATTAACAAAATGCTGTTATAAATAGACAGTAATTTTACGCTCTGAGCTTATGCATTAATTTCAACAACGTTCAGGGTAAATTTAGCCCTAAACCCATCTATACACACAAGTATACAGACAGTCCCTGATGGAAAACTTTCGGTAAAGGGTATGGGATCGGTATTGTTGGAAAGTATCTATTAGTGTCGGACAAAAGAATCGTTTGTGTGCACGATATGTGCGTTTTTATAAGAAGGAAAGGTTATTTCATACTTTATTGTTATCTCTTAAAACAAGTCGTGTACTTAGGAATGAATTAATTACAGCATATTGTTAATATTTTTTTATTTTAAGGTCTTTATAAAATATCTACGTATTTTAACTTTATTATTAACGATGTAGTTACGTACGTATTTTTATTATTAAAGATAAAGTTTCTCGTGTAAATCATAGAAAATTCAGATTGTATGAAATATTTCTGTAAATCAATATAAGGTGTGCAGAAGTTCATTTGCTTTTCATCAAAATACTTTATAAATCTGACTAAATATTAATTATAAATGTAAAAATACGAAGGCATGAAACTGTTATAAACGAGTAAACAGAATCATTAAATTTATTAGACAACGATTGTCGATTTAGTTATAAAATTTCTCTCTGGTTTTAAAAATAATATCAATGTAACAATACAGCATAATATGATTATTATGAATTTGTTCGTTTTGATTTTCCTGTGTGTGTCATACCTACCTACGCACGATAATCTACCGGTCCCTTTCAATCCCCGTAAAGTAGAATTTCTACATTTTTTACGGTACAGAGTTACTGTGATTCCGGCTTTTTACCCGGACAGATTTAGTGCTCGCCACGTGTGCGATATTTACTGCTGTGAGTCTTGGCTATATTTCGCGTGCTTTCTGTGGAAATATTACTTTTTTCACAAGGAAAAATGTTGTTGCTTCTTGCGCTTTGAAATACTATATCAAAGTTACGCAAGTTAGTAATTTAAAATTATGCAAAATTAGTGACAAATTGTTACATACATTAAATTGAAGACATCTTTCTTTAAATATATGTGAATAGTATTTCAACTCCACAAAAATAATTACATATAGGTAAAGTTAGTTTTTAATATTGTCACTATTTATATCGGAATAGCTTAGGCATATTTTGAACGAATCTAAGTACTGAATTCTATTGAATATTTCAAGGTTGCTGAACATAATCCTTTTTTTGTCCGTGTAATCCTATTAAAATATTAGACTTGCCGTCAATTATTACTATCGAAACACATAAAGAATCAGTCAGTCATACGAATCAGTTAATGTCGGAACTATAAATACTTCTCTTTACAGCACAGCTTTAACCAGTTGATCTCGATAAATTCCGATAGATAGTTTTATCATATTTCGTATGCATAAATTACATAGTAATTTAAACCCTAATTTAAAATTTGTATATAAAATTTTTAATGAAGATGGTTTAGCTAAAGAAATCTGAAAGTAATAGTAATATGAGTTTAGGTGGTATCATGATATCTCAGTTATCAAATGCCGCTCCTTTGCTTATAGTAATCATCATTAACGGCGTTGATATAATATGTGAAAAAGAATTTTATTATTAGTATAAATAATGTCGGTTCACTATAGTCGGCTTTAGCTTTGTGTAGACGTTATATAGCACGTTATATTCTCAAGGGTTCAACCCGCGACCCACAATCTCGACGCTTGTTTTATTCCTCGGAGAATTTACATAATGATATTTTTGTCGCCGAAGCTTGGGCGAGATTCGCGCCGTTGTCGTAAAAATCTCAAAATTCAAGCCCAAGACAAACACACCATCAGCACCCAAGAATTCCTTTTTTAATACATTATTTCTGCTATAGACTGTTAGAAAATATTTATTTATGCAGAATACCAGTCTAAAAGGTGTATCAACAGTAACAATACATGTACAACAAGTCTGTACCATTTACAAATCTTTCGATCGATGCACTATGACTATCATAATTTATCGTCATATTTTGGACAATACATACAATAATTTTATAAATTGTAGCCTATGTGGTGTTTTAATATATAAGCTATATTATAATAAAGTTTTATAAAAAAAATATTCTGTAGTTCAGATTTATAAACTTTCGTGTTTATAATATTAGTAAGGATGTTAAGTAACTTAATCAAGATAATGGCGTTAATTAATTTACTATTCGCTAGAACCGAAGACCAGAGGAAAAGGTTAGAACAAGAAGACATCCTAATAAATTAACTCCTTCAATTGATTTCGAAGAACTAATTAGGCATATTCATGTTGATGTCTTTCGAAATTGTTAAATTTATATTTTATAAGTAGGTTCAGAGTATTTCCTTCAGATCTAACAAAAGCTAGGGAATTGATGTGTTATTAGAATTCTTAATATTACTTCTAATGTAACTAAATATAAATTAGCCACTGTTAGTAAATAATTATCACTCTTTAGGGCAACAAACAAATGATTTCTTCGTTGAATTTACAACGACGCTGTCAATTCATGCAAGGAATTCATATAAAAGCTGGTTTTATCAAATAAAATAAATTAATAATATATCAAAGCAGAGAGAATGTCGCGCAGGTTGCAACGCAGTGCGGAAATGGGCGATGCTATGCAGATAAATGTATATGTTGAAATAGGCTTGGAGATATTGTATATGGTGTATACGTAAGAATGTAGTTCACTGTATATTAATAATTTTTGAAAAGTGTGGTGCAGTTAAGTTAAATAATGTACAAGTAAATAATTACCCTTTATAACTTTTTAGCAATATTTGTTATTTATAATTAACTTATTTCTTCATTTATACTTACTATTAGATTACCGATAAGAGAATAAACCACCAAAAAACTACTTTTATTTTTATGTTAGATATGTTAAATGATTAACCACAATTATGTCTGATGAAAGTTATGATGTGGCCTAAAATGGAACACACTCGCCTAGAAGATGCTTGTTCACTCTGGCTTCAAAAATGTCCAAATCATACTGATCCGGGAAAACAGGCCTCGGCACTTCTTAGCTGTTTATGAGTGTGTGAGCAGTGAGCATATGTTTACCGATAACATGCATGCATAACTATGGCCAAAATTAAGGTTAGCTGAGATTAAAGTCAAAGTTAGGTGTAGTGGACTCCATTTGGCGAAAAGAAGACTAACTTGTATTTTGGAGGGATTGAATTCAACCAAGCCAATTTCACTCCAGATGGAAATAGCTTCTAGAAAAGAATTCACTCCTTTCATCATTGCCTCCATGAATAATAGGATATCCGAGCTAGACTTTGCATCATACATGCACCTCACCAAAATTGTGCTGTCATTTGCGTATCCAAGGACACCGCAAGCTAAGAGCAGATTGTTGATATGTAGCAGGAGTAGAGTTGCAGCGAGAACATATCTCTGGCGGATAAAGGCGTTTATACCAGGCAGATCCGACAAGGAGCCATTAATAACTACTCGAATCCATCTACCCTACAGAAAATTTGCAATTCAAGTGCAAAGTCCGACAGCAATTCCGTATGAAGGAATCTTGCCAATTAAATTTGCATGCCAAATCTAGGTGATCCAATCCACTTGGTGGCACTTTTAAAGGCCTTCTTCAGGTTCCGAAAATTCTGCGTTGGTTCAGGAATACACTTAAGGTTAGTAAGCAGCTGCTTAAGCGTCGGCTTTGGCCTGTGGAGCCAAGAAAACGATGCTAAGAATTGCCGCAAGTCCTTCGAGTGAACTGTGAACTCTATGACCAAACAGTCTAGCTACCATAGAAACTGGGTGGAAAGTTAATAAACAGGGTAAGTAATTAAACTAGTCTTACTAGTACAATAAGTTAGGGTCGCGTCCCCCCCCCCCCCAAAAAAAAGGCAGCAATAAGTTATTAAATTTTATACATATTGGTAATACAAATATTTTGAAGCTCAACTATAACTTACCTATTATTTTCATGAGGGTAAAATTTAATATGTAATTTTAATATGAAGTCTTATTTCTGTGGTAATAAATATGTATTTAGTTGTATTGTAGTCTCTCATACTACTTATTTCATATGAAACTCTTACCTTCCCTATTAAACAATGTTTGAACCAACTGTGAAACAATTTTTTTACCAGGCGTGATTAAAAACGAGGACGCCAACACGGTTTTGCTAACAAAATACCGAAACGTAAAATTTACCTATACGTAATGATATTGTATTAAAATGGATGGAAATTATGTAAGCGAGTGCATATAGGGTAGTCTTAAAAAACTTAGTGATCCACTTTCCAGTGTTTTTTGTATTATATGTTAATATATTCAATCTTTGTTAAAACATAATTATACTAATGTAATATATGAGCTATATTTATATAATTTATTTGATACTATGGATATACACAATATTTTCTACTTCTATAAAACATAAAACTGGAAGGGTTGGCTGGAAGCTCCAGACCACTGATAAACACTTGCGTGTTACAATTATAACTTCTTAGTCTTTTATTATTCTTTTGACAGACAGCAGTTTCTGACAGGTTTTGAACTGCCGTTGAAACATACTAAATACTATTTGAGAAATTAGTTTGGCCAAGGGGAATAACGCGTGGTCAAACAATGGATGATTAAGGGAATAAAGTATACTCGTAGCCAATCTGGGTAGGACTGATAGGTAGCTAGAAAATTGCTAGTACATTGCTGATTATACTACAACTTACTAACATCAGTGACTACTAAACTCTTTAGTTACTGTTGCTTAATCATTTCAGTTGATTTTATAGAGCTCTTATAGCTTTTGTTTGTATGTTATTTGTACAATATGTAGTTTTATACTTGTTATACAATAAAAATTGCTTAGTATGAAAATGTTTTGAAAATATTTATAATGCATTTAGCTACATAATTAACAATAAATAACAATCTGGTTAGTAAAACAATATTAACCTGTTGTCTACTGATAAATTGATGACATTTTAGCTAAAATTTAGTTGTAGAAACTAAATAATGTAAACGTAAGCTGGTTAGTACTTTTTGCTAATCAGATGTGAGCGGATATTTATTTTTACTACAAGTTACATAACACATTTTAAGAATAATCCATTTTAACATTTGTTTTTTTAATATAAGTCAATGTATGATGATATGATTGTGTAACTATTCAATGAATCCACAAACTATTTTATTAAGCTTTATTTTATTGAGGTTTTAATTAGCATTCTTTTTAACTTTACGGTATATGTCACAAATATCATAAGACTGCAAAAGGTTTCATTATACGAGTATGTGCCTACAATATGTCACAGCGGAACATGCATGCCGACATGTACTTTATTTACTGAAGTGTAAAATACATTTTTATAACAAACACTGCGGTGTTATACTTTAGACATCGACATAAAAAATCGATATAGTCAAATCTATTATCATATGTTCCGTGCAGAGTGCACTAAGAAATATACGGCTATATTTATTAGCTATTTGTTTCTTAAGTCTTATGACATCTTTTAATAATTGTATGATTGATCTACTGACTGTTATTCGCAGATATTTTTTACAGTATTATCTTCACATTGTTTGATTTGGATTCGTTCGTTATTGTGTTTGTTATTTTCACTTGGATTCTCAGGAATCACCTTGAGTGTGTCCTACTATTCGAACCAAGCTACCAAGTCGTTCAAGCCGCTGATGATCCATGTAAAGTTGTAGTAATGTTTATATACTATATGAGCATAGCACTATATGAGCATATATTGAAAACGTTATATATTGAAAACACAGTATGTCATCGCGTTAGGTTCCAAAACTTTGTTACATTTTGTTTAGTATTTTTTGACTACACCTGATCTAAAAAGCTAATTTTATTCATCTAAAATAGTTAAGAAATCACTCTTTGAATTTGGCCCACGCATATTGAATATTAATTCTTTCACTTCTTTGCAATTTTCGATTATTAACAGGAAATAAATGTCGCTTATCGATTGGGTGATATCTTTATGAAAATACTCGTTCGGCATACTCAGATGGTTTCACATTGAGCTGGATGCCCTGGATAGCAAAGTCCGTTAACTACGTACAGCACAACACAAATTTCATCCACGCTCGCCTGTTATGTGACTGTATAGACAAGAGGTCGCGACTTTATAAATGCGAAGAACTTCCACAGCTGTGATGCAGTCTTAGGAATCACTTTCTACCCACGAGTGTAGACAAGGGATAGGGAAGGGTTCTCTGTCCATGACAGTTGAGAACTGGCGTAAACCATCGGCTTTTAGCATTGATGATTGCAAGGAAATATTGAAGAATTATACGGAAGGTTTTATCGAGACTTAATGGACCTTGATATAGACTTTCCTTCTTCGGCGAACTTCTCTTCGTTTTACTTCGTGATGACAAACAGCTATAGCAAATATATCCTGCAGGGCGGTATAATCATAAGACAGCATAGTGGATCATTCATCAGGAACCTGCTATTAATTACGGCCTTGTAGTATTTGAAACGCCGTACTACAAGTACACACCAGCTCCAGTTCTTGGTTGCTCAGTTGCTCTCACAGGAGGTAACTGCCATGTGGGTGTTGATTTGACGATCATTGTTCCGATAGTTGCTTCTGCGAATGGCTTGATTTCGAAAATATCCCAAACAACATATTACGAGAAAGTAAAGATTCTCGACACGGCACGCATTGTCCGGAGTTTCCACTCTCTGTAGCCCCGGTCGATAGCTTGAACATTGCCTTGCTGCCGGTTTTTTTTTTATATAATATTTATGTTTCTGTTTTTATATGTATTGTAAATGTATATAATAAGAAAATGACTCTTTATTTTAATAATTATTCTAAAATAATGTGAATTTTAGTTCATCTGTTTATTTTTTTCACGAACAGAGTATAACGTATAGTATGCAACGTTTGAATATAACGGCTCACAAAATAAATAGTTATTTTGTGAGCCATGAATCGCTTGTGTCGTTCAAGATTGTAACACTTGAATCCCTGACTTCATTCGCAAATCAATTTTTTACGAATCACCGACTAGTGACGTGATTCTGTCATCAAAATCGCATTAAGTCCATCTTTTATTCACTAGTTGTATAATATACTATCTAACTATTTTTATTGTGAATAACTTAAAAGTGGTTTACTAAAAATCTGTTATTTTACTGCTAGAGAAAACCCACAATTGATGAAGAATTACCAATATATAATGCGATGTAGAATTCATATTTACAGACACGCAGAATGCCAGTTGGCCCGTAAGAATGAAACGCTCTTGCCAAATGCCCGGATTTATTCGGGCCGGCTGTAAAGTAAAACACGTTAATCCTGATAAACTAGCCTGATAATCGCTAACATTTTCTCGTCGTTTGTTTTCTTTTCAAGTCTAACTTATTGTATTTTTTTCATTCTTCTTAATACAGCTTACGTTGCGTTAATTAATTACTTACAACCGTTTTGCGACGCACTCTCTTAATACGTGCCTTATTATTTTTCATTGATTATGTCTGATATTTATTATACCATTAATGTATGATTATATATAACCCTTTGACCTTCATCAATTAACCTAGTTGTTAACGCGGAAAATTATGCAAGCTAGCTCGTTCTTTCTGCTAATGGCTGATTGCTTTAGGCCTGATTTACTTCTTCCTTTTTGAGAAACTTCTTTTTGTATCTATTTATGCATAACCATACCACACAATAAACTGAATTTGAAATGAGTTAACTCTGATAGATACGGAAATCGACGGGTGTATGTTTGCGGTAGCTCGGTTTGCAAAATCTGTTGTCTTGTGTATTTTTGGCCGTCTTTTGCTCTTGTGAGGATACCCTCACAAGAGCAAAAGACGGCCAAAAATACACAATCTCCTTCCCATAAAGGAAGGAGATTTTGTATAACACGTAAAATGATAAAAAATAATATATGAAATTTAACACGTTAAACAGCGTTAACACTGATTTTAATATGTTTTATTACCAAAATAGCGTAAATTTTGTCAGTGATATCGTTAGTGTAAAAATAATTCAAGGGAAATAAAGAACGTGTAATCATGAACAACAAATCTATGAAGGATAGTTAAAGTAAATAACACATGGTACCTATACAGTATTCTGTCTGTGTAATATAAAAATCGGAATATAAAGGTCAATTCCCATGTGTCATTTCCTTTTTTGTAGGATTTTCACATTATCACATTTAGTTCTATTATAACGATGATACATAAAATATATTATAGACTATATAAACCATAATACGCAAACTATTGTGAGTATAATTATAATATTTTTGAAGTATTGAAATAAGTGAAAAGAATATTTTATATAAATGACGGTCTTATTGATTAAAACGGTGAAAAAATTATTTATTCACGTTCTTTGCTTATTTCTAAATAATTCTTTTAAAATAGGCAATTTATTACAAGGTATCTAGCACGTTGAATTAGGCAGCATTTAATCTGATATATTAAATATTTTTTTTAATTTTTTTTTTAATAGTCAACTTTTGTTTTCTTGTTGATGATTCACTAGTGGCAGGCTGACTTTCTTTTAGGCTTGGATTTTCTGGTCTTGAGTCTGAAACCTATCATAAAGTGTATATTGATTTTCAAACTTAATATAATAAATATATCTGGCGCTCTTACGTCGATCAAAAGCGTAATCATCTAACCCATAACCGGCAAGAATTGTTAACTAAGGCTAATTTTGTGTAACCTTGGATATAGTAATTTTGTGTAATCTCGAGAAAAGTTATATTCTTTTCACTTCCGATGTGCGAAAATATAAAGAAGATTGTAAACTCTACAGTCTAGTCCTTAAAACATGGAGGCTTCCTGCAAGAAATATTTATCTTACCTATTTTTATTGTAACACAGAAGCAGGCCTTGCATAGTTGTGAATCAACAGCAGAAAAACAACTAATTTCTTTGTTTGCCTATCGTATTTTTATATATAATTAAACCAGTTACAATCAGGTTTACTTATGTTTATGCGAAATTTCCTAATCAAAAACAAATGACAATACATTCTCATTTTATCTAACTATCCTTAGCCTAATTAATTAGCTTACTCTTATTGACTCTTAGAAGGAGTCGGTGCAATAATAATAATGCAATAAATGTCAATATATGGGAATCACAAAATCACGCTCTAAAAATATTATATTCGTACATGTATGTATTCTAATCATTTTAACGAAACGAACGTGTAATATGTGATATGCTAATCTGTGTGAACGTTACAGGTAAAATACGACAAACTGTTAGGAATTTCGAGCAGCAGTCGTCGGTGTTTGTCAATACCTGCTGCCAACCGATACGGGCGACACAAAGCTCTAATGGGTCCATGTAAATTTCGTATTCAAACTCTCGTATTTCTTTTTGAAATATGACAATCATGTATTGTTATTATGTTTTTCGATAACCTTGTGAATATTATTTTATTAACAACATTTCGTGTCTGATTTGATCTTCAAAATTTTGTTTCTTTTTGTTCAGTATTTCATTACTTCGTGAATGGCCGATTTAAGCTTTCTTGATGTTTTATATTCAGTTATTTTTTTATTCTTGTCAAAAAATGTAAAGCAAAATTTGATACATTTTAATATTATCTTACAAAAGACAAATTTCAAAGACAATTTCAATCAAATAATTTGTGTCGACTATTGTAGTCAACACCTCGCTTTGGTCATACAATAAAAGGGAAACTAATCCTAATAAAATAAAAAAGCAAGGTTGACATATCAGTTGATACAACGTAGGTGAAGAACTGGAAATAGAGCCAAAAATAACTAAATAAAATTAGGTACACAAAAAGCTCAATATTTAGATGCTGCTCGAATTCACTGAAAGTAACCTTACAAACCGTTTTTATTGCTTTTATTACTTATTGAAGCTTGAAAGAATTGTAAGATATAAAAAAATATATATTGTAAAAAAATCCTGTAAAGAAAAAATTAGAACAAAGATTTTTAACAATTTAACAAAAGAACTAACACGACTTAAATGATTCCATTAACAGATCTCGTGAAGAATGGACAAAACAGTCTATATAGAAAATAACATTGTTACGGCGAAAAATTTATCATCGAATATACACATATTAAGAATAGTGAACTACATATTTAAGAAACAATGATTTAAAAATCTTACATTACCCGACAAGTGTACAGTGATTTAAAGGAGGCGAGTCAAAACATGTATGCAATATTGTAAATGGTGACGAACCTTGGTTTCATGTCTGTGATCCCGATTCAAAGCAGCAATCAACCGTCTGGGTCTATCAAGATGAACCAACATCAACAAAAATTATACGTTCACGAATCACTTCAAAGAAAATGGGTGCTACACTTGTAACGAAAACTGACCATGAAGCTACGATTGAATTAGGGGATCGTAAGACAGTTAATGCCGATTGATATGCTAAATTGTAATGGGAAGACCGAATAGCTACAATTTTTCATAATGTTTTTTTCGGTTAATATTTTAGTTGTGTTCTTCCCCAGCCAGTAGTCGGCTTTTCTTGTCTTAGGTATTTTGAGCAATTTCGGCATCCAAATCCATATGACGGGAGGTCCATGCATTTCTGGCAGATCTAAAACGGCCACCATAAGCCACAACGGATGAGATAAAAGAGAAGTTGGGTGAAATCAGCCGGAAGTGATCAATAGAAAGGGTTTAGTTTTTCGTCATAATAAGCCTAAAACATACATATTTATAAAAATTCAAAAAAGATTATATGTTGACTGGGACGTGTTAATTCATCCGGCTATACCTCTGAACATGCACATATTTCAGATTCAGATTTCCACATATTTAAGTTTCTTTTGCATTCTCAGACAGTGTCAGGTAATCTCTAAAGAGCACTGGTAAATCTAACAGTTTTATTTTTATAGCAACAGGATCATGTTACTCACAAACAATTATTGATCAAAATGTTGATTACATAATTATTATCGTCTACATAACAATATTAACTCCATAATTTAAATAAATGTAAAGAAAATCTTGCAATTAAAATTTTCGAATATTCACATAATATTGCGAGGAAACGTTTTCCTCAACCTAATATAATGTAATTTACCTGGTTTGGTAATGTGAATGTGATTCGCTTGCTATATTAAAAAAAAATGATTTTGATGATTTATTTTATGTGGTATGTGATTATGGTTATGTGATACGGGCAGTGAAGTTCTTGTAGAAAGTGCAGTTTTGAGAATCTTACAGTAGTTATCGTAATCGCATATTTATATTTAACTAAAAGAATTAACAAGAAACTCTCCTCTGAGACGGTTTTTAAGTAAGGCTAGGAAATATTAATTATCAATATCATTGCAAGCTTATCACCTACAGATGGATATAATAAGAGGGTCTACTTTGTTTCGTTGTTGTTTTGTCTGTAGAATACTAAAAACTACCCTACAACAAATTCTTATCGATTGATGTTGTGATTTTACTCTTATATTTGAAATATCAGAAGATTTATTTCGCCTTTATCCTGTGAATTTACTAGTTTGTTATTTAATCTTATACCGTCTTCTTAAGATCTTTTTCTATAAACAACGACACCACAATTGCCTACAATATATAGGATTTTTTTGTGATTCGCAGCAAATCTGGAACTCCTACAAGAATCCACAGTATACGTTGCCAACTTGTTACCCCTTACCCTTCCAACCAGAACAAAGTAATATGAGTACTGTAGTTATGTGACAGAAATAGGTAAAGACGATCAAACCCAAGAAGACAGCCTTAGTATCAAATATCAAAGTATACTACGAGTAATTCTACCAGTTGAACTCGCTGCTTACTTTATTGTTGATTGTAAATATACTTTTATCTTTCATTTCTATAAATATTTTGTTTATATTTTATAAGCCATAGTGTTATATGTTAGTAGGAGTTTGTATAAAAACAATATTTGACGGTGTTTGCCCATATACCTAGCACATTTGTATATACTTTTATTAAATAGTTTTTTACTATGTCGTAAAATGTAATAAGTATTAGGACACAAGTACGCAACGCTGCGTGTAATGAATTCCATTATTTTGGTTCTCATTCACATCCATATAGTACGGTATACGGGCTTAACTATAGCTAAGCCCAGTTGCCACGTAGATAGTTACGAGTACTTGTACAAACAGACAGTGCAATGAACGGCACATTTACATTGCCATTAGATGCAGTGAATACGTCAATGTTTGATCGACAAGAGCCCTAATATTAGTTAAGTTTTATCACATATTCATACATTGACAGTATATATAGATTAGAATCAGTTCTCATCTAAGTGAATAAGCGATTACAATCTATTACTTACCTTCGTTGATAGACAGATAGGTAACGTTTAAAGAGATAGACTTCTATTATTTTATGACCCAATTCACCAACAAGTGTATGTGAAGGCAACATGCCCTTTAGTCAGTGCTAAAATAAACTTCACATAACAATATACTTTTTTTTAAACATTAATTATAGTAATCGATAGTACTTACCGTTTTGTTTACTTAGTTCTTTTTGCTTTCAAAACCCAGTATTATATTCCGCTAGTGAAACCTCGCCAAAGAATATTCCATACTAGGTGCAATGAGTGCACTGGAGGAAATTCCTCTCAAACTGCACAGTGCATGTACGAATATACTTAGGATTCACCGTGTGAACATAAACATCTTACCGATAGCGAGCGGTGCGATATTGGAATGTTGGCATCACTTAAAACATTTTTTGCAAAACAACCGTTGTACAAGCGGTATACATAAAGAAGCAATATCTCTACAGACAACATATCAGATAGGGGTCGTCAACGATTTGGTCAGCTCTTTGATCAGAGTCAAAACATCTAAGCTGGTATAGAGATTTGCCGGTCCACAGATGACGGAATCTTAAATGTTATTTAGGCACAGTTTTAATAGTAATTGATTGATGGACGCTTTCTAATTGTTTCAAAGTATCATTCATTTACGTGGTTACACCATGGCCATTTTAACAAAAATCAAAAATTATATCAATAAGTTACAACACACCAAATTCCCTATGGTAGATTATGACGATTTATTAAACATATCAAAAATTTAACAAAAATTAATCTGTAAAACGTAGCATTTCAAATTGGGATTATTAATGTAATCTAATAGAAAAGTTTCTGACTATCTAATGTAATATCAAACCTCAACATTTGCATGACACAAATATATTGCAAATATTGGACTCATATATTTACAAAGGTCAATGAAATAGGCTACCAATAAATTGTACTTTCAGGTACAAGTCAACTATAAAAGGGCCCGCTGCCACTCCATCTCATACATTATTAGAGATAATCTTGCGAGTTGGCCTACTTTCGACCCCCTTGGAACCCTAACGTCTAATGCCGTGTTATGGGGTAATTAATATAACTGTAGACACTATTTATTTCATTACTTACGCGACTGTGACAAGCGGTATATTTCTAAGTTAGAAGTTTGTTAGGAAAGTTAGTGACAAATGGTAATTTCGACTAAGAAAGTGCGCATTTCGTATTATGCAACTAATACTCTTATTTTACTTTACTATCAAAACATAAAGGGTAGTTTCTTGTAAAACTAAACTATTTGTGATAAAAATCAGTATTAATCCAAAATTGAAATAATTAAATGACAGATATTTCTACTCGTGAACTTTTATAAGCCATTAAAATGGCTGCGATCTTTATAATAACAGCATATACAATACAATAATAAAAATATATAATATAACCTCAGAAAACTCTATACTGTCCATAATGACACCTCATCATTATCGTCGTTATCATCTTGAACTCATGACACTTTTAGATGATACCTTATTCCATATAATGATAAACCATAGTGGAGCGTATGAATGAATTTTAACATTGCTACTTTAAACCAAAGCTACTATAAAACATTTTAAACAGAGGAGACCCATTTGTTTTTTTAATACTATTTGTGTTTGTCGTTATTTGGCGTTATTCAATGACATTTAATAAAAAAAAATCTATCGGTTTCATGTGTGTAGATCTGTTTTAAAACTTCTTCAGCCTATTATAATGTAAATTAGTATTACACTAATGCTGATATAATATAAATGCTTAGCTTACTTTCACTAACAATCAAACAATGTGATGTAATTTTAATAACCTTTTTTCCTGCCATAATAATCATTAAATTTGTGAATAGTGGTTCAATTAGCAAAATAATTCATATCACTTATGAACTTTACTGTACTTATTCACCTGCGAATGTATGCATGCTTTAGCAACAATGGCAAAAATTAACTACATAAATTGCGTGAATCGTTATTTATGACTGTTTGTTTGTTTTATACGTCTGCACGGTAATATTGCGCTAGGTGGCGGTTGCGGAGTGGAGTTTCTTGTTATTTAATTAGGGCCGTAATACTCTGTTACGAAGCTAGTAAACGACATACTCTGTTAGATTAACTAGTAAGTTTTGAACATTAATATATATATATATTAATTCCACAACTTCTTTTACAACTTCTTCTGTTAAATACCTTGGTTAAACAGCTAAACGTTCAGAGACGTTTAGCTGTTTAAATATATTCACTCTATTTTTCATTGATTGTTTGGAAGTTTTAAACAGATAGTTATGTATATTTGTGCTATTAGGCTACTAGTCTCTCCATGCTAAAGAAAAATTAAAACAAACTTTAAGTTAAAGAAAAGTTTAAATATGTACGAATTGTTCATTGTTCAAAATTTAATTTGACAGTTTTCCAGTCAATAGATTTGGCAGTTACTCCAAATAAAGTGACAAATTAAAAAAATTGGTATTGGTGATAATTGAATAGGTGAGGTAAATTCAAAAAGAAAATAATATCTCAAAATACAATACTTGCTATCTACAAAAAGTATATGTTAATTATTCATATGATATCTATTTAATTTCGTTCGAAATGAAAATGATCTTATATTTTCACAGCAAGCTGTGAAATTTAAGAAGAAAAATAAATGTTGTGCCTCGGCTACTCCCGGCATATATAAAAATTTACTTTGAACTGTAAGCTTGAAGAACATAATTTAATTATTTTTATTGAAAATTTACTCTACCACTTGGAATGCAGACTCCCCCAAGAAGAGCTTCAATACCTACAAGATTCAAAGCTGTATATTTTACAAATTCGTATCATAAAGGACAGAACAGAAATTCATAAGTACAAGTAAATACATACAGCAGTATAGGAGTAAACTGCTAAAATAACAGACAACAACAATAAGCAAAATATTTGAAATAAGTAGGTTATAATACGACACGTTACAGGAAGCAACAATAATTAGATTTTAGTACGCATATTTTATCACTAAACTGATCCAAGAAGGATGATTGAGAGCCCGAAGCTCTTAGGTGTGACTCTTAGAAATGTAATGAATTATAGTAAAAGGTTTTACCGCATGAAAATAATGATATTATGATGTGAAATGGTATTTTTTTTGTAAATCCATAAAACCTTTTATCTAATACTTTCTAATCTGAGCTGATGTGAATTTACATTAAACTTCTTAAATGTAACTACATACATCTAAGAGGAAAAACGAGGCTGTGAGACATTTATTTTAAATCTCTTGTTACACCATGAGGCATTATTTCCCGAATGTCCATATATATAATGTAGTATTATAACTCACAATAATCTCATAGTAGAATAAAACAGTAAATAAGTAGAAAGTAAACAGCAAACTGAACAATATGAAAACATTTTAGTTACATTTTTGCCGATCAAACTTGTCATGATCAAAATGCTATAAAAAGAGGTTACACCACGTTTCATGGCATATTATAGTGTATTAATATATTTTATATATTGTCAATTTTATTTTATAAATTAGTTTTTTCTCCTTTTCAGATTGTTAATTTAGTCAAATTACAATTTAAAAGATCAATATAAATTTTAGCTGACTAAATCAGGCATATCATACCTGATTTGTCTATAAAAATCTGAATATAGAATTTAACCTGTGTTCCGATGTTAATATTTAATAGTTTATGAAAATATTTCCAATCATTGCTGAAGAAATCCTACTATTTCAATAGTGTAATGTGCATCATTGTATAATATATTCTTAATAACGTAACTAAATAATAGTAGTTGGAACAACATTTTTAAAAATTAGTTAAATGTACAGTAAAAACATTTTATATTCAGACAGCAAAAACTAATCAATGGACTTCAGTTTAATAAACTTTTATATAGTTAAAATAGTGATGACTGTTTTTAAAGGAAGTAATTAAAAATTATAAAAAGAAGTAAGAAATAGCTTGGTTTATATGGAACGTTCTAATTATTAATTCTTTTGTCTTATAAAATCATTTTTAAGTCTTATTTAGGAATAAAACTAGTCATATTTATTCCTACCGAACTTAACACTTACATTGATGTATACATTTTCAAGCTTACAAAATAACATAAAAGTAATTTATAAAAAAAAATTCAAACAAAACAATTCTATTGTTTCAATAGTGGTCCTAAAAATATTTTTTTATTGGTTTTGTTCTGGCATTATATGATAAAAAGTTTGAGCCTCACCACCAATATCTTCGCTATTTTTTTCAGAGCTGAGAATAACAGTCTTGTCATAATTATCTTCTTTATAACAACCATGAAATAAACAAGGTCAATTTCTAAATCATTTGGCACATGCTCTCTTGATTCTTAGCTAGTACACACTTTACGTGAAATTTGATGTCTTAGTCGACTTATAGCATACTTTACATGCACTTGTTAAATTAGTTGAAATATTAAAACATTTGCCTTTTCTATTTTTTATTCTTCTTTTAGTAGTTTGTTTTCTTTCATTTTCTCCTCTTTCACTTTTATTTCTAATTCTTTGTTAATTGGGCTGGTGTTATCCGGGGGAGGTAGTAGCCTCCCCCGAGGAGGGCTCCCCTCTAGGCAGGGGAGCGGAGGCTGGGGGTTCCTGGAAGTGGCTTGATGTTCCCGGGGGCTCCCTACATGCCTGAGGAAGGCCATCCCTGAGGTTTTTGGTGGGTAGGCCTCCCCCTTCTGGGGAGGAGAGCCCCACATAACCGCCGGCTCGCCACAGCCGGGGTATGCAATTTAATGCATTTTCCTCAGGGGAACAAAAAAAAAAAGGCTGGTGTTATACGCATATTTCTGAACATTTGTGTTGCATTGACATAAATATTAATGGAACTATCAAATTGTTGGCTGGAATCATGTATTTTGGACTTTCAGGAATTTGAAATAGATCTTCATTTATTTTATCGTTGTTCGATACCATACCCTTTTAACATATTGTTATTTGAACTAGACTCCTAGACTTCTCTGTACTTTAAAAATATTAAATAATTTAATTTCAGACATCTTTTATAAATAAACCCACAAAAATGCTATTTAATTATATATAAATATATAGTTATAAATCTCATTATGTTAATGACATTATTTCACTGTAATAAGTTTATTTTGGTAAAATTTCAACTTAAAAAACAAATTTATGTTGACATTTGTCGAAATAAAAAAATACGCTCTGAATGGAAATTTTATAAAAACTTTCAAGTTTTGCAGATTCTGATTTGCCTAAGTATAGTTTGCATTAATTAATTATATAATAAAAGCTGACCGATGCACTGGAACAGCGTCGTTGACTCGTTGATTTTTGTAACTGCATTGATGTTAACATTGCTTGCACATGTTGCGTTTACGAATACAACGGTTACTTAATAGTGAAAATCAGCACTGTAAGTAATTATAATAATTATAATTTTATCAATAGTATTGACAGCATTTATTAGACAATAAGCATATTATAATATCCAATACAACCCACACAACACCTATTCGCGGACATTTAGAAAAATATGTACCTCGTGAAACTATGCCTACATATCCTTTGAAAACTCCCACTAAAACGTAAATAGTTTGTCAGTAAGTTTATTATCTGAATGATAAGCATTAAACTACTCGTAGTAGCCAAGTAGAGTTATCTATGAACATTTCCTTAAGTCTTATTTTATATTTCATTTTCATAGTAACTAGTATTTTATGTTGCTGTAGTAAAATACCTTTTAGTAGTAATGAACCTATTATCCTTTCAAAGTCTATTAAATACATCTATCGGATTAAATGCTGACAAATTGTTTAATTTCATCTTTCTTATGACAAGGTTTTTTAAAAGTACTCGTGCACAACGATTGTTTCATAACTTGCGTTTAAATAAAAAAAAATGACTAATATAACTTTGTTGTCATACTCGTATATAAATAATATTTTGATAAGCTTAGCTGTTACATAACATTTATCAGTTTCGCTGTTCATATTCAACTATATGTGAGTTTTAGAAATGTAGTATCCTATTTTTCCAAAATTATTATTATAATTATTCCTAATGAATACTTACTACAAAGTCGCTTACACAGGTCTAATTTTAACATTTAAGTTTACATTTATAAATCATATTATGTATATTGTTCCTGCTAAAATGTTTATTAAACATTTGTAATTCTAATAGGTTATTTAAAAAACTACGATGAGGGATATTATAAAACTGAATTCCTTAAATAAATGATGATGGTAAAAGTCATGCTTTTAAAATCGTTTGTGTTTTTATTCATACCTATAAAAATATTAACACAGTTCTAATAAATATTGAGATTTAGCATTTCGTATCAAAAGCAGCTAGTAATTTAAAGATCCTTGAAATTTCTCAGGGTGGAAGCGAGGTGGGTGGGTAGACGCTCACCTGGGATAACTTTCTTTCGTCCCATGAATACAAAGAAGCGGAACTGGTTACCCGAGGATCAGTAAACTAAATCATTCTGTATCACGCGGTGCAGAGACAGATTGCATAATAAGTTTAATGTATACTATGTCTTATTTATCTATATAATCTTCGTAAAAGAAATACATAAGCTCAAAAATGTAACATTAGTGGTATATCGTAGTATTATAATTCTATAAATATTTCTCTGTGTCGTTGGTTAAGTGACATTCATTTATTTTTTTTCTTAGGAGTTATATGTTCGTGATAACTTAATTGTTACTTGTATTATTAATATACCATTATTGTAAGCGAAAAGATTTGTATTTTTGTGTATATGTAATGAATAAATTTAAATACGGAAAGACTATGAAGAAAGACTGGCTGTAACATTTATTACATAAAAATATGTCTTTTATTAATTTTCTACAGAAATTATAGAAACAGCTAAACCGATTCAGATGTTGTTTATATTATAGAGATAGTTTTAGACTTAAAGAAAGACACAGGATACCTTTGCACTTTGAATTTTACCATAGGAACATATGCACTTCGCAGACAAAATCTGATTAATTTATAAATCATAATGCTACTAATATTGAATTTGATATGTTTAACATAACAGGTAGTTAAAAACCCATGGAAGATAAAAATTTTAAATAGTTCGAATCTCATACAGATGGTACTATTGCAATTGTGTATGAATATAAAATTAAAATAAATACATATATGTATTAATAATAATTATGCGAAAGTTAATGTAACTTTGATTATGAGATGTTTTTTTTTAACATTTTTGGTTAAACTATATTTTACTTTTTCATGTAAACATAAGAATTCTTTCATGGTTTTCTAACCTACATAATTAGCATATACCTTAATCATTGTTGCACAGCATGTTAGTATGAATAAAAATGTCTCCGATCAAACATTCCACCCATTCAACATTCAACTGATAAATGGTGCGTCTATCGGAATCGGAAGGTCGCAGATTCCCAAAAGAGAAGAACTTTTTAACGAAATTAAAATTCCATGATTTGGCCTAGTAAGGGAGGGGCGGCATCAAATCATCGGTTCTCGCTTCTGGCTGATTACATTATGTAAATGGCTACCCTCCCCTTAGCGTTGTCATCTATACCCATCTTGAATGCAAGTCGCCAGGAACGGTTAGGTAATGAAAGAAACTCCTTTAACGGGCGCCATAAAGAAGTTATCGTGGCCCACCCAGTTCTTGAATATATCAACGAGAACAAAGTATTGGTTCCTATTAAGTACGAAATTCAAAAAATTTCAATTATATTTACTTGTTTTGAAACATACTTTAAATAGAAACTTTAAATAGAAAAATTTCTCAACGTATAGATATGTGAAATTTGAATATGTGAAATGTTATTTTCAATGATTATGAAAAATATATTTAAATATCATGATATAAACTTTACTTAAAGTCAAATTGTAAGTCACACAATCTTTATTATATAGAATCACAGGTATAATTACACTTATAATCTTCATTTAAAATTTCAAATAAAGGGTTGCTTATGTTGTAGTCTTTTAAATTTATTAATATTCTTGGGGACATATAAAATTTTTTCATAAATATATTATTGCTACTACTAGTAAGTATCTTTAAACTTTTCTTTAAGCAATTCTTTGTAACCCATACTACCCTACAGTGTGTGTTGCCCTTACAGTTCTTATGAAACATAAAAATGGTATCTATGTCAGTAGTATTTTATTTTTATATATTATAGATTATTACATATTAAAACATGTGATTACAACTAATGGTCATTATAACGTTTTAATTACAATAATTACGATGATAGTGTTTTTAATTTATGTATTCCAATTACGAAACGCAATGAAATTTGAACATCTCTGAATAGAAATGCATAAGATTAACCTCCTGAAATATTTAAAACTGAAATGTATGAAATGATTGAATAATAGCAGTGTGCAAGCTACCTTAGATTTATATTCATCGACTTCTAGGATACAGGATACAGTGACATATGACTTCTAGGATAACGAAATGAAAAACACATTTTATGAAGTCTTTAATTTATGCAATATATAATTATTTTATCATGGATTAATATATAGCTTTTATAAAATAGCAAATACTTTAATGACCGCAAGTTCCAAAACCAGATATTCCTTGTATATACCACACCATGAGATTCACGCAAGGGAGTATGTCTTTATTTAAAATTCCTATTTCTCTCGCGGGCCGCAGCTGCTAGCGACAGTCGATACGCCCAGACGATCGCCCGCTGCCTCTTTTCAATTGGCCTTACTGCAAACTATTATTTGTTCCGTTGTAAATCATATAAAAGTAGGTATAACAAATGAAATTAGAAAGCCTAATAACATCTCTTTTCAAAGTTGCTATAAAATGCAAGCGAAAATACTTTTTTTTCTGTAGATAGGTAATGCAGGTATTGGTAAATTTTCATAAAATAAGTAACTGAATATAACATTACCTATATATTATTTACATCTGTTAAACTAAAGAGAATTTGTAGCTCATACAACATTTGACTTTGTTTTTAATTTGTTTTTTTACTTTTGACTTAGTTATGTTAGATGTTTTGCGTTTAAATATAGTGAAAGGGAAAAATCATTTCTATTTATTAAATCCATTCATTATAGAATTCATTCTTTCATTATTGATATGTTCACATCTACAGTCTATATCGGTAACATACTTTAATATTTTTTATAACTATTTACAAAATTTCTTGTTCAATTGTTTGTGGACAATCTTTGTTTCAAACGATACACAGTCAATGTTATAAAATTTAAATTAACATTACAAAAGGTTACCGTTATATGATCATTAGCGATTATTTAGCAGTACAAAATCTTTTAATATACAGAATATTATTTACGTAAAGTAAGATACGAAAGTTTTCCATTGAGTTCATGGGTATGGTGAAAACAGCCCCAGGATGACTCCGTATCTTACCCGGAACGAATATAAACGAAGCGGAGTTGGCGTGAGACGTGCGTATTCAGACGACAACACACATGAATTTAAATGTTTGTACCTATACTGAAGTTAGAGTTTGGAAAGTTCGCGTTTTTTATTAATCACAAATAAAATTCTATTCACTATTATGAATTAAAGCGGAACGAAATAGTTTATTGTTTCGATGGAGCTAGCGTCATTGTTATCATTCAATTGACGTTAGAACGATAGGGTGATATTTAGAAATATTATGTGTTGGTATGACATTCTATTGGTATAGCATTTAAATAATTTAAAGAACATGTGCACAACTTATGGACCGTCAGATTCATTTTCGGATTGGAAAAAAAGTTATTCGAATTAACGATTGACTTTTAGTGTAATCAGGGAAATCCATTAAATACTAAAGAACTATTGAAAATGTATAATTGGGAAAAAAAATACTTTTAATATTGAAAAATTACCACAAAGGGATGTATACAAAACCTATTGTGATTTGTTGACCAGGTAATACTGCCTAAACACTGTCTTAACAAGATCTCAGCAATTCCAAGAATATATTTTTACCTGAGAACAGATGTAGTTCACGAGAACACAATTTCAGAAATGAATTAAACTCAACTGTATCTCAGAAAAATCGTGTGCCATAAATCATTTCGTGAAAACCGTAGGCGGGCTGTCAAAACGGTGAGGTAAAAAAATATATCTGTCTCAACTATAGCGCCCCAGATATCAATCATACACCGAGATTGGATCACGTCTGAACCCTTGAATGTGGTCTTATTCGGGTCGGAACTTCTGTGGGTAGATTTAAGTCACTCGCACCTTTTGACTTCGATATTGGGTAAGCCGAATAATACGTAGTATTAATGTAACGACATGTTTGCATATTTACAAGATCTAAACCAGAATATAATGAAGAAATTCAAGCAAATTCAAAAAAGTGATGAATACATCATGAATTGCAAAATTATGCTATTCACATATTATTAATATTGAATATCCTCAAATATATTTTTATTACTTCTAGGTCACCGGAGAACCGTATATATAAATTTTCACAAAGCAGTCAAAGAATCTTGTATTTTCATTTGCCTCTTTAAGTCCATCATGTTTTTATATTAGAAACTTCTGAAAAATATTGATACTTTAATGTCAATTATAATAGAAAAATATAAAGGTATCCAATATTGTAGGTTAAAATTTGCCAGTGTATATTTATTATTCAGTGAGTTACGGGGTGAACCAGTCCAGTCACCAAAGGAGGATTAGCACGTGAATCCTATTCCAATGTCATTTAAGCCTGTTAGCAAGCCCGATTAAATAATTCCAAAATCAATGAAAACAAACCAGATTGGGTCGTTTCCCGAAACTCTATAAGCCTTAACGGCAATATCGAACCAGGTGTTCCGGACATCACCCAGCCAATACATCGGAACAAATAGCCGAACGTGAGCGGAATGTTGGCTCTGACCTATATATAGGGAGGGAACATTCAGGAAGAAGCAATGTAAACAATTAGGATTAGACAACCTTGAAGGGTGGCTATATTAAAAACATGCGATGGCACCAGTTTTTCCTCGGTGCACCAAATTCACAAGCCTTATATCACGTATATTAGCAGCAATTTCAATTAAGTGACTACGATTTACTTAAACATCTATAACATATTCAACTGTAAACATTACAAATGGTCATAACTGGACATTATTTGTTAATCGTTCCTTATTCGTTAATCTAGTAACTAACGAACACACGTGTCATGCACTACACCGTGAAAAAACGATACTGATAAGTACTTACGTTTCGGCAGGTCTAGCAATAAAGCTCGACGCGTACTGTGAACACTGGCGCGAGCTACCTACCTGACACACTATATAATAGTACATTATCGAGTATGTATATAAAGAACGGGCCACAGGAGCGGACTTCAATTATAGGAGTCGGGTAATTGCCATATCTGGTGAGGCATGTATATCGCTTTTCTAAAACAAATATTAAATTTCATTAAAAGTACACAAATATTAAATGTAATTAATATTAGAAGTTCATTGTCCTGTTAGAGCGATTACTGACTGAGATGTTATTATTTTGCCTGGCACATTTGATTAATATTAAATGGCCGAAGATTAACATTATCATTCGTTAACTTTCAACATTAATGAAAATCTTAATATTACTAAAGGTTGAATGTTATTGTTTTCTTAGGCACATTAATATGTTGACGGTGGGAATGAAATTTTATATAAAATTTTGTGGAATTTTTTATTCGAAGTTTGCGAATTGCGCCGGCAATGTACCTAAATATAATACTTCGCGTGTTCTTTTTTTACTATAATGGCAATATTTTCGCGCATCTTGAGAATAAGCATTTAAACAGTTAGACATACGTATTTATAATAGTTTGTAGTAAATATGCATAAAAAAAGGATTGCTTTTTATCTTGACTATTAAAAAAAAAGAAAATGAATATAATTAAAATTTTATATCACTTTGTTTATTTATTTTAAGAACTACTATATCTAGATCAATCTAGACTCATGCCTTATAGCTAATATTAATCTCAAGTAGATTGTCGGTCATTAAAATTATAAGACAACAGCTACTGTATAGATCAAACATAATTCTCCTATAAAATAAAGCGGTTTATCCTTCGATCATAGAATATGATCGAAGGGTTTATCCCCAACATCGTAGCGTTGTCGAGATATCTACAAGGCGGATATTGCGGCCGCTCGGCCCAGCGAGCCGCACGCGCCGCCCAGTATCTCCTCGTCTTATTTCGAGCCAGTCATTACACGCCACAACTGTGATTCGATAATTCACTATCGAATGACTTATTTTATAACAAGTTCCTTATTTTATTCTATAGCATTTTTATAGTATAGTTTGGGCAATGTCACTTGTACAGGCATAAACTATAATAATAATTAATTTCCCACGAAAGTATTTTAGAAAATTATTAAAATCACAAATGTTTGGGATTTGCATAAAAAACACTGACTTAAAATAAAATACTTACAAAGAAGCATGGTATTGTGGTAGCTCTATAACTTAATAATTATTTTTTCGTGTCGAGGGTTAGAGAATTCTTGTGAAGATAAACAAGTTCGCTAACACGCTAAAAGGTTTTTATTATGTTATTTTGAATAGAGGGTTAAATTCCCAATAATTTGCTATTAGTAAAATGTTTTGCGATTTGGTTTTATACGAGTACTTATATTAATACTTTATTTTGGTAATTTTTTAGTAAATCAGTTTGGTATATTTCAAAGAGTTAACAAATATGCACTACCATCACTTTAATTATAGTTAAAAATATATTCAATGTTTTTAAATGCGTTCACAAATTAACCAGTAAAGATGGAACTTATTCTTTTTGTGTTACACAAAGATATTAAACTTGCTCTTAATTATTTCATTAGAATGTATTAATTCAGTTCACATTTCATATTCTATTATGTAGAATATTACCCAGCGTAAATTTCAACACAATATGCAATAACAATTAAATTTCGCAATAAAATAGACGAATACTGAATATTGCCATGCATTTTCAATGAGTTCAGGTTAGCTGCAAGGATGACAAAAAACTAGTTTCATTAGATTATAATTGACAGTTTCGCATCTGAGGATTCTAGAATTCAAATTGTTCAAATATTCATTATAAATTTAACGCTGCTATCGAGATGATATCCAGAAAATCAGTAAAGAACATTCATAGAATGTTCCAGCATTGGTAGATTTATTATTCGATATATTGCTTAGATGCTTTATAATTACTTCTGTTTTGTTTAATTGTTATGGTAAGGAATCTCGTGCTTCGCTTTATCTGGAAGTAAGTCGTTATAGATAAGTTAATATTTTATAATAACAAACGAAAAAAAAGATTCACCCACTCTTTTCCATTACGATTTTCATAGAGATAAATTAACAAAGAATATGACTGCTTACCTGTAAATGTACCTGTGGTTGCTGTGAGATGTATAGTGTACGTTGCCAACTTTTAAAGTATAAAGTCATGGTACTCATTAATTTCAATGTCATATCATTGACAGTCAAATTGTAACACAGTAGTGTCAATAGTGCATCTTTGCAGAAATAGGTACGAAGGAGAAAACCTAAGCAGATGAGGGTGGTACAGAATCTCAACACAAATGTTTTCAACATTGTCATATTTTATTCTAGCTGAGCGTCAAAGTTAGGGTAGACGGTGCTAAATGGCAAGGCGGGGTTAAAACCTTTTGATCCTGAAATACTTTTGTTGTTGTAGTAAAACGATTTATAGATCCAAGTCCAGTTGTCTTAGCTACCTGAAGAAGAAACATAAGAACTATTATAAGGTTTTATAAAATTATTATATAACTTACTGTGAATTTGTCTCAATAATGCATTACATAAATTGTTAGATTGGTGTTTAATACTTATAACTATTTGATTACACTGTTATCGTAATTATAAGAAGTTAGTAATAAGGCACTTGAACACCTATTTAGTTATAGTTTTACCTAAGTCACACATCCGGTTAGTGGACCAAGTGTGCGGTTTTTATGTCGGTAAAGCATGAAAATTTAAGAACTTAACACAACATTAATTACATTATAGGATATGAATAACATTAAAGGCAAACATACGTTACATTTGAAATATTTCCACAGTTACAAATTATTATTTAAAAAGAGCTAAGTTAAGATTTATAAGGTTTGATAAACATACAATGCGGCTAACATACCGTTTTCCGCATGAGAGAGTTTTTGGAAAATATTAATAGTGGACGTTTTGAACGTCAGAGTACTTCTCATTTGGGCATTCTGTGAAAATCCTCTGAGTTGTACGCTTGAGTGAAGTAAACGCTGTTGTTTCTGAGATTTATTACTCTTTACAAGCTCGGCCAGTGTAATCGTGTAAATTAGAAAATTAATTAGTTTTTGCTTGTAAACAGACCAGAAAAATGAATGCTGAGGAATACCTCATTATCTATAATAATAGATTCTCCGGTGTCGGTATGTATCTGGATCTAATCTACTGAACTAGCCGTGTGTCTCCTTAGTTGCTAGTGCATTAGCCGGTGATCAATCGGTGGTACTCGGTCGTGTATTCTCAACACGTAGTTCTTATTTGCTAGCTAGTTTGCTACTGAACAAGTAAAAGTTTTATAATGGGTCTTAATAGCATTTATAGCTTGTCAACTAGCTTGCAAGACTATTAACTATTGGTCATTGTAATATATATAATATTTATACGTAAATATGTTCTTACTGTAAGGGATAATCGTAACCTTTCCTTTAGTATCTGTTATAATTTATCGATAAATTGAAAACAATACCTACATAATTTAACGTTCAGAATAGGATAACATATAAAAACGATAAAAGATAATGAACTCGAGATAGAAGCACACACGTAAAAAACGTGATGCAAATGACAAAGTTTTACGAAAACTCCCGAAAATTATATATTTCACACGTGTGCTAGGACGGCTGGTCGTTACGCGAGCTGTTTTACAATGAGCAAGAGTGACTGAATTTGCGAAAAAAAAAGAATTTTCAACAAAATTCCATACAGGAATTTGAGTAGGTATTTATGGAAGTTGATTCGAGTGAGTCATTTTCGTTCATTTTAATACATTATAATTTTTCTTTTATAATTATGTAAATAAAAACATATTATGCTTTATTTTAGGGATTAGTCTAAGCTAGCCTAGTACAAATAAGAAATCTCGTACAAATAGAGTCTTAAATCAGAAGAAATGTAATTTCCTCATCTAATCCCGCCCTGTTCCCGTTACCCTATAACTCATTCTCACCGATATTTATCGGCTCATAAATTATTCTAAAATGCACCTTTGCACCGCTAATACGAAAGTGCCGTAATGTCCTTCGATCACTTTAAAATAAAAATTTATAGCAAAATGCTTTACGGCGTGAATGTAATATTTAGATTTATGTTTGGATTTAGGTATCCAGGGGAAATTTTGCTGCAGGTGCCACGTGTAGCTTGAAATATATAAAATATGAACCTACCACAGACACATTTGGCCTGCAGCGAAAATTATGAAAAATTTATCGGAGGTCATCATCATTATAATCAAAATTCACCCACTGATAGTTAGTAGGTACTGGACGTCTATTGGATGTATCTAAGGAACATTCTTTGTTTTATCTTCTAGTTCTTTCCTGTCACTCTTTTATCTACGTGAGGTACTTCTTTATTGACAATGTCAGACCTTTTCTGTGTTTATAGACATTGCTAGCATTCTACATCTTCCTAAACCATCAGCACACCTTGTCGAATGCCTACCAACGCTGCGGTGTTTGGCATATACCTTCGGAAACCTTCGGAATAAGTCAGTGACCCTGGTTCTAATATTCTAGATACTTCTTGTTCTAGCATTCTATGTTTTAGCATTGCAGTATCTTATACCGTGTAATCACTAATACTAACTTTGTACATGGTTGTAACTGAATTTTGTAATAATTGTAGCAAATAAAGATATTTTAATGTAGGTTAGTATGACGATTTTAGTAGTTTTTATGCATTTATTCAAAAAATATTATTAAATATGTTTTTATTATTGTTTTATTATCATTAAATTTAATTAATTATTTTTTGCTCTGAAGCTAACCGATAATATCATTATTTGTATACTTTACATAATTACATTGTTTTGCTTGTTTAAATTATTTTATTAAAATATGAATAATTGATACCATTTAGCAGTACAGAAACATTTTACGATATTAAAAATCATAGTTTTTGTAATTTATCCTAAGGTTATGTATTATTTTGTGGAGTGGAGTGGAAATAATAACTACCTATACTAAAAGGACAGATTAATTATGGTGCTCACAAGGCAAGTATACAGGCGTCATTTGGCTGCGAAATTGAAGCATAGCGCTGTAAATTTGGCAGATAATGAACTCATCGTGAACGATATTAAAAACAACCGCTTCATAATGGGAAATTCGTAAATTTCGCACATCCTTTAACCAAGCAACGCTTAATAATTGCAGAATCTAATATTGTTTAAGTATATATTAATATAAAGATTAGTAGTATATAATTGTTTAATTTTATACCTGTTTCGCCTAGTATGGCAGCATTCATCCTTCTTAGAACTGGCATATACCCAAAAGTGAGACTATGAGTATAATAGCATATATTTAAATATACTCTCTATAAACTCTTTTTTCGTCACATTTTCATTCATATCTTTAATATTTTCATGCTTAGCGAGAATGATCAAGGAAAAAGGAAATCTCGTTTCTCCGGACCACCCTTGGACAAACCGGGTAACTAAAAGTTGATTCTTGACTCTCATAAGGAATATCAGGGTATGCGCTCCGCTCGGTGGAGCTCGTATTCAGTGTGAGTAAGATCATAATGATGATGTGTGAGTAAGATATAACCAGGTAAGCGCATCATCTTATGGTTTTAAAGTTACCTTTTATATAAACCAAACCGAAATAAATTCCAATCTTATATTTTCATTTAGAATCAAATACAGAACAACTTAAATAGGAATACAGAACAACCTCGATTGATACGATTCGAACGAATTTTCCCGCTCAGCAAAAGTGCAAGATGTCAAACTTTAATACTTGAGACTTACATAGTTTTCAATTCTATATCGTCGTTGTTAACTATAAAATTATTCATTTGTTATTAGGTTTCATTAATTATATTTTAGAACAACCTATAAACAATGTACCTACTTAATTGTTTCGTGTAACACGTAGCATGGTTAATTTAATATCTGTATTACATTAAAATTATACCATCCCTCAAACTTATAGAAATGAGTTCGCTTTTATAAATTACTAGCACCCTGCCCCGGCTTTACACGGATGCAATGCTGATACTAAATACACTACAGAAAAACTGTGAACGTTGTATGTAATAAATTATAGTGCAAAAAACTGAATAAACACGCTTTTAAAATTGATTGAATTAAAAAATCACTACATAGTATAAAATAAAGTCTCTTTCGCTGTCTTAAAATCTAGATCCTTAAATCTTTAATACTACGCAACGGATTTTGATGCGATTTTTTTAAAAGGTAGAGTGAATGTAGAGGAAGGTATTTAATCGATGTTTATATACATATATTTTAACATTTTTATAAAGGCTTAAGATGGTATCAGTATTGAAAATAAATAAAATAGTTTAACTCGGCTTGTCATCGCTTAATAAAAGAATAAAAATATACCACCATTTTGAGCACCAGATGAATGTTATCCTATTTTATTTTATTATCGACTCAAATTGTCATAGACAAATTATTAACGTTAATCAGCTGTCAAACGAGCTATTGTGCTTTAACAAAATTATCTGTTGTGAGATAAAACGTCCGTAGCTATGAGTGGCATGTGTCCAAACGACAATTATTTTTCGATAAACAATATTAAATGGGCCGATGGTACAATGTATTCAATCTTATAATCTACATGTAAATCTACATATTTACGATACATTATTATAGCACTTACTTATTATTAATAAGAACGTGGTAATTGAATAAATCTTAATTTCTATTTAGCATTCATATTAGTTGAATCAAAACTTTTACAACAATGAATACTTATCACACGTTCATACACGTATTAAGATTTCAGTGTTTTTGAGAGATGACAGAAATGTGTTCCTATTATCCTGTTCTAATGGTCCACCTTTTTCTATTTCCTCTCAAAGGCAAAGCCTTAAAAATATGCTGCTCTGCAAACGATTTGGTATTTTGCCACTGAAAAGGGACCAGTTAGAAGACGAGCTCTCTGCTTCGGGCTGGTCATGAATTCGGTCTTTAGTCGAATACCTTCTTCTGCCGTTGGACCACATATCCTTCCACCTTACTGTGCTTTCGCTTATTGAATTAGTGCTTGCTTTCTTAGCGAAAATCTGTAAATGCGCTGGTCGCGTTTCTTGGACCAAGCATACCATTAAGTGATAATAAGAAGAGGTCAGATAGAATGTCGATCGGCTCCTGGAAAATGGGCGCTACATGGTTTGGGTTGGCTACTTGGATCGATACCTTCGCCAGATTTCGTTTTTCCCAACCTGTGCCAAAGTTGGATTGCATGTCAGTTCTATCTATGCCAAGTCTATAACACAAATATTATAATATTATATTTAATATTATAAATATTATATTTGGAGTTGAAACTTTGAGGGCCAGGAGGTTCTACACATAGCTTATTCTCTCATAATTAATAACTTAGCGACCGATCGAGTGAGGTAATGCGATCAACTTCATGGGTAGTTTTACTGTATTAGTGATATTATATGAGGTTTTCTACCTCTCCAGTTTTTTTAAATGTTTATTGATACTGAGCAGCTCGTGAAAATTAGGCTTAAGTAAAAATTAACAATGCTTGCAATTTTACTCAGTGATGTCTTTTTTATTTATACAAAGACCGATTCACTTCATAAGTGTTGCTGCGTTGAATCGGAAATTAATTTAACAGACCCTATTACGAAAATAATGACAATATTCCGATAGTCATTGCCATATTCTCGTTACTATAACTTTTATTGAAACCGATATAAAAGTAAAATAATATTCTTACCTGGGTATTTCTTTTGCGGGACTGGACTGTGTTTCCTGATGACTGAATGATGCCATTTTATCTATTTCCTCATTTTAATCCTTTTTATAAAAATTATCATTGAATGTATCGATTGTTTATAGAAATTGTCAAAAACTGATACATGTCGGGGCTATAAAATTCTATAAATTGAGACGGGGCTTCGATGTATTGTTCTCGTTGTTTAATAAGAAACTTAGTTTTATTTAAATATCCATACATTTCCTTAACGAATACTACTGAAAATATGCGAAAAATTATATATTTTACTTACATTTTATTTTACTGCGCACCTGTACAATGACTACGTCGACGGCATACGTAGAGTATGCCGTCGACGTTGTACGTACAGTCGTATTATTTACATATAGATCTCTTTTTGATTTCATTATTTTTATAATATGCGATCGAATAACATCTTAAATAATAGTTCAAATATAAATGTCTAAAAGAAGCTAGAGTAGTATGCTTAGATCGTAGCCTACCTCCATATGAAAGAGGCGTGAGTGTATTTATGTTTTTTAAGAAACTCATCTATTAATTGTAGATCTTCTCAATGTAATGTGGGGATAAAAAAATGTCTTCTTTGCTTTCATACTCATTTTGTATGAAACTGAATCAATAAAATATCAATACATTTTAAATTGGTTTCGAATATTAAAGGGATGTTAAGCACAGCTTAGCCAATATGGTATACTCGTAGAACTTTATAGTACTTACAAACTTTATTCATATATTGGTCGAAAGAATATAAGGCAAGTACCCTTTTTATACAAAGGGGTGTAGAATACTACAATATAATATGATAATAAAGATTTCAAATAAACAGGTTACAGTTTTAGCGACGGCTGTGAGACCTCTAAAATTTCAGTAAGTAATTCGGTATCACAATTAAATACACGGTTTGATTTCAGTACGGTTTAACGAGCTCTAAAACTCAATATTGAAGCCAGGCAAATTTAGCAACAACGAAGGACTTAATATTGTAGTAATATTTTGAAATTAAATAACGTCTGCTATCCAGTAATATTAATGGATAATTAAGCAAATTTTAATCTTATTATTATGTATTCTTTAGTCACCAAAATATAAGGTTACATTGTTAATGAATTGAAACCTAAGAACTTCATATGCTCGTACTAGAAGGACAAAGCTCTGATGTTCTGGGCAGCGTGGTCTGATATAGTTCCCATTTAGAGAAACTTATACACAGTACTCACCACCTTCCCTCTAGAATAAAGATTTCTTAAAAGTTGTTTAGTATATGTTTAGTTATTGAAGTATGTAACATCATTAATAAAAACATACAGATATGAACAAGATACATGAACGCCTATAGAGTTAACATATGATATTTTTTCTCTATTAGTAATAGGAAGGTGCAATTAACATTTTGTATGAATTTATTAACGATATAAGGAGTTATTTATTAGGAATTAATAGGAATATATTTCAGGAATTTATATGCAGAGGTATTATCGTAATTCTAATTAAAATAAGGTTTTTAAAAGTACAGTGGCTTACTTAACACGTTTTAGGAATATTTAATAAGCCACCAATGTCAGCCTAGGATACTCGTATGTGATTCACGTAGATATTAGTTTCAGGCGATTTTCTGAAAATCTTAGTTTTTTACCTTCGTTGTAGAAAACTATAAAAAAATTTACTCCACACTGAAATCCAACAAAATCATAGATTATGTTTCCCTTAAAATTAATTTACAAGGTCCGTTTGTGATGATTTCACTGCTTTTTATTAAGTAGAGCCTCGGCAGAGTAATACGTGAAATCCTATAAATTATTATTAGGATTGGTTGATTCTATTTCATTCCAGTTCAAGTAATTCTCACAATTTGCATCAATCGAAATTACGATTATAACGTTTTTGTGCCTGTAACCAACTGTGTGCAACACTAGCATCAAACTGGTTTATACATAATACTGATATTAGATATATATTAAGAAAATAAAATAATTTGGTTTACGGTATAATTTAAATATGTTAGTAATTTCAAACAAATTCCGGATGCTATCAACTATTTTATCAGCTACACACATTCTAAAAATATACTATGTATTTTTACAAATATAATATTATACAATATATTTTTGATAAATAAATTACCATCTAAAATTTACTGTAACGATATTTTCAAACAGTATACCGCCAAAATAAGTGTAAATCACTAAAACATGCAGTGCAGTTGGAAAGAAATTTCCAACAAGCAAAGAATTATAGTAAAAGAATTAAAGTAAAAGTAGTAAATAATCCAATTAGTTAAGTCAAACTTCCAGAAAGAGCCATATACCGCAAAATTTTTGGCTGGTACGAGTTGCTGACATATGTAACTGAAATCTGGCCACTCACAAGGGTTCTTATGAGGAGGCACAAAATCACCGAATGGGCAATGAAGAGGACTGTGCTCAAAGTTTCTCTGCGTAATCGAGTCAGAAATCATCATTTTTTATTTGATTACGTAGAGAAACTTATGCGTATACCATCCTGTGCATCATCATGTGCATAAGAACCAGGGTCAACAAGATTGTTAAAGAATTAGAATTCTTATGTGGCAGTAGACTAGGTATATTACGTGCAGAACTGCCGGTCGGTTTAAGCTGGTAGGCTTCCCACAAGCTGGGCTGATGATTTTGGTGAAGATTGCAAGAAGGATCTGAAGACTTGCAACGTAGGACCGATCGATGCGAAGAACCTTGACGGAGTACTACTCGTATATCCAAGAGTGGGCTAGCTAAAATAATAAATGAAGTAACAATTATTCTCATCATAAATTTGTTAATGGAGAAGATAAAAAGCACCTAAATATTTCGATGTGATGCAACGTTTGTAACAAAAAATAAAAAAGTTGAGTTTTTACAAAATTTTAGTTTACTACTAACATATATACACAGAGCTTTGGATGTATAAAAATAAATCATAAATTTATCATTCGATTCCGATGTTTCGAATACCTTCTCAAGAGAGATACTGAGACAGAGACAGATTTATTTCACAATTATAAGTGGTTATCAACTTTAATTAATATATTTAAGCAGATAAGACATAAAATATTGCAATTGAGCGACGATATTATAAGAGAGAAATAGTTAGTAGAAAACTCTTCTTGTAAAATTTAATTTAAAATCATTCTCTAGATAAATAGCTTTTCTCATTATGTAGCAATTGACTGCGGCGATATTCAAAAGTGGAAGAAAAATAAAAATAAATACTTTAGATACCTACAATATTTCTCAAAAAAATCATTTTAGAGACAGAGATGACAATAAGAACAGGTTTACGAGGGAACGGTTTAAGAAGTGACAAGGGTCATTATTAGACATTTCTCAGCTTGAACCTATCTGACCCTTGAGGGATCTAGCGTAAATAAACCAAGTATTAGGAGACAAATCTGCGCCGACCCTCGTAGCGGCAAGGCGCTTGACGAATATCGATCAATACACTTGGCAATGAAACGATAGAATTGTTGCATAGCATTTCCCTTATTATATCCATAAGTATATTTATTTGCTATAAATCCGTAATAATGTTATTAAAGCTATAAGATTTTGTCTTTCGCCTAATAATCTAAATATATTTGTTACCGGATAAAGTAAATCAGCACGTAATTAAGCAATGACGTACAAATATTAAAATTTTACATAAATATTTTTATTAAGAAAAAGGTTACAAGATTACTTTACACATTCGGTACTTTCAAAGTAAATTTTCATCTTTTGTAATATCGAAAATAACTTGACTGTGCATAAAGTTTGCACCTTGCATAATATTTTAATGATATATTTCTAAATATTAAAAGCTTGGTCAGAGCGGATGGTACCATATTACGCACCCTGCTTATCATTCTGAACGGAGAACAAGTTCGCTGGAGTTTAATTAATTTATGAATTAAAGGAATGGCGACCATCAAATTTTCAGACGTTGACCTCAGTGAGGTGACGAATTAGCTCGTCTTATTAAAAAGTTGCGTGAAAATCACTATTTTGGAATTTTACTTTGTTTCAAAATTTAAATTCTAATGGTCCTTTTGAGTTTATGCTTAATCTCTAAATAAACTCTAAGCAATGAAACTTTTATTCAATAGTTATCGCACATAATTGACCGTCAGAAATTAAAATTCACTAAATTTGATTCTTCAACGATTGTTAATCATAATAACAAATGGCTATTATCAATTGTATATAATTTGGGTTTAGGTATCTACTCGTTATCAAATTGATATTAAAATACATTTAGTCACTACTGTTATACTGGTATAATAAAACTTTTACAACAGAATAATCGAAATAGTTTATTCCAAAGTTTCATTTCACTGCCAGCTTAGGTAAATAAGGAAAGGGTCTGGTACATGCGGTCGGCGGGCCTTGTCACTCTCCTAAGCAAATAATGCGACATCTGGATGGAGGCTAATGTATAATGAGTTTTGGGTACATATCAAAACACCGAATATTTATACGAATAAATGTACCAATACTCATAATAATTAATCGAGCCGTTATTTCTTTGGCACTACGTTATTTGGTACATCGATATCATTCTAGTTTCTTATTTTTGTACACAAAAGATTTTTCTGTACACTAAATTATGTTGTTTTTTCTTATTACATTTACTAAAGTATGCATGTTAATATTTCTGTTTGTTAAAAGTCTTAGGTATACAAGGAAAAAATTCAAGATGACAAGGTAATTATTGTCGGTCGGTAAGATAATTAATATTAATTCATTAAATTCATTCTTTTCATTTGAATTCAATTAATCGTTCATCATATATATATAAGAAGCTTGGTTCCACGGGAAGGAGGAGGTCACCTACCGATTGACTCAGATACTCACCGGGCACGGCTGCTTCGGTGAGTATCTGTGTCGAATAGGACGGGAGGGATCGACACATTGCCACCACTGCGTATCCGCCGGCATTGATTGCGGCAATGCTGGCGGACAAGGGAGGTTGGAGGGCTGTAGCCTCCTTTTGTGAAGCAGTGGTGCTCCAGAATGAGGCCGCCGAGCGGGGTCGGGAGATGGCCGATCCCGCTCGAAGGAGGCGGCGCCGGGCTCGGTAGCACAGCTGCGGTGCCGCCGCGGGTCGCCGGCGGGCGCGAGGGAATCGCGCCAGCGGATGCGGCGACCCGGGAGGGACCACGTCCCTTCCATGCCCGGGGGGCGTCGTCGGCGGTGGAGTTCGGGGGAATTATTGTAGCCTCCCCCGAGGAGGGCTCCCCTGTATCAGCGGGGGAGCGGAGGCTGGGGGTTCCCGGAAGTAGCTTGGTGTTCCCGGGGGCTCCCTACATGCCTGAAGAAGGCCATCCCTGAGGTTTTTAGTGGGTAGGCCTCCCCCTTCTGGGGAGGAGAGCCCCACATAACCGCCGGCTCGCCACAGCCGGGGTGTGCAACTTAATGCATTTTCCTCAGGGGAACAAAAAAAAAAAGGTTATTGTATGTGGTAGTTATATGTAGTTCTATAGACTAAGCAGAAGAAACTTAAGTACCTTCATAATTATGGAAGCAACACAATTAATAAAAGTCGAAATGCATATTGAAAAGAATAGTTTTGTAGTTGATTTATCAAGCTAAAGTATAAACAATATTCATCCATCCAACACCGTTTTAAACCCAACCCATTTCTTTAAACGGAGCTACCACAAATGTAACCGGCGTCAGAACATGCATATATTTGTAGCAACGTTGCTTTATGATTATTGCACTTTATAAACCGACACGCCTGCATTATGGATTATAAATTTCATTAGCGTGTGTTGCCGGCGATCGCGTTTATTGCTTTGTGACTTATGTGGAGGGACCGAGTCCGGTTGTATCCACGAACATTTATGTTGCGTATGCTGAGGCAATATTTTTCTCACAGAAAATAAAAAAAACTTTATTCGGCTCTAGGTACTACGCTGCATGTGTACTACTAGAATGGTCATTTTCGCCAAAGCGATGTTTAATCATTACTACTTGTTGTTTCACTAACGTATTCACAAATTTTCGCCATGTACTCGCAGTCACCTGTTAAAATATAGTTTTATAAGTATAAAGGATGGAAAGACAAGGACACGTCGCTGCCTTGTACCTACGTGTTTTTGTTTTTATGTTTCACAGCCGTTTCACCGCTTCTTCCTATTCATATATCATATGCTCATAAGATGAAGGGAAACATCGTGATACAACCTATATACAAATGCGAATAATATAAAATCGCATTTGTAGCGAATAAAATAAAAGGATTAAGTGAAATCGATCAATCCGTGAGGCTAACGAGGATGACAAAGCCCTGAATCACTCAAGGTACGCTCATATCGTTCAGAGTGAACGTCTACTTATCAATCAATTTGTAAGTTACTGGTGGACTATTCAACCAAAACAACTGTCAAGCAAGAGCATGGAGGCAATGCTGACTGTTGAAAAAAATACAATTTTCGTTAAACCGCTGTTTTCTGAACACTGAATGCAAAACCGGGTTTGCATTCAGTGTGCGTTTTATCGGTCTATAACGGCGATGTTTTGTTACAAGTTCTTCACTTACGATAATCGTTCCTTTTGTATTATAAACTGTTTTAAAACACAAAGGTTCAGTACTTTTCAGAAAATATCAATTAAATATGAAAAAAAAATCACAAATATTTTAACAGGTTGGGAAACCAATGTTTAAAGCATACATTCAAATTATTTGCCCATCAAAGTAACGAATGAATCAACTTTTAGTAAAATGAATGTCTCGTGGGAAATTAGTAACAATATTGAATTTAACAAATTGTGCTCAAACACAATATTATACAATAAAAATGGAAAAAGGAAATACCTGTATTTTACTAATAACTATCAATAGGAATTATCACATGACGATGACGACATATATATATATATATTATATATATATATATTATATATATATATATATATATATATATATATATACATATATATACTTATAATAATGTCTCTTTTTCATTCTTTTATTGGTATATATTTAAGTATGTTACACAAATAAACCATTTTGATTATTTGTTATAGCCGCGAGATGAATATGCGAGTAAAAAAGGAAGAAAAAATATTCTTAAATATAGTTTAACAAAATTACAAATATAATATTTTAATAATACCTAATAAACAGATATAGCTGGATATACGCTCTTAATGAATCTATGAATTATGAAACAAAACGAGAAATTGAAGGAATGATGCATACCCATAGATATAATAGTAGATTGTTAAAAATACATAATCTTGTTTGCCATGAAGCTCTGTTGAAAAATAATCAAAGAGTATTTATTTCTACAAGTATAAAAATTTAGTTTGTGCAAAATGTGCAAATAATAGTATTTTGATTTTTTATCTTCGGTTTCAGGATTTTATTTATTGTGTATAATATATGTATATTATCTACAAGAGCTCAACTTCTATTAACAGTAGGTTATTCTTCATTTAATCTTCAGGTAATGAAATATTCATTTGGGTAGGAGAGAACAAATCTGAGCATTTAACAACACCATAGAAATGAGTGCTTCTATAGCCACGAGCGTCGTCAACAACAAAAAGCTCTTATCTCCAGGCCGTTTTTCCCGTTGCCCACGGATCTCAAACAAGCGTTTTAACGTCGAAATTGGCTCGTAAAATAGAAATGGGGATACTTAGGTGTTAAGCATGGGGCTTCTCATTCCGATGATTGATCTCAATTCAGTTACGAAGATGGTTGCGTTTTAGTTTGATTAAAAGGCCTCATACGCCGATGTGCAATGAAACAGGTAAACATTACTTTTGATCGCACTACACGGGGTAATTGATGCAATTTTTTTTTGAATGCATCATATTTTATTCTGCACTAATTATAATTTCAAAATCAGATTTGAATCGTATTTTGATTTTGTCTAGCTAGATTAATTTAGTTTAGCTTACAAGACAACATTTTATTGAAATAATATTAAATTACTCACAATTACTTTAGTTTGTCGTTGCAACTCATCTCACCTTTTTTTAATTATTTTCTATTAATGATTAATGATTTTGCATTATGAGAGAATCTCATGATTGCATTGATACAAATATCAATAAATTGCCTTTGTTAAAGTTAACTATGCTATTCTTGCAAGAGCCTAAAAACGGATTTAATGAACTCGATGCCTTACATCAAATTGGAGAACCTTAAGGACTTTTGAGTCTCAGATTAACATTAATCACACATACGTGTACATGATAGTATTACGTACATGGTTTTTTATTACCTTCATTCAGAAATAATAAAGTATTTCCAATATTAGATGTTTTTTATTGTTAAATAAACACAATGTCAAAAAAGATGTGGTAAATGATAAATGATTCTACACATTAATTGCGGTTTTATTCAGAACTCCTTGATACTCTGTCCATTAAGAAAAGTTCACCAACATCAAACTTCTGAGAAAAGATTTATGCATAGCAAATTAGCCGGAATAATGGAAATACATGATTGTCTTAAGTATAACAAGCCAAAAATGGCAGGTCAAGAAAGATGAATTGTTTCAAAACCTATTGTTATTTTGAAGTACTGGTATCACAAAATCTGTTTTTTTGTAGACTTGTGTTAATATAAAATACTGAAAAATAACAAAATTATACAAGATAAAATAATCATTTAAATATTATACATCTCTATGTTTTATCATAAACAGATCTCTAAATAGGTGTAGTATTGAGACATTATACTTTTTCCAAACATAGGTGATTTGTCTACTGCTCTGATCTAATAAAAAATAATACAATAAATTTAAATATATGACACTTACGTTTTAGATAATTATGTACCTAATACGTATATTTATCACGGCAGTAGCTTAGATCGTTACACTGAATACCGATATGATTTCTTCCGATTTTGATGTGAAATAATATCCGCATTCAGTTTTTCTCATCTCGCTTTTCTACTTATTTGGCAAAGTTACTGTTATTTTTTAAATATTTCTTATTACAATTTTTAACAACAATTTATAATTCAAGGTTAAGGAAATGTATGGTATAAGCGTAAATATGAAATAAATATTTGTTATTAATAAACACATTGTCAAAGAACATGTAGTACATGATTAGTTATACACATTAATTGATGTATAAAAAAGTTGGGTACCGTGCACAAAGTCTAACAGACGAGTCCCTATCACTGAATGGCACACGCGAGCAAGAGCACGGCGGACGTGCTTTAACCTTCGCGTTCGGCTCGACACTGCCTGAACTTAGCAGAACGTGTAGGGCTGGTTGCATCTTCGTATCACTTGCGTAGGGCGTCAGATATTCGGGGGCGGGCGGAATAAAAATATTTTATTTCATCAATCATAATTATATTTTTTATGAATTGATTATAGTCTTTGTGAATCGAAAAATGTGCCAAGTATTGTTTTTTTTTTATTAAAGCCATGACTGATAAGTTTATTTTTTTCTTGATATTAATAAACCTTTCATATCCACGATGTAACTGTATGTAATAGTAAGAGAATAGTGTCAGTTACTGGTTACTAAAAAAGAAGCAAAACAACATTTTCGCTTTATGAGTAATTCACCTATTAACTTCTTCAACTACCTTCACTTTATAGAAGACCGCACCAAACAACTTTTGTGTATATTGCAGGGATCTTTGGTGATTTGTGACGTAAAGTAAATAATGGTGTTTCGTACTCATGACCAGAATATCTGTGATTCTGTCTGCATGATGATGATATTGCAAAAGGGTGTGATGTTTCAAGCGTTACAAGCATGGTTATAGATTATTATCATAGACGACTGCTTTGACAGGCATCGCCAAAGGCATTAATCAATAAACATAATTTTATTTTATAGTTCTTCAACGACATTGCAGGGATGCCTTTCTAGATTTACACGTATTTTATTTACCACAGTGGTTATATTTCGTTTTAATACTTGTGGCTAATTTCAATCATCCTTGTCTTACTCAAAGACAATCTTATATGGCATGCTGTTATACTTTTTCATTTGAGAACATCGATAGCATACTAATTAGGATTTTCCTAAGTTAACACAAGGTTGATAAAATTGCCTTTTAGCGTTGGTGAAAATTAGCATTATACAACTATTAACATTTCCTTATAATGACAATATGCTCATAATATAGTTCAGTTTGTTTGTAACCATTCTCGAAATATGACATATTTATAAAACAACTATTTATTACATTTATCCAGTAACATTTATTATGTCGAAGAAAAAGTTTATTTAAATTGAATTATAAAATACTAGCTGTGTCCCGCGGTTTCACCCGCGGACGATTTGCATTGTTTCTGTATTTCTATAGTAATCTAGTACTAAATATAGCCTATATTACTCAGTGATAATGTAGCTTTCTAATGAAAAAAGAATTATTAAAATCGGTCTAGTACTTTTTGAGTTTATTGATTACATACAAAAATACAAATCTTTCCTCTTTATAATATTAAAAAAATAAATAAAATAAAGGAAATTTTTTGCCATCTCGTAGGTATTTGCTGTAGAAACTATTAGACTTTTAATAAAAAAGCGACATATGGTTTTGGCAGTCTAATTAAATAATACCGTAAATCTGAAGGTGTAAGTTTAGGGCTATATGGTGAATTATTACCTCGCATTAACACCTCGCTGATAAATTGTCAAGATGTATGTGGTCTTTTTTTTTTTCGAGGGAACATACTCCTTATGCACCTTGTCACCGCGTTGGCTAGGCGCGGCCGTGTGTAGGGTCTACCGGACCGGCCTACCCACTAAAACCCCCCGGTGTCCTCCAAGCCCATATCCGGGCGCATGGCGGGGTGCGCTTTCGCGATTCTACCGCCACAAAGATGTATGTGGCCTAGTATCATCTTAAATTTAAAACCAAACCCTTTCTATTGACCTGTTCCTTATGCTTTCTTTCAACTCGAATCTCACCATACACCCAGGATTACATATTGCGAGTTGGGCTTTACCGAAGTATCTGAAGCCTGATCGACCTGTACCTGACTACAATCTCCTTCACACGTTCTTGTCGTATATGATCCATTTTCATTATCAGTTATCAATCTCGTAAACAACTTTTCGCTTTTATTACGTGTCAATAAAAAATCGCAAATAATACACTATAATAAATAGTACATAATTCATTTTCATAAGCTCATATGGCACCCAAATATCAAGCTTTTTTGCGTCTTGCTTGTGCTTTTTCTCCAACTTATTTAAATTTGTATTTTTTTTTAAGTTTATTGCTTCGCTTTTTCAAAATCGCGTCTATTTTATCCGTAATTGAGCAAGGTGCATCTTTGAGATCATAATTCTGAGAAACAAAACGCTAAAATCCAACTCCATGCTACTCAAACTGACATTGGGTTAGGTTCATAAATGTCACAAATTACTCGTATTATAGCGGCATGCGTTGTATTTTCTCATTTTTGTAATAAAATTATAGCATGTATCAAATTTATTAATTAGATTCACTCATTTTGACAGAATATCACATTTCTCTAATATGCCGAAAAAGAGAATTCAGCAATTATTTGCTGAGATTCTGCAGGGCGGAGTAATTAGAGCAGTGAGATCCGGGATTCGGACAAACAATTTCCTTGTAATTAAAGGGAACTCGAAGAACCTGAGTTCAAGGGACTCATTTGCAATCCTTTATCGGATCCTAAAGCAACCTTTTCAATGTTAAAATGTTTTGGTGTGTCAATTAAAGTATTCGATTTCAAAGTCGAATCAAATTTTCAGTCGCCTAGCACAGTGAATATATATAATATATATGAATAGTGTACAGTGAATATATAAATAATTACATCCAATCTTACATTGAACTGACATTATTATATTTTAGCAAAAGATCTAACAAACATCACATTTTCTATCTAAAAGTAAGTAGGGTTGGTTTTAACTATGACGTCTATGCAGGAGACCTGAGTGGACAATTTTTCTTACTAATCTTATTTATATATTTTATATAGCATTCTAAAATATAAAATTCTTTATTCCACGATTAACAAGATATATCTTAGGGATCGTATCGTTTTATGTATACGTATGTTGCTTATGGAACAGTTGCTCATATCAAAATGGTTTCTTTTTTATCAATCTCATAATCTATGAAAGGTTCTTTATCAAAATGTAATAGCAAATTCTGCAGCAATGATATATTAAAATTGAATGTTTGAAAGAATAATACTAATTGTATATTGTATTATAAACTAGTAAAGTAATAAATTGAGGCGTACTTTGATAGTTAATAATAAAGTTCGAAAAAAGGATGTTAAGAAATATTTCTATCTAAATTTAATTAAATCAGTTTTTTCGTCTTTCTGTTTATTTCAGTTTTATTTCTTGAAACTGGGATTACACTAATTTTTGTAACCTAAAGTTGTTAGCTCATCAAGATGAATTCATGGTTTAGACTTTCAGTAAGTAAGCTAATGATTTTTAGAATTGTTGAATTGCTTCAAATTTTTTATATTAAAAGTAGCACTTAATACTTTTCCAGAATAATTTTATTCTTAACAAAATGGAGTAAATATTTATATTGGTATGTCTTAACATTCGAATTGTCAAAACGTACAAATATCTAAATAATTTAACAGGGGAGAGCACAAATTAGGTACTAGTTACTCGGTAAGGCGACACCCGACAAAACTAGTTGACAGTAGAACAGACTCTCAATGCTATACAAACTGCCAGCAAGTCGTTTCGCAAATTTGTATTATAGACAAGACAGCAATTAAATAAAATAATGGACATAAATGCAATTTTCTGCTCAGATAGATCTTAATTGGATCTACAATGCGATATTGATTGGGAGAATGTGCTTTCCAGAAAACGAAATCTTTACGGACAATCTTTACAAAATTTAAAATTCTGTAAACCAAGTAGGTTGATGTATAAGTTCGTGTAGTATGATATTTCGAATTTTACATATTATAAATAAGTATAACAGGGGTAACTATCATATATTAATATCCATGATAAGAAGGAGAACGGCGACCGATGTATTCAAAGCTAATCACCACAGATAAGACTAATTTGTATTTATACTCAAATTGTAAAATATTCATATAAGAATGGCTTTTGCAGGCATTTGTTATCGTAAATTATATATTGATTCAACTATAATTAAAAAATTGGGAGAAAAATACGTATAATCTCGGCTTGATTTCAAGTATAATAAGGACTACCGATGGCGATATGTTAAGTAAGGTACATATCAAAACTTTTAATGTATGCCTCTAAAGTTTATTTCTATTCTTTACGCCGATAAGCATTTTTTAATAATAAAATATAAGGAACATATTAATATATTTTATTGTTTGGTATTTTTAACACGAGGTAATTTAAACACTACAACTTTTTACTATATGATAACACTACAAAAAATTTGCGACATTACTTAATATCATGATTTTCTTCTCTTCAGTTAAAGGAATACCACAGAGAAAATAACAAAACGCGTAAATTCAACCACTCGCGATATAATTATTTCGTAAACGCGCTTGGAATCTTTAACGCGCCAGTTTAATTCCGCTTCTGTACTTCATAAACATCCTTAAAATGAAATATAAAAAACAATGATGCATTAAACTTGCCAGATTTTTTTTCTCCGTAATATTTACCTGTCCACTGAGGCGGTTAATTCCATCTGACCCCTCATAGGGAACCCTCAAATGCAGTAGCACGTCATTTCAAGCGCTTGTAACTGATTTTTATATACACAAACATGTTTTAGCAGTCGTCATACTGCAACCTTAAATATTAAAGAATAAAGTCTACAATTCACTAGTCCCTCCAAATTTTATGAGGGCAAGTGCTTTTGATGAGGGGAACATACTTTGGTTGCAGGATGCGTCCAACCAAGTAATATGATATTCTTTAAGCCGTGGGAAAATATACTTCTTCTGATTGTCAAATGTTTCTAAAGAAATAGAATGGTTGATAATTTTAGTTTTTGAATTCATGATTCGAGCAATATTTAGGATTACAGTTACCTACGATAGCCACACAACACTAAAACGACAACTTGAACTTTTGAGATTTCTTTTTTTACGTAGTATATGAAATAAGTTTTGGTAATATGTTTTAAATTCCCACATTCTGGGAAAAGCTATGCCAAATAGATAGTGAGAGTGATACACAAATAAAAGTTGAACATAGTACTAAATACTTTAAGTTAACCATCCTCTTGCCCATTTCCCATTATCTGGGGTGGGCGCAGTAGATCTTTTTCTTCCATTCCTCTCTATCAGCCGTCATTTCCATGCTTACTCCTTTCATTCTTATATCATTTTTCACACAATCGATCCATCTTTTATTCGGCCTTCCTCTGCCCGTGTATCTCTCCACTTTCATATTCAACACTCGTTTTGTGACATGACTTTCATCCCTCCGCATCACATGTCCAAACCATGCTAATCTACTTCCTCTCACTTTTTCTACCACTGGCGCTACTTTCAGGCTTCCTCTTATGTACTCATTCCTTATCTTATCCATCCTTGTCACACCACACATCCATCGTAACATTCTCATTTCATTTGTATGCAATCTATTTTCATCCTTTTTCTTGACGGCCCAGCATTCACTTCCTTACATGACGACAGGTCGGATGATCGATTTGTAAATTTTCCCCTTCAGCTTTATTGGCATTCGGGGATCGCACGTTGTAGCTGTGACCTGTCGCCATTTCATCCGCCCTGCGTTAATCCTATGCTGAACAGCTCTGTCTATTTCGCCGTCGTCCTGAATGAGGGAACCGAGGTACTTGAAATCTGAGCAGGTAGGAAGTATAGCGCCATCTAAAGATATGGGTACAGGACTGGAAAGACCGCCGAAATCACAGTACAGATATTCAGTTTTGGATCTGCTGATCTTCAGGCCAACACTCTCCAGCCTCTGTTGCTGCCGATGCCCTCTTCCCCGACAAGCACGATGTCGTCGGCAAAGAGCATGCACCAGGGTGCCTCCTCCTGCAGGTCCGACGTCAGAGCGTCCATACTCAGAAGGAAGAGGTAGGGATTCAATGCCGACCCTTGGTGCAGCCCTACAGCCACACCGATACTGTCCGTTGTTCCCGCGGCAGATCGTACACATGTACAGGATGCTCTGTACATAGCATGGACCAACCTCACATACTTCCCAGGCACACCTTTCATCTTTAACGCCCACCACAAAACCTCACGGGGAACCCGATCGTGCGCCTTTTCGAGGTCGACAAAAACCATGTGCAGATTTTTGTGCACGCGCCTGTACTTTTCGCACAATTGGCGTAAAGCTCACAAGTTATCTCACACTCTTCTCTCATTCTTCTCTCTATTATTATTTCCCAGACTTTCATAGTATGTGACATGAGTTTTATTCCCCGGTAACTGCTGCAGTTTTGAACGTCTCCTTTGTTTAAGATCTAATGTAAATTAATTAATGTTTCAAGTTGAACAATTCGCCGAAAGTCATTAAAAGCATTTTAAATAAAGTATCCAATTGACGTTAAAAGTAGACTCGTGGCACTTGATAAACTGATGATACCTGTATTTATGTGTCTTTAATAGTATAAATTCATTTAATATATATATATATATATGTTCGTTTATACTAAGCGCTGTAATACTAATTACTATGAGATATAATCGATTTAACCCTGTATATGTTTTTTACAAAGAACAGATTTGTGTAAACATTTATTTAAGCTGAAACGTGGACGTTATGGGAAGTGGCGTAGAGGAAAATAGATGCTCTTGATGCTGAGGAAGAATACTTTAAATACCATAGGCAGAATTTTACGCGAATGCTTCGATATGAAGATTGTGGTGACACAAAATTTACACAACCTTCGTGGATTTTCACTTTACACTCATAGACTTGCATAGTACCTGAAACAAAATAATATTTTATTTAAACATCATATTCTCCCACGATTCTCTCGTATGAGCTTTACAATGAGACTTTAACCCTTCAGAATCGAAGTCGTTCTTTATTCTAATGTAAGTATCACGTATTATTTTTTGTATATTAATCGATAGATATACAACATTCAAATTTTATTATTTCGGAATTATTGGGAATAGAGGATTTGAAAGGAACCTTCAGAATATATAAGTAAGAGTAGGATAGTGCCACTGCTGCGTGGAAAACCTAATAACCCGGTTTTCCACGCTGCAGGTATGTCAGATATTTTTACCTCGTACTCAACAACTCATATTTATTTGCAGCACTTTAAGTGAACGCATAATAAATAGTAATTAATTATATAAAAAGCACATAATAAAGGTATTTACAAATAAAATATGATTCGGATTGAAAATAATATCAAAAAGCATTTATCCCATAGATTCCGAGAAAAGGTATTTACGATTGTGTTCATTTTATATTTATAAAATAAAGATTGATGCAAATAAATGTAATGTTTGGCGAGAATATTATATATTAGAAGAAATGTTAACCTATATCGTAGAAAAAAAAACCGACTAATGAAATTAATTCAACATAAATATGTTCACCTCTTTATTGTAAAATGTTAGTTTCATTTTTCTCCGGTCTTAGATCGGAAAATAATAAGATATATTTTTCATGAAATAAATAAACTTTACTGAACGAGTCATGTTGTAATAAAAAAAACTACCGCTTGCAATGCGCGAGATATTTTTTTGTTTAAAATAGCTTGAAATCTCTTAGGGACTAAAAGTGATTTGAAATTATAATATGGTGATCGCGAACGTTGTATCAAATAATTTTGGTAGCAAAAATAAGGTGCATGAGAACATAAATAAAAAAAAAATAGAATGTAAGAAAAAATATTCTACTTTTTATTATTTATTAGGTATTTACATTATAATTTTCTTGTCTTCTTAGGGTAATTACATATTTAATTGCACGCTAATATGTTTTTTATCTACAAAATCCTATGAATAATAAATGAAAACTTTATCATTTTATTGATTAAAAAATACAAGAAATACAATTAAAATCATAACATTACAAATCATAAAAATTAATGACTTACCTGAATAAACAATCTGAAGGGCATACACCCAAATAATCCAAAATGTCGAAGTTTATTTACATGTTAATAACGCTCCTAATAAAATCTATCTCTACATAAAGTAAAAACTCAATAATATTCTATGAAATACATGCGCTATATACAATTTTATTTGTTGTACTTTGTTCTTTTCTTACCAAACCAGAATCTCCACTATCCAGCGTGTTCCTATGGTCTTCAGCAAATCGTCGGTTTATTTTATAGGTGTACAATTATTTGTACTGACGCTGCGTTTCCAAACGTAAAGACTTTCAAACAGATTTATGAAAAAATAACATTATAAACAATGGTTAGTATACCTGTTTCAAAGTGTCGCCATCTCTGAGGCCGCGGGTTTGAATCCCGGTGGGGACAGATGTTTTCGTGATGAATGCGAGCATTTGTATTTTAGTCATGGTATGTTATTATATATTTCTATCGAAAATATTTATATATCTAAAATATATGTATGTCTATCCAGATCTTGATCTAGGTTCCATAACACAAGCTTTGCAGAGCTTACTTTGGGCTAGGCCAATTGGTGTAAGTATAAAAAAAAGAAAGATATAAAAATGAAACATCGACTTTCACCCAGGTCAATATGTTACTACGTTAAAGTATCAAACATTTGACATTTTCTAGAGCTCGAAAGAAATATGTTCTTGTTGACAACGACTTGTGGACATTTTGAAATTAGAACGCCAGGCTATTTGCACTCGAGCGAGGACAAAAGCGACTTTGCTCAGTGCGTGCATCTTATTGAGAGTTGCCCCGGGCGCGACTTGTGCTATTCACAGGGTTCGTAATGCTGCGAAAATTGGCATCTCAATAATGTAGACTAGAGATGCAGATGCAGAAAACAACATGTTCCCACTTTTTATTGCAAACTACCCATATGCGTCGTACATACTACAACTATATTGGTAACAAAAATATTATGAATGTTATTGTGTACGTGTAGTGACTTTAAAATATTTTATAAAGCTATAAAGACAGAATTATATGTCTTGACTGACGCAATGCAGATTTTTTGTAGCCAACTCTGAGATAAGCATTGGTATTATCATGATAATAGGACGAATAACCCAATACAAAGTCCGTAGGATAATAGGTGATTTTTTATATAACCTACAGTACTAACATTACGAATGTACTGGCAAACCTAATCCTATGAGCATCGGACTACTTTCCATTAAGGAAGAGCAAGTTTCGTAAATAGTTGCGCTAGAAAGTCGGATTCAATTGTGATCATTGATCCCTATTAAATTAGAACAAGTAATGAACCAGTAATTAGTTAATGACTTCCTTGTAAGTTGTTCGAACTCGTCCACATCTTATTTTGCTTTTTTGTTTGACTACCTCCTTGAAATCTAATTATTTTGGTAACGAATCGAATCACATTAGTTATAGCAAAGTTGTCCGTGAAACTTTACTTTCGTTCACTGTTTGTTTTTTGTTTTAATTTTGTTGATATATGCGTTTTAAGATTTTTAAATTGCCGTCATAATTTATACTTATATTATTGATTTATGTAATAAAATCATAATAACTACAATGCAACGGCGGCGCATAGTTACTATCTTTCGACTGCTAGTGAGCTGGTATTAACTGTTACCTTTAAAAGACGAACAAAGAATATTTGTACAGTTTCACCATGACTTTACATCATGTAATTATAGAGAATGATTGTATCGAATTTAGTTAGTCACTTCATATTAACCATATTTTAATAATGTCGCTATCAAGTCAACCCATTAGAAACCCTTAAGAAAATTAAAAAGTGAAGATTTTTATGTCAAGTAATGTACGTTTTTCACCTGAAACGATGATGACAATGATGATGACAATGATGATGACATTCACCTCAATCGAACAAACCGACTTTTGAAAACCTCATAATAATATAATTATTTACTTAAGAACAATTTTAAATATCAAGGCTTTGATAAGTAGACTTAATCAAATCACATTTCAAAATGGTATTCTGGGCCAAAAAAAATTTTTCGTTTTCGTTTTTATTCGTTTCTTGGGTGTTTTGATTAGAACAAGTCTAATTCAATACTTGAATATAAAGTTTGAAACTTTACAAGCAAATCTTTACTAATCAGAAAAAATGATTTAATCTCAAGGGTACATATTTAAAATAAAGTCCACCAGAATCATCCACTTAACAAATTATTAAGTATATTGGATAGCACTTGACTAATTTATAAATGATAAGTTATTGTAAACAAAGATATGCCACATTAGTCAAGTAGGCGTTAGTTAGTTTTCTGAGTGTATATTTTGGTTTTATTGCTAATAATTGAAAGGACAATTTAATTAAAAATTACTTGAACTCTTATGACAAGTGGTATTATAACATATGTTTTTATAGTATTATATTGACTGATTATGTGGTGTCGGATTAAGAATACATATGTCGCCGCTTTCTTTCATTACATTGATGTCTTAAGAGCAACTAACCACGAGCAGCTTACCACGATTAATTACATCTTGATAAAGTGTCTGCATAGTGGCAATAAATGCGTCCTCTATTATGCTGGTTATCAATGATGTTTGCCTATAATCTTTACACCTCAGTTTAACTCTTTGAGAACAACAGGGCTCATAGACAAAGTATCATTAGCGTTCGATTTCTTTTCAAAATTCTTTTAATATCTAACGGCAATGTATGGAAATGTTTCCAAATTGCGAAATCATTCCTATATATTTTTATTTGACGAAACGCATTAAATGACTTGAATGACTGACTTGAGCTCTGATTAGATGTATTATATAGAATAAAAAGCAGAATGCCAACTTTATTGTTGTTACTGTATGGTATATCTGGGAATAACAGCAAATCTGCGATCCCTTCAAGGTATACAATGTACATTACGAATTTGTGAGTAAATATGCAAATATCCCGGAATTCCACTGTCATTCCGTTACCTTTCGAGCTTTAAAACAATAATGCTGTGCAGAAAAATAAGTAAGATCGAGATAGCATGAAGCCATTTATTGATCCTGGCCTGGTAGTCTCGCTTTTGTAAATAACTGTTTTTATTTATTCTACTTCAATGATAATCTCTACCAATTAGATATTGTCTTACTAAACAATAGCAGTTACTATATAAATATAATAAAAATTGTGAACATTACAGAAATAAATATCCGATGTATTTTCATTTAACATGCTTGTTATTTTGTTGCTAAAGGCTACAGAAATGTGTGCACATTAAACAGTTTTGCAATACACGGTTTCAAATGAAAGTATGAGCTCATTTATTTTATGGTATGCATAAAAATTGCAGTTCAGTAACTCAAACATTGTTACGGCTTCCTAGAATTCGTAGTAGGTATAATGGAAGGCTACTTCGTATGTTGCTTACATTTTTTATTATCAAGTCATTTCAAATGTCTAACCAGAGTAGCTAACTCTATTGTTTTATCTGAAACGAACAAATAAAATACTTTAATGCAGAAAATGCATTAAGCTATCACACTCACTAATATTATATGATACTCAACAATGTCGCAACAACTTTTTCTATAAAATGTTAAAAATAGATTGAGACGACAGCCTGATTTCGACAGACTATCCATAGAATCGAGATTTCGAGGATTCGAGATCAAATGTGTACTAGGTATTATTATGATTCAATTTAGTCACGCTCGTACCGCTAAGCATGGATACCACCACTAGCGTTGCTCTAGTACGAATACGAGAGGTTCAGTCCTAACTTACTTACTTCATTAATGGACTACATACCCCTCACAGTATTTATTTTTATATTACATACCATTCAAAATATATAAACAGTAGACTTTGTATTGCCACAATCGAATAAACTATAACGGGCTACTGCATTTCAAGTTGGGAAGAGGCTCTCAAATGTAAACTGAAGTAGGCAGAAGCTGTTTTAAAGTTTTGTATATACAAACCTTACATTTTTCTACTAGTGAATTATAGAATTTCTGTGGAGTATAATTAATTATACAAATCTTTCTTATCTGTGTCCTGTTTAAATAGCATATTAGCTTGTTATATATCTTCATATCAGCTAATTCTGGGCATAGACCTCCCCTAAAGATCTCCATATCGGTCGGTCCTGCACTGCTAGCGTTCAGCGCCTTTCTGTGATCTTCCCAATATCATGCCCGTCTTGTGGGACGCCTACTAACGCGATGTCCGGTATATGCTTGTCACTCGAGCACTTGTCACTTGATATATACGATCGTTAAAAAAATTTAAAATTAAAAGAAGGAAATATGTGGTTTGTAATCAATTAGTTAAAACATTAGGTTTAAAACATCTTTAGTAAAAATATTTTTTTCCGTTCCTGAGTATGTACGGTATATATACAACAAGTTGAATAAAATACTTAAAATCTACCCTTGGAAAACTCATGACTGTTAAAATACTTACAGCTTGATTGATAAAGCAATCCTATGACGATTTTTCTAACGTTTTTTTACAGTACTCGTAAGTATAAAAATTATCGTAAATATGAATATCATTTTCCTGTTGTATACTTCTTCCTTTGATGTATTTTGAACGTTATTAGTATAAATATAAATATATTAGTATAAATATAAATTTTAAATAAAACCAAGTTGTTATTATGAACAAGCATTATTGTATTGTATTATATAGGTAGTTCGAGAATGAGACACCGGGTACCAAGAAATAGGTTTAGTCCTACTTCAGTAGAAGGTGGCCCCAACTTTTGTCAATAGCACTGCACCAATCTAATTTGGCTACAGTACTATAATTTAATGTAATATTTCACCTGCAGAATACGTAGTATAAATAAATAAAATAAATGTACAATTAAGTTTTAGTTAAATTTCAATTAGTCATTAGCCTATCTCCATAAAAAAGAGGTATGACTTAATGTATCTATGTATTCAATATTAACAGCATTCGACAATTTTAACTGCATTGTTTACCTTTTATTCTATCCAGCTAAATTTAATTGCTACCACAGTTTATTTACTGTTAATAATAACCGCCGACAAGAGAATTGTTAAGGCGTCAATATGTTTTATTGAAGACGCGGGTGCGAGTCCCCTCCGAATAGAACATTGTATTATATTTTTATTTATTTCATTAATTTCGAATAAAATAAAATTAAAAGTTTGCTTACATTAAAACTATTGCTTTATTTCTTTAGAAGATTTGTCAATATTTGAAGGAATTGTTAAGTTATCTAGATTCAGTATAATATGCTTAAATCATGACAATATGTATTCAGGTAAAGAATTATCTATTTGTGTTTCTGCTACACGGGTACTATCGTGCCCAGATTGCAGAACAGGAATCTTTCAATAACTATACATACAATATTAAAAGTAAATACAGACAATTTTAATGTTAAATGCGGTTAAAGCTATTTACTATGTGTTTTTTTCAAACATTACCTAGAAGTTATGAGCTATGTCTTTTGGAAAATTCAAGCCAAAATCAGTTTCTGTATTCGTTTATTAGAAAAATACCAAAAACACAGATAAATTACCAAAAACCATATCTAAATTTGGGTTTGCTCCTAAGCAAGGGAATTAATTGAGCTCACAAAAACATTTGGCGGAACCATTATGAATCATGGCTGGAAATTTATGTCCAACGAAAGATGTCGCCTCGATCGAGCCTGTTTTGAACCAGACGCCTGTTTTTGCCCCGGGCACCCGATAATCCGGCTGGTTACAAATGCGTCCGGATTTGTGATACACCCGGGTGGAATAGCCGTCAGTGGAGATAACGCCGACAACCGTATTTTTTTATTCCAGATAAAAGGCTGTAAAAGGAATTCAGCCTAAAGCATAAATTAACCTTCGTACGTTTAAACGCTGATGGCTCACATTCATGGACACTTACTTTTGAAAAATTTTCCAAAATCGCTTTTTAATATTTAAACTGAAAAAAAAGACCATTAATTACAATCTGAATCAGAGGATATTAAGATGATCGTTTGTTAAAAAGTATTATAAAGTCAATAAATTAATACATTTCTATCAAACTTTCTCTATAATATGATAGGTTATATGATGTGATACAATATACGATATGTGCTTTTGCACACATATTCTTACTGGGATTCAAAATAGAATTTGTATGATGAACACGAGTATTTGTACCTTAACCAGAGCTATGGAACATCCTCACATATAATTTATTTTTGTTAGTAATCGAAAATACTTAGTTCATATTTTTTTTGTTTGATATATATATCAATAGCAATTAATATATATTTCATGTTTTTGATGCAAAATAGCAGTATTAGTATTTCTGCGTTCCGGTATAAAGGGAATAGGCAGTGAAATTACTAGATACTGTGACTCTACATCTTATATCACATATTGGCAAAGTACGTTGTAGTTTTTGTTAAGTTCTGATTTTTTGCGAATATCACAGGAACAGCATATCGCAGTGTAACTACTTGATGATCCTTCCGGCCGATTTCGACCATGGCGACCACTTCGACTCCTTATTATTATGAACGGCGCTCATGCGCCCGGACATGACTAACGTAGCCAATCTTAGAGGTGAAACCCCTCGCGCATTGAAGGCACGTGAGCACACCAGACTCGCGAGTTTTCAACTCGTTGCGCTTAGCGTCGAGGTCAACTTTACGCTGCTCCTCGAAATCGCGTACTTTATCCTGCACCAGCCTGCGCCACTCAGGACGTTGTGCTGCCAAAACTTCCAATTGAGATGGGTTAATATTGCATCTGTTTAGATGGCGTTTCTGAACGTCTTTGAAACGTAGAAGTTGTCCTCCTCGTTTGCGCTGTCCGTCCTCTAGTTCGGAATAAAAGATGCGCTTCGCCACTCTCTCCTCCGCCATACGCGATACGTGACCGCACCACCGAAGTTGGCGACGCATAAGATAAGCCTCAATGCCACCTACATTGGCGCGACGCAGGACATCGGTATTTCGCACTCGGTCAGACCATCTGATGTTCATAATCTTACGTAAGCATTTGAGGTGGAACCGGTCTAAGGTACGAATGTGATGACGATACACGCACCACGTCTCGGAGGAGTATAAAAGGCTTGGCAGCACAATCGCCATGTACACTTGGATTTTAGTGGCCAGTTTTAGGTCGTGCGAGCAGAAGACCTTGGAGCACAGTTTGCCAAACGCTGAAGATGCAGCGCTGATTCTGCTGCTGATCTCGGCATCAAGATCGCACTTTGATGTTAAGGTGCTCCCCAGATACCGGAATTTGTCAACCTGCTTCAGCATGTCCTCGCCAAGCTTTATAGCTAGTGTCTCGTGCCTACGTGAGTCCGAGGACATCACTTCCGTCTTTTTGACACTAATTTTCAGGCCGAACTTGCAGCACGATTGGTGAAAAGCGGACATTAACTGTTGCAGGCCGTCTGGGGATTCTGCTAGAAAGCATAGATCATCAGCATACATGATCTCGGTGACCATTGCATGTGAAACTTTCGATCGCGCCCTAAGTCTGGCCAAGTTGAAAATACTGCCATCGGTACGAAAGCGGATGCGGATACCCTCGGTTACTCTCTGTAAGACCTCCTTGACCACAACAGCAAAGTATAGGGCGAACAGTGTAGGAGCCAGGACACAGCCTTGTTTCACCCCACAGGTAACGGGAAAAAAATCTGACTGTTCGCCGTCTACGAAGACGCAGCACTGCATGTCGTCGTGCAGGAGTCTTAGAAGTCTAACAAACTTCTCCGTGCATCCTAGCTTCTTAAGTACTAACCATAGGGCTTCGCGAGGCACACTGTCGAAAGCCTTCTCTAGGTCAACAAAGCATAGGAACAACTGTCGACCTTGTTCTCTGCTTTTTTCTTGCAGTTGACGTACGCTAAAGATGGCCTCACAGGTGCCTCGTTCAGGACGAAAGCCAAATTGGGTCTCAGGCTGGATTCTCTCCGATAAATCCATTAGGCGGTTAAGCAGAGTCCTAGCAAAGATCTTTCCAGACGCCGTTAGAAGTGAAATACCACGGTAAGAGTTGCAATCCGATCGGTCACCTTTATTCTTGTAGAGAGCTTGTATGCGAGACACTCTAAAATCATCCGGGACTCGCACATCCCACATGCGAACAAACAGTTCCCAAATCAGTGTATGCAACTGCTCACCGCCATATTTTAACAGTTCTCCTGGTATAAGGTCTATGCCAACCGCCCGCTTGTTTTTCTGCTGTCTGATGGCTATAACAACCTCGTCACGCGACAGCGGCTCGTCCAGCTTGGTGGTAACGGGGAGTTGGGGGATTGAACTGATGTGTTGTAAATCAGCTGATCGATCTACGTTGAGCAAAGAGTTAAAGTGTTCTGCCCAACATTGTAGTACATCCTCTTTGCTGGTCAGCAAACGATTGCCATTTGGCGCCCGCAGAGGTACTTTAGCTCTATTGGACGTACCGATCAGTTTGCGCACCTCACAATAGAACTCCCCAAGCTGGTTTGTGTCTGCGAGCTGCTGTATCTGGTGAGCTTTGTCACGCCACCACTTGTCTTTAATTTGTCGAGACAGCCTACGTAATTCTAGGTCACTCTCTTTGACCGCAGTATCGCTACCACCACGTCGACTGTGCTGTCGTAGAAGAATTCGATGCTTCTCAAATGCCGCCTGAAGAACCTCATCATTCTCATCAAACCAATCTTCGTTACGTCGGTTTTTAATACTTATGGTAACAGAAGCTGCATCTACAATATGAGTAGACGATTCTCTCCAAGCAGCACCAACATCGTCTTCATCACTGACTGATTGCAGTCTTTCGGACAGAGCTTTGCGATATTCACGTCGCATCTCGTCATCTTTTAACCTATCCACGTTCAAAGACGCAGGCTTTCTCACAATAGATCTACGAGGACGACGGAGACGGAGTAGCAGTTTTGTGACAATAAGTCTGTGGTCAGTCCAGCAATGCGCACCACGCATCACTCGCGTGATTTGCACCTGACTGATGTCTCTTTGCCTAACGATGGCATAATCAATCAGATGCCAGTGTTTGGATCTTGGGTGCATCCACGTGGTTTTGTGCTTAGCAGCAAGCCTGAACATTGTGTTCGAAATTGCTAGCTCATAATGAGCACAAAGACTGAGTAGCAACTGACCATTGCTGTTCATGTTGCCGACTCCGTGTCTACCCAGAACTCCAGGCCAAGCCCCATAGTCCCGTCCAATCCTCATAGTCCCGTCCAATCCTGGCATTGAAATCGCCTAGCAATAAGACCTGCTCTTTAGCGTTTATACCATCTAGGCATTGACACAATTCTTCGTAAAATTTTTCCTTTACGTCATCAGACTTGTCTAGCGTTGGAGCATAGACACTGATGACATTAAGGAAGTTGTCCTTATCCAAGTTAAGGCGCAATGTGGTCACGCGGTCTGAAATATGCACAGGGTACTCTTCAAGTCGCTTTACTAAGTGATTTTTAATGGCAAACCCAACACCTGATCGCCGGGGCTCGGAGGCAGCGGTGCCTTTCCAGAAGAAAGTGTAACCGCCACCATCTTCCACCAGCTCTCCTTCGTCGGCAAGATGTGTTTCGCTGAGAGCAGCCACATCCACATTGTAGCGACGAAGTTCTCGAGCTACTACGGCGGTTTTGCGTTCAGGGCAGGCATTACCATCTCGGTCAATAAGCGTTCTCACGTTCCACGCGCCAAATGTCATGAGAGATGTTTTCATATTATTATTATTCTTGTTATGTCGACCACGAATTAAATGATGCAGTGGCAGCCGCGGTTACTACCACCTTCCAGTTTGGGACGAGCATTTTTTTAGGGCACCTTTTCTAGCCCCCTCCTCAGCTGAGTGAGGAAAGCAGTGCCTCCCTGAATAGGGCTGCTTTGTCATCCTAGGTGCTTAATTGCATACTGTTTTTTTTTTATTTTCGAAGAGCAATCACACTGATCTTCCATTGTCTTTATCACCTTATATTATGATTAGTTATATAAAGAAACTTTTTACCACAAATAAAATCGTAGCTCATTTATAATAGAACGCATTGTCGCTATCGCGTATTAAACAAGAGTTCGAAGTTTGATCTCAACTTAAGTTATTAAGTACAGTGGCGTCTAAGTTACCCCCGCGTTCTCTTGATTTACGACCTCAGTATTTTTTCTTCAATTACGCCTTAGCAATAATACTTATGAGTACAAAAAGCAATCGTATTAATCGAAACAGTGGCCGTTTGTTACCGGCGTACGACCGGCAAATGGACAAATCAGATTATTTCACCCACTATGAGTCGGTAGATAACAGTGTGATTGACGTGCAAAGAACGAGAGGAAGCGATCGCTTTTGATATAGTAAAACGTTTATGTCATGTTAAACGTTTCCATTGGCATATTTATTTCTTATATATTTTCAATTTGTAATGACTAGTGATTAAGCATTTATGTATAAACGATTTCCGAAAACATAGTTATTTGTATTAGAGTTGCAAGTTACAACTGAAGGTTGAAATTTGAGGCATATGCTGCAATGCATCGCTAAACGTTATTGTGAAAAATGGAATAATAAAAACAGTATATTGAAAACAAAATCTTGTAATTTTTACAATAGATTGCATTGCAATATAAGATGTGTTTTGTGACTCCCTGGGGGTATACAAAAATAGACTAGCGTATCAGTGTTTCCATAAACTATAGATAAGTCATTTTTTTTTCTTTACGTTTTCGTTTTTATGTGTAATATAATATGTTTATAATGGTTCCCATCACATACCTATCAGTACATTTTGCAATATCTATATAAAAAATAATGGTACTTTAGGTCTGTCTTTATATGTTCTTTGATATTTTCATACTTTATAAGACTGTTTGCTACCTTAACAAATAAATAAAATAAAAAATAAAATCAAAACAAACTTTCTTCTACATAGGATTTTGCAAGCACTTATTGACTTTAAAGAAATATAAAATTTAACGACACAAAGCACTAGTAGAACCTTGTACACGAAATATGTACAAGGAAAATAAAAAAAGGTACGCTATACTTGTTCGGAAATTGGGAGAATCTTTCAGAGAAGAACAAGCAAGAAACTATGAAGGTGTAATTTATTATCTCCTCTTTTCAAAATTATAAAATAATACAATCACATCTATTTAAATATCCACACTTCTCTCTGTATTAAATTATAGACAGCTCATATTGCTTTTTATGGAGAATTACTACAACATAACTTTCAACATTCGTGGCAGATCCCCGCAATAGTAGTCCATACGATATGACACTATGAAAATAACTAAAATAAACCAATCTAGCCGTTTCAATATTACGAGTAGTCCATTGTCTTACTTTATATATAGCATATGCAGCAGAGCTAAGTCTGCTTGACAAGAATTCAATATCGGGATCCCCATTGTAATAGAAAGTCTAGGATATGTGAAATGTTGTACTATCTGTAAATTCTACAATTTCATTATTCACTTTGACAATATTGTTAATTTTTTTACGTTGGTCAATGACAATTTCATACATTTAATTTTTATTACTATATGTAAACTAAATAAATATGTACATCACAACTATGGGACACTTTTTAAGTATTAAGACTGCAGACATTTACATTTAATATACGAGGGATTTGTTTGAATTTAATATAGAATAATAAGACCTTAATTATGATTAAATAAATTGATCTTTACCGAAAATTCTACAATATTACAATGTCTGTTGACTTAAACCACAATAAAAATGCGACGCTATAAATTAAGAGATTCCTGCTAAGTCCCCATCAGCGCGCGCGCCCCGCGGCGTTACTCACCGTGCTAAGCGAAGACATCGGACCACTTCACTGGGAATTATCTTAGCCAGATTATCCCTATGCTGACATTATTCTTTACCTCCAAAACTCAGGGAGCTTTTAGTTCGGCTTGAGGAAAAGTTGGAGATTTTTCGAGATTTTTCCCTGCTACGATTGCAAATAAGCTAACAAACAAATTAACCTTTCTGCTCGTATTAAATTGGCGATCTCTAAATTTATTGTTTTGATACAACTATATCAAAAGTATTTATATACAGTTTATTGCACTGTGACTTAAAGATATAATATTAAATTAACTTTACATATAGTGGACACCCAGCGCAGTGATAGTAAATATTTAACTATTATAAATATTTAAAGTTATATAATATAATTCACATACTTATTCATTAATAATATACACTGTAAATGTATCATAGTACATAAGTAAATTACACTTATAATACATTAAATACATAAATACTAAAATGAAACAACTAGAGTCTGAGAGGTTGTCTAATTGCAACTTGTCCGGTTGCTTTATAGACAGCCCGGGTACGCGACCCCGACTTCTCGAGCTGTCGATGCCGTTTACCTCTTACATCCGCGGAATCGATGTCCCCTCCATCCCATTCCTCTCCTATCACAGTTGTGGTAAGGTTCGGTACTAAAAAGGATGTCCTTTAGGTGCCGGGCCTGTGCGGGTTGGTACCACCGTTCTGCCTATTTCAATCGTGAAGCAGTTATGTGTTTCGTTTGAAGGGCAGAAACAGCCGCTCCTTCATACGACCGTCCTGCCCCTTCTGTGGTGAGGAGTCTTGGCGGTATTCGAGGCTAGCGGGTCGATTGGTCTCAGTGAGGCTGTTGGGCGTGACGGGTTGACGCGCGGCACAGGGAGACCTGGTGGAAATGGTTTCCGTCGGCCACCTGCCGGTCAGTAGAGGACCCGAACCCCGAATATCCTGTCTGGGAGGCTGTCCTGCCAACCGGCGAAAATCCCGTCGTGCGGTCTTCGTGCCGGAGTGGGAGACCGGAGTGGATCCCGATGACTGCAGGCGGGGGGGCACCGGGGGCCCTTCCGTGCCGCGCGTCAGCCCTTCACACAACCCACGCCTTCACTTTGTACCGTGATCTGCGCTTTCTTTGTTTATCGCCGGGATCCTCCCCACATTTTTTACCCTTTCCCAAATTAAACTCTTTTAATAATGGCCAGAAAAATAAAGAAGAAGCAGGTTCGTACGGCGGACACCCAATCCACAATCAAGATGGATTTCTGCAATATCAGGGGTCTACATAGTAATCTCGATGCCGTCCACCACCATCTCGAGACGGCTCGGCCTACCTTGCTCTTCTTGACGGAGACGCAAATATGCGCTCCGGACGATATTTCGTACCTGAAGTTCCCGGGTTACGAACTGGAACACACATTCCAGCGTAAAGCCGGTGTGTGCGTGTTCGTCCGGGGCGATGTTTGCTGCCGCCGCCTTCGGGGCCTCGAGCATCGGGATCTGTCGTTACTCTGGCTTCGCGTAGACCATGGGGGCGTTACCCGAATCTACGCGTGCCTTTACAGGTCCCATGCCAGTGACTTGGGGTCAGCTCAGCTTTTTGAGCACGTCCAAGAGGGGATTGACCGAGCCTTGGAACAGTATCCATCTGCGGAGGTGGTGGTCCTTGGTGACTTTAATGCTCATCACAAAGAGTGGTTGAAGTCCCGGACCACCGACCTCCCGGGTAGAACTGTCTTCAACATGGCTTCGGCCTATGGTCTCTCTCAACTGGTGTTACAGCCCACCCGTATACCAGATATAGAGAGCCATAATGCCTCCCTGCTGGATCTTCTGTTGACTACACGACCTAGCGGATACAGGGTTGTGGTCGATGCTCCTCTCGGATCATCAGATCACTGCCTTGTCCGTAGTACCGCCAGACTCGCGCAACCACATCGCGCAGCCACGGCCAGCAGCCGTACAGTTTGGCGGTATAAGTCAGCAGACTGGGATGGACTCCGGGAATTCTTCGGATCCTACCCCTGGAAGCGGCTCTGCTTCACTTCCGCAGATCCCGATACCTGCGCAGACTGCGTCACGGAGACGGTGTTGATGGGAATGAAAACATTTATTCCCAGCACCTCCGTTCCTGTTGGCGGCTGCAGTCAACGCTGGTATAATAATACCTGCCGGAGGACTGCACATCGCAAGCAGTCTGCGTTCCTCGCCTGGAACAACGCCAGGAAAAATCGGGATCCTGATTTGGCGGAGAAGAAGCGACAGTACAACGCCGCATCCAGATCCAACAGGAAGGCTATTGCCGAAGCCAAGGCGGAGCACGTGGCCAGAATTGGCGAGCGACTAGGAAGCTATCCCAGTGGGAGCCGCGCCTTCTGGTCGCTGGCCAAAGCTGCGCAACGGAACTTCTGCCAGTCCAGTCTCCCACCACTGCGAGCAAGCGATAGCAGCCTGGCCCATAGCGCAAAAGAGAAGGCCGATCTTCTGGCTGAACTCTTTGCCTCGAACTCGACCATGGACGATGGAGGGACCACGCCACCTACCATCCCTCGGTGTGGAAGTTCACTGCCTGAAATCCGTATTACACAACGTGCGGTCAGGCGGGAACTTAAGCTCCTGAACGTCCATAAGTCGAGCGGGCCGGATGGCATCCCAGCAGTGGTACTAAAGACGTGTGCCCCTGAATTGACCCCCGTATTAACGCGCCTTTACCGTCTTTCTTACCAGCAGAACAGGGTTCCATCTTCGTGGAAGATTGCCCACGTCCACCCAATTCCCAAAAAGGGTGACCGAGCCGACCCATCAAATTACAGGCCAATTGCGATAACGTCCCTGCTCTCCAAAATTATGGAGCGGGTAATCAATACCCGCCTTCTACGGTACCTGGAAGAGCACCAGCTAATTAGCGATCGTCAGTACGGTTTCCGTCACGGCCGCTCGGCTGGTGACCTTTTAGTGTACCTGACACACCATTGGGCAGAAGCTTTGGAGAGCAAAGGTGAGGCTCTCGCCGTTGGACTGGATATCGCGAAGGCGTTTGATAGGGTCTGGCATAAGGGTCTTCTTTCGAAATTACCATCCTATGGAATCCCCGGGGGACTCTGCAAATGGATAGCCAGCTTCCTGGACGGTAGGAGCATCAAAGTCGTCTCTGACGGCTGCTGCTCCAAAACCTTGTTCATTAATGCTGGCGTTCCACAAGGTTCGGTGCTCTCCCCAACACTGTTCATTCTGCATATCAATGACATGTTGTCAATTGAGAACATTCATTGCTATGCGGATGACAGTACGGGTGATGCGCGGTATACCAACCACCAGACCGTCCCTCGGATTGCATTACACGAAAGGCGGTTGCAACTTGTGTCTGAAGTCGAAGACTCTCTAGGGCGAGTCTCCGAATGGGGTACAAAGAACTTAGTCAAGTTCAACCCCACGAAGACACAGGTGTGCGCGTTCACTGCGAAGAAGGACCCATTTATCGTAGTGCCTCAGTTCCAAGGAGTTGCTCTTCGAATGACAGACTCTATTGGGATCCTCGGTGTGGAAATCTCTGCTACAGTGCAGTTTGGGAGTCACTTGGAGGACAAAACCAAATTGGTGAGCAAAAAACTGGGAGTTCTGAACAGAGCGAAGCGGTACTTCACACCCAGTCAGCGCCTGAAGCTTTATAAAGCCCAAATTCGGCCTCACATGGAGTACTGCTCACACCTCTGGGCTGGAGCTCCCAAATATCAGCTCGACCCACTTGACTCCTTGCAAAGGCGTGCTTTCCGCATCGTAGGAGACCCCAATATTACAGCCTCAACAGAGACCCTGGAGCAGCGGAGAGACTTTGGATCTCTCTGCGTCCTATATAGGCTCGTCAACGGGGAGTGCTCCGAGGAACTCTTTGCAATGGTGCCCACATCACCTTTTTACCATCGCACCACCCGCCACCGCAGCAAAGTCCATCCGTACTACCTGGAACCGATCTGCTCCAGTACAGCTCGGTTTCAGCGTTCATTTCTCCCGCGTACGTGCAAACTTTGGAATGAGCTCCCTGCTGCGGTGTTTCCTGAGCACTACGATATGGCCGTCTTCAAACGAGGCCTAAAAAGAGTATTTCTCTCCAGGTAGGCAGAGACTGAGCTGTGCCCCTGGCATTGCAGATGTCCATGAGCGATGGTTACCACTCACCATCAGGTGGGCCATCTGCTCGTCTGCCGCAAAGGCCATAAAAAAAAAAAAAAAAAAAAAAAAAAAAAAAAAAAAAAAAAGATTGATGAACACAGAACAAAGGATTTATAAATATTAGTTACATTATGTGATGATTTGCAAAAGGTTATAATTTTTGAACTGACGTTTACAGATATACATATATGGATGGACAGTTCTGGATATGTGTTGGGAATTTATTCCAGAGTTTCTACAGTTCACGTACAGAGAACGAGTGCAAGAAAAAAGGGTTGTCGATTACTACCAACTGGAAATTAAATCATTCTTCTTGCACATTACCGCTTAAGATGGTTAAAAGTGGATGGTTGAGGTGGTAAAATTTTGAATCGGCCTTCTATCCCAAAGTTAACCAAATTACCTTGTATCATATAAATATGTACTTAATATTATATCAATAAGGAAATTATACAATGTTTACTATAGTAATTTTCAAAATGTATTATTACATTCGAAAGAAACCGTTAACATCATCAAAACCTTGTAAATTACATAAAGCCAACTATTATCTGACTAGAAGTCGATTAAATGACTTTCACTAATGTTTTTCCTAAGCTAAACTCTCCCATCTCGTGCCGTAACGCAGACTGTTATCAGGTCTGAATTGCAAATTTAATACAGCTATTTGCATCTGAAAGAAGCTATGCCAAGTCTCGTTCTTGTGTTCAGTGATTTGTTTTGTTTATCTAAAATCCTTTATCTAAATTGCATGCGTTGTTCCGTTTATAATTAATGTTATTTTTTATTATCCTTCACTTAAACTAAGTTCGACTTATAATTATGTATTTTCTGCTCATAAAATAATATAGATGTTTATTTTGTTACATATTTGCTAAGCAAAGGCTCAAACCATCGAAATTTGGATCTTCTTTCGAGAGGAACTAGAGTCGAGATTATTCAATAATGTTCAGGCTGTATTTTAATATTAATATAATCATGTTTCTACGTTATTTCTAAGTTTATCAAACTTAAATTTAAAATATTTGTAGCAATACAAGAAAGTTTGAAAAATAAAAATTTGCGACATAAGCTGCTTTTATAACATGTTTTCATTTGATATTTTTTATAATTATAGTTTATTTTTTATTTTTATAGTTCATGTGAAATATATTTCGTGTTGCAGATTTTATTTTATAGTGAGAATGAATGTTAGAATATGTTAGCAAAGTTGTTATCCACAGGAAATTACTAGGCTTCGTATTAAGCTCTTGATTCATAAGATTGTACATTTATTTGTTTATACTTTATGTACAAATATATGTGTATAAACGTGGACTTAACGCCTTAGGTATTTTATACCAGTCGACCTTCAGAGGTGATACAGAAGTATAAAAAGTAGATGTACCAAAAGACTTTAAAACAGATATTAATACTACACGTAAAATATATATCTATATATGGAATTAATTAAATCCTAATACATAAATAAAATATATATTTAATACACAGCTATAATAGCCTAACAGTTCATGTTATAGTCTAAGTCGTTGTGAGTAATTTCCCCCGAAGAAAAGCTTACGTAATTTATTTTTAAAACTAAGACTGCTTTGGGAGTTTTTACTTCTTAAGGGAATGCATTCCACAACAGAATGGATTAAACAAAAAAGGACGAGTGTACCGTAACTAATATAATATATTAAGAGTCTCCTTAATGTATTAGAAGTAAAAGGAAGGGTCTTACTATGGGATAAATATTAAATATGGGAATTAAGGTAACTAAGTGTATTAAGAATGGAGTACAGATTCAATAAAGCTTTTGTATCTCTGCATATAAGTAACCATTTTTAAGTTGTCGGTATTTAGACGCATGATCCAATTTCCTTAAATTTAAAACGAATCGAATGCAATTGTTAAAACGTCTGCCAAGTTTGTGGAGAAGATTTGCTTTGAGGTCTAATTAGCACACGACATCAAGGTCTGTACAATTTTTTGTCTCAATGTCAATTTGTACAATGTCATGAAGGCGAATAAGACATTTTTTTAATTTATTATTTGACTATGTTAGCAAACACCAAGACAACAATATACGTTACCAAATAGTAACAAAAAATATAAAGATACTGTACCCGGTAATTTTCCTACTATGTTACTATTCATATTGAGTCCACAACATACGAGTATAACCCTAGCACATGTTCTTTCTGATATACTAAGTTAATATTAATAATAGATGTTTATAAACTAGCTATATAAGCTATATAACTATAAGCAGTGGAGTACCACTATACAACAATAGATATATCATAAATAAGATATTTGGCTAAGGTCGATGAAAATTTGATTTATATATTATGGAATATAGTTCACGGATATATTCATTCTTTGCGGAATATTTAATATTTAAAATTTAAAGAGATGTTGAAAGGAACTCGACGCGTAACCGGATATCAATATTAATGTTAAAGGAAATCGACAGTTGAATTTAATATGCATAATGAAAGACAAGAGCAGGAGGTCGTCACGGTCCACGTTATAATAATAAGCCCTTCACAGCTGATTACACAGGATAATGGTGATGTAATGATAACTGACTTTGTTTGATGCACATTATGTATATATGAGTTGGGGTAAAATAATTTTTCCTAAATGATAAGTATTGTAATTATGAAAATATGTATAATTTACTAAAGGAAATAAATTATCAACTTCAGAAATAAAAATAAATGCATTATAAAATTATCCCTGAGCCTACCACATTTAACATGACGATTTAAGGATCAATTAGGCAAAAAAAAATATTCAGTTTTACATGATACTATTTCGTCTATATACAACTATAACTTATTTCGCTATTAATATTATATACAAATAAAAATCTAATAGTATTTTATTATATAATATAAGAATTACTCTGCTATCATAACACATAATAATGAATAATGAAAACACATGAACACACTGAAAAAAACAAATGTACAAACATATTTTTAAACACGACAATATCTTTCGAAGGCATGCAACCTTGACGGTTCCAGCCAATGCACCGTCGCCCTCCCGCTTAAAGTGAACATGTGAACTTTAGTCTAATTTATTGTAACTATAATTATAATACAGAACCACCACGAGGAATAAAGCCCCAAGTTTATAGTGGGGTAACAAAGGTCAGAGATGAGCGTTTACTACCGACGTATAGACGCTATTTGCAATTTACTCACTTTGTTGTTAAGAATAAAACATATTTACTACAAGATTTTATCTATTTCAAAGGCATCATTATATATATTTACAACAAATACAATAAAATTTTTGCATATTCTATATTACAATTCTATATAATGTATGTATGTTAAAATTTCGATAATTCAAATAATACAAATAAAAATGTGAATCAATTGTAAATATAACGAAATTATATTAAAATAATGTTAAATCAAAAAATTATGACTACCTATAATTACAAAACCTGTCTAAAATAAAAAGTATCTCATAATTTACTAATTTCATTGAATGCCCCAATATCTTGCTGCATTGGCAAACAAATTTGTTGGTCGCGATAGATGCCATCACTTGGATCACCGTCATAAATAAGGAGGGCAGACCTAAACTCGAAATCGGAGGTAACACAAGGAATAACTAGTCATAACTAAACTATGATAAAAATGTATACAATAGAGTACGTTTACATACATTTTTATTTACACGTCCCATAAGCGCTGCCGCAACGCGCTGAGCAGCTGTGGTTTGTTAGAGACAAAGTTACAACTGTTTGTGTTCAGTTCAAAGTGTTTTTGAGAGGACTCAAATTGATGTAACGAGAGCATTGGATAAGTAATGTCTTTAATGTATCATATACCTGATGCTGTCTATGTTATGGTAAATTTGTTATTTTGCTTAATAAATAACTATCACGTAAACATGATTATTTAATGATATCTATTATGTGTACGGGTTTTTAAAAAATATATTTCATAACTACATGAAATTTGTTAGATGTGCGGTTTAAAAGATTATAGATTGCAATTGCGAAACCATATATTTACTGAGGGTAGGTAATTGTATGTACCGTGCTGCATTTTATGCCAGTAAATAGTTTTTATTTTTTGTTTGTAGAATTTCGGAATGTCTAAGCAATAAAAGCTTACCATACCCCTGTAAAAAAATACGATAATAAAAAAATCTGAGCAAATAGAAAAAAAGAAAGAAAGAATGAAAAAATAATTTAAGTACATATATAGTTCAAGTCCATCCTAACACATCAGGTAACTAGTGAAATCTGTATTTCGGAAGTCAATATATATATCAAGTCGGTCGGAAGTCAATATTATCGCTAGTATGTCTCATTGTATATTTACAACAAAATTCCAATAGAAGTTATTTAATAATAAATTGTATTATGATACTATTGCACAAGTTTGATTATTGTAAATATATTTTATAAATTTTGTACCTTATTAGTTACAACTTAGTGAAAACAATGTTTAATATAAATTTTGCATTTGCAATTTTTTTCAACGTAACGTATCCGCGAGCAACAGTAACAAATTATTATCACCCTTATTAGTGCGTGACGATCGATGCAAGTGTTTTTGTGTTAGTAGGTTCTTGATATGTTTGCTATATATTTCTTAGTATAAGTATTCCAAAAAAGATAATAATAACATTCCGAAACTTCTCTAAGAAATAGCATCGCATATTTCCAAATATTAATAACACTCAATTGACATGTCATAAAATTAATAAAATTATATTTATGATAAAATTAACGAACTTCGAAGTCAAACTCTATGCCATGAGGTGTCCAAACGCTAAGCTGTAAATTTAAAATTTACGATTAATAAACTCCACATTAGCAGGTGGTTATCGCTTAATAAAGTTATATTTAGCTGCTAATTTGAACTTTTTATGAACACTGTGCAACTATAAAGTGAGTTAAACTAATTTTATTACTCGTGATACCAAAACAAAGTTTTAACTATAAGTAATGCTTTGCTTAGCACTGTCTTACTTCCGGTTTTTTTATGTTGGTGTAATTAGATATCATTTATTTATGGTACCGTCATTGCCAGTGGGCAAGATTAAGCATATATTATTTTATTGATATTGTATAGCTATTAATAGTTAAGATTTTATATAATAAAAATAAATTGTGTTAAACTTAATTTAAAAACGAGCACAAATTTGTATTATTTGTTTTTTTGGGTAAGCAGTCTACCCACCAATTTATTTACTAATAGTGACGAGAACATTGAAATAAAATGCAGAGATATGTCTAGCGAAAAAAAGTATCCTTGTCCTTATCAGCTTATTTTGTAGTTGTAGATCACAAGCGCGGCCACATTTATGATGCCAAGGTTGCTGCAATCCCTGGATTAGCTTGATTCAGCTTATTGACATTTTGTGTTCATAAATTGCTCAATAGTAGCTCGAAATGTTAAATCAGTTTCAACACAGTAGTTTTTGTCATCTTATACGGTTTAAAAATAATAAATGTAATACAAAGAAAAGAAAGAAATTCCCAGGAATCTCTACTTATCATGAATAGACTAAATGACATTTGTCATATACTGTACAATATTTAAAATTATGACTAGCTTGTGACGATTATTGAATTACGTATCTTCTAATTAAATGTCCAAATTTAAAGTTTGGCTACATTGTAGAGTATTATATTTACATATTCATGCGTAATTCTGTGAAGAAATATCATTCTACATTAATTATATATTTAATAAAAACTATATAACTATATAAACACATAGTTAAATAAAATGTTTAAATTGAAAAGATGCCAGTTAACATAATGAGTAATCTGTAAAGCTTTTAAAGTCAAAATAGTTGCAACATTGACATTCCCTCTTTCCTTATTAATTCAAGTGGCCCCTAAAACAAGCTTAATTGTACTATTTCGTGATTATAAGCGCACGATTTCAACTATTCGTGTTTACTTTCTTAAAATAAACTTTAATGTTGCTATTGGATGTGTTGATTTGTGAAAAACTACGTTCCATTTGGAACCGTTTTAAAGCTGATATTTGTATTTAGAGATTTAAGTCAGCACATTTGATTAATAAATACTAAGGACGAAATTATAAAATCGGCATTTCAAGGTTCCGAGTTCCGTTTCAAAATAACAGAAACATCATAGGATTACTTCGTTGCTTGTTGTCTGTAAGATCCCTTTTTCGGCTTTATTTCGAGGTATTAAGTTGAACTTAATATCAAATTTAACAACAGTGTCACAACAGTGAACAAAAAAATAACTTTTAAGCCGCCGCAATAAATAGTTATCAGCATTTATATTCTATTTATGCATATTTTGATACTCGCAAGGGTTTTAAAAATTATAGGGTACTACTTTTTGACCTAGAATTATGAAGTTTGGTGTGAAATAATGTTTTATAAGCATAACTAAAGAAAAAACCGAAATACGTTCTTTTATTAGTAATTATTGCATAAATAATATTGTTTTAATTAATAACTTATTTCCGGTACCCTTTTTTTGGCCCTTTTTTAATAAAAGCATAACAGAGTAACACTCTAAGATACAGACGAAATATATCAATACTTTGCCTTTCTGGGGTATTATTATTTATTTATTAAAAATAAGCTTTCTGTGTTTAGTATATCCATCGAATCATAGATACATATATTTACACCCGACCCAGCATCGCACTGAACGTGCAATTCAGTGTTCTTTCGATCTTTGACGCTACGAGACAGAGTAATTATTATTATTCATCACTTAAAATCGGACACCGTTTTCATTTCCATTCATATTAAATAAAATACTATTTTCTTGATTAAAAATATACATACGTAAACCTGCCATTAGTACCTATACTCGTAATGATATTAAATGATGCAAATATTTATTAATCCAACAACTCTGTTAACTATATTAAATATATTATTTATTCTTCTTCATAATTCAGTTAGATATATCAACTTTTTATTAAACGTTACAGCTTATTGTATATGAATAAATAATATATGCACACAAAAACTTAATCCCATTGTTTTATTGTTTATGTAAAGGCTATAAATAAGACGTGATATTCAAACGCCAGCCAAATGGTTCGCCGCCCATTTACATATGGATAAATTTCTTAAACGTGTTATTTGTATGCATAGAATTCTTCATCCTAGCTTTCATTCATGCATAAAATAATACAAGAAAAGTAAGAAAATAGGTAAACAATATTATCATGACTTTAGTCATAGGTTATACTCGTAGATAGGTATTTTATGTGTAAAAACTATCTAGTATTTTGAGTAATTTGACTATTATATTGCAGATTTATATATTATATAATGTTACTAAACTATAACGTATGTATTACAGTTGATATGTAGTTTCAATTAATATGCTTGATATATCAAGAAACAAATAAATATGTAATGAGAATAGTTAGATATTATTCTATAATAAAAAACAATCAAAAGTTACTAGTATTTAATGTTACTAACAGGTGTTACCGAAAAGACTTTCTACACGGGTTGTCTGTCTGGGAACTTCCGTTTTACCTTTACCTATGGAAAACAAACGTATTCGTATCTGTGTTCCTGTATGAAGTTTATGAAAGGTAATTAAATTACTGGATACTGTGTGTGACGAATTTCTTATAGAGTTATAGCCTCTTATATTACCGCTATAGAACGCTATAGAGGTTGTTCTTGCAGAACCTCTATAACACAGTACCTTTTGAGATTGCCGTATCTAAATCTCTATTAGAGCAGAGAGAGAATCTGTGGTATATTTTGCACGGTATTCTCCAGGTGCATCGTGTTATGAAATATAAAATATTTTCTTATATTGCTCTTCTTATTTTACCTTTACCGTTATGTAGATACTATAAAGCTGCATGACTGTGAAGTTTCCTGATGCACCAAAAATACAAATGTACTGTTTTATTCTGTTCTAATTTACCAAGTAATAGCGGAAGCTACTAATTTTCCAACAAAAAACGAACTTCTAATGCACCTACGTTGCGGTTTCCTTTGGGTTAATCCCATGTTAGGATTTCAAAATGTATAAATAAAACATCGAACATGGCTCCCACCGACGTTCAGCTAAGTACTAGTAAAACATTAACAATTCAAACACTTTGTGGGCAATAAATTAAAGCCATCCACTCAGTCCGTTAGTAGGTAATCTCAGAATGGCGGCGTATGTTATACCTTGTACTTTTTAAAAGTTCAATTCAAAACTTTGAAGCGATTTTACTATACTTTAATTACAGTAATCATTTAAAATACCTTACATTAAGATATTACTTTGGTTATATTGTAATGTGATCTACTATAATTTGTATCATATGTAATTCCATTATAATTGATCACCTAGTTGTATCACGGTCTAACAGAGATATCCATTATCTACCACATGGGAAATTAATTAAAAAACATTTAACAACTTATTTTGTAATTTATTTATTATTTTTATGGCATTTTTAGAATATGTAAATTTGATAAGTAGCATTAAAACTAGCAACTGATTTGTATTCACGACAGATATGGTCATACTATACATAAAGAGCAGACTGGTAATGCATCTTACGGTGATAATGATACACAAATAAATTCATTAATGAATAAGTGTATCATATATTCGTTTGAAAGAAGCAATAACTTTTAACTTAAACCAAGCACCCCAGCTGAATGTTTCCCTTGACTTCCTGCGTACTACTTCCTGGAGCCGTCGCTGGCAGTTGTTTGGCATTTCACATCGCTTTTCTCACGTGCAACTGGAGCACGAAGGTCTCACTTTCATACAACCGGAAATGAGTAGACTATAAAATTTCTATACATGATTGATTAAATAAAACTTAGGTGTTGAAATGCGGTACAGTATATATATTAACTACTATATGTGTAAGCGTTTCAGTTTAAACAAGTGTAATAGTTTGGGTTCTATTATATTTTTTGTCTTCCACGTAATTCAATTAATCTAAATAATATAACTATTAATCAATGTTAAAATGTCAAAAAGTCAACCAACCCGCACTGGGCCAGCGTGGTTGACTAAGGCCTAATCGCCCCGACGTAGTTAGGGTAGGCTCGAGCCCTTCGGTGGGGACGTATATGAGCTGTGATGATAAATGTTAAAATGATATGGTGACATACATTTTTAAATTCTTTTTAAAGATATTATAAGCGGTTACCCCACACGTTGCGTAAGGTTGCCGGCCGTTGCCTATAAAAGCCGCTGCGGTTGGCTAGCGACTCACTTATCGTCGGGCATTCGGAGCGGGTAGACCGGTCGTAACGTTATTACGTGTTGCGTTGCGCAACGTTGCGTAATTCGTAAAGTAGGCGTTAGGCTGATTTTGTTCCTCTGTAAAATTATGTTGATGCCAAATTATTTTTTTTTAAGGAATTTCTCTTCTGATTCCTAAAATCAGAAGTGGGATAAGCAACTCTTAGCCCACAATTACGAGGAACAAAGTCTTCTGCGTACTTTAGTGTTCGTGTTTGTGATAATGGCTGGCGGATCCAGTCGGAGTGACCGTAGGTCGCGAAGTCGTTCCCGTGATAAGTCGCGGCACCGTTCACGTAGCCGTCACTAAGTGTCCACTAGGAACCGCCGATCGCGACGTCGGTCATATAGTAGGACGCGTAATGAAAATTTCACACCGTCAGAAAAAACGCCTAATCGTGATCGCCATCATCGTCGCTTGAACAGATCGCGGTCTTCAAGCAGGTCACATACCCCGGATTTGGCTATTCATTCCACGTTGAATTCGATCATGGACCGTCTTGCGTCGATCTTGGCAGTGTGGGTGAGGGTCAGGTTGGGCCGAGTCGGGGGGGGGTTGGACCTTTGATTGGCTCGGCTGAGCCTCGGAATGTTGGGCGGATGCAGGTGCGGACGGGTGTGGTGCGTCGGGGACGTCATCGGATCGCGGTGCGGCCTTGGCGTTCAGTGTGAAGACATACAGTTTTGTATGTATTGGACTTTGTGTCCGGCAGACATACAGTTTTGTATGTATTGGACTTTGTGTCCGGCAGACATACAGTTTTGTATGTATTGGACTTTATGTCCGGCAGACATACAGTTTTGTATGTATTGGACTTTGTGTCCGGCAGACATACAGTTTTGTATGTATTGGACTTTGTGTCCGGCAGACATACAGTTTTGTATGTTCCAAATTCCAAATTCTTTATTCACATTAACAGACACGAGACACAATATAAATTAATCTTACAGGTACAGGGACACAAAAATAATGCATGCAGAAACTTAAAAATAAGAATAGAATTAAGGTTTAAGTGAAGTCTCGCGACTGCTGTGTGAAAGGGTACCTAGATCAGCATGAGGTTAGTGAAACTAACACTATCTAACCCTAGTCTAACTAACCCTAGTCTATGTATTGGACTTTGTGCCCGGCAGACATACAGTTTTGTATGTATTGGACTTTGTGTCCGGCAGACATACAGTTTTGTATGTATTGGACTTTGTGTCCGGCAGACATACAGTTTTGTATGTATTGGACTTTGTGTCCGGCAGACATACAGTTTTGTATGTATTGGACTTTGTGTCCGGCAGACATACAGTTTTGTATGTATTGGACTTTGTGTCCGGCAGACATACAGTTTTGTATGTATTGGACTTTATGTCCGGCAGACATACAGTTTTGTATGTATTGGACTTTATGTCCGGCAGACATACAGTTTTGTATGTATTGGACTTTATGTCCGGCAGACATACAGTTTTGTATGTATTGAACGTACGAGTGGACGTAGCTTGAATATGATGATACAGGTATAAGAATGAATGAATGACTGACAGACGAGGATGGTGGAGTTGCAGCAGATGGCAGCATACAAAGTGGTGACAACCCCGAGGCTCGTGTCGAGGACGACACTATGTCAGGAGAGGCCGTATAAGCGGTTACCCCACACGTTGCGTAAGGTTGCCGGCCGTTGCCTATAAAAGCCGCTGCGGTTGGCTACTCACTTATCGTCGGGCATTCGGAGCGGGTAGACCGGTCGTAACGTTATTACGTGTTGCGTTGCGCAACGTTGCGTAATTCGTAAAGTAGGCGTTAGGCTGATTTTGTTCCTCTGTAAAATTATGTTGATGCCAAATTATTTTTTTTTAAGGAATTTCTCTTCTGATTCCTAAAAATATCTATAAGTATTTGGACGCAATTCTTGATTATTTCTTTTAAACATTGTCAAAATTTCTCAATCCCAGCCACGTGATAAATTTTAAAAAGCCAATCCCTTTCCCATATTCAAGAGTTTGATGGTAAATCATCACCCTTCTCAAACGTGGGGATTTCGCCATTTGCGCAATAGCCGGCCGTCTATTAAATGTCGATATTTCACATTCAAAACGTTACCCCGTGCCTTGGGGAAATGTTGCTTGAAGGGCGCTATATTCGGTTTTCTTAGCTAGTTGAATTAGGCAATGAGACAATAAAAGCAGTAACGTTACGCCAAGTCTACATTTAATCTTGAGCTAAATAATGCAATAAACTATTTTACACGTTTCTATTTATAAGTCCACTTATACAAGGTTATTATATATGCTCAGCGATATATACTCAATCAAAAGAGCATATATCGCTCTCTCAAAGGGTATTAGGCCTCCCATCATGCTAGCTCAGTACAGCTTTGGTGAGAGTGCGAGAGCCTTGTTTGTAAATCACCATAGCACACCATTAAAACATGACGTCTTGAAGCTCTTGACAAATTATTAAAAATAAATAATTTATGAACATTCCGTGTAATTACCATTATATTAATATATGTATGAGTTGTCGCCGGGTAATCATCTGGCTTATTATAATAAGTAAAGATCACTACAGTCAATTTAGCTGGATGATACAAATTAGAAAAAGATTCGTATTTAAACTTTTTACACATACCAATACTACTGCGCATCATATTTCTATGTGTGTATGTCTATGTATTAAATTCTGCCTTACCAATAACCAACTCGTAGGTTATCAAGGAGATCAACCTCTACGACCACCTTGTCCTTAGACTGGGATGACCATTTCCCCCCGGAACAGCCAGTTTGCTATTAAGTTTACCTACTAATGCATGTAATAATCAAATACACAAAATCTGTTCTTTAAATATGGCTACTTCATATATCTTATTATTTTTTTATGTTTATGGGTTTTATAAATGTGTTTATAAAGAATGTAAATATTTAAGTTATAAAACAGAAATACCAAGATATTCCGACAATTACCATGTCTAGTTTACACTAGACATGGTTATTGTCTGGTGATGATGATATCTTAAGTTTGTTTAAGAAATATACGTAAAATATCAGTACATTACTCTAGGTACATACAATAGGCGCGCCAAACAATGGCTAATATAACGCAGTTTGTTTGAGGCACAGTCGACCCGCCAGAGGGACTCCATCAATTCTCATTAATAATTAAACCTGACAAGTTGCGTGAACGGATGATTCGCATTCCATATACGATGTACGTATATATAAATATAAATACATGTGTTATTCTCGTTAAGGAAATGAAATGTTTCCAACGTGTATAAAGACAAAAAGTCTGTGACAAATATGTACCTAATAATATATGTATATATATATATGTAATTATCACACAGTTAAAATAAACTGACAATGTAATTAATAAAGTTTCTATGGCACTACGTAGTGAATCTATTTTAGGGTAAAATAGATTCACTATCTACTACGAACTGAGTAAGTCATTCACAATGATTAAGATTAAAGCCATCAAAGTTGCCCCCGAAATAGTCTTTTTTTTGTAAATTACTTAGTAAAAGACGAATTCCGGGAACGATAAGAGTGCGACTTACGTCTGATAGTGACATTTGGCACAATTCATAAGATTAGATACATACTTTTAATTAAGACAGAAAAACAATACATAGAAATCATCAATATATCAATAATTTTACAATACATAACTATTTACATTTACTAAATATACTTTTTTTTCTTTTTCACCTGACTAAAATGCATTAAATTGCATACCCCGGCTGTGGCGAGCCGGCGATTATGTGGGGCTCTTCTCCCCAGAAGGGGGAGGCCTACCCACTAAAAACCTCAGGGATGGCCTTCCTCAGTCATGTAGGGAGCCCCCGGGAACGCCAAGCGACATCCGGGAACCCCCAGCCTCCGCTCCCCCGCCGATACAGGGGAGCCCTCCTCGGGGGTGGCTAGAATACCTCCCCCGATCTCTGCCAACAACGACGCTCCTTGGCCACGGAAGGGGTGTGGTCTCTCCCGGGTCGCCGTCGATGCGTAGTGGTGGCATCTTGCCGATCCCTCCCGTCCTATTCGACACAGATACTCACTGAAGCAGCCGTGCCCGGTGAGTATCTGAATCAATCGGTATTACTAAAGATCATTGTACTTCTTCGTTATAAAAAAGATGTATTCTATTGATCCCGAAAGCAGTAGTCAAACTACTATAAATAATAATAGTAAATATATTCTTGTCCCTTTCATAATATTTACCCTTTCAAAATTGTTTTATGCAATAAACTATTATATACAAATTTTAATTAAAAATTTTAGACGCAACTATATTTTAGTTTCTAAAGATAGTACTAAACCATGTATGTATAGATGTACACTATCTTATATTTCCAAGCAATAAACATTGTTACATTTACAACGGCTTATGAACATATTTAGTAAAATATGTTCTTAGTATAAAAATGCTTGAATTAATAAAATAATAATGACTAATTAAAATAATAGAGAATTTATAAAATTCATTAGCTAAAAATCTTGTATTAGTGTTACCACTTGCTCCCTTGTTTATAGTTCTTTGAAAAATCGCTTGCACGTTTAGTTTAACAACACACAGCTGTAAGCCCTCGCGCCACCTGGCGGTAGCATGGAATAATTTATTACGTTTCTTAAAAGCCATTACCGAGTGACAACCTTGATGGGCTGTCACTGCTACCCCCGCAATTAGCATGGACCCGTTGTATGGCTGCAATTCTCTTTGACGCGAACGCTGACATAAGGGCTTACGCCTCCTATACAAGCAATGTGAAATATCAATCTCGTCATTCTGAGATGAAAATACTATCGTTGCCGATACAGTGGCTGCTACTGGCACGCGTCATCAATATAAAATAAAACTTGATGACCATATTTTCTACTGTAGGTTAATTATTATTTGTGGATTACTATTTAAACAATAAGCCTTTTTTCAATGTCTGTAAATATTTGAGAATATGTAAATAAGTGGTAAACAATGTATACTTTTCCACAATATCTCTAGAAATATATTTGATGCTAATAAAAATTTTGTCAACTAGTGGGACTACTTAGTTACTGACTGGTCTATTTGGTTATTGTATGTTATAGATTAATATAGCCATATTATTGTACGACATACTATATATTACATATTTGTAATATTTGATATTTATACCGTGTATTATGGTTCAGTAGAATATATTTATTTGTTTAATATTATTTCAGTGTAATTTGTTTTAAGATTTAGTTAGCTGTAGCTTCGTTTGTGGCTGGGTTATCGCCGTCTTCTACCTTATATCTAGCCCTGGACATTTTGCTCTCTTCTTTGTATGTTATTTATAGTTATTTCACTCAAGAGGCCAAAATATATTTCAATATATATTTTGCTCTCTTCTTTGTATTTTATTTATAGTTAGTGCCTGTAATTTTTTGTTCTTATAAATGGGATAAAAAGGAAGCAAATCTTGTGACGGACTTTGATTAAGCACTTTCTTCAAGATATTCTGTTATGTTTGAATCTTTCGCTAAGTTATAAATTGAAAATAGCCATAAATTACTATTTTCTTAGTTTATTATATAACCTACTATTGTATTAGTTCTTTGTACATTAATTTTTAATTTATTATTGTTGCAGAAAATGCACTTAATTTTTTGTTAAAGAAACTTTCCTTGATTATGAGAATGAAAATTAAATTGTCACTTCAGCACTGTTACCCATAACTCGACTCTTTCATAAAAAAGAAACCATTATGATATGAGCAACTATTCCATAAGCAACATATGTATACATAAAACAATGCAATCTTTGAGATATCTCATTAATCGTGGAATAAACGACTATAGATACGAGTATAAAGGGTGAGAGGAAATTAGTGGCGGAGCCTTTAAGTATGGGACAATTTCAGCCGATTTTACTATGAGACCTACCGTCCTCAAGTTAATCCTTTCCAAAATATTCGTACTTAAAGAATTTGACAAAAATCCTACTTTGAATCCTAAACTCTTAAAAATTGGTATTTTTCACTCATTTTTTTTTTATTATTTTGCAGCAAGGATATACTAAATAATGACTATTTATAGTCAAATCTTCGTAATTGTTGGTATCTTCAGCGAAAATGGTTAAACAACAACATAAATTTAAAAAAAAAAATGCAGTGACTGCCTCTAAAACGTCGATATACTCAAAAAAGTCTCCCTACATCATTACGTACATAATAATCAAAAAATATTTACGTTTCATTGCCTTTCAAATGAGGTATCAAAATCCAAATAAATGATTTTACTATTAGGGGAATTTTCTTGACTGCTACACAAATAACCCAGAGGAATAACAAACTCTGCATTCGTTTTGCTAATTCTAATTGTTTGCACTTATTCATATTACGGCAATTTGCAATTTCGTCGTCTGATTGATATTGGTATATCGACTAATATTTGTATAAGAAGCACATTCTTCAGATATTCGTAATGATGGCATCCACTTCGATTACGAGTGCCTATATCAAACTACTAGTGCTTATGTCGCGTATCAAAATCACTCAATAACTATGTAATATTGATCACTTGGCTTAGAAATAAAATTTTGCTTCACATGAGTGATTGTTAATCTTCAACTATTTTAACAATATAAGCTTATTTCACTCAAGAGGCCAAAATAGTACAATACTCCTATTATAAAGATTTATGAGCTGCGCAAAGCAATTCTTTAAACCTTTGAGAGAAAAAGCGTTTACGTCCCCATTCTATTTACGATCACTCCTGGAAAGTGGTGTAACAGAGTTAAGCGTGACTCGTTGCCGAAACTGTTTCCTGGCAGCGTGAAAAATGAGCTGGTAAATTCAATTCATGTGAATAAAGGTGACATAAATAGATGGAAAGGAAATCTGCCGACTGCATGTGTAAATCTTTTAATGATCTAGATTGGTTTTTAGTAAGTAGGTAAGTAATATATTGTATGCGTTATTTGTGTATTTTAATGATATTAGTTATGTCTTAAATTCTTTTTATCAAATATATATATCTATTATATAATAAATATATATATATCTAGTGTTAGCAAAATAATTATTAAAAAAATATATTATAATTTATTTAATATGCATTAAAAAGATAACGTATATTCTGTAATAAAAAGAATACATACAATTTTGTTGCATATTTACTTACTTTGTTTACTTATTTTTAATTATCGATTAAAGAACTATTTACAAGAACCAGATTCCTTAGAAGTGCACCGCTGTAATTGATTGAGTGATTCACAAATTGCTCTGTCTAGGAGTAAATTAACATGTTTCGAAATAAAGATAATTGCTGGTGATTTGGGTTAATGATTAGCAGAGCAGAGTAGTAATTGGAAACCTTAGTATACATGTAGCATATTTACAGATTTTATTAATTTGTAACATACTTATTGATAGTTTCTAGACTATACAAAATACGTGTATTATCTGACACTGACCCTAGCACTAGATAAAACAAAAAATAAAATGGCGAGTGCATGAAACAATTTCGATTTAAAACAAAAATTGAATAATGATTATGTTTTCTTACGGAGTTTGGTTATAAATTATTGTTAAAATGGGTAATAAAATAATAGTGGTATCAGCGACCCAATTCGAATTTACAAAAACAAAATGTTATTTCTTATCTTTTAAAATCGATAGTCTTTCATCTATTCTTCCGCCGGATTAAAATGTACAAAATTAAACTATGTCAAAAACAAAAGTAATATATGAAGCACCACATTTATCAAAAATGTAAAAAGAAACTTGCTTAAGTTTTATGATTTTATTCACATGAACATTGGATGCTCGTGTGTGCCCATTGTAAAAGACAATGAACACAATTGTTCCTTAGCCGCAGGTAAAATTAACAATACCATTCTCTAACGGATTAAAGATCACAAAGCTCATAAAGAAATAGCCTCCAGTGCTTTGCACTAACGTGTGTATGAGGATGGCATCGTACAGTGTTATTTGCGCATTGAAACCTAATCGCTAAGCGAAAGTAGTATTTATCAGGTTTAAAATAAGGACTACTGATGAAATATGTAACTGAATACAGTGCGGCCCTCAGATGAATTCAGTTTAATTGTTTTTCTTCCTAATGAGGCTCAAGTGGTCGACAATAGCTGTCATTGTGTCATTGACTTGACGACATTTCTTTTTTTTCCTTTAATTTGTCATATTTTTACTGTAGGAGCAGATGTGCGCACATATGCATTGTAATAATAATTACACTTTATGGCTAGTTTCAATGGCTTTTGTTCAGCTCTTCTGATATCATAGGTATGGTAAAAATATATTTTTGTTTTACATAATACAATTCTCTTTAACGTTTCAATTGACCTTGCTCAAAATTATAAACACAAATTTTAATGTTCTTGAGGTATTAGTGAAACTATGTATTTGAATAATCTTGTCGTTCAGATCATTGATATATAATAAACTTTGTTAACCTCAATCTTACTTAATAGGACACATTAGAATAGGCGTAAATTTAAGATTATGAATAATAATCAATAATAACGGTGTTTTGTATTAAATGAAAACAAAAATTACCAAACACTTTGCATTACATTACATACTTAAAACAAAACTGATTTACTACTCGTACAAATATTTACTACAAATATATTGATAGTACCGTTAGAGAAACTTAGACTTGTTAATTAAATTACTTTTCCAATAATGGAACTTTTCCATAATTTTTTTGTGTTCGTTATGTTTGTTATTTTGACTGACAATTTTTATAATATTAACTTTTCTGGGGCATACGTCATAGACAAACTACTGAGATAAGATAATCAAATTTAGCCGAGCAACGTAATCAATTAATATTTTTATTCTTTAACTAACTAACTAACTGGCAAGATTAGTTATAATTAGTTTAATTAAAAATTCATATGCAAATATCAACCTTTTTACGTAAATATACTAGGTATTGAAGCTGGAGTTAAGATAAAACCATTTTTTTCTTTGATGTTGTTCTCTAATGTCATAATTTATTTTGAGGTCAATAAATATTTTATAAATATATTATAAGCAACACACAACAAACATACTATATATGCGAAAGTTTGTAAGGATGGATGAATGTTTGTTATTCTTTTACGTAAAAACTACACAAGGATTTTAATGGAACTTTAAAATATATATTTTTTTTCTTTTTATGTGATAGGAGGCAAACGAGCAGACGGATCACCCGATGGTAAGCAATTACCGCCGCCCATGAACGCCCGCAACACCAGAGGAGTCACAAGCGCGTTGCCGGCCTTTTAAATGGGAGTACGCTCTTTTCTTGAAAGTTTGGATATCGTAACGGTTCGGAAACACTGCAGGCGACAATTCATTCCACAGTTTAGCTGTGCGAGGCAGAAAATTTCTAGAGAAACGCACAGTGGTGGACTGCCAAGTATTGAGATGGTGAAGATGGAAGGTTTGTCGCGTGGAACGATGTCGGAAAGTAGTAGCAGGGATTAGTCCAAATAATTCCTCAGAGCATTCTCCGTAGTAAATGCGATAGAATATGCAGAGAGAAGCTACATCTCTACGCAATGCCAAAGGGTCAAGCCGACTTGAAGTTTCCTGGTGGTCGACGATTCGAATCGCTCTCCGTTGAATCCGGTCTAGAGGGAGAAGCTGGTATTGGGGCGCCCCTGCCCAAAGATGAGAACAGTATTCCATATGAGGCCGGACCTGTGCCTTATATAGTTGCAGACGGTGGGCCGGTGTGAAATACCGCCTCGATCTATTGAGCACACCAAGCTTCTTCGAGGCTAGTTTAGCCTTACCCTCTAAGTGACCACGGAACTGAACTACGCTCGATATGTCGACACCAAGAATCCCAATTTTGGCTGAGGCAGTTAAGGGAGTACTCTCAAAACGAGGAGACACGACAAACGGGAGCTTTTTTGCAGTGAACGCGCAGACTTGAGTCTTTGTGGGGTTAAATTTTACCAAATTAAGTCTACCCCAATCTGAGACTTTCTTTAAAGAAGTCTCAATTTCAGACACAAGTTTGTTTCGACTCTCGATGACGTTTTCCCGAGAAATACTGGCTCGGCCGGTATAAAATGTAGCTTATTCATTAAAATAACATATAACCTACAATTTATAAAGGTTTTGTATGAATTGTATAAAATATCAAATATATATATATATATATATATATATATATTATATATATATATATATATATATATATATATATATATATATATATATCCTGCACAGGCGAAGTAAAGAATAATTGTGTGGCTGATTTTTGTACTATATATATATATTATAAGCGGATACCCCCACACGTTACGTAAGGTTGCCGACCGTTGCCTATAAAAGCCGCTGCGGTTGGCTAGCGACTTACTTATCATCGGGCATTCGGAGCGGGTAGACCGGTCGTACCGTTATTACGTGTCGCGTTGCGTAACGTTGCGTAATTCGTAAAGTAGGCGTTAGGCTGATTTTGTTCCTCTGTAAAATTATTTTGTTGCCAATTTTTGTGTTTATAAGTGATTTGTTAAATTGTTTATTTTTTTAAGGAATTTCTCTTCTGATTCCTAAAATCAGAACTGGGATAAGCAACTCTTAGCCCACAATTACGAGGAACAAAGTCTTCTGCGTACTTTAGTGTTCATGTTTTTTGTAATAATGGCTGGCGGATCCAGTCGGAGTGACCGTAGGTCGCGAAGTCGTTCCCGTGATAAGTCGCGGCACCGTTCACGTAGCCGTCACGAGGTGTCCACTAGGAACCGCCGATCGCGACGTCGGTCATATAGTAGGACGCGTAATGAAAATTTCACACCGTCAGAAAAAACGCCTAATCGTGATCGCCATCATCGTCGCTTGAACAGATCGCGGTCTTCAAGCAGGTCACATACCCCGGATTTGGCTATTCATTCCACATTGAATTCGATCGTGGACCGTCTTGCGTCGATCTTAGCAATATAAGTGAAGGTCAGGTTAGGCCGAGTCAGGAGAAGGAGGAGAAGCTTTGATTTTTTGAATTTCAGCTGAACCTCAAAATGTTAAGCAGGTAAGTCAGTTTATGGGCTTAGCCAGTTATTTTCGGGGGTACATACGACGTTCATAGGATGAACGCGTGAACCGGCAACGACACCCTCCACGGAAATTTAATATAAATGACTGCGTTTTTGTTATAAAGTTTTCGCAGAGCACAGGAAAACTTGATCCTGGCATGCGTGGCCCGTACAAAGTAGTCAGGATCCTGCCGAATGGTCGCTACGAGCTACGCTTGCTGAGCGGAGCCTACGGAAAGACTACGCAAGCTGCAGCACAGCATATGGTGCCGTGGCGAGGAGAGTGGTGCCCAGAGACTTGTGCAGCGTTCTTCGAAGGTAAATATGACTGCACATGGGCGTTGTTAAGTGTGTCTTCCGCCGTAGCGCTAAATAACTTTGGACGTTGTTAAGTGTGTCTTCCGTCCATGGGCGTTGTTAAGTGTGTCTTCCGCCCGTAGCGCTAAATAACTTTGGACGTTGTTAAGTGTGTCTTCCGTCCATGGGCGTTGTTAAGTATGTCTTCCGCCCGTAGCGCTAAATAACTTTGGACGTTGTTAAGTGTGTCTTCCGTCCATGGGCGTTGTTAAGTGTGTCTTCCGCCCGTAGCGCTAAATAACTTTGGACGTTGTTAAGTGTGTCTTCCGTCCATGGGCGTTGTTAAGTGTGTCTTCCGCCCGTAGCGCTAAATAAATTGGACGTTGTTAAGTGTGTCTTCCGTCCATGGGCGTTGTTAAGTGTTTCTTCCGCCCGTAGCGCTAAATAACTTTGGACGTTGTTAAGTGTGTCTTCCGTCCATGGGCGTTGTTAAGTGTGTCTTCCGCCCGTAGCGCTAAATAAATTTGGACGTTGTTAAGTGTGTCTTCCGTCCATGGGCGTTGTTAAGTGTGTCTTCCGCCCGTAGCGCTAAATAACTTTGGACGTTGTTAAGTGTGTCTTCCGTCCATGGGCGTTGTTAAGTGTGTCTTCCGCCCGTAGCGCTAGATAACGACGACGAGAGATGGAGGCGATGCGATCCCGACTCCATGCTTGGAGAGGCGGACGCTCGCCATGGACGCCCACCGTCCGTGAGGGACCAGTCGTCAACATCACCTCGGTGCCCGAGCCGCGGGCACATGCCGCCATCATCTCGCCGCAGCGCCGCGTCGCTGTCAAGGCGATCGGACCGCGCGCACACGCCGCCGACTATGCGGCGCCCGACTACGCGGCGCTCCGTCTGCGCACCCGCTTCATCGGCGCCGTCTGGGCGCGCGACGACTGCGAGGCCGCTGGAGGCTCGCTGTGCGGTTACGACGCCTGCGCAGAGCCAGGGACCGTCGCACACGCCGCCGCACGTTCCTGTGACGCCGGTCGTGCCGTCGGGGGGCGCGCGCGACGACTGCGAGGCCGCTGGAGGCTCGCTGTGCGGTTACGACGCCTGCGCAGAGCCAGGGACCGTCGCACACGCCGCCGCACGTTCCTGTGACGCCGGTCGTGCCGTCGGGGGGCGCGCGCGACGACTGCGAGGCCGCTGGAGGCTCGCTGTGCGGTTACGACGCCTGCGCAGAGCCAGGGACCGTCGCACACGCCGCGCACGTTCCTGTGACGCCGTCGTGCCGTCGGGGGGCGCGCGCGACGACTGCGAGGCCGCTGGAGGCTCGCTGTGCGGTTACGACGCCTGCGCAGAGCCAGGGACCGTCGCACACGCCGCCGCACGTTCCTGTGACGCCGGTCGTGCCGTCGGGGCGGCGCGCGCGACGACTGCGAGGCCGCTGGAGGCTCGCTGTGCGGTTACGACGCCTGCGCAGAGCCAGGGACCGTCGCAACGCACGCCGCACGTTCCTGTGGCGCCGGTCGTGCCGTCGGGGGGCGCGCGCGACGACTGCGAGGCCGCTGGAGGCTCGCTGTGCGGTTACGACGCCTGCGCAGAGCCAGGGACCGTCGCACACGCCGCCGCACGTTCCTGTGACGCCGGTCGTGCCGTCAGAGGGCGCGCGCGGACGACTGCGAGGCCGCTGGAGGCTCGCTGTGCGGTTACGACGCCTGCGCAGAGCCAGGGACCGTCGCACACGCCGCCGCACGTTCCTGTGACGCCGGTCGTGCCGTCGGAGGCGCGCGCGACGACTGCGAGGCCGCTGGAGGCTCGCTGTGCGGTTACGACGCCTGCGCAGAGCCAGGGACCGTCGCACACGCCGCCGCACGTTCCTGTGACGCCGGTCGTGCCGTCAGAGGGCCCGCCCGAGACTGCGCCGGAGGTCGCCAACAGTGACGTTAGCGTCACAGCCACGGTAACCGAGCGTATAGTAGACGCGATACGCTCCATCAACAGCACGGTGAGATCCAACCAAATATTTTATATTTCTAGTTTCGATCCTAATTTGCATAACTTCGAAGATTGGTGTGAAGAAGTCGATCGTGCCAAGTCGATGAATAACTGGAACGGTTACGAATGTCTTTCCAGAATAGGCAACTGTCTAAAGGGGGACGCTCGAATGTGGATGACTGAGTGGGTGACAACCCCGAGGCTCGTGTCGAGGACGACACTATGTCAGGAGAGGCCGTATAAGCGGATACCCCCACACGTTACGTAAGGTTGCCGACCGTTGCCTATAAAAGCCGCTGCGGTTGGCTAGCGACTTACTTATCATCGGGCATTCGGAGCGGGTAGACCGGTCGTACCGTTATTACGTGTCGCGTTGCGTAACGTTGCGTAATTCGTAAAGTAGGCGTTAGGCTGATTTTGTTCCTCTGTAAAATTATTTTGTTGCCAAATTTTGTGTTTATAAGTGATTTGTTAAATTGTTTATTTTTTTAAGGAATTTCTCTTCTGATTCCTAAATATATATATATATATATATAATATATATGTGTTTTGATGTCACAAAAAAACCTTGATGTTTACATTTTATTTCCATATATTGATTGAACTCAAAACGATAGATATATTGTTGTTTGCTGGCCTGAGTACATTCAAATTTTGGTATAAGTTTATATGTGTTAAAAACATCAAATTAATTAAGCTGTGATTAGTACCGGTAAAATTGTAAATGAATATTGAGACAAAAGAGTAAGTATAGTAATAGTGTTACTACTTCGTAGTAAATATTAACAGATGATTTTATTCCTTTTTACACCGGAACATTTGAATATTCATATTACAAGAGGTAGATTATGTCAAGGATTGAAAACGTAATACATTTCTTTAGAATTATTTATGTTACTTAGAAATTCATGGTCCGTTATCTATATTAATATTATAAAGAGGAAAGATTTGTTTGTTTGTTTTGTTTGTAATGAATAGGCTCCGAAACTACTGGACCGATTTCGAAAATTCTTTCACCTTTGGAAAGCTACATTATCCTCGAGTAACATAGGCTACTTTTTATCCCGGAAAAAACGTCTGATCTCACGGGATGCGCAATAAAGGCTTCGCTCAAAAACTACTGCACCGATTTTCATGCGGTTTTCATCAATAGATAGAGTGATTCTTGAACAAGGTTTTGCGGTATTTTTTTATCTCGGAAGAACGGATAGTCCCCCGGGAAGCACGATAAAACCTTCGCGCCATAAACCGACTTCCGCGCATGTAGCCGTGGGCAAAAGCTATGACCCTTAGCCCTCTATATACCCAATCCCGAAATCCACGCAGGCGAAGCCGCGGGCAGAAAGCTAGTATTTTATAAATTGAATTAAAGTTGACACATTTTTTTAGATCTACCATCAAAAAAATATGTACATATTTAAATGATGATGATGTCTTTATAAATGGTGTCGAAGTATGCATTATACCTACATAATTTGATTGTTCATATTAACTCAAAGATTCTATAGCGTCTAGTTCTATTTAATTTGTTGGTAAAAGTTTATGCCTCAGAGATAGGGTTCAAAGTGCGGCGACAAGGTTAGACACGTCTAGTTCCCCATCTACCTCGTTAGGTAATCAAATTTGTTTGCCGTTCGCTAACGAGCGACCGGGCCGGACGACTTTTCAGACACGAGACCTGGTTTGCAAATGTAGATCATTGGCGGCTGGACTATGCTGAATTTTAGAATAAGCAGCAATGTGACATGGCGATATAAATTATATCTATTACGTAAGATACGATTCAGATAAAAAAATAATAATTTGCAACATACATTGGTTACAATATATAAAAGGTCCGTGACAACCGAGCTAGATTTATGATATTGTAACTTGTTCTATAAAGACGTTTGTCTTTGTAAAGACATCTATAAAATATAATAATAATATAACGCAATTATATGTGAATATGTTGTGTGCGCATATACCTGCATACAGATGCATGTATATGCGCTTATGTATACAGATACATGCGTATATGTGAACCTAAAATATGAAAGGCAATCCAATATCATTATGGCGCCGAGTAAATATCTTCGCTTTCGCTTTGCCGTCCGCTTTTTCGTTCAGTGATGTATTTGAGAATTAAACCATTTATTGTTATATTCAATATAATAGTTGCCTGATAGTCAAAATATTTTAATCCTCTCAAAGATTTAAAGTATGATATATATTTTGTGAATACGTTAATTTCTATATTGCTCTTTATGCTTTTTATAGATGTGTATGATATGGCTCATATAATTTTCAAGCCTTAAATACAATGTGAGATATTCATTAGAATTTTTTTTCCTTGGTTAATCAAGGAAAAAAAATAAATAATAATAAACTTTAAATTCTTATAGGAATTAGAACATTAATATGTATATGTACAGGTGCGTCAATGCTAGGGTTCATAGAGTTCATTGTGTAACACAAAATTTGTATTACAAAATTTTGGGAGTCTTTTGCTTGCTAGTTCTCAAAATTTATTCTTCAGGGATTCAAATTCATATTATTAAAAAATATTATATTATTATGTGCTTAAAAACTAACAAGCACAACGCCGTGCTTTATTCACTGTGAACTGACGCAGCACAATTAACCAACAGTGTCCAAATAAATCTTTGTATGTACGTCTGCACCCCCAACTTTTTCCGGAAACTGCCCATCAACCACCCATTCAGCACTTAATTCATGTCGTGTGCAGTTTTGTTTTAAAGTACAATTTTGAACCACTTTGTTCAATGTCTGATGCGTCAGAAAATTTATTATAGGTTCATGCACTTTTGCCTTTTTGGACGTTTTCCACTCAGTAAACTTTTCTATTATTTCGATTTGACAGTATCAGAAAATGACATCACTACACCTATAATATCAATATATTATTGGGGTATTAGTAAAATAAAAAGGACAACTTAAAATTAATAAAGAAGTTGTTTCCAAAGTGGCAACAGTTTTATAGCAGTTTTACGACACATTAATTGTTCATAAATGGAAAGTGTTGGATGACAACTTTACAGTTTCAACCATGTTGTGATTTAATATATGAATTTCATGAGGCATTATTTACTAAAATTGAAGTCAAATTTTATTTATGTCATTGGTTTTTAAAATATTTCTTTTCTAGCGAAATATTAATAATAAGAATACAAAAACACTTATTTTGAAATATCGATTTCGGAATTAATATTTATTTTCGAAATCTTGGTTTCAGCTTCAACTTTTATCCACTTCTTACTCTCTTTCAGGGTTTACACTCATCAGAATGGATTACACTGAAAGGGGTGAAAAGTTGAGAGATTTTTTTCTTAGAAAATTATTTTCGTTTGTACACCACAATATTCTGCTTCTGCTGAATATTTATTTTTGGAAATTGGTTTTGGCAGTGCTAAGTTAATGTTTGGGATATTTTGGGGTCTTTTGTTCCTTATTTAATCCTCCTTCTATTGATTACTTTACGGACTTGGAATCAGTTTTCATTTCATTTCATCTTTAGGGTCTGATTATGTATCTGTGCATCCTTCTTCTTCTTCTCTATAATCTCCTCGACCAAGTAAATTGTCACAAATGGTCTACACCTATTGTGTCTTCCTGCGGTCAACATTCTTCTCCTAGTTTCTCTCATCATGATCTGATGTTCCTTTCTTATACCCTAAAGCCTCTAAAACTAGTACCTAAAGTTTTGCATAGGCGACACTATACTGGAATCGTCACTACAAATTGTTAATCTCACAGTTGGAGCCAGTTTTAGTTATAAAATATTGTTACACAATTATATGATACTTATGTATCTGTACGGTATGTTCTTAACAATATCTCGTCTTCTTCTGCTTGATTTTCTGCGAACCGCCCTAAGGTTGACTGATAGAGAATGCCAATGTTATTAATTCCGCCTTTGTACACTATACATTAAGTATTCGCTGAGCGTATCAATTGTACACTGATAAGCTAAAACTTTATATTCAGACTGACGTTGATGGTGGTAATGAAGCCATTGATATAATAAACCAAGAACTAAAAACAACCGCTAAAAACGCAAAAACAAGTAAGTGCCAGGCAATTATAGTATGAAACTCGAGAACATATTTCTAGGCTTTTGCTTCAAAGTCTCTATTCTGTTTTTTCGTCGTCACATTACTCCTTTAAGAAACAGTGTGAAGGATTTGGGGTTGTATATTGATTCAGTCATCAGCTGGTAGCCGCGGTAAAGCAACATTTGTGAAAGGATAACTGGAATATTATGGGGCCAATACGATTGCGATCACTATAATTATAAATTACTAGCTTTTGCCCGCGACTTCGTTCGCGTGGACTTCAGGTTCGTCCCGTCTAGTATCTGTGATATCTTTGAAAATATTTATTTAATTTACATGCTGTAAAAAGCCATATTGATCTTTATTAAATGCACAATGTATTTAAGATTATTAATTGGATAAGGATAATACTGTATTGCTTAAAATCGCTTCGTAAATAAGCCATTATTTCTCGTACAAAGTAAAGGATAAAAAATGGTTATTGTGGGTTATTCCTAAGAGATAAACATATACCATCACGGACTTTTTTGTAGACCTTTTTAAGTTGTACAATACTAGTAGTAATTTGTTTTGATCTATCTTGTAAGATTCAGTCAGCGTTTGCAATGTAAGCGCAAAAAATGTGTTTTTTTTACGACCTCACATTAGAAACCTCAAAAATTGTAGCCTATGTGTTATTCTGATGTATAAGCTATATTGTGGTAAAGTTTCATTCAAATCCATTCAGTAGTTTTTACGTGAAAGAGTAACAAACATCCATACATCCATACTTACAAACTTTCGCTTTTATAATAGTAGTAGGATAGAATTTAAAAGTTAAAATGAAATGAACGACTAAATTATTTTTCAACGATATTTAATCATTTAAAATCTAGCCTTTTTTTCTATTCTTACTATCCCACGACTCAAATATTTAGTTTAATTATAGTTACACTAATTATCACATCAAATTATATATTTTGACCTTGAGACAGTTCTAATACTTTTCGTAATAACAGCGGTTTTCCTAGTGCAAACATTATGTACCAAATAGCTCGAATACCAGGGATTCAGTGTCTGATCTGTTCACCTCGCGCGTATGGCGGCAACGCTCTCGAGAATCGAGGGCGAAACATGAAAACTCGATAAATTTTAAAGTGCCCGTACCCTTCACGCCTCTGGCTATCCATCCTGCTTCTGCAACTGCCAAAATGTGCGCCATTTTCGAAACTTCATTAATATTGCGCTCAGGATCACTTTATTGTTTGGGGTTTGCAGCCATGAAATTATCTTCTTTTTTGTGATAGATAATAAATAGTTATTATTAAATATTATAAATAAATTTAAGAACTACTAAGACAAAGTAGTATATAGAATATGTGGTATACAACCGATATGATTATTTTACTTTTGAGTTATGTTCAAAACAAATGAAAAATTGAACTATTTCGAAAGATAGTATAATTCAAATCGGGTAAATTTATTATAATAATTTTAGCTGGATAATGCCCATTCCTAAACATAGAGAAAGAGAAGTTACAGCTAAAGCAGAATAGATTTGAGCGATAAATTCAATACAATTAAATTGCAATAATTAAGTTTTAGTCTGCCAGTGGGGATTAGGGTCTCGGTAAAGACTCGCTTTACTTTGAATAAAAAATATAAAATAGCAACGTAGCATATCTCAAAATACAGAATTCTATACTGGCAAAACACTGGTCGTCTGTAAAACGCCTTTGAGTTTCTCTATAAATGTTTGTTGCCTCGCTAGACAAACATACATTTAGGTAAGGCAAATAAGCTTACTTGCCTTACCTAACGCTGAAAGATGCGCTAACGTCATAATCTTAGTAAAACTTTCACCGTACGTATAAGTGTATATTATGAAATTTAGAAATAGTAAAATTGCTACATCTTATTAAAAAGATAGTTGTGAAACCAAGTCACAGTGATCTAATAGTAAGTAAAAAGTTGAAATTAACTCAGAATAAATATGTTTTTAGGTTAATTTACTCAATTTTTTTTTATAAGCGACCCAGTATTCGTCGGTGACTATATTCTATTTGTATCAACGGTTGTTGAATTTAAGCGCTAAACGTTTCCAGCCCATTGAACGCTTTGTCACGCGGTTATCGGTATAAGCTATTATGTTACTTATACATAAGTGTGTCTATTTATTTTTATTAACAACTTATGTCTTGCTAAATTCATATAATTGACATTAGGTACATCAAGTTAATAAACCGTTTCGAGTCGGCTATTTGGCACCTCGTATTTAGCTATTTCTGAGACAACACAGTAGGTACTGCTTGCATTGTAATATTTTGGTTTAAATTTATAAACATGACAGTGACACTATTTTTTGCCGTGACCTTACATCTTATATTATAAGGTTCATAACGCACATCGTATTTTTTCTGGTGGTATTACAGATTTGCTGAGAATCTCACATAAACCTCATGCAATATAAGTGAATAAACCACACTAAGCACTAGTTTGATTGTTTGTTTATAAAAATATAAATTTTTATTGCATATTTTCATAATAAAATTCTTTAAAACGTATTTTTACTACTTTAAAAATGTAGAGGAATAGATATAAAATATCACAATTGCATCCCTAAATGTAATTAGAAATAAAATTCATACGCTTTGCCATTGCAGTCGTAATATTACCAACAACAAATTCCTTTTTATCATGTTGTCATCCAATAAGAAAAGTTCTACTGTAATAATTACTTTATGGAATAAACAATACTATGACTAATGCCATATTATTGTTGCACATAACACACATGCACATAATTTTGAGTACTTATTAATATAAGTACTCAAAATTATGTGCATGGTATACACGTTATGGAGAGCAGACGTCAGTGAAGAACAGATATTAGAACATTTTTCTTAAAGGAAAAAATACAAACTACCAGGATGAAATTTTCTGTGGATCTAGAATATAGATTAGGTAATACAATTCTTAACTTTTGTATATTTACTGTGTAAGATTTACTATAAAAAACAAATGAAAAGAAACATGTAAAATATCTACTGTGAGCGAAAAGGGAGTTAATACTATTATTATTATTGGAGTTATTATCGAAATTATTTGACGATCTCAGTGGTCGAGTGGCTTTACGATGTTGATTTCGATGTTGTATGATGCAAACGAGTATTTGTACCTGTTAATATTACTATCAAAAAATAAGCTCTAAGTCCCATAACACAAGCTTTAAATTGCTTTCTTTAGGCTAGGTTAATTTGTATAAGTGTAAAAAGTATTTATTGATAATTTTACCTATAAAAAAGTGTAATCTCTGTTAATATTTTCATATTAGATATTATCCCGAATTTCTTATTAAATATACAAAACTTTCAAACGTTTTATTTAAGTCTGAACTTGTTACTTATGTAAAGACGAATATAATGACAAAGCAAAAATAAAGAATCATCGTTACCCAATAACGAAATAAGCTTCTAAGTTATTTATTACTATTATGGTAGTTTAATATGGCATAGTAAAGTACACTTCTCTTGGGACGTTACAAGTAGCACGCCACCAATCAACATTAGAAATTTCTTCCCTTTATGTAATCGGAATAAAATCTTGATAAATTCTTACAGAATAATACAGTTTAAAAATAAAATATCTGAATATTTAACTCTAATCTAATCTTATCATAATAATATCATGACCTAAGATTGAACATTCTGCTTCTGAAATAATACTTAAATTTATAATTAGCCTACAGTTTAGATTCAGATACTAGATTTATGATCCGAAATTGTATTCTTCAAAGTAAATTACGTAGTTGTAGTAAAAAAAAAACAATATATCGATTCTCCGAGGGAACTAATAATGTAATATAGTCATGACATACACATTGAGAAATATTAATTTAAGTGTTAGACACGGAAACGGAAAATATTATAATCCTATATCAATCTTCCGTTCCACGAGTCAGATAAAAAGTGTATATAAAATTAAATAATAAGTGGTATTAAAATATCTTATTATTTTGAGTCAAAAGCAAACTGATGAATACAAACCAACCATTGTTCCAAGAAACAATGCTTTGATCAAAATATTAAACAAAGTTCTGTTTTTGTCAGTCCGTTCATTATACCTCGAAAGAGCTTATGGTCTGGGAAATGTTTTTCTTGTTTTATCTCCGACTTGTCCATTTTAAATAAGCTGCTTAGATCAACTGCTAGAAACGTTGATATATATAAACAAAAAAAAACTTAAACTTTTCAGTATCAGATAGATATATATATATATATATATATATATATATATATATATATTATATATATATATATATATATATATATATCTGATACTGAAAAGTTTAAGTTTTTTTTTGTTTTCTACAAGGATGATGAAACACAAACAACATATGGATGTAAGGATGTTTAAATAATTTAGATATAGATTTAAGAAGTAATTGTATATCTCGGAAGAAAGCGCTATGCTGTTAGTTTTTATAAGAATTGTATAAATTAACACTTTAAAAAACTATGATTGACGTACTGTATACCATATAGATCTTATTGTTCTAATTTTACTTTAGTACGTTTAGGTACAAAACATACACTGAGCGAATTAACTAACGACATATACTAAGTACGAAGCAAACTCATGGTAGTCGTAGATACTGATATGAAAAAAAACTAACAGTCCTGTATAACTAACTTAGCTGCTTAAAGTAATGTAATAATATATTTAACTCTTAAATAAAGGTGAAGAATTAAATCAATAAAAATAAGTTGTGATGAATTACGGAATATTCCAGACAAACTGTTTAAAACCCGAACAAGCACAAGAGGACGCGAGTCCAAAAGTTTACAATGTAAAACCGATAAATATACATCTAATATATATTTAACGAAGAGCAGTTATTGAATAAATATTATATAAAAGATTTCCAAAATATAACTCGGACATGGCATTTAGCTACTTGCTGGCCATCCCAATGACCATGACTCTGTGAGATATCTTTTACTGGTTTAGAAGTTACCCCAGGCATTTTTATGTTTATGCGTCACGGCTACGTCACACCATGCGCCTCGTAAATTTTTCATTACAAAGTATACTTTACAATCTGACTAATTAGATTCGGTCCGACTTTCCGTCTGTTTCTAATTAAAATGCAATAATTCCTGAACGCTACAGTACTGAAGGAGAGTACTTTTATGATTTATTGGACCGTTAATCACGGCCTTAACAAAGTTTCTTTTCGTTTATTTAAAGTTTTGTTCGGATATTGGTTGGAAGTGAACAATTCGTGCTCTGTCTTTTAATAGTTTCTCCATAAATTTATTTCAATACGAATGGAATCAGTAGTAAGTCAGGCAGATATTCATCGAGGCTAGAACGGAATGGTTACCTACTACCGACTATTAATATAATATTTTTATTTTTTCAAATGACAGCAATTTATATATGCAATCATTTCATTCATAACAATCTCGTATCCAAACAGGAAAAACGTCAACTCTTAATGCCTGCAACTATCATCAGTAAACTATCTGTAAATATCAGTACGCCAGTAACACACACCCGGACTTCTCGGTCTGGGGATTCTCATGTGTTCTCGGACAATTTCACGTGACGAAAGTCCCAATAACTGGTTGGGCAGCCCGGCTGCGCGAGTAATAATATGTGGCTATGTAGACCCTACGACATGCACCCAAAAGGGCAAGGAGAGCAGTGGGGGGTTTTAGTGGGTAGACCTGTCAGTGTCCTCGGAAGAGTCTCATACACACCTACCGACAAGCCAATGGTTATGGTGTGATTTCACACATTTCCACTCAGGCCAGTAATGCGCGACTAAAAAAAGATACGTTACGTAATTTTATCGGGATATGCCAATAAAAACAAAATTCACCCCTGTTTCGCCCCTTTAAATGTAGAAAAAAGTATATCTTGTCTTCAGCTGAAAAACAAATTATTTGATTCCGGTTCCATATAGCCGACAGACATTCCGATGGCTATAATAGTGGAACATTTATGATTATTTGGAACATTTCATTCTGAATGGTACCATGACCAAACGTATTTTTACCTATAAGTCCATGCGAATTTATGTTATTTCCTAAATTCAAAAATCTTTATTCAATATATAATTTTATCTTTGTACCACATACCATTTCATGCTGAGAGATCTATGACTCTTTGTCATCATTTTTGACAGGAGACAATTGTACAACTGTACGCTGTTTGTTTTTTTATTTGTCTCATTTTTTTTCAATAGTTCCACCTCTTAGAGATGATAAATTTGAGCCTGATGGACTGAGATACATGCATATCTATCTACTACAGTGCCTACCAATCTATGTATTACATTATTTTAATGTTTAAGATCATTATAGTGACCATGAATATTGTGTTAGTTTAGGTATGTCTTGTTGGTTGTCCTAAATAAATAAAAAAGAAATCATTGCTGTTATTTTGGACTAATAACTTATTATTATTTATTAATAGTGTCGCAACCAGTTGTGAAATAAAAAAAAATATAGAGCTGTTTTAACTTAAAATATTATGAACTACATGAGCATACATAGGTAAAACATTGGGATACATTTCGTACTTTCTTGGCAAGACTAAGACTTTATGGTATTTTTATTATTATTAAAAAAAACTGGTTATTTTATTAAAAAAAAAACAAACAGTATGTATTTTTTTATCTAATTATAAACAAAACAAAAAAACAACCACTGTAATTATCGTTTCCAAATTAAATTTGAAACGGATGAATAGCATAGGTCGACAAGAGGTAAGGTAAAAGAAACGGACATAAAAATTGCGTACATTTGTCAAAGTCCCCTGCGGAAGTAATGCATAAATAAAGTACAGTCAGTCCAAACGAAAATGATATTGCCAACTATGGCCGGTATGGACTGTAATAGGTTCTCGAGTCTACGAGTAGACGACATAACTGGTTCCCATGCCTATACATATGTCATAAGGTGGTACCACGTTAAATAAATAGATAGTTGTGTAAATTTATGCTAATAACTGTCGGAGCGTTGCTGGTGGCGCCCGTCTTACTGGTCTACGAATCGAATGAATCGCGGATACCGAAGTCATTGCCGCAAGTATCAATTTATTTTTCGGTCTTAGATTTTTATATGTACATTTATTTGACGTTCCTACATTCAAGCCAAAACAAATTTGATTTATATATATACTTCTCATAAAATCTCATATTTAATCATGAAAAACCAACCAAGAAGTTATGGAGTATGTTCTTTCGCATCATAACTGTTAATGTGTATAATTATAAAATCTCACTGCCTAATTGTGTAACTGACTAAATGTCACAGCACAAAACAAATATGTATCAATCATCGGTGATGACAGAGAGGAGCCATGGGCCACGGGCGGAGTCCTAACCGATAAACACTTGATTAAATTAAAACTGGTCCGGTTCTGGTTGATTGATTTACGGCGCCTGCACGGGCCGTCCGGCACGTCGGCGGGTGCCACCGTTTAATTAATTTACCATACTGTTACCATATCGTATGGAGACTTTTTCCAAGTGACACGCAATGCCACTGTTGATTGTTTATTTGATTGTATGCTATGGTAGTTTTACTATTTCGTAGTGTTTACGTGCATATGCAGCGATCAGGGTTATGGCCTTGTAAAACTGACCTATTTTGCTTGCTTTTGATTTGCTGATATGTTCAACAAATACTTCATAACTGCAGTTATATTGGCTAAAAGAATTCACTTTTTTTCTGATAAAATGTTTATAAATATCAAGGATTAAAGTTTATACAGAGTTGATTTTTTAATTATCATTATTACAATTAATATATGTACGTGTATTTGTGTGTGTTTAAGTTCTAATCAAAATCGCTGACACAGGGGTACTCGACTTTTTATTCACAGTGGAGATTTTCTTCAGCTTGTGTTATGCGTTGCCATAGCACGGTAGGAGAAGTGTACAGTCGAGGTAGGAATTAGTTCGTCAAAATATATCAAACACATATAAAATTGCAATTATAAATCTTACTTGATACGATAACAAGGCACAAACTAACTTATAACTGCTCAACCGGTACGAATTATCATCTTTTAGCTTTTTTTATCCTGACAATAGTATAGAATTAAATTCGAATACCGTTACTACATTGTTACAAAATACCGTCAAACCCTAGACCTGCTGTAATAATATATACTATAACAATTGACATCTCTCAGAAGCAGTTGTAACTAACTGATGCCCAAGAAACATCAAACGCATTAGTATAAGTATGATGTTATGCGTTAAAAACGTCAATAACAATAAAAGTAACGCGATGAGGACCACTCCGTTATGGTTATTGTTATAACTTATAACGTTATAGCGCTCGAAGCGTTCATTTGGGATTGTTCGTTAAATGACCTAATAGATTGCTTTAGGGACTAAGCATGCGATTTTTCGAGCCGGTGCTATCAATGTTCCAATTTCGACGGAGGCTATGTGATTAACTTCACTAAATAACTTTTTGCAATATATCTAATATTATATTTTATATTTTTTGAATTCTATTAAAAGAATACTAGAATTTTATAACATATTAACAGATGTTCTAAACCTCGTTATCTGGCCAATATATGTTACTTAATGTGTACGTCTAACTATCTATATAGTTTAATCTATTACGCAAGTTCTATATTTACATATTTATATTATGAAATATATAAATTGGATAAATTTAATTATATATATTAAAAATTACCCAAGTGGCATCACTTAAGGACCTTCTACTCTTTTCTCTAGAAGAGTTCTACGTGCAGTTCTGCCAACAACTGCTTAGGGTTAACAATTTTTTGATCTATATGAATGATTCTGGTTTGTCTGCGGACTTAATAATTTCTAATCTGACAATGTAATGAAATAAGCGACCAAAGCTTTGTACTTTTAAGTGATAATTCAGCCTTATTAATCGACAACATAAAAAAACCATGTTTCGCTTCATCATCACTAATAACAATCACAAATAAAAAACTTAAGTTAGATAGGCAAGAGTTTGCTGCGTAGAGTCCGGCTACCGAACGCTTTTACACAGTATCTGGACTTGCCGAGTTCCCCTATATGACCCGGAGGAGCTTGTCATCAAATTCGAGCATAAAGCTCCCAAGCTTCACAAGAGTACGACTAGGACGACTTGAAAATTAGGCATAATTTTTGTGCTTTACCATGCTCATTTGTAGACCAACTTGTTAGATAACTCTACTGAATCGGTCATTGTGTCAGTCAGTTCTGTCGTACATATGTAAAGCATCAATCATAAAAATATATATGATAAATTAGTTATTAAGCTGGTTGGGTACAAAATAATTACTGATTTATAAAAATAATACCTGCGTGACTTGCTGTTGCTATAAATTAATTATATATGCTATAGGTATCAGCTAAAGTACAACTCAAAGAAAATAAAAGAAAACCCTCCTATATCTTGGGATTTTCACATAAAGAATCCTCAGAAGGATCTTATCGAATTCCCTGAGACCAGAGCACATTGAGTATTGCACTATTTGTTAAATGTTGAGAACCATTGTTTCGAGACCAGTGAGCATAAGCTTTTATTTCTAAAAAGTCTCCGCTATTCAGTATCGTTTCAGTTAAGCTGGATTTATCTAAAAATAAGATTTCCTTTGAAATACATTCATTCATTTAGTTTATCTTTTATCAAAGTCGGATTCAACGAGTCCTTTGCCTTCTGTCCATTTATGTCTTTTTATCAGTAAGAAAACGGGTACTTTTTTGTATGTCTTATTGTTAAAATAAAATAAAACCATACTGCTTTATAAAAAATATCTAATCATATTCGATATAAAGTTATATATTATATCTATTAATACATTTTTATACACTATTAACAGTGTAAATCCTGCAAATCTGTAATTAATTTCTTGTGGTCTAAATGTATTTACGTAAATTAAATTAATATAGTTAAGAGAAAGATATCTTTGTATGATATAATATTATATCACAATTAATTTAAATATTATATATTTATTACGGATTTTTACAATAGAAACGTCGTCCATCATCATAACACGCTGCAGTTTTGCGACCAAGTAACATTTTAAGCACAGCGAGCAAGTAGAACTTGGATTTTAATACACCATAAACTAACCGGGCCATTAAAAATACCCCATTGTCGTGGTGCGTTTGTACTTTATTCCTTTGATATAAGAGCTATTATATAAAAGCATCGATGTTGAAATAAGCTTGGTAGGCACGGGAGTAATACCGCGATTCCTTTGCCGCCAAATATTTCAATTCATTTTTTATTGCTTAAGGAATAAGGTTGAAAATGGTATAGATGCTAGATCTAGCGATGTCAGTAAAATACGTTGGTACGCTCGAGTGCAGAACTGTCTTTGGTGCAAGCTTTATGTCTCTTCGGAGATGGCTGGAAGCTGCTTACGCTTCCACTGAAATGCTCTTCACTGGTTCTCTGGAGGAATCGGTCATTCTAGTCAAAGGTTATATTGTAAAACAATTTTTATATCAATAATTAACATTTATCGTTATACAGATGTTGACAAATAAGCAAAATGACCACTATAGGATGAGTGGGTCTAGTTACCTATTGTACTTGTGTTTCTGCAACCCAAGAATTGCAATGTACCTAAAATTGAGAAATTTTAAATTGTAAAGTCACGGTATCTAAAGATTTCACCGCACTATCGTACTCCGTAATGCAATTACTGGTTTACGACATAAATACGTAATTAAATAAATAAAATTAAGAGACACACAAACCCACCAAAGCTTAATGAGTATAATTTTATTTACACTGTAAAAACCTCGAGTGTAGTGTATAGACACACTATACTATACTTATACCTGTAATAATAGTTACTATTATACTTGAGTATATAAGTATGAATACCTACTCATGTAACACGAACTGACAGATTACCTGAAAAAAAAATCAACAATTAAATCAAACTTACAGTAATGGCCACTAAGGACGACTAGGTATTACACTTACAATTTTTTGGTTGCTGTCAGAAAGTCCTTCATTAAATATTCATTATAATAAATTATGTTTATTTTATCCAAATAAAAAGCCCAAAAATGCAGCACATATAGCACACTCAATTTGAATTAGATTACTTATTAATCTTGTCAATAAGGGCAACTAAGTCACTATACCACGGCATTTAAAAAATATTGGGTCTGTAGAATTTATTCAATTCATTGGGATAACAATATCATTATCATCATAAACATACAATAGATGTGAAAAATGGCCACAAATTTTCTGAGCGACTTTATATAGGTAGAGCAGCTTTATCCATTAGCTATTGGGTAAGTGGATTGAAATATATTGACATCATTGATTGATTTAGCTCAAAGAAAAAAGATTGTAGTAAGGAATAAAAATGCCGAGTTATGTACGAGTATAATGAAATCTCGATTTAAATTATATATTTTATCACATGGTTTAGTATTCTAAGATCCGTATTCTGAACGAGAGAAAACATTATTTTATGAAATTCATCTGAATAAGCCGCAAGTCGAGTAATTATAGGTTACTATGAGATTTCATCCTTTTTCGTCAGGGCGTAGACGCCACAGGCGCAGATGACAAAGCCATAAGACTGCTTAAAAACCATAACTGTTATGTAGTGCAATTTAGTACATGCGTTACGAGTATATATTTTTAGGTCAGTATGAAACTGGATAGGTCATAATGTAACATTCCTTCAGAATTTTTTTTTACGATTTGTTTATAATTCTTGTATATAAAGGATATTATTTTAGGTAATATTAGTTTTTCTACATTTGGGGTATAGTGAATAGTATATATAAAAAATACTTCATTTATACAAATGTAGTCATATAAAAAAATATATCATGACCTTGATATCAAACCGATATTCTTGATCATTAATCGATTTTACAATCGAACATCTAATAATACCCGAGTATTTGACGAGGAATACTCTCCGAGAACGGAAGGATGAAATGAATGTTCCACACCGTTTCGTTTGTTCGCTCCTCGGTCTATGTCGATTTGATTTATTGTTTTTGCTTCGAACGTGTTTGGTGTTGTCGCCTCTGTTTGTTGCAGCCGACATGTGTTGGTAACTGGAAACATATCACGTTGTTATTGAGCTTATCGATCACACACAGATATTAGCTGGAAATATTTTCTGCCCAATATTTATTTAATAGTAATTACATTGAAGGGACCTCTTCCTTTGTTACTAGGGTAGACGGGAATGCCCGATTTCAATACGTATCTAAAACGACTGAGATTTGGCTGATATGTAGTGATTTTTTTGTATACCGCTTGTAAACTGTCTTTGTGATTAAGAACAATGAGCGTTACACGGGAGATCAGGGATTTGATTTCGTACGACACATGTATATTTCTACTCAGTTTAACCTAGTTCTTGGCTACCTACCTACCTAAGGTACCTGGCTAACTATCTTATCTATAACTTTGTAGTTATAATAAAATTGTTATAGGATTATTATAGTTGATTGTCAGAAGAGAAGAGAAAGCTACTGAGTTTCCTCTCTCCCAATTTTTTGAATAGGTGTAGTATTTTTTCTTGTACGTATGCACGTTCAAAGTTTATTAGCTAACTGTGTTGTCTTATTTTTTAATTTATTTTAATGTCAAGTCAAAGGCCTATGTTATACAAGAATGCAAACATTACTAAAATTAATTGATTGATTTTATTAAAGTAACATATGGTTTTAAGATGTCTGTACAATTACAGATGAATTCTTCTACAAGGAATAATGGTTATTCTGAACTTCATAAAATCAACAAATATTGTCTGAATCTCAATAAATAATGAAATTGTGGTGGCTAAAATCATTGAACTCGATTTCGAAAGAGTGAAGTTTAATCTTGTTATTGTTTATACTACCAATATTAAAAAAATGTTACAGAATAACAACATGATAATTAGATACTTCTACATGCGAGATAAAAATATTACAGTAGTACAAGCCAAGCAATTTCCTCATTATAAATCAGTAACGGATTGTACGTGGCACTTCGCTTCCGATAAACTGAAAATAACACTCATAGATCATACACTTAAAAATATGTTTCAGCTTATACACGTCTTTGAAGCGGGCATTATAACAAAACGGCAATATTCATTATGACCAGTGTGATAAGACCTGCGTTTCGTATTTTAAAAATCTTAACCAGTAACGTGAAATTAAGGATAGCAAGAAGCAGGGGAGATCATCGTAAACTTGCTTTTTACTCTTCCAGAAATATACGCAGATGTATCGGCTCTCCAAAGAACAGTGTGAAAGTATGCTGTTCGTTCGTCGTCTTTATGTTTATAAAATAAAGTTCAATTTCGTTATACAGTGAAATCTCAACAAATATATTTTGGCTACTTTTAAATAGACGTTGAAAGAAGCAGACAGACAGCTATCAAGATGTCCTAATAGGCGTAGCGCGTGCCAGAAATAATTTACAAATCGATTAGTTGCCGCTTCCTAAGATTATTTTAAAAGGATTTTGTTTACGCTATTTAGAAAATTAATCAAATACTTACTAACGATGTTTGTAACATTCGCATTGTTAACGTGGGATAAGATAATATTATTTTGGACAATTAACTTATTTCATAAATGAGTCAAATTTGTATATTTTCTTATGGCCATATTAAAACTACATATTAAGTAGGTATATTATTTTCATTCTTATAGAGTTTTAACTTCGTTTAGGAACATTGAAATAAAATCTTATACAGGCATTCTGTACGTATAAGGTTTTATCATATATATACATATATATATATATATATATATATATATATATATATATATATATATATTATATATGTGTGTGTGTGTGTGTGTGTGTGTGTGTGTGTGTGTGTGTGTGTGTTGGATATAGGTATTCAATCAGCTATAACCTTACGTTTTTGCATGTATAGAGTCGAATTTGAGTTTAAAAAATATACATCTAACTTTACTGTTAATATACCCTCCATATTTCTGATTAGTGTATCAAACACACATTTCGTGACCCACTTCCAAATATTCTGCAAGTCGTCATTAATCCATTCAATTGTATCTTTCTCACCTTGTCTCTATAATAGGAGTAATAAATTTGAGTATCATTTGCGTCAAGGTGACGGTTACGCCATTTTAATTAAATAGTAGGTAGATCACCTGTGAAAAAAGACAACAAAATTGGATTCAGTACTGATCCCTGTGGTACACATCTGGTTAATATTTCCATAGATGAATACTTTTTGCCACTTGCCACTATCGCTCTCTAGCAAAATCATCTGCTCCCTATCACATAAAAATGTATTTAACCAAGAACCAGTACCGTCTGAGAATCCATAGTACTAATAATAATAAGCCTGTTAAGTTTTTAGATTTAAATATTGTCTAATCTGTCTAATCAGAGTGCCACCAATACTAACTACTAATACTACTTAGTGGCTCTTTTAAATATTAATAAAAAATGAACCACTAAATGACAATTGAGTGGTGTTAAATCTTATACCAAAGACACAGAGTGTAATCAATATTCCCATTGACAATATTCCTGTTTTACAAAATCGAGAGTTAAATTTAATCTCGGAGCGAACCATGGATAGTGCCACTTGATTTGCCTTTGTGCTTAATTAACCCGTTAGGGGCTGCTTGACACGTTAAGATAGTTTAAGGAGCACTAGAAACTAGTGTTAAGGTTCAGGAGCTAGAGGCATGATTTGAAAAGTATGGTGTCAGTAGCATATAATTGGTAGGATTTTTAATGTTTTTATTGATGTAATATATTAAGGTAGGACCTCACTGCTTAATTAACTAATACAGCTATTTTAAAACTTAATACCTAGAGTCATAAATTGAGCAAACACGTTAAACACTAATAGCAGTGTTGTGAGGAAATCCTAGTTTACAATTAAATTTGGTTGGAGCGTGCATTTTCCTAGGCCATCTATGCCGCCGGATATCGGGACAGCCCAACACATGCTCGCAGCCTGACCAACGATCGGGTACGGTAAGTTTAGAAAGCATGTCACCCCGAAAAAAAAAGGAAATCCATGCCGACTATCTTGATGTATTCAATATAGACATAATTAAATATACGCATATCATTAGTTTATTTTAAAAGTACAACAACTGTGGATTTTAGTTATATAACCGTAGCACAAAAAGTAAGGATGGGAAATTTTGAATCTAAAAGAGACAAAATTCTATAATTGCAAGATCTCTGAAGATATCCAACTTTGTTATTTTTGAAAAAGTACTGATCAAGTAATAAAATTTTACTATATTTCTTTTTTATTTTTCTTCTAACATACAAAAGGTACACAATCCTAAATTTATAAGATGAAATAATAACTAGTTTAAAATATAAAATTAAGCGTAAAAAAATACATTCATTTGTATCCTGAATATTTTTTTATATATAAACGATATTTTTATCGTTATGGAACCGAATACTGTATGTGGCTTGACATGTACTCGTACTAAGCATTTTTTTCGAAGAATCTTTGCCCAACATCCCTTAGTTATGGCATCTCAGATATGCATTTGGGACCTTTTACTCGTATGGTTTAGAAGGGAAAATATGTGTCGTACGCGAACATTAAGTATGAAAATCCATTTGTTTTTTACATCTAAAGCTAAATATTCAAATGTTTTGAAAACTAAGCACAAAAACTTGGAATATGAATGCTATTAGTTACATAACTTTTTTCTGAGCTTTTTCGAGTTCTTAATTAACTGTCGACACGTGCGTGTACTTTTTGTTTGGCTATAAGGAAATTGACGTTTCCTAAGCTCCAGCTGTTTGTATAAAAAAAATGTGTAGATACTGTAAAGTTTTTTGTACACTAACAAACTAGTATTGGTTAGAATCCAATGACCATACTATTGATGAAATTAAATTGATTTATTTTCAAGTAAGATTTATACTATTGCCAAAACTGGAAATTATTTTTATAATTTTTAATGTGACTACAGTAAATATACTGTTACGGGTAAATACCCGCGGTAAAAAATATCTTACATTCTCCCGGAGTCTCCAACCAACCCCATCATACCAAACCCGACTTTTACCAAATTCGCCCTCAGGAAATATACATTTTCCCGTGGTAAAAATTTCCCTATGCCTTTTTCCGGGTCTCAAATTTTCATCATAATTGGTTTATTGGTTTCCGATGATATTCAAACAATAACTTTCATCCACATTTAACCTAAGGGGGTAAACATTTAAGTATTTTTTTTAGTATCTAACCAAAAGCCTAAAATTTTAGTTTCAAATTACTCAAAAAATAATGTACTTTCCATACAAGCTTTCAAATATAACCATAATACAAAATAACACGTCAAGGTGGTGTATTAGCAAATACGTCTGGCATTATTAAGACTTACTCGTATGTTAGTTAAATTACTTTTAGCAATACCATCGCAAACTTGACATAACATGATGTTTTTTAATAAGAAGAATATAGTCGGTGAAATGAGGTTCCACCAGGAGAATGCTGTCACGTAGGCTTCCTAGTATCCATCTGATATGATTCAATTCCAACAATTTTAGGATTAATTAAATTAATTCTGTATATTTTTTTTTCGTAGTCAATATAGCTTATTGCGTTACATCAGGTAAATAGTTTAATTACTATGATTAGTATACATAGATTTTCAATCTAAAATGTTCTTCCAAATTTGGAATTTAAGTCATATAATGCGAAACTTGAATAATGTGAAACTTTTCCGTCTGTTATGTTTATGTTATTCTGATTAGAATATTGTTATATTCTAATCAGAATAAAATATATACAGAACCTATAATATCTTCACAGTATTGTTAATGGATTTTAATGATTAAGGAATTCTTGTAGCATACAAAGACTCTTACAAATACATCTCAATCTCAAAGCAGTGTTGTGTTTAAGAAAGGAACTTCGATATAGACATAATTTTATATATTAGTATTTCCAATAAGTGGTATTTTACGCAAATATCGCGTACCTGGGCATATTGCGAAGAATTTTTGTGTTCTCAAGGCGTTGGATTGTCTGGAAGTTACTTTAACCATATGCTTCTTACTTTAACAAGTATTTATTCAATTTCCATAGCAGAGACAAGTATAAGGACCTGTTTTTTTTAACAAACATAAGGTATTGTGTTCTGATTAACCCCTTCATAGTAATTTTCATAGAAAAAAAAATATTAAATCACTATGCCTATACCAAGAAAGAAAAGCAACGTTATTTGTTTTGTGCCTAAAAAGATCATTCTCAAATCACACCTCTCCAGAAATAGATTTCATTATACATCTTGACGTTAGATCTTATGAATTTAATAACAGAACCAAAGAGCTGTCGGTCTGTCTGTCCGTGTTGACGTGAAATTGCTTTCTGTGAATCACACTTCATAACGCTATGCTGTAGTTTAATCTTAGTAATCGTCGCGGTATCTATTGCAAAATATACGTGGCATGTCTGTTAGTTAAGGTATATTTGTTTACTATAAACAGGCGTTATACACGAACGTTGTTAAATTTTCACGCAGCTTATACTTAAGGTGGTAGTTAGGCAAGCAAAGAAATATAATTTTACACCACAGCATTCCAAAGATTTATTAGATGAGACACTCTGTTAGACTGGTCTTTAATGAAATGCATGGTATTTTGATGGAACTAACCTGCCTAGTAAATAAGATTCTGACTGCCAGTCTGAAGCCAGTTTGTAAGCGCTCAAAAAAGGGATAGTGGCATCAAACTTAGCGGTATACAATATACCATATGGCAATACCATCCGCCGAACTGTATCTAAAGTCTACAAAATGGTCATTTTACTGTCTCGCAACGTAACAATGCACCTCTGTAATAATTTCATAATTACATTCTATTTAAATTAGTACTACAAAAATCTCAAAAATGGAAAAACAATCCGTCTTCAATGTTGCACATAACGTCATATGGAATTTGAATCAAAGTCTGTTTGCAAGGACTAAATATGGGGATCCCATTGCAAAGATCATCGAATGTAATAAATAAAAGTGTTACACTTTCAATGAACCCTACCATTTCATCATTCATTTTTCAAAATTTATTTATAGTAATGTAATAATATTGCCGACGTGATATTTTGTAATACACATATTAATATTAGGTACAATTTTCTAAATAATAAAAGCTTTATAAAAATAAATGTATAAAGGGGTTCTTTGAAAAGTAACCTGTTATTAAAATCATAATAAAAATAATTATAACAACGCCATCTGTGTCAAAATATCGAAAGCATTACGCCATTTCTCTTGCGACTGCTTCCCGGAGCATCCCGCGGGAACATTTTAGTTTTCAGGCGTTCCGCTAGGCGGCATTGAACTGCAGAACTAAAATATCGTTGTTGCAGCTAGAATATCTTTGCTTTTTAATGTTTATCTGCATTTTTTCCTTGCCTGGTTTGTTACCATTAGTTCTTTATTACGTTAGTTAATTTTTTTTTAAATTATATACTTATTTTTTATACTTATTAAAAACTGTTTTTCGTTTAAGAATCTTTGTAAAATAGGAGTACAGTTTATTGGGGCACTGTCCAGGGATTCTCGGACAGTACTTCCCTTGGCGTTGGCTCGACCAGACCTAGGTCGAGCCCAGAGCACATGGCACATAGAATCGCGAAAGCGCACCCCGCCATGTGCCCCGCATGTGCCTAAAGAACTCAGGGGGGTTTTAGTGGGTAGGCCGGTCCGCTCAGACCGGAGAGCCCCACACACGACCGCGCCTAGCCAGCGCGGTGTCATGGTGCAATTGGTGCATTTCCCCTCTAAAAAGAAAAAGTGGTACAGTTTATTGTACAAGAAAATTTGTTGTATCAAGTCAAACACAATACATTACCAAAAGCGAGTATACATTATGCTTAAAAGTTATGTGTAAACAATACAAGCGATATTCGAACACAAAATTACAAGGCAAGCTTAATATATTGTGGTGGGTTGGTAGCTCACCGATTTTGGATTCGATCCTGCCATTTAGTACTACTAAGGTGTATGTGAAATAGATCGATTTGCATTGGGCCAACGTTTTTGACTAAAGCCGTAATAGATTTAGCTGTGATGATGAATTCAACTTAACCACCTTGACATACATACATCCTGTCCTTAATTGTGGTAGCTAAAGAATGGTACCTCCAAGGGCGTACAAGAGCCAGCCTTAATTTAATTATTCTCAAGTCCCTCGCTTTAGATATAATGCTGGTGCCAGATACATAAAGCCATAAAAGATATTTATCATGTACCTAAGTTACGAAGAGTCAATCAAGGGTAGCGTCGCCAAATAGTAACATGAGCTATATTAATGCTTACATTATTTTCTAATAAACAAGTGTTCTTTGAAAAAATTCTACGATAACTTCCTTTATAAGCTCAAACTTCACAAAGCATATTGAGAGAATTTCGCCTCCGGAAATTCAGTGGCTTAAAGAGCAATTTATTTGAGTGGCTACTTTTATTTTTTCATTGGCTCTGTCCGGCTCCATTGTTTGCTATCAATGCCTTTTATGTCTTATCTCTTAAAAATAAAATGAGCTACGACAGAAGAAAAGAGAATTCGGAGCAGGTTTACTTTTTACGAAATTAGAGTTTGACGTTGCATTGTGTGCTGGAGTAGCGTCGATGCCTTCTTTTTATAATTGTGTACAATACAGGCTCAGGCAACAGGCTTTAGTATTCTAAGATCGATTTACACATTTCTGGCCGGATAAAAGTAATTAATTTTTTGTTAAATAGTAGTCATGTTGCTGTATTTAGCAAGGTTTTTTGGTTCTCGAATAATTACTAAAGATTTTATCCACAACTTTTGCAAATATGAAGAATATGAAACAGTAAAATAAATTAAATACTTCTCAAAAAGAAACAAATATAACCTATTTATCTTTTTACCAATTATTTCATGTAAATTATTCAGTTTTGTTTGAAAACGTTTATACCAATGTATGTACTTGACTTTGTTATAAATGTTTTCAAAGAACAACAATTGAAAATAACCAAATGATGTAAAAACCTAACACCTATGATGTAAAAAACTAAATAACTAGTTTAAATACTACGGCGGTCATGGTTAATATTGTCACATGAATTGAAATAATTTCTGACTTTAAAATACTGTCTCAAAAGGACTAGCACCCAGAACTACAATGCCATAAGAAATCCTGCGTCATTTTGTGTTTAACAAGGTATGCAGGCATAGACTTGTCGACTGACATATATCGATCATATCGACAAAAGCATGTACTCTGGTCACTCCAGAAGAATATCTGTCGAATTATAGATTTTTTGTCAAACTTTGTTTATCTGCCGATCATATATAATACTGCTGAGATGTCAAAATCAAACATCACGTTGTACGTCTCTTTTCTTCGTTTCCAATTTGTTGTATGAACATTCCTTACAATTTTGTTATGTTGTTGCTGTTATTTTTCTTTCCGTTTTTGTGCTTTTACTTTTATCTTTCCTTGTTATATAGTTTTTTTTTCTAGAATAACTCGGGTGCAGTTATGTCTCCCAGAAATATTTTTTCTTAACGACCCGCTCACCTGAGTGTCACATAGAAGACGATGATGCAAAAGGAGACTTTTTTTACCCCCTATTTTTTATTATTTTTTACACTTACTGTGTGATGTTTTTCTGATAGATCTCCCCTCTAAGAAAAAATATTATTTTATTACTGTACGTTGGGAGGGTCCCCACCTCCATATAAAAATGGAACATCACCTTTATTTAAATGTATATTCAGTGAAGCGGAAAACAAATTGGATACAGAACTATCTGTAAAGCACTGTGCTCAAACAATAATAAATATCTTGGAATTCGGAGTTACTACTACTACTGTTTTAAGTGTTCTTAAATACTTAAAGTACCGCGACTCCACCGTAACGGTATTGTTTTAGATTGACATTTAAAGACAAATTTGAATTCACTGTTCCATCAGGTGAAAAATTCACCGGATCTTTTCTTCTCTTTGCTATAAATTGCGTTTTGTTAATATCTGGTATTTGTATTTTATTGCAATAACCACAAGTGTTTATAGGTGTAGCACGATACTATATTAACGACTTACTGTATTAAAAAATAAACTCTGAAGAGAATTTCAAGTAATACTCATCCATAGCCTAGGACTAGGACGGTTACTATTTTTTTTGCTTATAATTATATAAGTATTACTTTTATTAAGTTGTTTTTACACTCTGGTCTTTAAAAAATCACTATTACAAATAACTTTGTCTACCTTGGTCAATTTACTTTTTATTACATTTTGTCTGTTATTTTTGACGTGAGACGTCTTTAAAATCGCGCCGAAACATACAGGTACCAGGTTTAAGAAGTGGACCGTAACGAAAAGGTTTATATCATCGTACCTTAATAATTAAAAAACTATTAGTCTTAGAAGCAAAAATGTGGTGTGAATATTTCACTTATATAGTCAGCTCGCTGTTGTAACATTGAGTTTTTTGTTAAAATACTTAAAACACCGTCAATCTTGTTTTTATTTCAATCTTTTACTTTAAAAGCGATTCCCTAACATAGACGTTTCACGTTAAAACCAACGGCCGTGTGCACCGGCATATTTTTGTACAATAAAGAGTAATAATAAATGATTAAAAATAAAGGTGTTTACAATAAATGATAATAATTAATCAGATCACATAAATCTTACGAAAAAGTCGAGTTATATACTACATACACAAATTATATATTTGATTTCAGTCAGTTTTGCAAGCATTAAATTTAATTTATTTCTTTAAGACCCATTTCTCGTGTCCAGGAAAACGTACTGTACCTGTGTATGTTGTACACCAATTACAGCAACCATTAACACAGAGTCACTGACTTATTGTTATATTATTATTTACCTTTATAAAATACTTGTTTTTTGTTGTTTTGTATATTTATAGTTATGTCATGTATACCTAGTTATGAAAATGTAGTTGTATCTTAGTTATAAGAAAAAAATTCAAACTATGCCTATCTTAGAACTGTGAGCAATACAGCACTTCGAAACTAACTCATCCGCATTCTGTCACTGGTTTGGTCCCGTATCAAAATGTTTAATTCAAATCATAAACAGCTGCTGATTCTTCTTTATAATTGTAGATTTCTTCCTACACGCCCAGCAAAAGTTCATAAAATATTCGGATCGTTTATGAATTATACCCATATAAGTTCCTCAATCTTGCACTATTGCTGATTTTTGTCTAAGCATATCTTCCTAATTGTTGTCAATTTTTAAAAGTATTAAATCTTATTTTTATCAATTATAAAAATAATAAAATAAAATTTGACTTCTGTTTTAGCATTCTTATAGAACGTATTGATAGTAGTCGCAGAATTTTATTTCAGAGCGTTTGGGAGGCTTCGATATTCATTCGATCTGTGATTTAAATCTTTTGTTCGTATCATAACAATTATGAATTTATTGCCAATATTTTATCAATTGACCAACCACAACTTATATGCCCAAAACTCGATAACACCAACGTCGCGGCAGCTATTGGTTGACCTAATCTGTGAGATACCACAGAAAACATTTTAAACACATACTCGGTATCTAATGACACGTTCCTAAATAAAAATCTGGTTTGTGACTACAAGCTCTGCTATTCCAAAGCAACGAAGCCTTGGTTAAAATTGAAAACGTACCGGGAAGCTATTTCCCTCCTTTTGTAAAAATTGTGTTGCATTCCATATCGCAATTAGTTCGGTGCAGATATTGGCCAGATTAACCAAGTTTTATATGTAGGTTCTCGTGTCAGAGCTGACGAATGACTTTAATGAACCACGATAATCTTCGTGTTTTTTTGTTTTGAAACTCGTTACCAATTACCTCTTATATAGTAAAATTAAGTTGAAGCGGCTACTAAATCTGTCGTGGACCTGAAAGGGCGCCAACATTAGATAACAGATGTTTAATTGCGATGATTGCGAAGTTAAATTTATAAAATTTGATATAATCTAATACATACATATATGTCACGCCTTGTTCCCAATGGGGTAGGCAGAGACCACCTCTCTCCACTTGCTACGATCCAGGCGCACTTCTCTTGCTTCCTCCACTTTCAAATCTAATAATATTATATATATTCCTAATGACAATAAAAATGAAATCTTATGTAGGTATCATCATTGTATCTTACAATGAAATTATATTTATCTAAGACACGATATGATCTCGTATCATCGGAGCTAGAGATTGCTGACATAAAATATATCTCTTACAGATTTATCGCCGAGAAAATGAAATTATGCTGAGTCTATTGGTAAGGGCGTTTTAGTAATATACTCGTATATATAGGTATATACTTATCGAAACTAAAATATCTAGTCTGACAATAAAAAAGTTTGCATTTTGTTTTTGATTAATCAATAAATAAGAATAATTAGCCAATTGTAAATTATGAAAACACCTGAAATCGATATTAAACAATTTTTTTTTAAATATTGATAAGTAGTGGTTATCAGTTATTACATTATAAATTAAATATTTAATATTATATATCTTATCTAATACTTAGTATTATTTGGTATAAATGTGCGAACTTTAAATGTTTTAGTAAGAAATAATTACTTAACAATAATTCACTGTTTCTTAATTAGACGTTACTTTATAATTTTATGATATGAAGTAGTTAATTTAGTTAGTTACTGTTACATTAACCTATGCTCTGAATACGTAGGCCTGGGAAAACCCATAAATTATACGTTTGTTATTTATGATATGTAATAATTACCTTTTGCTATGAACTATAATATTAATTTTCTATAAACAATAGGGCTACCTATTGGTCATAGCAAATCAATATTTCGTTTATTCTTCTAACTTGAAACACGTTTCTACAAGTGATATTAATTAATAATTAATGTTAACCTTTTGATTGACAAAAGTGTGACAAGTATCATTTATTATTTAACCTACCAGATTCCTTATACTTGACAGTATATAACAAAAATATTTCGCTAATATCGGTGCGATGGACTTAGAATACACGTGTCACTTTTCTCTTTTTTGTACTGTAAATGTCGCAAGAGTCGACTAAAAGAGAACATTCACCGTAATCATATTTCTGCGAGGTGTCTGAACAGTGAAAATCTGGTAGTAAAGCAAGGGTTGCACAGGGCTTAACGTTATATTATATAATTGACGTTCATAATCACCTACCCATTTCGATGTCAGGTAAAAATATAGATTTTTAGGCAAATTATAGATTTGGCGAATACGTTTCAAATAAAAATCCCGTTTCGTTACAATTATAGATTAGTCAAAAGGACAAAGGCGCCGTACGCGTCATCGCTCGCTCTCTGTGTTCGGAATACTAACTATCCAGCTCACTAACTGAAGTAATAAACATAATACCAATACTTCTGATACTCGCATGTAATAGTTATCGAACTACACCAATAGAAAATATATATATTTAATTCGAATTTTACTGTATTTTAATATTAATAAATTGTGAAGACACAGTCCCATTGTGGTAAAAGATATAAAAATTACTATTTCCCTTTACTGTTAGCGGCAGCCAGCCATATAGTACAACTACAAATGGTAATCTAAAATACTTGGACGAGTATTTTATTCAACTAGGAAGTGATTTAGCAAAATTACTGCCGAGTTAAATAAACTACTCGTTATCGGCATCATTTAAAATCGGGCAGATCGTAACGCTAAGGAGACACTGCAGCTGGAAGTTCATTCAAGAACCTGTCTGTCGATTGACACGAACACTGTTAACGAACTATATTAGACAATGTCGGTTCCAGGTCATATGGATGAATTCTATGGCGGTGAGATGATTGAAAGGTAACGTAGAAATTGCTAAAAATTGTGATTGAAATTTTAAATTTAGAATAATGATTTTGCTTTTGTTTTGTTCTTACATTTATAAATACACTATTATTAAATTTTATAAAAAAATCGCCTTAGTGTTTGAGTCTTAGGCTTTTTTAATTAGTGTAGCTCCCCAGGGCACTTTGTTTAAAACTTTGTAATAGAGGGACAACCAATGAACCTTAGCTTATTTAAGGAATCACGCCCGTACGTCATATTGGGATCACTAAAGATACGAAATATACGTCTTTGCATGGATTCAAGAGAATATATCAGATATTTAGAGAGAGCTTGAAACACACCCATATGCGATCAAAGAGCCAAAAAAATGTAATTATAATGTTTACTTAGTCATATCATATGTCAAAGATTTTCCTATTAAATCGATATTTATAATTTTGTGTGATGTTTCAAATTAATTAATCGTTTTTTCTATTATTTATATTTTAAAAACAATTATATATAAATACGGTGTTCCCGCAAATTGTTCTTTAAAAAAAATCACATAACCATTTAGGATTGGCTGGAAGAAATCTCTCTTGAGTGTTAAGTCCGCCTTTGGACCAAATAAATTTGTACCTCCTAATATTTTTATTTTATCATACTTCTTGCAACCTTATGAGGCGCAGGTTCCGCCATATATGGATACTCTTCATCTTTGGACAAGGGCTGCCCAATAACAATTTCTACTTCTGGACTGTAGTCAACGGAAAGGGACTCCAAATTAGTCAAGATATTTTAAATAAAGTCGTAACCTTCTTATTCATATAGTATTGTTGATAAGGTCGGATGGAGGTGCTTACAAACGCAGAAAAACCGATGTAACACTATAACTAGGGACAAACGGAAATTTCGCTTTCCCTGTCACTGGACCACCTCAACAAAGGAGAAGATAGACAAAGTGATATTTGACTATAGTCGTGACAGAAATATTCCCGAATAATATTTTTATATGTGGGACTTATCTTTTTGTTATACCAGATCTACACATATCGAAAAAGTCTATGTAATATTCTTAAATGTTACATAATTTAACATTTTTATCTTACATATTCAGATATTAGACTAAGAAAATTTATAATTTAAAAAATATTATAAAGCCATTACTACATATGTTTTATTAATACTCGTTTGACAATCTTTTGCATTTTCTCCTTAATAATTAAAAACTTTTAGAAAATACACTTCTCATCAAAAAAATCGAAACACTTCCGTTTTCATTGTTTCTGTCCGAATTTAACACAAAAAAGAATTCATACGATGAAAAAAAAACATAATTGTATAGCTGGCAGTTTGGCCATTACAGTAATAAGCGAAAATTCTAAATTCAAAATTAGAATTTCATTTGTTTATCTTATAAACGAAATGAATCACTTGTTGAGACAAATGTGTGTTTAGGGTTGGAGTACATTTAGCGTTTAAAAACTAAAAATTGGCGCCTATCCTTAAACTTTTGTTTTTTATTTCAATACTGTGACTTTGGGACGTCTGAAAAAAGGTTATTTTTCTAAAACGTATGGATACTTCGCCCACAGAAGCCGCCCAAGTTGTGGCATTGCTGGATTCTGGCCTTAGTCAGCGTGTTGTGACTGCAAGACTGCATCTAAGCCTGTCATCTGTTCATAGAGTCTATAAACGTTATCGGGAGACTGGTTTGTTTACGCGCCGTTCAGGATCTGGCAGGAATCGGGTCACTTCTGAGCGAGATGATCGATTTATTGTAACAACTTCTTTAAGAAATCGACGCCTTAACGCTTTTCAACTGCAGCAGCGGTTTCGTGTTGTACGAAGGGTGGCTGTAAGTTACTCTACAATTAGAAGAAGGTTGAAGGATCGTGGACTGGTACCGCATAAGCCAGCAAATGGGCCGAAATTAACTGCAGACCATCGAAGAGCGCGCCTTAACTTTGCACGTGAGCACCTAAATTGGTCATACCTACAGTGGAGCAAAGTTCTCTTTTTCTGATGAGTGTAAAATTATGCTGTATGGTAACGACGGAAGGAACAAGGTCTACAGAAGAGACGGAGAACGCTATGCAGAATGCTGCATTGAAGAAAAGGTCAGCTATGGTGGCGGTTCGTGGACGGTTTGGCGAGGAATCAGCGCCGACGGTAAGACAGAGCTTGCTTTTGTGTCTGGGCCACGTTTGCCTGCACTAAACTGTCATCGGTACGTCGAAGAGTGTCTCGAGCCTCATGTGATGCCCTATGCACATTTTATTGGCAACGGCTTCATATTCATGCACGACAATGCTAGGGCTCACACCGGCGGCGTCGTACGAGATTATCTTAACGAAGTCGATATCTCTATTATGGAATGGCCAGCAAGAAGCCCGGACATGAATCCCATTGAACATCTGTGGGATGAATTAAAGAGACGAATTCGAGCAAGAGATCGTGCCCCAGAAACACTTAGCCAGCTGCAAGATGCAATCCAAGAGGAATGGGACAATATACCACAGCATGTGATCGTGACTCTCATCCGATCGATGAAGAACCGTATGGAAGCAGTAATTAGAGCTCGGGGAGGGAATACAAGTTATTAAATAAACGTTTTTTAGCTTTTTTTTTCATTTACGTGTGTTGTTTTTATCCATTTCCTTTATACTCCATACGGAATAAAAATGACTCATTTAACAAAATACGAAACCTATGAAAAATTCATTTAAATTAGAACATTAACATTAAGATTTGATAAGCTCATATTACTCACTATTAAACGACATTTAACATTTATTCCTAAATGTACACATTTTTCTGATAATCCTGACAAAACGTAAACTTGCAAGGTGTTTCGATTTTTTTGATGAGAAGTGTATTAATGAAAAAAATAAGCATAGGTATGATAAAAATAAAACAGATCTCAGTGGCGTACACTCGAAGAGGCCTATGTCCAGCAGTGGACGAAGAGGGGCTGATGATGAGATGATGATGATGATGATAAAAATAAATATATGATAAAGGAAATTTTAAAATCTACACACTTAAAACTTTTCAGATGCATAAACACACGGCCACAAAGAACAATGAGTGCCGCCTAGCTGTGGAGTTGGGTTATTTTAATGTGATTGCCGCCGCATCTCCCGTCTAGGCCCAAACGTCGCTGCATTATTAATGCACCTCGCGCTCTACTGTGACATGTAGACCCTCCGAATGGACAACTAACATATATATCTAGAATCACTACCACAGCACTGAAATTAAGATTATGCTCTTGGTTAAAAAAAGAATGTATTTAGCACATATTTTTTAGATTAAGTACAAAGTTTGGTAAAATTATATAATTTAGCTGGTTTCATGACAATATTTATGATAAAAATTAATTTAAATGGTTCAGAGTCAATAATTGAGATCTAATAACTAACGTTAGTAGCAATAGGGTAGTTGGCAATGGGGTAGTGTGTGTATGTTATACATCTCTGACTTCTACGTCGCTGGAAAAAATACGTGCTCATAAGTTTTATATTGGACGAAAAAGTTACAAAAAAAATCATTCGTATGTGGAACTAATAATAATAATTATTAACATGAAATTGTAAATTAATTACTCAGCGATCCAAACATTTTTGAAAATACAAATAAAAATTTTGTACCTGCTGATCGATATTGGATTTAAATGAGATATATTCTTTGATGATTAATAAAAAGTCGAGATTTAATTCACATAATCACAAAGAAATTTTTTATCTCTTGAATTTGAAATTGCGTTGCTTTTCTAAGAAGCCAATAAATCTACAGTAAAATTTGTGTATATTGTATAGTTGTTTTTATAGTTGTTCTATATATTATGTGAACAAAATACTAAATATGTAGCGAAGAGTATCAGGAAAATGTCTTCTAAGGCTATTGGTAGTGATGGGCTTAGCCTTGATATGATTCTTCCGATACTGGATGATATTGTTCCTGTGCTCACTCACATTATAAATTATTCCCTAATTAACAATAGATACCCTGAATCCTGGAAGAGAGTTTATGTCATACCACTCCCTAAAACTTCTAATCCTAATTCCTTCTCAGATTACCGCCCTATCTCCATATTGCCACTCTTATCAAAAATCCTTGAATCAGCAGCTCACCAACAACCAACCTTTCTTTATACCAATAAGCTACTCTGTCCCTACCAATCCGGCTTCCGCCCCTGCCATAGCACAACAAGTGCACTGTTGAGTATAACGGAGGACATACGTCACGCCATGGACAAAACTAAACTTTCTGCGATGGTTAGATTTTAGTAGTGTATTTAATTCGGTTGACCACGACATACTCCTTGGTACTCTTTGCTCTCTAAACATCTCCTCGTCCACCATTCAATGGTTCCATTCCTATTTGTCTGACCGTCAGCAATGTATCAAATATAATAATGATTCTTCCCTTTGGTCTAGCTTATCTGCTGGGGTATCTCAAGGAGTACTTTTTCCCCTTCTATTTACAGTCTTCATAGATCGGATATCATCTGTACTCTCCTGTCCATTTCACTTGTATGCCGATGACCTACAAATTTATTGTCATTTTGAACCATCTGAAGCATGCTCAATGATCTCGTTGTTGAATAAAGATCAAGTTTGGGCGGCAAAATTTGGCCTACTTGTCAACCCGTCTAAATTTCAGGCAATGATTGTAGGTAGTAGCAGACTGAGATGCAAACTAAAATTACAGAAGGTACCACCTATCTTTAACGGGGTAACCATTAATCTCAGTGACGCAGTAAAAAACCTGAGTCTAATAATGGACTGTTATTTGTCTTGGAGACCACAAATTAATGCAATTAGTAAGCGTATGCACTTCACAATTCACTCTCTAAACCGACTCCAATAATTTTTACCCTTTCCCACTAAAATTATGCTTGCGCAAGCTCTTCTACTTCCTATTTTAGACTATGCCGATGTTTGTTTTTTAGATTTAAACGAAGAATTACTTGATAAGCTTGAGCGACTGCAAAATTTGGCCATCAGATTTATTTTTGGGCTACGTAAATACGATCATATTTCTCACTATCGCGCCAAGCTGAAATGGCCTCTGGTCCGGGAGCGTCGTAATATCCACATTTTGGCCACTTTATTAAAAATCCTAACATACCCTAATTCCCCACAATACCTTCGATCTCGGTTTCATATGCTGCCTCCCTCCTCACGTTCTCTACGCCCATGCTATTCGGACACACTTGAATTGCCTAAGTGCAACACAAACTTCCTTCTCAACTCATTTAGCTTTCGTGCTACCCAAATGTGGAGCCCAAATGTGGTATATATATATATTGTATTGTATGTATATTCATGGTATATATATGTGTGTCTTATAAATAATTTTCTTTAACAACTTTGGTTGCTTTGACGATTCTCATTATAAGTAGCATTCCGTAGACACTCACAGGTTGGCTGGAAGAAATCTCTAATAGAGATAAGTCCACCTTTGTGAACCACAATTTTTACTTTTTTTTTGTAACGAGTTATGGCAATAAAGTATATATATATATATGTTGTGCAAATAATACGGCGGTGTGTAGAATTTATTTCACTCCTAATTATTTTGCTGTTAGAAATTCCCTTTGGTAAAAGCAAGTCGACGAAAATATTGAAGTAATTGCTACACTTCAAACATTTCATTTTATTATTAAAATCCTTATGTATACAACATATCCATAAACACAAATACTACACAGAATCAAATGTAATCAAATATGTTATCGTGTTTGAATTTGTTTGTGAGCTTGGATGTTTGGAGTAATCTCCAGTACTACTGATCCGAGTTGGATGAAATTTGATACAGGGATAGTTTCATACCCAGCGAAGAACATTTTTGCTACGGGAAATATGTCTTTCCTATGAAAAAATTCAATGTAAAGCTATTAACAGATATGTCCTAAATTCTCCCATACTCTATCTACCGCGTGTGAATAAAATGTTGGTATATCTAAAGTGTGTTTATTGTCAACATTTATAATTATATAACTTAAAAGTTATTTTGTAAGCCATATAATTTAATTAAGAAAAACATTTCATTGTGCACAAATATTAAATTAAAAAATATATTGGACACAAACAGAACAATCATCATACAGCACTAACTTGCGGTAAAAACAATGCACAAAGGAAATTTAAAGAGGGAGGAAGGGAGTACAAATAAATGAAAAGAATGTGCGTTACAAAGAACCTAAGCAGCCATGGTTTATATCTACAGATTTAAGTAAACAGGAATTAACTCTTTGCCTCCGTTTTCGATCTAATCACATATAACTTTCTTTTTTTAATGCGTATGGTTTATAGTCCCAATTGTACAGTATGTAACCGTCATGAAGATTTATACCATCTTTTGATAGAATATGAGAGGAATAAATGCCTGAGACAAGAACTGATTAAATACATAAGCTGTCATAGGATCAATTTGTTTTTTAAAATGCACAACAATTTCAGTTCTAATTTCTCTATAGCTCATAGTGATAGAATTCTATGTTTTGTTACTCAATCGTTATATTTAAGAGAATTAGATATAAGTTAGGCGATTTAATGTTGATTCAAATAATTTAATCAAACAAGACTGACGTAGTGTTCGATTTGTAATAGAACTGTAAGTCTAGTTATACGAGTATATAATCTCTAAGATGTAAAGCCTATAAATAAAGAAAAAAAAAAGAATTTTATTGGAATTGTGCAACTAAAATTTGAGGAAAAAGATAATTACAGGTTCTGTTTTATTTGCGTTTGTGACTTCTTGATACGCTTGGGGACGGGAGTTACTTAGGAAAGAACAAAAAGTAGGGAATGTTCACTTTTCGTAGAGGAATCTAAGCGAATCACCACTATAGACTTAAACTTCAACGGTAAATACGTACTTGTACAATTTTACAAAATTTTACTTCTCTTAATGTATCGCCCTGGCGGTGCAGATAACGCCGCCAATATAATGGGGTCATGCAGCAAATTAATCTGCTAGAAGAGGTTTTCTCTTTATAACTGGGGGATTTTTATTATATAGAATAACTAGCTGACCGATTCGTTGGGCATAATATTAATAATCGAAGCGAGCACGATTTAACCTATCTGATGATATGATGATGATGATGATGATGATGATATGATGACACTAACATAATGTGGGTTTCTATTGGTGATTTTTAAATCGATGATGATGATGATGATGATGATGATGATCCTATCTCTCAAGTTGGATCGAACTGCACATGTGTCGAATTTATTATAATCGGTTAAGTAGTTAGGAGTTCATTGACACAAACATTACATGAGATATATATATTAGATAGATTGATTGAATGTAGGTATGTCATTCTTAATACCTAGTTTACAATCTTACAATAACATGAGTTATACATATGAAATAATTTTTTTATTATCATTTTATAAAATTATTTAATTGCGCTGGTGCAAGATACCTACATACAGTGTTTAAAGATATACGCTACGATAGACGCAGTTCGAGTATACCACTAAAGCCAGAGTATCGCTATAAAACAATGAAAATAATTATGGCGTCAATAGTCCAGCATTCCGCATGGATTCCTCGTTCTGCAGACAATGCGGGCGACCTCTTGTGGATAACTCTAATGGAACAGGAGGCCGTAATCAATGTCGATGAAAGCTTTTTATTCTAAATCACAGTGAGTGAAGTTATTTAATTGCCTTATTCGATAACTAAGAGTTTAAATAGATTAATCTGTTTATACACTGAAATACTAATTAGGTTGAAGTGATTAGTTTGAAATAACACTCCTATTTATATGACTGGTAGACTCCATTGCTAAAATTCTGTTTTACCATCCGTAATTTCCAGATGATTTTCCTTGACCAATGTAGATTGAGATGGGAAGAAGGCCACCTAAAATAAGTCTTACAATTGTAACGAACAGTTTGAACGGTTAGACATATACTGTGGAATGAATATACAGTCCCAACGCAGATTATCCTCTTGATGAGGAGGCATACCTTAGATTTTTTTATTACTGCTATTTAAAGATATTACTCTAATCGTTATTACTTGTAGTCAATTACTACTAGTTACAACAGGGTGTTTTCAAACGATTATATAACAATAATTTGAAAATTCTATTTGTAATTTAATATTTATATGTCAAAAAACTGAAGTAAGTGATTAACAATAATAATAAACTCCTGTCAAATATGTACATAACAGGTGGCTCTTGTTTTGTAACGCGAAAGTTTTACTGACAATCTATTATCTATTTAATACTATTATTAATATCTTATTAGTATGAATTGTGAATAAGATTATTTTAATAATTCTATTATTTTAATATTTCCAAAAGAAATTTGGGAATTATGTATAACTATCGGTAAATATGATTAATTAAAAAAATACCACATTCACAGCAAGCACCTATAATTACGCATAGTTGGCGATAAATATCCATCGTTATTGCAATAACTAGATTTATATTAACATATATAATATATAAACAGAAATAGTGGTTCTTGATATTAATCTATTGGTATTAATTAATTACCCTTTCCTTACAGATTCAATTCCATATTGACAAAATGACGGACTCCTTTAAATGTTTAACAAATATCTAAAAATAATTTACTCTGAAACACTATAAACAAACAGGCAAGTTTCAGTAAAAACTTTCTTAATTTTAAATTATAAACAGCGTAGGAGCCACTCAGGGTTTCATATTTTTAGTTACTAATGAATTATAAGCAAGTTTGATTTATTTCGTAACGGATGAAGAGGGTCTTTGAGCGGGGTGAATAATAACAACGCGCTGAATAATTTCCATTAAAAAGTAAGTTTATCGTACATTTTGCTTTTTGAAAAAACAGTTTACAGCTGTTGTATTTTATATTACTGTATTTCTCAGATTGTCTACTTTCCTCACAATTCGAATTTTCGTTGGACTACGACAAACATTATAGAAGTTTATTAAGCCAACTGACCCAGAGAATGTCAATCAATGAATAGAATGTCTTAGCTGTCAACTGTGGAAAGTGGACATTAATTAAATAATTGATAGAAATTCCAATTTAATTTATATTTTTCTTTTGTCTACTTATTTTTTAATTCGTGTTTATGTATTATGCCAATATATGCCAATAATAACAAAATTAATAATTAAGTTATTATTGGCTGATTTCGTTATTTATTGGATTTCGTGTTTAAAGCAAAATTTTTATACTTTAAAACACATGTCAATAGACATTAAACTAACAAATAATATTTACGCTGTGAAAGATATTGGGACAAAAATCTAGAAGGGAATGCTTAGAAAGCTTGAATACGTAGAAAGGGTAGATGAAAGACAAATTATGAAATAAATTATAAAACAAATATGAATGGTTTAGTTCGTAGGGGACGACCTAGGTGAACATACTTGAACGAAATAGATGATATATTAAAAGAAGGGCAGGTCAAGAGTACCTAGTATACCTAGTTTGAAGACCTCCATAGTCGAGTGGATAGTACACCGGTTTCAAGGTGTCGCCAGCTCTGAGGTCCCGGGTTCGAATCCCGGTGGGGGCAGATGTTTGTGTGATGAATGCGAGCATTTGTACTTTAGTCATGGTTGTATTGATATATATTTCTATAAAAAATATTCATATATGTATAATATATGTATGTGTCTATTCGTTACCCTAGATCCCATAGCACAAGCCTTAAAGAGCTTAGTTTGGGCTAGGCTAAGTGGTGTAAGTGTAACAAATATTTATTTATTTATAACCGACGAGCGAGTATAAAAGTATTAATAAAAGTTAGGAACAGAAGCTAGAAAGCTAGGGAAGTATGTTTGGATCACAGTATGTGGAACACTGTAATCTCTGCCTACTCCCATGGCAAAAAGTAGGTATATTATTTTCATGTAATAAAATAAATTTTATAGTAAAAAAAATGTTTTTAGCGAGTTTCAATTAGCAAGGTATAAACATTGTTATATTTTTTAATTTGATATTAAGTTGCACTAAAGAGTTAATATGAAGTGCAGATATAATTAGTTTCTCTAATTTTTAAATTAGAAAGTAAAATGTAGGTACAAAATATCACGAATGAAACACCTATAATATATTTGACGAGATTACAAATTTCCAACTTAAATTGGTACATAATTTCAGAAAAAATATTACAGAAATTATTCACAACTTTTCTAATTAAAGAAGTTAAGATTAGTCGGTCAGAATTATTACAACGAAACATGGAAAGGAAAAAAAAACAATGAACACAATGACAAACAGATAGTTAGTTGTTTTTTGAAAGAAGGCAATCTGAAAGCCACCAAGACGATTACGGAATAATTTATCAAGCTACCAATATAAGCGAAACATTGTGGAATTGAAAATAAGATTACAGGTGTACGACAATTGGGACACATCGTATTTTATTCAGGACTACTTCTGGTGGCACATTATTACATAACATCACATGCTAGGTAAATATTTTGTTTATTTATGGATGTTATTTCTTAAAATTACATTGTATCAATCTATTTGTCCTATGATGTCTCGGCACGTCTCGGTAATCATCAAGTGGTTTATAATCAAATATGGTGCTAGTAAGTAATATAAGTTATTCTAAATAAATAACCTGAAAAATATTTATAGTAATTAAAATCTTGTTTATTATAAAAAAATACACATCATGAATCGCGACTCCATATAAGCTTTACATAGATCTACTGAAACTATTATAATTTTGTTAATTTATCATAATTTTATCGATTATTTACTTCAACTTCTATGAAATATCTAACAGACATTGCTCATTTTATTAACCAAAATTGCACGTTACTTCTATTCATTATTGTTACCAGTAAGATCTTTATCGGAAATGTACTGAAACTTTCTATCATCAGTGAGTATCTATGTCTTGCATCTATTAACAAAAAGGAGTCGAAACGGAAAGTTATGAAGGAATGGACATCAATGAATGCAATATGCTAGGTTAAATATACAAAATTGTAAAAATATGCATCATTTCTGGATATAACACATAGTAATAATAAGTTCATCTGAAATAGTTATGCTGAGCGGAAGATTTATGTTTGTAAGGTTATAATTTACCTATTATAAAATATTGCTCTATAGCAGTTACAAACTACGAGTAGTAAACAATAGATTTTAAATTGTCAGACAAAGGGTTGGGTTTAAACTCATAAATAATGAAATGATTATGCCTTACCGGTGTTAAGCCATGGAGCACTTTACATGGTAACCAAAAAAATAAATTATCGAATTAAACTAAGTTTACCAGAAATAAGTTGGCATTGCCGAAACTAATACCACGCGTAGAAGTACAAGGTAAAATAATATGATGAAAGTAATAAAGGAAAAGAACAACATCCTCCACTTGGCAATTTGTAAGAAAATCCATATTCGATTTAAAAAAAATTGCCCCGCTTTCTATCATTCTAATTTTATAGTTCTTTATTAAATCGATTTAAGAAACCAACCCTTAACGTCGGTACCTACCTTGGGGACAATTCAAGGAATAATTACAACTGCTATTAAAGGGTTCTAAATCGATTTTAACATATATTAATATTCAACAATCTATACGACAAAGTATTATTTAGTAATGCAATGATTCAAGCTTTCTTAAAATATCATAAAAATATTAGATTCGAGAAATTTTCGAGGATATTTTATTCTAGAGGTGTCTTCAACTGACTCAGGTGTGGCTGGTGGGTGTTCCGAGATTACTTGGTATATAACAACAACTGAATTGCGATTGATAAGTAACTCTATATTCATTCCATAATAACCAACATAAGAGAAGGTTAAAAAATTATTTTAATCCCTATATATTTCTTTTTATAACAACCTATACGATAAAGTATTATTTACCAATGCAATGATTTGAAGTTTCTAACCATCACCTACGAATATTGGATTCGAGGAACCTTCGAGTTTTTAAGACTGACTCGACTATGACTAGTGGCTGTTAAGAAGCTAACTAAGAAGAAAACTAACCGTAAATTATGCTAAAATTTTTGGTCAGAATCCAAACAAGTCGTTTCCACAGTAAACCTCTTATTATTTTGGAGTCATAAACAACAAAGCGCTATTACATTACTATAATACGGCTCATTAACAATACCTTATCGCTACCATACACGTTTTAATGATATTTTAAAAGGGGCGTTACTTTGAAAGCAGTAAGTTATTTTATCGAGTGCTATGCTTCAGCGGTGGAGTTAATGTTGACCTGCACGCGATCATGGTGATTAAAATTAATAAAATTAGTTAGTGTACGGAACGCCAATATTTACACTATGAACCTTATTATCTAGGTCACACTTTCAGTAACCCTGTTGAGAAAAATTTTTACTTCGTACGAAATGTTGATGGAATATCATTAAATAATCATTTGAATGAAATAATATTTTAGTTTGCATATCGTTTGCAAAGAATTATCCACAAGACCGTATACTGAGTAATATAGGGTATTTCGGCCTTAGTCAATCACCCTAACACCGGACTCCCCCTTTTTTTTTAGGGATGACCTTCCAGTAAATACAGGCTGATCTACTGATATTTAACTTTATGTTTCTTCACGGGTGTATGCAGATTATTTCACGATGTTTTCATCCACGTAGATGCCTGGTTTATATGTACAGTCAGCAACACATCAAGTTTTACACTTGCAATTCGCTGCTAATGCAAACTACTTAAGAACCGTCTCAAGGTCAACTAAAATCTGGTGTTTAATTGTGTATACAAGTGAAATTTGAAAAAAATATTTAGGACAATAGCGGTTGTAGTTCCGAGGCTCCCGCTTTGAAGGCTAGTGCCAAAGCTACAGCATTGCGAGTAACAGGTCCGTTCACCTCTTGATAAAAATAAAGCAGTAAGTGTTTTATGTTTTGGTTTTTATTAAACAGATATTCAGAAATCGAGATTTTTGTCTATAAATATATTTTATTACTAATTGTCGGTGGCTTCCGAAACATGGATATATATGAGTATTTCATTGATGCTTCGTTCCTATTGGTTGTAGGGTGATGTTATATAAATATCTTTTAACCTTCGTCGATAAATCCATCCATTTATCGACTTTTTTAAAGATTTAGAAAATAAAATTTCTTCCCTTAGTCATGATTACGATACTGTTTACGGCATTAGTGAAGACATGAAGTTTTGATAATAAAAATCACTGCAATTACTAATTTAATGAATATAATTTAATAAATATATAATTTTCAATATTAAATATTCCTAACTTATTTTGGTCATACTTCAAAAGAGTTACATTGAAACTATTAATAAATGATGTCTGAATATACCATGGAACCTACCCTTTCCAACACTTTATCAATAACTCGCTACCGTCCCTTGATATTGCAGAAGCGTTCCGAATGAAGATATCTTGAATATTTTATTTGGGAAGGTAAAGAGGCTGACAAAGAAATTCGAGTTAGAACGCTGCCTATACAAACTTTAGCCGTACTATCGGAACTAGAAAGCTTAGTTTGCTTAAATAACATTTATTGTGCATTAAGAAGTAATTACATAAATAGAAATGATTTAATCTGCAAGCTTGTTCTTATTAAATCAAAACTCAGTTATCAACTATTAAATATTTAGATGATTTTTTAAATCTCTATATATATTTAAAAACTCTATCTAGCTTTATTTAGCTCTGTATTAAATTTGCACATAAAATTAATACTTTTACAGGTGGCATAGTTTTATTTCAGTATTTACAATAAATATATTATTTGAAGAAATAATACTTAATTGAAAATTATGTATGTATTTAAATACTTTATTTTTAATACTTAACCGAAGAGTATAAATATTTCTTTAGATTATATTTTACATCATCCCTACTAATATTATGAACGCGAAAGTTTGTAAGTATGGATTTTTGTTACTATGTCACATTTATACTAATAACTGGACTATAATGAAGCAATATATTAAACGAATATCAATTAAATTTAAAATAAAATAGTAAAAACCCAATAAATCGAGTATAGATAAAAGACCAGTTCAGATAACAAAAAAATAAACATCATAACTATAGTACTTTTTTGGGTATTTTCCTTATAAAAATAATACACCGTAATGAATTGGAATGAACGATTGAATACACAAATGACCTTTGATGTAAAATAGTTGCAGTATAGGTCCCAATATTCAATTTGTATTTAATATGTCAGAAATTAAATTTCTCATATCAGTTCACGCAATGTCAGCAGGAGATCATTCTAATACCGAGAGACTTTTTTTTTGTTCCCCTGAGGAAAATGCATTAAATTGCATACCCCGGCTGTGGCGAGTCGGTGGTTATGTGGAGTTCTCCTTCCCAGAAGGGGGAGGCCTACCCACTATAAACCTCAGGGATGAACTTCCTCAGGCATGTAGGGAGCCCCCGGAAACGCCAAGCGACTCCCGGGAACCCCCAGCTTCCACTCCCTTGCACAGGGGAGCCCTCCTCGGGGAGGCTACGCTACCTCCCCCGATCTTCTCCACCGACGACGCCCCCGGCCACAGAAGGGGCGTGTCCCTCCCGGGTCGCCGTATCCGAGGGCGCGACTTCCTCGCGCCCGTTATCGACCCGCGGCGGCGCCGCAGCTGTGCTAACGAACCCGGCGCCGCCTTCTGCGTGCGGGATCGACCATTTCCCGACCCCGCTCGGCGGCCTCCTTCTGGAGCATCACTGCTTCACAGAAGGAGGCCACAGCCCACCAATCTCCCTCGTCCACCAGCATTGCTGTAATCAATGCCGGCGGAAACAGATCTCGCCCGATCTCTGCGACCAAGACTCGGCGCTTGGAGGCCCACGCGGGGTACACGCCAGCGTGTGCTGGGTCGAGTCGAGGTCGGATATGCAGTGGTGGCAATGTGTCGATCCCTCCCGTCCTATTCGACACAGATACTCATCGAAGCACCCGTGCCCGGTGAGTATCTGAGTTAATCGGTAGGTGACCTCCTCCTTCCCGTGGAGCCAACCTTCGAGGAGTACGGCACCGACGGCCCGCTGGCGCGCGCAGATCCGTAATTCGAGCTGCGCGCGCCAGGCCGCCACAATCCATCGGTGCTACTCCCGCCTAGGCACTTCGTGCGCGGGTTCCGGGGCACTCCCCCCATCGCTCCCCTGGTCGACACGCCGCGACGCATACGTCGCCGCCTACATGTCGGCCAGGATGTCGAATGGGGGGCGTCCCAGAACCGTCGCCGCCTCGTACGAGATGGTACGGTAGCCTCGTACGATCCGTATGGCCATTATCCGCTGCAGGCTCCGTAGCAGAGCTATGCAGCTATGCTATTACTAGGAGGTAGACTCTGTACCAGGGTCGTCTGCATGGGACCTCCGTCTTACCTATCCGCCGCAGCAGTTCGCTTTCTGTCCGGCTGAAGGGTAAGATAGGCATGAAATTACGGGTAGTGCTACACATGTCACAAGTTGGCAACGTACACGGTTCTTATGAGGTTTGCAGATGCTGCGCGTGGAACCACATGTACTATAGGCGACTGTTACCACTACCATCAGGTGGGCAGCCTTGTTTGTCAACTTAAGCAAAAAAAAAAATGCAGCGGGGACTCGCGCAGTCTCGCGACCACATGTTGGCCCCATACATGGCCACGGATCGCACGACGCTCTCGTACAGGCGGCGACTCCGTCCCTCGGTCCTCCGAGATTGGGCAGCAAGTAACGATGCAACGCGCCCGCCACCATTTTGGCTCGGGGGACCAACCGCACGAAGTGCTCCTCGAAGCTCCAGCGGCGATCCAGGGTGAGGCCCAGGTACTTTATGTACAGCCCCACCGGGACCACCGCGTCACCTACCCGGATCCGGCAGCTTGATGGTTCCCGGCGCCTCGGAAGGCCGTGGAACCATAGCGCCTCGGTTTTGTGAGGCGCTATTTCTAAACCCAACACGCACATAACCAAGCTCGGCAAACCTGAGCACCGGCCCAAAGTTGGCCCCAGTCGTCACGACGAGAGTGTCGGTGAGGCTGGTGCGAAGGATCGCGTCGTATGCGAGGTTCCATAGCAGGGGTCTCAACACTGACCCCTGCGGATCGCCGCACTCTCTCGACCCTCCTCGACGTTTCCGTCCCGTCCCGTCCCATCACGCCGATCGTCCTGTCGCGCAGATAGTCCCCGACTACGGCCCGCAGTTAGGGAGGCAGCCCGTGGTGTACAAGCGCCTCCCAAATGGCCTGCCAGGGGTACCGAAGGCGTTGACGATGTCTAACGACACTGCCAAAGCCACACACCCCCCCCCCCCCCCCCGAATACCGTGAGGCTGCCATTCTAAAAAACCTGCGACACTCTATAGAGTAATATTTGTGAGCAAGTCTGTTCGGGTACGTCGCCTTGCGCGGCCAATATCACATCGACATATAGACTCTGCGATTTCTTTTTGTTAATTCAAAAACTAAAAACAAACTAACATATAATTTCCTACAAATTTCCGTCTTGAGTAAGTTGAATTAAGTAATTGTGTGACATGGGCACGAGGTGGATTGTAGAAACAAAATCGTGTTCACGAGCTTGGAGTCTCTGAATGTACCGCATGGGCTTCACAATAGGTAAAATTCGAGAGCGCAAATAATTCGCACAATCTAATTTACATAAATAACGTCTTATTTTATAAAATAATTTTGATTGATAAATACTGCTTAGTGCACATGTAGCTACACGACTCCCAAAAGTATAACTACTATCCGTGGGGCTAGTCAAAGAAGTTGAAATTGTTTCTTCGTTGAACAATATACTGAGGGAGACAACTTTATTAAAAACTAGCTTTTGCCCGCGACTTCGTCCGCGTGGAATAGTGACTTCCGGCAGATTTTTGGTTTTTCCCACATAGATCATGTATAGAGGAATAATTCTTTCATACATATTTTTTGTGTATCTTGAACCGTTTTCGCAGCGCACGCAAAGAAAGCCTTCAAAAATGAATAATTTTCCCCGTTTTTTACACATTTACCGCTCTGTCTTTGCTCCTATTGGTCATAGCGTAATGTTATTTAGCCTATAGCCTTCCTCGATAAATGGACTATCCAACAAAAAAAGAATTATTCAAATCGCACCAGTAGTTTCGGAGATTAGCGCGTTCAAACAAACAAACAAACAAACTCTTCAGCTTTATTATATTATTAGTATAGATATATATATTAAGAGTTTTCTACTATATCAGTATTGCCTTTTACGGCTTCCTAGTTAAGCTTTTTTTTGGTTAATTTTATTGTATTTGATGTATTTATCATTGACCAATGTTTTTGTCATGTCTTAACCATGAGGTGTATGGCCATAAAATAAAGAATAAAAAAATATCCATATACATTAGCCTTGTGTTTGTGCTAATATATAATTTGTTTTTTGATGATTTACACGATGAAGTTCCATTTTTATTAAAATTAATCATTGAAAACATTTTAAAAACATTGGGTTTGTGATAATTTTAAAATAGTTATTGATCACAATTATTTGATTCATTTGAACAGGTTTATTATTAGATTAAAGTGAGCGTGAGGACAATAGTGATAAGAAACCAGTGGTAATGGCCAAGACGAAATTCGCAGGCTCCGTTCTTCCGTCGGGTCTCTGCCTCGAGCGCCAAAATTATTTATTAAAAATACTCGAAGGGAGTAGTAAGATAATTGCTTCCAAGTAATTCGTTTCAAGAGCTTTTCTCTGTACTTATACGTGTACGAGTATTCATCTTACGTATCTATATCAAAATAGTCATCATTCTATATTTTAATTTATTTTTAATAATACAATATTAATTCGAATTTAAAATATACAATCCAATATTCCCCACATATAAATGTTGAGATGTGTATGGAATGTATGGAAAGTATGGAAATGACTACGTTAATATGGGTATTACAAATCAAAATCAGACCCTTGACTAAGCCAGGAAAATGCTGACTAGAAGAACAGGAAGAAATGGTTGGATTCGTATTGATAGCTATTGACCATTACTTCACTAACAGTGAAAACCGCATTATATATATATATATACTATAATTTAAAAACATTTCCATAAATAATACGGATTTCTTATAGCAACGCCTTAGGGAAGAATGATAAATTAAAAAATTAAGAGGATCAAGCCTCATCACTTTGCGTTAATAAGATATCTCCTTGGAATTGATTTGATAATTAAATGATAAATCCCACACCATTCAGAACAGGGTGGACTAATTTGCTCATTCTGTGAATTGGGACGAGGACTAACCGAGGTCTTACCGACGGTTCGTTGAAATTAAAAACTAAATTGAGACGACATAAAGGTTGTTCTAAATCAACCAATGGTATAATTAGACATTGCCATAATCTATACAGCGTTCAAACTTAATTAGATACTTCATGACTTGACGAGTAACGTACTTCGAGTATCTTTAGAAACTTTCCTTTATCCGTAAGATTAAAATAAACACTTGTTTGAGACAGTTCGGATTTCTCGTTTTCGTTTGCAAAGTTTTCTTTTTCATAATATAAGTCCTTGATTATTTGATGAACTCGAGGAATGAAAGTGGATTTATGTGAAAAGCGGAGTGGGATGAACTCTCTACTGACATGATAAACTTAGAAGTTTTAATTATATAAAGTCTTTTGTAATATTTTTTTGGGAATACAGTCTTAGTGATACTGAGATTCGATCGGAACAAATTGCAGTTCTCAAGTTGATATTACTGTTCGATTTCAGTTGCTCATACGCGATTAAACTTTAACTATAAGTGTATTATACATTTATGAAGATGTGAATAAACTACATTTATATAAATTATGTAATATTTTGTTTTTATTGCTACTGTAACTTTAGTGTTCACAAAATCAAACTATATGTTATATGAAATGGTAAGAAGAAAAACACAAAAATGTAATCGATCTATCGAAATCTAATCGAGCATATCATTATATTTATTAATTGGCATACTGTTTGACTTATTTTTATTTAAGATAACAAAATAAGTTGACGGTAACTGTTGACATATTGTGTTGTGCAAACATTAACGAGTACAGATGACGATTTGGATAGCATTCACTCGTACATGGGATTCACTATTTAAAAAGGAAATATTAAGAAAGAAACTTAACACTAACCTAAACTATTTAAAAACTTGTTATTTACAAAGTGGCTATCCAAAATCTAGATTTAAAATTCGTGGTGCCAATAGTTTTAAATAATCTGGCATTTAAAATTATCTTGTGTTGATTACAAAGAAGAACAAAGAGCTGTAATAAAGCTTTTTCATATGGAATGCTTAAAGGTATTAGACTTTTCGAAGAGTAAAAAATGTATAAAGTGAATGTGTCCTTTTATATAACACAGACAATTTTTAACTTGAATTACCGAATTTTAACGCGACCGTACAAGGGTTAAAGATGAATCTCAATCCGGACGTTCGAAAAGCTCGGAAATAATCGAATTTATTCGAATAAACTGATAGTGTGTGGATCTCGAAAGAATGGGCAGATCATATATTGAGTGGAAAAGTGCATATGAAAAAGCTATCTACCCATTAGCTGCCGCACTTGCTTATTCTCAATCAGAAACAAATTGGTATGCAAGACTTTGGGTAGTTTCTTACTTCTTAGTCTCAAGCCTTTTAAGATTAGGAACAGTTCGTCATTTACTAGGTGTGCAGTAAGGACAATAAGACAATGATTCTGCGTCAAATATAAGTGTTACAGCATTTTGGCATGCCTAAACGCAACCCTATTAGTGGTTGGATGATATTAGGTATCTAATTGTTTTTACACGCATTGTATTACAATGCAACAATTTCGTATTGCACTAGAATGCAGATATTCGTAGATGTGGTTTAATTAATAAGCTTTACATACTAATAACACATAAAATGGTAATAAAACTGTGTCCTTAGTACAAAAATTCGAACACAATTTTCAACTCATAAACAATAGGGTACGACGTATTAAGCTTTATTAGTTTGCTACTGCAGAAATTTCACTGTCGAGTCCGAGTCATACTGGAAACGATAATTCGTCATCTAAAGTCATAAAACAGGTTGGTAGAATATTAAAACTTATAATCCAACTCCTACCATTTGATACCGCCATTAAGAGTTATACTGCAAATTGCCACCAAGTAAACGTGCTTAGAATAATGAACATTATTTCAATTAAGCCATCTTAGGCTAGGTATTAATATTTATATAATAGGTAGGTAGGTAGGCTAGGTATAATATTTGATAGTAAAAGCCTAATTAGCCTAACTCTTGCTGGGCCTATAACCAAAGCATTTGAATTAATTCGTTTCGGTATATAAGGGTATGTGTCCATGATATGGATTAAACGAAACGAATTCGAATGCTATTTTGTATAAACCACTATTCCTTTAAGATCGATATATCTAACAAAGGCGGCTGCATGATATTAAGTCACAGTTAGTTAGTTAGTTTGGCTGGGCTCCACCGCACTTAGCCTCATGATTGGGCCATTGTGCGCGATATTAAGGCTCAAACAAAATATCCAAATTAATACAAACGATAAAATAAATTAAATTGAAAATAAAGGTTTTATGGGGACAGCTGTACAGCTGAGCTAAGCTAATGACAGAGACACAATTCCCTCATTGGGTAACGTGACACGACTACATGAGCTACTCGTTGATATACCTAACATCTTTTTTTATCTCGTTTGTATATTATAGGCTACGATAATAAAAAGATAGTAGGTGTTGCTGAATTCTACATCAAAAGAATCATGAGTTATATTTTTTAAAATTACAAGCTTCTAATATATTTTTATCTACTTGCTTAAGTGCATAAAAATACAATAAATAATCAAGGTCTATTAAAGTTATTTGGAGTAACGATCTCTGGACAAAAGTTTCCTATAAGATCAAATATTTTATTTACGATCGAAAGTAGCTTTCGTTTAATTATACGTTTTGTTAATTGCTTCATACCTTCTGTGTGACAATATGGCTCTTCAGTTTAGTGTCCCAGTTCATACAAGAACTGACATTTCAATCTGTACTTGCTTACCTAATTTATCTAGCCTTTCAAATAAAATTTTCTTTCAGACATTTTATTGTTAGATTAATTTATAAACATTTTTATATATTATATATATTTTTATGGAAATTCAGAAAATCTAACCTATGCACAACTTCTCCTTGTACTTTTCAGCCACTGTGACAAATCATTGTTACATAATAGTTATATACCTAAATAATAGTATGAGTATTCATTTCACTGTTTGCTGTGTTAAACTTTACAGGTAAAATAATTTAAATATAATATTTACAGTTGTATTACGGTAGAATGGATAAAATTCTGTTGAGCAGATACGGACTTGGACACAGTTTTCTATGAAATTCTTTTTTTATATAACGATGATATGGTACAAGACCAAAAAATCGAAACAAATATAATATGGCCTTAACGATAAACTCCTAATATGCACCTTCATAGGTTGTCCAAATGAATTTAGGGGGCCCTTGCCTTAATTTCATATGGTCAAATGATATTTATTTATCTTATTTATTAATAAGCTGTCGCTAGCTCATTAGTAATTTTGAAATTAATAGCTTACTATAAATTAATAAAAATTGTATAAAATTAACGTAAAACAAGGGTATAAACCAAAAAGTGTTACCCACAAGACGAAAATCATGTCCGATTCCCACGTAACAATCATTCTATGAAAGTTTGAGACTGTACACTAGAAAAAAAAACAAAGAGTTTCATGCTATTTTATGAATTTAGAAAAAACCTATGATAAAATGAGTAATGAAGAATTGTAGAATACATTATTCGTGTATGAGGTGAGGAGGTGCGGCAACCTGACTCGATCACTAAAATCATTTTATAAAGATTCCAAAGTCTGCGTTAGGATAAATGGGAAAATTTGTCAGACAAGGACGCGTAGCCTCGCCGTGGCTATTCAATCTATTTATAATACATGACTGTATGAAAGTTACGAAAAATAGACCATTGAGAATCTCTTTCTAAGGAAAGTCTGTGACATCCTATGTCTAAATTTTAAGATTGACTGACTCACCATAACCTTTTTATATCGTAATCAAATTACTTAGAAATTTACGCAATATGCAATGGATTTCTTATCAACATGATAATAATCTTTATTTAAGAACATACGTATTAATCACAAGTATTTAATTGTGAACAAAATTGTTGCTTTCTTTCGCAGCAAACTTTCGCATCATTTGATTTCGATCAACATCTTAGAAAGGAACGGTAAAATTTGCTTTCTTTATCTTCTATTTCTTATCTTCTTCTTATTTCTTTTAAGTAATGAACTCACTCCTGTTAGATGCGTGGCGTTAGTATTAGCAATTCTTCATTTGATAGTAATTTACCCTTATTATATCTTTCAAATCAGGTCCTTAAATTTGAGTGACTCTTTGAGAATATAGGTGACACTTAAACATTCTTGAAAATCTAGTTAAGGGATCTTCACACTGACTCCGTTGTGGGATCTCTAAATTTAAAAGAGATTTATTGATGAAAATGGGCATTAAATAACCACGCTGGCTAGATTATGAAATAAACGCCTTATTGAAGCAGCTTATTCATATACTTGTTTAGATTTAAAATGGTTAGGCTTGACAGTGCTGCCTTAAAATATTGTCAAAAGGGCAATTGCTGACGCTATAATAGCAGAGCAATATATTCTGACCACAATTTACTAGATTAGTTAAATTTGGCCTAACTTAGAATAAATATTGTCATTTCCCAATTACGGACCTGTGCTTATGCTAACACTACATAAATAAGATGTCTTGGGTGCATCTACAGATTCGCCTGCACCAACCCCCGTCTCTCAAGCTTGGCAATTTGCACAAATAAACCGTTTCATCTATGTGACACAGCTTTACATCTGTTTGCGGAATGTGCTTTGTATTAGTCGAGAACGGATGGAATTATATTTACTTTAAATTATTTCGTTTCCAAATTATGGGAACGGTTTCTACAATGATATTAATAATATAATTGTGTCATAAACAATAAATATGGATGATTCTTCTCAGTTACTCCATCATTATACCAGTAAGGATAGGATAGGGAGAGTTCAAAGAAAGCTAACTTATTCATGCTTGTTTAAATTTAGCTACAATAAAATATTGTATACTCGTGTTTTCTTTATTACAAATTAAAAGCATTTTAAACAACCAGCGTTTATTGTTTAAGTTCAAATAGAAAAACCCCGTATTTTTTCAAGTAGTTTTTCAAAAGAGTCTTCATTTTCTGGTTCTTGGCGACAACAGCTTATGCTGATGTAAGATGTTTTACTCCATTGACGTAGCTCAAGAGACACATGGCCTGCGGGTTATGCAAAATTACCTCAAACTAGGATCATGCTTATACTCGTACGTTCGAGTCAGAGTTTTCAACACAATTATTTGTTGATGTATTTCAATCCTAACAATCAAGATTACTACGGAGTTACTAACTCCGTAGTATTTTCTGTGATATGAAAGAAATTTCAAATATTTTATCGAAAATCGTAGTACTTAATATTGAGCTTGTTTAATTTCTTTTGTTTTAAGAGTTGATTTAAACTACTATCACATTATTTAATCTATCCGAATATTAAAACTTTTTTTAACCATTTAACTGTATTTATATTTTTATTGTACTAATTATGCTTAGCAAGAATTTAAAAAATTAGATTCTATCAAAGCGTCCCATTCAATAGACTAGTACAATAGGCTAGTAAAATAGTAAATAATATTTTAATAGTATGTTGAAATTAAAAATATAACAAGGAAGTTCAACGAATTTGAATATAGTAATATTACATTAAAGTACTAGGAGTTAAAACATAAAATTGCCGTATTGTATGGACATTTCAAAGAATTTCACTTATTCCATACTAACGTTTTACTTATTTATTAAATAAACAAGAGAGTAAACTGTATGAATATTTTTAAAACACACGTCCACAGGCCTTGAATTAAGTAATAATATAGATTTGAAGGTATGAAAATTAATTATTACCAAGTTCCGAATCATACGAAATTCAACATTTTTCTATATTTTTGTTATGTTTAAAATAACGTAATTCTGAATTTTAATTATAACCGATTCTTATACTGTCAAAAATAATTTAATAATTATATAAAAATTTATATTTTAGATGGCGATTATATTAAAAAGTTATCATATTATTTATATGAGCGAATAAAACGGATATTTCTTAATTAAAGGCCTATTATACATCTTAATAAGAAGAAACCGAAATCATTAGCATTATCTCATCTAATTTTCATGTATATGCATCATATATCTTGCAAAAATTTCGCTACTTCACTTTCTATAAGAGTGTAAATGTCTGCTTATCAACTTACATTCGACAAATGGACTTATCATAAGTAGCGGAAATAGTAGTGGAACTTATCAGAATTTCGGAGTTATGTACCTCTTGAGTGCATTGCATTAAAGTTTAATTGACGTTTTATTTACATATACAGGAATAATTATATTCAGGACTGGACAGGACAGGTATTCAACAGGACTTTAAACAACAATTTCATTTGTATACGATTCACTTACTTCAGCTTTATTACTTCCGTAATATTTGCTATTTATCATTGGTCATTAACTCAAAACTAGACATTTCCATATGTTCCTTTATTAAATCTATTTCTTATTATATTCTAATTTAATATTTTCGATTGGCTATTATTAATTAAGGGTGAAGATTGGTAAATGAATTTAAATGTGCTGTCTCCTCTTATGGTAAATGGATCTGTTATTACTTACGTATTATTTTAACTAATTTACCTAATTTAAAAGAACTTGAAAGATCGTGGTAATGCAACCGCAAAGAATATTTCCCAGTTTAGTACACTACTGTTTCCCATCCGACTTCATATAACTTTACGTATCTTTAGGTTTCTATTAACACTTTTAACTCTTTACGTCTTAATAAGTTATGTGGTGTTTGTTGTTTGCGTCACGATGTAATAATATTTTATGTATTTGTAATATATTTTTGTTTTTTCAGGTATCCGTACATCATACCGAAAATAGTATGGAAACTTTACAGAATTACTTCTTGAGTCGACGTTATAATAGTTGTGGCCTTTTCTGTTCTTTGTATGCCGCATATTTTGACACTCACCAGGAAATCAAACCTATATGGTACTTTTGTTGAGCTACAATCATAAGGTTTAGCAGCAATATCATCAGCATAGCGCAAGTAAAAGAAAAAAATTGTAAAATTAATAGTTACATCAAAAGATTTCTTTTTTGCGATAAAACAAATATTTTTGGCATTCACGGCAGTTCATCCGACTCGCACTTGGCCAAACGTTTTATTTGTGATGGATGGACGTATGACGAAATAATATTTTTTATATTTTTTTACTTCTGCAGTTTGTTTGGTATCTTTTGTAAATTCGGATATTTTTTTTTTGCGTAAGAAGCCTTCAGAGTACTATAATGTTTGACTCTTAGGACATTCACAGAATTAAAGGAAGCGTTCACAAATTTATTTTAAAAACTTTACCGCACAGAATTCAATTAATGCATGCAACTAAGCTGGATAGCCGTCGCTTAAGTAAGTATACGCCATATTCTTGTTCCATTTAGAAATAAGAAATATACCCCAGTATCTCAATAAAAAAGTTATTGATTCGTGCGTGTACCGGTGTCAGAAACCTGGCCATTAGAGAACTATTCTGGAATATTCTATACGTGATTGAATCAGAAATGTTAAAAGTCTCACGTTTATGGTCTCATGATTCATAACCTAACGAATTACGAATCTTAAGTGGCAGTAGGCTGACCAAACAGTAGCAGTACTAATAACTGTTGGAACGCAAAGTCCTCCGAGTGCTAGCAGCGAAGAAACGATTGATGTGGACTTCCTTGGGAATGTTCTGTGACAAGCAGTAAGCGTCTTTGGATTGAAATAATGATCAACGCACAAAGTGAACAAATTCAAACACCTAAATTATTTATTTATAAAGTACAATTTATAAGCTACGTGATATGTTTTAGGCATAATATGATTATAGATAAGTCTATAATCTAATCAAATAACATTACTACTGTCGTAGTTACCACAACAATACATTTTAGCTACAAGTTACTAAACGTAAGATCACAGCTTACTAAGCAGATATGTTAAAGATTTATAGTAAAAACAATTTTTACAATAAAAAACAAAATTACCGAATTCACAAACTACTGAAATCGTCATATAAATATCAAAATTTCTTTAATACTTAACTACATTATTCTTAGCGTAAGTATTTTTGAAATCGCCACTGGAAGTAAGCGTAAGCAAAAAGTCTAACAGACGCCATCTGTCAAACATGTCAAGATTAGACAAATGATTTAACCATTCTTTAGTTGTATTCTGTTTACATCATATTTCCTATATAATTAACGTATTTGGTTTGTGGATAATTAATTTGGGAATACTTAAAAAGTTGGATGAAGTAATGGTACCTTAATAATAGACGTAGATAAAGTAATCGCAATCAACGTAACTTTTTTGATCTTTATTATACATTAATGGCATAATATGCAGTCCAAAAATTTTGGCAACTTCGAAATAAGTTTAAATACAAAATGCGAAAATAATATTCAATGTGAGCTAGCAATGCTTCACCGATAACTTAAGATATCAATAAGACGATTAATGCATGCCCTTGTGATCACATTAGAAAGTTCAGTCCCACGAACTTCACGTGGTGCATCAGTTGTGCTATCGGACTAGAATCAGAAGCTATACTCTGATACTATCGATGCGTCTCGACGTAAGCTCTCTTATGACGGTGGATTAAGTATCAAGCTAATGCGATCAGTATTAGACAACTCGGCTTCTATTCTATCAAATGTATCTTAATAATAAACAGATTGATGGTATTTAAAAGTGGCAAATGACAAGTTGATAGCAGTATAATGTAAATATCATATATGTAGTTATTCTATAGAGACGTCATAGTTCATGACATATCATACCAAGTTGGGACAAACTCACACCATTTGCTCAATAATAAAATATGTTAAGTTGATTGTGCTCTCTTGTCTTATGAACAAAAGGCATATTATTGTCAGATTCAGATATCATTTTTGTTCTAGGGCAAAATGTTTTACGATTCTGAGACTGAATTTTAGGAAGGTTCATTGTGTTTCTTATTCTTAAATGAATATGCGCATACTCAATTAAAAATTTCCGTTAAATCCCTAAAATAACGCTTATACGCGTAATAATAGAATGTAGTAGAATATAAAAAATACAGTATATATAAATATAAAAAATAAAAAGATTGTACCAAGTTGGTTTAAAGATTAAAGAGTAAATAGTTCCCGAACCCGACAAACATAAGTTCTAGAAACACTCTGATCTTATGCGTTGGATTGCCCCTTGACCATTCTACACCGAGGTGTGACGTTATTCGTTCTTCAGTCGAATCGAAGTCGAAAAATAATCGAAAATAAACTTTTCTATGAAAACATTGTACAACGGCTCTAGGTAACATCATTTTATATTTTTTTCATTTTAAATTGACACGACTTCTATTATTTTTTATACATCAAAAGGTAAGTAGGCAAAAATGATTGTAAACTCACTGTAGAGTCACTATCTAATGAACTAGATCGATAGATTAAATAACTAGATCGAGAAATCTAACGTAGCGCTTGACGCGTCGTATACTGCTGGCTCCGATAACCATCTTTCTGATTTAGTGTTTTCATATAAATTTAAGAATCATATCACATCATAATACGTTGCATACACCAGCTCAGTATATTTCTACCTTTAATAATTGACCTCGACATTTTTGTATAATAATAATAATTGAACGAGATTGATGGGGATTTTCTTGTGAACACGCTATTGTATTTATTGCTTAGCCGAGAAAATAAATCATATACTACCTGTAAATATATAAACATATTATCAGTTAATGCGTTTATTAAGCATTAAAATCGGGTTAATATTGAAATTAATAGGTAAAATGGTACTACCTATTTCTATTACAAAATTGGTCGATCGAAATGTCTAAAAATGTTAATATTATTTTTATATATTGTAACGTTTATCCGTTTTTTTAGTAGGTAAATAGTTTAGTATGTAAAGTAGATAGTTATAAATAAATATCAAGTTTGATGGAATTCATTTAATTGAGCCTTCTTATAAAAATACAGTAGGTAGAAGTTTAATAAAATCTAAGTAGGGTCGTGGGTTTATTTGGGGCTGTGCACACTATGAACCGCCTTTAGAGTACCACTTAACTGGCCACGCGAGAAGTAGTAGCCCGCAGTCTAGGTGGTGGTGGTCACGTGGGACAGGTCCAGGTTAGTGCTAGATCAGCATAGAGCACCGGTAACAGCCTAGTCCAGAACTTGATCTCCGATCGGGGATATCACGCACTAATAATTATTCAAATAACTTTTATTCTAAAAGTTCTTGATTTTAAAATAACTTTAATCCGTAGAAGATAAAATAAAATATTGATATTAATAATTTTTCAACTCCAGCAAGCAAGTAGTAATCGTCTTGATGTATGGCCGGCGAATGTTAGCTCCTTCGCTCCTACGTTCTCAGTTCTCAGGTACATCGTCGTTCGGTCAGCCCGTAATGAGTCATGTATCCATGTATAACCATTCCAATACCCAACAATCTGGGTATTTAGAATAACCACCGTTACAATATTTAGACTGCATGTAATGAAGGCTCGCTACATGTTAGTATCGGTACCACACAACCAGGTACAAAGACCTAACTTATGAGGCTTTACCGACAATGCACTTAGCTTCAAGCGAAAAATCCTTCATTGTTCTCTGACAAATTACTTGCACAGCATAATGTATAAAGAGAAGCCCGACTGAAATATTGCTCGGGTTGATCTTGACCCGAAGCTTTTCAATGAATAACTTATTGCTTTAGCTGAGCGCTCGAACTGATAAATAGTTAAATTGCAATTGTCTTGTAATATAGTTATATGCTTAGCATATTTTGTTTTTTTATATTATTAATTATATTAATATGTTTATGTTAAGCCATACATATAGTGTATATTTCTTATATTCTTAACAGCCCGATAATGCACAATCAATTTTGATTTCTGCACGTGCTGCACTTAATAGTTACGCAGTTTTAATTTAGTTTCCAAAATGTTTAAATTCATAGAATGAATTCCCCCTAGATTATACTTATTTAGTTATTAAATTTCTACCAAAAACCAGATTAAAGGTAAACTTACAGTAATTCCTCTCATCTCTTTTAAACTAATGAATTTTAATGTTACCATTTGAATATATTTTACTGATATCATTTCATTTTTAATATTATTTATTATAAACTAAATTACATTAGTTCTAACTTACTAGAACAGAATTACTTTTGTATCTAAAAATCAAACCATACGGATAATCCAAATGTATTCCGTGCTTTTAAAAAAACCAATGCATAGCTAGGACTTAACAAACCGTTTGTAATATACTAACTGAGTCGTCTATGAATTGTCAAAAGATGGCGAGCAAACAGGGAGAGAAGAGAGTGATTGATGCTGAAGCATCATAAGGGCCACTTGATCACAATTGTTAGGCACTGCTCGTGATTAAAAAAAAACTAACGAAAATTAAAAGTTTTTGTAAGTTTATACACATAATTAATAGTGTTGATAAATAAACTTTGAAATACAAAATACAAAGTTTGATAGCTTTTTGCCAACTTATATTTAGTGATCTCTCTTAGTAAAAAACCGGCTAAGTGCGTGTCGGACTCACGCACAAAGGGTTCCCCAAACGTATGTGTTTGAAGAAAAAAAAAATTTTGAGCTTCAGTTCTAAGTATGGGGAGCCCCCAATATTTTTTTTTTTTGCATCAAAATACTAATGCGGTATACAGAATACATCTACCTACCAAGTTTCAACAGTATAGCTCTTATAGTTTCGGAAAAAAATGGCTGTGACATACGGACGGACAGACGGACAGACAGACATGACGAATCTATAAGGGTTCCGTGTTTTGACTAGTGTTAAAATTACATAAAATAATTGTACAAAAAATATACTTTTAATATATGATTACGATAAACGCGATTAGACTGAAACGAGATGATAAACATAAAATAGATCTAATTTCATAGCTAAGATTCCAGAGAAATTATACCGGTAAAAATATGAAAATTTTAATCATGCATTATGGTAGATAGATTTATGAAAGAATTATTCACAAAAATCGTATATATTATGACAAATATAAATAACTATATTTAATAAAACGTTGAAATATCTATTGTATAAGATATTTACAATATTTTAATATAAAATAAACCCATGAATGCAATAACATGAGTAAAATATTCAATTTAGAACATTATTTCTATACTTAATACCACAATTAGGTACAAAAACAGTTATAACCTAATTCCAGATTCACTATCGAAACATTCGGAATTGTTTTACAATAATTATTAACGTATTGAATTGTTATGTAGCAGAAATAGGTTGATGGCCTTTAAATTAAATGTATTATTGGCATTTTAAATATCAGTTTCATTAAAAGCTGATACCGACAAAACTCAGTAGCGTGAAGACTAAAGACGTCTACGATAAATATGAACCACAAGTAATAAAGCTTGATTGATGGGAAATTGGACGTAATCATGGAGTCGTTATTAAAGCAGTCATTATTGCGAAGTAGAACATGTTTAAGATTACCATCAGTCCCGTTCATAATATTAAGTAATTTACAAAGATGCAGTCAATGTATTCCTTCGCTATAACAGGTTAATGGTTCTATTAATAATCCAAATAAATATGTATCATTGTAGTTGTAGAGTTATACAATTATATTGAAATATTAACCCAAGGTTGAATTCCACTGCGAATAAGTTAATTCAAACTAATCTAGTATTATGTACTTAAGTGTATGAGTCTGTGTATGTATATGGAATATCATCTACATTATTATTTATCGTTCTTAAAATATTAAGCTGTGAAAATATTAATGCACATAAATAAATTTTGCGATTCGTGTTTTTTTCCATAAAGATTCAATACATTTTTCATACCTCTCAATAAATCTACAAGTGAGTAAGCAGAATGATATAATATTTTTTATGATATAACTTGTTATTGCACAAAATAACTGTAGCATTACGAATCGAACGTGTACCGGCGCGGCTGCGGCGAGATCACTCATGCGCTGATTTCTCTCACTTACCGAGACACTTACAGTAATAAATGACTTTACCAGATGACTTTACCTGCCCACTCGAACTCTTACATCGAATGCGGCTAAAATCAAACAGTTTGATTTGTTGAAGTTAATTATAACAGTATTATTACATTCGAAAATTTAAATAGATATCATATACAGAATCATAAGATAGCTGTATCACATGTTTAATATTAACATAAGTGAAGTAAATGATTCTTTCTTTGCCAAGCTCCACGCGGAATTCTGTCACTAAATACAAAAACGAGTCAATAGAAACAATTTGTTATTCTAAAAAATTACTGTCAAACTTTGTAGATTATTTATATTATTATATATAATATATATACATCTTCGCTCGCTTCTTAATAATGCGGAAAATAATTAGTACAATAGATAAACCCAAGAATTTTTTTGTCGTACCACATCTCGAAATTTTCGTAAAGTTTCGTAACTAATACGCTTATAACTTAACAATTATACACCGCATTACATCTGACGGGATTTAAATAAATCTCATCTGCTCGCTTTTTACCCTGCCAACTAACAAACGAGGCTCTAGCCTCCCCTCCTCCCCGCACTGAGCCAGCGTGGTGAGAGACAACCCAAAAAATTCCAAGGTGATTTCTATACAAGAAAAGCCCCATATGCCCGGCGGTACCGGATGCCTTACCAATAGCAACAGACGTTGGCATGGTGCTGGAATCTCCGGGTGGCGGACACCTATCATCGAACAACTGTGATCTTACTGAACCTATAACGTGCGCACATTGCGAACCGAGGAGAAGTTTTTGGAAGTCTAAAAAGAATTGAACAGCATTCTCTGGAGTATTGTAGGAATATTTGGATACCATAGAGAAGGTAAGAATACGATAGTACTGAAATCCGGCAATCTGGTCTATTTACGGGAGAGCCAAAATCTGCGTTAAGGTCTTGTCAGGTTCATTGTCCACAAGTCTGTTGTGAACAACGTTGTACAAATCTGAAGTGTGTCGAATAGGATGGCGTACCTATTACTCTGAATCACCAAACAGTATTCCTTAAAGGTCTTTCAGGTTTACGCCTCAATCTCGACCAGCCCCGGCGAAGAAGTGAAATAAGTCTTGCCTTAACACGAATGAAATGTAGCATGTATACTAAAACCATTGATAAAGATTAGGTACACTTTGTATTGAGTTAATATTTATAATTCTTAGTCTTAATAGTTTTAAATTGTTATGTTGCATTTTCGTCGTTTATAACATTTTTGTCTATTCACAGAGCACAATTATATTTTGAACGCATATGGGGCAAGTTGGATCTATTATTGAGTGAAAAGAGCGGGGATATAATTAAGGTATCAGTAGGTGAAACTCTGCTAGTACCTGAGGATGAAATAGAACAGCGCTTGTAGTCTTTATTTAGTGCCGTGCAAGCGCGACGTATAAATTGCATGCAGGAAAACATCGTAAGAGGTCGTTAACAATTTTGAAATTACGTCAATGATAAAAAAAAGTCACGAAGGACATCTCTTGGTTTTTTAACAAATGGAGCGTTAAAAATCTCAGGTCAAGCTGCTTCAATAAATTTTTAAAACATTTCAGGTCAGCGTTGTAAAATTCCATCCCATTCTTTGACCCTCTTGACTGACCGCGCATGCTGCCTACTCAACTGCTTATGCATCTTGGGTTTCAATACCTTAGACTAAAGTTTTTTATCCGTACGTGTTGCTATTTATGACGTATGACGCTGAAACATGGCCACTTAAAAGTGCTTATAAGGAGGCTCAAATTCACACAAAGGACAATGGACATGGTTATGCTGTGAGTTTCGTAATGGTATAAGAAATGATGAAATCTGCAGAAGAACCGGAAGAACCTAAATAGTTCAAAAAATTTCGAAACTTGGGTGATAATGGGCAGGGCACATTGCTCTCAAGACTAACGACCTTTGGGTGGAAAGTACCTCGAGTACCAAGCATTAACCGACATCACAGTATTGGCAGGGCTCCCTCAAGACAAACAATTTTAGGAATATGGCAATAAAACGTTGGAAGCTGACAATGCAGGACCGACTGATGTACGGATTCTTGAAAAAGGCCAATGGCCAATAGTGGGCGTCTATTAGCTGAAATGATGAATATGTAAAAATGAGTATTAAATATAATTCTTAACCTTAAATGTTTCATATAAATTAACGCAATTTTGAACAAAGTTAATCAGTTGTCTCTGAGAAATATATGATTTTACAGTTAGATAGCAGATTACAAACGTATTGAAGAATATTGTCGTAAACGAAACCTGCGTTGTGAAACTCTCTGGTAAAAATTACGAACCCATAAAGCGATATGCAGATTTATCGCCGCCAACAAAAACATCTGTCGACGATCAAATCCCGATTTATTTACTTACTCATTGCAATTCTTTCGTATTTTAAGTCTAAAGTTTCTGACTATTTTTAAGTTTCATAAATCTTAGATATGATATGATATGATATAGTAACATAAACTGATTCCATGCTTTGAAAATTAGAAATAAAATATTACAATACTAATATAATATATGCTAGTTACTCTAAACCTTGATCGGAACAAGGCGCAAAAACGAATAATGAACAGGGTAGCAGAGATGTGTGTACATTTTTTTAGAAAGATTGAATAGGGTTGTATATTTCCAATAAAATTATAAACAAGTTATGAACAGTCTACTTCACTCAACAATGACGTTGGTTCGATCATTCGTTCAATAATGAGAATTAAACCAGAAAGTTCAGCAATTTACGGTGCTACTTTATTTATTACGAAAAACTTTCTGCAAACCCTGACTATGGTTTTTATTACAACTTATTTCAAATACGAATAAGTTTATCTGGTTGCCATTTTTACAACAACTTTACTTCACATTGCGCAACTTATGTGGATTTTATAATTTACAGCTTCTGATTTTACAATACTTATCAATATATTGTTAAGCAAAATTTAGATTTACTGAGTAGAATTTTTCATGATTAGTCTATCCTCGAGCCCATCAAGCATATGCTGTAGAAGACAATGTCGACGTATATAGAAAAACGCAGTGTTGGTAGGCCTTTCACAAAGTGGGCGATTTGATGGAGGCGATAGACGTTAGCTGTGCATAACTGGTCGTTCTGAACAGCTTCGGGAGAGGTCTATATCGACTCAAATAATGTCGATGGTGCCTTATTCATTTAACAGTATTAATGGATGGGTAGTATGTGAGAAGTTACTAAGATTAGAAAAAGATTTTTATCTACTTTATTATATAGGATAGAATGATTTTTCACAATTTTTAGATTGCGCATTTCGTATCTTTTATTCTGTTGATACTTATACGAATTAAAAATATTAATTTACTGCAAACTCTACATATAAATATTTCAATTTAATAGATTTTTACTGCAAAACAACACAAAACGGTTATTGATATAAATCGATCTAAATTTTTTCTTAAATTTTTATATAAACCTACAAATATTTGTAAAAAATGTGAGCATATATCCAAACAATCTTTATTGGTATATTCATTGCCAGGTTAGAAGGGAGTTGGGCCGCCCATTCAAGGCGGCCCGCGATCGGCTCCGCGGGCGCCGGGCTCCGTTGCTAATACCATGGCCCCCGACCTCCTCGACCGGGTCGTGACCGGCCTGTTCCCCCCCACCTCGGAGGTCACTCCTCCGGGCATGAGCCCGGAGTGCGGCGGGGAGGCATCGGCGGATCCTCCTCCTCCTCCAGTCGGAGTTGAGGAGTTTGAGGACGCTGCAGCGCCGGTCAAGAGCAAGAGAACGCCTGGCCCTGACGGAGTCCCCGCTGCCAAATAAATTGTCACTATCCTAAAGGCTAGAAAATATGGAATATTAAAATTAATTTATGAAAAGCGCGAAACGCAAATTGCACAAGCAATTAAACATAAAGGTTTCACTTCATAGTCAAAGTGTGACAAACATGTACATATTTATGCATTTCTATATCTTTTACGGTAACAAAATCATTTTTCATGTTAACTTCACGGCGACACAATTCTTTTGGTCGATAGAACCGAGAGTCAAACTCCGGACTTCCTCAGTAGCCGGAATAATAAAACGTACTACATCGTGGGATTGTATAATAAATCATAAAAAGGCCGGAAATTCCCCTCTTGGGAATCGCTAACTGGAAAACCTTATGTTTTTATCGTGAAACCGAAAGTATTCTCAATTGGTTATGTATTTTTAACTTTTTTCTACTTAAGTATTGATTCTCTTTTAATTTAATACTTGGTAACATGTTAATAAATACGAGTTTATGTGAATTACAGTTTGTAGTCAACTATCAAAGACTGTGAATCTATGACATCGTGATCTACATATCGAATACTGGCATATCGAATACAATACGAGTAGTAGAACTTCATCAGTATCTAAATCAATTAAAGTATCAGGGAGAAATATTAATTATCAAAATTGATATAATAAACTGATTGTATTTAGGCGTAGATACTGTCATACAGTGCAAGTTTTCACCTAACAACCTTTTATAATTGATGATGATGTTATTTATTTTCGTATTGAAATACTAGTCAAAATCATCATTATAGTATATTTTTTGTAAAAATCTTGGTGTTGATAGTGTGGTGCGACAATATTATCACTAGACTCGTGCACTGTAATTATTATCTTTATCATCATCATCTTCGTCAATAATATAAAATTTATAAAAATTTTAAAGCATTAATTTATTAAATGGTTTAAATTCTTCTAAAATTCTACTGTCGCTTATGCAATAAATGTAACTTTTATGGTTAAAAACTACAATATTTGCAGGAACCAGAAAAAATATTGTAATAACCTCTCCTATCATGCAAGTAAACCGATTTTGTTCTTAACAACAATATACATAATTTAAATTGACTCTATATTAAAGTAACATACAACTCAAAAATTTTAAACTCAAACACAACAACCGAATCAGTAGTATAAATGAAATGAATTAATATAGATCAGTATCAACAACACATAAAATAATTTAATCAGTCTACTAAGTGACTGTGCTAGCATTACAATAATAGTTGCACGGCTGTTTATCTGGGTGGTGACTTTGCTGGGTGTCCCAAATGACATAGGTAAAATCTAAACTGAGTGTACTATTTATCATTCACATTTATATAGCTTTCGTGACAAAAAAAAGTGTATTTGGGACTTGGCAATACTTGTATGTGTTTTAATTTTTGTATTATGGATCATAAATGAAATATATTTTGTTGAATATGCGGTGTGGGTGTAATATCATTTAATGTAATTTCAACAGATGGAATAAAAAAAAGAGAAATTATAAGCATTAATAGAACTACATTAAATATTGAACGTATATAACTTAATCAAGATCTAACAGTATGTACATTTTGGGTAAACTTATAATCCTTAACTCAGTCCAGTGTGATCAAAACCTACAATTTCACTACTATCATTAGAAATGCTTTTATGCTTCATCTGTATTCTTCTCAAGTATATTAACTTCAAGTGATTAATTTTCATTTTTGAATGTTTATAACTGAATCATATACACTGAAGGCAGAATTTGAGTCGTCTACTTAGGCACCACCGTCTTAAGTATTTCTTGCGTACTATGATTGCTGTTTTTGGATTTGAACGATTGCGACGGTAAAAGAGAGGTACTGAATTTATTCACTACAGTTCAAATATCACCAGTTTTTAATTTTAGTTAGCAGCATAAACTGCAGCTCATTGTAGACGCTGCTTATTTATTGCGATTCTCACAATAACTACGTGTACTATCGGTGACTAAGCAGCTTACTTTCAGCTACTATACCATAAGCTTATTTAGACGTATACAAAAAAGAAATCATCGGTTACAAAGAAACCAAAATTAATAACAGATAGGTAGAGTTAAATGTGCGTAAGTGTGTTCCAGAATCTGGCCAAGGCTTAGTTTTAGTCCTAACAGAGCAAATCACTGATTTAAGTGGAATACATAAATGTATTTTATTAAGATGATTCTATAAGCCAATGCAAGGTAAAATAAATTATAAAGTTTTAAAGAAGTAATGTATAATTCAATGCATAATTTATCAAATCAAGAGCCGTCATAACTGGTATTTCGTCGGATACTAAGAGTGTTGGCTACATTTTCTTTCATTCACTAAAAAAAGATCCATTTGGTATAATAAAAATAAAATAAATAATAATGAAAATATTCCAGTAAAGATCTTAGATAATCTACTAGAGAAAATTCAAACATTACGGAAATAGTAAATCAAAGCGTTAAATCCCTTGCACGTGTGCGACTTAATTCGTAGTTTCCCAATAAAACTTAACCAATACTTCACCGTCTTTGGAATAAGTAAATGTAAGTAGGTAAAGCTACTTTTGACGAGATTTGGGGAACACAAATTCTCTATACTTCTTTTTTTGTGTTAACTTTATATACTCTAGAAAAAATGAATAAGGGTGAAAATTAAACAAATTTTGAATAGTAGTCATGACAAGCATTATCAATCAATGTGTTTTTTTATTTTAACAATAACGATTTTTATCAATTTACCTGCTGGTAAGGCTTACTAGGTAACCCGCCGCTCATAAACACCCGTAACACCAGAAGTCATAATTTAGTTGTCGGCATTTTAAATTGTTGTATACTCTTTCTTAAGTTTTAGACACCGCATGTGTTCGAATATATCACAGATGACTACTATCTATACTATTTATTCCACAGTTTGGTAGTTGGAGGTAAAAAAGTTCTAGAAAACCATACAATTTTGAGCTGCCAAAAGTCGAGATAGTGAGTAAGGTTGAATGGTTTGTCACGAGTGGCATGAATCAATAACAATTCCACAAACAGAGCACTTCCCATAATAAATAGAAGAATACATAACAAGGAAGAATACTATATCTGTACGTAACGCCAAAGAATCAAGCCAATTCGAAATGTCCTGGCAGTCACGATTCATGTCGCTTTCCGTTGCAATTAGTCTAGAGGTAGAAGTTGGTACTGGTGAGCCCCTGCCAATAGGATGATTCCATATGTAGTCGAACTTGCGCCTTATAAAGTTACAGGCGATATGCCAATGCAAAATACCGATTCAATATATTGGGCAGACCAAACTTCTTTGAAGCTAAGTTAGCGTAACCGACGGATTGTTCACGAAACTGCACTTCTGTCAACATAATAACGACGTAAATACCAAAATTTGCGATACTGGCTGAGGGGAGGAGTATTTTTATATTCACGTTTGTCATTTCTTTTAATGTTTTTTTATAATCTTATTGAATGTAGATTTCTTAAGGATACCCTTAAAATGTAGATAACTCCTTAAAATGTAGATAAATATTAAGACGGATTCCTTAATCTTGGTTATTCTAATTAAATAAAGCAATAGTATCAATATCGAGAAATATTTCAAACAACAATATAAAAGACCACTCTTTATTCGTTATGACTAGTAAAAAATGCAATAGTGTGGCAGGTTTTTAGTTCATGAACGAAGCAAATTATAGGATTTGGAGCTGACATTATCGCATGCGAACTACGAGAGCTGCAGTAGTGGTATCAATGAGTAGCGGTACGGGGCTTTACAGTCTTGGGTGATATACGTTTACTATACGTTTATCTGATACTCCTACGGTGTAAACAATATCGTGCGCTAACCTAACCTGCATATACCAATCTTCAAAGAAACTTAGGTCAATCAACCCACATAACCTAGGCCAGCATACTTCTTGATTAAGGCCTAAACATCACCATGTCCCTCGGTAGAGACATTTAAATGAACTGAAGATGAACATTCCTGCCCAAATAAGAACGTCGTAATTATCATCAGCAGTTCGCAAGGCCTTCACTGAAGAGTTTGAGAAAAAAAAACGAATATATAATATTAATAGCAGTCTATTTGACATCTTTGAACCTGATCATTTTTCAGATTCTTGATATTCAAAATTCCACACAGTGTATAATCACAAGTAAGTTCAAAATAAAACTATAGAAACATTCAACACACTCAGCTGTACCGAAAGGAGACTTTATATTCTGTATTGATGCCATGAAACAGCAATATTCCTATTAGTGTTACTGTTCGAAGGTAAGATAATATAGGTAAACAGTGAAATTATTCGCTACCGTGACTTTATATGGCAACTTGGCAACATACACTGTAGTTCTTCTGGAGAGTTACGAATTTGATGCTGACTGATAAGAGCCACGTATGATCTGATGAAGTTTTTACTCTTCTTATTGACAGTGATTAACCATAGACTACTAATTCAACTTCATACACAACTTTACACGCTACAATAGACATCCCTGTTCAATATTATGGCGCAGTAATCCCTTTGAACCCATTATTAAGAACCTGTGTTTGTTTATTAGCAGTTTTTTGTCTTGGAACACCCATATTAATAACATAAGTAGCAATGTAAGAGGTTCTCTGCGATCATTTTACAGACTCAAAAATCTTTCTTCCTTGTACCAAAGCTCTCCTAGTCCAATCCTCGATTCTCATAATGACTGATTACGCTGATCTATGGTGTTCCGATTTAAACAAAGACGTTCTCAATAAATTAGATCGATTACTTACCTTGTATATGTTTTATTATCGGTCTGCGTAAATATGATCAGATTTACATGTTTTGCAAAAAATTTCAATGGCTACCTATTCACCAGCGAAGAAACTTATGACTTGTTTCTCAACTTTCTAGTATAATTTATGATCCAAATCCTTTCAAATATTTAGATAAAGACGCCACTAAGCGTCATCACTAGATGACCATAGGCTCAACCTACGTTCCACTGCCTCAATTACTTTCGAAACTCCATTGCATCGATCTCAGTCTTATTCACGCTTTCCACCACTGTCTTATGGTATAAGCTACGTAATAGTTTAAGCTTAGTCAGGTGCTAAGGCTTTATTCAAAAAACTATTACGAAAACATTTTTCTGAATCCGTCTAAAATTGGTATAACAAAGGCAATTTTAGTATATAATACGTAAACATTATACGAAAAGATATAATAAATAACATCAACAAAGTTGCCATTTGTAAATATTTTCGCTGGTTATATTTATATATATATGAATATTATATGTATTAAAGCAAATCAACCAAAATAAACCTCGCAATGTACGTAACACTGTTTTTTCTTTTTCTTAGTAAAAATAAATCCTTTTTTGTTATCCATCAAACATTGGGTTGTCGTTAAAAATGTATGCAGACTCCCCGCATGGGTGCTGGCCTCCACAAACTCAGTAAAGTAGGTTTGGCAACTTTCTTCTTCCAATAAAACTTGCCCTATGTAATCTCAGACACGAAGCGTGTCCTGATGATATGTACGAGATATGTTGAATACTTAAACAGATATGAGATAATAAATTTATAACGTTTGTAAATTCTGTAACCAATTTATAATTATCTTCTTTGATAACTTTTCTCTAATTTATAAATATAACTTAACCAGTTGAAATCAATTGAATATGATTTAAATACGTAGTATTAAATAATATTATAATAATTTCATATATAATCGACGAAGCACGATTTTAATATATTTAAAATTTTAACATACTTAAAATAGCGTTTATATGTAATAAATAAATTCACTACAAAACTACTTTATTAAAATTTATAGTGTCATTCTAAACTGTTTGGAACTGTTTTTTATTTATTACACCTTCATTTAATTGGAATACAATGACAAACAATAATTATTAAGTTAAAGTAAGACGTAATTTAATGTAAATTTATAAAATTTACTGTAGCAATATTTTCCCGTCTACATTACTTATGTTGATCGATATCAGTAGTATTTTTCCAATGCTAATAATTACGATAGGCAAGAATTATTCTTCTGTATGCAGTATAAATATATCTACATGCTCAAGTCCCAAGAGAAAATTAGGTATACATATATATTAATGATATGATCTTGTTGGTTATCTGATCGCAGACATCTATTCAGATGTCAGAATAGGATATGGTCTTTAGCAAGTGCATATTCCATATCAATCCACAGACAATGGTGTGGTCTGCAGGTTCAACATTCTTACTTATAAACGGATTAGTATTTCGGATCGTATCGAATCTTTTAATTTAAGCCAACATGGGTATACAAATGTGTAAAACCCAATGCGTAGTAAAACCGGGCTTACAGTAATGAAGGTAATAGGGGTTATGTAAAAATAGTATAGTAACTTATTGATTCAACTAGTAAAACTCGCGTTACCAATCCAATAATCCAATTCACAAACGCTCTGAACAGTATCTTCGCGCCATGTTCTATATCTAAAAAATAATTAGGATTATATTACTGGGTTCTCCCATGAGATGGATGAACAGAAATACAATAAAATTATCATTAGAAACATTGAACATAAAGTTAATTGGTCCGTTACATTTCAAAGTCACTGCCACGCATGACCGTATTCGTGAATGATATAGCAGTTTTGTTTAATTAAATTTATCGCAATCCTTCCAGTTTGCTCGTCCAATCTAACTTTTTAATTGCCTATAAAACCTTAGCCAATTTAGACAATCACGCCTGTTTAGATCATTTAATAAAGCTTCACTAAGTAAATTATTATTTTGTAAATTTTTCTATTTACTTCATACGTAGTCTGATATGTGTATAAAGGTTAAAATATAATCTGTGAGGTGACGGATTAAGAATTCAGGTATCACAACTGGAACAGGATCAACCACAGCATAAGCCCATTACCGTTGAGAGTTGTAACCAAGAAGCTTGAAGAGACCCAGTACCGGCAGACTCCGTAGAATGAAGATTAGGCAAATGAATAGTTTTATTATCCAGTGCTACTGAGCGAGTACCTGGAACCAATAACTTGATCATTTATAGTGAATTATTAATAATGTCCACAGCAACCGCAATTTTACGGCAAGATGATAGATTTCATACAGCTCATGACAGTGTTGTGACTATCGCCTGACACTAAGTGTTAATTCTTCAGCATTAAGAGATAGTAGTGTATTGAATTGCATACAAAATTTTGTTACATTTATTTATTACAATCATTATTGCATAATATAAATATAAGTAAAGTTCAAAAGGCAACAAGGCGTTCTTTACCAGTCAACCTGGTGGCTAATTACAAACAACTGTGTTTGATGCAGATAAAGATATTAGAAATTAATATTAGAAACTACGCCGTGCGTGTCTTTATTTGTTTTGTAAAACAATCAAATATTTAAACAGTATAACTTAAGAATAGGTTTTCAGATAGTGCTCACGATATAAATTTAAGTGCTATAAACTTTGTTACAAAGAAAAATCTGTTTTATTTTCTATTACGTACAAATATTACTTTATATTACGAAAGTAATGGTTTTTGAAAGAGAAGAATGTATGACAAACTGTGATATTATGATTGAGGGATAAAAAGTAGAACAAGTGAAAGAATTTGTATATTTGGGTTCACAGTTTACGAGAGATGGCAAGTGTGATGGTGATATTATAAGAAGAGTTTTGAAAGAGATTCAAGTAAATAGGGCACTTCATAACTTCATGAATAGCCAGAACGTATCACAAAGAGCACGACTGGCTGTGAATGGAGGCGTGGTGATCCCCGCATTGATGTATGGTAGTGAATGTTGGGTGTGACAGAAGAAACATGAAAGTAAGATTAATGCTGTGGAGATGAGAAGCTTGAGAAATTCAAGTAAATGGGGCACTTCATAACTTCATGAATAGCCAGAACGTATCACAAAGAGCACGACTGGCTGTGAATGGAGGCGTGGTGATCCCCGCATTGATGTATGGTAGTGAATGTTGGGTGTGGCAGAAGAAACATGAAAGTAGGATTAATGCTGTGGAGATGAGAAGCTTGAGAAGTATAATTGGAGTGAATCTGAAGGACAAAGTCAGGAACAGGAGGAAGTGATAAGGGAGCGATGCGTCGTAGTTGAAGATGTAGTGACAAAGATAGAGAAAGGGATGCTTAGATGGGTCGGCCATGTTGAAAGAATGAATATTAACGAAAGAGATACACAAGGTAAGTATGATAGAATGAATTGGTGCAGGTCGACCTAGGCGGACATATCTCGATCAAATCGAAGATGTCCTAAAGAAAGGCCGGGTCAAGAGTAACAACCGACGAGCATGCATGAAGACGCTCTTGAAAGCGAAGGAAGCAAGAGAAGTGTGCCAGGATCGTAGCAAGTGGAGAGAGGTGGTCTCTGCCTACCCCATTGGGAACAAGGCGTGAAATATTTGTATGTATTACTTTGATGTGTGTTAGTTTAAATATTATTAATATACGAAGCTTGAATATTTTTAATTAGCTTCAATGCTTTCTGCCGAGTCCAGTTATCAATGGAAGCAAGCACTCATTCTATGGGAGCATACTGCTAATATTATGGATTGTTTTAGGGACTTCAAATTATTGTAACATTGGAATCAATTAACATATAGTCTCTCAAACTGCCTACAAATCATAATCCAGCAAATTAAGATTAAGACTATATGACGGCTTGTCTTCAACTCCAATGAAGCCCGAAACGTTTGTTTCCAACCAAGTATGAGTGGATCAAGCTTTAACGCCTGGTGTTGAAACAGTTGGAACATGGTGTTGATAAGAGACTTAACTATATATTCTCAAGAATGATATCACACGTGTATCGATATTTGGATATTTTTTTTACAAAAATAAAACTCTGTTATTCATTCATAGCTTACGAGCACCCACCACCCATCACACCACTGAAATCAGATATTGTCGATGTTGTACTCTGTTGACAAATTGTAAAGCTTATATTTAGCATAAGCACGATAATTCTTTTTGCTTATATATTTCTTCATTGTAAATAAAATCTGGAACCCCACCCCGCGCACTATTGAAGAGTTGTTTCAATTTTAGAACCCTATTTTACCAGTAATTACCGGTACAACTTTTATAGGCTGCATGTCCTAACTCATATTTTAAAATACGCGTCATGGTTCTAGGTGCTGTTTTTCTCTTACTATTTGATCTTTTTATGTCATAAATAGGGTCTCATTGTACCTACCAATAGCCCGGTATACTAACTAATACTAATACAAAGTGAAGGAAGAGTTATGTAATACAATCACAGCAATTCGGTTCTCTTTAACACCTTACCCCACTCCAATTTAATATCACAAAAATATTTGTACAACTGAATGGTGCGAAAATGACAATGATAATAAGCATCCATACAACAACGACAGATTCGAAGTTCAAATGTTATGTTTTGTTTAATTTTAATTACTACAGTGTATGTCTACACCAAGTACTTAGAGTATATTTTTTAATTTCTATATTCTAAAACAATAATACAAATCTAGGGTAAATTACAAGATTTCATAATAATTGTCCTCCAAGTGCTGTTAACTTCATTATATTGTAATTACTGCACAATAATAGTTTCGTACTTCTTCTATTCTTCCGACTCGATCCGATTTTATCTTTCCGAATATTATTTGCTTCTCGAACAACAAACCTCTATATCTGCGCTCGCCAAATTTCTAGTTCTTCAACCACAAATATTGATATTTGGAAATATTTTGACATTGACATACCGGAAATTATAGAAAATAGATACAGATTTACATATATAATAAGTATATATAGTGATAAAGTGTGTGATAACCTTATCAAACACACTTTCTTAAATTTGACAGGCCAAAATCAAACATACGTGAGTTGATACGAGTACGCTTTCTGGATTTTGATGTAACTACTGCACTTGTATGACTGACCATATCCTATAATGGACATGTATTCAAATTATAATCTATTAGTATGCCGTTAATATAGATACACTGAGAACTAATTGACAGCTTGAATAATCATCCTTAAAAAGACTATTGATTAAAATAATATTTCATTTAACCTTAAATCTCATCGTAAACATTGTAGTAGCACTATATCCACAAAAAATGTATGCGGATACCCTAATACGGAATTCCTATATTTACATCCTCATAAAATTTTAATACCACCGCTTTATGAAAGTTAAAATTTATTGGGTAATAATTATAAAATCATAAATCGCATTTCATCATAATTTGGTATTATTGTAAATATTATTATGATCAACGGTAGCGTTTATCTCTCATTGTACAATGTAAAAGGCACCTCGCAGCATAAATTTCAACTAAGCTTTTAATAAAAAATGATATATTGTCACTTGGCCATTGAGCGTTATTAACTCGGGTGAACATAATTTTGACAGTCACTTTCGGAAAATTGTAAGGGTCTTTTAAAATCACGACAGAATTCTTATAAAGGCCACTTTGATATCATTAAGATAAATTTATTGCAAAAGGATTCCAAATTACGATGATAGGTGTTTTTAACGACTATATGCGACAGCTTCAGGCAGTCAGTAAATCGACAAGCATACCATGATTAAACCGATTTACGTTATAAAATTACGTAAAAATAAATATGGGTAAATATGAACAACAATATTTAAAACGTTTTGTAAAAGCATAAACATAATTTATGACTAAGCATAATCCTACTATATCTTGTGGTTATTTTCTAACTATTGTACATATAATACTTTATTATATTTTCACTTAAATTAATAATAAATCCATTAAAATATGGATAAACTTTCTTTGTTGGTTCTTCTAGCGGAATCCACTAATTTTTAGTACTAGTTATGAGTCACATTGTCCGAATACGTTATCTGAATGAAAGTAACAAACAACTGCTTTATTTTGACGTAATGCATGTCTATTTTACATTGATTACTACGAAAACGATGTAATTTTGCTACGTTCTTTTAAATATGACATCGATTTCATAACTTCTCCATTCATTTCGTATTAACGCCCATACATGCAATTACGCAGCACATAATTCCGTAAGGCTTGATCGGTCTTCAAAAGTACTTAGGGAATAAGTAAGGACTATTAAAACATCAGCTCGCGGTCCAGTCGTGACTTGAAACCATGGTGTTATGCATACAAATTAACTGAACATCGAATTTACGGCGTATTTTTTCTTCTTTTCTTTCAAAGAAATTAAATGTGATACAAAAGTGTCTTCTCCTTACAAATTAAAGAGTTATATCAGTGATAATATTTTCTTCAATTATTTTATAAACGAAGCTAATAAATATTTTTCTTAATTTGTAAGAACCAATAAACATTAAAAGAAGTGCATTCAAATTTATTTTTATTTTTTGATATAATATGTTGAGAAACAAGCAGACTGCTCACCTATAATATATACAAAAATATGTATTTGATTTTTATTGTGATCACTGTACAATATTATACTACTATACTATATATTATATACAATATTACTATAACGATAATTTTTTTAAATTCTTATCGAATCAAGTTTAAAGTCAGGTGAAATCGTAATCTGAACTTTCGAGCGCTGTGTCATAAATTGTCGTCGGCACTTGGTACTTAATAAAGGTTTTACTAGTATCCTTGAAAGCTAGTGTAGTTTTGACCGCGTTGCTCTCGCATTGGAAAACGTTCATACATTCATTTATTTTGATAACAATAGTCGATTCAACATTTCATTCTATTCGTATTTTGTTATTTCTATTCTATTTTCATTTTCCTGACAGAACTTAATTGCTACTGTAATATGGTTTATACATAATTCTCGAATTTACTTATTAATTATGTGATTTATAAAATTTTAATTAGATTTACTGTTTCTGTCTTGATTTGTAACTGAATGTTATTAAGAAAAAGTAAAAAAGTACATTTATGTTTCTGAATTTTCTGAACTAGCAGTTGTGTGTAATGGCATCGCAATGTGGATGCTCCCAAACGAGCAAAATGAATACACCTGAAGGTGTGCCTTGCATTTAGTGGGTAGGCCTGGCACTCATGCTAGGAGAGACACACCCGCCATCTAGCTCACGGACAGGTACGGTGCAATTTCACGCTTATTCCCTCGAATTACTAGCCGTAGACAAAAAATAAAAATACGATTAAAATTAAATAATTTAAAGTAATTTGAAAAGGTATTTTCTGAAATAAGTACAATGAATAGTACACTAATATTACATTTCTTTAAAACTGAACGGAAGCTTTGATTCACTTTGTTTCTCCCACCCTTTAACAAGAATAATTATAAAAACAATGTTTTAGCAAATAAAAGCTTATAGTGCGTTATAACTATATATTAAATAACGACATTACGTTTGTGTTTATAACAATTGAATCACTTAAAGTATAATCTCTCTCCCTTTATGAAAAAATATATTGAAAAAGCTAACATAAAAGAGTTTTATGGCTCATCAAACAAAATTTCTACGTAAAGACACGGGAGTTTCCAAGATCATAATCAGATTTATATCCATTCAGCCATTTCATAGCTATATTAAAAAGTTTGCTGAAAACCTAAACTTTTTCCATTTCGTTCTAGACAACGCCAGGACACCCTGATTGATGGTTGCCCTATCGACATTTCTAAGATATATAGAAGTATTAGCAAATAAAATCATCTATCATAGCAACTTTTGAGCAAATTCGACCTTGTCTGTCAGAAATAAGAGGGTTGTATTAAATACCAGTTGCATTGAAAGTTTGAGCGATGTCGAAACTTTGTTGCTGCCCTTATATGAGGTTACGGTGTATATTATTAATCATTCATACATGCCCGTTATAGTAAAGAGGCTTAGAATAAAACTGTTATGGAATCTAATCCCACCTTATCCATCCTCAATTATCCTAAGTCCTCCATCCTAATTTATTAGTGAATAATTGAAAGTAGGGTTGGAATCTGATTGCGGAGTTTATTAGTAATGTAGCGGGTCGAAAATTATATTCTATAGTGCATAAAAGCAATTAAACAAAAAAATACTTTGCATCATATTGACTTTGTGTAACTACTTTGTGAAACAATATAAGAAAACATTCCTTAATAATTTTGTATAGCTATATTGGAAAATAGTATGTTTATTTATCGGTAAACAACGTATTTTGGGGTTAACCAATTGGAAACCACTTGGTACATGGCAGAATCGACACCGGAACTCCTGATTAGAAGACCAATGGCGAGCTCGCAGCGCCGCCGATGGTCTTCATTTGTGTATGCGTGTGTTTTTGTATGTGAACGGTTTCATGAAAGATCAGCGTTGCAGATACTACAACAAAATGCTCAGAATAATCATCATTAAATACTAAGTTTTGTAACCAATATGGACTCAAGGACAAAATTTGAGAACCGCAAAAAAAAGTTTAATTTCTCGTGTTGTAATTATTGTACGTACTGGTCATAAACATTAGTAAATCCTATGAAAAAAAAATAAAGTATTAGAATGTTTTTTTATTTCGTTTTTTTTATGTTGTTATTGCGTAATATTGTTTTTTTTTTCATACTGCATAAAAAATCTCGTCTTTTGATTTTGAGCTTAAATATAGGCATTTTTTAATTTTTACCACGACTGCCTTGTTTTATCGTGTTAAAAGTGAATTAATACTGCGCCAGAGATGACCGGTTCATCGTTAGCAGTGTGCTTAGAAACCGGACCTTAACTTGCGAGATAAGGCTAGGCTGCAAGAATTTCGAGGGCTTACAATAAGCACAAAAACCGTGAGAAGAAGAATTAAATTAGCCGGATTAAATTCACATTTGCCTGCCAAAGGTCCCTTTCTTACCACATATCATCGAGTAGCTAGAGTTAATTTTGCTCGCAGTTACGAAAATTGGGATGACGCAACTTGGAGTCAAGTTTTGTTTACAGATGAGTCCAGATTTTGCCTGAAGCCAGATGATAGAAGGATTAAAGTGTGGAGATGCTCAGGCGAGAGTTACGCACAGTGCAACATCATTGGAAAAGAGGCGTATGGTGGAGTATTTATAGTTATTTATTATAGTTTGTGGAGATACTTGTATAGGGGTACATACGCAACTCCGTGTCATCGAGAATGGGTCACTAACAGCGGCAAGATATGTAACTAAGATTTTAGAAAAAATTACAGTGCCCTTTGCCCCTTTCATAGGAGATGAATTTGTTTCAATGCATGATAAATGCATGTTCGCCCCCATACTGCGGTTGTGGTTGTGGACTACCTTCGAAATGTTGAAATCGATGCTATGCAGTGACCAGCGCGCCCACCTGACTTAAATCCTATAGAGCACATATGGGATAAGCTCGGACGACAAAATTTGAAAAAAAATCCTCTTCCCGCTAATTTGAGAGGGCTTAAAAACGTGTTACAAGAAGAATGGAACGCAATCTCTTAAGATTTTAATGATAAATTAAGCAGGAGTATGCCAAGAAGACTTAAAGCAGTTTGAAGAACTAGAGGAGGCAACACTAAGTACTGATTATAGTCCTCGTTACAGGATGTCCTAAGCATTATGAAAAAATTCATAAAACTTTAAGTACAGAATTATTCTAAATTTATTTTATTTTGTTTTTTCGTCGTTTGCAATTTTAAATTAATGAATAATAAACAAAATCCAAATTACAAAAAAATATATGACGAAATGTTCATGATTTTTTGTTTTAAACACACTTTTTATTGCGTTCCTCTGAATTTGTCCATGAGTGTATATATTATATATATATATATATATATATATATATATATATATATATATATATATATATATGTATATATATATATGTATGTATGTATATATATATATAAATATAATTAAAGCACACTTGGACATTGGGCTATATAATCCAACAATAGATATTCTGTTAATTTGATCCCGTTACTTCAAACCTAAAATCCTCATCAATATTCATTTACTGATTGAAACACCGACAAATAGAGTTTATTCCATTTCGGATTCCAAAATTTTCGTATTAATTGCATTTGCATAAACAAAGCCGCGATTAGCTCGTGAAGTATTTGGCCGAGTGCAACGTTTTTAAAACAAAGAACGTGAAGTTGACAATATAATGTCTTCTAAATATTATATATAATTTTATACCTTTATTACTAATTTCAAATTTTAGGTCAATTAATTGAATTTTAAGGGGAAGTATTTAAACTTTCATTTATCGGTTCCCAAGATGGTCGCCATTAAAAAATGACGGACTACCTTAGTCGTGGTTGTCAATATATATTTCTATCAAAAATATTTGTATATGTATAATATATGTCTACCCATTACCCTAGATCCCATGACACAAGCCTTACAGAGCTTACTTTGGGCTAAGCTAATTGGTGTAAGAAAAAAAATATTATTATTATTAATATTTATCAATCCTCAAGTTTTTTTTTAAAATCTGTATATATACATGAGAAATCCTGGAAATAATGTACAACACGGAAAAAGACAAAACTCCATTGTCAAGACACTGACGTCACATTATCAAAGCAAAATAATTCTATGAAAAGTATTACCGAATAACAATAACATCGACGATTAATCAAGTTGGTGGCATAGACGTGTAACAACAGTTATTTCAGTCGCGCTAATTTGAAATGTGTATTAGATATCTAGAAGTATCAGAAATAAAATGAATAAGAATCATTGGTGCTTTGTATTTATAAAGGATTATAGAGTTCGGTACAGTTAAAGAGCTAAAGTTTAAGTTCTGTATTTCAGAAGCAACAAAAATCCAAAACCTTCAGGTGTTAAGAAAAACGCCTTGCGTATTCTCTTAATGCTTTAGCAGTATGACTATCAAAATACTAGTAAATATACAATATATCAGGGTTTTCTATATTTCAAAAACAGTTATTGTAACTGATTTCAGTTTTCAGGATATTTATATTACAAGGAACGATTCAGATCTGGAAAAGTAATTAAAACAAACTAATAAAAAAATACTATACGCAAATTGTCATTTGTTTATAGAATTTAAAAAGATTAACTCTTACATTGGTACAAGTAACGACAACTTTTACTTGTACCGCTTAACTTTTTTCTCTATCATAATGTCAATTGTCATAATTTTATGCAAAAAACGAATAACCTACACAGTTTCAGTAAGGCCAACAAACAATAACAAACAAACATACTTCTGTTTAAATTTAAAAAGTTCTAACTCCGCTATATATTTATTTCTTTGTTATCAAAGGTACAAGTGCATTACATGTGTACATGCTTCATACTTTTTGAACTTAGTCCTAACTTAAAGTCTCTTATGACATATTTAATTAAAAAAACCATACCTTATTGTTTGTTGATATCCAACCACTTTTTGCTCCTTTTTTTTCCTTCTACACTCACTGTCCACTCTTTTATCACCATTGTCACGAATAGTATGATATTTTGGTTGGTAGCTTTCTAGTTGCGAATACAAACGCGCGCGTGGCGCGGGAGATGGGCCGCGCTGCGTCATAGAAACCACACGACTTAACTCCGCCACGCTCGGAGCGGTACTACCGTAAGCTCCAATGTTGTGAACTCTCTCGGCCACCCCAGGTCGTTTTTTCTCCTCGACGAAAGCTACTCGCGGAGGTCGGGGCTGCATCAAGCTAATCTTTTTCTTTTTCGCGGTCGAAGCGACGTAGAAAAAGTAGCCGTTGCGATCCATCTTCGGCGCAGTTGCTTTCACCTGTACAACAATTACGGATATTTCAGTAAATATTACTTCAGTATCCGCCTAAACGGCTTATTGGAAGCTTTGATGTTATAGATTGGGTTAGAAATTTAACAAGATCTTCAGTAAATCTTCAATTTTATAAAGCGTCACTAATGGTTATGGCTTTCGACATAAGTACTTTTTTGATATTTTAAAGACAACGAAAAGTCGGCAATGAATATTTTTTCAACACCATTGCTCGTAATTGGTATGTAACTACACCAATTATAGTTTCACAATGTATCATATTGCCAACTTATAATATCTTTCGAATTTCAGATGCGATTACCGCACAGTTCGGTAATCAAAAGTTAATAGTTTCGTAAAAAAAAACTCACGCTTTTATTATAAGAAAAAAAAAATAGGAACCAAACTATTTTTATGCTAAATGCTGAAACATTTTTGTAAATTAAATAAGTCTTGCGTTTAGAAATACTCTGTTTAAAAATATACAATTATAAAAACCTTATTTAAAATTACAACTATTAAATAGAAGTCATACATAAATATTAAAAGAATATATTTATTTTGTAAAAATTATATAATTTCCTGTTCTGGCTGTATAAGCGTCGGTACCTTAATCTTTCGCGCACAAAGCCGTCAATGAAAAAGTAAACGCGCCATTTTTCAATTTTCAGTACTATTTTGTAAGTAGATATTTTGCATTGTTTCTTTTGTTAAGATTTTTATATAAAAAATGTCATCAAGCGATGATATTGATTGTACGAATGAAATAATAAGAAATATTTCAGTAATGGCTGGCGGTGAAGGTGGAAATCCAAAGTATAATTTTTATAATTGTACTTTCACAAATAGTTTTTCATAATAAATTTTTATCGACCTATAAAGTTTGTATTAATTACTCGCAATGGTGTTGAAAAACGTCGTATAACACTCGTGAGCAGTTAAAAATTACATTCTCGGTTGAATATTAAGCACTCGCTGCGCTCGTGCTCAATGTCAGCCTCAAACATAATTTTCAACATTACTCACTTGTATTATAATGTACTATTTTCGCATTTAAGCTAATAATATTGCCTGGATATAGTGATGACGTAATTAAAACTCTCTACAATACTTATACACTACAGATATTTGTTACATAATTCATATTTACATTAATGATATAACTAAACACGTTTGTATAACACTAGCTTTTCCTGAAAAAGATGTAACCCAAAGAAATATGTGAACAAAGCGTAACGTTACTTCGTTTCCATAAAAAAAGAGGAACGTGTCCAATTGTTATTTCGTGAAGCTTTTCCGTCCTTTGAATATCTCGCTGTTAGCGTTTGTCAAAACAATCGTTTTATCGGTTCGATTTGGAGGTGCAAAGAGCGTGATGTTGCTTCAGCTTGTTCTATGTGTTGAGCGATTGGTGAGCTACTTTTGTAAGCGTGTTTACTATAATTTACTATCGTAATGTAGTTAGACATAGCAGTTCTGCAGTATATTAATAGCTATAAAGATTATAAAATAAAATGATAAATAAGCCTAAGAGACCTAGTGAATTTAATATTTATGCCTTTCGTAAATTAAAGAGAGGAAGATTCCAATAAAACTCTATATACCAGGGTCGTTTTTTTGGTTACCGCTGTTGCCGTCTTACTTATTTCAGCCGCAAAGCAGCAGTGAATACATATATATCGATTCAAAGGGGATGGCAAATTTTCTGGGGACCTTAATTTGCTTCACATCTTATATCACTGTATTTGCCAAATTATAATTTGCGAATGTAATTATTTGTTAAGGTATTAATATGCGAACTAAGGCTATAGTAGCATCTGTGATGCTGTGGTCTAGCCATTGGGCTTGAAATAGAGAGTTTTGGAGAGCCCGAGCTTATTTTTGTCAGTACGAAAATAGTTAAATTTTTCGAATTTAATGTATATATTTATTTATCTGACGTTCTTCTGGTGAAAAAAAAATATAATAAGGAAATCTGCCAAAAAATCAAAAGGTGTATATAATCGACTAATCCGCACCGTGCCAATGTGTTTAAAGATTGACCAAGGCCCTAATCGCCTCAACATGGTTAGGGTAGACTTATGCCCCTTAGTGAGCATGTACTTGAGCTGAGCTGAGGTGAGACTTTAACCACTTGCTATCAAGTGTGTGCTTCTATCTGCTTTATTATCAATATACAGCAATCTTAAAAGTGAACAGTGACAAGTAACAGTACAAAGAATTGTAATGTCGAGACAACTGAATTCAGAGTTAACATCATAAGAAAATAAAACTGAAAAAGCTAACCTAACCTAACCTACGGGACAGAACAATCAGACTAGTAGTTTTAAATAAAGGAAAGCGCAAACGTCTAATTCTATTTGCAACCAAAATTCATAACCTAGGCTTTTATTCTAGATTCAATTGTATTATAAGTATTAAAGGTGTAAATAGGTAGCCAAATATTGAAAATGTTAATAGGGTTTGCGGTCCCGACGCAATCGAGTATTTTGTTAACAAATTTTACTATTTATTTAGCATTTTTAACAAAATGGAAAGTTACTGATACAAATATGTAAGGTTGTTTTATTCCTTACCGGTTTTCATAAAATATGTCAAGATTTCTAAATTAGAGATTGATTCGTAGTTACGAACAGTCAATAAAGTCTACTTTGGCTTTACAAATAAACGTACATATGAAGAATGTTGTTGCAATATTCGATTGTTCAACATATTCAAATGTTCAACAAATAGTGCTCGATGACCAAATGGTTAAAGTTTTAATGCAGTTTGTTGAAGAGGCTGGTTAGAGCCCCGCCAAAGCCGAGTATTTTGATTGAATTTTGGCTTATACGAATAAACATTTATTTTTAATAAAATGCATAATCACAAAAATCAACAATATTCTAGTACCTCATCTTGAAATTTCTACGATCAGTCACAACATATGTAAATATTCTCATTAAAAACATCAATATTAATCTTGTCATAAATACCACATCTACTTTAATAAGCATTCTGTCGTAAACCAAATATAAACACAAAAATTGAATAACGTCATTATAATGCTGTAATAATAATAACGTTATTATATACCTTACGTATATTTAGACGTTAATTATTACGGATGAGTATAGTTGAAGTCTGATGGCGGTAGAGCTTTAAAAATTTAAATGGTACGCTTATTCATATCTGCAAATTATAAGCGGCTAAGTATCGTTTGCAAACTTTCAGCGTGGAACCGTTTTAATCGTTTTTTTTGGTGTTATACAGTTTGCTTCATAATTTCCAACTTAGTAGTTATTAAGACCGCGTAAAGAAAAAAGTGTTGACCGAGAGTTTTGAAAGTAAAAATATAAATTTTCTGACACCAATTGCTAAAACATTTATAAGCTGTTATTGAAGTATTGAAGGAGTTATTTATTTATTTTCCTTAAGCGGATACAGCATGTTGTAGTAATATCCAAAAACTAAATAAATTCTCAAAATATAGACCAATAAAAATTCGACAGAAAGTTATTACATTAGATTCTCAGTAAAATGTTTTCATATCATTAACACTGCTCATATAAGGTCCACTGAGAAGCACGAACTTATTCATTATACTCATTGAGTTGGTGAGAAGGCCTTAACTATCTATATTGATACAGTAAAGATTGGTTAATTTCATACACACTTGATTTTTTTCACAGGTCTATGCAGGCAGCATTATTATATTTCGTTCGTCGGATAAATGTATATACTACATTCTAATAATGAATAGCATATTGATACATGGCTGGATTCAAACCTGGATCTATCAATCAGAAAACCAGTATCAAGACTACAATTGAAACGCCGTTCCGCGGATTTAATTTGCCTTGCCAAAATAGCATAACACAAGTAATTTGTAACAAAACGTCTACAACCTTATTATGACTTGTCAGTCAAAGGTTGCTATTACTATAACTGCATGATGGGGTTGCAATGAATGTTACACTCGTACTAATTTACCTCTGGCTATGTGGATGTCAGTTGAATAAAGATATGAATCTGACACACAGTCAGACCAAACGACAAAAACACTTAATCTCTATTATGAATTGTCTAATTACTATCAACAACATCACTTGAGACTGAGAATTATTATTAAATGTCAACATATGAAGTCATGGTTAATGTTGTAGTGGAAGGTTCAATCTTATAATTAATTTCAACACAAACTAACAAATTATCTCTATCAATAAATAATCTGTAGTTTCGCGGGATATTGTTTAAGCTGCATAATACTTTTAAGTGTCGTTTATAATATAGTCTTGGTACTGTCCTTCTAATCTAGAGATTCTGTGTTGAATTTTTATGTTATATTCATTAGTGAAATTTCATAATATGTACATTTATCCAACGCTAGAGCAGTGAAGAGAAATATTGTGTCACTTGCAAAAAACCTATTTTAGTAAATATTAACTACTAAAACTACAAAAATTATAAAAATACTTTTTGGTAAAAAGCCTGACTCTGTTGGCATTATTACTTACTACATGTTATACACGTGTAATTATTGATCTATTTATGTCAGATATTAATAATTTTATGTCTCCAATCCTTAATTATTATCCATCATATATTACAATAAATATACCTATATAAAAAGCTACGCTACCTTTTCGTAACGAAATTCAAAAACAAATTTCACATAGAAGATTACGACATCCTTAACTAAGATAAAGTTTCGGTAGCGGACTTAAAATAATATTCGCAATAATTCGCTCAATGTTCTGAAGTAGACAGACAGATTGCTTGCCAAAGGTTCGCCACTTGTGTCCAGCTCGTCACACAGCATTCAGCGACGATGTTATCGCGCCTTCGCCCGCGGCGTCTTTCTGAATGCTAACTGGCCGCTCAATGCTGCCAAAGCTTCTATCTACAACTGTGTGTGTACACCGCGGTCCCACTTTGATAGAGCCCCGGCCTGAAGGTATTTTCTCCTGCGATGTAGATTACACTGTTTCATCTGTTACCAATCAGATGACATTATTGTGTCTTGTTTATGTATGACAATAAGTATATTCACAAAACAATTGTTTGTGTTTTTATATTTTTTACAGTGTGAAAAAAATACATATCAGGGTATCAATTCTCCTTAATGAATCTTATTTAGAGGTCCTTAAGGATTGTGATCTGTTATACCACATTTCATGTTAATATTAGTTACGAAGGAGCGGGGGTACCTGACACAAGCATATAATAATGCTTAATAGGTAGCATCAACCCAAAATTATGTAAACCTTATGTGGATTAATCAATAAACATTTTTGAATTTTGAATTTGAATCAAGTTTCGAATTATATGACTTCGTATTAAGTTTCCATATTGTTTTCGAAACAACTTTGATTTCGGAAGTATTTACCCCTCTGACCAAATACCTTCAAAATAATCACCATTGAACCATCGAACGACGAACCAATTGGTTCGACAACATAATTCGATCAATTGGACTAAGTAGACCTTTTAAACAACTTCTGTTACAACGTAATGAAGTAATCAATAGGAATCATCAGAAGAAAATTACGGAATTTCAAACTAAATATCATCTTGATATTATGTGGGAGATTCCAAAACCGATACTTGACGCTTGTTACAATTATTAAAATTCTTTCTGTAGAATTCAGCGTAAATTAGCAACATTTTAAAGGTTTTGTTATTTCCTATTTTCTTCTTTCGTATTAGTATTTTCTATAAAGATTTTCAAATATGATCACTACAAACTGAAATTCAAATTTAACAAGTATTACACCTATATATTCAACAAATTGTGTTGACACTATAAACTAATCACTAAGAAGAAATTATTACTTATGTTCAACTTCTGAATAGTTACTTTTATAATATTGTGTACTTGTATATAATAACTGAGGATAGAATGAAGCAATAATAGGGTGTGTGTTAAATTGTTACTTCGCTATCCTAAGCGTCCAGCAACATGCATTTAACCAATTTCCATTGTAATATTTACTACATGCGTACCGCAAAGCGTACAAATTACACTCGACATTATTACAGAAATTCGTGACAATGCCCGATAAAGTAGTATTAGTGCATATTTTTAGGTAATTTGTGTGATTCTAGCTAATTTATTACACTTAGCTTTTTGCTTTCCTACGGCAAGGCACCACGGGGTGTAATTAATTAATATCTTGGTTTTAAATAAATGATAACAAATAGTTCTATTTATTCGTGACTATGGCTAATTTGGTTAAGTAATGGTGGTACTTGATGGTAGACAGAAGGTAATAAAGCCGAAATACTAAAGAAAAAATTGGATTTTTGTAAATATAACATTAGTCAAAAAATTAACAAAATATTAAATATCGAATAATATTATAGGTAGATATTTAATTTATATGTTTAATATCTAGTTAAGTAAAGTAGTCACTTCCAAATTCCATAATTTATAAAATATATACTTTATTTAAAATTTGAATTAAAATGTCCTAACGGACTAGATTAAAAAACCTAACTTTGTATACTATAATTATTACTTAAATAGTATTAGTAAAATAAAGTTAAACAAAATTCATTGTAAAAATGTTGTATAGACCTATGTCAGGAAACTGTCCTCCAATATAGATATTATTATTTATAATATTATTTTTTCATACTAACGTTTTCCATATTTATCCCTAACAAAAAAAAACTAATTTTACGATTTTTTTGCACACAAGGCAATAGGAATTAAAATAACTCTACACATAATTGTGTAGGCAAAGAAAAATAACTTTTCACATAGCCAATAAAGTATGAAATTCTGAAGCAAACAGTAAGAGCTGTTTTCGACATTGGTTTTCAACTTAATTTAACAACCTGTGATATTCACAATTAAAACTCTACAACAAAGTTTACATTATAATTAAATTATCCGAATAATAATAACGCTTTCCGGTATAAAATACGAAGGTCAAAGCATCTAAAAGAGGGTAAGTAATAAAATAAACAAAAGATTTACGTATTGAGACAGTCAGAGACGAGCGCTCCCCAACAGCAGTAAATACTGTATCCCTCGAGAGCTCTACGTGTAAATATCTAGTATGCACAGAGACAAAGGAGCTTTAGTTTGGAACTCATAAATGATTGGCATACACGTACTTGTCTTATACAATATAAGTAACTTTAGTGAACATTATTAATGTAGGCTTATTATTATAATTTATATTGATATATGCATGAAATAGTAAGCTTTATTGAAACTATAAATTTTGGTAAAATTTAAAATACAAGAAATACACCAAATAAGCGGGCAGGGTTCGAACTACGTCTGAAACATTCGGTAGCAACGAAATTTCTACATAGCCTTATACATCACTTGACGAACCCCAATGATATATTGACTTTCTTTTATTTTAATTTGCCAATCTAAATAAAAAATTATATATTGAAGACCCACGTTCAAATGCGAAGTCATAAATATAAAATTTGGAAAGTTATAAAAAAACTACAATTTTATTTAGAATTATATAGGTTTATGTATTACATATATTGTATATTTATTAGTTATAATAGTAGTAAGTAGTGTAAAATATATTATTTATAAATATCGTATAAAAATAATCATACATATACTGGTATGCAATATCAAAACATTGTTAACTTAAATTAGTCTCGATCAATGATGTTTTATTTTATTATTCTGTGTTAAAAACAAACACGCATTAGTTTGTACATACTTATTTTTAATATTTTATGAGTTTCTTAGTAAATGAGACAGATTATACATAACGAGACACAAAGGAGCGTTGCGATCGCCAAACACAGAATTGGAGCGACGTATTTACTTTTTCGCTATTACTATGCAACTAAATACCTGTTGTATGTATATAACATAGGATATTACTGTTTAGTAACAAAAAGATTGTATAAGCAGAAACGAAGAGCTTTTTCACTTTTCCTACACTATTATTTTTTCTTTAGATTACCTATTGCTTACGCGCGTTGTCGCCAAATTACTTTAACAATGGTTAAATTGGTACCATTCCGAGATAAAAATGTGTCTTAAATCATTTCGCCTAAGAAGAATTTTTCTCCCCTCCGATTCCGCAAAGTGACTACAGAAACTTTTATTTTTTTCTGCTGCAACATTTTCTCATAATTACTTGTCTCGAAATATGTCGAAAATATTGTTACTATTACTATAAATTAATAAAATCAAAACTAAAAACACCATTGCATTAATTGAAATGTAAACTCAGATTTATATAATACAGATAATATATTTGTAGGCAGGTGTTTCGTTGCAGATATTCAACCCCACAATAATGTTCTGGCAGCCATCAATTAGGTACAAGTGAATACACTTGTTCGCCACTGCATGTTAATGCATTTGTTGCGTGATCTCAGCAAGGCGACTGCCCCACAGATTGTTACAGTAATTAGCAAAACCATTATAGCATCACGAGGATTCAGGGAAAGAGACTAAAAGTAACTATTCTCAAAGAAGAATAATTACTATTACTCAAGAAAAAAGAGAAATAATGCACGTTTTAATACTGTGCAGAACTAAAAGGTTATTTTGGGTAATCGATCAAAAGTTTAACTCAGGAATAGCATATAAACTCGTGTAATAAACCGAGAAAGAAAATGCTTCCAACTCGTATTTCGTGAATTTTGAGTTCAGTGTGTGCAAAACCTCGTCGAAAGTCAATCAGTGTTCGATAAAGTAGGAAGGGTGCGTCAAACCTAAATTGATTGATTTTGAACAAGCGTTGTATTTCAAAACTGAGATGCAGTGCTTTATGCCACATAATATTATGTGGAAAGATTTTCTTGCCAGTATACTTTTATTTCTTTTAATCCTTAACTGAAGTATGGGTGAGCTTGCTGCAAGGTGCATATATATTCGTTTTTTCCCGTTGATAGCGCTGATAGCGTCAAATATATATCCTAATATATATATATATATATAAATGAATTTAAGTGAGTGAAACACTTTTTATGCGACACTTATAAACACAACTCTGAAGTGAGTTTTTTTCACATATTCCTGCAGACGTCTGGAGACGCCACTGAATCACCAAGTTCCGAATATAAAACTAGTCAATCCTTTTCGTTGCAAATTCTATCTATGAGATAACCACGTAAATCAACATCGTAACGACGAACAATTTATTGGTTTCTCTTTATTTCTCGTTTTCAGATCTTGGTTAAAATGCCTTTTCATAATTTTGAGTAATCTAACGAGAATTCATGTTCAATCATCACAAACACCTTTTTACTGCTATATAAACTCGAGCTTTGGCGGAGTCCGTACATCATGTACTACATCTAGCAGTTGACTGAGATATCGGTTCTGATAACCGTTCCCTCAATTTATCATAATGTTACATTGTAACTGGTTCAGTCGGCCAGCGCATGAGAAGAGTTGTTGAATTTTGAAGCCAGAGGCCAAACCGATCTGGTATTAGTGTCGATATATTTATTGAGTAACTAGCTTCCAAGTGAGGTTGCGTAGATTGACAATATTTTCGTGAAATTAAAATGTATATTTCCTTCCATTAGTAAGGATTGATATTACATAGATAGATTCAAACGCAAGGACGGGACTAGATGCTACCTTGGACCTGGCTAGATGTTATGGGCGATTACTTGTTGAATGCCTGTTTAAATAAGTGACAAACACTAAACCAAGAACCAAGAATTAAACATTAACATGAGGATGAGGGCGCATCGTTTCGGAATAAGAAATGAAATCTATTCACCATTATAAATCGGAATGTAACACTTGAAATTAATAAACAAAGATAAGTTTTAACCTATTACATGGCTTTTTATGAATGCCATTATATATTATATCCCATTATGCTTCTACTTGAAGCGATTATTCGGACTAGACCTCAGAGTTCATCTCCATTTTAAAGAGTGACGTGAAAAACTTATGACAGTAAGAAGTGAAATCACGACCAAGATAATTTTTCGTAGATCGTATTTATATAATTATGTTAACTGTTTCTTGAATGTCTATCATCTATCGAATTTTGAAGCCAAGCGTGCTATCATTTAATGGCTTAAAAACCTTAGTTATAATGAATCTGAATACTTCTTGGAACAAGCCTTTAATCGCTAGTGTATTTCATACAAATATACCATTATATCACGTTATATGTGTTCCACAGTGTTCGCTGTATTTATATTCAGTAAAGTTTATGTATTTATTAACTCTACAATTTTACTTTCGTTAATTTTTTTTAATTTGTAGTTGTTAATTTTAGTAATAAAAAAAATAACTGTCTAGAGGTAGAGCACGTTTATCCTTATTCAGACTCCAGACTCTCACATTAAGGTTAAGTTGTTCAAATTATTATTATATAGCCTCTTTGTTTTAATATCCTTATTAAATATTATTATTATTATATTGAAATCAGGCAATTCTCTAGAATCTCCGGTCGGATTGACACGCTAAGAAGAGTCTCTAACAAATCGATTGTCCAAGAATGGAACGAAGCGTAAAAACTTCAACTATTAGTGCAATTATGAAATTTATACATATTTTTATATAATAAACTATTAGAATTTCAATGACAAAAATAATCCATACCTCCATCCATAAATATATACTCCATGATATAATTACGAATGTACCTTACGTTCATAAATTCCCTTCACACACAGATTCAAAAATATTTCATCCGTCTTGTTGATTATCTGTACCAAAAACGCAAAGATTATAAAAATAACTAATAATATCATATGAGATCGACATGTACACAAACATGGACGCTCACCGAAATATTTGTTAATATAGATTAATAGGAGAAATGACTGTATGGAGAAATATACCTTTGGTCATGGTCACTGCGAAACGAATCTATAAAAAAAACATGAAAGTCATAAAAAAAATAGGTTTTGTCTTTGAAATAAATGTTGATTTCCAGTTTAATACATTAAGTATAAATGACATGCTAAAGAATAATTCGTACATACTCGTAGTAAGTGAAAACCGCGTTACCACATCTCCAGCTCAGACGAATAGTACGCCTTAAAATTCCATATACTACTGTAGTTTGACTTTCAAGTTGTCATCTACAAACAGCTATATAATAGAACAAGTTTTATTTAACGAAATAAACTTATCTACACTAATATTATAAAGAGAAAAGATTTGTATTATTGTATGTAACGAATAAATTCAAAAAGTACTGGACCGATTTTAATAATTCTTTTTTCATTAGAAGCTACATTATCACTGAGTAACATAGGCTATAATCAGCACTAGATTAGTATAGAAATCTTTAGAAATTCTTATTAAAACCAACCGAAGGTGTAAAAAAGTTAGCCATAAAATGTATTTCATCGCATACGCTGCGAAGAGTAATGTCTACCCGTGTGAAGCCGGGACGGGCCGCTAGTTACTTATATATTATATAGACAGACTAACTACCATACTTTACATCCAAAAAATGTTTAATTGAAAACAAATATACACAACGGGGCAAATCTGGAACATTCATAATATATATATCAGTTATGGGGCAGAGAGGTTTTATTTTATGTGGATCAAGTTTACTGGTATTTCAAATGTATTAGACTCAACTTTCATAATGATTATGTGAGCTGAGAGTGATGAAAGTATGACATACTATCTCGACATGCGTGTATCAAGAGCACTTAACAACGAAATTAGCGCTTATTAATTGCCAAGTTAAATCATGTACCTTACGTTGATTGAATTAAACTAACTCTATTAGTTACGCTCTCACGTCTAAAACTAAAATATAGGTTGGAGCTTGATAAGCCTTGAGCTTTTGGACCCTTAATTTATAAAATATTTCTTTTGTTAAGAAATATATGATCCCTTCTTTATCTATTCTATTCCTTCATTCTCGTAGTATTTGCACCAATTTTGGTGTCACCAACCTACAACCTAGTCACTGCATAGATACTATGACCATTTGCATTGTGTTACACACTCACACTCACCCGGGACTACATTATCTTATTTGTTGTAACTTTTTGTATGTATGTTTTCGAGATAGATCTGCTGTGATAAATGTGTGGAACCTTCTTCATCAATACTTTATAACATTCTTACTTCAATATAAATAATGTGGGTTTAGTAATTGATAAAAAGTTTCTAATAAAGTGATTTCATCAGAAAAAAAAATATTTACAATTTGCAAGTATAATATACAGATATTTACTGGTATGTTGTTTCTATCTTGTACATATTTTCAAATTATTAAAATTTATATATTTTACAGGTTGAACATATAACAATTGACATGAACGAAAAAGAGCATTTCCCTTGCCCTCTCTTCTTCCTCAATGGAAGTTTTACAAATACTTTCAAGATTGCATTACTTTCAAAATTTCCGCCATTAACAATAATCTGAAATCACAATGCGCTGGTGAGCACCGAATACTTTAAGGGTAATCGCGCCCCTATTTGTAGGTAACACAAAGAAGGCGGTATTAATCTTCTATTGCTCAACTCACCCCCTGCAGCTTGCATCCAGCTTTATTCATCGGCTCATGTCCTGTTGTTTTCGCCCTTCCTTCATGATATACCGACAGGAAAGATGGTGATCAAATATATTTTGATCTATATCTCTTATATAATTTTATGTAGACCTTTTGTTTTCTGAATAAACAATGCTGTGATATCTTACCAAAAATAGAAGAATGTTAAAATTGTTTTAATTTCACTTTTATGGTATAATTAGTATTAGATACAATCTCTAACTGATTTTATTTACGCGAAATGCTGAAAGTTTACTACACGGTATTCTCCGTTTTGTAGTATTGATAAGAATATTAAGATTGGTATTTTTTTATTGAGGGCCCGACAGATAAGCTCCATCCGTCTGATGTAAAACGAAATGACATATAGAGCAGTGACTTGACTGCCACTGTCTTATCCGTGCGACGCCTGATGACCTAAGAGATGATTTTTTACGCCTCTTGGAAATGAATGAATACATACGAATCCTCGTGAATGGAATACATACGAAGATAGAGAATTATGGACTTTATTGGTACCCTGTGAAATAGAGGATACTGTGCAAGACTAATCGATGACTCCAAAGGGCTATCTGTTTCATTTAAAGGTTAAGGCTAAAGCTTACTCAGAGCATTGTCAATTGAACATTGATTATAAGGCGCTTAGAGAGTACAGAGAGTACAGAGAGCCGTGGGAGAGCCATGCATCGGCACGAAGTGGGCTGGATCGACCGAAGTGATACCACGGCCTCACAGAAAAGCGGCGTAAAATAGCGCTTGCGCTGTGTTTCGCCGAGTGAGTGAGAGTACCGGAGGCCCAACCCCCCCTTCCCCCCTTATTCCCTTTTAAAAGGCCGGCAACGCATCTGTGACTCCTCTAGTGTTGCGGGTATCCACGGGCAACGGTTATCGCTTACCATCAAGTGATCCGTTTGCTCGTTTGCTACTCTATCCTATAAAAAAAAAAGCGAGGAAGCACTAAGCGACCCCGACCCAAAGATGAGACCAATATTCTACGCAAAACTAATTTTAGTTTTGTACGATAGTTAATATTAATAACCACGCGAATCCTCTGCTCATGCAGAAAACGGACAATCCACGTATAAAATTGCATGGTTGACCCGTATGCCGGAAGGTTGGAAAAGAGAGTCTTAAGCCAAACTCTTGAAAGCTTTGATAACACACTTGGCGCGCTTATTAATAGATCCAATTCATTGCCGTCCTCAGACGTTGTAGGGGCCTTCAACTCGTCGCGCCCGCAAGCGACCCAGGCAACGAGTGACCTAAGCATCGAATCAGCTGGGTATTAAGGATTTTCTCAATGATTTAATCCAAAATAGATGAAAGGCTATAGGGTGATATCTAACTGGATTAGAACGATATCTGTTTTCAGAGACCGACTGTAAAACGATAAATAACGATAAATTTCGCTGCACACTTCTAATGAACGGTCACTGGAATGCCATATGGTCCATTTGCTTTCCGAATATCGATGGGCCGTAGCTTCACCCAGGCATCTCTGTCTGCTGCAGATATCGGGTATGCAAACTCCACAATGGAAAAGTGTCAAAGGCTGTATAAGTGAGTGTGCAAGTGAGCCTTCAGTACGTTACAGTGGTGGCAGCGAAGGTTGACAGAAGATAGATAGGATAGAGATCATGGGTCTCGAGGGTAATACCTACGGAGGTAAGTGACTCCAATGCCCAAAAATATTAAGAATGGAAACTTATCAAAGAAAATATTTTCCTGTAGTGTAAAAACCTATACCTGTTGCTAGCAAGTATAACGTACTTTCAACCTACAGGACCTTGTCTTCCGATCACAGTACAATAATGAATTAATCATATTTTAAAAACAAATCAAGCAGGCAGTGTGTATCTAAGGCATAAGAAAACAACCCTCGGTGTCACCGTCCGTAATGCATTTTTTAAGTGATTTCTTTTATTACATAGCACGGACATGAAAACACTGAATATAAAAAATCCATACTAGATAAAAAGTGTTTCCATGCGATCAAACTTTTATGGTGTAATGAAATGCAAGTGATTTAATTAATGGCTATATACTTTAAAATAAATAGAAATATTATTACAAAATTTGCAAAATGGATTTATCTTTATTTAATATTTAAACAGAAAAAGCAGAAATCTTTTCTAGCCTTAATATTCATAGGACCGTAGAATTTCATTTATTGAACCTTGATAGGCAGTTTTATAAAGAAACGGACGGACAATGAGTTTAAATATTTTTTAATCATAAATTAATTCTACTCGGATCTTTTTCAATAATGTTAGTAATATCCAGTTGAAATGTTGCAGTTTTAATTATAATCTAGCAGATCAAATAATTTTGTCTTGATTATAATGAGGTTGAGTTAACCAAAACTCGCTAAAGTTTTAAAAGTATGATAAGTAATGTTACTTAGCGGATTTATAGTATATGGTCTAGTTATCAGGTCATTTGCCATAGCAAAGTAAAGACTTGTACTCTATCATTTATTTTTAATATCTTATCACTAAAGTACTAAATCAATTATTTTATTATAAATATACCTTCTTTGTTATTTTAAACATTGCTTAAGTTGTATTATTTATTCATATATAAATAATAAATCACTATGAAGTAATCACCAATATGCTTAAGTACCGAAGTTTCCCGAACAGATGAAGAGAAGATTAAGAAGCGATCGATAAGGCACATTAAATGGTCGTTTCTTCGTGATTTATAGCAATATATAAAAAGAATGCAACCTCATTGTTTATTGTACCTCCACTGTGTGAGTAAATATATATATTCCCTAGTTATATCTTTCGGTAAAGTATGACATAACATAATTGGTAAGGATAAAATGCACAGTTAATTCAGCGATGAAATAATATAATTTACTCGTATGTTGTTCTGAGTTAATTTGTGAAACAACAGTTTATTAAACCGGTAAAAGGATTAAAGTTTTATATAAATACATACAAACATTCATTAATATTTGGATATTAATTAGCATTATTTGTATTTACTATATGCCTGAACTGGATGTTTTACAAACGTTGCAATACTATACTCTCTACTTACATACATCTCTATTAGCAAATTAGGAGAGACTTTTTGAGAAGAAGAGATATGAAACTCGTAATGATTTTTTTAAGCTACTATTAAAATTAGACCATGTAAATATACATAATATAAATAATTAATTTTATTTTGTAATATTAATATAATCATAACTAAATTTATTATAATAATTATTAAACATAATAGTAATTATACCTGGTAGCTATTTGAGAGGCTTACAGATAATAAGAATATTAAAAATAATATTAATAATAACGACTTAACCACAGATCAGATTAGGCCGTACTTGAGTGAGGAGCTGCGGATAAAATCGTGTGAAATGTTAGTCTTATCAAAGTTAAACTATTGTGATACTGTGTTCGGCCTTGTATCATGGCTCGAACCAGTAGACTCGTTCAACGCATACAAAATGCTTGCACGCGGTTTTGTTTCCATGTGCCTAGGCGTTCACATATTACTCCATATTTAAACTCTGCCAATTTGTTAAAAATGGAAGCAAGGAGAAAGCTTCACCTTGCTGCTTTACTTTTTGGTGTGCTTAAGTCTGGGAAACCTCGATACCTTTTTGACAAACTTTCGTGGACGCGGGATCAGCCCAGATATGTTGCTAGACGATGCAAGAAGACTGTATTTGTTATAACAAAACATCGAACGGTGGCATTTCGTGGAGCTTTAGATTTGCTGCTTCGCGATGCTGGAATGATCTCCCACCGCCTATGCGTGATCAGAAAACAATTACCTCTTTTAATAAGCTTGTTAAAATGTATTTATTACACTTGCAGAAATCTTAAAAATATACTTACAGATTGATTTTCATTTTTGATATCTTGTATTACAATGGCTAGTTGTTCTGTGTTGCGTATTATAGTATTTCATATTTTATTTTTAGCATAATAAGAATTTATTATTAATGCTGCACATGGTTGCTGAATTATATCGTAATTTAATGATGAATTTTAAGAAAAAAATCTTTGATATAAAACATAATCACAGATTAATCTTTTTTAGCTAGCTACCACAATGACCACAGACTTATAATAATATTGTGTAAAGAGAATTTATTCGTACAGTTTTGTTTGCCTTTCTTTTTATTTCATTGTTTTAAAGTTTTTTCCATATACTCTATATTGTTGTGTTTTGTGTTTGCTTTTTGTGTGCCTGCATTATTGGCTTAGTGATGAATCGTGTTTTGTTTGTTTTTGTTGTTTGTTTTTGATGTCATGTGCCTTGTATAATTGTACTGTTTGTAGGCGTTGCCAGAATACCAGCGCCACAGTGCCACATCTGTCACTGTGGCATATGCTGAGGGAATAGCCTAATTGGGCTAATTTTAAACATTAGTATATGTGTAACTTATATATGTATTGTTAGGACCAATAAACGTTTTCTTTCTTTCTTTCTTTCTTTCTTATCTCTGGAACCCATTTGCTTGCAGGGAAACAACTGAATTAAATTTGATTTATTTATGAAATAAATGCATTTCCGCACTACGGAATCTATTAGCCATTTTTTTTAAGCTATGATATATTGTATTAAACGACAAAATCTATAAAATGCAAGTCAATCTATTATCCTGGAACTAAAGCCTATTGTGTATTTAAGTCACAAGCAAAAATGAGCTGTGAAGCGGATTGTGGTTGCTGAAGCTCTTTGAGTAATAACGCCGTGGAAAATTTTAAAGCTTTGATGGAAGCGTCTGGAGGGATCTGGATTTTATATTATTAACAAAAAAGGTAGTTTTTTAAGCATACCAGTAAGATGTACGGCAATAAAAAAATAGAAGATTGAAGAATGAAAGCAAAAGTTGTATCTGTCATTTTAAATCTGCTAATATGGACTCTTAAGTTCATATTAGCAGACTTAAAAATTGTAAAAACAAAATTATAAATTTGTTGTGCAGAAAACTATAGAAATGATAATTTATTTATATTTTTATGCATATATTCAGCACAATGCAAAAGGGTTATCACTACAAGAAGCATGAGCTAGAAATTAATAGACATAACATATTTCTTGTCTCAACCAAACTTACTTGCAGCTTCGACCTTAGACTTTCCATCGCTAACAGTAGAGAATGAAATACAAATAATAATCACCTTCAAAGAATTATATTCCTAATTCTCACTCGTTTACTTAAAAAATGTACTAAACGTGGTAATCTATATAAATAAAAATGTATCACTGATGTGTATCTACACGTTTAACTACTATATACGACTGCACCAAATTGGAGAAATGTTTTATTACAGTATGCCAGCTAGGACAAATTTTGTATTAATGAAAATGTCTAATAAATTAAGCAGATTTATTAATACTATAATAATGTCATTCATCATTCATCAGAATTTTGGAATTCTGCCATTTTGCTCAGTACAGTTCATGTCATGATAATATTGACTAATAACATCGCTGGGATTGCTAGTTAAATATATAATTCTGAAATTCAAGGATCTATGTTAATAACTACTTTGTTTTATGTATATAGGTACTAACAGTTTCAGAATCGCCATCTTTAGAAGTTAACAGCTAACATCATAAGCTATTAGACAATACGCCGGGTCAGTTACTATAATTTAGAATTTTTCATAATTTCTTTCATCAACTTTGACTAACATTTGAATAGTTATCCTGATATTTTTTAAGTTATAAAATAAATAGTTATAAATAATATTGTTCTATACAAATTTTAATATTTAAATAATATATAAAGTTATATAATATAGTTATATAGTAGAATCAAATAAATCAGAAACTCATAAAAGGACGTAATATCTGACCAAAAGAAAAAAAAGCATATTCAAAGAAACTGTAAATAAATATCTCATATTGATGCTTAGACGGAAAATAATAATGTTTGTAAAGAAAATTTAAAAATATCTAGAGCGCAGTTGATTCTGTTCATTAGTAAAACTTATGACTATATACGAGTATGTCGTTCCTCATAATATCGTCATCGTAATCTCAGAATTACAACAAACCACTTAATGATTTGTAATGGTGTTATTTGTTAGTGGTTTACACTAACAAATAACATTTATAACATGTGTTACAATAGGTGAAGCTATATCTTGATAAGCTAAGTCAACTTATACAGTATTTAATAATGCCGTCAAGGAAGTTAGCAGAATGATCGTCGGATCACTGTGCTGCGAACTAATTTTGCGCTCGTCAATCAATTAGGTGGGGTGTAGTTTTTGCTGCACAGAGATTAAATAATGGTTTATACAGAACAGAAAATGATATCAATTTGTCTTATTCATAAAATGGTTGTTTTGGTTTGTACACTTAACTTTGTGGTTATTATAATAATATAATAACCACAAAGTATTTTTAGTGTATTTATGTATGAAAGTTTAGTGTAGCTATAAAGCTACACTAAACTTTCATATATAAATACACTACATGTTCACCTAGGTTTATTTGTTTGATGATGGTATTCCTGACTCCTTCATAATCTGAAATATTTTAATATTTTGATATATTAAGAATTTCTGAGTGGTATATAACTTAAAGCAGCAGCAGCAGCAGTGGACGAAGAGGGGCTGATGATGATGATGATGATGATATAACTTAAATGACTTGTTTTTTTTTAACAGAATATTTTGACCGATCGTGATATGATAACGAATATAAAACTATTTTTGTTTTTACTGTAGTTTAATAGTGTCTCATTTGACTTTCGCAAATAGAAATACGTGTTTTTTTTTAAATTGATTATGCATGCTTTCTTAAATTTAATTTCGTACTTAATTTAAAACTTTAATTTCGTTGCAGGTGTAATATCTAATATAACGAAAAAGATGTGATAATTGTTTGAGATATACACAAATGGTGTATCATAATATTATTGTTAGCTCTTTATATAATTACGAGTAAAACACATAAATATAAAATATTTTATTTTTATGTCTTTATTTATATAACAGATTAATGTTATTTTTCTTATAACCATAATGCTACAGAAATACACCTTTATTTATTGATTTTTTCGAAAAGTAACAAAATTATTTTTGTTTACACAAATTTACATAGGTAAACACAAACGTAGGCATATAATAAAATGAAATAATCTTTGCCGTAAAGAACTTTCTCGTAGAACGTGGCTCCCGGTACCTTACTTATAACACACTTAGGTTCAGGATAATTTTTCCAACTAAAAGAAAAGTAAATCTGTGAGTTTCATAAGTGAGGATTAATTTATTGTTTAATCTGATAATATTTTTATAAGAGTCAATTGTAACAAGTAATTTACTCAAATTCTTTTAAATTTATTATTTATTTATTATATTGTTTTAGATTTCTACCAAAAAGGTGACACTTAGGTCATCTATTTATCACTGTATGATAAATAGGTGGGATAGGTCACCATACAAAGAACAAATCTCACATACCAGTTCATTGGTCTGCAACATTTTGGAATTTATTACATGTGATTTTGTGCCAATGTTGCCGTATGAAAAATGCCATATGGGAAAGGCATCGTATACATATTTTTCCTTAGTACAAATAAGTTTTATTTTAGTTACGTAATTTATTAAAACTTTTCCTTAGACTTGCGAACACACCACAATACCGGTGTATTCTTTCACTAAAGCTTGTTTTGTTGATTCATAACCAATATTATATTATCAAGTTTTGATTGCTTCTGGTAAAAACAATTCGTGACAAGCAACAACTCGAGCACCTATGACAATGAGCAGCAGACGTCGGTGAAGAATTCTCGAGTTCCTAATCCGCTGTCATCTCACAAATCAACGTCAGGAACACATGGCCAAGTTATAATTGGCGTTGAAGTAATCAACAAGACAAACTCCGATTAATTAAACACTGTCTCAGATTAAACAGCGGAGGAAGAATAAACTGGGGAGGGTTTAGAACGAAATGATGACAGATGCCACTCCTTGGGAAAGGTGTTGGTTAGATAGTTTTCACAGTAACTAAATGAATTAAGATTTTTTGTATCACATAGATAAAGGTACTGATTATCTCCTTTCTGAGAAGATGTTATGTATACTTAAGTAAGAATGAAGCATTCTTTTTTTAAATATAATATGTCAAGAGGTAGTTAATATAACAAAATTGATATTTTTTTTTAATTTATCTCCTCCGCTTCTAATAAATGTCTTCTAATTGTAAAAAGGAACATTTTACAATTATGTTGTTATGTTGTTACAATCTACAGCAATAGATAAAACACTATATAGTTAACATATTAGTAAAGATATGTGTAAATGAAAGCATAACCTCTTATTAATGAAAGTATAGAGTTTACATTCGTAAACTTACGTTGTTGCTACCAGACTGACATCATATCTTCTTAGAAACGAGGGGTGAGTGCAGCGACGTTAACTCGATAACTCCCCCAGCCAGGAGAGATTTATTAATCAATCTCTAAACGCATTTTAACAGGCAAATTGAAAAATTATGTGTCGACATCTCACTACTCGCACCCTAAAATTGTTGGTTTAGTTTGTTAAATAGATTAATGTGAAGGTATTAGAATATATTTGCTCCCTTCGCTTATTGTTTCGCACGTTGAAAAATTTTGAATAATATTAATTATGTAGTGTAATTTAAATAGTTTCTAATTAATTCGAGATTTAAAAAAATCTTAATATTAAAGTATTTATTTAGTATCTAATCGAAAAACATTTTTATATAATAACACGTTGGAATTCATAACCGTGCCGATTGTCGCTAAATTGCATTTTTAAAGACATGATATCATGTACGTACATGATATCATGCACGTACTATATGTAACACGTGTAAATAAAATGTAATATATATATATGTATATGTGTGTGTGTGTGTGATGATATTTAAATAAATATATATATATATATATATATATTATATATATATATATATATATATATATATATAATATAATTTCCAAACAATTTACACCTGAATTTTACTATAGGTGAATAAGCAACATTACACAATAACAAATACGTTAACAACACAATTAACAAATACGTTAATTAAATATTGATACTACAACTAACAATCTATATTTTGACGACCTCCATAGTCGAGTGGATAATACACCGGTTTCAAGGTGTCGCCATCTCTGAGGTCTCGGGTTCGAATCCCGGTGGGGGCAATGTTTGTGTGATGAATGCGAGCATTTGTACCTTAGTCATGGTTGTTGATATATATTTCTATAAAAATGATTTATATATGTATAATATATGTATGTCTATCCGTTACCCTAGATCCCCATAGCACAAGCCTTATAGAGCTTACTTTGGGCTAGGCTAATTGGTGTAAGTGTAACAAATATTTATAAATATTTATATGGAAAGTGTATTTTAAGCAATCGTTTTATATCTTTTAATCTGTGGTAGCTAGGTGTGTTATTTTAGCTAAATTACGACACGAGTGCTGAATGGGTAATAGAGATTTAACTTTTCTGAAATCACATTAATTATATTTGTATAATAGTGTTAGTGAATAAAAATCTTTACAAATTGGATAATTTGTGGATAATTCGGAAATCGATTCTAAGCGATAATCGATATTTTTTTAATCGCGATATACCGAAATCAATAACGCATTTATTTAAATACCGTGCTCCAGATATAATTATTTGGATATAATATAATTCATCATTTTAAGATCACCATATAGCCAAATGTAGTTTTCGATATAATATCAAAAATAAATTAAAATCGCTGCTATTTTCAACATTATATCCTACAAATAAACACAATAATTACAATTATTTAGATATTAACTAACCAATTTTTAATAGATGGTAACGTATCAAAGCAGTATCTGTAATGGTCATGTCATGTCTTTTTTTTATAGGATAGGGCAGCAAACGAGCAAACGGATCACCCGATGGTAAGCGATAACCGTTGCCCATGGACACCCGCAACATCAGAGGAGTCACAGATGCGTTACCGGCCTTTTAAAAGGGAATAAGGGGGGAAGACAGGGTTGGGCCTCCGGTACCCTCACTCACTTGGCGAAGCACAGCGCAAAAGCTATTTTACGCCGGTTTTCTGTGAAGCCCGTGGTTTCACTCCGGTCGAGCCCGCCCAATCCGTGCCGAAGCATGGCTCTCCCACGGTAAAATTGCATTGTATCACAAGTGGATGTCTGATATTTAGTCATAAATACGCTTCATTCATTGAAAATTTCATGTCTTTTTATAGTATTAAATTATTAGATTTCTTTATAGTATTCATTGCTCTTTACATTTTTTTGTGTTTTCTAGCAGATATTGAAATAAAGATCTGGCTTTGGCGATCCGATCCATAGAAGAGACAGGTCATTGTTGATCTGCAGTTAATTTCCAAAGCCTAGTAATTAAATTCCAAAATGAACCGAATTTTTGGACTAAATTACTCAGGCAAAACGCAATTCTATCCCTGCATTTTTGACTTATCAATTTCACATATGAGTCACAGAGATGTAGATTAAAAGGATCAATTAAAAAGACAGAATGAACTGTATAACTACTGTTATAAGTAGAGATCGGATAATCGGATGCATATTTACCTAAAGTTAGTTTAAGACAAAGTATGGAAACGGCTTTTTATTGTTTTGTTAAATAAAATTTTTCACCATTTCTGTTTTTTTATTCAATTATTTAATTGATTATTGTTTTAGTCAAACTAGCTCACTACTTTCGTATAACACTCTTCATGTAATAAATCGTACATTCATAAATCGCAAGGGGAACTGGGGGGCAATCGCACTAACAAATCGCAGCTGAAACGAAACCAAATCGTTCTACTCAACCAATCCGAGAGCTAGAATATCACATCATTTCTTTAGCACATTAGGTCCTTACCTAAGAAATTCATCTAAAGTATAATAAGTTTTATATCACATATTGTTTTACATTACATAAAACTTTAACCGCGTTGCGTAAATTACACCAATTTATTTAAATTTGAAAAACTTAACGTCATTTCAGAATTTTTCACATTATGGAGAATAAATTGTATTTAAATTACGAGATATACAGACATATAAGAGTTTCATCAAATCTGATTTGTCAGTATCTTTCAGTAACACTATTAGTTAATTTGGAAAACACAAATTCTTAAAAAAGGCAATTTTATGACATATTTATGACAAAACTTATTAGAAAACATGTATAATGTTTGTTAATCTATATAAAAGCTATTTATCATATTGATTCGAAAATCTCTAATAGAGTAAAGCCGCTGTTAGCCCCCCTAGTCGACAGATTTGTGCAAGTACCGAGGGTGTGGACACTGCACTTACGCGCGGGACACCCTGTGAAGAACAATATTGTGTCCATTGTCCTCGGACAGTAAGATCGGTGATTTACCGCACGGCTGATACGATAGCGATATTTGTTGGTTTGCGTTTGGAATTGAAAGGGATATTTTGATGAACGTTTATTCATTTACTGCATTTAAGGGGTGATACTAAGAGGAAACGAAAAACATTTTTTTAAACTGATTGCAGTAAATAATATCATTGATACCATCTAGTATATTTACTGATACATGACTAATAATTATTCGTATATGTTATTTCATAAAAATATGAATTTTCGGAACTCTTACTCGACCTAAAGCCTATGGCAGGTATTGTAATCATTACAACACCTGATTGTTAAAATATAATCCGGTTAGTTCACTTATAGGGATTGAGAATCTAAGATAGACTCGGATTTAAGTCTCAATGTCAATGTGTCAAAAATTGGTGTTGCATAGACAGGAACGTAGAGTGGTAGTGCCGATTATCGGCCAATGGTTAGGGTTAGTTAGAATAGGATAAGACTTAGTTGTTTTTGAAATGTTAAATAATATATGAAGCATAATCGTCAGTATCAAATAGTTACTATAATAACTTCCATAGAAATAATTAGCATTTTTTGTTTAGTTTTATTTCATTTGTCAAGTATAAGTGACTGGTGATACCAAAATATTATTTTTGTAAAACTAATAACTGACTCATAATAATTAACGTGAGGTTAAGAATATTTATTTATAACCAATGACTAACTGGTGATTTTTAACGTTAATGAATACATTATCGTTAAAATTAAGTTAGTCAGTATTTATAATTGAATTTCATAATTTAACTATTAATCATTGATTTCTCATAATTTAAATACTTATGTCAGCATATAATGACAACAGATAAAATTAGGGAGGACAACAGATAAATCTGTGTAGTACTTAATTTTATCAGAGTTTGCTATTTTTAAGATAATATACATATAATATAGATAATTTACAGTCAGACGTAATTATTTAAGTCACAGCGGCGGCTTTCATAGTGCCAATGTAAAGTTCGAGGTGACTTGAAGACATGTTGCTAACTATACACAATATTAGGAGCTAAATTGAAAAGCAGGTTGATACCTTTGTTTGCTATAATTAAATCACTGTTGTAGCCGACAATATTTAGATTTCTGCGGCTGTTAACACACTTTTATAATATCATAGTAATGATTCTATGAAATTATTATTGTCGCTTATACGAGTATCACGCGTCTTCAGCCTTATAAGGCGTGCGCGGGCATATATAAATCCAAGCCATCCATTTAAGTGTATTTTTATCTGATTAAGGTCTTAATTCTTCCGTTCCGTTCCGTGTCCGTCCGTCCGTCCGTTTAAATCCGTTTAATTGAGGGGTTAGTACACCGGTTTCAACGTGTCTCTCTGAGGTCTCGGGTTCGAACCCGGTGCAGGCAGATGTTTGTGTGATGAATGCGAACATTTGTACCTTAGTCATGGTTGTTAATATATATTTCTATCAAAAATATTCATATATGTATGTCTATCCGTTACCTTAGATCCCATAAAACAAGTCTTACAGAGCTTACTTTGGGCTAAGCTAATTGGTGTAAGTGTAAGAATTGTACATATTTAATAAAAATTAAATGAATTTTATTTTTGGCGGTTTTTAATAAAGTACCCGATAGTCATTACAATTGGATTTGGATAACTACCATACCTTCAGTACTTACAAGATTAAAATGAGTCATTGACATGAGAACACATGTGAATAGTTTTGGGTTACACAGTCGGTTAAAAATGGAATTTCCTTACAACAGCTCTATTCATTTGTTAGATTGAGTGTATGACTGAGGAATATATGTTTCCTTACACACACATATTTTAAAAATTACACATGCGTAACTAAATCTGAACAAAACTATTCAAGTACAAACTAATATTTCAAACAATAATATATAGTGATCTGCCTTTTGCCAGTCTATTAAGCGTTAAAGTCCAAGACTACACCAATTTTGATGTAATATGGTGTATAGATAGTATGAGTGTCAAGAAAGGACATAGTATATTTCCTATAAGGAATATAGAGTTCCTTTAAGGGTTTCTGAGTCCGGTTCGGATTAAAACCACCAGAGGAAATCTCAACATCTAAGAAAAAATAACTAAAGTGTAAATACAAATTTAATACCCTAATTTGACAGTTGGGTTTTATTTGGATTTTCGAAATTTTCGTGAAAAAGTACGCATGTTTCGGTACGCCATCCTATACAATGATAAGCCGTAGACAATTATGCCACCCCAGGTGTCCCTATATCACAAACATCATGGTGGATTATAGCTCATGGGGGTGAATCAATGGAATATTAATTGATTTTGAGAGAGTATAGGATTATGTGAATAATTGTCCCTGTGATGAATCCATTGCATTCAATATGAATGGTTCTGCATGCATTTCAGTCAGTTGGCCAATTAATAAGGATTTATGGGTTTACCTTTTGGCCGCAAGTTCTGTGAGCGATTACTGAAATTAGCTAACATACCGAATGCGTTTTGCATTTAGCTACATAGAGTTCAATTATGAGCAAATGTTTACCAATATATAATAGAGCTAGGCTAATAATAAAAATAGAGCACAGTTGTACTTTTTTATACTGTATAGATTAAGTTTTAATGGTAAGTATATTGATTAGTTCCGTCAATTCAATGTCGGTACGAGTTTTTATGATTTATTAAAAAGGGTACAAAATGTACTGAGCTGAAAATATATGCACGACGTTTTTGAAAAATCTTTTTCATCATTATGACACAGCCATCAAAATCGAGTACGCCAATTAATTAATTCGTTGTTTGTAGAAACATCGACGCGGTAGTTACATTCAAAGTGGCTCTGTAAGTGCGTGCGTTATTTAAAATGTAGGTACAGCAACGCATTGAAATAGCGTGAACAGCTTTAGCCACATTAGAAAATCAGACGAAGTGTACAGTGGTTTTCGATTACAGTTTTTGACTCTTGTCCAGCAGTCAATGCCAGTTATAAACGACAAGCTAATAGAGCTAGCTGTATATAGCAATAGGAACTAGTGACTACTAATTCCAACTATTTGTTATTTTACTTTATTTTTGTTATTCGGAATTATTTGCTTATCTGCATATCGTGTTCACATTACATTGGGGAAAGCACCTCTGCAGCAGGTGCTCCAGTTTTGCAAACGAACAATCCGTATGCATTTCTCGCGAACAGACATCGTCGCGGAGGTATGTAATAATTAAGTCTATTATAATGCAGATCATTGCAACATGAGGGAGATCAACGCAACATAATCAACGCAACGCCTCTGACTAAAGGATGCTCATATTCGCCATACTCCGTGCAGAAGCAGATTAGAATATAATAGCATAGAAAACATTTATTGACCACAAGATGAATTACACTCAACATAAGCTGCAACAGACTGATCTGTGGCAGCGGTAGTATTTTGATCGGGCCTAAGTGAGATAAAAAACAAAAGACACAATATAATTAGATTTTCAACAAAATTATTATATAGGTACATATTACAAAAAAGAGAAAAATTAATTATAATAAGAATTAAAATACATGTACATTACAACAACAGTTTTAAAAGTTTTATTGAGATATTGCTGTTATCTGCTAAAAGATTTGGTATCTTCACACTGAGAATTAGCCTTGTAGGCGAATCTACCTGATAAATTTCTGTCAAACACGAGCATGTCTCTAAGGCCGATTAAAGTTCGAGACCAGACAATTTGTATCGGTCAAGATAGTCAAAAGCGCGCCATTACAAGCTCGAACGCTTCACATCTACGTATAATGGTGAATAAAGAGAAGCAACCAGGTATCTGCGAATGTTGTGTCTCAGTACTATTTTAGGACGTGTAGTATTTGAAACTCTGCTAGAGACTGGGGGAAATGATAAGTTTGTTTGCCTGCGTGGTTGGGTTGAGAGTAGGAAGGTGATTTAATTTTTTCGCTACAATTCATATTGTAATAAGAGTTTTCCACCTAGACCAGACTAATTTATCAATAAAATGCCAATTGCCTTTAGTTTCACTGATTATTTTGTTACTACATTTAAATAACTTCCATGTAATTTTAAATACAAAACACATGCATCTTTTTCTTTCTGTTATTGTTGTACCTTTTCGAATCCCTAAGGGATTGGTACCTAAAGTGTATTTAAAAAAATAATAAAATCTTCGATACCTATGTACACTAAATGCTTGAGAAGGAAACAAAGCGCAGTGGCGGAAGATTACATCGTCATCTGAGAAACACGGACATTTAGTTGTGTCCTGAGGTGATTATGAGATTGGTTTTAATATACCATCAGTGTCTTCCAGGTCCCAATGAGTAAAAGTTTGCCGGAGTGTCATAAGACAATGTGTGATCTAATTTCCTATTTATTGATTATCTATATTACACATTTTTCTATTTCACTGCTTATTACATATATTTTTGTATAAATGAAGAATAGCCGTGTATTATAACTCAAAAAACAAAACTACTCCAAAACGTGAGACACAAAATTGGAATAATAATTTAACTATACGAAGAGTCAACCGTACAAATGAAATTACCTTTGAATTCGAAATCCTTGGTAATATCAACGCGTATTTTATTCAAACGTAATTCACGTTTATGGCGTATTTTTCCCCTGACGGCGTCATAATCGCCCGCACCTGTCACCGTGCCGCCCCAGCCCGCTCCGTCACTGTCCAATGCCCGGGGACACGTGAAAACAATCATAAACAATGATGCATTTTTCCACGTTTGAATTACCTGAGGAGCTTTATTTGGCTTTATGGGGTTGTTAACGACACACTGTGGCCTCTCTAATAGCTGATTAACTAATTATGGGAGGGCAGCATGATCGTCATTATAAGGTTTTCACTTTTATGCGTTTCATAGTTCCCTAATTTTATTAGAATTGTCAAACATAACATTTATTAGTTGCAGTCTTTAATGAGACAGTAGATGTGGTGATAATTTTGCAGGAGAGGTTCTATATAATATATTATATATGCCAGAGTCGCCTGATTGAATACCTCCATGTTACCTATTTCTACTGCTAAATAACTGGGCATTTCTGTGATCTAGTATGTAGATTAAATAGGCAGGGTATTTAACTAAATATTGTGTGCTGTATACATGTTGGGAACGCCGTGGTTTTTTTCGGAGTTACAAATTTACTGCGAATCTCACAAAAACCACATAGGCAACTGTAATCACTTACAATCAGATGGGCAGTCTGTTTGTTTGTTAATATACGTATCATTTACGGTAAATTTGATTTGTTCCATCTAAAAGCTAATCTTTTTTTTATTTTTCTTACCATTTTTATGATGTAATAGCCATATGATATATTGGTTCTCCATAGGTTTAGAAATTAATTTTTAAATGGGATTGACGTAGTAACTCCATGTTCGCTATACATTTATTCGTTTTAGTTCGCTACTAATAAGAAATAAGCCTATCCCTAATATCTCCACACTGATCGACCCTACGCTGCTAGCACCTAACTCTACGATCTTTACCCAATCGACGGCATATACTTTCCGCTAGAAGATCCTCCAACTTATTGTTTTATATACGATATAAATACTCAAATTTATCCTGAAGAATAGATAATTAAGATAAGATCATATAGTTCTGACCGGTGTTTAAACTAAAATCAAAGATTGCACCGTCCTTTGGCCCCTTATGTATTCACAGGCTTAGACATAACACTCGACAATCCTACAAACAAGAACAAATTAATTCCTTCTCTGAATCGTACCCAGACACGTTCCCAATTTTCTACTAATCCTTAACAACGGCTTTTGATGGTGAGAAACCGTAGGGAAAAAAGCCTGATGTTGCAGTCGTTTTACAATTGTATCGGATGATAGATATTTTAAATGACACTTTAAGCGATTCTATAGCTTTAATTAAAATTATCTTTTAAACGGGTAAACATGGAAATCACTATGGACTTTTTTTAATATAGTATGAGACTGTGATTACTCGTACTTAAAATTACCAACAAAGAACAGAAGTAATTTCTCCGTTGGTACCGTATATACGATATCTCAGCTACGGAGCTTAAAATGCAATTTTGTCTTATAATATAAGGATCATCTAGTAAAAACATCATCTTGAGATGAAATTACATCACTCTAAGTTCTACTTCCGTCGTATTAATGAATATTCGATGCAGTTTTGATATAAAGAAATCGGTACAAATTTGAATTTTTAAAATCTTAGAATCTATTAAAAAATCAAGTACATTAAAACCTATTCAATTTTTTTTTATCTGTTATTTCTTAATATTTATAATTCACAATTACACCTAAATTTAGCTCTGCTTATACTACATAGAAAGCATTTATACTTATCAGTTCTCTTAAGTAGAGTTTAAAGTCAATATTCAAATCAAACTGCTTGATGTTTTTGCAAAGCGTTTATATGGTCAAGTGTACAACTGAGTACGAAGAACGATTTAAGAATGATTAAGAAGGACGACCAATCATTATAGTGTCTATAGGGCGATCGGGGGGGCTCACGTGCTGGGCTTGAGGCTTGAAATATTTGTTGAACACATTAAATTCTATAAAATATTAATGAACTGAAAGCGTAGGAACTGACTTACAATTTAATTATAATAGAAGGCGTAATAAACAATTCTGTGAATTGTTGGCTTCAGAGCCACCCACATACTGGTAACTTAACCATAATATAATAACAATTCGTACATTATTGCTTTTTCTGAAGATGCAGGAAAAACTTTTAATCATTAAATATTAATTATTTAATTAAATATAAAGCTCGAGTAAAAAGTTTCTTGACATTTTATACAAAGTATTTAAATTTACAAAGAAATCTTGATACTTATGTAAAAAAAATAAAGTAGGTTTGGCAGTCATCTCTTGATTTAACCTGTCACCGCCTAAGGAATTTCAAAAAAACCAAAATAGATAGCAAATATAAAGATTCAAGGTCAGGGTTTACATTGCTCAATATTCATTCATTGCACTCATGCCTTCTGGAAACGATAATATCTTTTTATCACAATACGCATGCCACGCAAACGGAAGACCGTTTTTTAGTATATTTCTATGCCCAGGACTGAGTTTACAATACTCGTAGCTATAGAATGATGATAATCATAATAACAATAGTACTTAAATACATGTAAGGATTTATCAGTCAATATCCTTTTAATCGAATGAGATTGAATTATCATAAAGTACATAGATAAAGGAATTCATAATAATTCCATAAACTTGGGTTAGGGGCAAAAACTAAGTATTCCCGTAGCCCCGTCACTTTTCGGTGCAGATGCGAGGTCCGTAGGGTTTTAGTCAGTAGGCCACATTTACCATCTGGCGGAGAGTCCGACATAACCTCGTGCTGCTCCCGAGCACGAGGTAAGGCACGTAACTGTATTTCCCTACGTTAAAAAATAAATAAATAAATATTTGTTACACTTACACCAATTAGCCTAGCCCAAACTAATCTCTATAAGGCTTGTGCAATGGGATCTAGGGTAACGGATAGACATACATATATTATACATATAGAAATAATTTTTAAAAAGGGCAATAACTAAAACTGTAACGTGTCAGACATCACCCTTTAATTGTGCCTCACGGGATAACAACGCCTGTGCTAAACAATGATATATATGATACAAAATGAAAAGCTTTATGCTTTTGAACGTCACATAGATTTTTAAAACCATTATACAAAAAGCATGTACAGAAGTACACTTACTAAAGAAAATGATTAAAAAATTGCAGAGCAGTTAAATATACCTAATAAAATTAATGGATAATTCATAACCTTACCAGTTATGTCTTCTGTGCCGAACAACTTAATTCAAATGAATTAATTTGTACAAAAAAAACATTTTGCTTATTGATAAAAGTAAACTTTCAACAATAATAAAACAATTAAATTCCAAAAACGAGGGAGTAGATAATATTTTCATAGAAATGATTAAACATTCTCTTCCACGTACTTCTTCAGTTATTGCATATATGTAATTAATAAATGTCTATTAACTGGATATTTTCCTATTAAATGTAAAAAAGCAGTGCTCACGCCTATTCCTAACAAATCGCATGCTTCGCTTTCAGGACCTGTTTCTCCACGGCTTCAGGATTTGCGAATTTTCCTACTGCTTCACAAATTACTGAAAAGTTATGGATTAACAAACTAAGCATAGTATCGAAAAATAAGTCTGTGTTTAGGACTATACACGGTACGACCACCTTGACACAGATTACTGATGAAATTTTTACGGCATTAGATTATGGAAAAGCGTCTATTTTGATTCCTGTCAACCCTTAAATATAGTCTAGACCAGTAATTCCCAAAGTGGTCTATATCGATCCCTATGGGGTCTATGACAACCTTACCCTTGGCGAAGGCTCGACCGACAAAGGTCGAGCTAGCCCGTGGGCGTGTGGCGGTAGAATCGCGAAAGCGCCACGCGCCCCGATATAGGCTGGAAGGACACCGGGGGGTTTTTAGTGGGTAAGCCGGTACTCTACCGGAGAGCCCCACTCACGGCCGCGCCTAGCCAGCGCGGTGACAGAAGGTGCATAAGGTGCATTTTCCCCTCGCAAAAAAAAGGGGTCTATGACAACCTGGAAGGGGTCTACGTCAGCGAAAAAAAGATTTGGGGTTCCATAAAATGAAAATGGTCCACGATAATGGATCTGAACATACAGTGATAGTATCTATTTACTTACATTATACTATCTTCTAATAGAAATACTAATAATTATTTATAAAAGAACTTATGAAGTAAAAAAAATATTATATATGTTTATACATTTTTGCAAATTGTAGGATGTAGGCATTCCATATTCAGGTAAGTAGGGGGTCTACCCAAAACTGTACTGTAGGGTCTACGAGACAAAAATGTTTAGGAACCTCTGATCCAGACAATACTACCTACAGCTCATGCAAAATTACCTCCCAGATCGAAAGCAAAGTAATAAATGCACCGAGGCCGCGAAAGACCTCCGCAACAGAACAGCAGCTGTGACAGGCAAAATAGACAAGAATCGGGTACGCACCATGGCGTCGCTCCTAGTGAATGGCATCGGGGAGGGCGAAAAGTATAAAAAACTCTTCGTGGATGAGGCCCTAATGAGTCACTTTGAAGTGATAGTCATGGCGGCCCAGGTAACAAGGCCTGAAGAGGTGGTCATGATCGGTGACGTAAACCAACTTCCCTACATAGACCGAAATGACCACTTCCCAATGATCTATGACAAGCCTGCGTTGCAGATCAAACCCGGAACGACACTTGTTTTCACGCACCGCAATCCGCTGGACGTAGCCTACGCCCTCCGATTGACCTACGGGGACGTTTATTCGTCAAACCTCCGCACAAAGTTCCTGTCGTGGATGGCATTGGGGAATTTGATAATACCAAACATGGGAAATACCCTTTATCTTACCCACACCCAACAGGAAAAAGCCCTATTAATAAGTCAGGGCTACGGAAGCTTGGAGGGCTCGAAGACCCTAACTATCCACGAACCCCAGATTATCACAAAAACCAAATAAGATTTACGGCAGCATTCTGCACGCTGTCGTCGCCATATCAAGGCACACCAGCACATGTGTCTACTATACAGGACACTGTGCTGATGACGCCATTGTGCGATTAATTTCCAAAGCACAGGCGGCGGCTCCGTGCGAAATCATAAATTACAACCTGAAAATGGCGCTAAGATACCGGGACGACAAAGTCAAACAGCAACTCCTCTCGAGACTCGAGTCAGAAACAGAGCGACCACAAATTGCACGGTAGGAGTTTTGCGAAGATCGTCCCACTAGCATATTTTCTAGGACACTACAAGCCCTCAGTAGGGCTTTACTCAAATAAACAACAAATGAGTAGACATAAATCTAAATATAATAAAATAACAATAGGGTAAAGGTGCAAGAGAAAACAATTAACCATAAAACATATGTAAAAAAAAATTGTTCTTAATAATATATTAGCAATGTTAACCAGGAAACTTTATATATATATATATATATATATATATATAGTAAATAATATTAATTTGTAATAAATAATTGTTTTTAAATATTAATAACTAAATAATAAGCAACCAAAACAATATAAATTGTAAAATAAATACGTTGAGGAAATCATATTAATTGTAATGAATATGTGTGTGTTTGTGTATAAATGTAGGTGTGTAAAAACTAACGTAAACAAATAACATGTAATAATTCTATAATTATATTAATACTAGTATTAACTTATAATAAACAAAATGTAAAAACTAACCATAAATATTAAACATTGTTAGTCTTAAGGAATAATTAATAATGGTTGTAATAGTATATTATAGTAGAATATAGATATAGCTGGGGCTATGACTGTGGGGAACGGGACCATCTGTTCCCACCACCTTCTCCCAACCAAATTGATATGTTACTTGTAAATAGATAATAAATAAGGACATAAAAAACTCACACAAAAAAAAGAGTGCGGACCAGAGTCCGCAGAAAACCTTATATAAAAAGACAAACATTATATAAAAAAATGCATCTAAATCAATGGAGAAGCGTGCTGACGCACGGCTGGCTACAGGGCACAGTCATCTCCCCGCTGCAGCGGGGTACGCGCAGAAGTACAACAGCGCGTTGTTGTACTTCTATACACGGCAGACTTATCGTGCTGTGTGAGCTATGCCAGTGAGATGTTTGCAATCGATATTGAATTATTACTTTATAAGTTCGCACTGAACCAGCAGAATGATTTAGTAAATACTGTTAATGACGATCTAAGCAGAATTAGGGAATGGGCAAATAATCTTGGTTAACACGTGGACTCTAAATTAGATTTTAATCATCATATAAGCATGTAAATAAGATCCGCTGGATAGATGATTTAAAGAAGATGTATAAAAAAATCACAGTGTGTAATCACAGGCAGATGATTACTTGAATGGGAAAGTGCGTGGCATCTTAACAGAATTATTAATACTGTCTCAATTTCGTTGTCGTGAAATGGTATATGGACAATGTATTACTGAAGAAATAAGTAATCGTATACAGATAGTTAAATATAAACTAACAAGATAAATAAAAAGATCTAAATGTATAAAAGCAGTTTGGAAATTCGACGATCCCACTAAGAGCAAATTTGATTACATTAGTTCCTTCAAAAACCTCAATCAGTAAGTCACTTTTGCAAAATATCTCAAATTATCAATACTTTATTATATGTATAACTTCTATATATCTGAGGACTGTTGTAACATAATGTCGATGTAAATATCTACTCACTATTATGACAGGATTGAAACCAGCGACTTGCTATGCCCGCACCCTTTTCCACAATAAGTACTTTAGGTATATTTCTCTTTTATTTGTTGAGGAAATAAACAATTTTGTATTGTACTGTAAATCTAAATTATAAATAGATAATTTTTTTCACAATTACACAATCCATCTTCTTTTCACTTAAATACTTACATTGAAAGCTGTAATGACACCCTAAAGTATCTCAAAACATGAAACGCGAAGAAATAATCGACGGAAATACATCGCGTATCTTTTATATGGAAGGAAAAAGCTATCCTACATAGCAATTTGAACCCAATTCCATATAAAATATGAATCGTAGAGTATGTCTTATAGTTGAAATACAATTTCTGTTACTGCGCGGTCGAAACGCTTCTGGTGAACGGATTCGCAAATTGGGTATGAAATCAAATAAAAACGTACGCACCCGTCTCGTGTAAAGCTCGTTATGTTCATTCTATTATGTGGGCGCAGCAAGCTCACGAACTTATTAATGTTACTGATTTTTTAAATTCACTAAAACAAATTTTACAGCAACCATTCGGTTTCATAAATTCGAGGCAGATGTATGACTATAACTTAAAGCAGTTCTACATATAAATCAGTTATACGAGTAACACTGCGCTACCGAGACTTTCCTAAGAAGGGAGACTTTGGAATGAAAATCCACTTCAAAATAAATTAATTGAACCTAAGTAAAAGCCTAAAAGTACTTGTAATAACTGCCATTTATAAATTTATAAACAAAACCAAAGTTAAGAGAACAAAATGAGCTTCATACGTGTAAACATACAAGCTTAAAAAAATTGCCTTGCTCCAAAATTGTCAAGCCATCTCCTGAAGAAAAACATGAAACATCCTTTTTTCTAACCTCTGTTCAATCGCTGCTTGCTTGTTTGATTTAGATTATTAATGGTGATACAATAATATTTCATGATACACAACTTCAATATCAAAAAGTCATATAATTTTTGTATATATTTAGTATCTAGTTGCCTACTTTAAAGCATCAACAATTCCAACAGTGTTTCTACGTCCCCCTAATAGTATCTTGCTGTCAAAATCGAGTTGTTAATTCGCATCGGGAATTGAAGTATTACTTAGGAACGTGTCACGGTGTACAGGTCGAATGAATCTAATGAGCTTTGCGAAGCACGAAATAGTAATCGACTCAGTTGTCATAAATTTCATATCACTCATTTACTTTGAGAGGAAAAAAGGGGAACATTTGATAATTTTTATTATTAGGTAGTACTAATCTATTGGGATAAAATCTCCTAGAAATACTACTGGTAAAACTACTCGGTAAGACTACTGGGAAGAGGCATAGACCTGCAATAATATTGTCCATACTTTATACAACTATTTTATTTTATTACTGATTTCAATTCTAATACTATAATATAAAAATAATGATATAATGTAATACACAGTAACTTTCTCTAATATGCTTCATAAAACGTTCTAACAACTACATAACTTTAGTACCATACAAACAATCCATTATATTTCAAACCTCTATTCAAGATTATTATTTACCTTGACATTAGCTTATGAATACAATTAAGTAACAAAGAACAAAACTTCACAGAAAACAATTTGTAACTCAGATAATTGTTAGAATTTTAGTATAAATATTGTGTATAATCAAAATGTGAAACAATGAAAAATTATTACTTCGAAAAGTAATTATAACTGAAATTCCGTGCATTATTTGAGTAATAAGCCTTGGCCACAACTAAGCATTGAAGAAGCGTACGTACATCAATGCAATATTTAACATGCACATTCCTCATGAGACGCAATTACGTTCTAATTACTGTTACCGCTTTATAGCTATACAATGCAGGTGTATACAAAAATTAATCTCCAGTCTGTGCGTCAAATTGGAACCGGCATCGATGCCGCCCCTCCGCAAGCCAAAACACGGTGTTCGAGATCAAAGCTACAATGCGGAGGGGGAATTTGTCTAGATGACTGTACTATCAATCTAAAGATGCTAGATAAGGCATATTATTTAAAATCGGTTTCCCAATTTAACATAACAGCGTAACATTCCATGGTCCTAGTCTAATACGGATATAGAAGGTTTCGTTCCTATCCTAGCTATGTACACACAGCAACACATTAGACTTTACATGATGTCCTTCATGTAGGTGATGTCTCTCAAACTAACGGTATTTTTCTTATTGCAAATCAAAGCTTGACGTTTTACTGACCGTAACAAAAGTTATATTTATTGTTATAAAAAAACAATGGTAGGAATTTCTAATTGTTATTTGCAGTTCATCTGTTAAAAATAATGTGAGTTTTGTATGCTATTAACTTATATATCTATATCTCTACTTAAGTACATTACTTTATTAAGATTTTTACAAATATAAAGTTAATATAATGACTTTTCTTATGAAATAGTTAAGGAAATGACACATCCTGTAGCGCTTGATCGTGATAGTATTATAATAAGTGCGGGACAACGACACTGGTGTTATCACGCACAAAGAGACACATCTGCTCCGACCTGTGGCGCGACGTCTGATCTGTTTATCCACGCGGCAACGCAAATGTTGCTACTGACATTCAACTCTATGTTGAGTATATTTTATATTTGAAAATATTATATATATATACACTTAGATCAGATTCGTAGCTCTGGAAACTATTGAACCTTAATATATAATCACATATTGTATACAAGCATAGGCAAAGTTGAGTTTTCGAAACTAATACGTAGAGTATTGTAATTATTAGCCCGATCAGACCTTGGCCGTATACTCGTATATAAAACTGAAACATGACCATTCGTAAAGCAAGTACATATACTTTAAATAAATTTAAGATAGATAGTAATTATTTTTCTGCCTTCTAAACTGCCATTGAATTTCCATTTGCTATTTTAAATAAATTGTTTAATTAATCTCTTGAAAATAGATTAGCAGTTATCAGGTAGGATAAACAACTGTCCCACTGCGTATGAACCCGGAACCCTTCGGCCTGTCAAAATATTATTATTCAGTGCGAGGTAGAGTCAACATCGAAATTTCGAACATATGCAATACTAATGTTATGAGTTAGACATTAGACTTTAAAAATTCGATAAAACTTTATAATAAATATTGATTGCAATGTGTCCTACAAATTGCCATTTGAGATTTGCAATTCTTTGGGCTATGTTGCTAATCTCGCGAAACTTACCGAGCGTTCTATGGTAGATTTTGATAATTTTTGATTTGATTACGAGAAATTCCGAGCATTAACATCTCAATTGGTATTGATCAAAAATGGTAAGACTGATCCAGTTTCTGGCGTTACAATAATGCAGTCAAATTGTGTTTTCTATTTAATGTTGGTAACAATGTCTTTGACTTCTATACAATACCTTATGTCCATATCATTTTTACGTTTTTTGTTTACATTTGCATACAATTACAACGTTTTAAGGACCGCCACTTCCTCAGTAATGATATATACAATAGGTACTGCGTATACCTACTTTATCGATATAAAAGGTGCCTTTTATATTTATTTTATTTATTTATTGAGAAATAATAAACAGTTACAATATATATAGTATGATTTAGTTTACAACATTCAAGCATGTTAATACTGCAACCAACGACGTTATCCACAAATAAAAAAAAAAACAAAAATAGTGCGCTGCATTTGACCTCGGCACCACACAGCACACACACTCACACATACTCACACACATATACATACACCATGAACAGAATCCAATTTGTTTTATTTTTTATATTTAAAATTAAAACAAAACAAAAAAATAAAACAAATTAAGTTAAATATACAAACACAGAAATACACAACATTTAACTAATTAATATTAATTACAATTATATGATTAGATGTTAGTGCTTGAATTATCAAGTAATATTCTTAACAATTCCAATTTAAATATGTGTTTTGACAAATTGAATACATCTGCGGATACAAACATACAATTATAATTTTTCAAAATTCGATTTAGTGGTCAGCGCAGTCCAGTGTTTGTAAGACAAACACTAATAGCAGTCAACACGGACATTACACTTAAGAGCGGATCTCGGAACTGTGTAATAAATTTTACTAGTAAGGTCCAATATAAGGTAGTAATAAGGCCCATGCAGTCAAACTACTGATAATTGCATACAAAACATTCTTCTCCAGGTACCTACGTCTGTCCTTCAAAGACAACATTTTATACTTCTTAAGAAGCTGCGAATAGGATAAAGTTTGCCTGAAACTTCTGTAATGCATAGTTCGTAAGAATTTTTGTTGAACTTTCTCAATCTCCTCCACATACTTCATATAGAACGGACTCCAGATCGCAGCTGCATATTCTAATTGTGAATGAACAAGAGACTTATATAAATAGAGAAAAGTAGTCGCTTAAACTCGACAAAGGATCTCATGACGAAACCGTACATTTTGTGGTTTATATTATTATCATATATTAATTAATATATCATATTTTCATGGTTATATAATAAAACCTGACATAAAATTCCATAGCAGTACACTATCTCTAATATTTTGAGTTCATTTATTACTCTATATATTTAATACTTTACTATAAATAAGTATATCTTAGAATTAAACAACATTATATAATCTGTAATAATGTTTCATATCTTTTTATTATAGACTAGACCAATATTAAATAAAATCAAACAATATTGTTTAACATACATTACATTATATGGTTTTATTAGGAAATAAATAACGTTAATATTGATTTATTGTGTTATTTAAAAAGAGACGGTTCACAAATTATATGATAGAAGTCAATACCAATACAACTTATTTTTATATTTGTTTTTCTGTATGTGCCTTTTATGCAATTTAATCTCCTTTTACTCGATTTTAGAGAAGGCAAAGAGTAAAATTACATTCTACTAAATATAGCTGACATAATTATCAGTTATACAGGGTTACAGGTTAAGTCGACCTATTCCGTTAAGAGCGTGTAGTTTACATAGTTTCTGACTATTTTGATTATGAAACACCCTGTCCTAAATCTAAATAGTCAGAAATAGTAATAGTAATAATCAAAATAGTCAGAAACTATGTAAACTACACGCTCTTAACGGGAATAGGTCGACTTAACCTGTAAACCTGTATAGTTAAAACATTAAATTATTTAAAAATTAAATAAATTTCAATGTTTATGTTTTACTCGTATTAGTAATCCCACTTTTATGACGATAAATTACACTGTATTAAGTTGAATGAACAGTTGTTAATTTATTTTGTTGTTGTTATTTTTTATTGGTAAAAGCTTCAAACAATACATTAGAAAAAAAATCATCTTTAAAAAAAATGATAATATACCATTTTTAATATTTTCTTTAACTGCCGTCTTCAATTTTTATAGTAAATGTCATTTATTGGTGAGTAATAAACCAATTATGCTTCTACTGACGGTGGCTCTCGCCCATTAAGGGAACAGTGAATCGTCACTATCTGCACGTCGCTCAAGGTAAACGTTCTGCCTTCTTGTGTGCAAGTTAAATAGACTGTCCATATTTTATTGAAGTATTAAACTTCAATAAAATATTTAATCTTGTGAAAATCATCAACATTGTCCTGAGTGAGCAATTGTTAAGCTTAGTACGTTTATTCTCACAAATTTTTTTGATTGTGCTATGGAGATATTTATCGATTTTATAATTATTTATACAATCCAAACTGATCTAAATAAACCTACAACATAAACATAACTATAAAAATAACCAATATTTTTATTGTTGTGAAGTATATTACGCTCATGCCGTATAAGTTACACAAATGTGTAAATGGTGAAATATCTGGGACAAAGGACCAGCTCAAAGTAGGCCACGGCTTGACCTACTGTCTACTTCGAATGAATTGAATTTGAGAGAGAGCTGAAGTCTCCTCATAAGTACAATACTCTGGTAAGTCCACCCATCACCAAAGATGGGAGAAGTCAAGAACTTCCAAGAAATTGTTTCTATCTAATATTTTAGAACCAGACCAGAGATATGAACAGCAAACATGCGGATGAATTTTATTTGTAAAGTAGATAGCGTTGATGTTTTTTTGGAAGCAAGTTGATTTAACTGACAAATGAAACTTGACTTCTGACTTGACTCCAAAGCAGTTTACGTTTTACCTTCTTAGTAGTGAATATATATATTTATCAATGTATTCCCTAAATTGTTGTGTTAGATGTTTACACATGGTTAAAATTTAATGAAAATCTCCCAACTCAGCAGAATGTTATTCCACTAAAGGATAAGACACGTATTATACGGTCGTCGAATAAACAGCGGGAGGCAACAGCGCGCAACATACAATTTGCAAGCACGCCACGAATAGATGCAAATGCACTCCAAATTTGTAACATTTATGATTCTCACCTCGAGCCATTACTAAGAGTTTTTTTTTAGGAATGTATATGCGTTGTCTAGGCTGATATGGATCAATCAATTGTCTAGGCTTAAGAAAAAAATTAATAATAATAAATAATAAAGCTTTGTAACATTCCACATGAATTCGTTAAATTACATAATCAAAATCATAAAGTCAAATTATACATCAAAATCAAAAAAATGTCAATATTTATATAAATTCGCAATTCATAATATTTGTTAATAAATTCGTAAATAATAATAAATAATCATAAAAAAAATATATAAATAATTTCATGCAGAATATAGTTGATTTAATTATTTGGCTAATGTGGACTCCTCCAAAGAATTCCATTCTATTCTATTCCTGGCGGTGGACATCCAGTCTCTTCCTGCGGTGGCCTCAATCTCATCCTGCCACCGGCCACACGGACGACCTCTGCCTCGCCTACCTAGTGGACCTTTCCAGTTTGTGGTGTTGATTTTCCAACGATTGTCCTTGTATCTGGCAACATGACCAGCCCACCTCCATTTTAAGCGTTTAGCGAAATTTAGAGCATCATTTACCTTGGTAATTTTCCGAATTTCTGTATTTCTTACTCTATCTTTCAGCTTCAAATTTAAGCAGCTTCTTTCCATTGCTCTCTGAGTTGTTTGGATTTTATGTCTTGATTTCTGGTCGTAGGTCCACGTTTGGCAGCCGTAGGTGAGACAGGGTAGAATTGTTGTATCCAAAATTATCCTTTTTAACTTAATTGGTAGTTTCGATTTCAGAACCTTCTTTTAAGCCCAGTACTTTTTCCACGAGATAGCTACTCTTCTGTTTATCTCAGCTATATTTCGGTCTTTTCTAAATGAAATTTGTTTGCCAAGATAAACGTAACTATTGGCGTCAGCTCTCTGTTAGTCATTACTTTGGTTTTGTCTAAATTCATTTCCAGGCCCACTCGAGCACTGGCAGTCTGAAGTTGATTGATCATTGTGTTGAGGTTATACGGGCTTTCAGAAAGAAGAACGATATCGTCCGCAAAACGTAGATGGCTTAAACGTTTTTCATTTACATTGATCCCTTGCGTTGCCCATGGTTAGTCTACCATTACTTTTTGAAGGACCGCTATAAATAATTTTGGTGAGATAGGATCACCCTGTCTGACTTCTCGGCCAATGCTGATTTTGGTACCCAATCTGTCTAGCCTGACTCTAGTTGTGCAATTAAGATAAATATTTTTGATGATGTTAATGTATTTTGCACTAATATTTTGTATGCTTAGTGTTTCCCAGATACTGGCATGATATATAGAGTCGAAAGCTTTTTTATAATCTATATAAGCTATGTAAAGTGTTTTTTTGTATTCAATATACTTTTCTATTACTTGCTCAACAATATATGAATGTGATCAGTAGTGCTAAATCCACTTCGGAATCCCGCTTGTTCTATAGGTTAGCATGAGTCTATTTGTGAGGATATCCTATCTAGTAAACAGGATTATCTGGAACTCGTTGCCATCAGCTGTCTTCCCCAACAACTGCGACATTGGGTTATTCAAGAAAAGAGCATATTCTTACCAGAAGGGTAGGCAACGCACTGGCGTCGCTGGTGACGTGGGCGGCGGTGAATCACTTACCATCAGGTGACCCGTCTTGCTCGTTTGCCTCTTATTACATAAAAAAAAAGGATGCGTAAAGTTTATATAGGCAAGACATGAGGCTTATCGGGCGATAATTTGCTATGTCTTTAGGGTCTCCCTTTTTGTATAGCAGTATAATTTCCGACTCTGTCCATTGCTGCGGCACAGATTCTTCTTCAAGTATTTTATTGAATAAAATTGCAAGTGGTGTTAATAAAAGCTTTTTGCCCTGTTTGATGTGTTCGTTATTTATATTGTCCGATCCTGGGCTTTTATTCAGTTTTAATTTATTTATTTGTTTTAATATTTCAATCTCATCAAAATTGTGTACAGTGAATGTATTTTTTGGTAAATTTTGTTCTATATTTTCTACAGAATCCGGAAAACTGTAAAGGCTAGCATAGAAATCGCCGGCTACGTTTATAATGTCAGTTCGTGATTTATAAATTGAAGAGCCTCTTTGTAAAGACGTGATCCAGTTTTTCGATATGTCTGATTCCTTGCACGCCTTTTTAGCAGATCTTGTGTTTTCTATGCATCTTTCGTAACATTTTCTTATTTCTTTATTTGTTTCTTTGTATAAGAAAAGAATTAGTCAAATGTAAATTATTTGTAATGAATAATAATTAACCATTAATAAACATAACTAGCTAATGTCAATAAATCTAGTGAGATAAATATAAGAAGAAAGTAGCAATATAATTCCATAACTTCCATACAAATAGTAGTCATACATTAGATCATACTAGTGAATGGTTATACTATGTACCTTAACTATGTTGTATACAGATAGATACTAAAAAGGAGCTTGCTTCTCTTCTGCAAATCAGGTTGAAACCGAAGTAGACATGGATACACGAAATAAATTCGGCTGCTCAAATTCAAAGCCTAGTAACACCTATTTTGAAAAAAAAAACGGTTTTTGGCATTTTTCGACTTACTAGGTAGTACCAAAACTATGTGGACCTTAAAACACCCTGTTTCCTACGTAATTTTTAAGATATAATTTATAAGTCTAAGCAATTTGCCATGATTACGAGAATTTCTTTGAAGTACAAATTCTAAACTTATAGTATGTCAGAATACAAATTTAAAACCCAAGCATCTCAAGCGACTTACTTAGTTATGAATTTGAAATACCAACTTGCTATATTTTGAATTTGACGCAAAGTAAAAATAACAAATAAATAAATAAATATCCAAATAACCTAGAAAAACAGCCTTACAAAGTTTTGTTACTATTTTTATAGTTATATTTCTGTAAATTCACGAAAAAAATAAAGTATGAGCGATTTTAGTGTAACTATACTCCATTGTCAACCATATAGCACAACTTTTCGTCAAACACCCAAATCGTTATCTCTTCTGGTTTCGTCGGACAACGAATCAAAGTAGCCGACCCGTTTTTTTGCTCCCCTGAACATTTTTGTTGGAAGGAGTTACTATGTTTTGATTTTAAGCAGCCGAATTGTACTTAAGCAAAACCTTTGCAATTATTGAAACAACAAATTCATAATTATTCAATACGCTTTTACTATTATTATATTTCACGCATGCTCTCGATATAAATTGCTTACAGTATCTTATTACATTTGAATATTTAAAGAAGACCACGGTCGGCCGCTTGGGTACATCCGCTATACTGTGTGTCCTGTTATCCGGTTTGAAGAGAAAAGATCAATGAAATTACTGGTTGCCATGACTTTGTCACACGTTAGCAATGTACACTGTAGTGTTAACAGATATACTGGGATTCTCACAGAACCACATATAGACTGTAACCACTCACTATAAAGTGAACAATCTGTCTATTTATCAATATACAGTAATGAACAAAAATCAAGTGAAAACTCGTAGTAGCAACTGCTGTCATAACAACCGTACGCGTGAATGCGACCGATCCCACACAATATGCAAATAAACTGTAGTCTGTTTATCAACTTTTGTTTCAGCCCTCCACGGCATGCATATCTCGCTATGCTTTTGTTACTACGTTGTAAGGAATTTGGACAGATTTTAACTCTTTTAGACTCTTTTTTGAGCATGCATGGTCAATATCAGACTTAATGTTTCATTTTAACGGTCCTTACGAAATTGTACACCCTTATTTTGCTTAAACTATAGCATTTGTTTTTATTTCAATAGCTCATGTATCTTACAATCTCCAAATATATTTACATGAAATAAACTTATATGATCGTCGTTTATCTTGAAAATACCAAAACCTTATTCTCATGACGCCCTCGTACGAAGTACGTAATTTATTTTTCGTCGATTGAGCTCAAATTCGTCGACATCACCCCGGATATAGACAGCGCGTGTCGGTGTGGGAGCAAAAATTAATAACAGGAAACTGGATTTTAACGAGCATCGGAACGAATGAAGTGACGCAAAACCAACGCTTGTTATTATAACACAAGGGTATGTCCTCAAATGATACATTATTTTTCTTACTTATTCAAATTATAAATGCATATTATCTTTGTTTTACCTATTTGTATACCAAGGCAATAGTGGCTACATTGCTGTGTTTGAAGGTTTGCCGGTTTAAAGGCGCAATTATTATAGTAGTTTATAGGCGGATATTATTGACTACTGCAAAAGTCCTTTACAGGTCAACTGGATTTTTGCATTTTTTAAGTATTTACATACTTTTTTGAAGTATTAGCATTTATGAAGTACTTACGTAATTAGGATTTTTTTGTGATGTGTTGACAAAAAAGCATACTGCCCACCTCATGGTAAGTGGTAAGTCACCTTTTGCGCATGTGGTGCCTGTATGATATGCAGCATCTGCCTGCCTATCTTACCCTTTACCTCCGAATACAATGGGAATATACCCGCGGTTATGTGCGGCTCTTCTCCACAGAAGGGGGAGGCCTACCCACTAAAAACCTCAGGGATGGCCTTCCTCAGGCATGAAGGGAGCCCCCGGAAACTTACCAAGCTACTTCCGGGAAACCCCAGCCTCCGCTCCCCCGTCGATACAGGGGAGCCCTCCTCGGGGGAGGCTACACTACCTCCCCCGGTCTCCTCCACCGACGACGCCCCCCGGCCACGGAAGAGGCGTGATCCATCCCGGGTCGCCGTAGCAGTCGCGACTTCCTCGCGCCCGCCGGCGACTCGCGGCGGCGCCGCAGCTGTGCTACCGAGCCTGGCGCCGCCTTCTTCGAGAGGGATCGGCCATCTCCCGACCCCGCTCGGCGGCCTCCTTCTGGAGCATCACTGCTTCACAGAAGGAGGCCACAGCCCTCCAACCTCCCTCGTCCGCCAGCATTGCCGCAATCAATGCCGGCGGAGACAGATCTCGCCCGATCTCTGCGACCAAGACTCGGCGCTCGGAGGCCCACGTGGGGCACTCCGCCAGCGTGTGCTGGGCCGAATCGAGGTCGGATGCGCAGTGGTGATAATGTATCGATCCCTCCCGTCCTATTCGACACAGATACTCACCGAAGCAGCCGTGCCCGGTGAGTATCTGAGTCAATCGGTAGGTGACCTCCTCCTTCCCGTGGAGCCAAGCTTCGAGGTGCGGGAGTACGGCACCGACGGCCCGCTGGCGCGCACGCCAGGCCGCCACAATCCGTCGGTGCCACTCCCGCTTAGGCACTTCGTGCGCGGGTTCCAGGGCGCTCCCCCCATCGCCCCCCCGGTCGACACGCCGCGACGCATACGTCGCCGCGTACATGTCGGACAGGATCTCGAATGGGGGGATCACCCCAGAACCGTCGCCGCCTCGTACGAGATTGTACGGTAGCCTCGCACGATTCGTATGGCCATTATCCGCTGCAGGCTCCGTAGCAGAGCTCTGCAGCGGGGGGACCTCGCGCAGTCTTGCGACTACACGGGAGCCCCATACATGGCCACAGATCGCACGACGCCCTCGTACAGGCATGAAAGGGACTACCTAATGGAACTAACACGGTCCATTAGGAGATATTCTAAAATAATAGGTCAAGAGTACCCATAGCGGGCGAGCGTAAATGAAAGCATTAATTAATGATTAGGAAACTAGGAAAATGTGTAGTAGAAAACTTTTACCTCTCCCTACCCCAATAGAAAAAACGCATATGTATATAATGTGTATGGGTATCCGCAAATAGTAGGATATTAATTGGTTCTTTGAATAAACGGCATATTCGCAATGGAGCAAAAAAATCTCGATTCTCAAGGTATTCACCATAATACCATTATTATACTATTTTTTATCTTTAGTGTTTTTATGTTGCTCTTAGGTTTATATAACCTATTAATTGGTATATAATATAATTATTTCATCAACGCCAGAACTATTCATATTTGTTATAACTGTACAGATTCTGTATATTTCGTTCATGTAGGTATTACAAAAGAACCGTCATTGTCAGTAAAAATAAACTTTATGTTGCGTTACCTTTATCTTCAAAAGGACGAAAAATAGTTTCTAGCTGGTGAGTAGAGTGAAACATGCGAACATTCACTATGGGTTGTACGTTTCACATCCAATAATTATTCAAATTTTTGACATTTGTAAAGTTTGAAATAAAGATGTGCTTATGTGAAAATAAACTAATTATAAAGTGTATATTTATTTGACACACAAATCTAAATGGCTTTCATAAACAAATGTTACAATTTTGTATTCTAAATTACTGTTTGTGAGTCTTCTTTGAAGTATCAAATGATCGACAATCGAAATTGAATCGATTACTGGTCTGTTTGAGGTATTTATAGTAGCTTCATTAAAGAAATGAGTGAAGCACCGATCGAATAGAGACAAGACATAAATTCAAAATTTTAAAAGTAGTCCGTATGATTTGGAAAACTGTTCCAATTACTACACAATTATGCATTTACTACAAAGTTATGAAAATTGAATTGAATTGAATTATGAGTGTTAATATTTGAAAAGATAATATAAAAATAAGACCTTCCCTGATTACTGGCTGTTGTTCTCGTGAAATTTCTCATAATTTCTGTCCAGCACTTCAACTCCAAATCAGATCAAAAATCAATTTTAATTAAATTTTGAGATGTTTCATACGTAAGCGACATATTAATAGTAGAATAAACCTCGAATAAAATAAAATTCGTTTTGGTTTGTGTTTATGGTAGAGCACAACTATCAGAACTACATTAGAACTTCACGGGTGATGGAACCAAAAAATTATCACAGACGCAAAAGCGCGAGGTATATATTAGTTATATTAGTACCTATTAACGGAACATTGTAAAATTAGCCTAAGAAGTCTTCTTAAATAAGGCTGGATAAAGCTGTGAAATTTTCACAGATATTATAGAAATCGAATCATTACGGTGGGTCAAATGAAAGTATTATACATAATGTATATTTACACAAGAATTTTAATTACAGAAGACATTAAACCGTACCTGCTTTAGAATCCTTGATTTAGCTAGTTTGTAATGATTTGCATTTACATATAAATTGAAAAGTCTTACACAGAATAAGTAATCAGTAATCACCTCCCACATTGTGAGGACTGTATGAATATGTATGTAAAACAGAAGGAAAATAAAATTAAGGTAAAAATATCTTTAAAAACAAGCTTTTATTTAAATGCGCTAAAAAGAAAAAAATAAACATTTGCTGTTAACTTATAACGTCATTTCAAATTTAACACATTTGACACGATTTATATGTTTACAAGCTTTTATAAACTTGTCGCGCTATTTAAGTACTCGTATATAATTGCTACCTATTAAAATTTTTAAAACTAAGAAAGTAAATAAGAGTACTTAAATCTCGCGACAAGCGACACCCTTATAGTATTAGACAGTAATAAATATATTTATTAAATACTTATGATTCAATTAATAATTTATAATATATTTTTATTTACATACAACTACGTTGATTTAAATTTAAGGTGTCATAATTGTACGCAATCGAGGGTAAAAGAAATGTTATAAATTCACAACAGAGTTTGATTTCATTCAAACTCGCCTGCGTTAGTTGTGTACGTTTTAAGCCCCTAAACAATTTACAATAAACGCTAGAGAATGAACCAATAGAAGCATCTGCTCTCACCCTTATTGAGGAGCATTTGAAACTCAGTTACTATACACATCTGCTCACTGATTTGAGCAAAAAAAGTGTAATTTATTTTACATTCCTCTTGCTCAAATATGACATAATACGGAATAACATAGATTGAAAATTTGAAAAAAAAAATAACTTGTAATTGGAACCCCAATAGATGTTTAATTTGGGATCGTATGGTTATTTTCGTATAAAATTAAACTCAAACTAAAATCTTTGTTTGAGTACTGTTAAAAAAGCATTGCGCTTTGTGGGCGTAATAGCACCAATCCTTTCTAGTACAAGCTTTATGCAATACATCCGTCGGTCGAGTCCACTGTCCGTCGATCAAAAGACGTATTTTTGAAATATATACAATAAAATTCGAATTCACATTCGAAATCATAAATTCGAATACGAATTTCCAAATATACTTTTTTTCCACTGATCCCGTGCACGTGTGTAACAAGTAGTGAGTAGACCGCTACTCACTCGACTCGACTATAAGTTTCTACTCTCACTACAAGCCACGCACTCATTAGGACCAAGGCTTAGGCTGAGTTCAGTAGGTTGAACGGACTCAATTGGTTTGTAGTCTGATATGATCACATCGGCACTTGGTTGCGGTGGTATTCATGAGGATTCTCAGTCTCTTCTCTCCTGAAGAATATAAAGAGTAGGCAGGACCACTCGTTTCTGATTATATATTTCTACTAGTAGAATATATATAATAGAAGTGATATTGACAATGTGACTGTGAAGTGTTAAGTGATAGCCAGCCAGCTTTTTATTTTAAATTTCCATTTTACGTGTTATTCATCGTTTTATAAATTAATAGCTTTTTATTTTTCTGTGTCAAAGTGAATCTAATAAAGAGTTTGTTTCTAATAAGAGTACTGAATTCTATTGATTTAAATATCTAAAAAATCCATAGAAATAGAAAAGTAGCAGTAGAAAATAATCATGCACATGGTTTGTCACGATCGACTCACTCTAATGATTCAAGAATACGTCTCCTAATCACAATCGTAATCATCTTGGATACTTGACATTAAAAGAGGAAATATTTAACTTTAGGTAATTTGATTTCAAATATGTCAAAACTGCTCATAATAAAATAATAAAGAAATGCTCCAAACATAGAAATAATGATTTTAAAACTCTATAAATGTCTATCATGCCGATTACCGATTATAAAACAGTTCCAAAAGATCAAAAGCAAAATATTTTCCTCGAGAAAAACAAGACAATCAATTTTAACGTAAATCTTCATTTAAATAATTTAATAATAAACTATATGAATGTTCACATTTGTTTATATAAGTAATAATAACATCATTGCAACCTAGAGAAGGCACATAATATTTACCTAGTGTGATCGGAAGAAACATGGAATAGCCGTATAAATACTTACTATTGAAACTCGACTACGAATAAAAGCAACCAAACAGATCGAGTTATTAATCCTTTTGTTCTTAAAAAATTAACAAAATAGCTAATATTTAAACTTTTAGACTGAATTTCATAAGTTACTCTTTGTATTTACTGTTATATTATAATTGTATATCTTAGTTCTATAGATTATGATGTTGTTTATTATGATATAATTAGACAAATAAAATACAGTTACTGAAGTTCAAATTATAAGCCTTACAATATTTTGTTTATTTGATCTAAAAAGATACATTCTTGATATAATTTTGTGTAAAATATAAATAGACAACCTTACATAAAAATAAAATAAAAAATCTTCTTTATACATATAATCCAATATGTATAAAGAAGATTTTTTTATTTTATTTTAGAGTTATACCTAAATAGAATATGGGTAAAGTTTAGAGTTTTGTTCTCTAATACGAGCCTTAGAGAAGTGTTAAGCAGAACTGAATTTCCTTAACCTAAATTTCGTATTTTTAGTCATCAATAAATACCATAAACAAATAGTTATTCTATCGTAACTGCTATATGTTTATGTTAATTTATGTATTTTAGTTATTATATATATAGAAAATATACGTCAGGCTCATACCTCTCAGCAGGGTGACTTGACAGGCTCATGCCTGTTATAACAATGTAAGGGCGATTGATTGGTGACCATAATCAATCACGCTGTCTACATAGTGTAGATTGGTCGACTACATATTCCGTTGAATTTCCTTGCAAGTTTATCTAGATTGACTACCTAGGTTTCTCAGTCAAAGTCTAGGTTTTTCAGTCAAAGCCTAATCGGATAATTAAGGTAGGCTCATAAGATCGAGGGGTGTGGATGAATATGTACTATGATAATTATCATAAAACTGCTACCAAATTTTTGTGCTGTTTATGTCGTATTATATTTAGTTTATATTATATGTCATTTTCTATAATTAGAGTCACGAAACAATCATAAGTAAGATTTTTCAACCACGCTATTACATACACCTTTGCGTTTCTTCACAAACCTACACAGTTTGTCTCAGGATATATTTCTTCACCACAGACACATCATATATTTCGTGTAAGTTAAATTGAACTACACTGGACGATATTTATGTGAACAAATTTGATGTCTCAGTCGGTACCAATAACAGTTGCAGAAAAAGTCGAAAAAAGAGACTTTAAGTCATTACGAGTACAAAAACTCAGGTTATTTATATCAAAGTAGTGTTAGTCACCCGCAAATTTTAAACAGTTTAACATATTAAAAATTATATATATATATATATATATATATATATATATATAATATATATATATATATATATATATAATATATATATATATATATATATATATATACGCAATTATTTAATACAATAATGTAAGCTTATACTGTTGACATCAATCTAGCTATACTATTACAACTATAGGATCTATAACATAACATTTCGAGAAATTGTAGTACTTACTGCCTAAGGATTTACTCCCCTAACGCAAACTTCCGCCAGCATTTGAAATTCATTCTTCAGAACGTGTGATATAATAAAAATAGCGTCAGCCATACTGCCCTGTATGATAAATTATGCACCCCTCTATAGCTAGATTGCTCGCTGGGTGCTTTAGAGCCCCCTTTTGATACATTTTAAAGGTAAATCGGAGTCAAACGTGTGCTCTGACACATTAAAATGTAAGAAAGGGATTTAGGACAAGTGATATCATGGAATAATAATGGTAATATGATACTTATCATAAAATGATAGAATGCGAATGGAGATTTGATACATCTTATAAGGAAAATATTATATTACAATACTTAAAATTAAAATAAATCTATTATCAATAATTCAATACCTATATATCAAGTATTGTATGTTATCCAATTCAATATCCGTTTGCTTATTGTAAGAACTGATTAACTACAAAAATTGTCGATTGAGATTAAATTCACGAATAAATAATGATAAAGCAAAGACTCTTATTTTATGCTCATATAAAATATAAATTATCTTTTCATTAAAATACAAAATTTATTTATTTACTTGATTTTTTTGTAAACTAATTTTAAAAACCTAGTAAGCACATAGCTAAATATAAAGAAAAAATATTGAATTATATATAATAAATCATTGAACCTATATATTTAGATCGTTGATTTAACTGCACTTATTGATTTTTTTATTAAGCAGCCATAATTAAATAAAGTCAAATTATACATATGTAAAAATATGAAATGTTATGTAATTTTGACATCACATTACATCGGAGTACATCTACATCACAATTTATGTATTAATTGAGAGAGTTTCTGCCTAAGCTGATAAGTATCCTTCGTTATCACTTTCGATTCCGAATGTAATTCTTCTAAAGCTTTTATATTGTCAAACATAAAACGAGCCCGGAGAGAGCCGTCATTAAATTTTGAAATACGATAGAAGTTATAAGTTGCTAGCGTTAAGCGTGTAGAAAATGCTATTTGGTGTAATTAGAAAAAGAAACAAATAAATGTTATTTTTTATGTGAATTATATATTTATTTCTTTAAACCTTTATTTGAATTTGTTATATACGCACTTATTGACAGAAAAAATACACATTTCAAATAAATTGAGAATATTATTAACCGTACTATGTATATACATATCTTAACTATTATGAGCGATTATTGGGGGATATACACTCAGATGAAAAAATCGAGCCACGGTGTAATTTTTTTATAAACATCCTCAATTCACAGCCTCTAATTCTCAGATTTTCATGGTAAGATTATATAGTCATTTGTTCATTACAAAAAACATGATAAACCTCTTACACTTGAGAACTAATAGTAATTAGTTCAGTAGTGAGTACACTAGCCTTGTGTTTTTCGACTATAGCAGTGCATTTAGTTTAGTAGATCATGATATTTTATTGGGTATAACATATATCATACATTTTTTCATCATCAGCATTATTACAATTACGAAATGTCAAGCCATTCTGGTAGGCAGCTCTAAAAGCATGTCGAGAGTGGTGCACTCGAGTCTCCATTCTGTCGTTTATGACAGTAAAATAATTCTTTTGTGCAACAGTGTGAAGGATTTGGGGTTGTTTATTGATTTTGAGCTTAGATGGCAGCCTCAGATTACTAGCATTTGCCAAAGAGTGACTGGAATCTTAAGAATTCTTTACCGCCTAAAAAATTTTCTATCGCCAGACATAAAAAAAATGCTTGTACAGACTTTAATCTTCCCAATCCTAGACTATGGTGATGTGTGCTACTTCGATCTGAATGCAGATCTTCTTAATAACCTGAACAGACTTTTAAATAACTGCATTCGGTTTGTATTTAACGTAAGAAAATTTGATCATGTATCTGCATTCCGATTACGTTTAAAGTGGTTACCTATACGGCAGCGTAGGGATATGAGAGCCTTATTGACGCTTTACTCCATACTTAATAATCCTTATACCCCTGGTTACCTCAGTACCCACTTTGAATACCTTTATTCCTCGCATAATAAAAATCTTCGTTCTGCCTCAAAGGGCCTTCTAAAATGTCCTTCTCACCACTCTGATATAATTCATTCCTTCTTTTTCGTCAAATGTATTCTTTTATGGAATTCACTCCCTCAAGAAGTGAGAAACTGTCCGAGCAAACTTAGTTTTAAGAATAAGTTGCGTAAGCTTTTCTTCCAGGAAAGTTTTGGGTAATGAAACTTAGGTTATTTAGAAAGTAGGCTGTGCATATCTTCGTTATAAATTTTCGCAAATAAGATTTAGGCTATTATATATTAATGTATTATAATATGTTTTTATTTATGTATTAGGATTATAAATCTATTATTTATTAGTATCAATATTGACTCGTTTTCTATCTTTTTGGTACATCTACCACATTGTATCTCTGCATCACCCGAAGGTTGACTGGCAGAAAATGCCTCGGGCATTAAGTCCACCTTTGTACACTTTTTTCAATTGTACATGAAGTATAAATAAATAAATAAATTATGGTTATTATTATGGTTCAGTCATATAATTACTGAACTCTCGTTATCAGCGTGTTTGTGAAGAAGAGTGGTGTGTTATGCAAGTTGATTATAGATATACCGATATTGCTATATAACTAAACTAAATAACAATTTAGCTTATATTACTACTTGGATAATGAATTACGGAATTATAACGAAGTTACACGAAATTACATAAAAATCCATGGTTATATATTGACACTAATCTGTCCTGTGATAATCATGTCAGTGAGATGAGTCAACGCGACAAAGATTCATTTAACTCTCTACTTAAGACCAGGATATTTTTGGCTCAAAGTCTCTTCCAACCGATCATCGACTATACTGATGTCTATTATTTGAATACCAGTATAGGTAGTGCCAGACTTTTTTTTGGATATTACAAACTTATTGGACAACACTAGAGAAATTTTACGACCATTATACCAAATAAATCTTCCATGGTCTCAACCATGCCTACGATATTATCAGCAGGTCGAAGTGCGTCTTCCCCAATTCAATGAAACATATTCTCCAGCGTATCTGCGAACAGTTTCAGTGATATCATATAGCCAAGTCTCACTCCATGCTGGATTAGTATCTGTCTCGAGTTTTCACCCTGAAGGCGTTTTTATACAGAGACAGCGATAGTTGAATGAATTGACGATCTATGTGGCACCTCTGAAGAGACTGAAGCACGTCCATCCATATCTCGACACAATCGAAAGCTTTTTCGTAGTATACATAGTTTAGTTTTATCATCATCACAACTTGTTGTACTCGAATGACTTGAGAGCCATATATCATACAGGTTCTACATTAACTATAGTACAGTGCGAAATGCGACAGACGACAAACGGCACTTGAGATTTCCCGTTTCAAAATCTTCATGGGGATTTGGGCCGTTTCTCACAGTTGTTGATTGACAACAGACGAGTCACTGGCGTTCTCCACACGGATATAAAAAAACACAAAATACATATAAAAATACAGCATTTTTTTTAAATAAAATTATCATAGATTCTTTTATTTATTACTTCTTTTCAATTAGCTTTTAATAGTCAGGGTCTTAAAAGACCTAAGCGCATTCTCAAATATCGGTTGATTCATTTTTGTCGATTTTATGTTAAACGAAAATAATTTGATCTAAATTCATGCTTATGCTTTTTCTTATGACTTAACGTTCACGAGGACCCTGTTCTTGTTAGGTGGCCGATTTGATTGTGCAGTTTACGGCAGCAGTAAAACCGAGAGAATACAGTAAATGAACTGTACAATAATTAGTTCTCCTCTGTTTCGATACTTTACGTTCCGCAACACTACAAAATCTTAAACAATAAAACGTATCATTAATCTTCTCTCCTGAAAAGTAAACGTGACAGTTTTCTACCGGTATTTCTAATATCATTTATATTGAGTCATTAAAATATTGTCGGATTTAATATAACAAGTAAAGTGCAAATTGGAAGTGGATATACTTAACTAGGTATGTATTGCTACTAGTGAATAATTTTTACAATAATACTAACTTTCCAATTCAAAAGTATTATTACCAGAAGATTTTAAAGAAAATATATTCAAATTATGTGAACTCCAACATTATAGCACTAGGATTAGAAATGCACATCAATAATGTTATATCTGTTACCTACACAGATTACGTGTTACTAAAGTATAGATTATGTGTTTTACAGAATAACATAGGCGGCAAAAATGTATCACTATTCTGTGAAATTTTTTTGACATCAGAAATTGTAAGAATTTATATATTATTCTTCCAGTTAGTTCTATTAAACTAGGCATTTATTTTATTACTCAATATTATATTTACAATAGGCCATAAAACAATACACATGGTTATCTTCACCTGCCAAGCTATAGAGGTAAGTATGAGCCAAAGGTTAATAAAACATTAATCTGATTCTGAACAAATTAACAAGTTTATTTGTTGTACATAATACACTTATGGTCTAACTATAAGTTTAATATATTTATATAATTGAGGATGCTTTTCTCGACTATTGTTATAAGTTCAAATTAACATTGTGAAATATTCTGGTTACTAATCTCATCTTAGGTGGAGGAGTGGCTGTAGCGAATTCAACCAATTATGAATATTTTGTGCTGTCCCCTCCCCAGTCCACAAAGCCATTATATCAGTGGCAGGCAAACAGGTATAAACTTAATGATGTTAGTTAGTATGTAGTCTAATGGTCTTGAGTATCCAATTCCCCTCAGCGTTACTTTCCTGCATATTAGAGCGTTACAGTGGCATACTTAGTGTTCCATGCTCTCTTCTTCGTTCCAGATTCTACAAATTTATGTTTAAGCCTGTCCCATCCTGGTTAACATGATCATGGTACCAAAAAGTTTGGGACTACAGAAAAAAATTGATAAAAATCCTTAATATTTTTATTTTATAAAAAGCAAATGAATATCTACAATTTTAATAAAATTCATCACAATACCAATTACTACTCCTGACCAACTTATCATAAGCTATTAGATTATTTGGTAAGAAATCTTTCTTTAGTCCATAATATATCTTAGACAAGATAAAAAAAACCAAAGAGCTTTAGGGATTAAGCAGAAGTATATATTTATACAAAGATTTTCTAAAATATCCATCAAAGGAAATCGGAGTCTACGCGGACAAGTCGAAGGCGGAAAGCTGTTGAGTATAAAATATGTACTTTAAACCATTAAATAGCATTGTCTGTCTCGATGTCAAGTCAAAAATGCAGACCAGATTTTAATCAAATTTGTTACAGAGATAGACTAACTATTGACTTGACTTAAATAAATTTTAAATGTGGAGAACTCCGAAAGCAAGTGAACCAATTCTGATGAAGATGAAAATGATGAAACCTGGAGAACGGACATAAGATAATTTTTACCACAATTCGCAAGTGAAATGGTATATTATTTATATAAAAAGACGAAACAAAATAATGATTAACATAATTTTGTAAATTGTAAAGATTATTTACCTTACACGTCTTATATGGTTCTAAGCAATCTTTAGCGGTCATAATTGTTAGACAAGATTTATTCCTCCTGTCCCCGCAGACTGGCGCCTGAGTCCCCTCTCTAATTCGCCGTCATTTGCTGAATCAGCGCCGGTTAATAGAGTGTGAATTTATTTATTTACCGTTATTGTCCCGCTAAGCTATTATTTGGCTTTAACGTCTTAATCTTATAATTGAGTCCAATATCTGTGCATGCTACATTAAAATGACAGATTAGCTTTGTAGTATTTAATTAAGTCCGTAAGATATCTTCAAAGCAACTCATAAAGTTCTAGTAAGCATTACCTTTGCCTACAAATCTAGCGATTAGATTAACTATAATTAATCTAAACACATAGTCTGGTGATGTACCTACTAATATTATTGTTCATTATAACTCTTTGAAGGCATCTTCATTGATATCATCATAAAAATAATGATCAATATGTGATATAGGGATGTGTGTAATATTATAAAAATAAATAATATCACACATATTACCCTTAACGTTGTATTGTATTGCAAAATAATGTCTATGTCAAATATACTGAATACTCGTAATTATATAATAACGACTACTATTTTGTATTTTATTTTATATCTGTTTTAATATTTTTAAGTATGATCGGCTATACATCAAGCTTTACATTTGCACTACAAAAACCGTCGTTATTGCAAATGTCATACATAACAGCTGTCTCAAGGTAAACATATGAAATCGTGCGAGTTAAAAGTATAATTAGATCTATATTTAAAAAATAATAATCAATTTAATGTTGACTTACTATTAATTTATATTCATTATTATTTTGAAACAATATAATAAAATTTTTATATGAATTATAAAATTAAGAACAAACTCTCAAGAAATAATACGCAATGGAGCTTCAGTAATCGACGTGACGCCGCCTAATAAAATTCTGCGGCGAGATCTTGCACGTAGTATCCATTAGCTCATTAAGGGTCCTTTCAGGCCCGCCCTCCCGGAAACCGGTGAGGGATTTGATGAATAATCGCGATTTCTGGCAGAACAACCCCGACTCTGAAGCTAGACGTTTGAGTAATTTCGAGCAATGACTGTTGATTGTGGCGTGTCGAGTCGGGTCTAATCGGTGCAACTCACTGGGTCCGTTGTTGAAAGGTGTCTTTTTGCCTTATGAATGAATGAGCTATCGGGAGTGGAGATTAGCACCGACTACTAATCCTAATTTCGGATATTTTATTTCCAAAATGTTTTGTGTGTACTTGATTGTTTGTTGCATAATGTAAATAAAAAGGTCAGATAGATTTATTCTGTAAAACAAAAGTTTGGATTGCTCTATAAAAGCATAAATGCCACATGACTAAACAGACCTTACATTGCAACGGACTTTATAAACGAGTACCCAAAATAGGTGTTAGCACGAACAACGACGACGCCGACAACAATGAAATATTTACCTATTTGTAGCAGTTTAATTTGTATAGTAAAAGAATATATCTTAGCTTGATTTCATAACTGCCGTATTGTTTTACATTCAACACGGTTTGAATCCCATCTGAGTGGAATATTTTGATTGCAGTTTTCTTATATAAACACTTATTCAGTATTTTCAATAAAATAGAGTCTTATACTAAATATATGAAAAAAAATACTATGAAATTACTATGCTGAGATTTTAAGACAATGCTTAATGACTGAATTTTAAAAATATAAATAAATTTAAATCATAAATAATAAGTTTGAATAAAAATATTATGTAAGGATAGGCTAGGCTATTATTGTAATCCGTGTGCTGTTGCTAGATCTGCCATCAGACGCGTCCCCAGGTTGCCGATAGGGGAACGCTCCCAAATATGGGGGGTATCGGCTTCGGCCAGCGCGGATAAAAACTGGCGGGCCCCAGAAGGGGGGCAGTGGATGGTCGGGTGTTACCCGGCGAGCCGCGGGCCGTTTCTAGCGGCCAGTGGCGGATGGGCGAAGCCTCCTTTCTTCTTTAAGAGGGGTGGTTATCGTCCAGGGGACCCATTTTGGGTCGGTAGATGGCCGGAGATATCCAGCGGTCACCCTCGTGGTGGCGTGAAGTGGGCGCTTGTTGCCATACGCCGACGGGGTCGTGGTAGTGTCCGCAAGGGTTCCCAAGGCCTCGTCAGGGCGCGATGCAGCTGTCCTTCGGGATCGAGCGGTCGCGCCCAGGCGTAGTAAGGGACATCGCTGAGGTATTTAGTGGGTAGGCTTTCCCATTCTGGGGAGGAGAGCCCCACATAACCACCAACTCTCAGGGTATGCATTTTTCTTAGCGGAACCAAAAAAAAGGCTGTTATTGTACCAAACCTAACTAAAATTTCACATTTAAATTAGTTGAAAAGACAAATACATAAATACATAAATATCAGTTGATGTAGTAATTAAAGTGCCAGAAAAAAATATACACGGCAGCCGTTTTCCATCAAGATGACCGAGTTTGAATTCCAATTCTGACCAACATTATAAACGGTTGGGCTCGAAGACCGCAAAGGATGAAGACTAATCTAGTCATCGACAGCTTGAGTAACAAGGTTATTGTGAACTAATAATTATCATATGCTTTTACGTACGAATCTATTATATCTGAAGTCACAGTTATACTATAAAGAAACTTAAACATTTACCGATATTGCTCTAAGAGTTACATCAATAGGGTCTTGGACTGTAGTAATAAAATGATATGTTGTTTTGTACAGGGATAGTATATGCGGTTAGAATTAATTATTAACAGGAATAATTAGATAAGAATTATAACTTTTCTTTATTTTTAACATAATAAATTATTATTTTTAATGTGAAAGTCACGTGACTACAAACGCCAATCACAGCGCGTGACGTCATTTATCATTGTCACTTGTCACCTACTACTTGTTTACGTTGTTTGTGATTTCGTAACCTCGTTTATTTCTTGCATTTATTCTCTGTGATTTAACGTTTTAGTCGTTTCCTTGAAGTAAAATTTCAGTTTATTTACGATGGCAAAGAAATTCGTAAGAGCTGATAGTTCAAATCTGCCACGTATTGACGTCATGATGGTGGCAGAATTTTTCGCTAAAATCCCTGATTTTATCTTATCGGAATTCAGAAATGTAAAAACTCTAAGACTAAGAAATGTCACGTAAGTATCATTACACACATGAAAAGTGAATTAAAATTTCTTTAAATTTGACTTTAAGTGACCCATGGTTGGTTGCAATGTAACCTTAAATGTATTGTTTTGGTTTTAGATCGTGCAGGGAAACGTATGGAGATGATGCTATAGGTTATGTAGAACTGTGCCGAGAAAACGATATATGTGTAGTTAAATGCAAAATGTGCCCACAGCACAAAGTTCACAATAAACTATAGAAAGTAAATCATCGACTTTATTGATTGATTTTTCCAGTCTCGTCTTGCCAGTACCATCCATTTTTTTCGCATATTTATATCATGAGGCACAGGTATAAATAGTTTGTCAGGTGTCTTATTTGTATTATTTTCGCACAGGGGAACTGAACAATACTGATAATATTTAATTGCACTCATTTTCGATATAGATTACGAAATATAACCGAACGTTTACACACGCTGTGTAAAATTAGCAAGTAATCTCTGTATGATAAGTGACGTCATAATCGAGACACAATAAAAGAGTGGTGTTTTAACGCGAAATTCAAATGTGAAAAATAATTATCAATTTTTTAACAAAGAATATAGTAATTTCAGTAGGAAAATATTTTTAGCAGCTTTTTAGATAAGTAAACAATAGGTTGAAATGGTTTTTATGAAACAGTCCAAGACCCTATTGAACTGGTAAGTTATAGCGATGATTATAATAATGATGACAATAATTTACTCTGGTCAGAATATCAAATCAGTGTCACAAGTACAATCAGTAATTATTTAATAAAGTAAGTACCTGTTTATGCTAGCTTCTATAAAGCTTAACGATTTAAAAGCACCGCCTTCCCTTTATTAACATAAAAGAGGCGGTCTATTTGAAATATTCCGCCATTATTTCGTTTGATTAGTAGTTACTTAACGAGGAGAAACCTTAATTTATCGTTTTGTATTTTGAATATTAGTTTTGTAATCGCAGCTACACCCGCGAGGCTATCCGTATCAATTCATAAATCAAATTTCATTAAGTTTAAATTTAAACATTAATTATTTTAATCGTTTATCATGTTCTAAGATTATGTCTCCACCGACTATTTTCCAGTAAAATTTATAAACTTAAATTAGAAGGAAAATAGTTTCCTACACGTTTGTAACATGAGTGCCGCAGTTTTAATAACCAACTTTACAACCAAACGATTTACTAAACGTGTATTTTAAAATATTATTTTATCTACCCATTAGCAGATAAGGAGTTCACGTTTATTAACATGTATGTTTTATCATGTAATTTATTCTGGAAATATTAAACCTTCTTAACGGAAAGAGTTTCATATCAAAGTGTTCTGCTTACGTACCTCCGTCTTACCTATTTTTATTTTTTATTTATTTATTAAGGAATTGCCAACTTATGTATAGACATACTAAATACAGTTTTAAAGTAACTTAGGCCAAAACAGTCGTTCACAAAGTATATTATTTCTGCCACAAAACAACAGTATTCACATTGATGAGTTCCGATTGAGAAGATAAAATAGACAGTGAAATTACTCAACGCTCCCCAACGGAGGCAGATTGGTATTTAACGTCGATCACAAGGGATTCTGAAATTGTTGTAGTTTAAGTACTCTGTGACCCGGTATACCAGAAAGAAGAAACCCTTGTTGATATTTAGACTTTTTAAGATTAGAAGATTAGAACAAAAAATATTGTTAGTCTTGTTATATACATGAATGGTATGAAATGCTTTCTGGGACTTGAAGTTTACCTTGTTAGTTATTTAAATCGATGCATTTTTGTAATTAACGTAGCAACACATCTCGAAATTCCATGAAATCATAATAAACTTTTTAACTACAACAAAAAACTATAGTAAAAAGATGGTTACATAGTGTACCTTTGAGAAAACAGGATCCTGTAGTAGGTGTAAAACTTATAGTATCATCTAGTTTTCAGCCTCGGGGATTTTATAAGCAAAATGACAAGCTTAATTATACATATATTACAATGTTTATAATACCTGCAATATAAATGAATGGGAAGATGTGTATATGTGTTGTGTAGGGTGCGTGTATATATATGCATGTGTACTCGTAACTAATATTTTAAATGTATTGATCAACAAAAATTCCATCTGAAATCTTATTATAACAATATTCCATCGAAATACTATTTTCTTCTTCTAAAAATCACAACATACGTGCTGTTAGTAGTAGTAGTTTATTCTAATGAGTTTAAACGATATGCTCTTATTTACGGAAAATAATATAATGTCTCTTTTGTCAGTCTCTCTCTGACGTAATTTGAAAAGTAAACAATAGAACAATTAATTGTAAATAATAGAACAATTTTTAATTTTTCCATATCCTTCCTATCCCTTAATCTAAAACTCACTAAGATTAGTTAATCTGGCCCTATGGCTCTAAACCCTTTTCAAGAAACAAATGGCGCCAGAGCTAATTATGGAGCGAAGAACATATCCTGCTTTATTTAGGAATAGGCGCTGTGCTTTGTTACCTCTCCTTATTTAGAAAATATGAGTATTTATGAAGTTTGATTTTAGTTTATGATGTAAATATAATCTTTATTTATAAAGATATATTTTACTAATCAAATAATTTATTCAATTAAAATTTTTACAGGTATCTATTGACTCAATTGAACTAGTAATATTAATATTAATACTATTATTTTCAAACAAAAAAAGGACAAATTTATGAACCAGTTCTTTCAATGGACTTCTATATGCCCCAGCTTCTAAAATAATTATACAAATTTAAAATTTCAATTTTTATGCGCTATTTCACGAGGAAGGAATCACATCCAGTCCAATAAATCACTTTGCTAATATTGGATAATGTTTTATATTTTTTAAGAGGCGTATTTTTAATATGTCTTGTATACGATTCTATAATACTATTTTGTCATTCCTTTTAGTATTGAATAGCCTGCTCTATATATGATATAATAACATTTTGTAATCTATTGTATTTTTTTGTAATTTATATAAATGGACATGATAAGTTTATCTATATGACGTGTGTTTAACTTATGTATATACTTATGGTTAGTATATTATTATGAACATAGATAAGGCAATTAAAATATATTGCATACTAATACAATCAAATAACTATAGAGAGGAAAATACTTTCTGGGTTGAATTCGCAAAATTTGTTCTTTAATTTGCATTGCAACTTCGCGAGTTCAGGTAAGAAGTAATGAGACATTTTATTAGATTTACATTTTGAAATGGTCTCATTTGGTTGGTCAAATGAGCTGTGTAGATTGTGAAAACATTAAATAGTCACCTAACAATAATGTATGTTGTTTTAGTATAGGATATTGTAGTACACATTGCCACCACTGCGCATCCGACCTCAACTCGGCCCAGTACACGCTGGCGGAGTGTCCCGCGTGGGCCTCCGAGCGCCGAGTCTTGGTCGCAGAGATCGGACGAGATCTGTCTCCGCCGGCATTGATTGCGGCAATGCTGGCGGACGAGGGAGGTTGGAGGGCTGTGGCCTCCTTCTGTGAAGCAGTGATGCTCCAGAAGGAGGCTGCCGAGCGGGGTCGGGAGATGTCCGATCCCGCTCGAAGAAGGCGGCGCCGGGCTCGGTATCACAGCTGCGGCGCCGCCGCGGGTCGCCGGCGGGCGCGAGGAAGTCGCGACCGCTACGGTGACCCGGGATGGACCACGCCCCTTCCGTGGCCGGGGGGCGTCGTCGGTGGAGGAGACCGGGGGAGGTAGTGAGCCTACCCCGAGGAGGACTCCCCTGTATCGGCGGGGGAGCGAAGGCTGGGGGTTCCCGGAAGTGGCTTGATGTTCCCGGGGGCTCCCTACATGCCTGAGGAAGGCCATCCCTGAGGTTTTTAGTGGGTAGGCCTCCCCCTTCTGGGGAGGAGAGCCCCACATAACCGCCGCCCCGCCACAGCTAGGGTATGCAATTTAATGCATTTTCCTCAGGGGGAAAAAAAAAGGATATTGTAGTACGGTACTAAACACTTGTGAATAATGCAAACTCGAGGTCTATTTATTATTCCTATGAATTTGTCAAGCTTTGATCAAAAATGTTAATCCTTTTGTAATTTAAAACCTAATATTATAGGTTCTATTTACTTACAGTATATATAAAAAATTTGAAGACACAATTTATACATTGACAAATAAGCAATCTGCTCATTTGTTGGTCCTATAGGCGACATATGTACTATAGACTAATTACTATCAAGTGGGTAGTCTACGTGTTTGTCAACTAAAAGAGAATCTAAGAAAATATAAACTTATAAACTGATACGATAAACAAGTACATTAAAATATTTGCTTATAATATTAGTTTGCAACTAATTAATCTTGTTTGTTTAACGTCGTCGAGTTTATGGTAACGCGCAATTTTGTACTTTGTACATCGAATTCTCGACATGCGGTTTCAGAAATCGCACGATGTGAATCAAATTACGTACTTCAGCATAATTAAAATATCATCTGCGTAGTTTATGGTTAATATACACGCTGTTGAATTAATTATATATAAATTTTACTTATATCTGTTACCATTTCATTTAGCTAACTTTATGGACCTTTGTTTTATTTACGATTTGTTTAAGAAAATAAGAAACATCTTTAGAATTTATAAAACGCATTCCTCGGAGATTATATTTTTTAGAAAAATTTAATTATAAGTCAGACAATTTAGGTTATGACTTCAAGGACTTGTTATTAACCATGCTTTAACTCTATTACCTGTTTATACTACACGTTAATTCAGAGCGTTAGGTTAATTACATTTTTAAGCATGGTATCTCGATGCGCGTATCACGATATTTTAGTACTCGGATAATATCCACGTTGTACTCTATTAACTAATCGGGGGGCTCCTTTAGATCTTTCAATTATCAAACGATTGACACGAAAGTAAGAAAGCATAACAAACATTTTGCAATAGATTCTAAATTCAAATCTAATTATTGGGACTATTTATTACTATTACTAAGTATTGTGTTCAATAATACTCACTCTAACTACTATCTATAACTAACTCTGTTATTTACTTCTTTACTACTTTCATATCTTATAAATAATAAGCTTACCGCATTTAAAGCCTCTAATTCGTAAGGGCTTAATTTGTATGAAGCCTCAGATCCCACAAACCGTGGTGCAGATCTGAAACAAGAAATAAAATTAGTTTTGATTGGCATGAGAACGCATACTGAATATATTACAACTTTTATATAGATAGTATATTCACTGGCAAAAAGGCAATCTTAACAGACCTCAAATGTTTCGTCCGGAACAGTGCAATAACTAGTGCAATAGCGTAACTAACACTGTCTGAATACGCGTTACTTGGTAATGATTAATATTACAGAAGAGCAATAAATATTTACCTTTGAGGGCACTCATATAAAATATTAAAGCTAGATTTATTAGATAAATCTAAATGGATGAGTTTTTAATATATTTTATTTCGCTATACTTATAAAAAATTGTCATCATCATGTCATCTGGTTTCACCTATTTCTGGTTACATAGTAATGCAGCACCACTGATGATTTATCGGTAAATTTGGCATATGACATCGCTAATGCACTACGAATTAAAATGTCCAAGTCGAAAAGCACGATGACTTTACCCAGCCCAGAAGACAACCTTCACGTAATGCCTGATTGATATATTGTTTCCCTGCAAGACACGAGGAGAATTTCTTACGTTTTCCAAACTAATTCTCAATCTAAAACTGTAATCATCTGCAAGTAATAACATAGATCCATAAGAAAAGTAGCACGTTTGGTTTGCGTCGAACCCAACCGGCTCAAACTACCTAGTATATTTCCTCGATTATAAGGACACCCCTGTGCTGATATTTCATTTATAGAAATTTATGAGGCATATTCGTCAGCAAAGCTCGAGGACCCCTGCCAAAGTTCTTACCATCGTTATACTAAATATTAAAATAAAACGGTAAAAGTATTGTGCGGTTGACAGCATTAGTTAAATTTTGATTAAAATCACATAGAGACCCATCGGTGTACCATTTCCCATAAAAATGATTAGAATCTAATCCTAACGTCTTAATATGACTTATATTTATAATGCTTCAATTTCAAAAATTAGAAACTATATACTATGGACTATAAGCACTAATTATTATGTCTATTTAGTCATATATACTCATAACATTTCGAAAGCTGTTGTGTACTCTTTAATTATTAACATTCATAAATGTTTGTAAGTTCATTTATGAATACGAGTATATAGCTCTCGACTCAAGGCATGGCGTCATTGATAGCGTAAAACTACAATATTTGCCCTGAGTTTTTAACGATAAATGGTTATGTGTAAGTGTAAGAGAAGAAATGATGAATTATTCTAGTAATTTTATTTTCATAATAACAATCTAAAACTTATTAAGTGAGAGACTGTTTTCTTTAGTCCAGATTAGACTTGTTATTTTTTTTCCACATATCGCTATTAAAAATTCGTAAACTTGTTGGAATAATATTGATTGTGTAACTCAAAAAGTATCACCAAATGAATATTTAATAATTTATGTTGCCATTAATGAATTTATCTGTTTAGTTAATAGTGAAGTGATAATGTGTTTTTTGTTTCAACAAACAATTATCGATAGTTAAAAAGATCTTATTTTAAAAGTTATAGTATAAAATGAAACAATTAAATTTCGCATAATGACATATGTAATACTAATTACAGTGTTTTAGATTTTTTCGACTTTTATTTTGAATTTTCAAAGACAAAGTCACCTTAACTATTGTTTATTAACACCTTAATTATTCACTGACTATTGTGAATTATAAAATTGTCGAATTCAAAGTGAATTTAAATATTTCTTAGGCAATAAACTCCTTGTTTTTGACTGTTTTGACAAAGTGGAATTCTAAGACTTATATTTAGAAGACTTATATTTCAAACCGGTTACTTCTGTTGACATTTTATATTTGTATTGTGTTGTATGTGTACGGTTAGATTTGTGTACGTGTTTACAAAGATACTATAGACAATTATTTCAGCTGTAGTTTCAGCAGCTTTAGTATTTTTTTTTACTTAGATTTACTACCAATGACTACAGATGTATTGAAATTTTTAACTTCTTTTTTATCAACAAATAATGCTATCCGCATTATTTTCTCGTAAATTTGTAGATATCAGAAGCATAATTTATAACAAATACTGTTTTATTTTCAAGATCACGATTTACTAATATTGTAAACAAAAACTAACAAGAGACGCCTAATGTGGAGCTCTGCCTCGGGCAGGTAAGACAAATACGCTCATTTCCTGCGGAGAGCGCGCCCGAACGTCCGTGGCCAGACAAATTGAACCGCGAAGCCTTATTCTGTACGTACATATATGATTTATATATGCTAACCCATATTAAATGTACGATGTAATCAAAATATTATATTTTATGTAACTGTTGTATACAATAGGTACATAAGAGTAAAAAGGCGGATGGCGTGGGTTACGATGTGAGCAATCGTCGTAAAAAAGCGCCACGAGCGATTTTTGACGAATATATACAACGTTCCATACACTTTTTCTATAACTAGTATTAAAGTACATACCACCACTTCATCTTTGTACATTTCTATAAACAGTAATCACACATTATTCATATAGAAACACTGTAATCGAGGAATAAATATTATCTACAGATTCAAATACACAACGTTTAAAATTTTTGCTCATGCTTGACAGGTTGTTTCCATGTTAAACATTGCTTTTAATTTAACGTTTGCTTACCAATAACTTGTCTATATTGACAGTAATGAAGTTTTCTTACAAAATTTTAATTCGCGTTTTTTTTGTTGTCAAGTTAGTATTGATCGCGAATCATAATTATGTTCTCAGTAATCCCTACATTCAGTAGCATGTGGTATCTAGGTATACTTCTGTAGCGACATAAAGACACGAGTGCTGTTATAGGGAAATATGTATAGACGTTTCTGATTGTGTTCTAAGTATGTTCATTAAATAGGGATAAAAAGCATTTATGAAACATATAAAAGTAGGGAAATACTTTAAAAGAGTAAACGATAGCCAGAGACTTGCTAAACAACACTAAATACTCTTAAAAAATGTACTGTAACTGTGATAGTTAATATTTACTACTACAATGCGAATAATAATTACAAATTAGGAATAACGAAAAATTTTACAATAAATCATATGCACCGAGCTTTAAGAAAAAAGCTTACTGCTATATCAGGTTTATTTAGCACGGTATGCTATCGGTATCGCATTTTCGCAGCAAATTATAATTGACATGTTACCTACAGTTTGTGTTTTAATGGAAGACCAATAATGTTTAGCACTTGCTTTTATACTGCCTTCGATTAGCGATCAAAACTATTTTTCTACTTCGAAAAACACCCAATTTTATGCTACTCGTTATATCCCCAAATTTTTAAACCTAAACAGTCTTCTAAATAGAGTTTACACATATACAAATATACGAATTTATCAATGGCTACATATTAAACATAAGTATAGTATATATATATATATATACATACATACTACAAGAGGAACTTAATACCACCACTTAATGCCACTTAATAATAACTTAATTCCACTATACTACAAAACGGCAACGTTATAAAAGGTAAGATAGACATTGAAATTAACAGTCAACATGTCTTCACATCTTAAATAATAAATAAACAACATACACTGAATATTGTCTAGATATTTTCATACAAGAATTTACAATACTTCAGCCGACTGTACCTACTTACAAGCAAACGGATTGTCTCCTTGTTCCTATAAAAAAAAAATATTCACTCACACTTAAGGCAAATATCTGAATATGCCTGTGGCATAGTCACTCACGACGGAAGAAAGTTTACCGTCGCATTTTATTTATGACGCTTTTGCGATAAGTAATTCAAGTTTTCTATCCGCAACTTGACTGATCGCGGTTGAATCTCAGTTTGCGTTGCAAGAAAAAATGTGTCGTTATTCGGATATTACACTTTGTATTCAAACAAAACATCACTTATTTAAATGTTTAATTTAGGAACCTTGTACCTAAGTACCTAATCATATTAGTACTATATCTAAAGAAAATCTTGAAACCACGCCCACGACCACTACTCTACTTATCCAGTGTTGCATTTAAGCAAAGGTTTGTCCTTTTCTTAATATTGTATATATATATATATACATATATCGAATGGCGGGGTGCGCTTTCGACTGCCATAAGATTGTATATAATATTTCATAATATAAATTATATTATTTATTACATTTTTGTCACCATTTTCGACACACTTTGATATTAACAAGTAAGTAACCAACATAAAGCTCGCCGTATAATATTCACACGACGTATTCAACGTCAAACGTCAAACGTCAAACAAAGTAACAAACTGCCCTGGGCGATTTGAAGCCCCGTAAGTTTAATATTGACGAAATTTATCATGCTTCAAGACCTTGTTTTAACGGTATAAAGCTCAAAACAGCCGGGAATTCTCGCAAGCTGATCATATGTACTAATACGATTTCATTCGTATTTATATTTAACTAAAAATCGAGCAGCCTCAATATCATGCAATATTTAAGTACCAAAAAATACATGCCAACAGAACTGTAGAGCAACCTTAAATTTGTAAAACTTCATTGACATGTTATACACGTAGATACCGCAGTCAGCGAGATGGTGCTGGACTCTGCTTATATGGTATTAGAAACAGTATATTTAAGCTTTTGTAACCAAGTCTGGAGATGTGTATTTATTTTACTTGCAGATAATTTTGTTTGTTTTATGCTACTTGTTTTTTAGAAAGGCACATTTGAGTATTATCTTAAAATAGATCTTATTAAATAATTGTTGTAAAACGTCATCTTTAAAACTGATAAATAATTATTGTTCTGGAGATTTTATTAGAGACTATCAGACCAAGCGAATTTTGTCTCACTTAGCGAATCAAGATGGCAGAACCGAAAAACAAATATAATAAATAAATCGTTTTCTTCGTAAGTTTCTTTTTCCAGCATTTACAAATAGTCATTTTTGATAGAGACAAATTCAGTAGGTCACAATCGACTTCGCTTTTCTTAAGTTCTATCTAACACCACAGAGAAAACCACATGGTATATTTTCCATACGAACGTAGTCCCCTGTTTTTTCTTTGGAAAATCACACTATAGTTATTTGTTTTTTCTTGAAAGTTTATTAAAAGAAAATAAATTGTATGCGTCCATTTCAAAAGGGAAAACACACACATACGTCTAGAATAAAGCTAAAGCTTTACTTCATTTCTTATTATAGAATAAATTAAAATCAGTTCAGTTTTGGAGGAATAAACAGGGTACTATGAAATATTGGTTTAGGCTTCTATTTGTAGATATTTAACCGAACTACTGTTTTCCTTATCGCATTCAACCATCGGGCTCGATTTATACGTATTAAAATTTTCTATAAATATATACCAATTTTTCAAATATCGCAAACTTGTTGTTACCTTTTAAACATTTTTAAAATCTAAATGAGATGAGATCACGATTAGGTAAGTGAAATCTTTTAAAAGGCCTCGTAAGCTTAATAAGTCACTTCAATTACTACTATAGTAAATACTAAGAATCAAACTAATTTATCTAATTTGGTATAGTCAAAAAAATCCTACCGGTATTGTGGGCGCGAAAATGTGTATGGTTGGATGTTTGTTACACTTTCACGTAAAAACTACTCAGTGTATTATATGAAAGCTTATATTAAACATCAGAATAACCTATAGACTACAATTTATTAAGATAACAATTAAGACTAATATAAGCTACTCGAAATACTAATACAGCGCAGATGAAGTCGTGGGCACCAGTATAATATAAAGATAACGTTTAAAATAATACATTATCACTTACGTTATTTTTAAAAACTACATTAATGCATAAATATAGAATAAAGCAACAACACTTTTTGACTCAGGCGGGACTCAAACTTAAGTCTTTAAGTGTCAATGCCAGGCTTAACAAATCGACTATCGATTACTAATATAACCAATGAATTTTCAACTGCATTCTTTACGTTTACATCTATTAAGCGCAACAATATTTTATTCACCGACAATAACTACGTATCAAATTACGTTACCAGTGGTGATTTCGATTATGATTTATTTAAAAAGAATGAAATATGGATACAACATTTTAATCTGGCTGTGCTCAATTTATTTAAATAGTATCCATATCTATTTTAAATTTTATGTATTTAGTGCTCTAAGCGTGACAGCCTTTAATAGATCCAATTTGACCTTTCCATGTAGCTTCGGAGCAGTTATACGTCAATAGATTCAATAGCGCCGTGACATTTCGAATGACGAAACTACAACGCCAGCTCATCACGAGACAATAAAGAGGCATGACCGTAACACTCACAATGTGCGCGAGTGAAAACAAAATGGCTGTTCGGACGTCGTCTTTATAGTGACAATCAACTTCTTGACCTTTTGGTCTACATTCTTAGTTTTTGTAACTGCTCATTATCTAATAATAGATAATATCATGTATTGCCATTTACTTGCACGAAATTTATCTCATGTATATTTTGGTGTTAACACTACATTCTCACATAGGTTTCACAACTAACAGTGTAAAAATACGAAATAAGGTATACATATAGTCTGCGCTGTGCTAGGGTGCGTCGCTGATGGCGCTTTGATCTCGCCACTAATTGCTCGGCATCTTCAAATCAGGAGACCCGGGGTCGATCCTTGCATATGCCTAATGTATTTTGCGATTTTCATATATAAATTTTTACACATCTATTTTTGTATTTTTTATTTACTTGTCTATAGTATATTTCTATCTGTGCTATCAGTAGTTTGGTGGCGTAATAATGATTCAGTACCATTTCTTGACACTTGAAGCTAATAGAACACAGATTAAATTCATCACCTCCTAAAGAAGCAAACCCTTTTAAAATTTTGATAATGTTAGAGATATTTTAATATATTTAGAGCGGCGGTTAGGAGACAATTAAAATTATTTATTACTGCTGTGCCAGCGACTTCGTCCGCGTGGAATAGTTATTTTGAGCATCATATTTATTTTTGCAAACAACCACCTCAGCTGTTACCCGATCTTGACAACGCGACATATCCAAATTTGATTACCATAAAAACGATTCTAGTGAGTTAACGTTAAAAGATAGACATATACTGTCGCGGACATTTTTTTAGATCATTTTAAGAGGAATAATTCTTTAATACATATTTTTTGGTATCTAGAACCGTTTACGCAGCGCACGCAACGGAAGCCCTCAAAGATGGATAATTTTCCCCGTTTTTTACACATTTTCCATTATTTCTTCGCTCCTATTAGTCGCAGCGTGATGTTATGTAGCCTAAAGCCTTCCTCGATAAATGGGCTATTCAATAAAAAAAAGAATTTTTCAATTCGAACCAGGAGTTCCAGAGATTAGCGCGTTCAAACAAACAAACTCTTCAGCTTTATAATATTAGTATAGATTAATATTTTATGACTAATTACTTTTAATGCTAGCTTAGTTCGGCGTGCGCCCAAACTACTCACAGGATATGTTACGAACTCCGAAGCAGTCACGTCTATTTTACAACAAAGCCGTCTAAGTCACGAGTGTATCCAAATAATGAGAAGTTTCGTCACAAAACTCACGCGCAAGTTGACCGTTATCTCATTGTTTAACTTCAATAGCTTGCCACGCTGTCTATTATGGTAGAATGCTTCTTTTAAGCCTTAAGGTCGAGCTACATCTATGCATATTTTGCGCCATTTCACCACGTTGTGCCGCGACTGTAAGTCGTCGTTATAGTACTACTACCACAGAAACAAAAATTCTGATTTTCTCTGACTAACTTTAATCAGCAAAAATTTATAGCTGCATTGACTCATGGTATGATATTAAACATAAAAAAATCTACTAACGGGCCGAACACTTGCGGCTTCAATACAATTTGTTGCAACAGCAGGTTCGAGCACCTGAGAATAAATATTTTGTTTGCGTTTTTTAGATTTATACATTTATTTACTAGTTATTAGTATTTATTAAAATCTCATACACAAAATAAAATCTATGGCACTTTCCGCTTAGTAATCATAATTGCACCATCCTTACCTCTGGCGCGGACTTCAAACGCTATCATATGACATATTCTTAATAACAATCTTACATAAGTATGTACAATAATAATAACATAAAATTTAAACAAATTTTTCGCAATATCCATTGACAATTGTATTTCTTTACATTCTTAGCTTTTATAACGAGTACATCCGGGTATACGAGTATATTGTGTTTCTGCTCATTTTGACAAACACTTGCAAAATTATGACATTCTACTTTATTTGCTTAAATATTACAGTACAATATTGGAGTAGGCAATTAGGTTTAGGTATGTCCTTTTTAAATCGTTACCAACTACTAGACAGAACATAAATTCTATAATTTTAGGCAAACTCAGTTATTTTAACAGCAGGAAACTATAATATAAATATAAAACACTAGCTGACCCGTGCCCACTTCGTTGGGCATAATATTAATAATCCCCGAAGCGAGCACGAACGCGAACCGAATTAAACCCGAAGCCATAGCGCGCCGTCCGCTGCTTTGTCCTTTACACTTATGACGATGAGTTTACTTGTTTTCATAGATTCATAATTTTTCGGAATATATGACTAATAAATATGACCTAATGATTTGAATGATTTTATTAATATAAAAAATTAAATTGTCTATGCTAATGTTAAAAAATATACTTTTTGTAATTTAAATATGAAAGTTAGACATATGCTGTCGTTGACTTTTTTGTAGGCATTTTCAAGCTCCACATTTTTTCTCTAGAACTCAAAAATATATCTTTCATAGTTAAGGCAGCGTTCGCAAGAAACGCTTTCATTCGACCGGTTTTTCTCCGATTCACTTTGCAAAACGGGCTACCACATAAAAGCCTTTTTATTTTTCGGTTTTTTATATAACCTATGACACTCAGCAATAATGTGGCTTTCTATTGGTGAAAGAATTTTTAAAATCGGTTCAGTAGATCCCGAGATTACCCCTTACAATTTAACAAATATACAAACACACAAACTTTACTTCTTTATAATACCTATTAGTATAGATAAATAAACTTGTACATTTTAGTAAAATTTAATATTCCACCCTTAACTTGTTTTTTTTTTATTATGACTTAACTGTCGTTTAAATACAGGAGCTTGGTAAATATTATATACAAAAATTATAAAGAAAAGCATTAATTTCGCGAAAGGAAATTATGATTGAAAAAACGTTATTTGTAGACGAAACAAGGTTTTAAACGCTTACTAACATATATTCGTAGAGGCAACAAGATTATAATTAGAAATGGTGACGGTAATCCAACATCATTCAACTTAACTTCCCTTTTACAAAACATGTTGACACAGACATAAACAAAACCCAGATGTGACCCAGAAGACGAACATCACTGACCTTGTAGGAATAAGATACATTTATTTTTATTTTACGTCCGCAGAGACGATCCCATTTTGACACCCTAAACGACGATAATAGCACCCTTTTATGTCACCGAAAACGGTTCAGCGAATTACTTATCGTAAGACTTGTTATCGAGGAACTTATTTTTGTGTCAGTAGCTTTTAGACGTCTGAGGTTGCAAATTTGTGTAAGTACTGATTTCAGCCTTATTCGACATATAATTGGTTTATTATTATATGCTTTTCATTGGTTATATTTTAAATCGGGCACTAATAGTTGCGAATTTGAGACCAAGTTGCAAAGAATTTGCTGAATTTTAATAAGAAGACGTAAACGAGATAGAATTACAAAAAGATATCTCCATTTAACTCAATACTAGAAATACATTTCCTAATATTGAGTTAAATGGAGAGAGTCAAAGTAAAAAAAATATAGCATATTGAAAATATTTCATCTTTAGAAATGTTTTTTTTTAGTTAGCATAGATATCATGAACTATTCGTCGTTATTTAGTATGGATTACATTATATTATCTAACTGTATCTAAAAAAATAAGATTGAAATTAAAATAAATTATGTTATTTGTTTATTCTAACATAACAGTGCTTTATTATAACTATTAGCAAAATATGCCCTCTAATACATTAAATCCGGCATCCAAAATTATGAGTAATAGCGAAAAGTACCCAAAGTAGCCTTGGGCCTAACTGAAAGAGTAGAATTCTTGAAAAATCAATATACATATCCAGGAATCAAACCCGGTAATTTTGACATAATAAACATAGCTTGCATTATTACACCATTCGGGTAGTGTCGCTAATAAGGAACTATGTCTGGAAATAATAAATGTTATCTTGAACTAAACTTGAACCTAAAACTTTCCTCTTATGGTCTGCATGTAAACTCGGTATGCCACGGTAAACACACGGTGAAAATAAAACGATATAGTTGGGACGTTTCTCAACAATTTATTGCCTAGATATTAATGGCTGCCATTGAAAATGTACAATCTATGTGCTGGCACCGTTTCCATTCTATTATTAGTACTTGAAATTAAAGTAATAGTTCTTGTGCCGCATTTCACTGCGAAACAACGAAATACGAAAAAACTGTTAAAATCGAATCAAATTACTACAAATAATATTCAGGTTTGTTTGATTCGTAATAAAAATTTTCACAAAAAATATATATGATAATTAATAATTACCTTTAAGTGTATTTATCTTCGCATAAAAGCTTCGAGTATAAATTGACATACTTGACATACATACAGCCTCAAATAAAAGAAATCTAAATGGTTAATAAAGATTACTATGCAAATGAAAAAATGTGAGATAGTCATGTCAAGACGAAAGAATAGGTTTATCGGCCCTATAGTAATTTTCATTGACGACGTCAATTAACAATGGAAACACAACACGACTAGCTGGAAGAGGTCAGATTAAGATGAGATTCACAATCAGCCGATAGCACGCCGTGATCGATGATGTCTTTGACGTTACGTAAAGGCCTTGCGATTTTGAGAAATAATAGACGACTGTACTTGTATAATCTATGTACGTATCGTTGTTTATAATTAATACATATATTAGTGACTATTGTTTAGTAATCTGTAATTAAGTCATAAACTAGATACCTCAGCTTTCATACTTTAAAACCCAGTACCTTATCCAGCAAAATAATTCTCAATTTTGTTATGATATTATACCGCATTATAATTTTTCTTTTATTAGATTTGCAAATCTTAAGTGCCACTAAACAGGGCAGTGTACTCACAAAATAGATGGATTGTGCAGGAATTTACAACATTGTCAAATTCACGTATCTGTTTCTAGTGGTAGCTCTAAGACACTCTTTATTCAATTCTATTAGTATTCGTGTAAATACTAGTAAATATGAATAGGCAAAGAAAAAAATGATGATGAAAAAATAACAAACACATATCTATATTATCTATATTACTAATATATAAAGCTGAAGAGTTTGTTTGTTTGTTTGTTTGAACGCGCTAATCTCCGAAACTACTGGTGCGATTTGAATAATTCTTTTTTTGTTGGATAGTCCATTTATCGAGGAAGGCTATAGGCTAAATAACATTACGCTATGACCAATAGGAGCAAAGACAGAGCGGTAAATGTTGTAAAAAACGGGGAAAATTATTCATTTTTGAAGGCTTTCTTTGCGTGCGCTGCGAAAACGTTCAAGATACACAAAAAATATGTATGAAAGAATTATTCCTCTATACATGATCTAAAAAAAAGTCCGCGACGGCATATGTCTATCTTTTAAGGTTTAGTCACAATGACCGTTTTTATGGTACCAAATTTGGTCGAAATAATTTGTTTAAGTTGTATCAACATAATAATATTAATCTTTATTCAAATATAAATATAAATATGTTGTTGGTTAACCAAAAATCTGCCGGAAGTCACTATTCCACGCGGACGAAGTCGCGGGCAAAAGCTAGTCTTTGATAAAATTTTAAACGTGTAAAAACATTGACGAGTTTGCGAGAAATGTTATACATACAACTACTTTTTCATCGTTTATTTAAAGTAAGTAGGTAGTATTACGTATGATGAAATGAATAATTGATTAACTGTGGATCCGTCACTCGCTCAGTGAATCTATGGAATGCTAATGAATATTCAAATGACAAGTTAGCACCACATTAATATCATTTGTTATATTAGTCTGCAGTTAGGTATATTATTTTTATATTTTGAAAAAAGCTAATACTCTGAACAAGTGTTATCAGTTTTCCGTGATGCTAAAAACGCCACCAAACGAAATTTTACGGTATTACTTTGTAGGATAGAGAACATTCTTGCTGCAAGCTTTGCTGTTGCGCGCTTACTCAGCTTTTAACAGCTAGTTTAATAATGCTTTACTAGATGGCGCTTACAGAATATTTTTCATAACTTTCTTTTATGAACTCGATTATTGCCCTTGTAGATTACTTTATGTTTAAATTTATTTATCTATTTAATATTCAAAATATTTATACAGTCTTATTTATTGTTAAAAAAGTTGTAATGCAAGGAGATATTGAAAAACATTGTATGAAATACGGGTGTGTAGGTTATTGCAAATACTACAGTAATTTAAACACTATGTAGTACAATATCAACATGGTTACTTTTAAAAAGGCGTAGTTAAAAGGCGTAGTTTAAGGGCAAAACGGGTATAGATAAAGTGGACATAGGTTGATTTTATCAATCGATTTTTTATGGCATATATTGACAAACAAGTAGACTACCTGCTGATAAATGGTTAGAGTCGCCTATAGCGAATATGGTTCCTGTGAGATTCGCAGCAAATCTTCAACTCCCACAAAATGATCAATGTATATATCACCAACATCGTCATAAGGTCTAAAGTCACAGTACCCAGTAACTTCTCTGAGTATCTTACCCTTCATAGCGAACAATAGCAATGCGAATGACTACTTTGCGGCAGAAATAGATGACACGAAGGTGCCCAAGCAGACGACCCTGATCTCCCTCCAGTATGCATTCGAAAAATATAGAATTAATAAAATCAATACTTTATACGGGCTTTATTATATATAGCTTTAAAAAAGCAGAAATAGCTAATTTACAAAGAAAGGGACCAAATGCTTTGCACCAAAAATTTATATAGACTTTCATTAGAAAAAAAATTATGTAGAGACAAGAAAAGAAAAAAGAAAAACGTCAGCACTAACTGAGCATTACTTTAGGTGCACTAGTATCACTAAAGAATATGATGATATAGAAAAACAACATATAATATTTGTCAATACCGTTATGTCAAAACTCACCATGAAACAACAAAACAACAATAGTACCAATACAAGAGTGTAGAGGAAGTACTGAACAAACATCGGAGACCAGCTCAACACAATGTGTTAGCAAAATAGCAACCACGTTTGTGTGACAAACTTAGAGGTAAAGATCTAAAGCATTTTCATGCCTGTTGGAAAAAAATACAAATGATAATATCATATTGTCATGACTTATGGGCTAGCAGATACTATTTATAGAATTATCGAGTTTTGAACATGCTATATGCTATTAAAAGAAATCAATAGATTAAATGTATAGGAGTTATATTACAATATGAATCCTTGCAAGGTCAGTTCTTATTAAAAATATGTCATGTACCAAGACTAAATGGAGGTGTCAGGGTTATATTAATCTTGAAGAATTAAATAATAAAAAATATTATAACTATTAAAATAAAACGATTAATACACAACATTTTAAAATTATATTATAATATAAAGAAAAGATATGAAAGAGACAAAGTACCTACATGGCACAGTTTATACTCGTATGGTAGTTTGGCGAGCGGCGTTCGACTCCAAATTTTCGATAGTATTGGACGAGCTGATCACGTATAAGTTCTAGAAATCGCCGATAGGGGGCTCTGAAGTTTTGGCTAAAAATCCTGGTTTACGGCAGAATGAGCTGAAACACGGAAGACATCTATTTCAACTTTTCTCTTCTAAGTTCTTTTGTTAAAAAGTGTGCATTGAATATTTTTCTACTGAAAATGAGCTAGACCTAAGATAAGGTCTGTAGTCGCCAATTATTATATTAACTGTCGGCGGCCACAATATATGTTTTGTTATTAATTTATTACGAAAATAAAATATTCTTTTTTGAATTCAATCTTATTATTTTTATTTCCATAACAACAATCATTTGACAACCACCAATCTCGTCCATAAACAATATTATATTCCAAGAAGGCTACAATATACAGCTACTACATTATTCCCTCCTCAGTAACTTTACGTTACGATAAAAATAACAAATTCCATATTATTTAAATAAAATAAATAAAAACAAGTAATTTGCAATATAAACAAAATAGAAGTTCAAAATAAAATCAACTTAAATATCTCCTATTAAACTTAACTTGTCTCCCTGATCTCGTATGTTTTGTCTCACTATTACTGTCAGATGGACTATTATTAAAAGGATTTGGTATACAACTATGCCTATCCAAATCTGATGAGCCGTCAAAGGTGTCACTAAGTAGGTACGCTGGTTTGAGTCTATCTATTAAAACAGTTTCATTTTTATCTCTAATGTTAATAACAAAATATTTATCAAAACGTTTAATTACAGAAAATGGTCCATCATAAAATGGTTCCAAGGGTTTCCTGGCCTGTCAATTCTTACAAATACGTGAGAACATGTAGCAAGGTCCTTAAATACAAACGTAGGTTTATTAAATTTATGAGGTCGCCTTCTCGGCTGTAGTTCCCTCATTAATTTTTGTAAATCTGATACAAAAGTATTAGGATCTGTTTCAAATGTTGAATTTTTTAAAAATTCACATGGAAGTTTTATTGTGGTACCATATAACATTTGGCTAATTGTATACTGTTTATCTTCTCGAAGAGCAGCTCTCATTCCCAACAAAACAGTTGGTAAGGAGTCTGTCCAGTTAATACTATTATGTGCTTTGAGGCCTGTTTTCAAAGTTCTGTGCATTCTTTCAACTTTACCATTACTTTGCGGATGGTAACTAGTAGTGTGTTGTAGTTTAGATCCACAAAGTGCTGTTAAATTTTTAAACAATTCAGATTGAAATTGTGCACCTCTGTCTGTAATAATAGTGCGTGGAACACCAAATCTACATAACCAATTTGCGTAAAATGCTTTTGCTACTGTTTCTGATTTACATTTTTTTATTGGAATTACCTCTATCCAATCACTAAAACGGTCTATACAAGTAAGACAATAAATGTTTTCCTCAGAAGGAGATAATGGACCTATCAAATCAATATGTACTATTTGAAATCTATCATCGGGTTCTACAAACGCAACAGGTTGAATTTTGTTATGTCGATAAATCTTATTTTTCTGACAGTCAATACAAGCCTGTGCCCAACATTTGACATCTTTTTTAATATTTGTCCAAATAAATTTACTTGTCACTTGCCGGACTGTAGATTTAATACCGTCGTGAGAAAGATTATGAATTGATTTAAAAATAATTTTTCTAAAAGATTCTGGAATATAAGGTCTTATAGTATTCATTGACGAGTCACACCACAGTGAATTTCCTGTATTAAGAATGCATGGTTTGAATGATAACGACTTGGACTGCTTTAAAAGTTTAAGTTCATCATCATTATTTTGAGCAATTGCTATCTGATCATAATCAACTGTATTTAATGTTATAAATTCTATTCTAGACATCGTATCTGCTACTACATTATCTTTACCACTAATATGACGAATGTCAGTTGAAAATTCGGAAATGTGTGTGTCTCAGTTGTCTTGGAGAAGCTTTGTCATTTTTTTGTTTGAAAGCAAAAATTAAGGGTTTGTGGTCGGTATATATCGTGAATTTACGACCTTCCAAGAAATGTTTGAACTGCTTAACAGAAAAATATATACTGAGAAGTTCTCTGTCATACGTACTGTAATTCTTTTGAGCAGCATTAATTTTTTTTGAGTAAAATGCTATCGGCTTCCAACCATCATTTTCATATTGTTGCAAAACGGATCCTACTGCAACATCCGATGCATCTGTAAATAGTCCTAAAGTACACTGAGAATTTGGAAAAGATATTTGCTAAGTCTTGCTTACATTTTTCAAACATTTGAATCGCCTCTTGTGTCCAGTCAATTTTAGTTTTATCTTTCTTTCTTGATCCTTTCAAATAATCATGTAAAATTGATTGAACACTAGCGGCATTTTTGAGATACCGTCTATAAAAATTGAGAAGTCCTAGAAAAGTTCGTAGCTCAGAGCGATTATTTGGCAACTTATAATCAAGGATAACTTTGACTTTTTCTGGTAAAGGTTTGGTGCCATCTTTTGTTACTAAAAATCCTAAATATGTTATTTCTTTTAGACCAAATTCAGACTTAGATACATTAATTTTCAAACCAAACTCTTTAAGCCTATCAAATACAATTTTAAGGTGCTTAGTATGCTCATCAGGCGTTGCTGAGGCGATCAAAATGTCATCTAGGTAACCAAATGCAAAATTTAAGCCTTTCAGCACTAAATTGACAAATCTTTGAAATGTTGCAGGTGCATTTTTTAATCCGAAACTCATAACATTAAATTCAAAGAGACCAAATGGCGTTATTATCGCTGTTTTGCATTTGCTTTTCTCTGACATTGGTATTTGATAATAGGCTTTAAACAGATCTAATTTAGAATATATGGTGGTACCTGGAAGTATTGAAAAGAAATCATCCATTCGAGGAAGAGGGTATCTGTCGGGAATGGTTTGCGCATTTAACCTTCGATAGTCCCCACACGGTCGTAACGATCCATCAGGTTTAGTAACTACGTGAAGAGGACTCGCCCATTCCGATTTTGATGGACTGATAATTCCATTTTCCAGCATAAATTCAAATTCTTGTTTGACAATTTCTAGGCGCTTAGGATCTAGTTGACGAGGTCTTGAATACACAGGTTCGCCTTTAGTTTCAATGACATGCTTAACATCATGCTTCAACGTTGTTGGTAATAATGTCGGTTTAGTTAGCTCGGGGTAATTTGCTAATAAATTGTGATAGGTTTGATTCTTGTCGAGTGCTTATAACATCACCGTCCGTAATTTCCGAAATGTAACCTTGAACTTGAAACTTCGTATCATGATCGATCAAACATCTATTTCGCAAGTCTATGAGGAGATTAAAATGTTTAATGAAGTCTGCTCCTAAGATGCCTTTGTCTATTTTCGCTATAATGAAAGGCCATTGATATCTGCGGCGTAATCCTAAATCTAATGTCAATACTTTCACACCGTATGTAGTTATTACAGTACCATTAGCTGCATACAGTTTAATACTGTTATCTATTTTGTCGCTTTTTGCTGCAGGAATAATTGAAACGTCGGCTCCACTATCAATCAACATTTTCATGCCAGTTTTGCGTTCTTTTAGAAATAAGCGGGATGTGTGAGCTAAAACTGTGCCATCACTCGTCATATTTGATGCTATTTGTTTTAATTCTGAAGATTGTCTTTGTTTATCCATGCACAGGGGCTTTGACATTTTTCGGGTTTGCAGAGTTTCCCGAAACGGAAGTGAAAAAAACAGTATTTACCTTTAGGGTTATAATGACGTCTTGATGTCGTGCGGCTATTACTGCGAGATACAGATCTTGAGTCTCGGCTTGAAGATCTGCTCCTACGCAGTAAAGCAGGAATCGCTGCTATTTGCTGTTCCAGTTTTGCTAATCTGTCCAAAAATGCGGCTGAGTCAGGACTCTCCTGAAGATTATTACAATAAATTCGATCGCTTGGATTAAGGTCTGTAATTTTGTCGGCCATGATGGCTAATTTTTTGAATTTCTTCGTCGCTAACAACTAACACATTTTTTATAGAATCAGGTAATTTATCCAACCAAAGCGTTTTAAGAGTGGTTTCAGATATGTCCTTTCCAGCTAAAGCCTGCATTTTGCGGAGTAACTGCGAAGGTTTATTGTCTCCTAGCTCGATACCGGTAAGTAAGGTTTTTATGCGTTTGTTTTCGCTGTCTTTGTAAATAGCCAATAATCTTTCCTTACATTTTGTATATTTGCTAATTTCATCACTATTTGTAATTATGTCCCATAAATGTTCGACCAGTTTTGGCTCTATTTGCGATATAAGGTGGTTAAATTTCGTGTCTTCGGATGTAATTTTTTGGACCATAAATTGCGCTTCGATTTGAAAAAACCATATCTCTGGCTTTTCGGGCCAAAACGGTGGAACCTTTATGCTTACCTTGCAAGATTCAGCAGAATTTTCCATCGTATTTTGCGTATTAAAAATTTTGATAGTCAGCGGGGTCACCAAAATGTAGTCGCCAATTATTATATTAACTGTCGGCGGCCACAATATATGTTTTGTTATTAATTTATTACGAAAATAAAATATTCTTTTTTGAATTCAATCTTATTATTTATATTTCCATAACAACAATCATTTGACAACCACCAATCTCGTCCATAAACAATATTATATTCCAAGAAGGCTACAATATACAGCTACTACAGGTCTATAAGGTCCAATATATTGCAATTTCAAATAATCATAGAAGACATCTTGGATAGTGATCTATGCTTGCATCGCACGTAAGCCTGATGAATGAGAGAGATAGTTTGTATTTACTAACTACAGTTTTATATAAAACTAGCTGACCAGTGCCCACTTCGTTGGGCAAAATAATAATAATCCCCAAAGGGAACAGGAACGCGAACCGAATTAAACCAGAAGCCATCGGGCGCCATCCGCTGCCCGTTTTTTCTCCGATTTACTTTGCAAAACGAACTACCACGTAAAAGCCTTTTTATTTTTCGGTTTTTATATAACCTATGACACTCAACAATAATGTGGCTTTCTATTGGTGAAAGAATTTTTAAAATCGGTTCAGTAGACCCCGAGATTACCCCTTACAATTTAACAAATATACAAACACAAACTTAACCTCTTTATAATATTAGTATAGATTAATATAAATAACATGTTTGTAATTAGTTTTTGTTTTCAGAACTTAATATAAATATTATATTCAGCCGTTTTCTGATCAAGATCCCATAGACATATAAAAGTTAAAAATGACATAGCTTGCGTAAGTCGCAAAAATATACAAAATAAAAAAAAAATATGGTGAAAACATATGAAAATTGCAAAAACATTAAAATATCTAATAATGAAAATGAAAAAGAAAATATTTAATTATTATGACAATATAAAATCGAACAGTAGATCACGAAAGCATATGAAAGTCTAAAAAACAATTAGATGACCATAAAAGAAAATTTTGAGATGAAAATATAAACATTGCTATTATGACTACATATAACTGGTACTGTAGGAGTAGCTCCTGCTCGTTCTATCTACTTATTTTTCTAACTAGTATTCTATCGGTGAAGTAATGTAATGCCTACTCATATGTATTATAAAATAAGTGTTAATTTAAATACTTCAAATAGTTTGTGCTAGGTACGTAAAATTGGACGACTGCCAATTATATTTCTTAGTAGCAAACAGCATTTCTTTATGCCCAGAAATAAAAATATTTAATTTTTAGATGAAAAATTGTATAGTTTGTAATATAATTATAATTTATTCGTAAGTAATAAATTTAAATTAAATAGTTCCCGTATCTAGCAATAAGCAATACATTATTAAGTTTTCTACTGAATTCAAGATTGCTTCCATTAATGCATCCCACACACAATGCAGTGCAAAACTGCGTTCCGGCACGTTCGCGGGCGATTAGGCCTACGTTGGCGCCCTCTGTCTCCCCGCAATTTACTGGTGTTTGAGTCAAGGGGAGAGCGCGATGCCCTCATCGGGGACTGTTGTGTCAGAAACTCAACAGTTGTAGGTTGGACTTTGTGGGTTTAACTTTTTATTTATCCATGTTTATTCGAACCTATCCTTCACTTGAAACAAAGTAAATTTCAGTAAGTTGGAAATTGACTTCCATATATTTTGATCTTCAGCTCATTTTTTTAAATATCATCGAACCACGATGTACTTTGGCAACTTGTGCCAAAAGATGTAAAGTCTGGATATCCTGTTATTTCACTGTCTATCTTATTCTGTACCGGAACACAACAATACGAACACTATTATTTTGCGGTAGAATAAAGTACATAAGCAGAAGTCCCTGGTATAGACTCTCTCTCCGGTAAGGTATTATTCTATTTACGTTATTTTTACAATTGATAATGGAATATTAGAGTAAACATACTTCAGGGGGACTGTATTTCTACAGCGTTTGCAGCCACAGTCTCTTGGTTGAGAAATCATCGAAATCTACCACGAATCCACACTTTACAATAGGTATTAAATTAAATTTTTAGTCAAACAGTCAGTTTCTGGTTTGAATATTTTATGTACTACTCGCACAATTCAACCCTGATTGAGTTTGTGTCGAATAGTACGTATTTATGTAACTGAATTCTTATTTGAAACATGAGAATCTGAATTTGAAGTGAAAGTGAAGTGACTTAATTTGAAATCTGCAAACAGGGGAAACTGCATCTACAACCAATTTGTAAAATACTTTCAGCACCATTTTCTTAAAGATTATCAAATTAAAATTAAGTGACAGATTAAAAGACTGTGATAATGAGATACGAGTTGTTTAGTTGTTTTTAAACTACGTACCTATTTTACACTTTAGATCTGTTAGTTTCGTAGAATCTACGAAATTATATAATATTGTCATTGTAGATGTAATGGACGTGTGGACTGTATAATGAAAAGTTGGATTTGTAAAATGAAAATAATATAATATTGATAATACAAGTGAACGAACAACAAATTACAAAACAAAAACAGAAATAATAACAAAAACGTAACCAAGGTAACCAAAACATGAAATATGTATAAAAGAGTTGCGACTCACAAAGGAGTTCGTAACAGTAGACAAATATAAAAAATATACGGTAAGGTCCAGATTTTATTTTTATTTAAAAATATAGAATACGAGCATCAAACACATCTGATTTCATATAGAATACAGTATACGAAGCTGTACTGTGGCAGAAATAAATATAAAGAACGAAACAAACAGGTACGTGCTACATGATAAGATGGACATAGTACATGGAGACGAACCCTTTTTTTTTTTTTTTTTTTTTTTTTTTTTTTTTTGTTTCCCTGAGGAAAATGCATTAAATTGCATACCCCGGCTGTGGCGAGCCGGGGTTATGTGGGGCTCTCCTCCCCAGAAGGGGGAGGCCTACCCACTAAAAACCTCAGGGATGGCCTTCCTCAGGCATGTAGGGAGCCCCCGGGAACAGAAAGCTTCTTCCGGGAACCCCCAGCCTCCGCTCCCCCGTCGACACAGGGGAGCCCTCCTCGGGGAGGCTTACTACCTCCCCCGGTCTCCTCCACCGACGACGCCCCCCGGCCACGGAAGGGGCGTGGTCCATCCCGGGTCGCCGAAGCAGTCGCGATATCCTCGCGTCCGCCGGCGACCCGCGGCGGCGCCGCAGCTGTGCTACCGAGCCCGGCGCCGCCTTCTTCGAGTGGATCGGCCATCTCCCGACCCCGCTCGGCGGCCTCCTTCTGGAGCATCACTGCTTCACAGAAGGAGGCCACAGCCCTCCAACCTCCCTCGTCCGCCAGCATTGCCGCAATCAATGCCGGCGGAGACAGATCTCGCCCGATCTCTGCGACCAAGACTCGGCGCTCGGAGGCCCACGCGGGGCACTCCGCCAGCGTGTGCTGGGCCGAGTCGAGGTCGGATGCACAGTGGTGGCAATGTGTCGATCCCTCCCGTCCTATTCGACACAGATACTCACCGAAGCAGCCGTGCCCGGTGAGTATCTGAGTCAATCGGTAGGTGACCTCCTCCTTCCCGTGGAGCCAAGCTTCGAGGTTCGGGAGTACGGCACCGACGGCCCGCTGGCGCGCGCAGATCCGTAATTCGAGCTGCGCACGCCAGGCCGCCACAATCCGTCGGTGCCACTCCCGCTTAGGCACTTCGTGCGCGGGTTCCAGGGCGCTCCCCCCATCGCTCCCCCGGTCGACACGCCGCGACGCATACGTCGCCGCGTACATGTCGGCCAGGATGTCGAATGGGGGGGAGCGTCCCAGCGTCCCAGAACCGTCGCCGCCTCGTACGAGATTGTACGGTAGCCTCGTACGATCCGTATGGCCATTATCCGCTGCAGGCTCCGTAGCAGAGCTCTGCAGCGGGGGGACCTCGCGCAGTCTTGCGACCACACGGGAGCCCCATACATGGCCACGGATCGCACGACGCCCTCGTACAGGCGGCGAACTCCATCCCTCGGTCCACCGAGATTGGGCAGCAGGCGATGCAATGCGCCCGCCACCCTTTTGGCTCGGGGGACCAACCGCACGAAATGCTCCTCGAAGCTCCAGCGGCGGTCCAGGGTGAGGCCCAGGTACTTGATGTACGGCCCCACCGGGACCACCGCGTCACCCACCCGGATCCGGCAGCTGGGTGGTTCCCGGCGCCTCGGAAGGCCGTGGAACCATAGCGCCTCGGTTTTGTGAGGCGCTATTTCTAAGCCCAGCCGGCGGATCGCCCGCACGACACATGCCACCCCAAGCTCGGCAAGCCTGAGCACCGGCCCGAATGGAAACGAACCCTGGACCTCCGTATTAGAAAACCAATTCCGACAACAGCGCCACCAACACTAACCACTTTTTCCATACTCATCACATCACATATAAAACTTATATAAACGTTTTTTAACTAACTTTATATATTTTGAGTATATTGCAAATTGTAATTTATTTGCACTTTTAACCAAAAATTCTATTGGATTCTAGTGTTTTATCAACGAGAATATGAAAGAAAATCAAACTTGTAAATTACATTATAGTTAATTAATTGTTCCATTAACACTAGTTAATTTTGTAGGATAACTTGGGACTTAAGACTTCCTTTTTAATTTGTGGATATTTGTATGTACACTTTAAGTTTGAATTTTAATTTAATTTGAAGATATGAAGTCGACAAACGTAGCAAAACTTCACACGTACCAGATACATGAGAGTGCGATAGCATAATGCGTCTAATGGCAGGATATTGGATATTGCGTTATTGCAGAAAGCATTCTCTTTGACAGGCGCGAATGTTCATGTATGGCAATTACTTGGAGCACAGCATCCACATGTTCATCTTTACAAAGAAACAGACGCGATTCATCGACACGGTCGGGATATTAAGTTTAAACGACGTGAACATATTATACACACTTAGTTCCCCAACATTTTTTAAATATTTGTTAAAATATTCAAATTAACTTAATTATAAATTTAATTAATATTGCACATACTATAACTGGATACAAAACAGATTAAAGATCAATAGATTTTATTATTATTTAAATAATCGCAAACATCTTTAATAAAATGTGCATGTGGATACCTACTAAGCGCATTGACATAATTTTCATTGCACTCCATTCTAGAAAGCAACTACAACTATAAATATGTATTCCGTGCTGAACTTAGTGTAAAAATTATCCGGGAGAACCTTTGAGATATTTTTTCTTTTCTTTGCTAAGTAATAATCGAAGTTGTATGTTACTTTAAGTCCTATCTGTGAACCAAAGTCTAGAATACTAGTTCATGCGACTTCCTAAGCTGGCTTAGGGAGTGGCAATGCAATACACATATGGATAAAATTATTATATACTGTATAAAATTTATTCTTACTACTTAATATGTTTTATTTATTTCGCCTAATTTGCATTACAACTTCCAGAACTTGATAGTAGGCTAAACTATTAGAAAAATTATTCATTATAATAGACTAGTACATTAAGTTGCGTAGACAATAACTATGTATTGATGACCGAAACTATGTAATTGAAACCGCTGCACTACATTTACAGTTTTGTAATAAATTTATGTGAATATAATATTTCATAATAATAAAAGCCATCTGGAATTTATCTGTAAGTGAAAAAACCGGCTCAATTTTTTCGTTTTTTTCTCTAGGGCTATCTCTCTCTATATATATATTTAAAATGGGCTTATTTTCTTTAGTCATCGCTTCAGGATTCCGGTTACAATTAACGTTATTTAACTATTATTATCATAATATCGAGTGCACACGCCGCATTATTAAGTTAAAAATCGTAAAATAATACTACACTGAAATAGCAAATAATATTCGCACGTGCATGTGTCGGCGCATCAGCAGTTAGCACCGGAACTCGGATCAAAGCAACCGGACGCACGGCCATATTGTCTCGGCGATAAATGCAGTTTAATGTGTACACTATGTGTGAACTAATGAGTACATCGTTTATTCACGTGGGAGCTTTCATTTATTGACAACACCAGTTTAAGATTCTAATTTTTAGTAGCAATTACTTTAATTAATTATAATTCAATTAATTATTATTACACTGCGCGCTATCCTCAGACGAGCCTAAGTGGTCGCGTACACTCCAATTGCGGATTGAATGCCGAAGTTTTCCCCGGGGAGCACAGTATTTTTCAAAAACGCAGCAAAAAGGGTATTGAACACTTGTGATAACCCTGGTGTTGCAGGCGTACTACGTAATCCATAGGCTACGGTGACTGCTTATCATCAGGCAGGCCGTAGGTGTTTAGGCCACTATAGTAGTAATAAAAAAAATGTAAAACCAAGATAAAATTTATTTTTATGTAATCAAGCCTTGATTACAATGCTTGTTCTACATATAAAACTATTTTTTATATATTTAGTTTTTTTTATGGATTTGTTAGTTTTACGAAATATTATTTAATTATGGAAGTAAGTAATACTGAATTTCAAATCAACGTCATTTACATTTAATAACTTTTTAAAATATCATCACAACAGGGTCAATCTTTATTCTTTATAGTTAGCTGTTGTGGTTAACGATAAGCCGTGATAACAGTATCAACTCACTGTGTGAAGAACTACAAGTATTGACTAGTTATTCACTTCTCGTGTCTTTTATCAAAGGAATACAGCTTTGATAAAAAACACAATCTAAGTATAGTGCTACGATCATCATCAAGAACAAAAAACATTCTGTTTACATTATAATAATATTCATAGAAATAAACCTTGTTATCTCAACTTAAAACAGAGATCATTCATTTTTTTATGAACGACCCTGTTTAATACTTAATCGAATATGTATACTGTGTATTTGTACAGTAAGGCCATACCATGCAATACTGTACATACAAGTTATAATATTACAACTCGATTAAGAAAAATGTTAGCTAATAATGATTAGTATTATATAAAATAATAAAAAATAAAACCCAATCATGTTAAAAACAAACAAGAGGTATATAATGTATTAGCGCGTTGAAACTGCCATTCAAATTCGGACAATTGATGTTAATTCAATTACCTTCAGTAAGTTAATTTCCCTCTTTCCCTAACTTTCCCCATTTTTCTGAAGCCCCGTGAAGCAGCCTTAGTTCATTCCTTACAAACACACCATTACTTACAATTTCAAATACTCTTTCCGTCTCGTTAGTACGTAATCTTCATATTTTAAGACGCTTTGGCTTCTCACTTTTTGCAACTACGAGATCTGTTTCAAATTGGTCTGTGATCTGTTTTACTTCTAGCTGTTCATAAAGAACTTAATGTTATTCCAGAAGTCGTCCGATAGCCTAAATGCCTCTTTTTATATTCTTTCTTTTTACTAATAATATCCTTATTTGCATTCTTCAGTTGATTTGTTATGAAGCAATGATTAAATATAATATATTCAATCATTGCCTCTTATACATCCTTAGTCGTTGCCTGTTGCTTTCGCCGACTGGCTTTTATAGTAATTCAATCTAACCAAGCTTTCTTCTTATTAAAAACTGCATCCCTTACATCTTTATCCAAATATACATTGCTCACCTTACTGTCTTTCTTTTTTTTGCTCATTTCATATCATTATTAGCAACATTCACTACACCCTTTTTGATTAAAACAATTAATTATTAAAAAGAATATTATATAAGAAACGAAAAATTTATTAGTTGCATGGAAACAACATATGTATGTCCATTATGGTACTATTAATGTGACAAAGTGAAAAAAGTAATTTAAAGGAGAATGCCCATTGTAGTATGGACTTTAGTATCGCCTAAAATGATTTTGTACCATAATGATTTTTATGATATATTGTAGATTTTTAACTATATATTCAATTATTAAAAACTATTTGACTCTATTTCGATGGGTAAAATAGAAATTAAACACCAAAGACTTTCAAGTTACGAATTTCTCCTATCATCATTTTTGATAATACCTATTTAATTATAGAAGATTAAAACTATAAAATGATTAAGTCTATCTTATCCAATAAATATTACAACTATCCAATAATTCATATAAAATAATTAATTAATTTAAAAATAATTGTTTTAGCAACATTGATATTAGTTATCTGTATAAAGAAACTCTTAAAGCAGAATAATGAACTAAAATATTAGAGAAAGCAGAAAAAAGACTAAAGAAAATTAATTGTTTTGGTACCGTCAAACGTGGCAACTTTGCCCGCTTTTGTTACTTTAGGCCAGTTTAGGCGAATTTATTTTCGAAATGGTCAACGATGGACGTGATATCTTTTGACTAGTCAATCATATATATATATATTTTCAAATAAAATTCAATAAATAAACACATTATATAGTAAACTTATAAAGTTATAAGGCATTTTAAAAAGTGGGCCAAAAATAAAAAAAAATGACAACATTGCCCATATGACATTTTATGTCTACAAATCCAGTATAAAATAAGCTCTGAGATTTTGAAATAAAAACTTAATTACCTAATGAGCAAAGCTCCACAAAGTATACGATTTAAAACGAGTGGAATAAATAAATGGCAACAAAAGCGAGTGGGCAAAGTTGTCTATTTTTCTAGAGCATTCTCCATACAACCGTTAAAGTGATCTAGGGTTGTCGCTATATTTATACACTACTCTTGAAAATTAAAACAAATATGTATTTAAAAATACGCTTTATTAAAGAATAATCGCAAAGAAAATTATATTGTAAATAATTATAAAAATAGTCGTAAGTACTTAATTGAATATGTTATGCGAAAGGAATATAATGCGAGATCATAAATCAAATAAAAATAAATCTTTGAAAATCAGGTGATTTCTTACATTAAAATTACTAAGTGTCTGCGCGCAAGACAGTCATATCACAGCGTGGCGACATAGATCTCAGGCGATGACCAGCAATTGCGCGCAGACTTTACCACTGCAATTAAACTTATTATCTTAGCCAACTATATATTACACACATTATAATAATTATAATATAAAACATTAAGACTTGACATTTTTTAATTTTATATCTAAAAAAAATCAATCAAAGATTCTTAATCACATCTATCGAGAGAATCTAAATAAAAAAAATTAGGTTTAACTGATTGTATTATTGTATATTAAATTTACTTAAATTTATATCAAATAATATTTGGCCCCTTCGAGAAGTGTTTGGTTTAGGCAATACTAAAATCACGTCTTCCAGATGCGTCATTTCACAGATATCCTCAACGTCGGGATATGTGAAAGCCAATCTCTGACGATCTTTAAAGTTTTTAACTTTCCTCAAAAACTTTACAGTAGGAACTTTGTTTTTAACTAATATGACTTGTCCTACAAAGTATTTTACACTTTTTTTTGTGGCGAATTTAGCCAAAATCCAGTCGTCTTTCTTTATATCATCGAAATCGTCATCAAAGTAAGAAATATCACTGAATCCAAATGGTACAATATCATCTGGGTCCAGGTTTTCCTTCTCAGTTTCCACTTGTAAACATGCTCTTATATAGTCATCAAATGTTTCATGATCAGAATGATCTGTATCCGCTATACTCATTATATCAGAATTTTCTGAGCTAGATTCAATGTATTTTCTTAATTTTCTTTTTTTTACAACTTTTTTGTTAACACCCATGTTCCTACACCTACTTGCAGTAGTTGCCTTATGATTATTATTTTCTATTTTAGTACACATTTTATGTTCCAGAACAGATTTATTTTCTTTGGGGATCAATTTCATCTTAAGTGCCGATCCTCTAATTATTTTAGACTCTCTCAATATATTCTTAATTTTATTTTTCTTTATATTAGAGGTGACGGCTTGTGGAGTTATTTTTACATTTGACGTAATTACTATTGTAGGAGTATTATTTAAATTTGAGATTTGAGGTTGTAAACACACAGGTAAATTCTTTTCGTGCATTGCTATAAAAGGCAAATTTATTTCGAGGCTCTTCAAGTTTTTGTTTAAAACACACACATATGATGAATTAATAAAGTTACTATTTATAAATTTCAAACAAATTTCCTTCAAACTGTTTGGATTAAAAATCGTCGATGATGGAAGTGGAAGTTCTATTGATCTGCTGCCGGCAACGGTAATATTCCCAGTCGACGTGGATGGAACAGACGAATCATACCGAGCAACTACAGGCTTCGTAGAACGATTTCTACCTCTATTATTATATGTAATTCCAGTAGTAGTTTTTGATATTATTTGACCTGCTTTTTCATCTAATATTTCATTTCCTTTATCTGTATCCACAATCGTCTCTATATTTTCATCTAACTCGATATTTATTTTTTTCTTGGTCTTTTTGCTGTCAACTAAAATGTCTTCTACGCAGACCGATTTTCCTGGTTCTGTTTTTAGTTTTTTACTTCTTTTAGTCGGCATCGGATTTGGGCTTCTCGTTTCCTTTAGATAGTCAACCAACGCAGTGTCTATTCCGTATTCAATTTCGTCAAAATATTCTGGAATTCGTTTCATAACATTTCTTGGATTAATGGGCCAGATACCGGTAGCTCGAAATCCACTTATTATGATATTCCTTTCATTAAATTTGATGTGTTCAATTAGCTTAGCAAGCAGCTTAGGGAAATGTTTTTTATTTAATGTACATTGTGTAGGATTCTTAATTTTGTATTCTAGTAAATTTTTTTTCCATTCTCTTTTGAGAGGCGCAAAGTATGCTACATCTAATGGTTGGGTTATGTGAGTAGAATTGGGTGGTAAAAAAACAAACCGAATGTCATTTTTTTTTGCATAAATCTACGACTTCAATATTAATGTGGCTCGACAAATTGTCGCCTATAACGATCTTAGGTCCCGGTAATTTTCTTGCCCAAGGAATTACAATAGTTTTGAAATACTCCTCAAATGCACAGGAGTCAAACCAGCCGGATTTAGTGCAACTATACCGAGTTCCATCTGGACCCCCTTCAACCCATTCGGAATATAAATTTGTCGATTTATATACGACATAGGTAGGGAGACTGGTCCCATCTGCGCTTGCTGAAAACATAATAGAAATACAACTTTTTGAACAATTAAGAATTCTTTCAGGATACTTAATACCTCTTCTAAAAATGCACTTAGTGGCGCCAGGATTATCCGATAAATTGGTCTCATCGTAATTAAGTATGTTGGTTGGCGGTATATCTTGTAGGGTCTCCTGTAAATTGTTGAAGAATCTTTCCATTTCTTTTAAACTTTTTTCGGCTCGTGCTCTTTTTATATTTTGTGTAATCCTAGTAGTTAATTTCTCAGCATGTCTATTTAAAAAATGGTCCACCCAGGCATCTCCAGGTATTTTGTCATTAAAAATATATGTGCGGGAATTTTTTTGCAAATATTTAAAAACTAGCATTTTTAAATCTAACTTAGTCATTGGACTACCATAGTCTGCAGTAGCAATTACGACGTTGACTAGCTGTTCCTCTTCCTCGTCCGTTAATTTTTTCTGCCGTCCTACTGATTTTTGATGTTTATTACCTACTTTGTTTAATAATGTCCGGCGAGGAATTCCGAATTGTTGTTCGGCTTCCCGACTAGATATAATTTTTTTTCCATCATTTCGGCAGCCAGCTCCAACATTTGTATCGAATAATTTTTATAGCTTCTGGACCCTACTAATCTTCTACAGCGCTGATTATTTTTCCGGGATTGTTTATTCATTCTGTAAACAAAGAAATACTCAAAAGCACCACACCTACATGCACGCAAATCAAAGCCCAACATTCCGTTGATCCATTGTAAATATAATACATGCCATCTTCATAATTGAATATCCTAGACCCAAAGCAAAAGCATCAGTGAACGCATAGAGATAATCGGGGTGAATGCAAATACTGCCAATCGATTTAATTAAAATGGTACTAGTTGATAAACAGATAGATAGGTAGTAAATGTAAAAGAAAAGAAAACTATTTTTCATAGTTAACCCCACTAATGATTTTATCAATCGAATAATAATGACAGGTGAAATTAGTGTTTTTGCATAAGTTTGTATTAATATTAAGTTTTATTTGGCTTTTTGTAAGTGTTCATATATTATTAAATTAAAATATCTTTATGTAACAACCCTAACGTTAGAATTTTGATGGGCAATGTTGCCAATCAGTGTCAGTCTAAGCCAAGGTAACATTGCCCACCTCCATAAAATCTATTCCGCTAAAGCTTTTACGTCAAATTATCAACTAAACACGTTTATTAATGGTAAATAAAGATATTTTAAAAAATTACATACCTGCTATAACTGGAAGTATGATTTTCGACAAAAGTTTTTGAACTCCGATTTGCCCGCTAAAAACACGTCCTAATACAATCACTGCTGGCATATTACTGAAGTGACGTAGCAGACCATGAGATTGTCGATGTTGCCAGAAATATAACCATGTTTTCAGAATAGACTATAAATTACAGAGAATAAACAACGTTGGCGTTATTTTTTAAATAAACTGAAAAATACCCTGTCGGGCAAAGTTATACCTGAAGGGCAAAGTTGCCACGTTTGACGGTATTCCCTTTTACCTTTCACGAGAGGACAGAGGAATGTAATCAATTATATTTTTTGACCAATCGATCCGATCGTTAATATATGGCAATACCGAAGAAGACTATTTATCATGAAATTAGAATATCATCAATAAAAATACACGGTGAATGAAACGGAAGTGAAATAATTACTAATTATTATGTGGATTTATCTCCGGCGAAGTTTCGGCTTGGTATATTGCAGAGTTTTGTTAAAAATTGTTACTTATTTTTTGGTATTAGTTTGGTTAAGGCACAAGGACGAGTAAAGGTGATACTACGAATGGGCATACTCCTTTAGTATCACACCGTTGAGATTTAAATTGTTTGAATAGTTTCTTATAAAACTTTATAAGAACTCGAAATATGCCTTTGGGCAATTTATCAATAAAATAATATTATTTTATGTTAATGCCCTTTATGTCCTCTATTATTCTATATTATATACATATCTTGTGTACAATATAGAACAATACAGGGCACGTTTATTTAAAGCAAGTAGCTCAATATCAAGATATGTCCAAGCAAAGCTTTTGTGAACCTAGAAATGTAAAATTGCGATTATTGTACATACTGGCGGGTTCTTCTAAGTGCAGTTCGTTTCAAAAGCTATATCGCTTTAAGAAGTTCTGAGCCTGTATCCAATGAGGGTACTTGAAGGCCCTACTTTAGCAGCGTTTTTGCATAACCAACAATACATCGCAATGGCTACTCGACTAGTCGACATACTTTACTCTATATCATAGTAATGGGACGTGTTGAATAGCTTGGAGATGTCATAGCTTTCAGTACAATTGTAGATATAAATTACTTATATTAAAAACCAAGTTAAAAGGTACAAATCAGTTTTTCGATTTGTTCATATATAAACATCTGAAAAATAATTATTTAAGAAGAAGAAAAAAATGTGCTCTTTATTAAAAGTATGCTACAGTGTATATACTACACATAATCACAAATATACATGAAATTAACGGGTAGCCCTGATTTTATTTTTAGTAATATAGGAATTTATAAAAATCCGTACTTTTCACGATTAATGAAAATGCATTTCAAGGTTGGACATTGTATAGTACAATACGTTATTAGTGCGTTATGATGGATAACTAATACGCACGTATATCGTACGTTTTTTAACACATTTGCGAGGAAAAAGAAAAAAAAAAACATTTAAATAAACTCAATCTGTGAACGCACACTGTTGCCTTCCCGCTATTTTAACAGCGCGCTAACGCTGCCTACAGATTGGCGCCGCGCGGCAATTAGTTCGAAATTTGAATAGCAACAGCGCGCGAAATGGCAAATAATATTGTTATGGAATTTGTATGGACTATTACTTAACTATTTGCTTTGGTAACACACGCGTTTTTTATGACCCGCTTTATATATTTAAAACCGGTGGAATTACATCAGCTTTACAAGCAAAGGTATTAAAAAAAATATTTCTTCAATATTTATGAATGATTTCTCTACTTCTACAAGCCGTTAAATCACAACTGTAAAACACGTACGTGAATATTTAATTGCATGTCATCGAAAATGTAAAAGTTCACGTAGCGAGCTCCCAATACAGTGCTTAAAACGTTACAAGTCCCATAGCGCACGTAAATCAAACCTTAACTGGTTAGTAATAAGCAACATTGTCAAAAAATCATTGATTGCTCATAAAAGATTAACAATCTTCACCTCGGGCGGTAGGTAATGTATTTATTTTTAAAAGCACATTAAAGGGATGCTTCTGGCTTACGAATGGCAGAGCAGTTGTTGGTGAAGGCGTATCGTTTGCGTATCATTAGGAAATTAGAATAGTTATTGACTTCTGAAATCTATGAGGCGTTTTATGCGCTCTTCACGTGTTGATCGAAACAAGAATGTTAAGCAATCGTTAATACTTTTGAAATAAAGAAATAATCTTTTTATTTATAAGTGTCTCATTACATTTTTTTATGTTTCATTGTGAAAATACAAACTATCAAAATGTAGAACCGATCCGTTTCAAGACGTTTTGGGGAGCATATGTCAAGTAGTGTACGTCCTTCGACTGAAATGATAATGAAGATGAAAATAAATATAATAAGATATAATTTTTTAAGAAATAAGTATAGATCAACTTATAATTTGCTAAAATAATGATCATATTTTCGTCCACCCCTCCCAAAGGGACTCGAGCGTACTATTAATATTGTCGCTTATATCACGTGTTTTTATAAAACATAGTCTTTATAAGGCGTGCGCGGGGATACAGCGTAGAGGCCATTTAAACGAATTATTTATTATAATTATTATTACGTTCAGAATCGTAGTTCAGAGTGCCACCGACGCTCCACATTTTCACTTTGAACATTTTCAACAAGAAGTATCAAACAGATATTAAAGGGCTTAGCCCCATAGGACCCAGTTTTACCTCAGGTTCCAGAGTTAAGGACTGAACACTGAACTTCTATTAAATAAAATTAAAAACAAAAAAAAAAAAAAAACATTAAATGAAATGCTGTTAGAACCTTTTTCACAGTTTAAATGTTCTCTGTTATTTTATTATTGATGCACGGCTGTAGAATGCCCTCACGAAATGTCAGCCAGTTTAAAAATTCTGTGAAATCCAATCCTGCATTTATAAGGTTGCAGTTAATAGGGACTGACTATATGAATACGTTTCTTCTGTCTCAAATATCAACTTTATAATTAATACCAAACTACACTAACACGTTTTGATAAAACAATAGGTGATAAAAAAGTATGTATAACTTGGACAATTATTTATATGTTCACAAAAGGAAGATTTTTCTTATCATCATTCGATACAAAGTAGTAGCGGTGGCTGTAGTTGGAAACTAATTTCTCCCAGATGTTGAAGCTAAAAAGCGACTAACGTAACTGTAATTGTAGGAAGAAAGAATACAAATCGTATAAGGTTAATTGTAGTACTTCTAACTACCAATGAATGAATAAATTATAGGTCTTCAAATATTTTTGGAATCCAATTTCTTAAGATGTCGACATAAACGACCGGAAAGAATGTTTTGCTTCAATAGAGAATCGGATGCCGCCGGTTACATTAATCTCTATCACATTTCGACTATGTATAAATTTCTGATCTCAGTATTCTAATACTTACAAACCTAGTCATGTGTAGTCATACAATTGTTTTTGTTATAATAAATACACGGATCTCAAAGCTTTAATAAAGTCTGATACTTCAAGGATATTAACGTTGACTCACACATAAGCAGGATAATCCTAATATGTTTGGCTCTGGGATACCCGATACTCCAACGACAAAGAACTCTAAAAGTATCATTTACTTAACTTAATCACAGGTTGAACTAGCAAACAATGTAAAATATTGTAAAGTTATGGAATCACAAGTAGCTTAGGTTTAGTGAATCCCAAAATATCTGAATATTTTCTTTGTTGTACAAACTAACTACAAACAGGTAAGAAGTTTTATCAAAAAGTTAGATTTACGTTGCTGCTCGCACCGTAATGTTGCCGTAGTTATATTGTAATATTTAATATGTATTACCTAATATTTTATATGCATAATAATAACTTGTGCTTGTACCACTAGTCTTTTTGTTTTATTAAAATGTTATAGTGTAATTATACTACTGTATTGTTTTATATTTAGCAATATTTTGTATAGAATGTATTTCTAGTTGACGAAAACAAATAATCTTATTTAAATTCTAAAGTCAGAGTGTTTTGGTTATAAAAAACAGTGACAGAAATTTATTCCATACTAAATATAGGTTATGTTTACAGGGGTATCAAATTACTGTACCACTTTCATATGTTTTCTAATTGTTAAAAAATACAAAAATCTACCAAGCCGTCCAAAATCGTCAGCTTATAAAAATAATATCATAAATTTGAAATAATTTAAAACACTTATTTTTTTAATAGGCACCGCACACCGCATAATATATGTATAATTTAGCTATTTTATGGTGGATTTGTAATTTCTCATTGTGTATTCTACTGCTTAAGCCTTTTATTTAGTACATATATTGAGCGAGTTGCATCGATTCCCATATAATAATATATCACAGATCGAATAATACACTTAAAAAACAAAAAACAATCCAAAATCGGTTCATCTATTCAGGAGCTACGATGCCTCAGATAAACACACATACACAGTCAGACACATCAAACTTATAACATCGCTTAGTTTTTCGTTCGGCAAAAAATTTAAATAATCTAATATAAATTCAAATCAAACGTATTAAAAATATATCATTATTGCATAGAAATACAAAGTTGGTAAATGACTGAAAACAATTGTACAAATACATTACAAAATAGTGTAAACGTCTGAATTAAATATATGAATTATTATTACAAAAGAGCAGTATAATAATTCTTATGCAAACCATTTTTTTATTTGGGTGAGAACTTTGCAGTACTTATTCTTCCTGTGCAATTTCTAACGAGTACCTAAGTAGTAAGAGTAATATGTACCTTAAAATCCCACTTTCTCCAACGGTTGCTAGACATATTGCATTGATGAACGCGCTCCAATGAATGTAATAAAAGCCTCACCATGTTGTGTCATTCCTTGACTAATTAAGATTACAGCCTATGCAATTAAAGCTGTTTTTTTTCTAGTTAAAGTTTTAAATAAAAAGCAGTAAATATCAGTTAACTAATGTAATTTAAGGATATAAATATAATGGCATTAGCGTGTCAATATATTTATGAAAATTTAATATATGTTTATAAGAACTACGATATTTTTAATACATATTTTCAAATTCATCATTTAAACACGAGAAATAAAAATAAACTTGCCGTTCCAACAAACAGGCTTCAAAAAACTAGAGGTTAGTTCTTAGGGAAATGTGTAACTTTTTCTAACTCACTTCCAGAAAATATTATTGCTTTACCGTTTCATGAATTTAAAGCACATATTAAAAATACTCTAATGAAAAAAGGGTAGTACAAGGTCATGATTTCTTGAATGATAAAAATGCTGGATGTAATTTTTACGATATTTAATTTCCTTAATGATTAAACATGCTTGGATGTAAATTTTACGATATATAATTTTAATGATTCTATAATAAATAATATTTTTGTTTTGTACCGGACATATACATATCAGATTTGTTTAATGTGATATGACTCTTGTGACGCAAATATATATTTGTTAGTTGTTTTAACGTGTATCGGAGGTTGGGTTCAGACTGTGTATCTGAAGCCGGCTTCTAACTGGTGACACTGTAATGATACAGGGAGAAAAAAAAATTGCCCCTGCTGGTTTTCTTGGTTCTTTCCAGTACACGGTTTCCCGCCGTAGACTTGTGAACCAATGGCGTAGCATCTTTGACATTCAAAAGTGATTGTAAAATCCAATTTCAAGAATAAATATTTGATTTGATTTGGTGCATATTACACATAATCAAATTCCACTATCAACTTGTCTGCATAAATAGTCTGCTTAGATACATTTTTAGATACGGAGTGCAAAATATTCGGACATTATAAAGCACCTACTTAAAGCAAGCCAAACATTATTTGCCTACACTACTCACAAGTGACAGCTTGGTGAAGATTCTGTGCCGCTAAATTTAGTTATACACACAATATTTTTTCACCCAATCAGTTTTTGGAAATTTGTCGGTCGAGTTTTGGAAATTCAAAGATGTTGTTATTAGCTTAATTTATACACCCAACCAATGATGTGTTGAAGTCATTCATAATTATTGCCAGTAAACTTTTCGTATACTTAATTTTATGCATTTAATGACTTATTATTAAAGAACCTCATTAACAGTAGTTCATATGATATTTTAAATTAAAGTTCTCTTTTTTAAATTGTTTAAAAAAGAAAACAAATATAATTTCTACTTGAATTAAAAATTGATATTATCAAAAGTACATAAATTACCATGGTATTCTCACCTATAAGGATACTGCATTGTCTCTTTTGGAGGCGGCATAGGAGTAGGGATCCTCCTGCCCCCCCTAGACCCGGTGTTCATCGTGACGATTGTCCTCAACGCTGAAAAAAAAAAGAACCACAATCTTGTAGCACTCTAACAAATGAGCTATGGGAATTGGTTCTATGATTATAAGTGCATTTTCAACTTTACTTCATGTTCTTTTTTACGAAGAATATGCCAGTAAATAAAGTCAATAATAGGTTTTTGGTTGATAATTTAACCACAAATATTGTAACTTATTAGTTAACTAATCATTGCACCCAACATATTTGTGTATTTGTTATATAATCTAAAGAATATAACAAACAATAATTTCCGTATTTTCAGACGATTAGTAATACCACTTTAAAATCCGTATCTACATAAATAAGTATCTACATATATAACAGATTATGAGATGCACATAAGAAATTGTATAGACCAATTTATTCAAACTGACAATAATCCTCACTATGATAATTTAGAGTAAAGGAATATTTGGGTACATATAATGTCTAAAAAATGAAATTAAATTCCTTAACAACAACATTAGCATAGATGTGGTTTGTTCAATAATTTTATTATCATATTATATTAATCTATATTTTAATTTGTTCTAATGTATAACTAAAGTTTTTCTTATGTATGGAATGGTTCCTGTTTACACACTATTTGTGCCATTTGTAGGAAAAAAATAACTTAATTACTACTCGTAAGAGTCTCCTATTAATTTGATATGTGTGTAACGAACATGGTTTGTGTTTTAATGGAAAAACATCTGTGCACCTGTAAATACTTGACAACATACAGCTGATAAGGTCTTACATAAAATATAATTCTTCTTATGTCGCTTCCTCGCCACAACACAACTGTGTACAAATAATATTTTTTATTGGCTAGGTCCGATTTTGGCGAGGTTTTATTACATAAAACTTAAGAAAACAAATTGTAGATATTCAAGAAAATCTGTGATGTTATACACTGCCCTTTGACCAAAATATATTTTGTCGAATTTCACTTTCCAAAAAATCTACCACAAAACTTTTTTGCGAATTTAGTCTTCATTTGACATCATTATACTTTGCCAAGTTAATTATTTAAAAAGTTATGACGCAAACAAATCGAACTACTGCCAGAAAAGTAGGTAAGGTTAGAATACTACTAGACACTACGACGACGTTTGGCTACCTGAAAATTTGTGTATATATATTTTTTTTTTATTCCATACGGTGGCAGACGAGCAAATGGCCCACCTGATGGTAAGTGGTAACCATCGCTCATGGACATCTGCAGTGCCAGGGGCACAGCTGAGCCGCTGCCTACCTGGAGAGAAATACTCTTTTTAAGCCTCGTTTGAAGTTAGACATATCGTAGCGCTCAGGAAACATCGCAGCTGGGAGCTCATTCCAGAGTTTTCATGTACGCGGAAGGAATGAACGCTGAAACCGAAGTGTACTAGACAAGATCGGTTCCAGGTGATATGGATGAACTCTACTGCGGTGAAAATATATTTTTTAACTGTATGCGATGTGACAATATACTAATATGAAGCAGATATATTGCGAACACCAAAATAGCGAGTGATGAAATTAAAATATATATTGTGCATCAGTGCCGTCCGCTAAGTACTTATTTCAATTCTGAAAAAAATTCTGAAACAGAATCTCAAATGTTAAGATAGATTTCGTTACTCATACCTTATTGTGAATAAAAATTATTTAACTTTGTAAATATGAGTAGTGTGTTATTAACACAGTAATACAAACTATTTTCAATTTTGAAACAAATTTGTCTAGAGTTATCCGTTTTTGTTAAAGTTAACTACTTTTTATCGTGTAAGCCACATTAATAGCTGCTGCTTCATAACGTAATTTGACTGCATTTGACTACAAGTTTTAAGGTACAGGCATACAATAGCATTTTGTAAAATCCACGTACAATATTATCCGTCATCGCCATATCTATCACTACTCAGGACTAATAACCTCGGAGAGTAAGATGAATACCAAACAAGCAACGATTTCTTGACATCTTATAAGAACTCTAATCCGTTAGTCATAAGATTGTCTTTCGACTAGCAAGAAGTGCGATCCCGATTTTGCTTCAGGATATATCCTTCAAAGCCGACGCTATCGTCATTGTAATGGTGCTCAAAGCGTCCAATGGTGTTGTTACAGTCTCACCAGAAAATCCGCGCTGTGTAAACAAAAAGGTTTTTTGAATCACCGTTGAAGCCTTCTTTAGAGATAGGGAGAGTAACACTAACAAGCTACAATAAATATTACTTGTGAGAACTGATTTTATCTGTGTGGCTTACTGACAACTATATAAAAAATAAATGGTGCATATATGTACATTTTAATCGAACTAACTATATATATTCTCTCATACAAGTGCATTATTATCTATCGGCTTCTAAAATTTGACGGCGCAATTATTGTAGCATACAAACTGGATTCTTTGAATATTGTATTTCTTCATATCAAATTTACAAACACTCCGAAAAAATAATTGTAATGATGCATCCATTATTTTCAATTAGTAAAATATGACTAATAAGCAAAAACTTAACATATCTTCAAAGTACTTCATGTTTCCTTTTAATTCTTAGCTGTTCTTTCAGCCGAGTGTGTGGCGAAATGTTTGCTTAAAAGAAATAATATCCTACTTAAAGTTAAATATGCAATAAATCCAACCATTTTCTTTAATACTGTCATCCATCTTTATCCCTAAGATTTAAGTTTTCCTGGACGCAAGTAAATGGGAAAAGTACAATACCTAAAATGAGTAATTTTAATTTAATAATCGGAGTAATTTGAAAATAGATTTTTAATTATAATCAAATTTCAAATAATAAAACATGTTTGTAAAGATGGATGTATATACTCATCGATATACGAGTAACTTCATGTAAATTCATCAATCCAAATAACTCAAAATTCAATCGTCAAAAAAACATTTATACAGTCACTAGCGAAACAAACTTCATTTTTTCACCCCTTCACCCCTTTACCAATCTATCCTATTCGTTTCAAACGAAAGAAATTAATAAGTTAATTATAATGTCAACATATCATTATTATTATTAAGTTATATTTTTATTATTATATTTATAAGTAACAATATGTATAATAGTGATAGCTATAAACTAAGTATTTTATAGCTATCGCTATTATACATATTATGCACATGTATCTAACATAGCGATAAACTAAGTATTATCATTATTATTATTATATTAATAAGTAACAAGACACAATTAAGACTTGTCTCTTTATATAAAACAAGCGATCCAAGCACATTTTGAAATATCAATTTTAATTTCAATGAATCAACTCCATAAATTGTTTTATAAAATATGAGCTTTATCTGACAGAAAATGCCTCAGGTATAAAATTCTTTTTTAATGTATACAGTAAGCATAAAAAAATTTTTGATTACTTATTGACAGTATTACTGATAAAATGTAGATTTATTATAAGTATCAGCATATATTCATCAATTTAAATAGCCTCTGCCAATTTGCAGTAGTTTGTCAGTTTTTCGGTTGTGTTTCGCACATGATCACTCAATTTAAAATGTACAAACACTTTCTTACTTATATAAAACCAATACAGCTGTACAGAGCGCTTAGTAATCAGGTATATAGCATTATTTATTACCAAAATTGTTATAATTTTTTTTACAAGAAACTTTATTACTTTAATCTGAACGATGTTCTTTACACAGAGTTATTTTCAATCTCTGTTCACAGACTCTTGAAAATGATTGATACCAAGTACTTTTTGAGTCACGGCTTCATAAATTGGTACATTTTGGTACAGGGCACGTATATCTTTCTCTCCTTAAAGATCTTACATAACTTATTAGTTATGTGTCTGTCCTCATGTTTACCGTCGTTATATTCAGTTCGTTCAGTGTACTGTACATAAGTATACAGTACATAGTATAAGCATAAGTAAACAACTTTCAACTTATGCTTATATTAGCATCATTGCCTTCTAAGTATTAACTAATTTTATTACACTGAGCAAATAATAATAACAACTTGTACCACCCACAAGATTTGTAAATATGCGAATTCTACGAAAAAAAAATAAGAGAAATATTTGCCAAGATAAGTCATGAGATGAAATGTCACAATGTCTAGTAATTACATTGCCAAAGAATACCCTTTAAAAAGAGTGTGGACCCTACTTCTTGAGGCTACAGCTGTGCAAGCGGAGGGCACAAAGAAACTATTTAGTGTAGGTTTGTGATATTAATATAAAAAATCATGCTGTGGTGTTATTCACATTCAAAAAAATAATATACTCAGAGCTATGTGTGTTCTATAGTGTTTGCAAAACAAACCAATTGCTAGCATTTTTCTCGCTATAATCTGCTTTGGCAGTTAAGCCAATTTAGGATTAAATGAGTCGGTAGAAAATCTGCTGACTTTCTTCCGCAACAAGCAGTGAATTGAAATTGGGTTACAGATGGTTTCAGATTCAGGTTTTTTGCCTTTATTTCAGTGCGTATTATAAGTGCGATTTCGATTCAATTTTTTGCAGAAATTTGCACAAATTTATCTCTTCATTTACGGAATCATCTTTATTGTACACAGATGTCAAAAAATATGAATCTATTTATAATAAGATTTTTTTATTTAGAATTAGATAATATCACAAAAAGAAATTAAGATATAAGCTGATCAATGTATTTGTACAAGTGGCGAAAGGAAATCACCGCTCACTCACGAAATCTGAAAAACTACAAAACTTAAACTCGGTAAAAACCAAATTCTAAAGAAATCTTCCCACAAGGTAAGAGAGGATACAATTTATATTTTTTACTGTGAGGTAACTGCTTTATTTTTAGATTGAGCAAAATTTATATTCCGAGAAACTTACGAGTAGTTTTCTTTACTAAGTGATTGATTAATACTCATATGAGAATAGATATAAAAACCGTTGAATAAATTAAAAAAAAACTCTATTTTAACGTAATTTTAAGTTATAGAACCTGTAATTCTGCATTTCATATAAATTCTTTATTTTCAAAATTTATTAAAATATATGTATTATTTTGCTATCTTGTAATGACATGAACCTGTTGTTGTAGACAACTGGGATGTAAATAGTCTATCATTATCGCAATTAAAGTAAATATATTTTTATCTTATGATAAATTGATTTAATCTATCGACAAATTGTAGCCGCCTTCTCTCTCATGAGTTGCTGGCAGTAGGGATCCTAATCGATCGTTCGGAAAGGCGGTAGCTCGTAATTAATAATATCCTTCCAATCCCACCATATACACAGCATCCCTTATTGTGACTTAACATGGGATTTGCTACATTTTGTGAAGCTTGTGTTCAAGTTTTTTCACAAGTTATATAATTCCAAAAACAATTCAATGACGATTGCGCAATGATAAATCGAAAATGAGCATGAGTTCATTAGGTTAGATTCATTAGGTTTCTTTCAGTCAGCGCATGTTGTATCGAAACATCGAGATTTTTAAAGTACCCACGGATTTTCAGGTGGGATGGAGAAAGATATTTTATTCTGCTCTGACTTATTAATATTTACTTACTATTGGTGATTGGAAATATTTAAATGAAAGAATATGAATGAGTAGTAATTATTAAAGTTATCAAAGATTTGTTAAAATTTCCTTCAAAAATATATCCGTGATTCCAAGCTCAAACAATAAATAAAATGGAAATTCACACAAATAGTGAAAAAGAAGTCATAAGAGTATTCAGTTGAATATGAAAGAGGTAGATTTGAATCTTATCCGAGACCGCATCAGATGGCACGCTACTGACCGAGATCTAAAGTAAAAAGAACGTATTCCAATTCTAGGCCCTAGTTTTTATTTCTCTCCGGATTTTTGTTTTATTATCTAACGGCTTTTTCAATTAATTTACTAGTACTAAATAAACATATTTGTAACAATTCCAAGAAAAAACAGATAATAACTGTTTTGTCTTGAAATTGTCACTACAAAAAAGTAATTTTTGGTGTAAAATGTGTTTGATAAAATAATTTTGAAAAGCTCTGTAATACATCGGTCTGCCTAGGCAGACAGACAGACCTATTATATCTCTATATAATTACTACTTACATAATCTAGTTACAAGTAATTAGTGCATATCGTACCTGACCAAAACCAATCCAAAGATCCCAAAAACATCATTATATTAGGATCTAAACTGAAAAGAATACCTAGTAAATTTGTTATCACTTATGCAATTTCGTATGAGAACTCACACAGCGTATTAGATAAGCTAAAATATAAATATTTCTGGTTATTCCAAGTAATACAAATGTTGCAAACTTGAATAATGAAAATTTGAGAGAAAGTTCTGAAATATTTGATCGAGATTTTAATAAAGCTTTAACATTTATATGTATAAACATGTTAGTATGAAATGACGCGTAAGTAGAAATGAAAAAATATTTACTCAAAAAGTCGGATAAATGCAACAATTTAAAGTTCTTAAGTTTTTAATATGATTCATATAAGTACTACTCTGAATAAAAATTGAATCGGTTGCTTATGCGTACTACTACTTTGAACTTCAAACTAACCATATACCTAATTACATCAGAATAGGTTTAATCATTTTTATTAGAATTGCTTATACAAAACATAATTTTTTACATGGTAAAAAATATTCTACTTTGGTCTCCTAGAGTTACATTAATCTCATACAAAATTTTATAAAAATCTACTCAGCTGTTTTGATGTGACAGACAGAAAATTACCTTCATATATATATGAAAAATAAGTATTATTATTATAGTTGAAGAATGCTTTTTACCAACTATTTACGAATAGGGCCAACAATTTTTTGTCAAATATAAAATTATGACGTCATTGACCGATATCATCAAATAAATAATAAATATTATTGGTTTAAGAGTGCAAATCAACATAAATAATCAATGAAATAAAGCATAAAGTAAGACCTGTTCTTATAAATAGTTTTGGCAATTAATTTAGGATAGTAGAAACATCTTTTTTGTTGAATATGTTTTTGTCGACTGTACCAGAAAAAATATTCTAATATTATAAAAACCACCTTAACTTTTCACACAATTATTGCGACATGCATGGGGCTCATGTCATCAAACACAAAAAATAAACAATGGGTGGTAGTAATATCGAAGTAAACACCTATACCTATCTAAGATTTATTTTCCTTAGTTCATCCTAGTGCAGTGCGTGTGGAACAAACTACACAACGGTAAGTTAAAGTGCTTTAATATGCACACAGCAACGCTTCAGACTTTACATTGTGACTTTTGGACAGTTCTTATATTGATCGTAATAACGACGGTTTTCGTAGTGCATATGTAAAGCCTGACGTTTGCTGACTGTACCTACTTGTATACTTACGTATTTATTTAGCTCTTACTTTTATGTACCTAGCCTTTGAACAACGAACTATTTTTTTGGGTTCCATACCCAAAAGGAAAAAACAGGACCCTATCACTGACACTTCGGTCTTTATCTGTCTGTCCGTCTTTCCGTCTGTCCGTGACATACGGGCGTCACCAGGATGTAGGTATCTCTTAAACCTAGTTAGATGAAATTTTCACAGATAATGTATTTCTGTTGCTGCTATAACAACAAATAACTAAGAAAAAACAAATTGGGGCTAATCAAATTGGATGGATGACCAATTTTTTTCATATTTGATATTCTTTTACCTACTCGTATTGGTACGGAACCCTCAGTGTCGCGTGTCCAACTTATACTTAACCGGTTTTTTATAAAAAAGTTTTTAGATTGCGTAAGGTAGATACCGCGAGTTTGATTGGTATATTTCATATAATAAATAATAGTTCAAGTTGCAACTATGTATTTCATTGATGATGGGTATGAGCATCCTCCACGCCTTTTTGCTTTAAGGAAAGAACAGAATAGTTTAGGAGATTTATACAAAGATCTCTCAATATTCTGTATATAATTGTGATAAACCTCCTTTATCGATTCAATAGAGCGTTTCTTAATTATTTTATAGGAGATTTCATCTAAAGGATTCTTATACTTAGCAATTTTTTTTTCGAGACTTAAGTTTTATTTTGTTATATAACAGTTTGACAAGATCCTTTGGAAACCATTTAGGGATAGATATACCTTTTTATTGGTACGTACTTTGTTATAGTTTCTCTTAGTATCTTGTAGAATCTCGATATCATATCATTTGCAGATGGTAGAGCGAAAAATTCTTCCTAGTATAATTAAAGTTCATTTTCGAGAATCATGTTTAGGATAATAAAAAAATAAAACTAACTTTATATACGAAGAATCTCTCAGTGACCGGACGTAGCGATATCAGGCCTGCTTACATACCTTGTAAGCTTACATTCGTTTATAGCTAATATAGACATCGGCTCTAGCGGGAACACAGTGAGCTAAAATTGTACTAATTTTCGGTATTACATTGACACGACTTCTGTAGTTTTCTCTTTTCTTTTATGACATTTAATAACCCGTATACAATATTTTTTTTGTATCTTAAATCTCCCTTTTAATTAAATTTTGATACAAAAGTAATAAACCTGATTTGTTAATTTAAATGAACTGTAAAAAGGATGAGAGAAAATTACTTTTAATCGAGCTAAAAATTATCTATTTAAAAAAGATCCCAATTACAAACACTAAATACCTACATTGTTATAAATAAAAACTATCCAGTTAAGCTTTTTAGTATTAATCACTACATTATAAAACGAAAAATAATTTGTACAAGTTTATGGAGGGATGCGCAGGCACGCGTCGCGCGTCTAACGAGGGAATTGCACGTACTTTGAATAAGCCGAACGAAGGGTGCTTCTGACAACTCTGCGAAAATATGTAAAAACGGATAGGTGCTCTTACATAAAAAAGTTGCCAGTCACTCGCACGTCGAGGAAAGGTAATTTCAAGAGTTTATTAACGTTAATTTTATGTAATATGTGCCTCGGGGCTGTTATTTTTATTACATTAAAAATTTAAAAATCTGAATCATAATAATAAATACCCACAATTCGCTATTTATTGATAATTCCCGGTATAATGGGGACAAGACTATTCTTACTCGTCATATCTATCTTAACCCAAACAATAAGTATTAATTAGTGTACTTACTAACATTATTTAATACATTATTTCATCATTGTTACAATTCTTATCTATCCCCACATATTTGTAATAAGCTTATCCTAACTTATGTTAGGACGATTAAATTTTAATTAACTACACTGGCTCAAACTGGATTGATCGACTTCAAAAACAATTTTTGATTTCTAAATAGGTTTATGCAAATTACGTCACAATATTTTCTTCTACTACAGAAGAGTCAGATAAATATATATATAAAACTCGAAAAACACATTGGTACATAACAAGATCTATCCCGACCGTACCGATACTGGTTTTCAAGCCAGTGATGAGAGGTGAGGCCGATATAACCACTGTGCTACCATTTTTTTTTTACCAGGTGAAACTTCCGTTTATGGACGTCGCTGCCATAAGGGCAGCGACACTGAACGGACCTCATCCTGAACGGCCGCCATGTGCGCGTTCAGCGATATTTTATTAAATTTGTGGCACTTTCAGACAAGGCTTGTGAACAAATTTACAATTTATGAGTACATTTTTACAATTATTTTTTAATAATGTAACTTACAGGTAGGTAATAAATAACATAAGATTGCGTATATATTTACTTAAAATATTGCCAGCATAAATTCAACTTCAATTTAGTGTATTGTTTTAGAAAATAATTTAACCTAATCATTCAAGAAGCAGCTCTCTCCTCCCAATTTGTAAAATATCCATGTACTGCGATCCGAGCTCACATTGGAATTCCACTCTCGAAAGCTTAAAAAATTCAGATTCTGTTGAGCGCAAGCCGAAACAGAATTACTCTTACAATTACACAGTAAGTTATAAATAATGCTTATATAGAAAGTTCATAATTTTTTAAGCGTTTGCTTATTTTTAGGTTTTATATTAAGTATAAATAAATACGATATTCAGAGTTTATAAAAGTTTTAACTTAAATAGCGAAGAATGAGAAAGAACAAATAATAGGGAATAAATGTTATTGTCTAAACAAGCTAACAACTAACAACACTATTAAATTGATTTTGGTGAAAGATAATATAGTTTGAGACCCGGAAAAGGATAGAAAAATTTTTACCAAGGGAAAATTTATTTTTTATGCGGGAATGTTTGATATAAGCAACTAGCAATTTAGATTTAAGTAAGAAAAGTGTACTTTTTTATATTCTCCTATATAACCATAAATTAAATCAATTAATCTACAGATAGTTTTACGAACAATAAAATTTCCCTTACGGTTAAAATATTAATTATAGCTAACATTCTCATAAGAAACATTTACTCGTATGCTCGTATCCTATACACGTGGCTCTTTTAGAGCACTGGTGAAACTAGTAAAACATTCCAACATATTTAACATCTTCCTACCTTTAAACACACAATGATATTAATTTTAAGTAATGGATGTATAATCAAGTGATTCTTTATTGAATATAAAATATGAAGGCAAGGAAATCCATTCCCTGCATAAAAATTTAATTTTCCGAGTTAAACGGCTAGACATCTGAAATGGTATTCTCATTTAAGTCAATGAAATTGCTTCTTATTCAGTGCAAATGGGGCGACTCGGTTTATTATCCTAAGATAAAAAGAATAAGTTTGTTCACTAATATCTCACAGGATTTAATTAACCCATAGAAAAAAGGAAACAGTATTTATTCATATAAATATCATAGTATTATTTAAGTCACAACTTTTTAACTTATCAAGCTTATTAACATCATTGAATGTCCCAATATCTCAAATGAAAATCAATAGCTAAGAAAATGATTCTGTATTTGATTATTTAAGTTTAATGCCAATTAAACACCCATTATTATAGCTGGTATCGTTCACAAAGGCGCTATGTCTTTGTTTGTGCTATAAATTTCTTCAAATAGATTTTATATCAGCATTATTATATATTTTTACAAATTATCTTATGCTCCAATTAAAATTTGGTTAATCATACTCAATAATTGCTAATAAATTGCCCTTTATTTTAAAAGAACTTTACGTGACTTTGTATAAACTGATCCAAAAACATTTTACATTTTTTTGAACAAATATTAATCAAACAACAAAACATAAATATGAATGTATGAAAAAAAAAAGTCGATCGAGGACATATCCTAGTGATTGTATGACTGTTTTATTGTGTACACATTCAATCTCGTCTGTAGCGCTTTAAACCAACAACATTCTTCCATCCCCTTTTAATTTATTGAACGCACTAGCTCAGCTGTATTTATTGCAAATAAACCACCCTCTATTTGTTTAAGTACGTCAATAAGTACCCTTTCAGCATTTGTCTATATTTATAATATATACTCGTTATATTAAGCAGCACATCAGTTATATGAAAATAATATTTCATTTAAATTTCTATGATAAATATCTTAATATATTAAGTATATTTAAACATGTCTACCATGTGTAATTACATGGGAGTTCCCTTCTATGTTTTGAGTGAAAATGAAACTATACCTTAATAGGTATATTAAATTAAAAACGTTAAAATTTCATCAACTTCATTTTTATTAACTTCTCATGTCAAAAAAAAGCGCTGGCAGAGTCTCCCGCCACGCCTGCATCAATGACGTCTTCCGCAGAGCTCTTGTCGCAATCAACGTGCCAGCGGTTCTTGATCCCAGTGGCATCTCACATGACGACGGCAAGAGACCTGATGGGATGACGCTCATTCCATGGAAGCAGGGTCGTCCTCTTTTATGGGACGTTGCTCCGTGTCATACAGGTAGTACGTCCCTTGCTGCAGGCGCAGCGGCTGCCTCTGCTGAGTGCTCTAAGCGGCGGAAATATTCGGCTCTCAAAGAAAACTACATATTTGCGCCGTTTGGTGTAGACACAATGGGTCCATGGGGTCCAAGCGCTCGGTCCCTTTTTAAGGATTTGGCGAAGAGACTCGTCGAGGTGACGGGTGATCAAAAGGCTGGCAGTTATCTCGGTCAACGTATTAACCTCGCCATCCAACGGGAAAATGCTGCAGCTTTTTGGGCACCATCCCTGACGGCAGCACAAGGAGGTGAAGTTTTTTTTATTCTGTAAATTTGTATATTTTATATCTAGGATTTTTTAGTTGTTAAGTAGTTTTAACATAATAGTAAAGCTAGTGTGTAATTTATTTTGTATTCTTAAATGTATTTATGTTATACTAAATGTTCTGTTTTATTTGGAAAATAATTTCTAAAATGACTTTGTCATGTATATGTTATTTGTATGACATATATATTTATTGAGAATTCAGTTGAAATAATGAGAATTATAATAACATATTTGTTTCTATATAAAGTAAGTATAATTTTATATGCCTTTTTAGTGATGTACTTTCAAAAGATACTAAGGTTCACTGATACAGAAATGAATTTAAAAGTAACGAATCATTTAAGCATTACATCATTTACTTTTAATATAATATTTAATTGCAATTAAGATCGAAGTATATGGTTATAAAAATTAACATTATATAATTAAGACAGCAGTACTGCAACATGTGAGGCCTTTAAAGAATAAACTTTTACTTCTCCGTATTGAGGCTTAACAAAGCGCCGGAATTATATTCTAAAAATACTTTTCCATCCGCCGAAGAAAATAAAATAAATATATTTTAGCTAAAGTTTACCTTTGCGGCTATTTCAAAGTAACCTGTGGTTCATTGACTTAGTGTTATTCTTACACCTGATAGAGTAAGCTGAGTATAAACAGAGGGCGGCGGCATGGTTTGTGTTTATGACATGCGCGGATGCATAAGTTGCTGGGTCAGACTCAAAATAAATTTGTAATGTACAACAAAATAAATAGTAGACGTATAAACTTAATGAAATACAAAGCTTTCCGTGAGTAAAAAGTCTTGCAATTAAATATACTTTTAGTAGACATAATGCAATACAATATTAATAATTCGTTAAATAAAAAGTAAACGATTCAAAAGTATACTGTACATCCTTTGTAATATGAATACATATCAATTTGATTATTAACATGTTAATAATCGAAGATATAATTGATTGCTTATAACAAATTATTATATTTTAAAATAGTTCACAAGTTTCGTAGGCGACCTCTGGACATTCCTTCTAAAAATAATAAAACAAATATTGTGAGTCTTGGTGACATTTACGTTCCCCCGCATCATCACCTTCTTTTTTAACGAAGTAGAATGCTGTTCCGCACCGTAGCTGTCAAAGGCTAATTAACAGGTGTGTGTGGGACTCACCCGGCGGGAAGCAGGGTATACCCACTAAACCACCTAGATGTCCTCACTTAGGGCGATCTGGGTACTGGAAGTCTAATTACTCCAGATCACCCGTGGACAACCCGGCCAGCTACGGTATTAACGCCTGTGCAGGATTATCGTGGACATGAAGGTAACCCCCAGACGGGGGAGCTTTTGCATGCGCGCTTGAGGAGCCACCTAAGCGCACAGGCCACACCTTGGGTGGTCATGAGTGGCTAGAAATGCTCGCTCTCTACCACGCAGCCGTCTGCGTCAAATGGGGGCGGCGTAAGTGTCGTTTTCCCGCACAAAACTTAGAATGTTAGTGATAGATCTCGAAGCTTTCAGAACAATAACATTAAACATTCAATAGTTTCATAAATTTATTTTTAGGTCTGTTGTTGTTGTTACTAATCAACCTTAAGAACCTGCTAAGGATTTCAATGAAGGTCCTCAATTAACTAGCGGTGCGTTATGTTGGATAAAAGTTATGCTCGGTATATTTTTCTACGAAAACGTACATTATTGCAATCCTTCGCTTAAGTTTTCTAAGTGTCACGCAGCCTGGACCAGTAGTGTGCCAACGGTGTCACGCACATAATAATAAAGCGTTTAGAATCACGTATGTGTGCGCAGACATGTTAATAAATCAAAGACGCAGACACACACTTATGACTTTCATGCTATCGTGGGAGAGAAAACTCTTTTGTTGCTGTAAGGAACAGACCAGCTCTAATACTTATTACAGCACACAAAATTCTCCTATTTTACTTTATTATGTCCAGAAATGTATTACGGTCACTAAATTAGTCTCGTAGTTAAATAATAACAAGTTTGTTAAAAAATATAGGAGATGAAAATAATTATACTAATATGGATGTGTTTTAGTTCGAAATAAAATATTTTACAATAAATGCACATTTTGGTCACTTGTATTTTATAGTCACTATTTTCATTAAACTTATTAATTTTCTTCTAATCTCGGTACTAGAAATAAATGTTAAGAACAAAGTAGACTCGTATACTTCCAAGCTCTTTTCTGGCAATATTGTAAGAATTATACGTTGTCATAATTTTTCCTGACCTTCTCAAAATTACTTTTATAATCTTATGCGCCCGAAGGGAACTTTTCTGTAAAATATGCCCCAATCGCACGCGTGCCGCTTATATGTACTATAGTACATATTTTACCATGTGAAATTCAACATTACTGTTTTAGTTTCAAACATATGTTTTATAATGTACATAGAGTTTTCGATGTCTACATTTCTTTGACGGATCGATTATCGATTGGATTCTTTCCAAATAGCACCTCACTTTTTACAGGCTAACCTCACTAGATATATTGCGCCTACTGAGGAAAACTCTATGAGGTGACCAAGATCCCCTTTTTGCTTATACCTTGACTGATAACTTAGTCCCAAACTGCTGCATCCAGCTCTGTACACAACACATCACTTTTATATTTGACTGGATGAAGAACACAATCTTAAACAAAATTCTTTAAATCACTTTTTAGTAGCAATAAAGTAGTTGTAAAAATAATAATAAGTATTACAAGAACAAAAAAATCAACGTAATAAAAATAGTTTTTAAATACCTTCTCCTTTAAATTTAATTTTAATGTGTTCAGAATTGTAAAATGTCTTTATTTTTCTATATCTTGGTTAGATATAAAAACGGTAGTTATAGGTAAAGTAAACACTTGCTCATAATTGTAACAGTATGAAAAATATTATGATGAAGAACGCAGTAAAACTATTCAAATGGCGAAACATTTAAGGCTCAGCAGACGAATTTTTAAAACAATAGAAAACCAATTTGAAATCGTGAGATTCACTATTTTTGAACTTTAATTTCGTGCGTTGTGCAACGAGAGGTTCAACCCACTCATTTTTGATTTCTACTAGTAAATTATCCAACGCTGATGTGACCTTGACAGTGATTCGTTTCACGTATGGGTCATCGCCGGTTTTTTGTTTTTGTTGTTGTGATTTTGAATTTTTCTGCGTGAAAAGGAATTTAATTAAGAATTTGTTTTTAATGACAACACTGAATTCGAGTGATTCAAAAAATTATAAAATTGTATCCAGTAGAAAACCATTTCGCGCACGATTTGTATTCGTATTCGAATTCCAAATTCACGTCTAATGACTCAAAAATACGTCTCCAGGCCTCTGCCATCGAAACAGGTATATGCGTTTTGATAACTTTATGATTAGGTACCTCATTTTATATTATATAAAGCTCGGGTTTAAATGTTATTGAATAATTAATATCATATTTCTAACTTATTATTTTAGATATTATTATGTGATATGTACCGAAAAAAATACAATTTATAAGTTACTAGACACTGTTATATACACGGAAAGAGATAACAATAGATGCCAAAATTTTAATCATACTCATTTTAGCAATTTTATATCTGGACATTAAGACCAATAGTGTGCTGCACTAAACCAAGCGTAGGGACAGAAACAGTAGGCGCAAAGGAATATAAATTTATGCGTAGCTTATAAGAAGAACAAGCGTGGTCAAGAGAAACAAGTCACGAAAACTATAGACTTATCTTTCAATTATTACGATGATTTGTCATTATTTGTGTTAGCCATTGTCTGTGATATGATAACATATTTTTGTCTGTAAAAGACTAGATAATCAATAATTAAGAAATTATTAACTACCAAAATTGTAATTTCATTTTCAAGGCAAGTTTATGTATAGAATATATTTATTTTTGTCGGATGTTTCTAAATTTGTAGCAGTTCCCGATACTTAGGAAACTGAAAGGAATGCACATTGATCTCAAACTGGTATATTCTAATATAGGTACATTATAAACACAATAACATCTAATGATTGCATTTAATTCAAACCAGATAGATAGAGAAAGGAAATAAATTAACGACTATGAATGCTTCATTTTTTTCTGATGATTGGCAATTTAGAACTACGTAATTAAAGTCATCGTGAGCACGCGTCTGTGTTAATACGTCACTTTGGGGATCGTATAAACCCCGGCCAAATTGTGACCCTCTCAAAACAAACAAAGAGATTTCAAATTGTACCCTCTATTATTGTTATATAGAATTTAAATTTTTTATTGCTCGCAAGGTGCAGGGTTCACTCAATCAATAGCAGGTTGCATTTAATACGGCTTAGTTAATTGATTCTCTTTATAAAATGTTGAATATTGTTGGCTCTTATTTCAATAGGGTGTATTTTATACGTAGCTATGCGGAGTCCAACGGGTTCAAAGAAACATATGATAAACGTGAATGAAAAATGAAAATTGTCAGAAAAAAATATAAATTTCCTTAGATAAAAATAATTCTAAAGTTTACCATCATTTATACGCAGCATATACGAGTATATTCATCATGTGGCGCTTGCAAGCTGTTGCTAGCCAGTGCACACGGTAGGGCTATTGTCACGTTCTTTGAATAGGCTACGGGCTAATAGCTGCGCTACGCGGCATTGTGTGGATTTTGGCGACCAACAATCCGAATTTGAAATCGAGCATGAAGATATAGATTTGTGTTTTTTTTTTCAGGCCTGCTATTGTTATTATGACTTTATCAGACCATTCCCTGACATTCTGTTGACATTATTTGTATTGAATAAGAAATAATATAAACACTTTGAAGAAGTGTTGACACTTTTCGACGTTTTTACTTTTATATGTTGAAATTGTTTCAGCAGACTAAATAGAAAAATAATATTTTTTATTTTTTTTTACAAACTACATCTAAAACAGCTACAGCTACATACTAAAAATGCGCGTAAATATTCTACCGTGTAATAAGTTTATGCTTAATAGATCTTAGTAACTGTCTATTATCTTAAAATATAGATTCTTTAGCGACACCGTAACTAAAAGCTAATTAGAGAGAATATTGTAACCACACATAAATTGATATAATATATATCAAGAGGTTTGAGAAACATACATTTTCTATTATTATATAAAGACACTGTGAAACGCACTTGTTTTACTTTAAAGTTCTCAGTAGTGGCTTGTTAACGCGCCACTTCTATGTTTAGACCATGAAACATTGATTATCTTTACAGCCTAGCTTTGTTACCACCATTCTCGGAACTTCAAATGTTATGTGGTAGCATTTCACAACCTTTATACTTGTAAGCTGTAATATTTATTTATTTTATGAATGTTTAGTTTGGTTTAAACGTAATGTTTTGTATGTATTTTAATTTAAAATATAATGTATATTTTGTCACAGCTTTATTTTCATTTTTTATAGACGAGATTAATGGAAGTTTGCTGTATGCAGTCTTATAACATTAAGTTTTTTATGTGATGACGATTCTGAACATAAACATCGAATATCGTCATATGAGCGAATATCGTCCAGTAAGCTGTATGCTTATTTTTTTTTATACTCGAGTTGTCACTATGTAAATGCTTGTTGTTTTATATAGATATTAAGGATAGTACCTACGCGACACTATCGGTCAGTACCCATATTTTAGAAATTATATTAGACAGTGATAAATGACAATTCTGCTTAAGTTTCACATTTACTTCTGGATCAGGTAATTAGTTTTGATCTATAAGATATCTTATCTATATAGATAAGATATCTTATTGATCAAAGTAGTTTATTAGATACATAACGTAAGAGCCTCTAAAGCTTAAGATTTATTTATTCCAGATTTTATGATACCTCCGAGTTTTAAGATCAAGGAATCATAAATATTTATTGCTTTGAACTGAATTATTTGTTGGGTAAAGTAGCAACACCGATACACACTTATTTAACAATAATAATGAAGAAATATATAAGTACAGGGGCATTTTTATTGATACATTAAAATATACCAATAACAGCATTTTTACTGCATTATATTTTTCGAGATATAAAGGAGATATATTTTATAATTATATTAATGTATTAATCTTTTTATCTAAATCACTTTATTCAAATGAAGAAGAATACTTATGTAATTACAATAATATAAAACTATACAGTTTGTTACAATATTTTTATCATCTTTATGGCAATCGGTCCAAACCTTGAACAAATATAATTTCAACGTATGCCGCAAATTATTTTCAAGTTTTCTGATATTCGTTTTATTATTGCACCCAAAGCTAAGTTCCTGGATATGGTACAAATGATTTTTATCACAAAATCGACTAACGGATCCCCCACAGACGAACAAATTGATTAATTAATATAGCGTGACACTGTTAATCAAGTGTCCTTTGCAGTTCGAATGAACAAGTCATACGCATTTCGTGTGAAAATAAACTATTAAGTATTTAAGTTATCAATGCGGGAACTGATTATTGATTGTTATTGATCATTGTAGCTCCTATACATGATAGCATGCATGATGTTCCTAATCTCAAAAATTGTATTGTGTATGGCCTAACTTGTTGGTTACTTTCGGTTAAAGTTATATACAATATATATATATATGAAAATATGGCTTTGCTTGCTTGCAAATTTGTGTTAAAAATTTATTGAAATTTGTAATATTTCTTATATTGTTTATACATTCATTTAGATGATTCAACATAAAACTTAAGACAAATTGTTAATACTACATAATTTATATGACTCGAATATTCGAATATAATAGTTATAATAAACTATATATGTATATTAATGTGTTATATATATAATGTATATATATGTGTTATTAATGTCAGAAAAGCAATATACTAGTACCTATCAACAACAGAATCTTACGCATATATTCAAAATGTGGAACATACGTCACCCTTCGAAAAGACCTTTAAGACAAAGGGGGTATTAAAAGCTACTAATGACCCCTTGCATTGTCCGCGCATCTGCACCGAGATCAAACTGGCGTACCACTAGATTGTTTTATAATAAGGTCTGTTCACAATGAAGACTGAACTTAATAAAAATAACTAATATAGAACAAACAAATAACAAGTGATATAAATTTAGATGAAAATTTAAGAGTCCCGTTTGCGTTTCATGTCTATTATATTGCATATCCTCTTCAGTTAAAGAACTCAAACTGGCACACATAGCCACAGAGTATAACAATGACAAGGGACTCAATATTTTATACAATGTATTCGGAATCTCAACTTGAATGATCCGTAAAAAGATTTTCTCGTGAGGAAAAAAATAAGGGCATCGAGTTTATTGTTAATCGTCTGTCTTAATTAATGACTAACAACAGTGAATACAAAATTCAGATATGTGTAGACATAGTAGACATGTAAACAACTCCAACTAATAATCAATGAAACACTATTATTAGTGATTTCTAGAAGGTTTACTGCCGTAAATCTAAAAAGTATTGGCTACACCCATAGATATACAATGTAGTATCTTCTACTTTACCTTAATAACAGTGTGTTCATATCTTCTTCAGCTAAATCACAGCTATAACGTTTCAGTACTGATCTGTTATAAGTATTCTTCAAAATATTCATAAATATAAATGAAATCCTGTGCTTTGAAAAAATATATTAGGGTACTGAAGTAACAAACTAGAGAAAAAAAAGCTATTGTACAATTTTCATATAATGTGAACGTAACCTTAGAGTTTTTTAGCGGAGGGTAAAAGCGCGGTGTGGCGTTTGCAGTGAAGTAAGGTACTTCTCGTGGTGTTATTGGCATGGTTTCATTATAAATATGTAATATTTTTTATTTAAAAATAGATTAACTAGCTTTTGATTTTGTATGCAGTATTAGGATGTATACCTAATGCGTTGTTTATACAATCCTTTTTCTTACTATAAATCTTAAATAGATGTTTAGTACCCATAGGAAGAAATATAATAATATAACACAGACCTTAGGTGGACAAAGATCGTCTCAGATTATTAAATTACAAAAAATTAAATACGCCTCAGATCGTGGAGAGTGTATCGTATAATTACTTCATTTTAACGCATGCTTCTCCGCGTTTGAATTCTCTAAATAATCATAAGAAGAGCGAGATATTTAAACACTTTTTAAAATCTATTAAAGTAAATATCTATTAAGCTGTTGTAATATATTAGTCATTAATTTTTATTATTTAATCTTGATAATGGATTATCGTATTTTATCCTTGCTTGTGAATGTAATATTAAGAGAGAGACTGTACCAGGATAATCAGCTTGGGTCCTCCATCGTACCTATTTCTCTTGCAAAACAGTATATGTATTGTTATATTCCGGCTTAGATAGTGAAATAATAGACACTATGACTTTACACCTTTTGCCACAAGTTGGCGACATCTTCTTTAGTTCTTGTGTTAAAAAATATTAGTAATAACCTACTTGTCTTCAACGTATGTTTATTAATTTTAGACAATTTCTCGCACATGTTGCTTTTGTCTGCTTCTGCTCATTTATTTTGATTTGACTTGCATTTAAGTATTTTATTTATATTATATTTTCAAATATTTACTTTCTTTGTAATAGGTAATAATTATTTATTACTTAGACAACAAATAGTACTAAAAATACAATTGAGATGCAGTTTCATTACAGTTTAATCTTAACCGATGTGCAGTTGTGCGTTTCCAATAACATCCGTCTAACATTTCCTGGATTTTATACATTTTCTGCATTGACTAAACATAGTCATAGGATAAATCATATCCTTCACGATTTTAAAAGGAACATTTTTTAGTTTCGGACAAATAAATAATACTGTGAGTTGTTTTGTCTGTATATTTATTGATACATACTTAATGATATATGTACATATAAAATAATTCAGATCCTATAGCTCTATAACATCATGAGAGTCGATATCTATAGAGAGTATATCAAAAAACCAATAAAAATATATATTATTTATGAATTTATTCTGAGTTTCTTATACTGTCTTACTAATACTCGTATCATTATGTGTTTATCATTTAGTAGTGTCATCTTGAAGTTAATTGTTAACGTGAATTTTTGACTACTGTTTGCTATCACAGGATCCACAAAACCAGATGAGAATATTATTAAGTTTAACTTTTTTATATATAATAGGTAAAATTTTCCATTAATATGTACTTCTATTAGAGATTCTTTTAGATTTTTTTTTATTTTTACGGAGTTTCTAAAATAAGACACTTTCTAAAAATAAAGAGTTAACTTACCTAAAACAGATTTATTCACTTCTACTGATAACAAATAAATTTACACACAAATCATAGTTTTATTTGTCACCTTTAAGGATTGCACAATTATGAACACGCTGAAACAAATTGATTCTTGACAATAAAGACGATTAGTTGAACTGCATTCAGAAATTTTCACTTGAAACCGACATATCACAAAATGTTTCTATCCAGACATCGCTATAAGTTCCGGAGCATGTTTCGAGTCCTATCAATTTACAAGACCGTTCCCGTCGAAAAGCGCGCGAACTCTGCCCTGATTCGGGATAGCCAGTAGGGAAGCGCGCGAGGGATATAAGTACCCAATTCTAAACCCGCTATTAACGTATTGTATACGCCTTTCGCTATACAATATAACCTGAGTTTGCTTAATGTAATGTGGCGGAAACTTAACACACCGCAATCTACGACCAACCGTGTATTCTACGTGATAATATCTCCCTGCAAAGATGCCCACAACGGACATTAGTAATAATGGGGTAAATTTCACTCCTATAATGTGTATATATCTCTAAAAAATTAAAATATATTTCGACAACATATTAAGTGTACGTAAATATTTAATATGTGTCATGTAAATTTGTATTATACCATCATCATTTTTAATACAAAAAATAGCACATTTATTAAGTCTTTTTCATCGATTACCGCTTATTTTCCATCATTTGAATGTCTGCATCTCTATCTTAACATTTTATTCTGCTTATTACAATAACATTACAAATAAAGCTGGCTTATCTCTACGAAATATAATGTAGCATTTTTATTATTTCTCAGGATTTTAATTATAACCGCCTACTCGCAGTTTTACATTCTACAAATATTTTATTTATTTATTTTAATCAAAGACAGATTAATAATAAAAAAGATACAACAGAATAGCCTTAACTACAAAAATCTAAATGACACGATGTGCAAGATCACAACATTTGTTTTTGATCGTAATGAAGACAACAAAGATATCCTTTATTGTAAATGATGTATTTAAAGTAATTAGTGGAATTAGGAAATTTAGAAAATGGGTTACACTATTACGATAAACGATAAATTCATGGTGCTTTCATAAATGAATCAAGATAAATTAAATAACTCTGGGTATCACCACAAAATCAGAAAACAGGTGAATCCAAGCAAAAGTATTGCGAATTCTTTCTGCGTGGATGTTACTAATGAAACTATTGAATCTGATATTGCAGTAAGATTTGCGGTCTTTTTTCCCCATACACTTTGGGATATAATTGGTTTGTTCTGTGATCTCTCTAAAGACTTGCCTCCATAAGTTGACAACTAATTGTGAGTAACACATTTAAGTGAACTCCAGTATTATGGTACCTCTGCAGAAGTAATGTGTCTTATTGAGTCTTATTTGCCAAATAGATTTCAAAAAGTCGTCATCAAAAAAATATTAAATTTATTGGTCCACTACTAATGTTATATTATTAATGCTTAGGGTTGAAAAGGGGAAATAAGTTCTGACGTTGTGAACAGTACATTGTACATCATACATATGATTGTAGTTGTGATTGAAAAGCGCAGAGCAAAGATAGACCTTCAGCGATACTTCACTGTTCTCGATAAGGCTGTCCCACTTTTCGAACAAGTGTTCTGTACGTACTGTAAGTACGTATGTACGAGGTTAAGTAGCCCGTTTTAAATTCTTATTTGTAAGTTTGTTTTGACTTCATATATATTTGCTAAGGCCTATGTTGAATGGATATTATTTTGACTTAAAAATAACAAAAAAAAACACATTTTAAAAATAATTTCAGCCATGGTACGTGGTTTATATATGAATTGGGTTTGATTCTATTCTCTTTTTATTTCATGTCGTAAATACGTACAAAGGTAAAAGTTGCATACTTGAGCTTATTTCAGCTTATAAAAGCAAAATTAAATACAAAAATCATTTACTTTTTACTCTCTAGAGAAAAAGGGATCACTGTTGAGATACGCTAAATAAAGCATGACTTGAATTGTCATACTTTTAGAATATGAGGAGTTGAGAACATACCAATGTAACAAGCTTAGTCAAAAAAAAATATTTTAGCTGACATCTATCACGAGTCGCTGCCTCTACTGTGTATGAAAAGTAAACTTGGCGAGTGGCGATGATGCCTACCACTGAACTCACTCGCTTTTTACAATCGCCAGTAGATGGCATTCATTGCCGTTTATAATAAAACTTATCTATCAGTGACAAAATTTCTTTTTAAGAATGATGGAAAAGTTTTCTAAAGATATTTTTTTCAAAACATTGGAGAGAGAGAGTATTATTTGAATTGGAAAAGTTTTTATGAAGATGTCGTATGGTCGCGGACGATCGAGCTTCTCACGCAGTGCTATTGCGGTGGCTATGTTGCGATACTCAATTTAGTATAGTCTACATGGTTAGGTAACGTTAAGTTTTAAGCAATGAAAGAAAAGCTTCAAGAAAAAGAAATTCTATTTTAATCACCATTCTCGGTATAAAGTCAAAGCAACACTACTAAATGGACCCGCTCAATTAGCATGATTTACTTTTTTTAAGTTAAATAGAAGAGAAATGGTTATATGTTTCAGCATATTAAACAACAAAAAAATTAAATTTCTTATGAAAAAGGCTGATAGTCCTAATTGTACGGTATACCATTGGGAGGACCTTCTACACTTGGTATTAGAGTGCAACATTAATAACAAACTAAGGATATCTGTTTGAGACGATACTTAGACACACATTAGAGATTTATTCTTTCTTTTTTATTCTATTCTAAACTTCGGGCTTAAAGGTAAACATAGTAACCGATTGTTAAGCTTTATTATACATTGATTAAATTTAATATTTCAAGTTTTTAATTAATTTACTATTACTTCCATGGTTCCTATCATGACTAACCGCCATAATTTTGTTACATAATTAGGAACTTTGCGGTATAAGTCCTTAGATAACTAAGTAAATAAGTATAGTAAAACCTAATGTTTTTAATAAACCGGCATAATCTATAGAGTATGGCTTTATTTAAAAAAAGAATAAAAAGAACGCTTTTATTTTTACGCTTTTATTTAACGCTTTTTAACCCAAATATTTATATTAAAATTTAAGTAAGCGTAAGAGACTAACCTTGAACATTCAGTTATATAATCATAGTGAGTGTTTCAAACGTAGGTACAAAACTGTACTAGTAACATATAACCACCTTACACTATAACAACATATATAACAACATATACCACTAGTAACATATAACACCTTGCTACAGAATGGAATACGAAAAACCTATTAAACAATAATATGAAAATTATCGACATTCATCGCACTACCCATGAAATTACCACAAAAATAAAAGTAGCACACTTCCTTACATTTTTCCTTGTATTTATATACATATTCTCAGTGAACGTTTAATAATAAAACATGATTAAAAAAATATGAATTTTGCATTCATATTATAAATGATATATAAAATTACATAATCATTCCAAACAACCAGTATTTTTGACTGGGTGTACAAGCGTCCAGACTTTATTCGCATTCGTCGCTTGGTAATTAATTACCAAAATAACTTCATTTACATAAAGGTCTCATACATTTTTACGCTCATTCTTAATTGAGTTGATCTCCGCTTACAACTTTCCTATTAGGCCAGTCATTAAAGCCTGAAACCCGAAAGAAATTATACTAGCTAAAATTTGAGGGGTCATTAAGGAAGTGAAATACCTTACCTGTGATTTGCAGCGCTCTGGGGGTACGAAAGGGTTGAAAGGGATGAAAAGTGATTTTGTTAATAACATTGTCAAAAAATTAGTTACACGCTGCAAACTTAGAATTAGGTTGTTGTCATTGTTTGTAACGTGTATTAATTTTGCAGCGTTTTGCATAGTACGGAACATTGTTATTATTAAAAAACAGTAAAATTGTTATAACAAGGGTAAAAAAATTTGCAACAACACGCTGCAAAAAACTACTTTTTTCACCCTTGTTATTAACAAATTTCATTGTTTTAATTATAAACAATGTTCGTATTTTGTAAAACGCTGCAACATATATAGACATTACGATTTTGTTAATTAACAAGGGTAAAAAAAAAATAGTAACTCGCTGTAATTTGTAATTACCTACCTCGTGTACAGCATGTTATAGTAACTATCAAATTTTGCAGTGTTTTTGTAACAAACGGAACATTGTTTAATAGGTACTATATAAACAAATTATTATTCATTAGTAACTATGGGTCAAAAAGTCGGTTAAAGAGTTGCAATGTTAGAGAAAATGTTGCCAACACCATACACACAAATTAAAACACGGTCGGTACCTTTGTAACGCCGCCAAAGAATGCCGCGTCCCCTGTTTGCGCCTCAAGGGGGAAAAAAACAAAGGGGAATTACCTTGGCGGCAAAACCAAAAGAGATTTCGGCAGCAAGGAAATCGATTGATGTCGGAGAACAACCTATGTTCTTACCAATTCGTAATTCTTATATGGTTGCAGCGTTTTACAAAATACGGAACATTGTTTATAATTAAAAAACAATTGAAATTTGTTAATAACAAGGGTGAAAATAGTAGTTTTTGCAGCGTGTTGTTGCAATTTTTTTACCCTTGTTATAAAATTTTTACGTTTTTTAATAATAACATGTTCCTACATTGCAAAACTTCTGCAAAATAATACACGTTACAAAACAATGAGAACAACTAATTTCTAAGTTTGCAGCGTGTTACTAATTTTTTTGACAAATGTTATTAACAAAAATCACTTTTCATCCCTTTCAACCCTTTCCGTACACCCAGAGCGCTGCAAAATCACACGGTAAGGTATTTCACCTTCCTTAATGACCCTCTCAAATTTTAGCGAGTTACTAATTTCTTTCGGGTTTCAGGCTTTAATGACTGGCCTATATGCACGTTTTATGTTTCATGACATAAAACCAGACACAAATATATCTGTTCATCACATTTACACATACGTCCCCGCGGGGCACTAGCCTTACTCTACAGTGCGGATTAGTCGGCTCCCCGAATCTTTCTCGCCCTCCTTCTCTGTCTCTCCCTCTTGCTATATATATATATATATATATATATATATATATATATACATATATATTATACACGTATATATATATGTATATATACATACATACATATATATGTTGTATGTATATATATACAAATATATATATATATATAAATTATAAAGTATATTTTCAGAATTTCATATCATCGCATAACGAAAGGTTTGTAATTTTTGGATGGAAACTTTTTGGATCAACTGAAATGTAACTAAGTATACCTTATATTAGTTTCTTAACTGCGATTCAATCAATAAGATAAATCATTATAGTTAATATTTACTTCTTTAATAAATCAACCACAAAAAATCTCGGACGAAGTAACATCGAACGGCCGCGCAATCAATGAAGATGACGATTTTTCTTGACCCATTGCAACGCTCCCTGTCTCGCGATTCGCGACACCGAACAATGCAGAACTTACAATGCAATAGTGACCGCTTGGATCTATTTTGGACGCGGCGCATTGGGTTCGAAGACCGATACGCGCATGATCAGCAGCGCCTACAATCTGTAACTCAGTCACCACGAGGCACCGAGCGCGGCCGCGCGCCGTCCGCGTCCACACATAAAAAAAATAGTAAATGAATAAAAAAGTTACGCACGTTCCGTTGTACGGTCTAAAATCAAGTGCAGTGGCGTCCGACACGGAAAAAAGACGAAAAATGAGACGGAATTTGAAAATCCTTTGCCTAGTAGCGGCTGTATGGATATTCCTCTTATTTTACTTCATGCAGCCGGACTCAACACAACCAAAGGTGAGCTTAATTCGATCAGCTGTTTATCTGCATTCAATGCAAACACAGTGTGTATATCCGAACAGTCGAAACGGTAAATCGCACTAGCTCATGTTATTGTAAAAAGTGTTAAAAAAAACATAAAATAATCAATGTTGTTTTTCTTACGGTGAAAGCGTAGTGACATTTTCCGCTACATTTTTTGCTTACCTTGACCTCATCAATTTGAATAAAGAATTACGATGGTCCAGATTTATAAGGACATTTATACTAGGAAGTGTTATTTATACCAAGACTAACCCAGACAAGTATATTAAGTTTTTTGTCGATATCATTAGAAGGGTTAGTACATATAAATAGTATCATGATTGCCTATAAAAAAAATCTCCATCTATATACAGATAAGTTTAAGTGAAACCTCTTGGAGAGAAAGTACTCCAAATATTAAAGATAGCTAATTTTAAACAAAAGCATTGTTATTTCATTTTTTTAGCAAAAGTCACTAACTAGAACCATTATTGAAGGATAGAACAACTTACAGAAGATGAACATTCTGTATTGTTACAAAACTGATCCTTTACTAAATAGTCATCTTATATAAAACGTCTTTAAACTTCTATGGAAGTTAATATTGTATTCAAATGAGTGGTGGGCAGAGTATATGACTAATCCTGTAGATCTGTTCTTATAATATATACATATATATTTTGTAACAGAGAGCTTAATAGGTTCCATATTTTTCTTTGTTTCAAGGTTATACTAAATTACTATATTAGCATAGCTTTTGCAATACCCGTGCGAAATAAAATTGGATTTTAAAAATGACATGTAAAACGATAAAATTATGTAAATGGTTCTGATATCTATGTATCTTATTATAACGTTGTAATTGCAATTTATATTTTATAAGAACTGGTTATAGTAGCTATTAAGTCATACCAGTTATGACGTATAAAAGTACACATCATTATACTAAAAAGTAATATGAACATTACTAAACTGCAACATTACTTCAAAGCAAGGCCTGAAAGAACAATCAATAAAATTATTCATACTTAAATATGTATATAAAAAGATAATTTCGATTAAACTACATCTCTTAGTTGGCACCGGCTCATAATATAACTGCTTATAAATAAACATATTTAAATTATACAAATTTTACTGAAAACTTGATGATTAACTTAAAGTCTGCTAACATATTATTGTAGAAACAAATACATACCGTCACATTTCTTAGAAAATTAGCGTCTAAAAAGTCTCAATTAAATCTTTAACATGTCAACAGTCTAAACTTTATATTATATATAATAAAAAAACTATTTAACACGTTTAAAATATAGTAAGAGTTTGGAAATTAAAGAAGTTGAAGAATATTTATTCTTTCTACTCTGGATTCCCTAATTCTCGACCGTGACTACTTTAAAGCTATATTTAAGCAAGAAATCAACTTCGTGAAACATCCCAGGTTTCCATTAAACAAAGAAGAGAGCATATTTATGTATCAAACCGTATTATCTTTGACTTTCATACCTGGTTTGATCGCCGCAATAGGATTATTTATTTTTCTATGAAAAGTAACAAGCATCTTCATTTATTTTGTTCCCACTGTTCAAAAGCTCGCACAATAAGCACGGTGTACATTACCAACTTGTGACATAAAGTGGTGTTACGGTGGTCAATTTCTTAGACTTATAGAGCCAGTTACTATTAACTAATTAAAACATTCTTATAGTACTTCAGTCAAAATATTGGTTTGACAATCCTGAATGCGACTAAAACTATGATTATCATTTATAAAGTTTAATAAAAATATATTATAATTGTTAGGAATTTATACAAATGCATTATTCGAATACAATATATACCTAAACTTATTTAAATCTTATATCTTATATAAGTGAGTAAAAAACAACAAAAACATGATAAGAAATCATAATATCTAGTACATGTTTATATATATAAACATGTATATATATATATATATATGAACACTAGAAACACTAGAATATATATATATATTCTAGTGTTCCTACATATTTATGGATATTATAATAAAGATAGTCGCTACAGCAAAAAGTTCACCATAGCTTCAGATGATAATTTTCTGTTACAAACCTTCTGATTTTGATTCACAATTATTATTATCATTTAATCAAACTAATATTTGCAACTATTATAATACAACATATATCAAATTCTACTCCTATTGGCAGTTTAACCCTTTGCATATCTTGCAACCAAATTTTTCCATAAATCCAACCATTTTAGGGTGAAATTATCAAAAATGTTCTCTATTCGTTTGTATATTAGATTAATTTTTAGTTTTAATAAATGAACAGATTTCCATCTTCAACTTTAAAATGCTACTTTGGAATTATTATTTTAAACAGGACATGTAAAAATATCAATCGTTTAAACATTTCATTCCTTCTTAATTTGATTATAAATATTTTTTTGAAACCCACTTTCGTAAATTAGGAAGCTGTAAAATGCAACCTAAGACTTTTCACCACTACAGACAATTTGATAATAGCCGCTAAGTGGTGATATGTGTCATCTTTGCTGAAAGTGTAGATTTGTCACTTAGCTATTTGTAAACATTCATAATAAAAATCTAGGGCTTACATTTTGAGATATTTTAGATAGTGTGAGTTATAAACTTACACTATCATGATATTTCTAAAAATTATATAATTATAATGCGTGAACTTTAAACTTTTGCAAACCGAGAGTAAGAGAGAAAATAATTTAGTTAACTAAAACCTTACCTTACATTACCCGCAATAAGAACAATTGCGATCATAACTGGTGTATTATTGTTAAACGATATTATCAGTAATAAGTTATATCACACAATCCTTATATTGTCAAAGTGACATGCCGTATAAGTTTTAATTTACGTTTTTACTTACGTTCTGCGGAATGAACTCAGTCGATCGAGATGAGTAATTTGTGTTAACATTGTTTGTGTTATAATGAATTTATGATCAAGTTTGTTAAAAAAAATCAAAAAGTAAAGTTTTGATTTTAGTCAGTTGGGACTATAATTATTCAATCACTAGTCCTGTACAGTCTATATTTTCAATATTATCCCCGATTCTAGGCTGACTGTATACGCTTAAGTGATATTGCTATGTTCGGTAGTACTTCAAGTCCACCGTACACGAAGATAAAATAACTAAAATATTGCGCAGGGGCGTGGAAGTAAAAAAAAAAGAAAGAACCCAATTCAAGAACTACAGGACCATAACGCTGATAAGTCTTGTGTATAAACAGTTTTAGAAGGTCGTGAAGAATTATTATGTCGCAAGGAGATTAGTAGACCTCCAGCCTGGCTGATGGATTCCGACAGCAAGCTGGATTCCGAAAGGGGTAAGTCTAGTATCATTAACGACATTACGACTTACGACTTACGAAGAGTGTAAGCTACTCCTATGCTTAGCGTTTTTGGATATTAGAATGCCTATGATTCCTTCGAGACTCCAGGGTCATCCATTGCTCTAACAAGAGCACCAATACATCCTCAAATGTTGCTGTCTCTATACCAAAACGTCTATAGAACCAGAAATCATTTATCAATTATTGTCCTAATAGTGTGAAAAATAGGGCGATGTCATATCGCAGATATTATTCACAACTCTAGTAAAGAAGCAAGTTTAGTGAAGAGTTTGTAAAAAAAAACCAATGAAGAACTGAACACAATACTCGAAGACCTCGAGAGAGGGTCAGAAACGAAAATTATGTCGAATTCCCTTGTAGCCTCTTGAGACCAATTGAGACTTTATACTGGTTGGTAAATATACTCGTTAAGAACTTCTCTTCATAATGAGTATATTTACTAAAGACAAATGGTCCAACTAGTAAGGTTCATTTTCCAGACAGTGGTCAATCGACACATCCAACTCACATGGGTAGAGTTCGGGAAGTTACACGTCATATTCTCTGCCGAAGGAAGATTGCGATATGTACCGTAGTCCCTCAAGATGAAAGTTGTGCGTGTTGTAAGTGATAACTTTTATCGACTTCCGCAGCTGAGTATTTTGGACGCTGGTTTCAAGGTGTCGCCATTTTTGAAATTCCAGTGTCTTTAAAATCCTCGTGGACGCAGGTTGAACGGTGAATTCGCGCTTTTGGGTCTAACAATTTTTATGTATTTATTTCAGGAAAAAAATATTTTCTCTTTAATATTAACATACCGCTATCTGTTACTCTAGATCCTACAACACAAACCTTACACGACTTACTTTAAGTTGAGTTAGTTGTTCTGTATGTAAGAAATAATATTTATTTACATATAATACCGAAACCCCCTACAATGATCCTTATGGCCCAAATGTAACACAAATCTCAATGAGTTTTATTATAAGCTGTGCAAGTTATCAAATGTGAAGTATCAGAATCACTCACCCAGTCTAAAAAATAGCAAAATGCCAGTGAACCGGCACATTATTCGCAGGACTAACAATGGTGGAGAGTATAGGTAATCGACTGGCAAGCATATAACGGGAAATGTAAATCATTAGTAAGCCTGAGGCTTACTAATGATTTACTTTTCCTGTTATATCTTTATCAAATCTTTGATAATCTTTATCAAATCGGTCTATCTTCTTTCTAGAAGATAGACCAATTTGATAAACTACAATAAGGCGCCGTGCTAGCAGTATAGATTGGCGATCCCATTGACGTGAAATCCTATATCCAGCACTGGGTGTCTCTTGATCGAAATTATAATGATATTACTATGTCTGAAAAATATTCTTACCTGATAATAATAATAATATATTTACGGCTTCGAAATCTGTCTGTAATATTTCATGCATGAAAATATCTGTAAGTACTTCATTTTTGGGATTTGACTATAAGTAATGTGTATGCAATTTATAAGCTCAAAATATTTATACTAAGAAGAAAAATAAGAAAGTACTATTTGGAAATTGAAAGTCTAACGAACACTATCACACATCACACTGACTAGAGAATTGTTATTAGCTGATTCATACATCCTTAACCCTTTTCCGTAGGGTCCCTTTTATATATCGCACTAATAATACAATAGTGTATCAACTCAAAAGTCGTACTTGACATAATACTATAAACACACGCAAAATTTGATTCCTCACGCCTGATCAAGACCGTCGTTCGATTAGTGCAAAAACAGAATAAGGATAAATTAAAAAACTTATGTGACAGTTATTTAATTTGCAACTATTACATGGAGTTAGTAATAAGTTTTTTGTTGATTCTGAAAAATGTTCGATTTTGAGTTGATACACTATTGTATTATAGTATTATTATATATATATATATAAAATATCATTAATATCATAAAATATTCCCACCTGATATTCTAATACATTATGAGAAATCATATTAAATTTTTATAATATAAAAATATTTTATAAATGCGTCAGTAGAAAAAGAGTTACGCAAAACAAATAGCCTAAACCTTTTATCATTTACCTACCTAGCATAAAATTGCAAAATTGTAATAGACGGGCCAGATGATAAGGAAAAATAAAGTTTATTTATATTGATTCGGTAAAATCTTTGCAACGCGAGTTTGATAGAGCGAGATAAAGTTATACGAAAAGAAAGAGTCCGAGTTTGTTTTCTCGGATACATCTTATGGGGACGGAAAGCGATCAATATTGTGGGTGTTGGGGTGAAGTCTTTTCCATTCAACATTTTAATTCATAAAGATGAAGTGAAAATGATTTAATAGAATCATGGAAACTTATATTGTGTTATATCTGTAACCATAATTTTGAATAATACCAATAGTGAGAATATTTTACAACCTTTTATGTTTGCCAAATATATTTCTTTCATCCACACACACAGTTTAGCTAAGATTACTAAATACTGTTGATATAGACAATTACAAATTTTATTTTTAAAGTTTCGAATTTTCGTGGACACTATAACTTATACTTATAAATAACGGTATTAACGTGGTTAGATCGTAGCATTATAGTGTTATATAAACACAAGTATAATGCTATTAATTCAATCTATTGATACTGTAATGATTTTTGAAGCAGGCTCAGTGGCATGTACATTAAGCAATCAGTTACTTAGCTAAAGTAACATTAGTGAAACATTTAAGGTAATAAATTGGTAAATTTCCAGTCATGTTGGATAAACATTTCACCAAACTGTACTAGTAAAAGAACAGAAAATGCGTTCCTGTACAAATAACCATTTCTGTACTACAATATCTCCTGCGCAGAAGACTAGACTATGTTAAAATTGACCACTGTGACACAAAATCATATTGGATACATACAAGTATTATTTTAAGTAAGGTAGGTTATTATACGAAATTATGCAATTAAAATTCATTTTTGAGTTATATTGACCTGAAACATAAACTATGCAATAAACGTTGGTTATCACTCAAACTGACTAATGTGCACTGTAGGACAAAAATGATAACCCAATTACATCACACTGGCATCACTATACACTCATTATTGACGAATGAAGAAATCATTCGTAGTCAAACGTGAAATTGATTTTGAGCTTTATTGTTTGATAAGTTGAAACAAAAATATGTTTTGATAGTAATTCGATTTCATTTAACTTATACTCCGTCTTAGTAATATTGCCTGTGACTATCAACACTTTAACCGCATATAATTTTTGAAGCAATTTGTAGTAGTTAACCAACCTATGTGAATTAACCCTGATGGATTAAACTAACCTACAGAAACACACTTGTGTGTAAATTTACACAACATATCTATCGGCACAGTCATTGTTACGTGATAAAGTAAAAACGAAACATCATTGACATAAATTGCATTTCGACCTATAAGCAAGAAGAAATTTCTGAAAGTTAAACAAGGACTGCGAAAAATTTAATATTATTTAATTTAGATAATTTAAGTAACTAATTAGTGTCCGTAAAATAGTATTATTTCTAATACTATCGCATAAAATATTATATATAATAAATAACACATAGTATTAAAGTTTTGTTGAAGCACATTAAATACAAATAAATTGTGTCCGAAAATTTTAATTACTACTTTTTAATACTCAAAACTAGAAGTGCTTTGATGTGAATAAATACTATGTAAATTTTTATAGTATATAAATATATACTATAAAACTTTAACGTTTGGTCTACTAATGTCCTCTACCAAAATAACTCTAACTTAATAGTTCATGTTTGCTGATGATATATGTTTTAAATATTTATTATATAAGACATGTAAACTCATACATTGTCAAATATGTACAAAAAATCATGCGTACACCATGGGTGTAATAAGTGGCTATTTATACTTATACCTAACATGCAATGTAGAAAGTTAAAGCTGAACATTACTCAACTCACAAAATTTGAGATAACAATATTCCAAATAAGTTTATATTGTGGTTTAAAATTTTATGCTTGCTGTTGCTCTACCAAAATCCAATTGTAATAATGCCTAAGCTTATATTTAGCGAGAAAATTATATATCTATGTTGTTAGTATATTTTGGAAAATTTTGTGCGTGATACCAAATATTCTTTGGTTCAATTTAGATTGTCCTATACCTATCCAAGTCAAGTTTATTTTTGGGGTTAACACTTAAATCTCATGTCGTATTCTACTGTTTTGTAAAAGATACTTTTAGTATATTAGTACATATATTGACAGATGTGGGTATTCTTCGCGCTTTGTATTGCGGAAGTAAAACAAAAAATTGACATAAAGTTCGGCAAACTAGCAAACGAATCACTGATTACCACTGCACATATACACCTGTAACACAAGAGCGCTACAAATGCGTTGTTGGTCTTTTGAATTTTTAAATGGGAATACGCTCTTTGTTGCGTGGAACGATGACGAAAATTGGCGGCAGAAATCAATCCAAACAATTTCTCAAAACACTCCCCGTAATATATGATAAGATAGAGGATTCATAAAGTCTAAGTCTAAGAGACTATGGAGGCCAAAGGGTCAAACCGACATGAAATATCTAGGGAGTCGACGATTCAAGTCGAGAATGAGATCCAGAGGGGGAAATTGATACTGGAAAGTCCCGGCCCAAAATACTTTAGTCATGATTTCTTTGATCAATGAAACCGAAGTAAGCTGAACGTGAATCCTTTGCAGTTTTTAAGCCAAAGAATAAAAAAATTACTTAGTAATATTATTATTTTTTTAATCGATTGATGCATGATACTGCTGTTAGATTTTATGAAGAAAGTTATCCATAGCACGAAATAATTTAAATATTACTCGTTCTTTAAAAAATAAGAAAACTTTAACACAGTTCTAAAGATTAGTATTCAAACAACACAACGTAATGGCACGTTGTAATTTCGAAAAGATTTATAGACTTTTACTCACGAATTTCACGTCTCCCTTATTATTCAGGAAGAAGCACACCGATCACTTTCCACGATGCAGTGTAATAAAAGCTTCGGAAGCAGGATCTTATTAAGAAGTCGGAACACGATACTCCATTTGGCCTCCAACCAAACTGTTTCGCTGTTTAGTGTGCCTCATTACATTCTAAATAAATGTTATATACTAAAAAAAGTAAAAAGCATTATAATCTGGCTTTAGTCTGTATGTGTGATATAGTTTTGTCTAGACCGAATATAGTATAGTAAGTAATGGACTATATATGAGTATATGTCATATACTATATGTGATAAAAAAACACGTTCCCACCAAATGGGTATATTCTCATTGAGTTGGTGTATGTGATCATGGTGTAGTCAATCACATAGACCCAGTTAGTCAACTTTACACACCTTCTAGACTTTAACATTCACTGTAGGAAAATCGAATGAATGAATATTAAAATTCTAATAATGAAAAATAACATTAACGAAAACACAACACACAGATGGCTTTCATCCCGAACCTCCCCATTAGTTGCGCAGTGCCGACTATACAGCAAAACTGACACTCAAATTATATTCATTCTTTCATCATCAGTCCTTAAATAGTATATTACAATATTGTCTTAAATATTGACATGACTAAAAACAACATTAAAAAAGTATTCTATAATATAATAATCCTTCATACAGTGCACCCATGATTATTGGATTCTAATAATTTTCTTCGATTCCCACCGGATGGAGATTTATACTAAGATCTTTTACTTGGGTACCTCCGGTCGTATCTACTTCTGCTGCAAAGCAGTACCTACTCACATTGCTATGTTCCGGTTTGAAGTATTAGATATAGCAGTGCAATTGCTGGTTACAATGAGTTTACATATTATGTCACAAATTAGCAACATATGAGAATACTGAGGAGTTGGAGATTATCAGCGAATTATACAGGAATCATATGTATTACAGATAAATATTACCACTTATTAATAAGTGGACGGTTCGCTTGTTCGTCAATTTTGAGTTTAAACAAATACGTTTTCAGCGTCATATTACTAAGTCATGACCAGTATCTTAAGTGCGCAGTCAAAAACTACCGCTCCACCATATGGGTCTAAAAATGTATTTACCTGTTATTTGTTTTTATAACAATCTTAAAATAAACGTTCACGTATTAAATTATATATACGCTTTTGTACAACACAAAAAACAAACACGTAAGATTATTTGATAGTTGTCATTAAAATACAGTACACGTTGAGTTATGCCGGTGTGTCGGTATATCAAATCCTGTAACACTGACCTAATGCACCTAAAAAAACAATGCGTGCTCAAAATATGTCGACAGTTATATACGCTCCAGCAGTGAAATGCTTATGTTATGGAATGTTTTCAATTATTTGAAAATTAGTTACCTAATACCCAACCAATCAATCAACTAGAGATCCGCCTTATCCTTAGGGCAATCTTAGAGATACGCAAACTCACATTCTTACCTAAGGCACTATATTTATTTATATAAGTATTTTAAATGAAAGATAAATGCTCGATAACTTTTCTCAAGGGTTAAAATTGATTCGCGTTAATTAACACCACGCACATCTAGTCTAAACAAATGTTTTAGAATTCGCGCGCACAATGTTAGGCAAGTTTTAGTATGCTTTTAACATCGTGAACGGTGTTCGCATGTCTCATCACATCCAAATAAGACTAATGAAGGCTGGAATTTGATCTTTGTTTCCTGTATGCATTTTACAACAGATTTTTTTAGAATTTACTTGTCAAATTTAAAACCGTTTTAATTTCAATGTTTTATAAGTGCTTTATACAGTACGGCATAAAGTACTTTATTTGATTGTGTCTGGATAAAATATATCGCTTTTACCATAATCAGCAAATAATATAGTTTTATTGATTCTATATCCTAACATTTATTGTTATCTAATTTCCCTAACATACCCTATCAAATTTAATCACTAAGTCGCTAGATTGTACGAGTAATATTAGATTTGCATACAATTATTGTATCGAATTCTGAATATATATTATATATAGACTATACTTTATATACTCGCAATCAAACATTACTAGAATCAAAACTAAAAGTAATAATACGGGTCTTTATTATAAGTATCTGTAAAATAATATAATCATTTACACATTAAATTAAACAATATTTTATATCATAAACTACTAGGGGATTAAAACAAATATACCCAATTTCAATAATCGGCCAAATATAAAGCCAAAAATTTATATACAAAAAGAGAAGACATCTAATTTATATACAAAATTATAATTATCAAAATAAATTGCACGATATATTTCTAAGAAATATAACGTGAAATTTCTTATTATACTGAACAAAGATGTAGGGAATCCTCTTTTATAGTGTAAGTAGGTACTTGGCTTTTTGCCACTATGGAAAAACGAGTCTTTGTTAGAAGTAACATTGAGAAAACTAACGAGCTAAATAATATTTTTGTTTCGTTGCCAGCGCTGTTTTCGTGTAGATATCCTACTCAAAAATGTGACAATGGTTTATAGTTTTTATACAAATAATGTGCAGAATCCGATAATGTGATAATTTGTATTTCATTAGGTAAAAGGGATATGTGTGACCTTTTAAAAACAAAAAAATAAATAATTACTTCATATAAGTACAAAATACAAACAACATACAGCCTTGACAAATAAAGTAAGTGTAGAAAAGGAGCATACACTCGTAGTATAAAAGCCTTTTAAGTAATGTTGAAACGGCAAGGTTTCAAATTTACTTTAGCAATTTTAGCATAATGTCCTTATGAAGGCATAAACATTTTTAGGAGAAGATTTTTTAAGTAATATAGGGCAAACGAGCATATAGACCTCCTGATGATAAGCTGTTATCGCAATCCATAGACACCTGTAACACCAGAGGAGTCTCTCTAGTGCGTTGTCGACTATGTTAATGGAAAAACGCTCTTTTTTTGTAAACTATAATATCAAATTGATACGAACTCTACGGAAATCGCACTGTTGATCACTAAGCAGCTGGTAATACTCAAGATCTTCTAGGAACTATTGACAATAGACTGTATTACTACGAGAATAAGGGAGCTATCGCTATCGGTATACGTATAGTTCGATGGACTAAAAGTGGTAGAGAGCCAAAAGAAACGTGTTAAAACCAGTGTCAACTCTATATGTGCGTATCTTTAACACGATAGGAGGAATCCTTTTTTTTTTTTTTTTTGTTCCGCTGAGGAAAATGCATTGAATTGCATACCCCGGCTGCGGAGAGCCGGTGGTTATGTGGGGCTCTCCTCCCCAGAAGGGGGAGGCCTACCCACTAAAAACCTCAGCGATGGCCATCCTCTGGCGTTGTAGGGGGCCCTCAGGATCGAGTGGCGCAACTGAGGACCCCGGCCTTTGCACCCCTGGGTGCGTAAGGGGAGCCCTTCTCGGGGAGGAGTGCTCTTGCCGCCTCCTCCCTCCAACCTCCTACGACGTCACCCCCGGCCATCCGGGGGTGAGGTCCCTCCCGGGTCGACTCCACGGGCACGAACTGCGTCGCGCCCGCCAGCGACCCGTGGCGGCGCCTCAGGCCAGGCTATCTGGCCCGAGGCCGCCTTCTTCGAGCGGGATCGGCCATCTCCCGATCCCGCTCGGCGGCCTCCTTCTGGTGCATCACCGCTTCACAGAAGGAGACCACAGCCCTCCAACCTCCCTCATCCGCCAGCATTGCCGCAATCAACGCTGGCGGAGACAGATCTTGCGCGATCTCTTCGACCAAGACTCGGCGTTCGGAGTCCCAAGCAGGGCACTCCGCCAGCGTGTGCTGGGCCGAGTCGAGGTCGGATGCACAATGGTGGCATCGTGTCGTGTCCTCCCTCCCTATTCGACTTAGATACTCACCGAAACAACCATGTCCGGTGAGTATCTGAGTCAAGCGGTAGGTGACTTCCGCCCTCCCGCAGAGCCAAGCTTCGAAGTGCGGGAGTACGATAGGAGGAATCCTATTGACTTGACTTGAGTATATTTAAAAAGAGCTAATGATATTGAGCTTTAGTGGTGAAGGATGTCAAGCATAGAGGTCACATATCGCAGTATGGTGAGGGGCTCTTGTAGCCCGTCATCCAACGTCAAGTGTAACACAATAAGTGTGTTTAATGGATTAGCTTGGATGTCGTGGACCAATAAATCATTTACCTTGCATAGAGGTGAACAGGATGTCTTGCAGATATTTCCCTCATTCTCTGTGTCAAACGACGAAATGGCCGATTTTCCGAAGTAAGACGCTCCAATCTCTCGCCAATTCTATGAATTGATTTCGAATGCGCCTTAGCAACATGGATGGATGTATGGATGGATCTAAAGTTGAGTTATCTGAAATTATTATATCAAATGTGCACAGTACGTTACTACACGAATTAACAATTTACATTGATAATTTCCCACTCACATGATGTATATTTTTTTCGTAATACAGTAAGCGGTCTGCAATAAATATTTGTGAATCTAAAAGAAATTGATTATCCCTATTTGAATGCAATTCTGGCTGCCCCTGTATTTGATTCGGAAAACTACTTATCCATCGCCGCATCGTTTAATTTTAAATCTGCGACAAACAGAGCGCATCGCACAAAAAAGATATTGTGACGCAACAAAACAGTTTATTCAAATATTTCAACATTTTTCGACAACCATATTAATCAGCGCATTTGATTTCAATCTGCGCCTCTATAGCTGTGTATTATGTGAATTAGGTATGGAAAGTAATATTTGTTTCAAGTAATGTATAACGTGTGATTGACTACACAGTCCTCACTTTTTGGCACGAAAAACATCCTAATTGGAGAGAAATACATTTTTTCAGTATGGGATTTCAAACTGAAACTTGAAATTGTCAAATTAAAAGATAATGATTATAATAGATTCTTATTAGAGACCAAACATTATGCTTTAACATATGGCCAGAGCCTACTTCATACCTCATACTCAAGCCTTACGTATAAAAACAAAACATTCCAATTATATATGCTATATTTTGTTTTAATTAATAATAAGTAAGTTCAATAAAATATAAGTGATATACAGGTAATAGATCAATTTAATCTATCATGCCGACTCATTTTATATAGAAACTAGCTTTCTGCCCGCGGCTTCGCCGCGCGTGGATTTCGGGATTGGGTGTATAGAGGGTAAGGGTCATAGCTTTTGCCCACGGCTACATATACGCGGAAGTCGGTTTATGTGCGAAGATTTTAATCGCGCTTCCCGTGGGACTATCCGTTTTTCCGAGATAAAAAATGCCGCAAACTCCTCAAGAATCACTCTATCTATTGATGAAAACCGCATAAAAATCTGTGCAGTAGTTTTTGAGCGAAGCCTTTATTGCGCATCCGTGGGATCTGTCGATTTTTCCGGATAAAAAGTAGCCTATGTTACTCGGGGAGAATGTAGCTTTCCAAAGGTGAAAGAATTTTTGAAATCGGTCCAGTAGTTTAAGCGTGAAGAGGTAACAAACAAAAACAAACAAACAATAAACAAACAAACACACTTTCGCATTTATAATATTAGTTGGGACTACTATTAATTTGATTCCGCATTTAGTTACACTCCAGGGAAGTTGCACACAGTTACCAGCCGGTAAATGTTGTGAAACGAGTATGCGACCCTGGACTCTCTGATCTAATACTTTTTTCCCATTCCGAGTCTGTAGTATCCAAAACCCCACAAATCCTTAAGATTAACTTAAGGTATCCTTTTTCCTTGTACTCTTTCGTCAATTTGTGTGCCTAGTCAGTCAGTCGTTTAGCCCTGAGGATGGGCGACCCTAGAAAATGGCTAGACTTACGGAGTCTGCCTAGGTGGACAGATATTTCTTTTGCTGATCGTGAGAACATAATGAGTGAAAATTGCTATTCTAAAAATGGCGGCGATGTGGTTCGCCACCCATCACGCCTAGATAACCGCGAGGTCGAAAAGTGGGTTACAGGTAGCTGCTACTACCTTGAATGTTCGAGGAGCGATAGAAGACAAAATCGATAATGAAATAAAGAAGAATTGATGTTTTATGTCTGAATGAGACAAATCACAATTGGGGATCAGACAAACCCATAAAGACAAAAAGTGGAAAGACCCTGCACACAGACTAATTTGCTGATGAAAATAGTGTCAGATAGAGATGTATAACCATGGCCGTGGCTGTTCAATGTACTCATGGATGCTGTTTAAAAAAAAAATGATATATTTAGAATAAATGAGTTTATTATCAAGTACTTTCTATATGATGTAATTTAAGTGACGGAGGAGGGAGAGTTACAAGAAGGAGAGTTACAAAACACTGGTAACTGTATGCATGGCGCATTAGAATAAAAAGAAATGAAAACAAAAGTGATTTTGTTTGAAAGAGAAGAAAAGATAATAATATGTAAGATTATGATCGGACCCAAATGCTTAGAGCAGGTGAAAGAATTTGTGTATCTAGGATATGTTTACAATAAGTATGAGTCTGACATTGAAATAAGAGTAATGGCAGAAACAAAGTGAATACAGCTATAAATGGGATATATAGGGTATGGGAGTGAAGGCTGGGTGGCAAAAGAACTATTAAAGCAACATTAATGTCAAAAATCTTAAATCAAATACACTAAGTATTAGACTGATTATTGACAAAAATCGAGAGGGGAAAGCTTAGATAGTTTGGACACTATGAAAGAATGAATGAAAGATGACAGACTAAAGAAATGTATAATGCAATTGTGAATGGGCCAATTGGTAGGGACCTAGAAGAAAATACTTGGACCCCATTTGGTCGAGATGTCTTAATTGTGAAGAAAAGTCAGATCAAAACTAGCCGCAACCGACAAGCGTGCATGAAAGTCTAGGAAATTAGGGAAGTATGATGGGAACGTAGATCGTGGAAAACTGTGATGTCTGCCTACCTCCATGGGTAAGAGGCGTGAGTATGTATATGTTTAGTTACGAAAAATTAACATAATTAAGGAAACTAAAAAATACAACTACCCGTGTTTAAATAGAAAGTACTCGTATGTATAAAAAATAGCTTATAAGCGGTGTAGCCAGCAATGGTGACCATATTCGCAATTATTCATTAATTCGTTCCTTATAGTTGAAATCAAAAGTAGCGTGTTTGTAAGGTAAAATGTGAAATAATTCCTAATTAGTCTTTGTACCTCGTATCGATTCCTTTCGATTCTTGTATTGCTATTTTTTTGATGCTTTATATATAACACTAGCTGTGCCCGCGACTTCGTCCGCGTGGAATAGTTATTTTGCGCACCTCAGCTGTTACCCGATCTTGACAACGCGACATATCCAAATTTGGTACCATAAAAACGGTCATTGTGACTAAACCTTAAAAGATAGACATATGCCGTCGCGGACTTTTTTTTAGATCATGTATAGAGGAATAATTCTTTCATACATATTTTTTGTGTATCTTGAACCGTTTTCGCAGCGCACGCAAAGAAAGCCTTCAAAAATGAATAATTTTCCCCGTTTTTTACACATTTACCGCTCTGTCTTTGCTCCTATTGGTCATAGCGTAATGTTATTTAGCCTATAGCCTTCCTCGATAAATGGACTATCCAACAAAAAAAGAATTATTCAAATCGCACCAGTAGTTTCGGAGATTAGCGCGTTCAAACAAACAAACAAACAAACAAACTCTTCAGCTTTATTATATTAGTATAGATAATAAATATAAAAGCACCGATTTTATCTTTTACCTCAATCGTGCAACACATTCTTAATTTAAAATTTTATCTTGAAATTTGTTAATTTAATTCCTTTTCTTTTCAATTTAATAAAACTGCATTATATACATATATGCTGTATCAGTACAGCTTCGACTTATTTCGTAGAAAGTGTACAGCAAATGCTTACTTGTATCTTGGCTCGTCACTTCACAATCGTCTTCGGAGTTCTGTAGTGATAAAGACCTATCTAATGAGGATATATCAAACTCTTTATTGCACATAAAAATTTCACAGGACATAACATTAAATATAAAATATGTACATAGGTGGGCTTATCCCTAATAGTTATTTCTTCCAGCCAACCTAACTGGGGATTTAGTCATAAAATTGCGGATACTACTTAAAATGCAATCAACAAAGTATAGAAAATACACAAACAAAGTACACAAAACAAAGCAAAACTAATTACTTTCCTTAAAAAATACTAACTATATCTATTACTATAAATACCTAAATAACAGTATATATAACAATAATATATATTAATAATCATATAATATATATATACATACACATATACATATATCTATAAATATATATATACATATTAACATACCTACAATATCAACATGACTAATTAATTGTTCGACTCAAGTTGCGATAAAAAATGCTCTTTCAGTCTAACTTTGAAGGTTTCCATAGATCGACTATCACGAATACTCTCAGGCAACTTATTCCACAGGCGTGCCGCAGTAATAGTAAACGATTTAAAGAAAAATTTTGAATTGGAAGTTCGCTGCTCCAAGGTTTGGGTGACACATGTCTCACTATCCAAATATTATCAAAAAATATTTTATACAGTCCTTGTCAGATAATTATTCATTATTGCTGTAATTCTATAGCAGGTTCAAATATAAATATAAAACATTTTTTTTATCACCATATATTGGCTTCTTCTTAATTATTTTAGATTTATGTAAAATAATGCCTAGATTATAAGAAATTGGTTTCCAGTGTTTATTATATGACAGTACCTTTCCCTTTACAATTTAACCGGCATCGTAATACCGGATAATTGACTGGCTCATATCCTGTTTTAGACAACGAGAAAGCTTCGCGATCGTGAACTAGAAATTACTCATGTTCAATACATTTATTTATTTAAACTTTATGTACATATATTGATGTACAAAGACGGATTTATTGCCTTAGGCATCTTCTACCAGTTAATCTTCAGGTGATGCAGAGATACAAAGAGGTAAAATACATTAAAAACAGATGTTAATACGTAGTCATACATAAAAGATACATATAGATTTAATTAAAACCTAATATATAAATAAGATATATATAATACACAATATATAAGAGCCCTATATCTCATTTTATAGCCAAAGACTAAGAAAAATTTAATTATAGCATCAAATTTCATTTTGCAAAAAACTACGCTGGCCGGGTACATCTTTGAATTTCTTCGCAGGTGTTTGCAGGTTGCCCACAATCTTTTTCTTCACCATAGGAGCGTCTCAATTTAACTTTACTATTGTTTAAGTATGAGTAAAAAACGACAACAATATATCAAATATATGTATATCATATAATGCAGACGCTATGTGACTGCCCAAGGGTGTGGCTTATGGATCCAGAACTACACTAGAGTTGTTAACCATCAAATTGTTAGCTTGCGTCCACATCGGCTGATAATGTGCCTAGTCAGTCGCCACAAAAATTGATGATTAAAGTTTGTTTTGTGACGAACATAGATTGAATTAATCAATTTTCAAAAGGACTCGGTTTAGATTTTACTCTTACGCACAGACATCCTCGCTCTCAAACAACCAATAGCCGCTGAAACAAAATATTCAAGTCCTGTCTGACCTGCTCAATCGTTGAAAATAAATCCGAGTGAGTTCGGCTGCGATGTGCTGTAATTAAAAATGTTTTGAGAGATTTGCGACAATATCATCTCACAACTAAAGGCGCAAAATCCATTTGGCAATAGCAGGATGATATTAATAACCTCATAAATTCGATAAACCATCACTGATACCAAGCCCTAAATAGTCGAGACAGTCAAACACTTTATTAAATCAATATTATTCATAAATTTTCACAAAGTTAAAAAAAATAACATATTTTCTTTTTTTTCTTATATGTATTGAGTACTGCCGTCTTTATCCTATACAACATATTGTGCTTTCAATTATTTGTTTATCTGTTTTCTAGATATCGAGTTAGTAGTAGTTAGAATAAGATACTATATTAATATTTTATTTCTTAAATAAATATAAACATGTGTAGATTTTATTGTATGTATATTTACGTAAGTTTCATATTTATTAGTAACAGTAATTTTAATTTTAGGGGTTGTCAATAATATCAGAAACGAAGAATTGATTATGCAATTCTTGCTTGTGATATTATGAAGCTGTCTCATACTTAATCTGGCAACTTAGATCGGCCTTAATTTTACTCAGTCATTCATAAATGGAGGCAAGTAGGATTCACTATCATAGCTGCTGCTATAAGCCCATCAATGAACAATACCACTTTCTTACAATTATGTAGTAAGCAATGAAACCTATTCGTTTCACCTCGATCCGATACGTATTAGGGAAAGTGTGGTGAACTCAGTTAAAAACATTATCCGTGGAACTCTATGCGGAATATCATGGTATTGATAATTGTTAAACGCGATTTCACGCGGTAAACAATGTTTTTATAACAATGTTCTTATAACAATGATTCAGTACTTGACAAGCGGATTAACAGTTTAATTTGTTAGTTGACTTTGTTAGTTTCTCTATTTTAATGAATCGTTTGAGGTCATACCATCATTTATCGTCAAGATTGAAGAATAAGTCGGTGAAACATAATAATTTACAGTAATGCCTTCAATATGACTATCTAAAATATTTCTTAAAATAATATAAAGGTCTCACAAGTGAAGTACATCTTAGAGTATATAAGATAAGTGTAGCGTCACTTTTAGATGTCAATGTATTCCTCTAACCAATTCCAAACATCTATTGAAAAAATATGAGTTTAATTAAAGCTTTACGGATTATTTAATTAAATTTATATCGTTTCTAAAATATTAATTAAACACCACATATTTTAAATCACACAATCACGACACTCAAAGATTAGGCAATATACCTATATGTTGTTTGTCATTTTTTCTATTAAAAATTCAAACACGCAATAATATTCTTTTCCTCACTTCAAATCTGGATGTTAAAATACATTTGTCACTCGCATGGGTTTTAAAAGAACACATTCTACTCGTATATATTCTATTATCATTAGTCAAGCCTGAATAATTTCACTAGCCAGAGCGACAACTACGTAAAACGAATCAACATTTTCAATATTTCTTCTGTTCATGCAATCACTTTCCGTATTCCTCACTGTAGTGAAGTGAAAAACTGTGTTTCACCAAGTTATTTTGATTCGTCATTTAAAATATTTGTTCGTAATTTATCCTATACACCTTCGTTTATTCAAGTTTCCAAACAAATGCCAAAAAGTAACATTGTAGGTTTGTGAATAACTATTTCCTATGAGTTATATACCATCTGATATGTTTCTTAATTACAAAGTTTTAATATAGAATATATACAAAGAACTATCTGCTAGTATAGAATATAATATATAGAAGGTAACTATCGTAACAAGAAATAACTGATCTATTAGTTACGTAAGTAAAAAAAACTGCAGAACCATCTAATGAATCTGACATCTTTCGTAATTACGAGTATTCACAAATGTTCACAGTAATTTGCGATTTCCTAATAAGTTTTAGGTTTCAACATTATTACACTTTGCTGTTTAATAAAAACAGTAACGGTGTACTTGGTTATAATGATATCTTATGATAGTATTTCACTTTTTGGACTAATTTGATTAAATTGATGCTTTTATCTTTTACCACCACTGCCACTTTTATCTCACTGCCCTTACACCAAGCTTGTTAAGCATCGTTGACCCTTAAACGTACACTGAACTACGAGTATATTGAAGTACAACGTGGTAACTATTGACCTAGATAAATAGTTACATGCCGTTGCTGTAACTGAAGTATTCAGTTAAACGACTGGATTAATAATTAAGCGACTAGTGGCCCTTAGGTATATGGGACTAACTAGCACTACAAACGAATATAAAAAGTATAAGTCTACAAACGCTAAAAGTGATAGCTAAACGCTATTAGTATTATTCTAAAAGTTCAATATAAAATATGAAAAGTGGTGCCACACCACTTTTTATATATTATTTCAAATTTTTTCTTTGTATTTTTAAAAGGTTTGCGTTTTTAATACTTAGTAATTTAACTTGACCCCCTAACTTGGAAAACTGATGGCAATTTGAATCAGTTGCTTGGTAGCATGATATGTCAAGTAACTAATAATAATTTAAATAGGAGGAATGATATTGTATGTGCCTATAAGTATGGATAACATCATGGATCATGTGATTTCGACTTGATTTGAAGTATGTCATACTTTGGTATAGTAAGGTAAGGTAACGAAAGGTGAATCTTCAAATAATTTCACAATTTTCGCAGTAATGACGTAATGAATAACTGTATTCAATCGCTACCTTCGCCAAAAATGTATTTAATAATAAGAAAAAATTATTTTGAAAACAACAGTATTTAAACACAATGAAGCAACGAAACAAAACGTAAGCCGCTGAAGACAACATTAAGAAAGTGATTACAAAAAAGAGCGTCACCGCTAAATACACTTTTGCCGCTAATTGGTGCAAGGTTTCGCTAAGCGGCGACACTGACAGTAGTTTCATGTTTTACGCGAGAGTGCGCTGTTGTAAAACTATGGGAAACGGAGCAGAGTGCGGCAAAAAGTTATTCGCACGATTGTCTGTAGGTAAGTTCTCAGACTAAAACGTTTGTGTGGTTCGTGACATTGCAATTGTTCAATTACGACGACTAGAATATCGACCACGATAATAGAATGATAGATCACATTAAAAACTAAAAAGAGAAATCAATTTATTTACGTTTTTTAATTGCATATTTCATACCAATAAAACTTCGTTGTCCGATTGTCAATACCCTTTTTCTCAGGATTGCGTTTAGACTTTAACTTGTAATTAATACCAAACACTCAGGTCTACAGTCCCTTGTAGCAATGCTGTAATCATACTTCTAAATAGATGCAATTAAAAAAATATGTCGTTTTATCACTAGGAAATTAAAACGTATATGGTACTTCCCGTTGTTCTAGCGACATTTCAGTACGGCGTATTGCTATATAACACAAGTAACATTGAAAACTGAAAATTTGTAATAAATCTCATAATGAACTTACTCATGATAACTATTTACTGAAGTTTGTACGGAACCCTTGGTAAAAAGACCGATTCGCACTTGACAATTATTTATTTATTAACATATGGAATATACGGCACTAACTTTTCGCAGTTTCAGCCGTGAAAATTTGATGTTAAATACAAAAAATAATACTTAATTAGAACATAGGTATGCAAGATACTATTAGAGATCTTTTTCTTCTTCGCGAATTCTTGTTCGCACAAAAGTAACCCTAATAACACTAAATTAGAACGATAACACAAAAAAATAACGAAATATAAATATATAATTTAAAACCTTTTAAAATGTGATTCTTTGTTAATAACTTAGCATTCCTATTACATAAAATTCTTTGAATTCTTAAATAAATAATAATATAATGTTACCATGGCCACGTAACGTATTGATCTACGAGACTCTCACGAGCGCGCAAAATGTTTCTACAGATGGCACCGACGTTAAACGCGTTAAATTGCACTATCTATAATGCATTATTTTTCATATGTTAAAATAAAAGTATTTACTTTAGGTTATATAACTTGTCTTCGTATATACTAATAGGTAAGCTTCATCATGAGTTTTTATTCAAGTTGTATATACTATAATACTCACTCACTGGGAAAATATCATTTGTCACAGTAAAAAGTTTATCCCGTGGTAAAAATTCCTATAATCTAATCATTTCTCTAGTGTTAAAGTATCTCCATATAAAATTTCATCAAAATTGTATTTGTAGTACCAGAGATTCGAGTCCAAACATCCAAACTTAAACGAAATATGTAAACGTATTATACATTCTTATGGTAATGTTTATAGTCTAATCTTAAAAGCTGCGTTTATTATGGTAGCTCTTTTTAGGACGATAATGATAATAGTTTCACTACTTATTGTGCAAAAGATTATGTACTATTGTTATACATATTCAACTAACTTAGTTTGATAACCACATGTCCACACAAGTTGTCCTAACTATAACGACTGCAACAATTTGGTCTTCGCAGGTTGAGAAATAATACTTGTATTACGATTATGACGATGTAATGGGCTTAGTAGGAAAATGGTTACAAGCTATAAAAATACGGTGACGTGGAGATTCAAATAAAATAGCTATACCTACTGAATACTTGAAATATTAATTGTTGTTCTTTACATATCTAAATACCGTATTATATCTATATAAATAAAAATGAATTGTTGTTCGTTAGTCTGCTTAAAACTCGAGAACGGCTGGGCCGATTGAGCTGATTTTGGTTTTAAAATGTTTGTCGTAGTCCAGGGTAGGTCTAAACGGTGAGCAAATAAGGAAAAATTGCGAGTAAGATAGAGTAAGACGACAATTTCATTTTCCCATATAAAAGTTGATCACTTACATTCTGTCAAACATTTGACGGTATTTGTACTCTCAGTTCCACTCGAATTGAAGATCGCATTAAAACAAGACTTTTGAATCGACAACATAATATCAACTTTGCTTATAACATCGTGTATTTAAATTTCAAAATATAAAAATAATTAATGTGTTGACATATTTGATGGGTGCCAACCTTACAGTGTTACTAACTCTCAAAAATATTTTTATTATATTGTTTTGTCATCTCATGTAAAAAGAACCCGTGTATCCGAACGTTCCAAAAGAGCCACGAATGCGTATAGTTGACAAACTAAAACATGGCAGAATAGCTATGAGAAAACAAAACATTACAACTCAACGACAACAATGTACATTAAAATTTATTTGGCACAATCTCTATTCGAGTGTCGCAAATACAGAACTGTTTACCATTTCACGAGAATTTACTTCAGAGATTCTGTGTAAAGGCAGGCCGTTACAAAAGCGTGATTTTTTGTTAATACTTTTTAATAAAATTTGGGAATACTCTAACGGGTAATAAATATATTTATTACTAGCTGACCCGGTGAACTTCGTACCGCCTAATTATTGGAGGCATATTTAGTAAGTCACAAACACACGACACAATACTTTTTTAATTTTATTGAAATTTCTTGCTTTTAGATTTTTAGGAATATTAAAGAATTATAGTATAGGTGCACAGCAAAGAGGCGTTTACATTTCAAGTGACATTTTACCATAGACAATGTATTAGTAACTCTTTATTTCCATCAACTTGGCTCCATCTACTTGGGAACACTTGGCTCGCCAGGACATGATGATATGGTGAAGTACTAGGCGACTCGGACAAATCTGATTCGATCAGAACATTATCAATGTTGAGCTGCTGGCTGTCTTCAATAACATCAAATATCTACTACCAGAACATTCTTGATGTTAGGCTTTGGTGTCTTCAATATACTTGAATGTCCTGTATGTCTTCGGCCCGATAAATTTAATTCACAGAATGTCTCCTCAGATGATGAAGATGGCATTGTAGAAACGTGTTTTGGTTTAGATAGCAGCTTTTGCTTTATATTTTTTTTGTACTTTTGCCCTATTCACGCGTATTATTCGTTCTACATTCTTACCACACTTGGTACAAAATCTGAAGGTGTCAGCGATTATGTTGTAGCATTCGTCGCATCTTATAATAATATTAATACAACCTGGACAGTTATTGTTTTTGTTCTGCCGTTCATCCACTTTTTAACAAAAGGGACGATGCATTTTAAGGAGTTGAGGGATATATATACCTTCACTATAACTTCTGGAAAATAGTTTTAAAATATCAACAATTTAAATATTATAGTTCTTTATTTTTCAATTCTTTATTTTCTCGATAACAGATGTAGTTCTTCTTCTTTCCTAACCATGGCCACCGTCAAAAAGTATTAGTTATAGTGTAAATATTTGTCAGTAATTCACTCAAAAAAATTGTCTATGGTAAAATGTCACTTGAAATGTAAACGCCTCTTTGCTGTGCACCTATACTATAATTCTTTAATATTCCTATAAATCTAAAAGAACAATTTCAATAAAATTAAAAAAGTATTGTGTGTGTGTTTGTGACTTACTAAAATATTTGCCTCAATATTAGGCGGTAACGAATTCACCGGGTCAGCTAGTATTTAATATTCTCAACAAAGCTGGGATGTTGCAAGATTTCTTAGGATAGAATTAGTCTGACTACATTTTACAAAAAACGATTAGCAATGGTGCTAAAATATTACTTTTTAACTTCAGCCAAGAACTTGGCTGCTAATTTACAAAATGACAATGCTTTTATTGAGCAACATATAGCATATAATTTCTTGGAATCTGTTCCAAAGAATTTAAATTAAATAATAAGACAACAGAGATTATCTCTGGCTCTTTAAAGACAATAGAAAAGCCTCATTATCTACGAATTGTACATCAAAATATCCAAGGCTTTTCTGGCAAAGATTTAGAAATTAATTTGTTGTTAACATGTGAAAAAGTTGATATATTGTGTGTTACCGAACATTGGCTTAAGAACTATGAATTAATCACCTTTGATAATAATTATAGTATTGTAAGCTCATATATTAGACAATCTGCAATAAGAGGGGGGTCTTTAATCATATTAAACAATGTATTGCATTATAAAGAACGCAAAGATGTTGTATCACTTTCCATTGAAAGAGTTATTGAAATATCGTGTGTGGAGCTTAACAATCTTATTATAGTGTGTATCTATAGGCCCCCATCTGGAAGCTATATAGAGTTTGAATCCACCATGGAGGATGTTTTGCAATTAGTGTGCAGGAAAAATAAGAATGTAATTGTATGTGGAGATTTTAACATTAATATTTTAGATATATCACCTCTGTCCCAAAGGTTTATTAATTTATATAAATCATTTGATCTGCATCACGTATTTAACGAGCCAACTAGAATAACACCCACATCAGCTACCTGCTTAGATAATATTTTTTGTAACTGTAAAGTAATTGAATCTGTTGTAATAAACTACATTAACTCTGACCATAGTGGACAACTAGCCTGTATTGAGCACCATCATGTTAGCCCTAAAACTGAATTGATTTGTAGACCTATATCCCAGGGAAGGTTATGTAAATTTAAAAAAAAAATAACATCTCAAATTACATCTTTGCCTACTGTTGGTGGAGATGCTAATAATTTATATAATAATTTATTTAATTTAGTAAGAATGGAAAGCAACAATATGTTCCCACAAAAGGTTGTAAAATTAAACAACAAAAAGAAATTTAGTGACTGGGCTACTCCAGGCATATATAAAAGCAGGAGAACACTTTTTGAATTATATGCTTTAAAATACTTCTGTCGACCCTGCCTTTTTAGATTATGTAAAAAAATACTCAAAGACTTTTAAAAATGTTTGTTTATGTGCTAAATCTTTATACATATCAAATAAAATAAATATGTCAAAGAACAAAGTTAAGACTACATGGACTATAATAAATCAGGAAACGGGAAAAAGTAGAAGCTCTGGGAACTCTTTCTCTTTAGAAATTAATAATAAGACTATCAAGTCGGACGATGCAGTTGCGAATGCATTTGTTGATTATTTTTCTCAAATTCCTGCTATAACTACCAGTAATCTTAACTCATCTCCTAGTTTAGCCGTCACCCTCCTGGAGTCAAGTGTGAATAGGTGCAGTGAATCATTCAAATTTAGCCATATTGATGCTTCTTCAATTAAGAAAACATTCCGTTTACTTAACAAGAAGAAAACTGAAGATCTCTGGGGTATATCAACTCACATAATTCAATCTGTCATCGATGAATTAGCCCCATTGTTAGCACAAATTTTTAATTCTTGTATTGATGAGGGTATCTTTCCTGATCTAATGAAATATAGTAAATTAATACCACTTTTCAAATCGGGTAACAAAAAAGATCCCTCAAATTTTAGACCTATATCCATATTACCTACTTTCAGCAAAATCTTCGAGAAAGTTATTTACAATCAACTAATAGGTCACTTGAGAACAAACAGATTCATGCATGAAAGCCAATTCGGCTTTACCAAAGGTAGATCCACTACCGATGCCGGAACTGCACTTATGAAACATATTTTTGACGCATGGGAGGGCAAGCGGGATGTAATTGGAGTGTTTTGCGACCTTTCCAAAGCGTTTGACTGTGTGAGTCATGAAACGCTTTTAAGTAAACTTAGACATTATGGTGTCTCGGATGGAGCTGTTAGCCTTTTAAAATCTTATTTATCAGACAGATTGCAGAAAGTCGTTATTAATAGATCAGAATCTGCTAGCTCGCCTATAACTATGGGGGTTCCCCAGGGATCAATATTGGGTCCTCTACTGTTTCTAATATATATAAATGACCTTCCTTACTACATTACAGAATCGTGTGAGACAGTATTGTTTGCAGATGATACTTCTTTACTATTCAAAGTTGATAGACAAAAGGAATGTTATGACGATGTAAATAGTGCTCTCTCGAGAGTTCTGTATTGGTTCACAACTAATAATTTGTCTTTAAATTCTAAGAAAACAAAATGTATCAAATTCTCTTTGCCCAATGTAAGGCAGGTTGATACTAGTTTAAATATGAATGGTGATGTCATTGACTTGGTAAATAATACTAAATTCTTAGGCATTACGTTAGATTCACGACTACAGTGGGATCCACATATTGAAACTTTGGCAATCAAACTTAGTTCAGCGGCGTACGCAGTAAAAAAGATTAGACTTTTAACTAATGTTGAAACGGCAAGAATTGTTTATTTCAGCTACTTTCATAGTGTTATGTCCTATGGACTGCTGCTATGGGGATCAGCGGCTAACATTGAAAGTATTTTCCTTTTACAAAAAAGAGCGATTCGTGCTATTTACTGTTTACGGGCTAGAGAATCCCTAAAAGAATTGTTCAAAGAAATTAATATTTTAACTTTAGCTAGTCAATATATATATGATAATTTAGTTTTTGTATATAGAAACTATAATAAATTCAATAAAAACAGTGATCTACATAATGTGAATACTAGAAACAAAAATAAACTTGCCGTTCCAATGTTCAGACTCCATAAAACTAGCTGTTCGTTCTTGGGGAAATGTATATCTATGTTTAACAAGCTTCCGCAAAGTGTCATTGATTTACCTTTATATAAATTTAAAATCCATATCAAAAATACACTCATGAGTAAAGGTTATTATAAAGTAAGTGACTATCTAAATGATCACAGTATTTGGGAATAGGGACACTATTCATAGAGCCATGTTTGGTAACATTATTTATAATATTGTATTATTTTATATGTGTATGTAAACATACATACGACTGTAATCGTATTAGGTATGATTGTATCTTATACTATATTGTATTTTTATATTATATTATTATAATTATTAACATTGAAAAGAGGAGATAAAAAATAGACCTTCAGAGTTTCTTGCCTGTTCTTCTCGAGAAGGCTCTCCAATTTCCGAACAGGTGTCGAGTCAATATATTTTTTCTTTTTTTTTTCCTTATTCGTACGTACGGACAAGGTTTTTGTTTTTTTTTTTATTATTTAAGCTTTTTTTTTGTTTTGTTTGTTGACGTCAATAAGTGCCTGTAAAGGTCTATGTTGAATAAATATTATTTTGATTTTGATTTTGATTTCTTACTAAGTTAAACCAAAAATATCAAGGGGAATATTTTTTATTTTTTCTGTAAATAAACTGGCAACAATACAATAATATTGCATGTACATGATTTAGTTTATTTTATTTACAAGACTACAAATAAATCTAATATTCAGAATGAACATTTATAAAACCTAAGCAGTTTTGTCGGTTAAATAATCAAGCATTTTACAATATAGTACATTATTGATTTTAACTTTAAGTGCCTCGATGCCTGATATTTGATAAATTAACAAATTCCTTCACCTAGTGCTTATTGAATAAATAGCACTGTTTTATAAGTATTTTTTACAATAAGGATTCTAATCAATATATTTGCCGCAACTGTTGTTATATTAATTATTATCTGAAATTATATTTAGATCTATGTTGTAAAGATTTACACAAAATTTATAAGCCCCCAACAATTGGTTTATAGTCAATACCTTAAAACAACATTAAATATACAAGAATAAAAATTCTTCATAAAAAAATACGTATATAAAGGGAAAAAAACAATTCTAGCGATTCATTTTTAACTTTTATTAATAATTATATTATTTTTACATATATGAAGGCATGTTTTCGTCAACTCTAACCAATGCTATACCTAGTAAACAATAATAATTTGAAATGTGGAACAAGTTCACTTTCTAACTAGCAAGTAGATCACATTCCGACTATTACATAATGTTATCACCGCAATATGTTCAAATTGTGTGAAAGATACTTAAAGCGTCCACGTTACGTACATATGTGATAAGGGCTGTCACAAAAAAGGTTTGTGTAGTGAATTATTAGTAGTCAGTCGAGTACATATTGACGAGTTAAATACAATAAATCGAAAAAGTAAAATCGCTTTAAAGTAATACAAACATTAACGAAAAGTTATTAAATATCACATTAATGTACGCAACTTCTAGCTAGACACTATAAGGGGTACCTTTTAGACCAGATATTTCGTCATATTAGTAGTTAGTTGTATATTTATCATCATTTTCTCAAGTTCAAAGTTAAATATGGAATATACTTAAAATTCTTACTTTTGCGAATCCTGTTTACATTCAGCACAGAAGAATCTATATATAACTATTTAGCTGTAAGTTTCTTAGTGCGTCTTGGACAATTTAGAACATATATTTTTAAATTAATTCGACAGATAATACACAAATGATCCTATCAATAAATTACTGTTCAGGTTATTAAAAGATTAATAATTTGCAAGGTCTCGTCAGACAAGGTTATATCTATCAAAAACTGAGCTATACGTCTTTTTATTACATATTCGATTTATTTATATCTGTTATTTTATTTTTACATAAGAATACGCCAATTTATTAAACAAACAATTCACAAAAAACATTTAAAGATATCTACAAAAACAATTTTTAAATCATCGGATAGACTACAATAACCGATAGTAATAGCAGTACGCCAATGTGTGACCTGCCTACAATACGCATATTAAATGTTGTTTTGCAAGGAAGCAACACCATGCGTTTTTCAATAACTAATTTAGGTTTATAATTCCGCAATTTTCCAGTTGTTGTATATAAAATGTAGATCAGAATCATAGATACTTCGCGTTTAATTTGCCTTCCCAAATCTATATTTGGATAGGCAAATAATAATATAATACCTATGCATTAAGAGTAAAATTTTAAATTCCAATCACCCGCACATTTATTTTCTTCATACTTTGAAGTCCGAACTCGTTTCTGTTAATGTGTACTCACGAGTACAATCTAAACAAATTACACAAGACATAATTAAAAAAGTCAATTAAATAATTTAATTTACGTAAATATTAAGCGGACATGGGAAAGTAAAGCTCATACTATACTGTTTTAACTTTCACTGTTTATGATGAGTATAATTGCTTGATGATAATCCCTAAATATTAACTATTATATTTATATAAAGTGTATTTTGCTAATTGCACTTTAGACTTCGGCGTTTGCCAAAATATTACTTTAGTTTTGGAGAAAATTTGACCCGTCGACAGTACGTTAGACTCATTTGGTTTAATTCGCAAATAAGCAGTAATCATCATTATATGTAATTAAATTATTAAGTAAATATTCAAATCTTTTCATTATCATCCAGGCCGTGCGAGCTTACCGCAGGGTAAGCCAACTTGCGTTTTAACAGGCACTCCACTCCGGGATGTTGATACACACGTTCTTGCGATAATGTATCAATATTGGACTACAAGGAATCAAGAGTCAAGGAATCAATCTTGTCGCAAAAGAAATTGCTCGACGACCCCGCAAAGCAACACAGAAGGAAGATCTGTGTCGATAGAAGGAAGCACACGGCTTAAATAGCAGTTGGGAGCTGTTAGCTACTGGACGATTAATACGATTCGTGCGCCGTTGGAGGAGTGAGTTGGGCACTTTCAGGTCAGCCTCTCTTACCACATGGTGCAGATATTGACTAGATACGGATGCTTTAATCGTAACCTGCATAAGGCATTGCGTCGGAAGGAATCACAACGATACCATAACTACAATTCTCTTGACAATATGATCAAGCACTCTTTATTAGAATAGGCTTGACAATCATGACGCTGATTAAAGAAAGCGGGGCTATGCAGGCTATCTTTCATGACTACCCCAGGGTGAACCTTGGCTTGCGCACGAGTACTATAGCTGGCTTGGTTGTTGTAGAGAATTGCATCTCCAATCTCTGAATCTTCCTCACTAAGGACGAGATGTACGGGATAGATAATCGGAGTGATTTAATAGGGATCATGAGAACAACATTCCACCTCAAGAAATAATGCTTATAACTATCAAAAGATTTATTCAAGAATGTTAACCGTCTAAATTAATTTCTTAACATTATTATGGTTTACGTACGTGCGTATTTTATAGTAGGCGAGAACGGTAGTTGGTCAATCATCTTTTCAGTTATCGCTTATAAGATTGACTTTGAAATTATGTGACAGGATGATTTTTATATTATAGTATTTGAATGATTGGTACTGTCAGACTAATGAGACTATAGAGAGATTTTGTTGCTGTACAGCAGTTTGAATAGTATAATAGGCCATGAAATAACTGAGTTATGTGGAAGGGGGCAGCTCACTCTATTTTTATTCACTCCGTAGTCTTATGATCTTGAGTATGAATACTTGTATAATGAGTATTATTTCTTAATTATATACGCGGCTGTGTTCATTAGCTATCAGACTCAAAATCTATATGAGTTACATCAGGTTTTGTTATGGGTTGGCTATGCAACGTTATGGACTTGCGCCCACAAATCCAAATTTTCGTGTAAACTATGTAAAAATACAAGAACTAGTTTGTTTCCAACACGTAGTCAAACAAATCCACCCGATGAAAATTGAAGCCGAAAGTTGGTATTATACTTTGATGGTTTGGAACATTAAAGGTACCAGGCACTACTGACTTCAGTCACCTGATGATAGTTTGTATGTTACGTGTCTTATTGTAGTAAAACAAACTCAAATATTAAGTTTTTCAATTACCGCCACAGTTTTGTTATTAATACTTACTTTTATTGTATTTTTACAAGTTACATTTCATTAAATTATTTGTTGTCGATTAGTGCCGTCTAAGGTTCAATACACAACACTGAACATTATTTACTAGACGACTTAATTACTTTTGACTTCGTGGTTTCTTCGTAGCTGTTTTCGTAATTCTCACAAAATAAGCAATAGTAATTTGAATCGTTAATCGTATCTAAACAGTTGTTGCGTATTTAATCGCGTAAGCTTAATTAAAATATAATAATTGATTCTTCTCCAAAGTATTGAAAAAAAAATTTGCAAGATAATATTAGCATAGTTAATGAACAGGTGCTGAGTAATTTTTATAAAATCAATTAATTTTACATCAAATCTGTTCGAAAAACACAAAACAGGTTTTTACTCGCATTTTCGTGTTCACTCTCACTTCTTTAAGAGTCTTATTTTAGTATATAAATAAATATATGAATTAGCGAGACCAAAAAATCTTATGTGAATTTATACAAATACATTCGATCTTTGCCTGCCTTAAGGTTATTTCTTCGAATGCAAAACGCAAAAGTATTTTTAGTCAATGGTTAAAAATATACCTACCTTAATAAGCTTTTGGTTATCCTCACAACGCCTATCAGGCCATATCGAGCCTACTCGAAATATATTAGGGCTATTAGGCCTTAGTTAACCACTCCGCAACCCCTGTACAAATTAGTCAAAATCTGCACACGCAGTAAACTACAATTTGCCCTCTTGTTGCAATAATAACTATTCCAGTCATCAAACAAAGCCGACGCGTTTATTCAACATACATTCCTATATATACCTTCAATACCTTATTTTTTAATTATAATAATTATTTCTTACGAACAAATCATTTCCTCTTTTTTTCAAAGGCGTATGTTTACTATTTTACATTATAAAGATAATTAATATGATTTCAGGTACGTGCTTCTAACAAGATTATGGCTACTAGCTACAAAGGCCAGCTAAGTTTAAACAAAACTATTTTATTTCTAACTTAATTTCTACTTTATACTTCTACATTACTCTGAATGATGGAATCTAGTGAAGTTATGTTCATCATTCAACAAGTCGATCATTAAAATAGTAATCACAAGAAGATTTTACCCACAATATAATTTTAACTAAGTTTTATTTGCGGAAGTAAGAAAAAATAAGAGGTATCGTTAATAAATTTCGTATATTATATATATATATATATATATATATATATATTATATATATACATTACATATAATACCTTTTTAATATGTATATATATATATATACATTGTATAAATATTTATACATTCTATAATGAGTTAACGACGACCTCCGCAATCGAGTGGTCGATATACCGGTTTCAAGGTGTCGCCATCTCTGAGGTCCCGGGTTCGAGTCCCGGTGGGGGCAAATGTTTGCGTGAAGAATGCGAACGTTGGTACCTTAGTCATGGTTGTTATAATATATTTCTACCAAATTTATTTATATATGTATAATATGTCTATCCGTTACCCTACATCCCCTAATACAAGCTTTACTATACACTTGGCTTAGCATAGCTTAGCTTTACCGATTAGCCTAGCCCAAAGTGAGCTCATACTTTGGCCTAGGCTAATTGGTGTAAGTACAAGAAATATTTATTATTATTTAACTGCCAAAAATCATTTATGACTACTAAATGACCAAATTCGTATGACTTACATTTGATATTTACGTCATAAATATTACAAATCAACATATCAAAATCAAAAGTAGCTAAGTGGGACACTTGGTCCCTTTTTTTAGTTCTAACAAGACTAACACAAGTTTTGTTTTTATATTTATATTATATTTTATAATTCTCACATCATAAAGTTACAAAAGCCCAGGTGGTTTATATACGAATACAAAAAAGCTTACCTACTAGTTTTATAACGAACAATGATAGGAAATCATTAGTCATTACGATTCATATGAATATTTTATGATTGAATTGTATCATTGTTCCATAGGATTTGAGCTGTCATTATTGGTATATCTGTGTCAGGATCATTCAGAGCATCAGTAGTTGCGACACAAATCAACATACATTTTGTCGACATCAAATCAATTTAGTTGAGTGCATTTATGCAATCGTGTACAATTAGTATACATCACACAAATAGCTGCTATTTGCAATAATCGCCTTTGCGGCGAAAGCATAAGAACCCAATCGAATATTACGATCTATAATATAAGCTACATGACTCTGTTCGAGACTTAGCTCGAACGAGGGAATGTAGCCATAATTGTAAAGATGCTTTGTAAAGCTGTTACATACATTGGCTTAACACATTTCTGTATATACTTTAAGGCAATATCGATGGTGACGTAATATTTTATTTTGATCAATACTTTTGTAGGTACAAATACACTGGTACACATATACTTTAGAAATCAATAATTTTCTTGAAAATATATATATATATCATTATGACTTTTTATCATTCGTAAAAACATACTAATACATATTTAAATGAGGAATGTTCAATTGCTTGGAAAATTCCCTAAACATTTTTTTACAACAGTTCGTATTATTACATGTTAGCTATAAATGTATATATGATTTCACACAAATCCATTCTCTTATTTTTTAATGCTTAAGTGAAAAAACAATTGTAAAATAAGTACTTTCAACTTATTCCATATGTTCTTCTCTAACACTGGTGTAGAAACATTTCTCAATAGCACATTCTGAATCTATCAATATATAATAACTGTTCAAATCACCGTTTGAGATGAAAGCTTATTATATAAATATATCTTACAGAACACAACTCTGTAATAGTAGTACATGACAATTTGCAAAAGCAGTATGTAATGTACTACTATTAAAGAGTTATCTGTACGAGTATTTTGTGAATTCTACAACAGACTTGTTTCGACCAAAGTGCTGCTCTAATTGCTGCTAGTAGTGCCACTTGTGGATCGTTCAGTTACACTGTCACAACTATTACATGACCATGTACAGATGATATTCGCGAAATGATCCGAAAATAAAATTGTCCCTTTTTCCCCCACTTCCTTTAATATTGCATCGCGGACTTACCAAAAAATACATCGTTACAATAACAACTTCGCCATTTTATTTTTAATGTATATTTTCGCAAATCACGGATATTCTACCAAGAAAGTTACTGCTGCACTATTAAATTACCCTTTAGTCAAAGCAGAACTGAACAAGACCTTGTGCATGATTGGTAATTTTGTGAAGTATGCTTGCATTAAATAGAACACTTTCTGGATGTGGCCTTTCATATAATAGTTTCTTTCTGTCTTATAATGAAATACTGGTAAATCAATAATACGTATCTGTTTAAGCATATAGAAATTTTATTATTTATTGTTATATAAACTATTGTAATATTTATGCGGATTACTACTGGATTCGTATCTGTGAAACGTAGTTATTAAACACGTGATGCTATGCTATATATTAGTAGAATGTATGAGTATTCCTGCTCTATGATACACTGCTCTCTTACAATACGCGATACCGTCCGATCCATGACATATGTGTTTTTTGTCCGATCAAACGGAAACGTAATCGTAACGTAATCAAACGTAAGAGATATGAACACAACCATAAAAAATTATACGATGTAGTCACATATAACGGAGGTACGTATATGTGCTAGTATACAGTATTCAGATCATATTTAGTAAATAAATATAAAAGCCCGATCTAAGATATTTGTAACTAATATTCCGCGATGCTACTAATCATATCCACCATGATTAATAGCACAGTGGCGCTGTGATCTCAACACATGGTGTACATTTATCTCATACTCCTAAGGTGTAAGAAACTATCGTCAGGCAATCTGAATACACCTGCCAAGAAATTAAAAGATGTATGTAACAATCCTGCCATAGTACTAAAATTGACTAACGTAGAGTAGGCTTGTGCCCATGAATGGGATTCTGCATTTCTTCGGGTATATTAACTGACACGGTAGATTTGGAAAAAAAGGATCTTACTCAAAACAACCTCAGCAGCATGGTAATTTACTTATGTTCGCAGTCCGGCTCCAGTTTACGACAACACTCACGTGATTGTTTCGAGATATAAAAAACTCTTTCTTTATTAACTTTTTATTAAATGCCTGTTCCAGTAAACTCAAATATCTAATCGTTAATGAAACGCTATGAATACTAGCAACGTGCAAATATTGTGAATGAATTTTGTAGTTAGTACCTACATTTAATATACTATCGCATAAATGTTATTGTCAAACCCGAAACACTTTGGGTGGAATGTGGATACTTATATTTTGTAATACGTCTTCTCACCACTTACAGCTCCAATATCTAAGATATAACGATCGCACTCCCTAACTAGGATTCGTACTGACCGAGATTAAATTACAACCATAATTAATACAACAATAGCCATTCAAGTACATACTTAAGGAAATTGTACGGCGTGTTGCAAGCGCATTGTTGGCGGACAATGTGAACGGTTTCAACACCACTGATGCTATCTAGACTTGATTCACATCAATGGTTGTCTACAGACCGTGTACTAGAACTGATGCACTCTTTAGTCTAATGGTTAAAAATAACAACCTAACCTTACTCCTCAGTTGAGTAGTGTTTTTTCTGTTACTTTTATACTTTTTCGATTTTGATGTCCGCATTAGTAGCTACAACTAATGTCCTACTAGTTAGATATAAACCTGGCAGCATTACTGTTGCAGTAATTTATGGAAAAAGCCAAGCGGCTGAAGAGTCCAAGTAGAGCTCGGTATCATCTTCGGATATACAATCAGATCACATCATGTAACATTATAATTATTCCGGTCCTCATTTTAGCACAAAATATACTTTCAAATGCTGTAAAATCTACTTATGTTTTATGTTAGTACAATGAATGATTATTGAAACGATAGATCTAAATAAGTGATACTGCGGACTTACGAGTATATAAATTGAGTTGCTGATTGATAATTGATTATCGCTTACCACCAGGTGATCCGTATGCTCGTTTGCTGCCCTATCCAATAAAAAAAAGAACTAAAATTTGTAGCCGGATATCCTGTTACAGTTGGTGTTCAAACTACCACATAATACAAACAATCTAGATGATATAAGCAGCTCGTAAATCACAATGTTTTACAAGCTTCTTAGTGAAGGGAACGTTATCTCAATTACGCACTCGTGTCCGAGATCTTAGGGTGTTACACATACATCACGCATGGCTATAGCGACAAAATTTTACACATTTGCTCGCTCTGAGAAATATGAGGCAGTGATAATGTGATAATAAGGAGTACGTTTCCATCAATTAATAATAAAATTATTTGTTACTCTGTCAATTTATTTACTATTCTATCGTTAATCACCATTAACGATAGAATAGTAAATAAATTGACACTGTACACCTATAGTGACTACAAATAAAGCACACTTGTAGATAAATGTTTAATCGGCTCTAAACACAATAAAGACGTAATATAGTATATTACATCTCTCTTTCTGAAATATGGCTCTGGTAAATAATAGAGTAACGAACTTTACCTTAAGTCGCACCTCTCAATAGTGTGATTCCCGCGAGTCCAAATCATTTTTCTGTTTTTCTTCTTTGCTTATGAAAGTCCACAACAATAAGTAAACAATAAATTTGCATTAATTAATTGGATTAAAACTTTGAGCTATGAGGAAACTGAATTACTTTTGAAGCAAATTCACTAAGTTTGATATGTCAACAAGCACTTACTTTGTAATTGCGACTACAAAGGTGGACACGATTCCTGAAGTATTTTCGTCCAGTCAACCGTCGTCGAGTATAATTATTGAGCTTACACACATTTCCACGCACACACGCACACACGCGCGCGCTCGCGCGCATTCACGCACACATGCGCTCGCACGCACGCACACTCACGCGCTTGCTCACACGCACACACATACACAGAAGGGTATATGATGTTGTGCATGTGTATTGTGCGTATTTATGTATGTATGTGTATAAACTTTTTCTAGGGTAAATTTAAATACATTTTTATTTATACTAGCTGACCCGCGCCCACTTCGTTGGGCATTAATATTAATATCCCCGAAGCGAGCACGAAAGCGAACTGAATTAAACCCGAAGCCATCGCGCGCCGTCCGCTGATGATGATGATGATGATGATGATGATGATGATGACACTCCGCAATAATGTGGCTTTCTATTGGTGAAAGAATTTTTAAAATTGATGATGATGATGATGATGATGACACTCAGCAATTTGAGATTTAAACTATCCTATCTCTCAAGTGGATCGAACTGCACATGGTGTGCGAATTTATTATAATCGTTAAGTAGTTTAGGAGTTCATTGAGCACAAACATTGTGACATGAGATTTTATATATATTAGATATATTATTACTTAAGTCCACTTCAAATGTCACTTATGTTATGTGAAGAGCAGAGCCTTGTGACACAAATATGTTTATACTTAAAAGGAGACTCTGGCCACTGTATGATAATGAATTGGATGTATAAATAAATATTTTTCATTTTTTCCTTTTTTATTTTCATTTTCACAACGACATTCCTAAACTGCTATCTAGCTACAGAAAGTGTTCAGTTAGTCAGTATTCTATAGCTTACATTTCGAGATGTTACAAAACCACTTTCTATTGTCGACCCTTTACCATTTAACTTCTAGACACACGGTAGCGCTTATTACGGTACTTCTTATTCCACCTATCTATATTTAAGAAGCACTTTTCAATATCTTTTGGTGCGGATACCGCCAGAAACTAGAACAGCACAGTTCTTAAATATCTGATCAAGTCATCATCTGGCCCCTATAATAATTTTTGAGCTTACAAGCTCGGAAGTTTACGGAAATATTTTATTTACTATATCAAAATCTGAGTACAAATACATTTAAGCTGCTATAGTGGAAAGAAATTTGAAATATATTTTTCTATAATCACCGATCCAGTGAAATGGATTAATAAATATCAAGTTAGTGTACCCATCTCATTTCTAATATAATTGCAATATAAATACGACGAGTGTATGAAAATAAATGATAAATTTTTCTTCTATTGTAAAAATAGACATACGCTGTCGCGGAATTTCGTTGAGGAATTTCAGAGAGGAACAAGTCCATCGTACTTTATTTTACTGAATTTGTTACAGATTTAATACTGTTACAAATTAAACATAAATAAAATATTACGTTTGTATTTGAAATCTGTATTTTTTTTATAAATGGATATTATATTTCTCATTACCGCGCCAGATATTCGTGCGATATTAAAATGAGTGAGGTGATAAAGACAACTGAATTGCTGTGATTGCATTACACAAAATTGAGATAGAGGCAAATACAATTTTTGAAATTCTCCATCCGCTGCACGTATTAGTTGAATGTTTGTGCACCAGGCTATTGATAGATATGCAAGCTCTGAAGAGCCTTCCGATTATATTACACGACTTCAGTTATATTTTGGAGGGATGTAAACTAAGGAAGAATAACTGAGCCTTATTTTTGTAAATAAAAGAGTGACAACCTGTGCACAGTGCAAGTGTATCAAAATATAATTCTTTAGTTAGAAGGTGTTTAAACCCCTTTAATAACACAATGTTCCTTAACCAAGAATAATCTCGATCCACCCAAACTTGATTAGTAAGAATGCTCCAAACTTCATCAGAACTTCATTAACTGGCTATCATTTATATTCATATTGACGTATGCATCGGAAACTACAACATTGATAGACTTTTTACAAAGTTGCCATTTGCTGAAAATCGGCATTGTACGCTAGCAGCGACAGACTGATCAGTGCGGATGCCTTGAGGGAAGTCAATTTCCAGCAGTAACCATCTACCAGGTAAAATGACGATAATGTTCATATTACTTGAACACTTTATTGCAATATTTATATATTTTTATGCAATGTTCAATAAATCTTTTCATCTTACATCATAGATCTTTCTGTAATACATCTTTTTTCAAAACGTATAATAAGACATTTCATACACATAGAGCATTTAGGCTCAGTGATAGTTGTTTTATCTATAGACCAAAAATAAAATCAGTATTGACCTTACTTGCTACTGCACACATGTATTAAAAGGCAAATATTTTATTAATTTGATTTCCTTTACTTATTGTTTTCTAAATGTTATACGTTGTCATTTCGAAACTATTTCCTTGTATGTGATGGATAAATAGTAAAAGAATCCAACTATTATTACGCTTTAAATTATATTCTAAAATATTATATCAACAACTATACGAAGACCTTAATACCCAAGCAACATGCTGTTAGCGCATCTAATTAGTGATTATGGCCTCATAATTAGAAAACTAGACGTTGCTTGCTCGTTAGGATGAGCTGTTAAACTTATAGCGTTTACACAAGTAATTTCAGTTCATTATTATTTCAGTTTTATGCTCACTGAAAAGATCAATATAAATATAACCATGTTGTTGAAACATAGACATCCATAACTAGTAAGTTACAAACTTGAAATATTTTTTTCCTGCAGTTAATATTAATTACCTAGTAATATCTATTTTACAGATATACAGTATTTTTTAATTGCTGCGTCCGTAATTTATTTACACTTATTAGGATTAGGTGTATCTCAAACGCACGTCATTAGCAAAATTATTTTGTATCATTATACACGTTATAATAACTCCTCATGTTATATTATACGTTATATGTGAATGTAAATCCACTCAGTCCACTCGTAAGTGTAGGTTGTATCGTAAAATACGACTCAAATTACACAACCTTCAACGACCATCTGTCACATTTGATCAGCAATGTGGTATTGTGTATCACTGTTACACAACATCATAGAATTAGATTCGAATGTTATTATCTACATATAGAAGAATATATGTATATATAGTTTATTAGATTAGAAGTACTTAATATGTAATATTATGTATAAGTTAAACAGCAACAAAGGCTATTATTATTTTATTTTTTAATTTTTATCTACATATAAAATTGTTGTATTTTTCACTTCGTTTATACGTCTAACATTTGAAAAAGTTTATAAATTATAGTAAGCTTTACCATTGCACATAGTATTTACATTTCATATACAAGTGACATTTCATTTTCAAATGAGTGCGGAGGGCGAAATTCGAAACTAGGAAGACAAGCGAAAGGAACTCAAAAGAGTATAAAGCCCAATTTTTATGAAAACTAAAACTACATTATTAGATTTTTGAAAAATCATTATTCCTAGACAAGAAATGAACCTTTTAACTTAAAATCAACCTGTATTATTATTTCACCATTCGAAAGCGTAATTGCAGTTAAATTAAATAAGGAACAAATTCTGAAAAGTTGTGATAAAAAGCAAACTAATGGAAAAAGCTCATTTTAAAAAACCTTTTTAATTTATCTGACGTTTCCATGATACCTTAACTAGTTAATTGTTTAAAATGATGGCAATTGTTCTCGACATATACTTAATCGTTGCCGCTTTTTTTAAATTTATTAATGATTTTAATTAAATTTGGCATAATATTAGTAAAATGGTTGCGTTACGTTCCTAATTAATTTTACGTACCTAATTATCTTTAAATTACGTAACTTCTTCGTTAATATGACTTATTTTGTTTGAGTACTTTTGTGGAACTTGTATAATTATTTATTATATTTGTAAATTCCGTAACTTTTACGGATTATATGTTGCTTGGTTATATTACGAACTCTTATTTTACTTCACAAAACTCAAATCACCTACCCGTCACAATTTCTATTTAAATTATTTATTAAATTAAATAATAACGAATTATAATAATCTATATATACTTATTTGCCAGTACATATATAAATTTGGTCATTATTTTGTTTTACAAAACAGATCAAAGATCTTTATAACTACTATTTTCTTATATGATTTGTAATTTTCCTGTGAGTTATTGTTTGGTTAAGTGTAGCGAGTCTCTATCAAAATATCTAGACCGTTTGCGTTTGGCAACAAGTAACAAAAGCTAACCAAATTGTCTTAGATCAGCGAAAGCAGTGATTGACGACCGAAATTACATTTGATTGTACACAATAATTGAGGTATTTGAATGTGACTTGAGCTATCAAGCCGATGGGTGGATCATTGCAGAGAAAGTAGAGCTAATTAATATCAGTCAATGAGTAGAATCAGCTAGAGGTTACTTTTTCTGGATACCTATTCTGAGATGTTAATGTTAATAGGTTTCTAATCGTAATGTGTCTTGTGATTATATTAACGGTGATTGATGGCATGAGATAATTAAAATAAAAATGATACCCAGGTGATAAAAAGTCAACTGTAATCAATCAACAAAGGTATAAAATTTAGAGCTTATTTAGAAAATTTAAGGAGTTTTAATAACAAGTGTAATATCTGTGGGCAATCTTATACATATTTAAATACAAGCCTGTTTTTTTCTAACATACTAGTATCTTCAAGTATTTATAAAAAATTACCATACAATATTCGGCACTTATCTAGATTTTATAAAAAAAATATTTCTTTTATTGTCTATTAATACATTAAGTTTCATTTGTAAATTTCATAATTATTTCGAAGAAAAGACAAAAATAAAATCTTATCTAAAATATATCTAATTTGCCAAAATAAATAGTTTTATACTTTATTACCCTTTATTATACAAAGACAACCCTTATTAAAGTAGAGAGAGCTCAGCGATCAGTGTTAAAGGTTATGCTAGGGAAGCCTTTTAGATACTCTACTTACGTACTTTACAGCGAAAGTAAGTTTTTGAGTGTTAGACAGCTATTCATACTAAACAGCACACTGTCTGTTCACAAAAAAATACTGGCGTCAAAAGTTGAATTAACGCATAGTAAACGAACATACAGAATGAGAGTTCCTATTGTATCCAGTAAGTTTGCTAAACGCTTCAAACCCTTTGTAGAATTACATGTATACAACTCAGTAATAAAACTCATGGAAAAGAAATGTTACGATATTAAATCTACATCATTGAAAAAGTTAAAGAATATTCTACTAAAGTTACTTCCATCGATTTCCTACCTTGAAACTGAGGCAATGATCAAAATTTGATTCAGACTTTTTGTTTATGTATGTATGCATGTGTACGTTTTTGTATATGAGTATGTTTATGTGTATGCGTGTAACCTTTATATTGTATTGTTCTATTATTATTATAGTGTTTGTATAGACAGCATGGATGTGTATATGCATGTAGGTATTTATTCATATATATAAACGAATATGTATAGTGTAAGCGTATAAATTAAGATGTAAAGAAAACGAAAACATGTCTTGTACCTTAGCTTAATCTTTTTTGGAAATCCCTCTGTCTGAGACCCACGATACAGACTTTTAGTCTAGTGTGGGAATCACTATAAATGTTATAGTTAAGTAAGGTTTTTTGGTAAATAAATTTATTATTATTATTATTATAGCTTACATCACGTGTCTTTGAAGACACGGTCCTTTATAAGGCTTGCGCGGGGATACAGATCCAACGCGTAGAGGCCATTTAAGCGAAATTTAATGAAAGTGTGCGTGGAGTGTACCAACTGGTCTAATCTCTATCTGCACCATGAAAAGTGCAGCCAAAGACTATACCCAGTTAGATGCACAGAAACTATTGTCATTTGTGGTCAAAACGTTTGTGGCCTATTGCATTAAGATTTAGGTGGTAATGAAAACCGGGCTATGGAAGAGACTCCAGTCACCTGCCTTCTCAAAGCCTCCTAATCGATTTAAATATGGCAGGTGGTGACTCGCCGCTCACTAAATGGGCCCTCTAAAAAAGCAGACCAATATTGGTGCGAAGAGAGCAACATTGGTGTGAACGGCTAAGGGTGTAGAGAGGTGTGTCTGCGACAGCGATCGAGACGCCGTCGGCGTTATGACATTATTACACTTCCACCCTTCGAGCATGTGCTCTTGCGACTCCACTCTGTCCGGCTGGTTAAGGCAAGACAGAGGCGGGTGGCATACGCCCCCCTGAAGCACATCGGTACCCTCGGTGACGCAACTCACCGACAGCTCGCCACAAGCTGCCCTGAGGGAGACTGACTGCACTGATGGGGCATTTATGGCAGTCAAGGGGCATTAAATGCCCCACCAGCGGGCGATGGGGTCGTCACTATTATTATTATTATTACAGTAGCACATCTCACAAAATTCGACTGAATTATCGAAGTCACTAAAATGCAACTATTTTATCAAGTCATAAAGATATTGATATTTTTTGGCTCTAACATGAGTTAAATGCTGTTTTCCATAAGTATTTGAAGTAAAGTAAACTACAAGAGTCATGTAAATCTAATAACTAAAATTGGTACAATTTTAATTCATTACGTTTCCGCTAGTGGCCCTGTAAAATACATACAAATATTTTCGTTGTTGATATCGACTTCTTAGCTACAAAGGTAAATGAAACTGAAAGATATTAAATTAATTTTTAGCAATATAAATCTAATATAATTACTTAAATATTTATTATGTATTTTAATTATTTAGATATTTTACGTGTATATATAGATTATAATTTGACTAGAACGTTTTTTAATATTATTGAATCTCACAATCATCAACCGTATATATACGTAATCATCAACCAATTGAAGCAAGTTTATCTAACGAAGCAGGTTTATTTTCAAAGCGTATTAAATCTCGTTCATTCTCACTTGCTCTTAAACTTTTACTTTTTATTTTGTACGGTTACGCTGGCATAGTAGAGCCGATTGGTTACGAGATGTAATTAGAGTATTTATAATTGCTCTATTTACCATGAATAAGCATTCAAATTTTATTTTACTTAAGGTATATTCAAATATCAAATGAATTGAGAATATTAAGCTGCGTATTTGTTTTAATTTGATTCGTCAATGTAAAATTTTCTTATTAATATTGAGTAGGTAGTCTACGGAGTAAAGAAATGACTGTTGGAAAAAAAATAATTTTAGTGATAGTAAGAGAATCTTCATCTTCTTATGTTATTCTTTTTAAATCTGCTCGATTTAGTTCAATAAATCTCCATCATCACATCTTTCAAAAATCACTGCAAATATTAATTACGGCAAGCTTCGCTATAAGTGAAGCTCACATGAAACATTGTCGCTAAGAGTTTCATCTAACTTTGGACCTTTATAACATTTTAAATTTTCTTAGAATGTAAGTAGCAGCAATATCAAATTTAAACTAATCTCTGGTCTGGCAATTCTGTAAGGAGCTTCCAATTATATAATTATAACCTACTTAAAATCGGATGATAAATTTAAGATTCCTTTTCAAGACTAATTTCGTATGAACCAATAACTATACTTTTGTATTTGCTAACTGTACTTGAAAAGTAAAATAATTTGCGCTAACGTTTATAAACTTTTGTTAAATATTTTGTCAAACAGTGGGTTCTCAATTAATGAAACATATACATAGTAGGAACAAAGAACCAAACAAACTCCAATGGGATTTCCAATATTGTTTACAAGCAAGCTAAGCAACATAACAAGGTAAGTTGACCTACGCGTAATTAACCTTTACGTAATGACAAAATATCGTTCATTTTGCTACGCAATACTTGAGCTTCGTGACCATGTTCCTTCAAGACTTTCCAAACTCGTTTGTGATGTCCGAACCATTTACAGTAACATCTAGTTTATACGTTAGGTATTGGTTTATACAGGCTCACAGAAAATCTAATACATTTTTTCAATCTTAATATATATATTTCTTGTGTGCGTGTGTATGTGACTGAACTCCTCCTAAACGACTGGACCAATTTTGATGAAATTTTTTGTGTGTATTCCAGGGGGCTTGAGAATGGTTTAGATTCACAATACGGTCATATAGATATTGTTTTTCAGCTAAATTATTTATTTAAAAACATTTGAGACAACGTGAGACAACGTGACATTTGAGACATTTGACATTTGAGACATTTGACAGGACAACGTCTGTTGGGCCAGTTAGTATAATATATATTTCGAATCCACTGTCCCACAAATGACGAGCAAGATTCTGGACGAGTTCCTGCAAACAATACGTATACTGTATACAGTATACATAATACAAATTATAAATTTGTTTAATAACAGTGTAATTTTGTAAATAGTTAGAAAATAGACCAACCGCTTGCCGCTTAAACATTAGTAATGTGTCATACTTTATATACAGCATATGCAGCAAAGTCTATTTGCTAAAGATTTAATATGGGGATGTCCTTGTAATCGAGAGTCGAGTGTAATATTCAAAAATTTTGTACTATCAGTAAATTCCACAATTTTATAATTCATTTTTACAATATTCTTCACTTATCTTACATTGGGCAGTAAAAAGTTTTCATATTTCATTTTATTTGTGTTAAGTGATAAGTTATTTATTGTGAATCAGTGCAACACTTTAGATAGTTTTAGACTATTCGCAACACCAGAATCTGCATTCCCTATAATAATGAAGTATCGTCTACAAATAGTACTGTATCGCACAAACCATTTATATATTGTAGAAAATCATTCATATAAATGAAGAAAATCAATGGTCCCAATATTGGTCCCCGCGGCACAACCTTAATTATGGGTGCCCCAAATGACTTTTTGAATTCTGTTAGATAAATAAGACTCAATAATACAAATTGCTTCCGTGGAGAGACCGTAATGCCTAAGTTTATCTAGAAGTGTCCGATGACTAACGCAGTCAAAAGCCTTGAAGAGGTCACACAGTACCAATTATATCCTGTTTACTTTCCTAAGCAGCAAAAATGGGTTTGAGAAGTGCAACTCGCGCATTAGTAGTACATCGGTCTTTAGTAAGTTCAAATTGAGTAATGTTCATTAGATGTAAAATACTTGTAATCTATCAACTGATTTGAAATATTTGTTTCGAAAATGTTGCTTAATGCAGGTAAAATCGAAATACGTTGTACGTAAATAAAGGTAATAATTTGCTATTTTTCAATAGATGCAAGAAGTCACCGTCATCAATACATTTATTAAAAATGAATGCAAGTTGCGGAGCGAGTTGCGAGTTCCTTTGTTACTTTTTGGTTTAATTGGTTTAAATAATTATGTGCATAAATATTCCCCTAAAGTCCTGTGATTTTTAATAAATATACATTTTAAATATTTTTAATATAACAGTATGAAAAACTAAAACATTCGTTACTTTTCTGCAACTTCTCTACGACAGCGAAATTAAGGTCGGTCTGTACTGGGGCTGATATATCCTTTTGGACAAAACTCCTACAAACAACAGAAAATAAGTATGGCCACGCGTCGATAAATTGCCTAAAAACGCAATTAAATTATTATTTATTAACTTTAAAATGATATCGGTATGTCATAACATATATAATTTTATAGTTAACTTGTCTACTTCTAATCTTGAATAATTAAAAAAAAAACAGAATGCCAAATATATTTGGCATTGTAAGTAAATAGTTTTAACTATAAAAATAAACCTTCATCAACATTTGCAATTAGTAATGTATACACTCTGCGAAGTTTTTCTAAATATCGACTGAACCGTATATATATTTTCAGACTGCAAATTTATTCTAAAAATACCAACCACTATTCTCAGAGGGAGGCAGCGTCGTGTTAGCTTGTCAAGTCTTCAAATTTCCAATAGTGTGGATTTATTTAAAAACTACATCAGCTCGGTTTACGTCAAACCCGTTAGTTATATCGCAATATATTTTATCCGAAACAAGTTTTAATTTCAAATAAAAATATAGGTACAGACTAAATTAGTTTGAGATCACAAGTTTAGTTTACATTATGCTCACATATGATATGTAACTGCTTATGGTAATGATGGTGGAAATTCAATTTCTATTCCATTATTTTGATAAATTGATAAAAGAATTGATCTAAAACAAAGTGCTAAAAGGAAGTTACAATGTATATCTATTCTAAGCAAGTGCCTTACAATGGAGAGCCTGCTCCTTTCAGCCTTTTTTTTGTAGTGAAAAAGCTTTTAAAGCTACAGCAGGGGTGTCAGGCTCCTGTGGTTATGTGGGATTCTTCATTCAAGGAGTTATCCACTAAAAACACTAAGGGATTTTCAACTTGTCGCGTCGCTTGACACACAGAACTTATCGCAGCCACTGCTTGTGTCGAGAGGGCAATGCTGCTCGGTCAGGACGAGCCTCTCTTGTAGGTAGGTATTCTGCGAAATATCTATAATTGCCCCCTCAACACTGGGATCATGTTTTATTTCAACCAATTCTATACTTGGATTAATATATATATATATATATATATATATATATATATATATATATATATATATATATATATATATATATATACACTGTATGCTGAAACAAATGAAAATCGCTGTTTTATTTATTTTATATTTCTAAATAACAAAAAAATTTATCCTTTATAATCTGTTGCAATTGTAATCTGTAACCGCAAATAAAATCGTAAATCAATTGTTTGTTTCACAGTTGTTTACACGAAACCAACAAAAAGAGCACAATCATTACAATACTTGTTGGGTTTAATTCTAAATTGTAAACTAATTATTTATCATGATATAATTATGACACTGATTTCTAAATCAATTCAAAATCTTCAATCTGTTTACATCATAGTATAGACCGGGCGCTGGATGGAAGTTGAGTGTGCAAAATGTGAGAACCGCATTCGGTATATGGTTTTGAACTCAGAAAAGAATGCAAATTATGATTCTGGATGTTGCCAGGAGCCATATTGGTGCATTTTTTACACCCCGCGCCATTAGATCGAAATTATTACAATTCGTTGAGATTTTGGTGTACCTCCATTAGAAATGATAAAATTTTTCATCAATGCATTAAATTGCATACCCCGGCTGTAGCGGTGTTGCGGGTGTCCACGGCCAATGGTTATTGCTTACCATCAGGTGATCCGTTTGCTCGTTTGGTGCCCTATCCTATAATATATATAAACTGAATATACCAAAATTATTAAACAAAATATTGATATGTATCTTCATCAATATTTTGTTTAATAATTTTCTAGATTTACACTCTGGCTTCCCATACTAATAATAACACTTAATTGCGTTACATACCAATTTTTTTTATTTTTCTTTTCGTAAATGTCGGCTCACACTAGTATTATTATCTTGTATCGTAGGTGTTGTCACACATAGAATCTCACATGCACATATACTCAGATCAGAATAAAAGTGCGGGAATCGAACTAGCGACCCGTTGCTTAGTGGTCGGTCTCTCGATCGCTGTGCGTAACGTAACGTTGCCAAATATATAATTATAAATATATTACATCAACAAAACTGATTAAAACAAATTATAAAAATAGAACTGACAAAATACTTGAATCTGTCAATGGGAAAGTACATAAAAGGTTTGAATATTTTACATGTGTGAATAGCAGTGCTAGCCTTTTTCTCGATAGCTGTTTTTAAGAGATGTTTGAATATCTCTCGAAGGAGCGATGAACGATTGATCCCCGAGATTAATCGTCAATGGAAAGATTTTAATCTTAAAAGGTTTAAATATAAGTCTCCACTAAGATATTTACAACATTTGAGGAATTTCATTATGACAATAAAAAGAGGAATAAAAAAATTGACATTCAGAGTGCCTCTGAATGTCAATTTTCTTGCCTGTTCTTCACGAAAAGTTTAGATATCATTTTCTTTTTTTTTTCTTTTTCCTTGTATGTATGTGTGTATAGGTTATGTAACACTTAAGTTTTTGTGTCCTTGTATTTTTATATTTGTTTGACGTCAATAAGTCTGTACGTATTGAAAATAAAGATATTTTTGTTTTGATTTTGGGAGACAAGTTGCATACCGCACCCGAGCAAAACCAACCTTCAAGAGCTATTCCGTCAGGTCTCTTACTGTTATTGATATACGTACCAAAATACCTTCACAGAGTACACAGTTTTGGATATTGCATCAACACAGATTTTTTTTGAAGTGGTTTGTATTATTGACTTATTTACGTATTTTTTAAGTGTGGATTGATCGTACTGGTTAATAAATAAAAAAAACTAGTCTATAAGATAGTAGCACTAATACCACTATCTTCGTGCGTCCGTTCTATTATTGAGGCTTTCTGACTTAATTGTAAATAAATATAACAAGACAATTTATTTTAATTTCTCCAGTTCGCACCCAGCTGAGCACCAATACATGATTAATAGTTTTCATTTAAATTCATTTGTTGTGCGCTTTACATCTTTGCTTTTCAATGAATACAAACGCTCGTGAACACAAGAACACCAAATAAGATTTGGTGATAAATCAATGCTAATTTCACCTATTATTATGTGTTGTGTATACTGTGTGCGCTTCAATTATTATTCTGTGCATGTTTGGATTTAGAGACGAGGTCATAGAATTTGATTACTGTTTAGCATGGAAATGGTCACGCAGTCTATTTTATTTAAGGTCTAAAAATATTATTAGTTCCGTACATTCTTTATATGGTACGTGAAAAATATATTTCATAATAAATGATATCATCAATAATTTATCGATCTGATTATTGCTAATATTCGCACCATTCACAAATGTATCACTAACTAAATTATATAAATTATTGCATTGCATTAGCATCATAAATGTGAATGTAGAAATCCACGTTTATAATGCTAGAATTTAAAACAGAATACAGCAAACAAACGTTTTTATTTATCATTCCTCCATCCTCCATCCATCTTCCACCCTCGTAAGTTACCTAAACAGTATTTTAAATTGAATTATTATTTATATTTTATTATTTCTTGAATGTAAATGTACCAGTTATTTTAAAATTAGAAGTGAAAATATTTGAGTACAGAAGTTGAAAATTTTTCGAGTAAAATTACTAATACAACCGGAAAAGTGTACTGTTTTTGTATAGCTGTGAATTACGTAATATCGGTGTAACGCCACTTTAATCTCACGTCTTCATCAAATTAGTTCTGTATCAAAACGCGTAAGTAATTCAATTATTGCTCAACCGTGCGTTGCTTATATTCATTAAGATCGTAGTAGATTATTAGAACTTAAATGTAGCCAGACTGATAGTTAGCTCACAGTTGTTTACTTTGTAGAGACATATTTATTGTTTGTATAACTAGAGTAGACTAGCAGCATTATGGTAAAGCAGACTCAGTCACCAAGTACCAAATACATAGCTGATTTCTGTTAGATTTGAAAAACTAGAAACTAGTAAAAAATATTGAAATTGAATGATCAACGTTGCGATAGAAATGCGTTCGATGTTTGAACCTCGCTACATAACAGCTGTTAACCGAGATTAAGGCTAATACAATTATGGTCAGTTATGTGATAGTGAAAGTTGTGGTCACAGCTCACGTCCTTGTCAGCTACCGTCGAATTGTTTTGGCATACTCATTGTTATTGCCATAACGTTTAACATTATTAACTACGGCATTGAGTTAAAGCTTATATTCGAAGGCAGTTTTGGACAGCGTAAAGTAACGCACTGATCTCAATTGTTTAACGACCGATAAACAGATTGTAAACGATTTCTTTATAACATGTTGTTTAATTATTAAGCATCTAGATCTACAATACACTATTCAATATTCGTAGTAATAAAAACTACCCTTTTTGATATAGTATAATAATTAACAAATAATTTACAGTGTGTGAGTATAGCCTACTTCAGACCTAAAAATGCTCTACTTCATAGCCATCAAACATTATTACTTAGTAATTCCTAATGCTTACATTTCTGTAATCATTCGTTATTACGCCGCGAGTATTTGATTTAAAATTATTGTCTATTTATGTAATATAGCTTTACGATTATTTAAATTGTGACAGCTTTTACGCTCCGTTGTCACGTAGCGGAAGGCTGGCAGACACACAGCAACAGGTTGGCAGGTGTGCAGCGGCGAGCTGGTAGGTATTCACCGGCAGGCTGGTTGGTATTTTGCAGCAGGCTGGCCAGTACCCCGCAGCCGACAGGCAGGGATGCAGCAGCAGGCAGGGATGCAGTAGCAGGCAGGTAGGCAGCGAACGTTGGAGGCTCGATGTGGCAGCAATAGTCCGTGGTTCTTATGGTGAAGTATGCAGCAGAGTTTCCACAGTACTTTCAGAGTAGTCTTTTCCTTCACAGAGAGCTTCAGGTAGTATTGAAGGTTGTTGATAGCTTCAGAAGTGGAAGTAGAATGTCGTCTAGAGACCCTGGACCGCCTTATATAATAGCCAGATATGGTGTTCGAAACTAAATACAAAAATTTAAAATGATGACATAAAATTCATAAAAAGGAGTCTAACATGGCTGAAAAATAATAAATATATTCAAATTTAGAAATTTGGAAGTATGTGACGTCACGTCGGACTGTTGTCATACGTTGTCAAATTCTAAAATGTTCCTAACAAAACAAGAGAAATCGTTGAAAATAATAAAAATTATTAAGAAATTATAACAAATATACAGCAAAAAGTAAAGAGAAAAGTAAATTACAAGTATTCAGTACAATAAAAGTGTTAAAAGTGAAAGATATAAGCCAAAACAGTGCAATTTAGTGATACAATAAGATTACATAATATAAGTTGGTTTATAAGTGTTAAACGTATTTGTAAACAGTTAAATTGAAAATAATATATTATTCCAAGGTAAAGTTGAGACATTCTTATTTGTAGTTACACCAAAGACTCATATTTGAACATTACATAGGTAGGTAGCAACAGAGAAGTCAATGATACATATAAACCAGTCTATAAAGTAACAAATATATCCGTCCATCTATTAGTTTTCTAGTAGATTATGATTTATAGTTAATAGCATATGCGTAGTCCTCAGCATATCAAGCATAACACTTACAGTACTCCTACAGTACACATTACAGACAGAATACAACCCATTTGCACATACAGTAATACTATACGCGATTCCCAATGGAATCAACACAAAGTTGTGTTGGGCTTGGGTGTTAATAGATCACCTCTGTCCAGCTCGCTTAACACTAACGGCAGTGCTGTGGGGGAGTACCCCCAGTGTATCCTACATACAAGTTGGGTGTAGCGAGCACTTTCCTAGGGCAATCCGTGCCGACTATCTAGAGGTGTTCAATATTCCCATACTTGAACTCTATACATGCATGACACGATTAATTATAGAAATGCAGAAGCGTAGATTGCATAAGCGTAGCTTGAAAACTAGCAGATGGGCAGATTTGCATTAAAAGATAACAATTTACTTATAATTTCGAGACCTGAGAAAATTCTAGAACATTCCGTTAGAAGATTAAAACTCTACATATAATTGCAAGTTCCGAGAAATTTCCAGAATACAGAATATTCTAATAGTATAGACGTTACATTTTCCCACCGCCCCAGAAAAATTTTCGACTCCGAGAAAATTTTGAGGTTAACTGGATACAATCTTTCCTTTCAAATATCTGTCATACATCACGCAAACATGCACTACAAGCAAAGATAGGGGTATGGTTCACATTCAATGACGCATACTCCAAAGAAAGCATCCCTATATATTTATTTATTTATGACCTAAGGCTTATTTATAAAGGAGTAGTCAGCCGCTCCTGACTATAAGGCTTATTTTAAAGGAGTTGTCAGCCGCTCCTGACCATCAGGCTTATTTATAGAGTTGTCATCCGCTCCAACTATTAAGACCCAATAATGTCTTATAAAGTCAGACCTAGTTTTAAAGACCGAGTAACGCCTTTAAAAATTAAATAGGTAACGCATGTAGCAACGCGCTAAGTAGAAGAGGATTAATAAAAAAAAAATGCGGGTTTGTAGAACCCAGAAGGACAGGGTTGGTAGAACCCCATTAAAAAAAAATGGAGAGGAAGTCTCCTAGAGGGTCTGACTTACTAAGGCATTATTTTAAAACATAAACAAGAAACAAAAAAAAACTAATTATTGAACTGAAAGTAGCCAAATATCAGTCAATCAATCGATAGGTATGTTCAAAGGTCGAGTAAGTGTAAAGTAAACAAAGTTATGTATGAAAAAATGTGCCAAACTGTCATGTTATTAATATATAGATGAGTATGAAACTGTAATATGACGTATAGTTGTATTTAATAAGATAAGAAAAATAATTAAGAATAATAAATTTAAGTTGTAAAAAGTCGAAAATTTTACCGACAGTGGAAGAATCTGCCGTCTAAGTTCAATAACATTATCCAAAACTAATAGAATTTTAAAAAATAAGTTCCGCCTTATTAAGTAAAATAAAATTAATAGGCCGTGCCATCATAATAACGTAATGATGAAACTACGTTAAAATAAAAGATAAGTAGAAGCAAAAAGAGAAAAAGTATAAAGCCAAATATAATTGCCAACGAATACCAACTTGTGCAAGTTTAATTTAGAATTTTGAGGTAGGTTCTTATAGAGTTGGGCGCCAAACTGTCACGTAGCGGAAGGCTGGCAGACACACAGCAACAGGTTGGCAGGTGTGCAGCGGCGAGCTGGTAGGTATTCACCGGCAGGCTGGTTGGTATTTTGCAGCAGGCTGGCCAGTACCCCGCAGCCGACAGGCAGGGATGCAGCAGCAGGCAGGGATGCAGTAGCAGGCAGGTAGGCAGCGAACGTTGGAGGCTCGATGTGGCAGCAATAGTCCGTGGTTCTTATGGTGAAGTATGCAGCAGAGTTTCCACAGTACTTTCAGAGTAGTCTTTTCCTTCACAGAGAGCTTCAGGTAGTATTGAAGGTTGTTGATAGCTTCAGAAGTGGAAGTAGAATGTCGTCTAGAGACCCTGGACCGCCTTATATAATAGCCAGATATGGTGTTCGAAACTAAATACAAAAATTTAAAATGATGACATAAAATTCATAAAAAGGAGTCTAACATGGCTGAAAAATAATAAATATATTCAAATTTAGAAATTTGGAAGTATGTGACGTCACGTCGGACTGTTGTCATACGTTGTCAAATTCTAAAATGTTCCTAACAAAACAAGAGAAATCGTTGAAAATAATAAAAATTATTAAGAAATTATAACAAATATACAGCAAAAAGTAAAGAGAAAAGTAAATTACAAGTATTCAGTACAATAAAAGTGTTAAAAGTGAAAGATATAAGCCAAAACAGTGCAATTTAGTGATACAATAAGATTACATAATATAAGTTGGTTTATAAGTGTTAGGCTTAGCGCGCACCACGATTTTCACTTCTGCGACACGATTTTAAAATCACTCTCAAAATATCGCAAGAAAGTTCGGTGCGCGCACTGCGATAAAAAAATCGGTGACTTTTGCTCAGTTGAACCATGAATTTCGTAGAAGTTGCTAGTCTTTATTTACTACTTCGGCGGATCAGAAGAAAAAAGAATAAAAACCGCCAGAATTGGATTCATCCCTTCACATCAGACAGAATCATCAATGGTTTTTTTTTTATAAGAAATACCATAATCTTCGGATGTATCCTAAAAAATTCTTTAACTATTATAGAATGAAAATTTTAACTTTTGACAGATTATTGAGAATTGTTGGACCTTATATTGTTGGACCTTTGGAGACGAAGACTCCATTGAAGATGCAGGTGCCGACATGTTTATTCTTGAACGGACGGAATACGAATGAAGAGCCGGCCGGCCGCGAGTCCACGATTTTACAAACGCAGTGTGCGCGGGTCCATATAATTCCATACTCTGCATTTTAGCTACGCGACAATCACGCCGCGAGCAGTCGCAGCAAATTGTGACAAATCACAATTTTTAAATCGCGGCGGTTTTTTACTTTCATGTGCGCGCACTGCTTTACTGACTCATATGCTGCATTTCTGCGATAAAAAAATCGCGCGGTAAAAAATCGTAGTGCGCGCTAGCTCTTAAACGTATTTGTAAACAGTTAAATTGAAAATAATATATTATTCCAAGGTAAAGTTGAGACATTCTTATTTGTAGTTACACCAAAGACTCATATTTGAACATTACATAGGTAGGTAGCAACAGAGAAGTCAATGATACATATAAACCAGTCTATAAAGTAACAAATATATCCGTCCATCTATTAGTTTTCTAGTAGATTATGATTTATAGTTAATAGCATATGCGTAGTCCTCAGCATATCAAGCATAACACTTACAGTACTCCTACAGTACACATTACAGACAGAATACAACCCATTTGCACATACAGTAATACTATACGCGATTCCCAATGGAATCAACACAAAGTTGTGTTGGGCTTGGGTGTTAATAGATCACCTCTGTCCAGCTCGCTTAACACTAACGGCAGTGCTGTGGGGGAGTACCCCCAGTGTATCCTACATACAAGTTGGGTGTAGCGAGCACTTTCCTAGGGCAATCCGTGCCGACTATCTAGAGGTGTTCAATATTCCCATACTTGAACTCTATACATGCATGACACGATTAATTATAGAAATGCAGAAGCGTAGATTGCATAAGCGTAGCTTGAAAACTAGCAGATGGGCAGATTTGCATTAAAAGATAACAATTTACTTATAATTTCGAGACCTGAGAAAATTCTAGAACATTCCGTTAGAAGATTAAAACTCTACATATAATTGCAAGTTCCGAGAAATTTCCAGAATACAGAATATTCTAATAGTATAGACGTTACACCGTATACCTATTTTTTTAGGAAAGTTCATTGAATCCTATTCACAGACATTCAAGTTCTTCAAACAAATTTTTATCAATATTATAAACTTCATTGTTTTACTTATTAAAATTAAAATTGTATTCAGTCTAACACTTCTGCTTCAGAAAGCCGAAGTCTCGTATATTTTTTTTATTATATATATGCACGCTGTTGCTATGACAACCATCATTATATTTATCATCATATAGTGACTCTATGTCTGTACGGCAGATATTAATATTTACCTCAAAACATCGAAACCTACTCGCATTGTCGTGTTGCGTTACGAAGGCTAAGAATTAAAGAAGAAGCAATGAAAATGCTCCGTACTGAAACTACACAACTGACGTCACATACACTGCGCTTTTGAGTTAGTAATTAACAAATATCACAGGAGTTACATGTACAACATGTAAAAGGAACCTCAAAAGGAAGTATACACATTACTTTTACCAAATAAGTATATTCTAATGAAAAGTTTGAATGGATGTGTTCTTTATGTGGTAATAAATAAGAATTTAATTAACGTGCTGCGATTTATATGGTTACTGCATAAATTCACACAGCCTACGTCAAAAATCTCAAATATACCCAAAAGATCATATTCATATGCATGGGTTTAATGGATCTTCCAAATAGAAAAGAAGAAGCGAGTTTTGAAAACAATACAAGTTGTTACATTAAGAAACTGATCAGGTTAGCTACAGGTAAACAATCTGCTTGTTTACTACTTTGTGCAAAATGAAATGTCGTACGCAAAATTGAATCACAACGGTAAACAATTTTGGTGGCTGACCTTCCATCCTTCGTTTTGATATCCCAAATTGATAACGCTATATCTTCACAGATTATTTTTTGGGTATTAAAGTTTTAATATTCTTATTAACAAATACTATATATATGAAAAATATTGTTAAGTATATATATATCCTAATTACCATGGGAACATACTACAGTAATTGGTAATTTAAAATATAAATTTATTCAATTAAAGCCTGGACACCAGTAGTACTATGTATGACGAAATCATTTACAGTTAGAACTATGATCTCCCGCTTCGAAACCCAATAATGTTTATATGGATACTGGGTTATTATGGCGATCAATTATATTCTGCACAGACTCAGATAAGATTCGTACATTTTATGACATGAACTTTTATAAAACGAAACAAAGCTAAATACATACCATCGCAATAATCAAGGCATTATAATTCTTGCTTGTAAGATAAAGTCATCCAATTATGTGGGTTTGGCACGAGATAGTGAAAGTACACATAACCGTCCGCGTCCTTGGAGTCCACTTGCAACCTAGAACCAAGTACGTTACTCATACTCCGGTTCTTATTTGTAACAATTCCAGCGGACATTCGAATCCAAAACATCGATTATACATATAAGAGCAAAATAATGGGTCTAACGCTAACTACACGCATGTATAATTAAGTTAATAAAAATCAAAAATAAATATAAACAACTAAAAGAATGCCAGATTGATTAACTCTGCATACTTCATTAATTATTTTAGCTTGACAATCGGCAATTCGACACAAATTAGTTTCACTTTCCGAATAAATTTCAGTCAATATGCTATGTTATTAGAAAGTAGGTTTATATACTTTATATAATATTTTAATTATTACTCGTACTTGGAATGTAGTTATTTTTTCCGAGTAGAGTGTGCGAGTATGTGTGTGAGAGCCTCTTTCCCCCTATAAGTGGGAAAAGTTTATAGTAATCTGCCCTCTGTAGCGAATGAATTTTAAAAATGTTACATGTTTATTCACCTTCAACGTAATATGTAATATGATGTAATTTTTACGATACCTGTACACTCCTTCCATAAACAGGTCTTTTCCAAGCACATCTTTTTGAAACAATAGATGATCAAAAATTATAATAATATACTGTATTTCATTTTTGTCTTATTACTAATATTATATTGGATCTATTGGAACGGCTAATAGAGATGTTCGGGATTAGGGATTTAAGTACCATGGATTAAAGTGCCATGGTATCGAGGAACACGTGCTCTTTGCGATCACGAATACTAACAATGATATACTACTCGGTGCAATATACGAAACGATCGAGATTACGGGTTCAACATCTACAAAGTTCGGTCTATCCAACACATCTAATTAACTGAGGAATACAGTGCATGAACGAGTGCCTGTTACGAGTAGAAACCAACCTGGGGCCTATTTTACATTTAAATCAAGATCAGATTGTTTAGATAGCTGGCTTTCACGTAGTATTTCAGCACCATGTCCAATGATTCGATGAAGCCATTTTGCTTGTAAATTAAATAATCAATTTCATCACAATTCTCGATCGAAAAGCGTTTGAGAAAAAAATCGCAATCTTAAAGAAGTAACATTTACACAATCTAAATATAATTGAAATTATTAATTTATTGAAGTAAGTTCATAAGCTGCAATTTGCCGAAGATGTGATTGAGAAGTTTCCTGGCTTCATCATAATCTTTTACTGAAATGAAATAATATTTTCAATAGTCGCCATGACTAAAAGGTATTGGAAATAATAGAACCTCCAATTAAGTCAGAAAGTCCTACACTCCTCAAAAGTAACTGTATGGGCGGCATTGTTAAGTGGAGGGATTATCAGTCTCTTGTGCTGTCCACTGATGAGTATTACTCCCAACATAGAGCTAAAAATGTGACTTAGATGCCAGATTTTTTTACTGACAAATGTTTACAAATACGGAAAATCGTTTTAATTGCTTAATATTAACCGTAACAGAGCTATTATTACTTTATTAATGACTCGTTGTCCACGCCGCTGGAAGTCTGCCTCATAGAAGTCATGAGTATGACAACTATAATATAAATAATAGTATACGTATTTGTATTAAAATTAGTATATGTGTATAACATTTGAAAGTATAGGAGTAAGTAATTTTTCATAACTCAACAGTCAATGACAAAAAAGCATAAAATTGGCTAAATATATTTTATATAAAAAATATGTAATTTTACCTTGCTTGGCAATACAAATAAAATCAGTTTTAACCCTCACGCTGCCTGCTAAGGATTTCCTAGAATATTTATTGCTTTGTAAAGCAATGGACACAACGACATACAGAATACACAAATCCTGATCTGTCGTGTTCGTTCGTGAGATTTTAACTAGGGTTGTCGACATACGGGTCGCCGGCGGGCGCGAGGAAGTCGCGACTGCTACGGCGACCCGGGATGGACCACGCCCCTTCCGTGGCCGGGGGGCGTCGTCGGTGGAGGAGACCGGGGGAGGTAGTAGCCTCCCCCGAGGAGGGCTCCCCTCTAGGCAGGGGAGCGGAGGCTGGGGGTTCCCGGAAGTGGCTTGATGTTCCCGGGGGCTCCCTACATGCCTGAGGAAGGCCATCCCTGAGGTTTTTAGTGGGTAGGCCTCCCCCTTCTGGGGAGGAGAGCCCCACATAACCGCCGGCTCGCCACAGGTATGCAATTTCATGCATTTTCCTCAGGGGAACAAAAAAAAAAAAGGGTTGTCGACATAAATAGAAGTCTTTTAAACTGATATTTGCCAATAATATGTTTAACGGTCGTCTTTCGATCATAAAATATCTACTAGTTAGAAATGATAGTCTTAATAAAGTGAACTTATTTTATTATTTAACAAAGCGGGCTAACTAGCAAACTGTAATACGTTGGTACAATCATCTAGTGCACGTGGTAACTCTTACATTTACAAGGTTTGAAGGTGCAAGCTCTAGCAACCACGCTATACGTGATCAACTTGTGATAGTTGGTAGTGAACAACTTGTAGTTCCATTCTATCGCCTGTCATAACCTGAATACAGTAACAATATATATTATCATTACCACGAATAAGATGTCCACCTCCATACTTGAACTGCTCATTCAAAAATCTGTCAAATTCTGTGCTTGCCTATAATTTTATAGTTCTACTGAGCTTTCACCACTAAATCAAGTAACGATGGTAATAAATCTCATTAATGCGAGATCTAATATACGTGTTTTACTAGCCTCTCGATTCAATGTGGCGCCCCTGGCCAGGTCATGACCCGTCTCTGTAATGTCCGTGGTAAGTCACGCCCGGCAACCACGGCAGCACGGCACCATGGTCGTTCACTTGCACTTTCCACTGCAGCGAAGTGCACGCTTCCGAACTATTGTTAGGCTAACTACTACCCATGCATTTATACTTTTTAGTTCAACTAACTGGAACAACTTGATTTGTAAGTTCAGTTGTAGACTTGGAAATTGAAATTGATTTGGTTAGTTGCCCACTGAATATGCAGTTTTGGTAAATACGTCACGTTTCTGGTTTTATTTTCTAGCTAGAAACGACATGCAATTCCTTTATGTATAGTAAGTATTTCTTGTAATAATTACTTATAAAATGAGCATAAAGAGAAAAAAACAAAGAACAAATTATAAAGAGTGTTAACAACAAAAGTACTAAAAATAACCTTACAAATAATACAGAGCATAAGCTTTTTCCAAAAACATAAAACAAATTACATGATATTCTAGTTACCACGCTAAGCCGGCCTAAGAAAATACTTTAAATGTTTTATAATGTTCAAAGCTTAGTCGCTTTCACTAGAACTCGAAGGCAAAAGGAAAAGGCGGTACAAAAACCTTTAACTAACCATTAGTCCCCCTAGAAAGCTCTACAAGTTCTTGTCGATCGCCGTAATTGCATAGACGGATGAAAACCCAACTTCATTTGAACTTGTATTGGATAAAATGCAAATACCTCACATAACTCTAACAAGAGTTATCCAACAGTACATATATTTAGCTGTGGAAGCTCCACTGCTGTATCGTTAAATATATTTCATTTATCAATATCTGAAAAGACTATGTTATAAAAATAATTAATCATCATATGTCGATTTAATAAATGTCGTTTATAATTAAAAACTTTCAATTTAATTAAATTGTCTGAAATACCTTCACGTAAATCTTATACTCTAACCTTTCGCAATTCTAAAATATCTGTAACATTTACCTACTTTTGAGTACTAAAAAGCGATTTCTTTTAGTAAAACAAAATAGCATAGTTTATCTTATGAATATATCTCTCAATAAAATCTCAAAACACTTGCAAATGTAGTGAAACAATTGAAAAGTGTAAATAAATAAACTAAACATATGCATAACTAATCTTTGTCTGTTTTTCCTACAAAATCTAACACAACTAACCGATTGCACTTGACATGCCTCTTGAATTAGTCATCATAGACATAATCTTAGTGATTACGACATGAGAATGGCGCACTAAAACAAACAAACAGAATTACTGATCAAGTCATTACGAAACTTTTTCTATGGTACGAGTATATTTATATTTGTGTTATATTATGATCTAGCTAGAAACTAACCCCGCACCAAAGTCTCATAGACACCTCAAACTCTACTTTGCATTCTCAAATACCGTCATATGGAACAGAGTCATTAAAAAATATATAAAATATTCTTAGAAAAAGAAGGCACTTTCAAATAATATATTTAAAATATGGTTGAAAAGATCTTTTAAGTATTGCTTATGTATTAGCTTATGTCTTTAAAACTAAAAGTTTGATATACCATAATGTTGTCAATCCTATGCCTCGCTTATTATCAACATTTCAAAAAGTTGAATTGCCAGTATGTTAAAATAACAATGTTTACATGTATTTAATCGTTGTAATTCATTCGTTCATCATCATTAATTTATAATAACTGATCGTAAACTGAGGTCAAAATACGTATGTTTGAAGCGCTTATTAAAAACTTTTGGATCACGCCATTCAACAAGTCTAGTTAAGAAACTTGTTAATATATCAAGATTTTTATATAGCTACGACAAATGACAAGGTCATTTTGATGTCATTATTATTTTTAACCAACTACATCAGATGTTTTACGAAAGTGTATTTGTAACTTTATTCACTGGTTTTAAGCTATAGGAGCAATGTCTCACTCTGATTTAAATTGGTATAAAACAATGATTTTAGCTCCTGTTGTCATTTCTCCGTGAGAGCTTATATCCTTTATAAATTGGTAGATTTTATGAACTTGTAAGAAAATGAAGTGTATGTCATCAGGGTTCATGGTATGTATTAGTGCTTCGCAGTCGTATAAAAGTTTCAGGATCTTATATGCAGAATTTGCAACAAACTCAATCACAGTCCGAGTACGCTGATCTGTGAGGAACTTGTAATTATGTTGGTATTCCACCTGAAGCTATCGTTAAGAAGAATAATTAGCTGAAAAGCGTTTTACTAAGTCTTTCATTGTATGAACACTGAAAGACTTAGTAAAGAGAATGAAAATGAATTGGTCGCTAAAGTTATGTCTAATGCTTCTTGTCTATTAGTAGATTTCAAGTTTAAAAAATAGAAATGGATAAATTCATGTAATAAATCTCCCCAGTCCTTGATGTCAGTGCTCCCTCAATGGAATCAAAAGAAATCAGGATCTTCGCATACTATTTTATTTAATATTATTGCATTTCTCAGTTTAGAGACCCTAAAAAAACACTTGCAGCCAAAAAGTGCGTTAACTTAATCATGTCAGCCACATTACCTACGCCAACTTCTTCACTTAAGCCAAAACGTTTAGGCTTAAGTCGGATAGGATTTTCAACACACTCACCCAATATATACATACGGATGAGAAGCATCTTAGCCGTTAGGTAGACTGAAGCTGATGTGATTATTTGATAAGCTTTTGGTTGTTTTTATTAATCATTGCTTACCAGAGAAAATAAAAGTAAATCTCTTGGATATTATAAAATATAACATTTGTTATTCATGAACACAAATAATGTGTTGTGTCACAAATAATGGACTAATAAACATTTGAAATTAATATTTTACTTGAAAATGCTAAAATATTGTATAATTGTGAAATAAATCTAACAAAATATTAGACTCAGATGGGACATGAACACTCGTCAGCAATATATATAACCAAGGTCGTTATAAGCAGGGAAGGTTTACTTTGGCTTAACAAATAAAAAGGAAATGAATGCAGTTGAAATATTCGATTGGAACGGATAGTGCTCGATAACCGGATGGTTAAAGCTAACGATTTTTCACACTTAACACAGTTTTTTGATCAGAGTCGAATATATTATATCCATTTCTTTTCTAATTATTAGAATTAAACGTTGTGTAAATGTACAAAACCAGATAGTTAGAAAGTAAACCAAACATGTATACCAATTCACTTCGAAAAGTTAAAGAGTAATAATTAATTAAAACTAATATTTCGCTGTTTTTATTGTCAGTATAATAGCGGGCCTATTACCACTACTCGGGCACTTGCAAAGGATGCAGTTTCGGTGAATTAGTCGGCTCTTATGACATCCACTATAGGATAGATCGGTATATATATATATATTCTTTTTATTTATTTTGTAAATGCACATTATTTGTGTGATTCCAAGAGTATGGTCAATTACAAGTTTTCTGTAGTTTCACAACAATAAATAAAGAGATACAATGCTGTCACAATGGTGATAAAAAATCACTGCTAAAAACCCACAAATGCCAAATTTTTATTATTTGTCTAGTTTAGGATACAAATTATTGTAATATCAAGCGTCATTTAATCACCATGGACAACGTTAATATTTTTTTGTAGAGACTTAGTTCTGTTAAGAATAAGGTATATAATGGACCGACGTCAAGTCGTCCATAGTCGTCTAGTTAAATATTTACCTTATCATTTGGACAAGAAGCCCACCGTGATCATGAATAACTTATATTGCGCAGAACGTCGGGAGACCCGGACATAATCTTTGTTTCATGGCACAAGGCTTCCCCCACATTTTATCAAAAATAATAAGGCGAGAATATTTCTTCTTTTGTTGTGGATATATGTAGGTATATTAAGCATGCTCTTGAGACCGAATCTTATGCATTCGCGCACACTATACGTTCTCAAGAGCACGCTTGAATACTTTTCTTAAAACCTTTCTTGAGAGCGAATACTTTCATAAAAACAACTGTAATGTTACACAGCTATATTCAACACATTCAACTGTATTCAACACATACGCTTTGCCAATTTTATTAAATTTCAATGCAGGCTTTGACACTGACAAATTTGTCACTAGCTGACACTGAGAATTTGATAACACAACTGATTGAAATTTCAACTCTATTGTTATTTATGTTGCTATCCCAAAGTAAATTTCCTTTACTGTTAATAACTATGCATCAACATTATTACAATGCCTTTACAAATATAGTTATTGCACGCTAATACTATTTATGACTGCGTTTAAAAACCAAGAGGAGTTTTTAAATTTTCTATTTTTTAAACGTTGGATTTTTTTAGATTTCATTATCAACAATTTACATGCATAAGTCTTTGACTAACGATGTTATGGACGGTTATAGATTTAGAAATTTTAATATATTGGTTACGGATATGGCTATGTATATGCCATTATTTGGGATATTATGTAATAGTAGAATGTATAAAATCATTAATATTTATGTCTTATTACTAAAAAAAATTACCTTAAATACCATATATCATTATAGTATTATCAATAATACTTATTTGAGGTATACATTATAATACCGAATACATTGCATGACAAAACTTACAACTTCAATCTTGCAATTCGTTTTAAATTTTACTTTACGACTAATCAAATGCCACGTAGCCAAATTCAACAGTGTTTGTCCAATAAATTTCTCGGTTTAGTGAGAAATTACGTGTTAACCAAAATCAGAAAATGTTGTTATTTAAAATGTTTTAATGCCTTATATGGGCCAGACAAACAAGCGGATTTCTCACTAGTTAGTAAGTGGTTACAGTTGCCTATAGTGCATGTGATTTCCATGAAATTCGCAAATTACCAAACCCCACAATGTTTGCTACCGGTTTATAACCATTAGGTGTGAAGTTTGAACGTACCTAGTAATTACACTACCTTATACAATACTACTTACTACAATATCTTACCCTTAAAATCGATATATTTTAAACGGTGGTTTCCAAGCAGAGTACTGTGACTGATAGTCTCCCTTCAGAGTTTCTTTGAATTATTATACAATTATTTAAAAATTCACAATATTATTTCAATTCCAGCTTTTACATTGTTCGTAGTTATGAATACTTTGAGTTATTTAGGGCTTGTCGTATATGGGGCTATTGAGAACTATGAACCTTGTAAACTATAATTTCAATATTTTTTCAAATAATTTTAATTTTATTGCAGGAGGAAAACATAGCTCTCCGTCTAATCAAGCAACATTCAGACACGGAAGAGCCTGAAAGCAGTCCTGCGTCGCTTGAGGATGCGTTCAGCACGGGCAAGGCGTACTTCGACGAGGGAGGCTACGTGGCCGGTGGCTCAAAGCACTCTGATCCCTACCTCAAAAATAGATTCAACCAGGCAGCCTCCGATAACCTGCCCAGCAATAGAGCCATTCCAGATACAAGAAATGCTATGTAAGTGTCCATTAAATAGGTATTGCCTGATAGGCGATACACGTTATTAAATCTTCGTCGCTTTAGATTCATACAGCAGCATCGAGAAGCTATATGAACATCTTATAAGGGCTTTTCCTTTCCGTCCTCGTCCTATACTAAGTACATCAAGATTTTAAACAAAATCAAAAAACTGCCACCTTCACGACCTTAAACTCTTTTATGCCTAAGATATAATAAATAAAATGTTGTAAAAAATACTTTTAATTTATCCGCAGGCATATGCAAATTGCATCACGATGTTTTCCTTCTTCGTAGCATCAGATAAATGTACATGCCAAGACGCGGCTTCGGGCCTTGCTTTAGATGAACAGTATCGTGATCCTAGTCAAATAGTCAGACCTAAAAATAAAGCTCTGACATTGATTGATAAAATACTTACAAAGAATGCACTAAACCTAGTAATTGCGAAAAAACATTACAAAATATTTTCTTTAGCTTGGCTGTATTGTTTCATATTTTCATGTTATATGTTACATGTGTGCAGACTCGATTTAGCGCGCACTTTATAGCGCATGTACTTTTTGATCCTACAAAATGTTTTGAACCTACCCTAAATGGGACCATGGCTGGCCTAGTGCCGGGCTATTATAGTATTATGCCTTTGTGGATCACGCTGGTAACTGTTACTGCTAAATTAGATAGTCAAGTGAGTGCCAGCAAATATGTCTTAATTAATACGAGCGCCGTACAAAAATAACAAGAGTTTGTTGCAAGTTATACTGCTGCTTTTTGGAATATATCAAAAGATTGATCTCACTTATTCATAAAATTCGTTGGACTTATTAAAATATTTAACTTTGGTGTCACTAATAATGAATACCAAAAGACCTTAACCTACAAAAGAGGTCGGCCTCAAGGCAGGTCACTTATGCACAAACTGAACAAGTTGCGTCAAAATTACTCTTAAAACCATGATCTTCCAACCTCTACATTTTTTTTAATAGACAAAACCATCTCGAATTTCTAAACACCTAAAACTAAAGTGACGTAATAGTATGTATGTTATATAAATGTTTAATTACTATTAGTCATCCCACAAATAATATACACGAATTAATATAAATAAGAAATCATTATCATCCCACTTAAAAGATGCCGTATATGCTCCCCCTAAAAAGACGAATGTAGCATACCTCCCGCGTTAAAATCACTACACCCCAATCCGGATAGCTATTAATATTTAATTGTTACGTTCACCTACAGAAACCTGTATAACTATGTAACATAACACCATATATGTTTTTTTTAATTAGTCTACATTTATATATGTACATTAATCAAATTAGTTTTGTTTGAATATAAAGTTAAGCTTGATCGAAAATATCAATGTATAAATAATATAAATATTTCTTACACTTTTTTTGTCACGCTGAGGAAAATGCATGAAACTGCATACCCCTTGCCTCGGAAAAGGCGCGGGATTATGTGGGGAAAAGGGGGAGGCCTACACACTAAAAACAATGCCACTCACGGACGCCTTACCGCGAGCGCTCGATCGACGGCGCGTGCTACATCGCTGTCAGATATGCGGAGGAGAACTGCATCACGGCGGACAGGGTCGTGGGAACCCTGTCGGACTCTACCACGACCCCATCGGCGTCAGCTCACCAGAGGCGAGCCGTTCATTCGCCTTCCCATTGGCCTGGAGAGCATTGCTGGCCTTCCCGAACCGGCCCCGCTGGTCGCCGTCAGGACTGCAAGGATCACGTCTCCATTGCCTACCTCCACAGCCGCCCTTTGCAGCTATGGTTTCGTCCAGCTTGGTCCCCATCACCGAGTCGTCAAGCCCTGAAATGCGTACCTCCACGCACTTCGTGGGCCGGGCGATTTTGGCGTCGGCGTCGACTACCTAAATATATCTACACACCCCAGTCAACCTAGCTCAAAGTAAGCACTGTAAGACGTGTGTTATGGGATCTAGGGAACAGATAAACATACATATATAAATATTTTTGATAGAAATATGTATTAACAACCCTGACTAAGGTACAAATGTTTCGCATTCATCACACAAACGTCTGCCCCCACCGGGTTTCGAACCCGGGACCTCAGAATTAGCGACACCTTCAAACCGGTGTACTAACAACATGTACGATCCGAATAAACAATTCCCTTAACGAGACAAAAATGTTTCCTCATTACGATTTGAATAATCATGAAGAATTATAGTTTTACCTTTCTGAAGACTATATATTCTTACGAATCAAGTTAATTATGAAACATGTTTGTTTATACTCATTTCGATCCGTAAAAACTTACTCGGAGAAGAAAACTTTATTACATAATAAGACTATAAAAATAATATCCAAATTTAAAACTTTATGCCACAGGTGTCGTCTAAAGAAATACGACGACGATCTACCGCAGACGAGCGTCATCATCACCTTTCACAATGAAGCAAGATCTACACTCCTACGCACCATAGTCAGGTATAGTGATCAAATCGAAATATTTAAATTATGGTTCATACTTTTATCACATCCACAGTTATTGTTGTATGTTTGTGGTTGTTTTTAGTTACATGACATCTGGTTTTGATACATTCGGTAGTTATATGCACTTCTGTTAAAAAATGAATGTGTATAATATTAAAATTGCATATTTATAAAGATTTCCCGACGACTTAATGTTATATGTGACAGATAACTACAATTATATTCGTATAATTATACTGTGAATTGAATTATAGCTGTCAGTATTTAGATTCTCAATAACTTCAAATTTCATATTGTAATAAAAACAAAATTGTTTTATGTTTATTTTATTTGTAGCTCAAAGTAATAAGTGTCAGTCAATCAGTTAAAATCGGTATGTACAATCGGAAATTGAAAACTTGATCAAGAAAAACAAATCTTTTATATTCTTACATTTAACTATTGATGGATTCAACCAAAAATATTACATTCGATATCAATTGCCAATTCAGTTGAAAAATCACTTCTCAGATTTGTCAGATCGATTGAAACACGTTCAAAATTTTGTGTTGATGTGCTTCTTTATATATCACTCAATTCTACAAAACTTCTAATTACCTTTAAAGATTTAAATCAAATCTGCTTTTAATTAGAAAAAATAATTAATACGCGATCGAAACCCACTGACTGTGTAAGATTGTCTTAAAATGATTTCTTCTTTTTTTAATTTGGCTAAAATAATTTCAATAAATTAATTATTTCGCAGCGTTCTAAACAGAAGTCCTGAACATCTCATTAAGGAAATCATTCTGGTCGACGACTTTAGTGACAATCGTAAGTAAATATAGAATTCTATTTTATTTCCTTCTACAAAATATATTTTTTTATTAAACTTCAAAGTGGCAATATAACTTGTGGGTTATGATGGGGAGCGATCACTACAGCATATAAACTCTTCGTCTCGCCACTGCATCATCACATGTAGGATGCTGAAATTATACCACCCGCATACACATACTAGCATATTTCGATTTTTTTAAATATCTAGGATGGCAGGGAATCATAATGTCCACCTGATGATAAGCGGCTTCAGTTATCTAGTTAAATGTGACTCCTATATAATTCGCAACAAATATACAACCGCCACAAAGACAGTAGATGCTACTATGTCAACATAAGATATTAGTCATTGTCAATATATTCTAATTGGTTAGTCTGCCGTTTCGAACGCTTCCCGTCATTCATGGTGACAGGATGACTGAAGATGTTTGGTATCCTAGTGTGAAGATAAAATAGATAAAATGTATGTTCTTAAAACACAACGACGTAAATAATATATACATATATAGTGTATCTATAATAGATAGGTTACGTGAAATATAAGTGCCAAGCAACATTTGTAGTGTGTGGCAGGCTCATGCTGTTTTACGCCTAAATATATTTATTTTACACCAGTGCGGTGAAATGTATCCCTGTAAAATGTAACAGTAAAAAGTATGATTTTATGAAAAAGAAATTATTTTGTTGCAATGATGCTCATATTTTTAAGGGCAATGCATATACTACTTCTAACGAATAAAAATTTTATTGACACACGAGCCCAATAATTTACGAGTATTATAGAAACAACACAATTAAACACTCCCTAGTCGTATTTTATAGTAAAACGCAATTATCTTCCTTCGTTGTATCCAATCGTCACACACACGGTCATCATCATAATATACGCAGTCGTCCGCTACTTAATGCGGGGAGCCGTATAGAGCTGTTCGCATATATTCGTATCTTTTCGTGAAGTTTGAAAACATAATCAAACATTACGAAAAAAAATTCAAAGAGCTCCAGAAATGAGTGTGTTTGTTTGAATGTTGCACAAAGTCATAGAGACCACAGACCGCTTTATTGGATTTTTCAATGTATGATCTTTCATAAGATATCGACATATTTGTCTTTTCCCACCAACCGGCACTCTCGTTCAGTATGTTGGATGTCAACAAAAAACTACCTATAAGAATTTCCGAATTGAGTAGTTTGAAAATCTTTGGAGGAAGTCTAAGCCCAGCAGTTAACGTTTCTTAGCAGAAATGGATGCTTTGATTATAATCAACTTAAAATACGATCCAATTTCTTCATATAAAGTATGCTTGTAAGCACATTTGATATCAACAAATTGATAATAGTAATAGGTTCATTTTTATAATATCCAACCACATTGCTTGAAAGCAATTGAGTTCCGTGATTCTCCAAATAAAATCAAAGTGGGTTTCTGAACAAACGATTTCTTTTTTCTCTGTTATTCTGTTAGTTTTTCTATCTCAGTGTATCATATTGATAGTTTCAGGAGCGGTGAGCAAATAAGGAAGTTTAATATTAGAACAAACTAACACTAAGAAAGGAAAATAATACTTATTTGACGATATTAATATAAGATGATTTTTATTTTTACATTTATATTTATTATAAGGTATCATGAATGGGGTCCTCCACTACCTTTAGCGGTTATCTTTAGATAATTTACTGAATAAAATAGACAATATTTATATTATTATTTCAAATATCCACCTATATGAAAACAAATTATAGACATTGGAATGACACTAACATGTTTAAACAACCATTTTTAGTGTCTGTGCCATTTATGTAGTATATTACCTAAGGTGATATTAAATGTACTTACTGGATCTTTAGCACTATTACCTCTTCACTTGTCTGGATTCAATGATTTAGGTCATTGCACCGCTGCACTTAGATAAAAAATTTATAAGAAAAACAAACACTAAAATCAACGTGGGAAGTTCGTTTCAATCATATTACAGAAATAAAAGTTAGCCTAGCCGTCTGATTTGGTCTAACAATAGTTCATTAGTAGCAATTAAATAAAGCATAGCGAAACTTCACACAGATTGTGTATAGAACAATAGGCGTATTAACAATCATTTCACTTCTCGCAATATCAAGCTAATAATTGCGACATTAACCTAGATATGAACTATACTTCCAAACACCATTCTAAATTCTTTATTTTGACAAATGGAGACGATTTATTTCTCTATATGTAAATACTTGTACGAGTTAGAAGTAAAATAAAACTACATGTAATTAAGCATGGTTACTAAAAACAAAGTAAGCCTTTATTTTGTAATCTTTGCACATAGAACTAAATATCCTGCGTTGAACTTGGCATAAAAAAGTAAGCATGGTAAACCACAAAAAATCGGAATGTCTAATTGTATATTAACATACATTATCAATATATTAAAAACAAGACTACTTAGGTTATAGTATCTGTATCGTAATACAACATATATCAACAGCTGAAGATGGTGCTATACTGAGGTCGATAAGAAAAGTCCGCGTGATCAGGAATACGAAGAGGCAAGGCCTGATGAGGTCAAGAGTTCGTGGGGCCGATGCAGCAACTGCGCCAGTCCTCACATTCCTCGACTCCCACGTGGAATGCAATGTCCATTGGCTGGAACCCCTACTGCAGAGGATAAAGGAGGTAAGTGTTAGGGATCGAATATCGGAATCTCGTAAAATCAGGACCATTACGTACACCATCTTTTTTGGGTTTTATATTCAAAATTAATAATTATGAATGTATATGTAAAATTTGAAATCTTTATTTATGTTTATGTAAAATTTGAAACGACCCGCGCCGACTTCGCCCGGGTGCAATGCTGATATTAAAATACACTACAGAAAAACTGTGAACGTTTTATAATAAGAGATAGACATATGCCATAGCGGAGTTTTCTGTAGACCTTTTCAATGTGTACAATAATTAGTACATTATGTTGATAAATCTCGTAGGGTTCAGCCTGCGTTTGCAATGTAAGCGTAAAAAATGTAATTATTTACATCATATTAGAAACCTCTAAATTTATCAGTGTTTCTCTACTATATTATGCATGTTTTATACATTTAAACCTTCCTTAAGAATCACTCTATATATTGAAAAAACCGCATCAAATCCGTTGCGTAGTTTTAAAATCTATAAGCATACATAGGGACAGACAGACGGCGGATAACGACTTTCTTTTATAGTATGTAGTGATAAAGATCTGCTCTCTAATTGGTTAATATAACTATTTGTAGATACGCCTACAATTTGATTATTGCTATTTTATAATAAGTAAAAAATGTTTAAAACCCCAGTCCTTGTGATAAAACTTTATATTGTTAGTAAGATCTAATTGAATCTAATCTGTAATTAACACAAAAGCTCCATTTCATAACCAGGGCCAATATTTACAATATTAATAAATAAAATACAAATATCTACGTAATACTAACTTAAATATTCATCATCATGCTGAAAACCTCGTCCCTAACATAGAAGCTTTTTGTATGCGAAATTACCCATTACTGATACTTGATATTGATTAGTCTCGAAATAACAGCAAACCTTGGAATTTTAATGTACGTCCAATTTACATCTGTTAGCATTAGATTTTTTGCCAGTATACTCTACTAACACTCAAATTTAGTAATAAAGGTCCTTTCAATCAAAGACGTCATATAATCCGTACCTATTATACAAGTTTTATATTTACAAAATATTTTACTTTAATCAGACATAATAAATTTTAATCAAAAGAAGTCGTTATTAAAAGACATTTCTAATGAGTTCTATAAAAAATCATATTCTAAAATCAAACTTTAGCTCTTACTGTTGCTTGAGTTAAAAAGGATGGTACATTTAAGCACACATAGTGCCATCCCTTTCTATATCCTTAGACAGTTTAATTTTTTTAAGGATTGTATAAATCAAAACAGTGGAAAGGATTTTAAATTTTCTCTAGTCGGTTACGGTACATCGAACACATATTGAAAACAATACTGTCATGGTAAACTGTAGTAAATTACAAAAGAAATCTATATATTGTACTTTAATTCATTCATTTCAAATAAAGCTTACTAAAGCAGTGTAGTAAAAAAATATAAAGTTCATAAAGCGATTACGCCGTGCTGACATTCGCATGGTTAATGTCAAGAGAACCGTGAGTCACGATTTAAAATAGTGTTTAAATTATTAGATATAAACTTAAGCAATGATCTTTATTATCATTTATACATTATAGTCTTGGCAGTTGATATTGGTCTACTGATTGGGAGGTCCAGGGTTTGTGCAAAACATTGTGAAACGACCAGCATACACGCCCGAATACTCTTTTTTTTTTGTAATCGACTAGCAAGAGTGGTTCAATAAGATTTAATCAGCCTAACTTAGTACCTTTAAGCGGGGATGTTAATAAGCTGTGATGCTTACGATAAATAATTATTACTTACAAAGCCTAAAGATTCAACAAGCAACTTGACTAAGACAGTAACTTAGTAGACAGTAATAGTACCTTGACGCAACTAGAGAACCTATTTCTGTATTTCTGTGCGTCACTAATATCGTCAAAGCTTTTCTTCGTCTTTTGACTTGTGGCAACGGGGTTTGAGATGGCAGCACGAATATAACTGTCTGTCAAAAATCCGTTAATCCATACATTTCTCAAAGCGATATCGTTGTATTAATCTTCTTTAAAAGGGGTAACAAAAACTTGCACGAAGATTAATGCGAAATTAGATTGCCTGCTTTCAAACATACGAGTCACAGCAAGGGTTCGTAATGTTAATTGGTTGTGATAGATTGGCAAGAAATATTGTTCGTTAATGTGATTAACGCTTTGCTTGCTACACGTGAAATCGTGTTGAGTAATGGAGTAATTATATACACAAGGCTTGATATCTTTATCTTGATTACATACTCTTTGAATTTTCTGTGTGGTGAATTAAAAATACGATAATGAATTAAAAATACACGTGTCACATCCCCTTTTATGTCGTAAAATCGCTCGTGCGATTCTCGTCACATCCCTTTATTTTTTGTTACCTTATGTAAAATTACACTTATTATTACTATACGACAACAAATGTATTAAGAGCTATAAAATATTTACTATGACTTACCTTACAACATTAATAAATTATAATGTCAAATAAATAAATAAAAATAATATAATTAACAAAAATTCTAATTCATAATTAATTCACAGAATACAAGTCACTAAACATCAATTAAGACACATGTTTATATATTTATGTATTTTTATGTGTGGTCATAAATTATTGTAACAATGTTACATTATACTCATTGACTCGAACCAACAGGGGTCAAGTGTGATATGTCAAGTAGCGCTGACTGCCGACAGACGTTAATACTCGTAATGTGTATTATGAAAAATGAAAATTACATTGCTTTTAAATATGTTTAACTATTACTTTATAGCATACAAGAATATATAAAATTTAATTTTATGCATTTGTGTTAATCGATATTTTAACATTGATACTATACATTATCAATAGAGAAATGCTACTGTTTTTTCCTTAAATCTGAAATGTAACTCACTATGAAATGATAATTAAACTACTTTTAGAGATGAATAAGTTTATGTAATCACTCATTATTATTAGGGTTCCGTAGCCAAATGGCAAAAAACGGAAACCTTATAGATTCGTCATGTCTGTCTGTCCGTCTGTCCGTCCGTATGCCACAACCATTTTTTTCCTAAACTATAAGAGCTATACTGTTGAAACTTGGTAGGTAGATGTATTCTGTGAACCACATTAAGATATTGATGCAAAAAAAAATATTGGGAGCTCCCCATACTTAGAACTGAAACTCAAAATTTTTTTTTTCATCAAACACATACGTGTAGGGTATTTATGGATAGGTCTTAAAAAATGATATCGAGGTTCCTAAAATATTTTTTTTCCTAAACCGAATAGTTGCGTGACAGATGCTTCCAAAGTGGAAAAAAGTTTATCCCCCCCCCCCTAACTCTCTCTCTAACTTCTAAAATAAGAAAATGAAAAATCTAAAAAAAATATGATGTACATTACTATAAAAACTACCGACGAAAATTGTTTTGAACGAGATCTAGTAAGTAGTTTTATTTTTAATACCTCGTAAATCGTAATCCGTTTCCTTTAATTTGATAATTCAATGGTAGAAACCCCTTAGTGCGTGAGTCCAACATGCACTTGATTGTACATTACAGGCAATAATAGCCCAGTGTAGAAATCTCGACAATGTATTTTTTATAAAAATCATATTGTGTCATCCACCACATTTATTTGTGATTTATCTGTCTATGCTACGGACGAAGTGGGATGTACTCGTATTATAAATTAATAATGCACTATCTAAGGTACTATGCATGTAACTTATAACTTCTTAATCAAAATCTTCTTAGCAATATAGACTTACTTTATCTTAAGTTTTTTTTAGAATTGCCTGCTTATTGAAGATAATATACTAATAAAGTTGTGAACTTTTACCTGTTAGCCAATTGATCTAGAATTCTGTTTCTAGAATTCTGTACTAAAACATATACGTCGTACTAAACATACGAGTATAGAACGTGTTAAATGGCCTCCATCTAAAATGTGCGTCGAGTGTCCCGACTAAATCTAGTCTATCTAGCTCATGACTATACCCAGCCAGATGAACGTGTTTTGATCAGTAATCACAATAAGGAACTATTGTGATTACTGATCAAAACTTTTTGATAGTGATGAGACTGGGCTTTGGGAAGATTTCATAGTTCTCAACGTCTGTTAATGATTTAAATATGGCAGGCCACCATAATATTTAGAGTTTGAGTCCATTATGGAAGGAACACTACAAATAGTATTTAAAAACAGACTTCGAAATTAACATAAACATTTTAGCTGTTTTGAGCCAATCCAATAGGTTTAACAATTTATTTGAATCATTTAATATTACAGTTTTAATACGAAACCGCAGTTTCCTCTTTAAATTGTGATTATAATTAGTCTGATTATTAATTATTTATTAGATTCTTAAGTATACTTACGTAACAAAAAAGTCTATATATAACAAAATATTGAAATTTTTTATTCAAAAGTTGGACTAAAATAAGTTACCTGTACCTTATTGTTATACATTTTAATAGAAAGTTTGTAGTACAGACAGAGACTAAAGTAAATTATAGTATGTAATGTAAGGTACTAAATTATATTGTGGTAACATGATGGCATTGTTTTTAGAAGATATTTTATTTGTTTTTCCCAAAGATGAAGACTAATTTTGTGTAGAAACAATGACAAAAGATCTCGCTAGATTTTATTTCGTTTAATAATAATTTTATATACTTGCTTAAGTTAAACCCAATTGAAACTAATAATAAATGTTGTTGATTGATAAATGTTGTTGAATATTGCATAAAAAGCGTAGTTTTATTGTTAAAACAAACATATTTTTTTAAAATTTCCATATATCTCGACAACCCGAGAATTCTCGAGAAATAGTGGTCGAGAATTCTCGTGCTACGAGAAATAAAAAAGCTCGAGAATTGAGAAACCCTATTTAATATGTATTTCAAGATCCAACTCGAGTTACATCAACGTAGGCTACTTCTTTAGACAAGATGTTCAGTAATTGTAATACAAAAGATCAATCAGTTATTAGATGCATAAATTCTGACCATAGCAGATAACTAGCCTCCTTCGAGCATCATCATGTCTGTCCTATTCATGAGATTACATGTATATATATTATACTATAACATACTATATACATAACGAAGTATAGATAAATTTAAGATGAATGTACTTAAACAACACATGCTAATAATATATTTAATAATTTATTTAATGTAGTTTAATAAGAATGTAATCTTGCACTTAAACAAAAAATAATTAAACTACAAATTAGGAAAAAGTAATTTAGTGATTATACCCAGAATATATAAAAGTCGTACAAGATTATTTGGATTATACACATTAAATGCAACTTCTACTGATTCTCTTTTCTTAAACTATCTTCGAAACTATTCAAAAATATTTAAGAATGTATGTACATTTGTAAAATGTACAAAAGAAAGTAAAAACTATATGGAATATCATAAATCAAGAAGTGGGCAACAACAATCACATCAAATAACACTGTAAATTCCTTCATACTTAAAATTAATAATTAGAAAATGTAATCAAGCGTTTCTGTTGCTAATATTTTTAAGAAGTTCTTTTCCCACATACCCATAAAAAGTGGTCTAAATTCATGTCACAAAGTGGTTGTAGTCGTCTTAAAAGAAAAGAGATTAAAAAAGTTTAACAAAGGCGGAAACTTTAGTCACATTACCGCGAACACTTTATTAAAATCATAAAATCAAAATCAAAAAAAAACTGAAGTTCTTTAAGACATTTTAAATCACATAATCAAATTACAATTATTTTGTCGTTGTTTTACCCTATTAGTTTTAAATGTTCAGATTTTCCTAAATATATATTGTAAAGAAAACTAAACTGACATAGTTGCGCTTATGTTATATGTAATTGTACACTACGATCACTGCATTACGATCGTTTTGCAAGACGAAGACGGTAGATAATTTAGCAAGCGAATGGACACTTACTTTCATGGCCAAAGTGCTTGAGACATAACTTAGCGGTAAACCAGGATCTATTAAGCAGAATTATGCCAAGAATGAGTCAATATCGATGTGACATAGATTCATGTTACATATCACGCCGCAAAATTGTACTGTCGAACTTTCTACGTAATAACGGCTATATCATATATTGCATTATCTTACATAATGCACTTCGATATAATATTTTTAATTTAAATAAAGCATTCCATTAATTTACTGTGAATTTACTTTTGTTGAATAGGTGCTCTCTTTCAATCGGCTTACACATATATGAAAAGGAGATGATAATACGTAGCCTTTTGTGAACATTAAAAAAAGTAACCGGGCCTACATTCGTTTCTACACACGAACCACGTGATTTTGTTTTTAAGAGTGTTTACTAAACAAGATTTACGGATATTCAGAATTATTAAGATTAATATATTATATTCAGAATTTGTCTATAGTAGTCTGCTTAAAGTGTGTATGGGTCTTCTGATTAATGTCAAAATAACGTTTATATTCCTGGATCTGGAAAATTATAAATTTATAAATACTTAATTGTTATTTGTATTAAAATATTTTTTATGGTGATAATATAGTAAGAAAATATATATAATCGGCGGAGCAGTTCAAGTATTGAAAAATAATCTACATTGCATATTAGCGCAGAATAAATAATAGCACATGTCGTTGATGTCGTCGTGCCGGCACTAGTATTTTAATAGGTTGAACCTGTCATGTTCTTTTTCCGTTATTCACTTGCAAGGAAACTCTATCTGAATCTGAACAATCTGCATTGACCCGCCGTGGGACTATGGGTAACTAATGAAAAACATCCTAACTTAGGTACGTAACGTAACGACAAATATGAGTTGTCATGTTGATATAATAGTTAGCTAGAAATATGAATTATATCAATGATTGTAAATAATTTGACTGTAGCTTTTATCTGATGTATAATACCCAATCGCCCATATTTAAATGAATCAAGTGAACGGAATATAGTTGTGCAATGTGGATCGCTTCGTTTATCCTTTCACCCTTGCATTGTGTATAACAGCAGATACTAATTACGCAATGGAAAAATTTACCCGCCGTCGCTTGTAATATGCTCTACGTTAGTTACTCAAGCGCGGTGAACGTATGTCACGTCTGTGTAATACAAATCATATAATTTATCCCTTCACCCCTTTTTTTTATGACACAATAAACAAAACAATCTGGCAATAGGGACACGAAAAAAGAATCGATACCTTATGGTATCGAGTAGATTTCCTTTCGATACCGATACTTTTGTACTCGATACTTTGAGTTCGATACTTTTACTTAACAAGTACTTTTTGGCAAGTATCGTATCGAATATATTTTTTTATTTATTCATTATATATATATATATATATATATATATATATATATATATATATATATATAATATATATATATATATTATATATGTATATATATATACATATATATATATATATATTATATATGTATATATATATACATATATATATATATATATATATATATGTGTGTGTGTGGTCGCCTCGGTGCTGCCAATTATTATATAGGTTTCATTTTATAATTTATGGCAACATTAGCAACGCCATCTTGTTCAATCGAACTGAAGCTTTTATTCATAGAGTAGATCCGTTACCGGATTCATATTTCACTTGTTTAATTCTAACTCGTTTATTCAATAGAGTCTGGTTCGTTTTCTGTATGGGCCTCGATACAACAGTATCGATACTTTTTATTCGATACCGTGTCCCTATCTGGCAAAAGTTGGTAAGATGAAGATACCGATACAGACGATTCTGCCCCGTAGCATGTCCATTAAAATACCATATCTATACTAATATATAAAGCTGAAGAGTTTGTTTGTTTGTTTGAACGCGCTAATCTCCGAAACTACTGGTGCGATTTGAATAATTCTTTTTTTGTTGGATAGTCCATTTATCGAGGAAGGCTATAGGCTAAATAACATTACGCTATGACCAATAGGAGCAAAGACAGAGCGGTAAATGTGTAAAAAACGGGGAAAATTATTCATTTTTGAAGGCTTTCTTTGCGTGCGCTGCGAAAACGGTTCAAGATACACAAAAAATATGTATGAAAGAATTATTCCTCTATACATGATCTAAAAAAAAGTCCGCGACGGCATATGTCTATCTTTTAAGGTTTAGTCACAATGGCCGTTTTTATGGTACCAAATTTGGTCGAAATAATTTGTTTAAGTTGTATCAACATAATAATATTAATCTTTATTCAAATATAAATATAAATATGTTGTTGGTTAACCAAAAATCTGCCGGAAGTCACTATTCCACGCGGACGAAGTCGCGGGCAAAAGCTAGTCAAAAAATATGTAACTAGAGTAGCCAACAGATTTTATTATTAAGTATTTGTATAGCTGTGTTAATTCGGATCACTGTACTCTATACTTTAAATATTTAACTTGATTCGATCTTTAGGGATGACATATTACATAAAATGTCGAAAAAATTATTTGCGAGATGATAAAATTTTATTGACATAAGTTATTTGATACAACTTTAAAGATACTACACGGTTTTTAGCAGGAATTATTGATCATGAAAGTTCCTAAATGTAGCAACTGTATATCTTTTTATACTGCAATAGGAAGTAAACCTTCCTTTAATATAGTAATTATATATAAGTAAATCCATCCTTTAATATAGCCACCATCTTTAATATCGTCCAATCATCGTCCTGTTCATGCAACGGGGGTACCGTTGCATGAACAGAATAATAGAATAGAATCGAACAGAATAGAATGTGTATTCTATATTTGGTAAGGAGCATAACTAGATTAAGGTGTTTCTGTCGTTATCTGTGCTCACGACGGTAATGTCGTACCGCCACACTCGAAGCCGGCTCGGGCCGTGACATTCGCATAATAGACCGACGAACACTTCCACCGCGACCTTGACACAGGTTGAAAGGAACTAGAATGTTCCACGAGAACGTGTGTTGTGTTACTCAATGACTTGTATTTATTGTACTCGCTTCTGTAAAAGCTTCCGTTGACGACCAGGAAATATTAACCAGTTTATTGCAATCTACGAGTATTTATATTTTAGAGTTTAATGAGAAGTTCAATGAGGATAGTAGGCTAGTCGCACATTAGATGTAGATCTTACTTAGTATTTGATAGCAATTATTTAATTTTAAAATCCACAAAAACATTTTTTGTTTGGAAAGTTTTAGTCAATAAAAAAAATATTTTTTAAAGCTGTACC